>CM050511.1:68825444-70120444 GCA_027563665.1 Antrozous pallidus
AGAAAGGGTGAGGAATAGAAAGTCAGAAATATCAATGAGAGAGACATCAATCAGCTGCCTCTTGCACGCCCCCTACTGGGGATGTGCCCGCAGCCAAGGTACATGCCCTTGCCGGAATCGAACCCGGGACCCTTCAGTCCGCAGTCCGACACTCTATCCACTGAGCCAAACCAGTCTCGGCAGTGCAAGTTAAATTTTTAAGATAGACACCTAAATTAGGCGCCTACAGCCAGCTTTTGTCACAGTATTGCAGCACAGCTATGCTTGTTTGTTTGTGTATGTGTATTGTAGGGCTCTTGGTGTGTTTTTTTTTCTCCCACCACAACAGAGTTGAGTAGTTGTGAATGAGAACTATAAAATTAACTATTATCTAGAACTTATATTTACAGAAAAGCTTGCAGATCACTGACCTGAATGAGTGAATTTGTGTTGGGATTGTTAAGCAGCAGCATGCTTATTTTATGTAAGCAGTCCCATCAAAACTTTCTGTATAAATTGGCACTGAATGGATTAAAATGTAGGTTTCTAAGGGGTTTAGTTGCATTGGCTAATGGAAAACTATTTTTTATTCTTTGTTTTAATGTTAATGTAACCCTACCTCCGTGACTTTGATAGGTTTAATTAGCAGAAACCAGAAACTAATGCTATACTCAGTATTAAATCTTTGCCCTCTGACTTATTTTAGTTTTGAGGGGGATTCATTGCTACTTGACATTTTAGTTTTGAGGGGGATTCATTGCCACTTGACTTTTTAGAAAAGTTACGCTTGCAAATGTAAATGTAGTTAAGGGAAAACAACTCTTGATGTTTACGTTATTTGTTTCCGTATATCCTACGTCACATTTGAAGTGCTCTACTGAAAGTCAATTCAGACATTATCTCTTGACCTGGCGATGAATCGTTTTCTTTATAGCAGGCTCTAATTGAAAAGTGCTACCTGTATACAAAATCAGCTTCATGTTTCTCTTAGATCTGTATTCCAATCTAAACTTCTTGCCCTTTAGAATTGTTGAGTAACTTGTCCCTTTATCAATATAAATAGTTCATTTCCTGGAACCCAGAGCTTTCTTTTTATGCAACTCTGTTCTCAAACCTTTTTAAAGGTTTAAACCTTTCTATAAATTAGTAGTTTGGCTAGACAGAGAATTCTAGAAATTTGATGGCTGTTTTGATTATTCACACGAATTAGGTTAGGGTTTTACCTCTCACCTGTGTGTGCTGGGTAACTAGTGGGCTCTGTCATTGTATAAACTTTTGTCTTCACTTCTGAGAAATGTTAATGAACTGATTGTTTCCTCATCTTCACCACCCCAATCTCTGGAATTCTTGGAATAATTTGTTTGTGAGCTTGGGACTTCTATTTTCCATTGCAGTCTGTTATTCAACGTTTGAAATTTCAATCTAAATTTTGAAGACCTTCCCTCCAAACTATGTTATAAACAGCAACCTGTTGGATTCTTATCCATGTAAGGTTATTAACTTCATCTATAAAGTTAATGATGACTTTAAAAGTTTGTTTCTCCCAAGATGCTTTGTCCTTTCATAGTAGAAAATATCCTAAAGTGTTTGATGATCCTTGGCTCACTTTTCGGTGTGGAGCATTTAAAAAGCTAATTGGATATTGTGAATTGGGCTGGGAGTTGGAAGCTATAAAATAAGGTTCACCACGGGTGTTTTTTCCGAAATTCTACTTGAAGGGTAAAAAGCCTGGCTACCAGTATTCTAGGATCCCAGTAGGAGAAGAAATTTGAGGGATCTGAATAAACTACGTGGATTCTTTTATTTTCATCACTGTATGCCTATTGAGTCCAAAGATCACCCTCCCACCCACTTCACATAATCTCTAGTTTTTGCCAGGTGGAATTGAGTTGTCTAGCTACTGCGGAGTGGATTTGGGAGTTGAACAGCTTGTCAAACAGACTTCCTCACAATCTCTCAGTCCCTTTTACATTTCTGAAGGTACCTACCTGTGTTGCTAACCTTTGGGGACAGTTCTGTGGCATTATCAGATATCCTCACTACTGACAGTACACTCAGTTTTTTTGTATGCTTAGTCATTTGTTCATAAATTGCAACTTTTAAGATTCTCCCATGTTTGTCTTTTCATGTTGTTCTCTCACCCCTTTTTGAAGCATTGAGTTTTAGGAGGACTTCTGAAGAAACTAGAAGTGACATGGTCTGTATTTAGCAGCCGTTTGGGGCAGGGGAGAAAGGACAGGTAAATGACAAGTAGCTTACTCGGTACTCTAGAATTTGGCCAACAAAGCACATAGGTGCTGTGCTAGTTTATTAAAAATCAATCCCAGTTTACTAATGATAGTATTAGATAACTGGCAATGCTTCATCAGTTCTGTAGACCCTTGTTGGAGCAATCAACCCCACTTTCCAAGTAACATGAACTTTCTAGGTCTGCTTTCAAATCCTGATACCTTTTGGTTTATTAGTTTCCTGCTACCAGGTGAGTTTACTTACCCTTCTTGCTGGGGTTCTTGGTTTCATCTTTTACTCCTTTCCTAACATTTAATGTGTTGTAAGATTGCAGGTTTTGTTACCACATTACTCTCTACACGAGTGGCAATTGCTTCATTGTTGGTCACAAGTATTAGAATATAGTGTGTGGAACACCTGTGCTATGCCATTCATGCTGAGATACTTTTGAAAGGTAGTGTTAACATTACCATTAGGATCCAATTAAGGTTTTATGTTCTATTCAATCTTTTTGTTACTGTTTCACTGCTTGGAAAAGTTTTTTTTGAAATACCTTCTACTTGCCCTGACCGGTTTGGCTCAGTGGCCAGAGATTCGGCTTGCGGACTCAAGGGTCCCAGGTTCGATTTCAGTCAAAGGCATGTACCTTGATTGTGGGCACATCCCCAGAATGGCGTGTGCAAGAGGTAGCTGATGAGTGTTTCTCATCGATGTTTTTGACTCCCTTTCTGTAAAAAAATCAATAAAATATGTTTTAAAAAATAGTTGTGAGAAATCTTGAAGATTAAAAGAGATCTACCTTAAAAAAACTTTGTGTATTTTGAAAACCACAACAATTTACTGTCCACCGCAATACTTGTGTTGGTCCTAAAATGTATAATGGGTGTATTTGGTTTGGGCTTATACTAACCTCAAATATAAAAATCTATAGATGCTTGCATAATAACACATCTCAGCAAATAAATTTCTTTGGGAGCAGTTGATGGTGCAGTTTATCAATATACTAATATTTAAGGATAGCCCAAACTTAATAAAATGGTGGGTTTTTTAACAGTTGAAATGGGTGCAGACTAATTCTTCATTTTGGGGGTCATATTTAGGTAAGGACTCTAGGCTGAAGATTTTCTTTTTTTTTTTTTTTTAAATATATTTTGATTTTTTACAGAGCAGAAGGGAGAGGGATAGAAAGTCAGAGACATCGATGAGAGACATCGATCAGCTGCCTCTTGCACGCTCCCTACTGGGGATGTGCCCGCAGCCAGGGTACATGCCCTTGCCGGAATCGAACCCGGGACCCTTCAGTCCGCAGTCCAACGCTCTATCCGCTGAGCCAATCCGGTCTCGGCTGAAGATTTTCATGGGTAAAAATTCTAGTAAGATATGCAAATCGAGTAGGCTTGGTATGTTAATTGCAGTCAGTTGCCTATAATCCAAAAAAATGGAGTTAGGGTTGATTGTAATCTGGTTGGCATTTCAAAGATGTATATAGGCCATCAGACTTGTTAGGAGGTGTTTTCTGGGATTCTGTATTTCTCAGACCCCAAATGACCTTAGCTGCACTGAAGTTTGAAGGATTGTTGCTTTAAAATGGTTATACATGCTGTTTCATAAGGATTGGTTTTACTTTCATCTTGTAAAGACAAAAGATTCATGTTTCATACAACTTAGACCACTCAAGCATTTTAATCATGGACTCAGTCTAGCTTTAAAGAAAAAAAGATTTCGCTTGTTAATGGGTTCACAAGATGACAGTGGGGAAGAGTGGCATTGGGCTGGTTGTAGGCTGGGAAGATAAGTTGGTTTCATTTTTTTATTCTTTACTGGCAAGACACTCTTTTAGTGGTATATTGTCCCCTTTGATTTGTCATTGGGTTTTGTCATTGATCTCACACATCCATTCCATTTTTAGGAATTGGTAATCAGTGGCTGATCAAAATCGATGTTTGCTGTCCGTGAGTTGGGCTAAATATTGCCCTGTTGTCCTTATTACCTTTTAGATTGTCAAGAAGGATATGTAATGCATCAGTCTCTGGTAAAGGGACTGTAATTTATGAAGACAGAGCAGTGGGGTGACTACAGTTAATATTTGCAAGTCCTGTAAAGGTAGATAGCTTTAGGGGAAAGAAGCATTTTCTACGGACATGAAAATGGGACTTTATAAAAGTACAACTTAAAAAGGGTAAAATGCTTTATAGGAATAGATGCTAAGTAAGCAAAGTGGACTACCCTTTTTACTGTAGTCCAAATCAGTTATTTTAATTGTAGGAATTCTTTAAAGTCTTTAAAGAAAGTGCAGGTAAGCATTGGAGATGTGCTAGTCATTAAAAAGTGATAATAGAGGTTATTGATTTCTATTTAGAGAAATATCTAAGTCACTTGATATTGGAAAGATAGTTTACTTCAAAGTTAGTTGGTGTACATTTTATTTTGTAATCGGATAGGCCATATTCTGTTCATACTTTTGAATTTGAAAGCAAGGTTACTTTCATGGCTCCTGATTTCTTTTGAAAATACTTAGAGGTAGGTTAATGCCAGTACCTAAATATGACATTTAATATGTCTTGGAAGCTATGCTTTGAATAAATACTTAAGGATAGGAATCTATAGTTGTCCTTTTTTTGTTGTATGAATAGGTTTGGATTACACAGGGCTTAATCAAATTTAGAAAATACTTGACAGTTTTAGACTGATGAATTGGAACCCTTTTAATATTGGAAAATAGTTCTTTGATTATTAATCAGTGTAGATAAGAGATTGAGACAAAACTTTGAGATGTTCAAATTTGTTGTAAATTGCTTTTGCAATGATATATAAAGCATGCTACCACTAATCAATTTTATGTATTAATACCTATTAGCATGTCTTTTTAAAGGACCTGGTTGACTTGATTTTAAACTAACATGATGTTCTCTGTATCATTCATTAAACATTTTCAGGGCATATTCTCCCCTAGCAAATTCTGGTGGAACCAAGAGTTTCCAGACCTAGAGGCCTACTTCTAAAGTCTTCATATGAAGTTTATAGTGGGCTTTAATGGGGTTTTAATTTGCACTAAATTTTCTTTTCTGAAAGATGTTTAAATTATAATGTAGTGCTTTTGTCTTACAATTAAAATCTTCTAGCACTCATGCATTTTTGCACTGTCTTTTTTTTTTTTTAAAGCTTTCCCTGTGGGTAAATACCTTGAAATAATATAGATCTTATTTTCTTAGTTGAAAAGGTAAGGCAATTACTATTGTGTTTAAAATGACAAGATTTTTAAATGATGGGTTCTTTTGAAAGATAGTTTATTCATAATTGGTCAAATAGTATTATTACAGGTTGAAGAGAAACTGAGTTTGATAGAAGAAAAGCACTTTTCCAGTTTGCTCTAGAATAATCTAGAAGGATATTAAGACTATACTAGTAAGATTCTATATGGGGATGTTCAGTTTTTGGCCTCTACTGGGTTTACTGTAAAATGTGAGACAACTAAAATTGCTGGTGAATATTTACTATTTGCAGAGACATAAAAGTTTTTTAGAAAATGGCAAATTGAATTAGGCGTTTATGATAGTAATAGTGTTAATTGCCAGAGGAAGACCTGAGTACAGAGAAATCCTAACAGTATTGTTAGGATTCCACTTACTGTGTTTGTGACCCTTGAAGAACTTAAGGAGTGTATGAGAACTTGTTAAGGAGTGTATGAGAACTTGTTAAGGAGTGTATGAGAACTTGTTAAGGAATGTGGGTCATTCATACTGCTGGCCTATCATTGGAAGGTTGCCATGGTGTGATGCTGAGCAGGTCTGCTTCTCCACAATGAACTTTTTAGCCCCCCCCAAATATTTTTTTACAGAGAGGAAAGGAGAGGGATAGAAAGAAACATCAATGAGAGAGAAACATCAATCAGCTGAGCCTCCTGCACACCCCCCACTGGGGATGTGCCTGCAACCAAGGTACATGTCCTTGAGTGGAATTGAACCTGGGACTTTTCAGTCCGCAGGCTGACGCTCTATCCACTGAGCCAAACCGCTTTTGGCTCCACAATGAACTTTCTAACCAGCTTGTGTTTTGAAAATCAGAGGATGGAATTAAATGGGTCTTGTTTTTCTACATTCTGCCAAGATTCTATAATGAGTTAACATGAACTTTTGAAACAAATTAATCCTTTTCAAATTTATTGAGATGTGTAGGACATTCTACTTAGATTAAAATTTTTCTAGTTTTTATATATTCAGTGGAATAATTTCTAATGTACTTAGGTTCAGCTTTGTCATTTGCCCTGTAATATTGGGCAAATAGAATTTAACTTAAGGCATTAGTTTTTCCAGTTGTAAAATTCTATTTTCCTCAGGTATGGATATGTGAAAAGTGTTTCAAGGTTAGTAGTTTTCAACTTCTTCCTGGGGTTAAACACATACTCTGTGTGCTACCTCTCCAATCCCAATCTTAAGCAGAATCTTCAAGGGTGGAGCCCAGATATCTATAGTAAGATCCCTAGACGGTTCTGATGCTGAGGGTTGAAGCACAAGCTTCATACTTAATGCTATGAATCGTGTTTAAGAAATAATGGAAATCATAAATATGAAAAAGTATCAAATGTTAATACCTGTATGTGCTGGGCAGTCTGAAGAGTACGTTATGGCCATGCTGTGGGGAGTAGACACCTTCATCCACCATGATGCATTGAGGGCCCTATCTGAAGCCTGGGTACCTTCATGGACTCACTACTATTGCTTCCTCAGGGCTTCTCTGCCTCTGAACCTTATGAAGATTTGACTTGGAAGCTCTGTGATTTTGGTGCATAAATTTGGGAAGATGAGATGGGTAAGCAGGAGTCAAGGTAGGCTAAGACAGCTCTAGGTTATAGAATGGCTGTGATTCTCTTTAGAGATAGGATAATGGTCAAGTAAGTTTTATGGGGAAGGGAATATATAGTTTTGGGATTTAAAATTTGAGGTGTTTTGAGTATTCAGAAGAGAGGATTATTGCTGGAGAAATCTGTCATGTTAGTGAAGAAAAGCACCTGGAGAGGGTGGGAAAATGAATCAAGGTAGAGCGCTGCTGAAGGCCATTTGAATGGTTGGATGATTAAACTCCCACTGCAGCAAGCAATGTCTGCATTTGTTGATCCTCGGTGGTTGAGCGTCAACATATAAACCAGGATGTCAGGGTTCAATTCCCAGTTAGGGCACATGCCCAGGTTGTGAGCTTGATTCCCAGTGTTGGGTGTGCAGGAGGCAGCCATCATGATTCATCATTGATGTTTCTATCTCTCTCCCTCTCTGAAATCAATAAGAATATATTAAAAAATAATATAAACGTTTTTATTGATTTTTTTATTTTTAAAGAATGAAAGTAAGGGAGAGGGAGACTGAAAGATCAGCTCCCTCCTGCATGCCAATCCTGGGGATGGAGCCTGCGACTGGGCATGTGCTCTGACCAGGAATGGAACCTGCAACCTGTCAATGCACTAGAATGATGCTTAACCAGTTAAGCCACACCATTCACAGTGATCCTCTTTATTCTTAGCTCAGTGGAATTGGGCAAGTGACATGTCCTTTGGTTTTCATCATCTATAAAATGGAGAGTTATATTACATCAGCATTGTGAAGATTAAATGAAAAGCTATACTGGCACATAAGTACTCAATTTTTATTGTTAAACTGTCTTTACCTGTTGAGACAAATTAAATCCTATATAATAAAAGGCTAATATACGCAAATAGACCAAATGGCAGAATGACCAGTCGCTATGTTGTGCACTGGCTACCAGGGGGGCAGATGCTCAATGCAGGAGCTACTCGCTGGTGGTCAGTGTGTTCCCAACAGGGAGTGCTGCTCAGCCAGAAGCCCTGAGCCAGGCTCACAGCTGTGCTCAAGTGTAGCAGCGGTGGTGGGAACCTCTCCTGCCTCTGCAGCAGCACTAAGGACCCCTGGAGGGCTCCCAGACTGCCAGAGGACAACACAGGCCGGGCTGAGAGTCCACCCGCACGTGGCTCCCCCCGCCCCCTACTTCCAGTGCATGAACTTCATGTGCCAGGCCTCTAGTTTCTAATAAGATCTGATATCCAGCCCACTTAAAACCCATGAAAATCTATTGACTGTAGCTGGTGCTCATCATTATCTTCACTGAAATTCACTAAATTCTGTTTAAATATGTTTATGATTTAAAAAAAATATTACTAATTTCAGAGGGAGAATCATTGATCGGCTGCCTTCTGCACGCCCCCTAGCAGGGGTGAAGCCTGGCAACGCAGGCTTGTTGGGAATCAAACCCTGACCTCCAGGTTCAGAGGTTGAAGCTCCAGAGCCACATTGGCCGGGCTGTTTATGATTTTTTTAATCACCTAAGGATATGTTTTTTATTGATATTTAATTTTAAAGAAGATAATTTTATTGTTTTTTTAGAGAGAATACGGGACAGGAAGAAAGAGGGAAACCGATGTGAGACTAAAACATCCATCAGCTGCACGCCCCACACACGGGGATCAAGCCCGCAATCTGGGCATGTGCCCTGACTGGGAATCGAACTGGTGACCTTTCAGTGCGCAGGATGACACAATCAACCGAACCACACCGGCCAGATCTTACTGATTCTGAGAGAGAGAAACGTCTATTGGTTGTTCCCATAGGTGCCCCGACCAAACCTACAACCTAGGTATGCTCCCTGACCAGGCATCAAACCTGTAACCTTTTTGGTGTAGGGACACCAAATAACTGGACCACTCAGCCAGGGCATAGTTTTATTGGTCTTGCCTCAACTGGAATATAAGCTTCCCTTTAGGATTAGGACCGTTTCTTGCACTTCTATACATAGCCATTAATTTCTCAATCTTTGGTTGTCATTGTAATTTAGAATAAACCTTAATGTTTTAGAACTGTTTTGGTTCAGAGTAGGGGCTCAAAGTTTGAGTGCATAAATAAATGAAATATCTAAGACTGCCTCAATATTTGTTTCTTCCTACTCAGTTATGTTCTAACAGATGCAATAGGAATACTAAACTCTTTAAACAAGTGCTTTTCTTTCTGGCAGCTTTCGCCAGTTTATAAAGATGTACGTCATCTTGAAAACTCCTAAACTCTATGACTAGGAAAACAGGCATTGCGTGGACTTGTTACCTAGAAGCAGGGTGATAGCCTGTGATTTCAGTATGCTGCAAGTGGAAAATAGCCTACAAAGGCACATTATTCATTTTTTGAGCTTCTGGGTCTTGGAGTCCTAATATGTAAAATTGGGAGGTGGAACTAGAGTAGTTGATCTTTAAGTTCCATGTCTTCTAGTGATAAATATACTAGTATTCAGTGGCAACCAGGATACAAATATATTTTATACATAAATATAAATTACAGAAATGTTCGGAGGCAAATTTGTAGAGCTTCAAAAATAATGGCAGCCCTGGCTAGTGTGGCTCATTTGAGTGTTGTCAGTGCACTGAGAGGTCACAGGTTCGATTCCTGGTCAGGGCACATGCCCGGGTTGCAGACTTGGGGAAGGTGGGCATGAGGCAGCTGATCTATGTTGCATTCTCAGATCGATGTTTCCCTTTGCTCTCAATTAAAACCACCACCACATTTTTAAGAAATAGAAAAAAACAATGGCAGCAAAATACATAACAAGTTCACATTACTCTTTAAAATTCCTGTCACAAAAACAACCTACTAACCTGGCAGAAGGTAAGATACTGCTAATGAACTTGTCTGGTCCATAATTAAGAGGTCAGATAATACTAGTATACTCTGAACTAAACATGGGATTCATGGCCATGTACTTGAATCTAGCTGTGTGGACTTGAACATGTCATTTAACCTTGCTGTTTTCTTCTCTGTACATTAAGAATATGAATTATGGCCCTAACCGGTTTGGCTCAGTGGATAGAGCATCGGCCTGTGGACTGAAGGTTCCCAGGTTTGATTCCAGTCAAGGGCATGTACCTTGGTTGCGGGCACATCCCCAGTAGCGGGTGTGCAGGAGGCAGCTGATTGATGTTTCTCCCTCATCGGTGTTTTTAACTCTATCCCTCTCCCTTCCTCTCTGTAAAAAAATCAATAAAATATATTTAAATATATAATGAATTATGCCCAGGTAATTCAGTGGCTGAGCCACCATGATGTCATGATTCAATTTCTAGTCAGGGCACATGCCAGAGTTGCAGGCCCGATCTCTAGCAGATGACATGCGGGAGGCAGCCAATCAATGATTCTCTTATCATTGTTGTTTCTATTCCTCTTTCCCTTTATCGTCTTCTCTCTGAAATCAATTTTAAAAAATGAACTAAACCGAAACCGGTTTGGCTAAGTGGTTGAGCGTCGGCCTTTGGACTGAAGGGTCCCGGGTTCGATTCCGGTTAAGGGCATGTACCTTGGCTGCGGGCACATCTCCAGTGGGGGGTGTGCAGGAGGTAGCTGATTGATGCTTCTCATTGATGTTTCTGACTTTCTATCCCTCTCTCTCTGTAAAAAATCAATAAAATATATTAAAAATAATAATAATAAATAAAAAATGAACTAATATTTTCATAGTAATTATGTGCCATCCTGATCTTTGAGTTTTATATTAGTGGTAAGAATAGATTTGACCTCTTCAAGTCATTGTAAAATTAAATGACACCCATCCCCCAAAAGCACTTGGAATATTATATCAGAGCAAATATTTACCACATCACCTATTCCCTCCCCCCGCGCGCCCCCCCCCCCATACACACTCTGGTTATAAATTACAGAAACTCCAAGGTTTGGAGCATTTAAAGTCCTTTAAAGTATTTTATGAATGGAAAGATGCTATTGAAATTGATGTAGATATTTGATCATTATCAGAATTATAATGAGTTATCCAGCAATCAGGAACCCCTGTTCTAATCTTATTCTCCATGGATCACTAAATGATTTTTAAAATTGACTTTAGACCTCAAGTTCCCACTTAGGAAATAGGACTCATGAAACTTTGTTATAAACTGCAAAGTGAAGTTGGATGTTTTGGTTATTAGAAATCTTAGTGATTTGAGGTTATTAAGTGAAGTGTATTAAAAATAGAAAAAGCTCATTAGGGTGATAAGATAGGAAGACAGGACCTGTGATTTGCTAGAGAAATGATAAGATTCCCAATTGTTTTCATCTTTACCCAAGGAAAAATATAAAACACAATGGTTTGACTTTTCATTTCAAATGAAAGAATATTTACAAGAGGTAAAATGTGTATCTCTGTACTACTGTTCAGATTCTTATAGGGAATTTTAAGAACAAGGTCATTTCTGTGTAAGGAGAAGGGATCATAGGGATTTAATCAAGGGCATTAATTCTATCATCTGTTCTTAGTTGATACTTAAATAGCTTTTACTATCTGGTAGACATGGCAAAACTATGCAGTAGTGTTATTAGCCCCGCTTTACAGATGAGGAAATGGATACAGGTTAACTAACTTGATCATAGTCACCCAGATGGGATGTGGAGGGTTGAACCTTGGCAATCTGATTCCAGGGTTGTACTTTAAAAGAAAAGAATTCTGGGGATTAGCGGAGTAGCTGGAAAAACAAATAGGAATATAGAAATAGAATAGGTATAAGGATGAGTCAAGGGACAAGGAAATACTTCCAGCCCCCTATTCCTCCAGTCCTACCACTAGAGAATCCTATATAATAAAAGGCTAATATGCAAATCATTCAAATGACAAAATGACTGGTTGCTGTGGCATGCACTGGCCATCAGGGGGCATATGCTGAACACAGGAGCTTACCCCTGGTGGTCAATGCACTCCCATAGGGAGTGCCATGCAGCCAGAAGCCAGGTTCACAGCTGGCAAGCACAGTGGTGGTTGCAGGAGCCTCTCCCGCCTCGGAAGCAGCACTAAGGATGTCTATCAGACATCCTCCAAGGGCTCCCAGACTGCAAGAGGGTGCAGGCCAGGCTGAAAGGGAACCCCCCACCCCCGCCACAGTGCATGAATTTCATGCACTGGGCCTCTAGTGCGTTCATAATTGTTGGTTGCAGAACTCTAATTACATGTAACACTTTATTGGTATCTATTGGGGATGGAGAGAAAAAGGGTCAGGTTGGTATTATATTTATACTTAAAAGAATGATGATGATTGAAAGGAGAATTGCCACAGTGATGATTATAATCTTTTTGAGCTGTTGCCACCATATCTTCCTAAGAATCTTTCTTGTTTCTTGGGAATCTTTGGCCTGAAATAAAAATAAACACATATTTAATGTTTTCATGTCTGAATTAATGGGCTCACTCAAATACTTAGAGATATCTAAAAGAACAGATTTAATTTGTTTTTGATCAATCCCATGAGGTCTCAATGAAGCTTAAGACTGATTTATAAAATGATGCACCAAGATTCCAGGTGCCTTCTTTATTGTGTTAAGCCGTGCTTTAATTAGCATTATTAATTTTGTGACCACAAACAAGTTACTAACCCTTTGGGCCTCAGTTTTCTCATTTTCACTTCATGATTTTATTTAAATGCCACTCTCTCTTACTACCTTATTTAAAATTAGTACCCTCCCCAATCTCCATTCCAAAAGTGCTATTTTCCTTCAGTATGCTATTTTCCTCCACAGTCCATATTTAACATTTATGTAAAATTTACTTATTTATTGTTTGCAGAGAATATAAACTATGGATGTGGGAATTTGTGTCTGTTGCATTCACTGCTATATTCCTTACTGCCTGATAAAGATCAGTTGTTCAATGTATATTTGTTGGCTGAGTGAATTAATAAATCTATTAAATCTGGATAATATCTGCCACATAGTAACCCAGATTGTGAGGATTAACTGAGATAGTGATTATGGTATATCCAAATCACCATATAAAATAAATTATGCCATTATTATCATAATTAATAGAAGCCTGGTGCATGGATTTGTGCACCGGTAGGGTCTCTTGGGTTGGCCTGTGCCCTTTCGTAATCCAGGACCCCTCAGGGGATGTCAGAGAGCTGGTTTTGACCTGATTCCCACAGGCCATGCTGAGAGACTCTCCTCGAGGGCACAAATCTGTGCACCAGACCTCCAGTATGTATATAAAATCTTCGGTTAATCTCTTACGGCCCCTTCCCTGCTCCCCTTTCCCTCTCAGGTTTATCAGTCTCTTCCATGTTTCCATGCCTGTGCATTGAGCATCTTCCCCATGGTGGTCAGTTTGCATCATAGCTACCAGTTAGTCAGTCGGTTGGCCAGTCACTTAGGCTTTTATATACGTTGATATTTTTTGTGAATAATGAGTTGGAGTTGAAGTACTTTATGATACCAGAGTTTCATATCTTAATGCAATTAAACCTAAATAAAATAGCTCATGTCCCAGTTGGTGGTTCAGTTGGTTGGAGTGTCATTCCATATACCAAAAAGTTGTGGTACCATTCATAGGGCACATTCGTAGGCCGTGGGTTTGATCCCTGGTCGGGCGTGTACGGGAGGCAACTGATAGATGTTTCCCACATCGATGTTTCTCTCTTCCTCTCTCTAGACTCAATAAAAACATCAGGTGAGGATTTTTTTAAAAAGTATCCTCCTAAGAAAAAGCTCACTTATTAACATACAAAATATTGAAATAATTCAAGGAGCATTGAGAAGAAATAAATTCATACAAAATCATAAAATTATTTTTATGTTTTTGTGCTGCAAAAAGTTTTGTTTCCAATTAGTCCATAATAATGATTATTATTTTTTTAAATATATTTTATTGATTTTTCAGAGAGGAAGGGAGAGGGATAGAAAGTCAGAAACAATGATGGGAGAGAAACATCGATCAGCTGCCTCTTGCACACCTCCCACTGGGGATGCGCCCACAGCCAAGGTACATGCCCTTGACCGGAAATGAACCTGGAACCTTTCAGTCCACAGGCCGACGCTCTATCCACTGAGCCAAACCGGTTCGGCTATTTTTTTAAACATAGATAACTGCTTCTCATCTGGCTAGCCTACCTAATAAAAGAAAAATATGCAAATTGACTGTACCTCTGCCACAAGCCACACTCACCAGCCAATCAGGAGCAAGTATGCAAATTAACCCCAACCAAGATGACTATGGCCACGGAGACAGCAGGAGGGCAGTTGGGGTTTCCCCGGCAATGGAGGAAGCCAAGCTTTCTAGACACCCTGACTTGCCTTGGCCTCCACTTAAGGCCACAAAGTTTCAATTATAGAAGATAAATCCCAATAGAAATGGCTGTGGCCACGGAGTGAGCAGGAGATTTGGCTCTGCTCAAGGCTATAAAGTTTCAATTGTAGAAAATAAATAAATCCCAGATACAAGGGCCTATGCTTGGGTTACCGGGGGGCATGGCCAGCCTGCAAACCACCACAGGCCCCTTGCTCAGGCCATCCCATGCCCCAAGGAAACCCCCACCCTGATCCAGGACACCCTTTAGGGCAGACCAGCTGGCCCCCACCCATGCACCAGGCCTCTATGCTATCTAATAAAAGAGTAATATGCAGATTGACCATCACTCCAACACACAAGATGGCTACCCCCATGTGGACACAAGACGGCCAGCAGGGGAGGGCAATTGGGGGCAAACAGACTGGCAGGGGAGCAGTTAGGAATCAATCAGGCTGTCAGGGGAGTGGTCAGGAGGTGGTCAGATTGGCAGGCAGAAGCAGTTAGGGGCAATTAGGAAGGCAGGCAGGCGAGCAGATGGGAGCCAGCAGTCCTGGATTGTGAGAGAGACATCCCTTGAGGACCCCTCCTCCCCTCATGCATGAATTTTGTACACCAGGCCTCTAGTATTCATAATAATATTGGGTGAATATTCCTATTTTACAGCATTGAAAATAATGAGGCTCAAAGGTTTGAAGTTACTTGCCTAAGGGCATATACTTCATAAATGGTGCAGCTGGAATTCAGATCTAGAGTTGCATGACTCTATACTGCCTTGTGTAGAAATGTTTAATTAAGGTATAAGCAGACTTTAACTTTGTCTCTTAGGTTATTTGCTTTCTCTTTATCAATGTGATATGTGTATATAGTTTGAAAGTTCAGAATTCTATAAGCCACATTCTCCTCTCCTGTATCCCCCTGATTCTATTTTTTAGATGTAATTACTTTCAGATACTCTCGTTTTATTTGTTGCTATATCGCCATTACCTGGAACAGTAGTTTTCAACTGGGGACGATTTGCTGTCCAGGGGACATATGGCAATGTCTGGAAACATTTTGATTGTCATGACTACAGGGGGTGCTACTGGCATCCAATAGGTAGAAGCCAGAGTGCTGTTAAATGTACTACAATGCATATAGGACAGTCTCCCTACCCACCCACCTCCCAACAAATTGATCAGGCCATAATGTGCCAAGGTTGAGAAACCCTAACCTTGAACAGTGTCTGACATAATAGTAGGTGCTCAGTTCATACTTAGCTGTTTATTTTTTCCTTGTGTTTGTTTACCTCTGTGTTATAAAGCATACATATATATTTCTTGATTTTTTCACTTTATAATTATGGAAAAGAGGATATAACTCTTACCATATCTCTAACTCCTTTCTTCCCCCAAAACACAACTTTCCTTTCTTCATATCCTCTCTTTTTAATGAAAACATTGTAAATATTTGCTGAGCCATGGAGTGTATTTGAAGACATTGACTTTAATGTACAAATGTTCTGGTTTCTCTAGAGCTAATAATAGGTATACATTTAACAACATCTTTTCAATTGTTAGTTTTGTTTTTCTTAATATATATTAATAAATCTTTATTGTTCAGATTATTACAATTGTTCCTCTTTTTCCCCCCATACCTCTCCTCCACCTGGTTCCTACCCCATCCTCTGCCTTACCCTCCGCACTGTCCTCATGCATAAATGTACAATTTTTGTCCAGTCTCCTCCCGCACCCCTTACACCCTTTTCCCTGTGAGAATTGTCAGTCCACTCCCTTTCTGTGCCCCTGATTCTATTATATTTACCATTTTATTCTGTTCATCAGATTCTTTATTCACTTGATTTTTAGATTTACTTGTTGATAGATATGTGTTTGTTATTCATAATTTTTATCTTTACCTTTGTCATCCTCTCCCTCTTTTTAAAGAATACCTTTAAGCATTTCATATAATACTGGTTTGGCAGTGATGAACTCCTTTAGCTTTTTCTTATCTGTGAAGCTCTTTATCTGACCTTCAGTTCTGAATGATAGCTTTGCTGGGTAGAGTAATTTTGGTTGTAGATTCTTGCTATTCATCACTTTGAATATTTCCTGCCACTCCTATCTGGCCTGCACAGTTTCTGTTGAGAAATCAGGTGACAATCATATATGTGCTCCCTTATAGGTAACTCTTTTTTCTCTTGCTGCTTTTGATATTCTCTGTCTTTTGCCCTTGGCATTTTAATTATGATGTGCCTTGGTGTGGTCTTCTTTGGATTCCTTTTGTTTGGGGTTCTGTGCACTTCATGGACTATTCTTTCACCAAGCAGGGAAGTTTTCTGTCATTATTTCTTCAATAGGTTTTTAGTAACTTGCTCTCTCTCTTCTTCTGGCACCCCCATAATTTGGATGTTGGTACACTTGAGGTTGTTCAAGAGGCTTCTTACACTATCTTCATATTTTCAGATTCTCTTTTCTTTTCTGTTTTTTGCTTCTTTGTATTTCAAATCTTTGACTTGATTCTTGTGATCCTCTGGTCTGCTGTTGATCTCTGTATATTATTTTTTTATTGCAGTCAGTATATGCTTAATTTCTAGTTGGTCCTTTTTCATATCCTCAAGGGTGTCGCTAAATTTTTCAGTCCTTTCTTGAAAATTCTTGATAAACTTTTTAACTGTAGTTTTGAACTTTATATCCAGTCATTTGCTTTCCTCCATTTCTTTCATTTGTGACCTGTTTCTTTGTCTCTGCATTTGGGCTGCTTCCCTGAGTTGGTAGAGTGGCTTTGTGTGCTAGGTGTCCTATAGGGCTCAATGGCTCAGCCTCCCCATTTATCTGAGGTGGACTCCCTTGGTGCATCCCTTTGTGGGCTGTGTGCACAGTTTTGTTGTAGGTAAGCCTTGTTGTAGTTAAGCCTTGATTGTTGTTGGTATCACTGGGAGGAATTGACCTCCAGGTCAATTGGCTGTGAGGATCAGCTGTGTCTATGCTGGGAGAACTTCTGTGCTGGAGACAGATTTATGAGATAAGACTTGCTTCAGTGGGGCTTGGTGCTCACCGAGTCTGCCCCCTGAGTGTGTCCCTTATAGATTTGAGGAGTTATAATTTGGATGGTCCCACTCTAACCCCTAGGATCACCAAGGAGATGCTAAGTTAGCCTCTGCCTGAGGCCACCCAGCAGGAGCTACAGAGAGATCTGCAGATTCCTCCTCTTTGTTTGGTATTTGGAGGTGCCCAGGTGAGGCCCAGCTATGAAGCAATGCAAGCTATGCAGAGCCTTGGGTCTTCTTTTGGATGTTCTGGGTCTCACTGACTCAGCTGCAGTTTGTTAGGTAAGTTTAAAATTTCAAGGACCACGCCATTCATATGCAAAAGTCTCTGCACTCAGCTTGGTTGGGGCTGAGTCTCACAGCAGCATTGGCTTCGTGGGGTGGGATCTCTGAGCAAACAGTGATGGCTTCCTGTCAGCCCTGCCCTATGAGGTCCCTGGTTCTCAGTGTCCCACAGTAATCACTGCAAGCATCTCTGAGAGAAAGCTGCCCTCGAGTTTCGCCTGCTGTCAGACAGTGGAAGGAGTTTCTCCCGGTATGAGTCTACGTCCCCAGAGTCTCGCACGGAACTGGAGTTCAGAGCAATTGGGAGATTTTATCTCCCTCCCAATTGAGAAAGCCAGCTGCATACTAATTTGCCAGCCCTCTCCGCGCGCGTGTGCCTCCGTATCTCTGCCTTATGTAGCTCCTGTAAGTCTCAGTGTGCTTTTCTCTTTCCTTCTCATTTTAGAATTTCCACTCAGCCAGCCTTCTTGTAGTTCTGGATGGTGTCCGTTTTTAGTTGTACTTTTGAAATTATTGTACAAGGCAACAGTTTAGATGTTTACCTATGTGGCCATCTTGGTTTCTCCTAAAATATATTTTTATTGATTTCAGAGAGGGAAAGTGAGAGACAGAAACATCAATGATGAGAGAAGATCATTGATTAGCTGTCTCCTGAACAGCTAATTGAGCCTACAACCTGGGCATGTGCCCTGATCAGGAATTGAACTATGACCTCCTGGTTTATAGGTTGACACTCAACCATTAAGCCATGCTGACTGGACTCAATTGTTAGTTTTTAACCTATCAATCAGTAATTCCTTCCCAAATTCTCCAAAGGAGTTGAAAAACATTCTTCTTTTGATTGTTCCTGGGTTTGGATCCACCTGTTTTATCTTAAAGTAGTTCATCACAGAGCCTTTTGACCTGATCCAATCTGGCTTGGTTGGACTCTAGGTTTATCATATAGCTTTAATCTTGGGTCTTTCTTCAATATCATGGGAATGCCCGTCTCTAGTGTTGGGCCTTCTTTTTTTCTTTCTTTCTTTCTTTTTTTTTTTTTTTATTAATCTCATATTTCCTGTTCTCCTACTGGTGAAAAATATTTGCTAAAAACTTCCTTAGAAAGGGTAAGTGTGAGATATATTTCTAAGAACCTACATGCATAGAAATGTCATTATTTTCTCCTTCCACTGAGTTGGTAATTTGGGTATAGAAATCTGTGGAAATGATTTTCCCTCAATTTTGAAAGCATTCCTCCATTTTCTGAACACCTATATATTGCTATTGTGAAATCTGGTGCTATTTTAATTGGCAAGTCTTTGTCTTTTCTCACTCTGAAAAAAAATCTTTAGAATCTTCTCCTCCTTTCAATTGTTCTTTAGTTTCAAGATTACATGCCACACTATAGTCCTTGTTTCATTCATTGAATCTGGAAACTCATTTAGTTCTAGGATTTTTTCTTGTATTTCTTTGAGTTTCTCCTCTCTGATTCATTTTCTTTTTCTGAGAAGAAAAGGAGTCATATGTGGATGTCTTAGAATGATTCTTTTATCTTCATCTTTTCTTTCTCTTCTTTACTTTTTCTTTTTAAAAAATTTATTTATTAAGGTATTACAGGTGTCCTTATTCCCCCATTACCCTCACCCCCATAATCCCTCCATTCATGCCCTTACCCCCCTGTTGTCTGTGTCCATTGGTTAGGCTTATATAGATGCATACAAGTCCTTTGGTTGATCTCTCCCCCTTACCCCCACCCTCCCCTTACTTCCCTGAGGTTTGATATTATGATCGATGTTTCTCTGTCTCTGGATCTGTTGTTGTTCATCAGTTTATGTTGTTCATTATTTTCCATAAATGAGTGAGATCTTATGATATTTATCTTTCTCTATCTGGCTTATTTCACTTAGCATAATGCTTTCCAGCTCCACCCATGCTGTTGTAAATGGTAAGAACTTTTTTTTTTTTTTTTTTTTTACCACAGTGTAGTATTCCATTGTGTAGATGCACCACAGTTTTGTAATCTACTCATCTGCTGATGGGCACTTAGGCTGTTTCCAAATCTTAGCTATGGTTAATTTTGCTGCTGTGAAAATAGGAGTGCATATATCCTTTCTGATTGGTGTTTCTAGTTTCTTGGGATATAGTCCTAGAAGAGGGATCACTGGGTCAAATGGGAGTTCCATTTTTAGTTTTTTGAGGAAACTCCATACTGTTCTCCAAAGTGGCTGTACCAGTCTGCATTCCCACCAGCAGTGCAT
Organism: Antrozous pallidus; assembly: GCA_027563665.1. Taxonomy (NCBI): domain Eukaryota; kingdom Metazoa; phylum Chordata; class Mammalia; order Chiroptera; family Vespertilionidae; genus Antrozous; species Antrozous pallidus. The sequence goes on from CM050511.1 coordinate 68,845,290, forward strand.
GAGGGTTCCTTTTTTTCCCCATCCTCGCCAGCACTTGTCATTTGTTGATTTGTTGATGATAGCCATTCTGACAGGTGTGAGATGGTACTGCATTGTCATTTTGATTTGCATCTCTCAGATGATTAGTGGCTTTGAGCATGTTTTCATATGTCTCTTGGCCTTCCTTCTGTCTTCTTCTTTTTAAAATAAAAATATTTTATTGATTTTTTTACAGAGCGGAAGGGAGAGGGATAGAAAGCCAGAAACACCAATGAGAGAGAGACATTGATCAGCTGCCTCTTGCACGCCCCCTACTGGGGATGTGCCCGCAGCCAAGGTACATGCCCTTGCCGGAATCGAACCCGGGACCCTTCAGTCCGCAGTCCGACGCTAAACCAGTCTTGGCTTTCCTTCTGTCTTCTTTTGAAAAGTATCTATTTAAGTCCTTTGCCCATTTTTTGATTGTTTATCTTCCTTTTGTTAAGTTGTATAAGTTCCCTATAAATGTTGGAGATTAAACCCTTATCAGAGATAATATTGGAAAATATGTTCTCCCATGCAGTGGGCTTTCTTGTTTTGTTGATGGTTTCTTTTGCTGTGCAGAAGCTTTTTATTTTGATGTAGTCCCATTTGTTTATTTTCTCTTTAGTTTCCATTGCCCTACGAGCAGTATTGGTGAAGAAATTGCTTGGCATATGTCTGAGATTTTGCTACCTGTGGATTCCTCTAGTATTTTTATGGTTTCCCATCTTATGTTTAAGTCCTGTATCCATTCTGAGTTTATTTTTGTATATGGTGTAAGTTGGTGGTCTAGTTTCATTTTTTTTGCATGTATCTGTCCAATTTTCCCAGCACTATTTATTGAAGAGACTGTCTTGACTCCATTGTGTATGTTCATGTCTCCTTTGCCAAACATTAATTGAGCATAGTGATGTGGGTTGATTTCTGGGTTCTCTATTCTATTCCATTGATCTATATGTCTGTTCTTATGCCAGTACCAGGTTGTTCTGAGAACAATGGCTTTGTAATACAGCTTGATATCTGGTATTGAGATCCCACCTACTTTGTTCTTTTTTCTCAGTATTGCTGCAGTTATTCAGGTCTTTTTTAAATTCCAGATTAATTTTTGGAAAGTTCATTCTAGGTCTGTAAAAAATGCCATTGGTATTTGAATGGGAGTGCATTGAATCTATAGATTGCTTTGGGTAATATGGACATTTTAATGATGTTGATTTTACCAATCCATGAGCATGGTATGTTCTTTCATCTGTTTATGTCTTCATATCTCTCTTTTTTCAGTGTCCTGTAGTTTTCTGGGTATAGGTCTTTTACCTCTTTAATTTTATTTCTAGATATCTTAATTTTTGTTGTTGTAATGGTAAATGGTATTTCTTTTTTAGTCTCTATTTATGTAAGTTAACCATTGGTGTATAGAAATGCCATAGATTTCTTGCCATTAATTTTGTATCCTGCTACATTGCCGAATTTATTAAATCTAATAATTTTTTTATTGAGTCTTTAGGGTTTTCTGTGTATAGTATCATGTCATCTGCAAATAAGGACAGTTTTACTTCTTTTTCAATTTGGATACCTTTTATTTCTACTTCTTGTCTAATCGCAATGGCTAGTACTTCCAGTACTATGTCGAACAGGATTGGTGAGAGTGGGCATCCCTGTCTTGCTCCTGTTCTTAGGGGAAATGGTTTTAATTTTTGCCCATTAAGTATGATGTTGGTTGTGGATTTGTCATATATGGCTTTTATTATGTTGAGGTATGATCCTTCTATTCCCACCTTGTTGAGAGTTTTTATCAAGACAGGGTGTTGGATTTTGTCAAATGCTTTTTCTACATCAATTGATATGACTATGTGATTTTTATCTTTCAATTTGTTTATGTGATATATCACGTTTATTGATTTGTGGACAGTGTACCATCCTTGCATCCCTGGGATAAACCTTACTTGGTCATGGTGTATGATCTTTCTGATGAACTGCTGGATCTGATTTGCTAGAATTTTGTTGAGGATTTTGGCATCTATGGTCAATGAGGAATATTGGCCTGTAATTCTCTTTCATTGTGTTTTCTTTATCTGGTTTTGCTATTTGGATAATGTTGACTTCATAGAATGAGTTTGGAAGTGTGTTGCTTCCTCTTAAAATTTTTTTTCTTTCATTTATTTATTTATTTATTTTTAAATATATATATTTATTTTTTGCTGTATAACTTAGATTTAATAGTAGTACATATATTTTCCTTTTTTTCTCCCCATTATCCTCCCCCCAGCCTCCACTACCCCCAGCACATATCCCCACCTGTCCACCCCCCCACCCAGTATCTTTCATTCATTGGTTATACTTGTATGCATGCATACAAGTCCTTAGGTTGATCTCCCCCAGAACCCTTCCCCCACCCTCCCCAGCTTTCCCCCTGTAGCTTGACAGCCTGTTCAATGCCTCCCTGCCTCTATATCAATCACTCCCCCGTTTTTTCTTCAAAAATATCTTGCATCTGCATACTAGAAATAAACATACAAGAACAAAAAATGTTTGAGTATTAGTTTCAGTGTCCAACTGTTCTGAGTCCCAGTTTCAATGTCAAATAGTTCTTCATGTGTACATGTCAGCAATGGTATCCAGCTGGTGGACACATCGTGGCAATGCAAGTTCCATCCTCTCTAGTTTGGTCCTGGGCCGCCTGCAGCCACGCACAGCTGCTAACTGTTAGCATGGCAAGGTGTCATCAGTGTCCCCATCTTTGGACCGTCCTCATGACTGGAACAGACCTGTCAGTTCCTCACTGTCGCAGGAACCCACATGGTCTTGGAGTTGTTCTCTGAAAACACACAAACACATTCTCGACCAAAAGTTAAAGGGATCCTCTCTGCAAATTAGACTTGGGATTCTTTTTATTTTTGCCTAAATGATTTTCCTTTGGCTTATTTTGACGCCATGTGTGTTTTTTTATGGATGTCCCTCTTTAAATTTTTTGAATAGTCTGAGGAGGATAGGTTTTAATTCTTCCTTGAATGTTTTGTAAAACTCCCTTATGAAGCCATCTGGCCCTGGGCTTTTGTTTGCTGGAAGTTTATTGATGACTGCTTCAATTTTTTACATAATTATCCTAATTGAGTTTTGGAAGGTTGTAGTTTTCTAGGAATATGTCCATTTCCTCCATGTTGTCTAGTTTGTTGGAATAGAGTTGTCCATAGTACTTTTTAACAATCCTTTGTATTTCTCTGGAGTCTTGTTATTTCGCCTCTTTCATATCTGATTTTGGGTCAGTGTTTATTTGGGTCCTCTCTCTTTGCTTCTTGGTGAGCCTGGCTAAAGGTTTATCAATTTTGTTTATCCTTTCAAAGAATCAGCTCTTGGTTTTATTGATCTTTTGTATTTTTTTGTTTGTTTCTATGTCATTTATTTCTGCTCTGATCTTTATTATCTCCTTCCTTCTGTTCATTCTGGGCTTTTCTTATTATTCTCTAATTCTTTAAGTTGTGAAGTTAGATAATTTATACCACTTTTTTCTTTTTTTTTTTTGAAGTAGGCCTGTAGAGCTATAAACTTCCCTATCAGGACTGCTTTCATTGTGTCTCTACTTTCTGAGAGAATGTCTCAACTTTATATTATGATAATAATTCCACTGAATTTAAAATTTTTACTATTGTTTTAATTTCCAAAAGATCTTGACACTTTCTTACCTAATAGAACTGCTATTTGAGGAAAAGCCTTTGGGACAGTTCAATCTGTCAATATATACTGAATTTTTTGAGAGAAGCAATACTATGAAAGAACTCAAGCTTTATGGTTTTCATTAAATTAAGCATTTATCAACTATAAATGCTTATAATTCATTTATAATGCTTATAAATGCTTAATTCTTTTGCTTTTGCATTATCTGTTTTGTTTGAGTCCCCTTTTTTCCTATTTAAATGTATTTTTTAAATTATAGAGACTCCCTCAAATATCTCATGATCTGTGTTGCTGATTTTCTAAAATGAATAGGAACCCAGTATGAGTGAGTTAGGGCTGTTATTTGGTGGGCTTCCCGGTAGGATAGCCCATCTGGCATTGACCTGACCATTTCATTGGGGGAGCCTCAATTTCTGTAGGTTAATATCTGTATTTCCCCCTTCCCCCCCACCCCATGGTCTAGTCAGCTTTCTTAGAGAGAGTTTTTCTAATTTCCTGCCTTGATGAAGCTGACTGGGAGCAAAGTTGGGGAGTGATCTCCATTTTCAGGATGCAGATTATTCCTTAGTCCTGATATTAATGATGATTACTCTGGCCTCAGCTGCACCTGGTGTCTAAGTTTAGAATATCTCTGGTGTATTGTCTTTACATAATAAAATTTATTATCCTTTGTCAGTGATAAGCAGAGAAAGCAAGATGGCAATAAGAAGTAGCTCTACACGTAACATGTTTCTTTTAAAGACTTTTTTCCCAGTCTCTTCTTTCTAGACCTATTATTGCTTGTCTCCAATTTCTGATCCTTTCCAAGGTTCTTTGGCTCAGATCAGTTTGCATCTTAATGTCTTCTCCTGCTTTCTCGCTTATGTCTTCAAGCTCTTTACTGCTCCATTGTTCTACTGGGACTAATAATTACTACTAATCCATTTCCTAGCTTCCAAAACTGTTACATTTCTTACCTGTTGTCTTTTCTCTTATTCTTTCTTTTTTTATATATATATCCTAGTGGTTTACACATTAAAGCCTCTCTATTGTTTTACCCATTCTTTTATTGGATTTTTGAGAGGATATCAAGATAAATGTGTAAATTTAACCTGCCAGGTTAAAATATCTGACTCATCTTTATCTATAGGCAGACTGACAGAAAGTTTATTGGCCTACTTTGTGTTTAAAAACCAAATCTGCTTTTGTGATTTTTGTTGTTTGTTTGCTTGATTTTACACTGCTCACGGTCTACAGGCAAGGAGGCTGGGCAATCTGACACTGCAACTCTGGCATGAGTACACTAGGAGAGGCCCACAGCGAAGAGCCCACCATCAGATCTGCTTTTTAAGATAATTCAGTAGAGCCCTGCCGGTGGTGCTCAGTGGACAGAGCGGAGGCCTATGCACTGAAGGGTCACAGTTTCAATTCCCAGTAAAGGGCATGCGCCTGGGTTGTATGTTAGATCCGTGGCCCTTGTCGGGGAACTCTCATGTTGATGTTTCTCTCTCTCCCTCCCTCTCTCTCTGTGTGTCTCTCTCTCCCTCCCTCTCTCTCTCTCTGTCTCTCTCTACCTCTCTTTCCCCACTCCCTTCCACATTCTAAAAATAAATGGAAAAATAGCCTTGCATGAGCATTAACAACAACAACAAAAAATAATACTCAGTAGAGTCTTTTACAAAAAGACAGAGAGCCCAGCCAGTGTGGCTCAGTGGCTGAGTGTCGACCTATGAACCCTGAAGGTCACAGTTCAATTCCTGGTCAGGGCACATGCCTGGGTTGCAGGCTCGATCCCCAGTGTGGGGTGTGCAGAAGGCAGCTGGTCAATTGTTCTCAGCATTGATGTTTCTATCTCTCTTTCCCTTCCTCTCTGAAATTAATAACAATACATATATTTTTAAAAGTTAAAAAAAAACAAGAGAAAAGAGGGAGAAAACTCTAAAATACTTCAGTAAAATTTTATCTTTTACTAGAGGCCCAGTGCACAAAATTTGTGCATGGGGGCGGGGGATATCCCTCAGCCCAGCCTGCACCCTCTCCAATCTGGGACCCCTCGAGGGACCCTTACTGGGATTGGGCCTAAACAGGCAATCAGACATCCTTCTCACAATCCAGGACTGCTGGCTCCAAACTGCTCACCTGCCTACCTCCCTGATTGCCCCTAACCGCTTCTGCCTGCCAGCCTGATCACCCCCTAACCACTACCCTGCCAGGCTAATTGATGTCTAACTGCTCCCCTGCCAGCCTGTTTGCCCCCAACTTCCCTCCTCTGCCAGCCTGGTCACCCCCAACTGCCCTCCCTTGCAGGCCTGGTCCCTCCCAACTGCCCTTCCCTGCTGACCTGATGGCCCACAACTGCCCACCCTTGCAGGCCTGGAACCTCCCAATGGCCCTACCCTGCTGGCCATCTTATGGTGGCCATCTTGTGTCCACATGGGGGCAGGATCTTTGACCACATGGGGGCAGCCATCTTGTGTGTTGGAGTGATGGTCAAACTGCAAATTACTCTTATTAGATAGGATAGAGGCCTGGTGCATGGGTGGGGGCCAGCTGGTTTGCCCTGAAGAGTGTCCCAGATCAGGGTGGAGGTTCCCTTGGGGTAAGGGGCAGCCTGGGCGAGGGACCTGTGGAGGTTTGCAGGCTGGCCGTGCCCCCCCGAGACCCAAGCGGAGGCCCTGGATCTGGGATTAATCTATGTCTACAATTGAAACTTTGTAGCCTGGAGTGGAGCCAAGTCTTCTGCTGGCTCCAGGGGGGCAGCCAGTTCTGTTTGAAACATTGTAGCTTAGAGTGGAGGCCTAGGCCAGCAATGGCAGGTGGAAAGCTTGGCTTCCTACATTGCCAGGGAAATCCAAGCCTCTGTTCTCTCCAGCTCAGTGGCTGCCGCCATTTCTGTAACTTTTATAATGGAAACTTTGTAACATTGAGGGGAGGCCTAGGCCCACAGCTCCTCTGTTGCCGGGGAAACCCAAACCTTCCTCTTGCTCTCAGTGGTGGCAGCCATCTTGGTTGGGGTTTATTTGCATAATCTGCTCCTGATTGGCTGGTGGGCGTGGCAAAGGTATGGTCAAATTTGCATATTGCTCTTTTATTAGATAGGATTGAGCTGCTACTACTCAACTGGCTTCAAAGAGGAAGTCATTTTTTCCTATATGCAATCATGAAAATACAATGTATACATAAAAGTGGGATTTGTTAGGGAGGTAAGGTAGTATAATATTCTGAGACTTAGGTGTTGTCTCTTTTCCTATAATAAAGGCACGTATATCCTATCTAATAAAAGAGTAATATGCAAATTGACTGTACCTTCGCTACACCCACAAGCCATGCCCACCAGCCAATCAGGAGCAGGGGTGGAGCCAAGAGGGCCAGCAAGTGTGGAGGGGGGGCCCGGGGCCTGGTGTTCACTGACGGCCAGGGCAAAGGCAGCTGGCGAGCACGCTAGGTGGAGGTGGGGACCGAGGCGTGCGTGAGATGGGGGGCAGGGCCGCTGAGGTGCATGCAAAGCTGGGGTGGGGCTGATGCTGCCGTGAGTGCGGGCTGCCTCCAGGGCTGGGTGGTCGCCACCAGGGCTAAGGCCTGGGCTGGGGGAGCAGGGTTGAGGCGTCTGGCAAGTGCGGGGGCCCCAGGGCCGGGCGGTTGCCAGTGGCTGGGGCTAAGGCCAGGGCCAGGTGGGGTGGGGCCGAGGCGGCTGGGGCAGAACCAGCCATCAGCCCCATTGAGGGGGCAGGTTGGGCTGAGGGATCACCCACCCCCAGTGCACAAATTTTGTGCACTGTGCCCCTAGTAATTTAATAAAAAAGTAATCGCCCTTGCTAGTTTGGCTTAGTGGTTAGAGTGTCAGCCTAAGGCCTGAAGGTTCCTGGGTTTGATGCTGGTCAAAGGCATATGCCTGGGTTGCAGACTCAATCCCTAGTAGGGGGCATTCAGGAGGCAGCTGATCAATGATTCTCATCATTGATGTTTCTCTCTCTCTCTCTCTCCCTCTCCCTTCTCTGAAATCATCAAAAATATTTTAAAAAATATTATGGCCTGATGATATGATGGATTATGTAATCCAATAATCCTGCCTCTATTTTTACTCAGAAATGCTAAATAAAAGAAGTAAATCTTTAATGCATAACTGAACTTGGACGAAAGCAAGAGTAAGGCCATGTGCAGGAACCTAGGAGAGCAGTGAGAAATTGCACTAATGGTATAGCTCCTCTGCATTTGGGAGGGAGATGATGTTGGCCTCTGTCACCCAGGGCATAGGATTTTAGTGTTCACAGAGACATCAGGCTAAGCCGGGGACTCACATGAGAAAAGTGATGAACTCTATGGCTCAAAACTTTGGAGTTTAGAGTCTCTCAACAAACCTCCAATCTGTCAGCAACTTCAAATTTGCCCTACCTTCAAAATATATCCACAATCCAACTACTTCTCACCACTTAAATTGCAGTCAATATTCACTTAGTGTTACTGACACCTTTACCACTTTCTAGGATCTTTATTTTTTAGAGAGAGGGAAAGAGAGAAAGAGAGAGACATTGATGTGAGAGAGAACATCAATTGGTTGCCTTCCATACATGCTCCAATTGGGTGTCAAACCTGAAACCTAGGTATGTGCCCTGACCGGGAATCAAACTCATCACCTTTTAGTGTACAGGACAACACACCAATCAACTGAGCCATACCAGCCAGGCTATTTTATTTTTTTAGTTATTGATTTTAGAGAGAGAGGAAGGGAGAGAGAGAAACACTGATACGTTGTTCTACTTATTTATGCATTCATTGGTTGATTCTTACATGTGTCCTGACTAGGAATCAAACCTGCAACCCTGGTGTATTGAGATGATGCTTTTAATCAATTGAGCTACCCAGCCTGGATCTTTTTTTTTTTCCGCTAAGACTCAGAATTTTTATCTGAGATCATTTTTCATCTACCTGACATACTGCTTTTAGAGTTTCCTTTAGTGCAGATATAATAAAGACAGCCAGCTATGTAATGAAAACTTGAGTTCCCTTTCATAATGTAGAGTTGTTTATTGCTAGAGAGAGACTCTCTAAGTATAGACTACATTTCTCAGGTCCCTCACCCCACTCCATGCTGTGCCTCTCTCTATCCTTTGCACTTACACAAAGCTATAAGATTAATTCTTACCAATAGATTGTGAGTGGAAGTGATGGGTGTCACTTTTGGGCTTAAAGGGGCTATAAGCAAATGTGCTTCCTTCATTCCCTGTTTAATCAACTGCCACTTGAAATTTAAATACCGAGGCCCAAGACAATGGCAGAGTCACAAAATGGAAAAGGCTTGGGTTACTGGATTACCATGTGGAAGTCTGCCCAATGAAAACCTACCTCACACTGTTACACAATCAAGAAATAACACTCTATTGAGTTAAAACAATGAAAACCTGAGGTATGTTATTACAGCGAGTGTTTCTCTAACTAATATTGAAACTGGGAGTAGGCTATGTTATTACAAAACACTAAAATGTGGCTTAACCATCACATGGTAGACAGTGAAGAAACTGGTATCAGAGGCTGGAAAAACAAAGACCTGTGTAATGGAGGGTAAAATATTTGCTAAAACCATCACCTGTGATAATTTGGAAGGCAAACAAAGTACTTATTGAGTCTGCCACTTTAGAAGAAAAGGTTGGAAAACAGAAGGGAAGTGTGTGAGTTCTTGTTACTGGCTGCATTTAGCAAGGCAACAATTGGTTGGTTTGCAACAAGAAATGAAAAGGGATAGAGAGGATGCAGAAATTTGGAACACTGAAAGACTGAATAAGTTCATGCTTTTTTGGCCCAAGCAATAGGAAAGAAGATTAGGAAGGCCTTTTAATGACAAGTGCCTGTTTAGATTCTGCCCTTCCTCAATAACAAAAAAACCTCAAACCTGTTAAAAAATGGGACAAGGACTTGAATAGACTTTCTGCAAAGAAGATATATAAATGGCCAATAAACACATGAAAAAATGCTCAACATCATTAGTCATTAAGGAAGTGCAAATTCAAAATGAAACATCACTTCTTACCAAGTAGGATGGCTATAACTTAAAAAAATGGAAAAAAAGTGTTGGAGATGATATGGAGAAATTAAAACCCTCCTACATTACTGATGGGATACTTGTCTTTCTCGGATTGGCTTACTTCACTGAGCATAATACTCTCCAGGTCCCTCTCTGCTGTTTCAAAGGGTAAGAGATCCTTCTTTTTTACAGCTGCATAGTATTCATGGCTTAAATGTCTTTTTTATTCACTCATCTACTGATGGGTACTTGGGCTATTTCCAGATCTTAGCTATTGTAAATTGTAAACATAAGGGAGCATATATTCTTTTTGACTGGCGCTTCAGGATTCTTAGTATATATTCCTAGAAATGGGATCACTGGGTCAAATGGTAGTTTCATTTTTAATTTTTTTGAGGAAACTCCATATTGTTTTCCATGGCGGCTACAGCAGTTTGCAATCCAGGTACATGTAAAAAAATGAAACTAGAATATCAACTTACACTGAACTCAAGAATAAACTCAAAATGTTTAAAAGACTTAAATGTAAGTTGTGAAACCATAAAAATCCTAGAAGAAAATATAGGCACCAAAATCTCAGACATCTCTTGATATGTTTGCTGATACATCTCCTTAGGCAAGGGAAACAAAGGAGGAAGTAAACAAATGGGACATCAAAATAAAAAGCTTCTGACAGCAAAAGAAATCATCAACAAAATGCAAAGGAAGCCCACTCACTATATGGGAGAACGTATTTGCCAAGGATATATCTGATAAGGGGTTAATTTTCAAAATACATAGAGAACTCATACAACTTATCAAAGGAAGACAAACAATCCGATTAAAAAAAATGGATCTAAATAGACTTCTCCAAAGAGGACATGGCCAAGAGACATATGAAAAAATACTCTGGGTCACTAATCTTCAGAGAGATGCAAATTAAAATGGCAATTAGGTATCACCTCACACCTGTCGAAATGGGTACCATCAACAAATCAACAAATGAGTTGGTGGTGGGGATGTGGAGAAAAGGGAACCCTTGTACACTGCTGGAGGGAAGTAGAAAGGGAGGCATGAGGGCAAGGAAGCAAATAAATATGTCTAGAAAATAATTTTACATGTAGTTATAAGCACTTGGAAATTATTAAAAACAGAGAGATTAGAAATCAACTAAATTTTAAAGGAACTATAAATAAACCAAAGTCTAGTCATTGAAAAGACAAAAAAACAACAACAAACGATTAAAAAATAGAGGCTAGCCCTCCACCTACCCCAGAGACCTGGGCTCCCACTCCCCGGAGTAGCCCCCCCCTCCCCCCACGCCTGCTGAGGAGCGGACCAACACCAAGGGCCCTGACACTATGGCCAGAAAATTCCCCTGTTCAACTTCAGCCTGGAGCGTCCCTGGGCTGGGCCTGGATAGTCGTGGGGAGCCTCCCACCCCTTCTAGCCCGGCCCCAACTCCAGCCCCAGCCCCTGCTAGCAGCAGCAGCAACGGCAGTGAGGGCAGTAGTGGCAGAGCAGCTGGGGACAACCCCGAGCGCAAGGAGGCAGCTGGTACCAGCAAGAAGGTGAAGGTGCGGCCCCTCCTCTGAAGACCTTTGACTCTGTGGACAAGGGTCCTGTCAGAAGTAGACTTTGAAGAGCGCTTTGCTGAGCTTCGGCCTGAAGAGGTATTGCCCTCTCCCACCCTGCAGGCTCTGGCCACCTCGCCGGGCCATCCTGGGCTCCTAGCGCAAGAAAAGGAAGAACTCCACGGACTTGGACTCCGCCCCCGAGGACTCCACCTCACCAAGCACAAGATGAGGAGACGCTCCAGCGGTAGCTCAGCGCCTAATACCCCCACGAGTGCTAAGTGCGAGGGAGACGTCTTCACCTTTGACCGCACAGGTGCAGACGCTGAGGATGTGTTTGGGAGCTGGAATATGAGAAAGCGCCGTACTCGTCACTGCGGCGCATCCTGGACCGGCGCCGGGCCCTGGTCATGCAGCTCTTCCAGGACCATGGCTTCTTCCCATCAGCTCAGGCCACGGCAGCGTTCCAGGCCCGCTACGAAGCCATCTTCCCCTCCAAGGTCTGTCTGCAGTTGAAGATCCGTAAGGTGCGCCAGAAAATCATGCAGGCAGCCACTCCCACGGAGCAGCCTCCCGGAGCTGAGTCCCCTCTCCCTGGGCCGCCCCCAACTGGCACTGCTCCTGCCTCTGTTCCCACTCCTAGCCCTGCTGGGGGCCCTGATCCCACCTCACCCTGCTCGGACTCTGGCACAGCCCAGGCTCCCCCACCACTGCCTCCACCCCCAGAGCCGGGGCCCGGACAGCCTGCCTGGGAGGAGACCCCTCATCCCTCCCCCGCACCTCCTGGTCCCTCCACAGCTGCCACAGGCAGGTAAGGGGCCCCTGAGAAGATCCCAGGACCCATAGTACCGCCCCCCCTCCCCCCCCAGGAAATGGACAATATGTAGGCGGGGGTCAAGATGGTTACTTCCTCCCCAATAAAGCCATTTCGTCCTTTCAAAAAAATAAAAAAAATAGAGGCTAGGAATGAGAAAATAAAACTAACAATGGGCACAGGACAGACTAAGAGTATTATATGAGCCCTATCAGATCTTGCTCAGTGATTAGAGCATTGGCCCCCAGACCAAACGGTTGGGGTCCAATTCCTGGTCCAACTGCACATGATATAGTCTATAGTTTTTAGACATTGCTGAACTCAATTTTTTTGAGGCAATAATGATAAAACTATAACATATTAATGCAACAACATATATAACCATTTAATGTACAATTAGTCATATTAGTAAGTTAAAGACAAAAAAAAATCATGACCTCAATGTAGAAAAAAATCATTTGATACAATTCAATCCTGATCATGATAAAGTTTCTTAGCAAATGAGGAACAGAAAGGAACTTTTATAACATGTTAAAAGATATAGATCAAAATTTGAATATAAATTTAATATTTAATTGGGAAGCATTAGAAATAATTCATTTTCAATCAGGAACAAAACAAATATTTCAGATATCAATATTTCTATTCAGTATTTTACAGGAGATCCTACCTAATGTAGTGAGGCAAGTAAAACAAAATTATACTACACTAGTAGCCCTGCACATGAATCTGTGGGCCAGTAGCTCGCTGCTGCTCTCCAGTTGCTCTCTGCCTACTGCCCCGCCCTCCTGTAGCTCCCCCTGCACCCTCTCCCCAGCCCCTGCCATAGCCTGCTGCTCTGCCCCTTTCTGTAGCTCTCCACCACCTGCTTGTAGCCAGTAGCTCTCCGCCTACTGCCCTGCCCTGCTGCAGCTCCCTCCGACCCCCTGGCTTCCCTCATAGCTTGCTGCCCTGCTGCCTCCTGTAGCACTCCACCGCCTGCTTATAGCTCACTGTCCACCCTCCTGCTGATCTGTGATCCAGTTGTGATGCAGTCAGTCATTATGCTTCATGGCGTAATGACCATTTGCCTATTACATCTTTATTATATAGGATAATAAAAGGCTAATATGCAAATGGTCCCCTCAACCAGGTGTTCAACCAGGAGTTTGACCACAGGGTGGGGCTGGCCCACAAACCACCTGCGGCCCCCGCCCCCGATTGCCTGTGCGCCCCCCGCCCCCTAATCAGGGGTAGGGCCGGCTGGCCAACATCTTGCATACCCTTCCCACAGCAGGCCCGGCCCAATCAGGGCGGGCTGGCTGCACCCTACCTATACATGAATTCGTGCACTGGGCCTCTAGTAGATGTATAAGAAAGGATTTTAAAAAATCCAGTCATTTATATAAGGATAGAATTTCTATGTGAAAAATGCAAAGAAACTTATAGACAAACAATATTATCAGAAAAGAGTTCAGTAAGGCTTGGGATACAAAATCATTATGCAAAATTTTATTGTATTCCTATTAATCAGTAAGGTTCTTGGAAAATACTAGTCTAAAAAATATCTATATATATCAAAGCCTAAGCGACCAGACGACCAGATGACCAGCTGGTAGCTATGATGAGTACTGACCACAGGAGGCAGATGCTCAATGCAGGAGCTTCCCTGTGGTGGTCAGTGTGCTCCCACAGCAGGAGCACCATTCAGCTGACAGACAGGCACCAGACATCGGGCTTACAGCTGGCGAGCGCAGCTGTGGTGGTTTGAGCCTCTCCTGTGGACACTGCCCCTGCACACCTGAGCAGTGGAGGTGGCAGGTGCAGTGGGCTGGTAATCAGTGGGAGCAGTGTGGCACCCAGCCCAGGTTTGGGCTCCTCCTCAGCCACCTGCTGTTTCGTGCACTACTTTGTGCTGTATGGGATTGACACGGACAGTGGGCTGGAGCCTGAGGAGCTGGTGGGTAAGGAGGTCCACTGATCCCTGCAGGCCAGGCCAAAGAACCCCACCGGTACACAACTCCATGCACCAGGCCTCTAGTCATTTACAATAGCAACAAAAATGGTAAGATATCAAAGAATAAATCTCACCAAAGATGTACAAAACCTTTATGGGAGAAATTATAAAACTCTATTAAAAGATTGTGAAAGACCCTAGTTGGGATGGCTCAGTGGTTGAGTGTCACCTATGATCCAGGAGGTCATGGTTTAATTTCCGGTCAGGGCATATGCATGGGTTGCAGGCTTGATCCCCAATGTGGGACATGCAGGAGGCAGCCAATCAATGATTCTCTCTCATCATTGATGTTTCTACCTCTCTTTCCCTCTCCTTTCATCTCTGAAATCAATAAAAATATTTTGAAAGAGACCTAGAAAAATGAGGATAGCATGTTCAGAGATGGGAAAAATATTTTAAAGATGTTGATTTTCATTAATCACATTAATGTAATTATAATTGGGACCTCAACATTTTGTGAGTGTATGTGTATAACTTGAGATATACATTTTAAAATTCATTGGAAGAGAAAGAATCAAGCATTGCCAATACATTTCAAAAGTAAAAAGTAGATGAACTTGCACTATAAGATATTAAGACTTCTTATAAGATATTAAGACATAAAACCACAGTAACTAAAATGGTGAAGTACTGGCCCAAGGATATAGAAATATACCTGTATAATAGAATGTGTAAAAATCAAAAGAATTAAAACTATTTTCTAGCAGAGAATTTTGGACACATGCAAAAGGTGACAGAATGGAGTGGGGTTGGGAGTGTGGAGGGATTGAGCAAAAAAAAAAAAAAGAACTCATGGACATGGACAACAGAATGGTGATTGGGGGCTAAAAGGGATTGGGTGGAGTTAGTAGAGGGCATAAAGGAAATAAAAGGTGATGGGAAAAGTTAAATTAAATTAAAGGTTAAAAAAAGGTGACAGAATAGTATAATATTCAACATCCAGTTTTAACAATTGTCAATTTTGTTTAATTTATACCCCATACTCGCCCAATCCTGAACTATTCTGAAGCAAATCTCAGATGTTATATAATTTTATTCAAATATTTTAGTCTGTATCATGTAAATTTTCATTTTTATAGTTTGTTTAAATCAAAATCCAAATAAGGAGTGCATATTGCAATTGTTATACCCTCTAAATTCATTTTTTGGTAAGTTCTCCTTCTCTTCTTTTCCCCTTTTAGTTTATTTGTCAACTAACCTGTGTGTTTCTTATTTCTGTTGTGAATTACTTCACTTTCTCTCTGTTTTTTTTTTAAAAATATATTTTTATTGATTTTTTACAGAGAGGAAGGTAGAGGGATAGAAAGTCAGAAACATCGATGAGAGAGAAACATCGATCAGCTGCCTCCTGCACACCCCCTACTGGGGATGTGCCTGCAACCAAGGTACATGCCCTTGACCGGAATCGAACCCGGGATCTTTCAGTCCACAGGCCGACGCTCTATCCACTGAGCCAAACCGGTTTTGGCTCTCTCTGTTTTTTAAGTTTGGATTGCTTTAGTGTTATTTACAATAGCCAAGATTTGCTAGCAGCCCAAGTGCCCTCAGTAGATGAGTGGATAAAACAAGCTGTGGTATTTACACAATGAAATACTGCTTAGCTGTAAAAAAGAAGAAAATCTTACTCTTGGCAATAGCATGAATGGGTCTAGAGAGTATTATGCTAAGTGAAATAAGTCAGTCAGATAATTTCTATATAATTTTCACTTGTATGTGGAATCTAATAAACAAAATAAAAAAAACAAAATAGAAACAGACTCAGATACATAAAACAGACCAACAGTTGTCAGAGGGAAGAGAGTTGGGGGTTGGTAAAATGTTGAAGAAATTAAGCGAAGGAGGAACCAAGATGATGGCATAGGTAAACACCTGTACTTTCTCCCTCTCAAAACCACATCAAAATTACAACTGAAAGACAGAACAACAATCATCCAGAATGGTGGGAAAACTGGCTGAGTGGAAGTATTACAACCAGAGAGGTAAAGAAGAAAGTGCATTGAGGCTGGTAGGATATACAGAGGTGCAGAACAGGCTGGCACCCGATGCACTGCTTTTTTAATCAGGAGGGAGATACAAACTCCTGCTTGCTTTGAACTCCAGTTCTGGGTTAGACTGTGGGGGGTCCATGTATGGGGAGAAACTGGACTGTATGGCATTGGGACAGGAATGGGAGTGTGGCTTTCTTCCAGATGGAGGTGCTTGCAGTGGTTATTTTTCTTGCGCTAGGACTCTCTGGTGTAGTGCTGACTGGCAGCCATTGCTGTTTGCTCTGCCCAAAGATTCCCTGAGACCCTGCCCCACCCAATTTACAACCCCACCCAAGCTGCCCATAGAGGCTTGGCTTTAGCATATGAATGGCCTGTCCTTTCTCAGCCTAAGACCTGTCAGTCAGTCAGCAGCAGCAGCAGCCTGCCTTGCTACACAGCTGGGCCTCATCTGGGTGCTTCCAAACCCAATACAAAGAGGAGGAATCTACAGATCTCTCTGTAGCTCCTGCTGGGTGGCCCCAGCCAGTAGTTGACTTTGTACCTCCCTGGAGATCCAGGAGCCAGTGTACCCAGTGGTCAGTGTGAGACCATACCAGATTACAACTCTTCACATCCAAAAGTGACACACTCAAGAGGCAGACTCAGTAAGCAACAAAGCCTCACTGAAGCAAGTCCTGCCTCATAAGGGCGTTTCTTGCACAGCAGCTCTTCCAGTGTAGACACAGCTGGTCCTCACAGCCAATTGGCCTGGAGGTCAATTCCTCCCAGTGATACCAACAGCACTCAAGGCTTAACTACAACAAGGCTGTGCACAGAGTCCTCAAAAGGGTACACCCATAGTGTCCACCTCAGGTAACTGGGGAGGCTGAGCCACTGGGCCCTATAGGACACCTACCATACAAGACCACTCTATCAACTCAAGGAGACTTAGCAGCTGTCCAATACATAGAAACAAACACAGGGTAGCAGCCAAAATGTGGTGACAATGAAAGATGTCACAAATAAAGAAATGAATGAAAGCAAAATACTGGATATAGAGTTCAAAACCACAGATATAAGGTTACTCAAGAATTTTCTAGAAACCTCTGAGGAACTTAGACCTTCAAGGATTTCAGTGAGAGTGCCAAAAAAAAAAAAAAAAAAAAAAAAAGATCAGTCAGAAATTAAGCATACATTGACTGAAATAGAGAATAATATAGAGATTCAACAGAAGACTAGAGGATCCAAAGAATCAAGTCAAAGATTTGAAATTTGAAGAAGCAAAAATCACCCAACTGAAAGAGCAAAAAGAAATAATCTAAAAATATGAAGATAGTGTAAGGAGCCTCTGGGACAACTTCAAACATACCAACATCCAAATTATCAGGGTGCCAGAAGAGAGAGAGCAAGATATTGAAAACCTATTTGAAGAAATAATGACATAAAACTTCCCCTGCCTGGTGAAAGAAATACACTTATAAGTCCAGGAAGCACAGAGAACCCCAAACAAGAGGAATCCAAAGAGGACCACACCAAGACACATCATAATTAAAATGCCAAGGCAAAAGAGAAAGAAAGAATCTTAAAAGCAGTAAGAGAAAAACAGTTAACTACAATGGAGTACTCATACGACTGTCAGCTGATTTCTCAACAGAAACTATGCAGGCCAGAGGGAATGGCAAGAAATATTCAAAGTGATGAATAACAAGGACCTACAACCAAATTACTCTACCCAGAAAAGCTATCATTTAGAAATGAAGGTCAGATAAAGAGCTTCACAGACAAGAAAAAAGCTAAAGGAGTTCATCACCACCTAACCAGTATTATATGAAATGCTGAAGGGTACTCTTTTTAAAAAAAAATATATTTTATTGATTTTTTAAGAGATGAAGGGAGAGTGATAGAAAGTCAGAAACATCGATAAGAGAGAAACATCGATCAGCTACCTCTTGCACATCCCCTATTGGAGATGTGCCCGCAGCCAAGGTATATGCCCTTGACCGGAATCGAACCTGGGACCTTTCAGTCCACAGGCCGATGCTCTATCCACTGAGCCAAACTGGTTTCGGCTCTTTTTTCCCCCCAATATATTTTATTGATTTTTTATAGAGAGAAAGGGAGAGGGATAGCAAGTCAGAAACATTGATGAGAGAGAAACATCGATCAGCTGCCTCTTGCACACCCCCTACTGGGTATGTACCCACAGCCAAGGTACATGCCCTTGACCCAAATCGAACCTGGGACCTTTCAGTCCACAGGCTGATGCTCTATCCACTGAGCCAATCTGGTTTCGGCTGAAGGGTATTCTTTAAGAAGAGGAAGAAGAAGAAAAAGGTAAAGATAAAAAATTATGAATGACAACAAATACATATCCATCAACAAGTGAATCTAAAAATCAAATGAATAAAAAATCTTATGAACAGAACAACTTGAATGTAATAAAATCAGGGGCATGGAAAAGGAGTGGACTGACAATTCTCAGGGGGAAGGGGTTGGGGGAGCGGGGAAGAGATTGAACAAAGAGCTTATACTTATGGATGAGGACAGTGTGTGTGTGGAGGGGTGGGGACCTGGGGTGGGGGAGGAACTGGGTAGAGGGAAGCTATGGTGGGAAAAAAGAGGAACATCTGTAATAATCTGAACAATAAAGATTAAAAAAAATAAATTAGTTAAAAAAATTTAAGCGAAAAGAAATCCCCTCATAGAGAACAGTATGTTGATTACCAGAGAAAAAGAGGGGTAGGGAAGGTAGGAGAGGATAAATGAAGGATAAACGTTAATGGAAAGAGACTTGACTTGGGGTGGTAAACACATAATACATTATACAGATGATGTACTATAGAACTGTACCCCTGAAATCCATATAATTTTATTAGCTAGTGTCACCCTAAAAAATTCAATAATTATAAAAAATAAAAATTTGATTAATTTAAAAAAATTTGGATTGTTTTATAATTATTCTTTTAATATTTTAGTTGTATTCCAATAATTTCTTGATAAAGCCACAAAATGGTAACAGGATTATTTCACAGTACCCATGGTATATATAGTTTTGCTTTAGGCAATTTGCCCAAAGTGGGTTAACCCTATGGTTTAGATTACTGTTTGGACATCAAGACAGGTGTGCATCACTTACAGTTGTTTGGAGATCATCTGTTCTGTCAGTGAAGCTATTCAATCTTTCTTCGCTTTCCAATATTTTATCAATATTTTGGGTCATAATAATTTTTACATCAGTTACTTGACTCCTCAGTTTGGATAATGAGCTATCACCTTGATTTTTATTGTAGTTCATCTATATGGACGTGAAATATAATGCAAATTTTATTTTCTATAAATAAAATCTAATATGGTATAATATGTTGTACAAATTGATAGTGTCAAAGGCATATCTCAGTATGGTGGTTACCGGAAGGAAGAGGGGGCGGATTTAATGGGTAAAGGGAGTCAAATATATGGTGACTAAAGATTTGACTTTGGGTGGTGGGTACACAATGCAATATACAGATGACATATCATAGAATTGTACACTGGAAACCTACATATCTTATTTTTTAAAATATATTTTATTGATTTTTTTTACAGAAAGGAAGGGAGAGGGACAGAGAGTCAGAAACATAGATGAGAGAGAAACATCGATCAGCTGCCTCCTGCACACCCCGCACTGGGATATGTCCTTGACCAGAATCGAACCTGGGACCCTTCAAAGGCTGACACTCTATCCACTGAGCCAAACCAATTAGGCCCTACATATCTTATTAACCATATAACCCCAATAAGTTTAATTAAAAATAAATAAACTATCTGGGGGAAAAAAGGCAATATCTCACTTGTATTTCAGCATAAGGAATCAATTAAATCTCAAACTGTCCCACCTAATCTTGCAAAAAAAAAAAAAAAAGGTGGGTGGGAGAGGGATATATAAATGTATTGAATCAGCAGTGGAACTGTTTTTTTTTTACTTAAATTGTTGGTTTATCTAGACTTCCGTTTTTAAAAAAAATATATTTTTATTGATTTCAGAGAGGGAGGAGGAGAGAGAGAGAGAAACACCAATGATGAGAGAGAATCTTTGATTGGTTGCTCCTTGCATACCCCCTACTGAAGATTGAGCCCACAACCCTGGCATATGCCCAGACCAGGAATCGAACCTCAACCTCCTGGTTCATAGGTCGACACTCAACCACTGAGCCACGCTGGCCTGGCTAGACTTCTGTTTTTTTAAAGAACAGTGTTAGGTTCTTAGTAAAACTGAGTGGAAAGTACAGAGTTCCCACCTGCCTGTTAGCCTGACACAGCCTCCCTAACTATCGACATCCTGCACTAGAGTGGTACATTTGTTATAATGGATGATGACCTTACATTGACGCATCATTCTCACCCAAAGTCCATAGTTTACATGAGGGTTCATTGTTGTACATTCAATAGGTTTGGACAAGTGTAAAAAGACATATATTTACCATTACGGTATCCTGCAGAACAATTTTACTGTTCTTAAAATCCTCAGTGCTGCATTTATTCGTGCCTCCCTTCTCCCTAAGCCCTGGCTACAACTGGTCTTTTTACTGTCTCCATAGTTTTACCTTTCTCAGAATGTCATATAGTTGGAATCACATAGTATGTAGCATTTTCAGATTGGCTTCTTTTACTTAATAATATGCATTTAAGGTTCCTCCATGTCTTCTCATTGCTTGATAACTCATTTCCTTTTAGTGCTGAAAAATAGTCCATTATTTGGATGTACCACAGTTTATTTATCCATTTACCTGTGAAAAGATATCTTGGTTGCTTCCATGTTTTGCCAATTATGAATAAAGCTGCTATAACATCCGTATGCAGGTTTTTGTGTGAACAAAATTTATCAACTCCTTTGGGTAAATATCAAGGAGTGTGATTGCTGGATTGTATGGTGAGAGTATGTTTAGTTTTGTAAAAGAACTGCCAAACTGTCTTCCAAAGTGGCTGTACCATTTTACATTCCCGTCAGCAATGAATAAGAGTTATTGTTCCACATCCTGTCAGCCTTTGTGTATTTTGAATTCTGGTCACTTTAAAAGGTGTGTAGTGATATTTCAGTGTTGCTTTAATTTGCAATTTCCTAGTGACATCTGATGTAGAGCATTTTTTCATATGCTTATTTGCCATCTCTATATCTTCTTTTATGAGATATCTATTCAGGTCTTTGACCCATTTTTTAAATTAGGCTGTTTATTTTCATATTGTTGAGTTTTAAAGGTTCTTTCTATATTATGGAAGACAGCCTTTTATCAGATTTGTCTTTTGCAAATATGTTTTCCTAGTATGTGGCTTGTCTTCTCATTCTCTTGCTTTTTTAAATCCAATCTGACAATCTCTCTCTTTTTTTTAAATCCTCACCCGAGGATATGTTGAAAGAGAGAAAAACATCAATCAGTTGCCTCTTGCACACACCATGATCAGGAATTGAACCTGCAACTTAGGTATGTGCTTTGACTGAGAATCGAACCCACACCTTTTGGCATGACAACCATTTGCATATTAGCTCTTTATTATATAGAATTATGTAATATTTAGCAGATTGGAGTTCCAGAGATTCCTTTGTTGACCTTGAAGAAGCAAGCAGCCATGGTGAGGACACTCCATACACAGGTGGATTCTTTTATAATTTGAGTTTTAGGGATTACTTTTCTATATTAAACATTTTTATAATGGTAAAAATATACATAAAATTTGCAATTTTGACAATTTTTAACTGTTATATTTTAGTAATATTAAGCATATATACACTGTTTTGCAACTATCACCACCGCCTATCTCCAGAAAATTTTCAACTTCTCAAACTGAAAGTCTGTACACATTAAATAATAACTCCTCTTTCTCCCTCCTTCCAGGCTCTGGCAACCACCATTCTGCTTGATGTCTGCATAAATCTTACTACTCTAGGTACCTCATATAAGTGGTATCACATAGTATTTGTCCTCTTGTGACTGTCTTATTTCACTTAGTCAGAACTATTATTTAAATATTTAATATTTTAAAATTAGGTAAAATATATACATGGTTCCAAAGTCAAATTTGTAGCCCAGACCGGTTTGGCTCAGTGGATAGAGCGTCGGACTGCGGACTGAAGGGTCCCGGGTTTGATTCCAGTCAAGGGCATGTACCTTGGCTGGGGGCACATCCCCAGTAGGGGGCGTGCAAGAGGCAGCTGATCGATGTTTCTCTCTCATCCATGTTTCTGACTTTCTATCCCTCTCCCTTCCACGCTGTAAAAAATCAATAAGATATTTTTAAAAAGTCAAATTTGTAAAACAAAGAGGTCCAGTCTCTGTTTTCTGTCCATCTTTACCACAGGCAACCATTAGAATGTTTTGGATTTATCCTTTCCTTACACATCTTCAGCACCTTTTATACTATAAGCAAACAAATACATATATTTGTGTTTATTCCCTCTTTCTTAAATGGTTGCAAATGTAAATAAGTAACAGTATACTATACAGACTTTATCTTAATACATTTATCAATACATTATAGATATCATTACTTATCATTATATAGAGATAGAAGTTCTCAGTCGAATTCATCTTTATAGCTCTTAACTCATAATTCCTAACTGATTTGACAGCTGCAATACTAACAACGTTTAGAAATATAGTTAGAGGTTACATACCATATACTTTCCTAATACTTGCTGAAAATCGGCAGCAATGGCATTTGAAGGAGAAAAATGTTCTTGTGATATCAAAGGATTTTCCAGAAAAATATCACTAACCTGAGGAAATGAATGGAAATATTTAAGCTATATAGATAATTTCAACTGCATAATTGCAGAGTTAATGTTTATATGAAACCAAGTCTGGCAGAAACCTGAAATAAAAGAAACTAGGACATTTCAAGATTTTTGGTGGCAGGGTGTCTTTCTATTGAAAGATACAGTATTTATAAAAACTGCTTGCCCAGTCTTCTCCACTGCTTAGTATAGATTACAACCTTATACTGAGAAATCCTTAATTCTTTGGTATAACTGGGGACTTGAGAGAAAGAACAGATGTTTACCTCTGGTGTCAAACAGGGAAATAGGGAGTCCTTGATATTTTCTAAATATGCACTTATTTCTCCCTCTTGCTCCTATCTTTGAAATCCACTCAATGATAAAAAAAATCCCAACTAAGTCATGATTCTACCTTTCAAAACTTATAGAGTTGCTATAGGACACTTGAAAGTTCAAGAAGAAATTCTGAAAATTGTTTATACTAAAAGTTGTATTCCCCAGAAGTAGTGGTAAAAATAATATGGTTAGCAATTCTGTGTCATCTGGTTTTGGAAAGGTAGTAAAGTTGGGATATTTTGTCATAACGGCAGAGAGAGAAAAAATATAGTAAATTAAATGGCTAACAGTGTTTAGCATCATGACTCTAACAATTGTCTAGGCCAGTGGTCGGCAAATTCATTAGTCAACAAGCCAAATATCAACAGAACAATGATTGAAATTACTTTTGAGAGCCAAATTTCTTAAACTTAAACTTCTTCTAACACCACTTCTTCAAAATAGACTTGCCCAGGCCATGGTATTTTGTGGAAGAGCCACACTCAAGAGGCTCGCATGTGGCTCAGGAGCCGCAGTTTGCCAACCACTGCTCTAGTCATAAATGTCTCTGTAGAGTGACAATATTAGGTCTTATGACCTTTGATTCTATTTTTGAATATACTTTGAGCTGTGTTAAAGCAAGTTGGTACACTATACAAATAAAATATATGCATGGTTCATATATATAATTATCTATACACGAAATACATTTGCTATTGAGAAAGCATTTTAAATATTAGTAAAATTTCATTTATTTCTTACTTTAAAAAAACACGATAAATATAAAGACAGATTTTAAAAAATTTAAATTCTTTATTGTTGAAACTATTAGATATGTCTCCTTTTTTACCCTATTGACTTTTCCCTGGCTGCTCCCACCTCCAAGCACATGCTCTCACCCCCCTACTGTCTGTCCATTGGTTATGCTTACATGCATACATACAAGTCCTTGGTTGACCTCTTAGCCTCTTCCCACCCTTCCCTCCCTTCCCTCTGAGGTTTGACTGTCTGTTCAATGCTTCTTTATCTCTGGGTCTATTTTTGTTCATCAGTTTATAGTGTTCATTATATTCCATAAATGAATGAGATCATGTAATACTTATCCTTCTCTGACTGGCTTATTTTGCTTAGCATAATGCTCTCCAGCTCCACCCATGCTGTTGCAGATGGTAATTCTTTCCTTTTTACAGCAGCATAGTATCCCATTGTGTAGATGTACCACTTTTAAAAAAATTTATTTTATTTTATTGTTTAAAGTATTACAAATAGTAGTACATATGTCTCTTTCTTCCCCCTCTTGGCTTTCTGAATGTCCTTTTTCAAAAAGTATCTATTTAAGTGCTTTGCCAATTTTTTAATTGAGTTGTTTATCTTCCTTTTGTTAAGTTGTATGAGTTCCCTGTAAATGTTGGAGATTAAACCCTTATCAGATGTCACATTGGCAAATATGTTCTCCCATGCAGTAGGGGCTTACTTGTTATTTTATTGATGGTTTCTTTTATGACAGATCCTAATAGATCTGAGTAGATTGTTTTTGCAGATCTTCCTTCAGAGTCAGGGAAGTGTGGAAGCAGGAGACAAATGAGGGATGAGGGTAAGAAATCTCTGGAGGTCATTAATAACTCTGCTTTATAGACGGATGAATGATTTGCTTTTGTTTAGTGACATTATTGCTCATAACCTATAAAATAGAGACCTCATAATTTCAGAAAAGGTAAAGGTTGTTAAAGTAGTATAACAAATTACTTACATTTTTAAGAAATGAAGATGGTGTTACGAAATCCAATGCATTGTCTGAGGCACATAGAAAAATGATCCCATCAATGAAGAGACTATGATAGACAAAGCTTTGAAAAGAATACATTTATTTACATGATAATATTAAAGAAATTAAGTATCCATGTAGCAAATTTAATTTCATCTTTAAGTTCTCATTAACAGTATAAGAACTATCTAGATAACTTTTAGAATCAGAATTAGATTATCTTTCATATATTTAAAAATTAAATTATATTAAATAAAAGCTAAAAAATTTGAAGATGTCTATTTATTTATTTAATACTAGTGGCCTGGTGCATGAAATTCATACACATTAAAAGGGCATTAATTAGAGGAAATAATTTAATATTGCTTTTTGCCCTTTCTCTGTAATAGAAGTGTCAGAGATGAAAGAAAATTAGTAAAATGTATATGAAAACCTTCCTCCTGTCAAGGTCTGGGGTGCACCATAGGACCCAGAGTCAAGTCCCTGCCCACCCACATACACCTCAAAATCTCATGAGACCCAGTCCCAGCCAGCCTCTGTCCCCATTGGGCTAGATCCAGACTCGGACAGTCACACCCTTGTCAAGCCCCACCAGGCAGGGGGTGTAGCCTCAGGTCTACTGGCCTAGTGCCAGGACAGGGGGCGTGGTCTGAAGTCCCCTAGCCCAGATTGGGGCGGGGGGTGTGCCTTTAGGTCCCCCATCAAGTCCCACTGGGCAGAGGGCATGGTCTGAGATTCCCCAACCCAGCACTGGGGGTGTGCACCTTGAGGTCCCCTGTCAAGCCAATCCAGGTAGGGGGATGCAGCTTCAGGTCCCCTGGCCTGGTGCTGGGAGCACAGCCTGAGGTCCCCCGTCAAGCCTGCTGGGCAGGGGGAGAATGGCCTGAGGACCCCTGTCAAACCCTCCCAGGTGGGTGGTGTGGTGTGAGGTCCTCCTGTCAAGCCCACAGGGGGCAGGGGAGGGCATAGCCTCACGTCCTTACTGATTGCTCATTAAGGCTTTTTATGGGAACTTGGCCTCAGCTGTGGGTGCAGCCATCTTTGTGATGGAGAGATAGTCAATTAGCATATTCCTTCTTTATTAGATAGGACTAGAGGCCTGGTGCATGCTATTCGTGCATGGGAGGCAGGGGATGTCCCTTAGTCCAGCCTGCACCCTCTCCAATCTGGGACCCCTTGAGGGAACCCTACTCGGATTGGGCCTAAACGGGCAGTAGGACATCCTTTTCACAATCCAAGACTGCTGGCTCCAAACTGCTCACCTGCCTGCCTCCCTGATTGCCCCTAACCGCTTCTGCCTGCCAGCCTGATCACCCCCTAACCACTACCCTACCTGCCTAATTGATATCTAACTGCTCCCCTGCCAGCCTGTTTGCCCGCAACTTCCCTCCTCTGCTGGCCTGGTCACCCCAAACTGCCCTCCCCTGCAGGCTTGATCGCCCCAACTGCCCTCCCTTGCAAGGCCTGGAACCTTTCAACAGCCCTCCCCTGCTGGCCATCTTGTGGTAGCCATCTTTTGTCCACATGGAGGCAGGATCTTTGACCACATGGGGGCAGCCCTCTTCTGTGTTGGAGAGATGGCAATTTGCGTATTATTCTTTTATTAGATAGGAGAGAGCCCTGGTACATGGGTGGGGGCCAGCTGGTTTGCCCTGAAGAGTGTCCCAGATCAGGGTGGGGGTTCCCTTGGGGCGAGGGGTGGCCTGGGCGAGGGGCCTGTGGAACTTTGCAGGCCAGCCACGCCCCCCAGTGACCCAAGTGGAGGTCCTGGCATCTGGGATTAATTTATGTCTACAATTGAAACTTTGTAGCCTGGAGCAGAGCCAAGCCTTCTGCTCGCTCCATGGTGGCAGCCATTTCTGTTTGAAACTTTGTAGCCTAGGGTGGAGGCTTAGGCCAGCAATGGCAGGCGGAAAGCTTGGCTTCTTCTGTTGCTGGGGAAACCCAAGCCTTCCTCCTGCTCTCAGTGGCGGCAGCCATCTTGGTTGAAGTTTATTTGCATAATCTGCTCCTGATTGGCTGGTGGGCATGGCTTGTAGGTGTAGCGAAGGTACGGTCAAATTTGCATATTACTATTTTATTAGATAGGATATTTTCTATTGATTCCAGAAAGGGAGAGGGAGGGAGATAGAAACATTAATGATGAGAATCACTGATTGGCTGCCTTCTGCACGCCCCCTACTGGGGATTAAGCCCACAGGAATCAAACCACGACCTCCTGGTTCATAGGCCAATACCACTGAGCCACACCAGCTGGACTGAATATGTATTTAAAATAAACCAGAGAGACAGGTTGAAAAAATGGCGGTGGAACGGAGGGATTCGATCTGAATCTGCTCACAGGGCAGAAGGAGGGAGCGGCTGAAAGTCTCGCAGGGAGCGTTTGTCGGTGACTAGGGGGACAGCTGTGCTCTGGGAGAAGATAGGGGACTGCTGGGCTGGCCTCCCCAGCCCGAGCGGCCCCAGTACTGCTGGGTTCTCTCCCAGAGGCAACTGCGCGAGGAGGCGCGCGGAGGCAGACCACAACATCTTGAAGGGGAAGGACCTGAAAATATACAGCTACAGGTACCGGCTGGACGGCTGAGACTCCCGGGACACCGGCGCCCAGTTGGCGCGGAGGCGCACAGAGTCCAGGGAGCTCTAAACTCCAGCACAGAAAGGTCAGATTTCCCTGGGGGTACTTTGGGCGCGAAACTGAGGGGTCTGGCAGTCTGGGAGATCTGCACCTTGGAACTCAAAGCCTGGAGATCTGCACCTGAAATAAAATCTGTGGCTGTTGGAGCTGGTAAACGTGGGAGAGGGCCCTTGGAGCTGGTGGCAGAGTTAATCCCTGGAGTGCAATCAATTTGGACCTGACAGAGGAGGGAAACCGGGAAGATTTTGGGAGAGTCCTGGCTGCTAAAACAGCAGTCACCATTAGAGAGGCAGTATTGAATACCACAGGGACAGCAAAAGTTTAGTTCAGGATAGAGAGGACCAATAGACCCAGAAGTCAATCTAGAAACACTGCCACCCAGGGGCCAAATCACAAATTGACTCTTGTGTGACAGGGAATTGATTATATTTTCTCTTCGACCTTGGGAATACAGTCTATTTTCATCTACTCTTTAGTATCTTTTACTCTACCTCAACTTCACCTTTATACCACCACTCTCTTGCTAACCTTTTCCTATTTAGTACCTTGTTTCCCTTACACTTTTCCCGCTTTAGATTTACCTTAATTCTTTCTTTTTACCCCGTTAAAATTTCACCCCACTGATATATCTAATCTCCAACCACCTACTCCAAGTCCATATATACCTCTAGCTTCTCTGACTTCACTATCTTAAAGTGTTTTTATCCCTGTCCTGTTGTTGTTGTTTACTTGACTGTTGATTATATCGATTTTTTAAGCAGGTTTATGAGATTGAATTGCTTATTCTTTTATTTTGGTTTGTCTTGTAGGGGGGGTTATTTTTATTTTTGGTGTTGTTTCTTGTTTTGTTGTCCTCATTTGCATTGTTTTTTAGATAGATTTTTGCTTCTGTGTTCCCTCACCTCCCTTGATATTAGTAGTTGTATGTAATTTGTATCAATCTCCAGGTACTTGTTGCAGGTTTTGGTTTGGATTAGGGGCTGTCCTATAGGAGTTTTCACCCCACATTTATAATTTACTACTTTTTTTTCTTCTCCCTCTTTCCCCAATATCATTTTGGCATTCCTGTCTTTCTTTTTTGTGGGTGTGTGTGTGTGTGTGTGGGGGGGGGGTCTCTTTCTTTTTGTGTGAGTGTGGGTGTGTGAGTGTCTGTGTGTGTCTGGAGGAGGTTCTCTTTCTTTTTTCTCACCTATCACCGAATTTGCCTTTCTCTGGCGGTCACCTTTATTTGGAATTACCATTACTGTGAATACATTCCGGTTCAGTGCCTGGTGCATTGCACCTGGTTGTGTTGTATTTTGTGCCTTTAAATCAACGCAGGAGAGTGAGAACTACATTACCAGATACACAGAGAGGAGAGACCATGAGAAGACAAAGAAACAGCCCACATATGAAAGAAAAGCAAGGCTCACCAGAAAAGGAGGTAAACGAATTGGAATTTAACAACCTGTCAGAGAAAGAATTCAGAGAAATGGTCATAAGGTGGCTGAAAAGAATGGAAGACAAATTTGATAATATGAGTAAGAAACAAGAGGAAATGAGGAAGACCCAGGAAGAAATGAAGAAGAGCCAAGAAGAAATGAAAAGTGACATTGCTGAAGTAAAGAACTCAATAGAAGGTATTAAGAGTAGACTAGAAGAAGCAGAGGATCGCATCAATGAGCTAGAAGACCAGGTAGGAAAAAATAAACAAGTAGAGCAGCTTCCAGAAGCAGGAGGAGAGCCTAAGGGAACTTTGGGACAACATGAAACAAAACAACATCCGTATAATTGGGCTTCCAGAAGGACAGGAAACTGAGCAAGGAATAGAAAACCTGTTGGAAGAAATAATAACAGAAAATTTCCCTGATGTAGGAAAGAAAAAACCCACACAAATCCAAGAAGCTCACAGAGTCCCAAGCAAAATAAACCCCAAAAGACCTACGCCAAGGCACATTATAATTAAATTGGCAAATACCAATGACAAAGTAAGAATCTTAAAAGCTGCCAGAGAGAGACAGAAAGTCACCTACAAAGGAACCCCCATCAGACTAACAAGTGATCTCTCAACAGAAACCTATCAGGCCAGAAGGCAGTGGAATGAAATTTACAAAGTCATGCAAAGGAAGGGTCTGAATCCTAGAATACTATACCCAGCAAGGCTCTCAATCAGAATTGAAGGTCAAATCAGGAGCTTCACAGATAAAAAAGGACTAAGGGAATTCGTCACCACCAAACCAGCAATGCAAGAAATGCTAAAGGATCTGCTGTAAAAAGAAATAGGAAGCGAAGAAGGAACACAGGGGTAAAGAACAAAAATGGCAACATATAAGTACCTATCAATAATAACTTTAAATGTAAACGGTTTAAATGCTCCAATCAAAAGACATAGGGTAATAGACTGGATAAGAAAACACAACCCATGTATCTGCTGTCTACAAGAAACGCACCTCCGAAAAAAAGACGCACACAGACTGAGGATGAAAGGTTGGAAAAAAGTTATTCAGGCGAATGGAAATGAAAAAAAAGCTGGGGTAGCCATACTTATATCCGACAAATTAGATCTCAAAGTGAAGGACATAACAAGAGATAAAGAAGGCCACTTCATAATACTAAAGGGAGCAATCCAACAAGAAGAAATAACTCTGGTAAACATATACGCACCCAATACAGGAGCACCCAAATATATGCAAAAACTCCTAGAGGACATCAAGGGAGAGAGACAGCAATACAATCATAGTAGGAGACTTTAATACCCCACTATCACCATTGGACAGAACCTCTAAACAAAAAATCAGTAAAGAAACATCAATCCTCAATGACTCATTAGACCAGATGGAATTAATTGACATCTTCAGATCATTTCACCCCAAAGCCACAGAATATACATTCTTTTCAAGTGCCCATGGGTCATTATCAAAGATAGACCATGTGTTGGGTCATAGGCAAAGTCTCTCCAAATTCAAGAAGATAGAAATCATATCAAGTATATTCTCAGATCACAGTGGCATAAAGCTGGAAATCAACTACAATAGAAACAATCTAAAGGTACAAACACATGGAGACTAAACAGCATGCCATTAAACTATGACTAGGTTACTAGAAAGATCAAGGAAGAGATAGAAAACATCATGGAAACAAATGACAATGATAGCACAACAATCCAAAATCTATGGGACACAGTGAAAGCAGTTCTGAGAGGGAAGTTCATAGCTCTACAATCCTACCGCAAAAAACTAGAAACAGCTGCAATAAATTATCTAACCCAACAACTCAAAGAGTTAGAAAGAAAGCAACAAGAAAAGCCCAGTGTAAGCAGAAGGAAGGAAATGGTAAAGATCAGAGCAGAAATAAATGACATAGAGACCAAAGAAACAATACAGAAGATCAACAAAACCAAGAGCTGGTTCTTTGAAAGGATAAACAAGATTGATGGACCTCTAGCCAGACTCACCAAGAAGCAAAGAGAGAGGACCCTAATAAATAAAATCAGAAATGAAAGAGGTGAAATAACAACAGACCCCATTGAAATACAAAGGATTATTAAAAAATACTATGAACAACTCTACTCCAACAAACTGGACAACCTGGAGGAAATGGATATGTTTCTAGAAAAATATAACCTCCCAAAACTCAATCAAGAAGAATCTAAACAATTCAATAGACCAATAACTGTGGAAGAAATTGAAGCAGTCATCATAAAGCTTCCAGCAAACAAAAGCCCAGGGCCAGACGGCTTCACAGGGGAGTTTTACCAAACATTCAAGGAAGAACTAAAACCTATACTCCTGAGACTATTCCAGAACATTCAAGAGGATGGAATACTTCCAAACTCCTTCTATGAAGCTAGCATCACCCTAATACCAAAACCAGATAAAGATGACACAATGAAAGAGAATTACAGGCCAATATCCCTCATGAATATAGATGCCAAAATCCTCAATAAAATTCTAGCAAATTGGATCCAGCAGTACATCAGAAAGATCATACACCATGACCAAGTAGGATTTATCCCAGGAATGCAAGGATGGTACAATATCTGCAAATCAATAAATGTGATACATCACATAAACAAATTGAAAGATAAAAATCACATAGTCATATCAATTGATGCAGAAAAAGCATTTGACAAAATCCAACATCCTTTCTTGATAAAAACTCTCAACAAGGTAGGAATAGAAGGATCATACCTCAACATAATAAAAGCCATACATGATAAACCCACAGCAAACATCATACTCAATGGGCAAAAACTACAACCATTTTCCCTAAGAACAGGAACAAGACAGGGTTGCCCACTTTTACCACTCCTGTTCAACATAGTACTGGAAGTATTAGCCATTGCAATTAGACAAGAAGAAGAAATAAAAGCCATCCAAATTGGAAAAAAAGAAGTTAAGCTATCCTTATTTGCAGATGACATGATATTGTACATAAAAAACCCGAAAGACTCCATAAAAAAGTTAGTAGACTTAATAAATGAGTTCAGCAATGTAGCAGGCTACAAAATTAATGCCCTAGAAATCTATGGCATTTCTATACACTAATAGTGAACTTACAGAAAGAGAGACTAAAAAAGCAATCCCATTTACCATTACACCAAAAAAATTAAGATACCTAGGAATAAACTTAACTAAGGAGGTAAAAGATCTATTCGTAGAAAACTACAGGACACTGAAAAAAGAGATAGAGGAAGATGTAAACAGGTGGAAGAACATTCCATGTTCATGGATTGGGAGAATCAACATAATTAAAATGTCCATACTACCCAAAGCAATCTATAAATTTAATGCACTCCCCATTAAAATACCAATGGCATATTTCACAGACCTAGAAAGAACGCTCCAAAAATTCATCTGGAACAAAAAAAGGCCCCGAATAGCCACAGCAATCCTGAGAAAGAAGCACAAAGTTGGTGGGATTTCCATACCAGATTTCAAGCTGTATTACAAAGCTACTGTTCTCAAAACAGCCTGGTACTGGCACAAGAACAGACATATAGATCAATGGAATAGAATAGAGAATCCAGATATCAACCCAAACCACTATGCTCAATTAATATTTGACAAAGGAGGCATGAACATAAAATGGAGTCAAGACAGTCTCTTCAATAAATGGTGTTAGGAAAATTGGACAGATACATGCAAAAAAATGAAACTAGAGCACCAACTTACACCATACACAAAAATAAACTCAAAATGAATACAGGACTTAAACGTAAGACAGGAAACCATAAAAATATTAGAGGAATCTACAGGAAGAAAAATCTCAGACATATGCCAAAAGAACTTCTTTGTTGATACTGCTCCTAGGGCAATGGAAGCCAAAGAGAAAATAAACAAATGGGACTACATCAAAATCAAAAGCTTTTGCACAGCTAAAGAAATCATCAGCAAAACAACAAGAAAACCCACTGTATGGGAGAACATATTTGCAAATGTTATCAGTGATAAAGGTTTAATCTCAAGCATCTACAGGCAACTCACGCAACTCAATAAAAGGAGGACAAATGATCCAATAAAAAAATGGGCAACAGACCTAAATAGAATCTTCATGAAAGAAGACAAAAGGAAGGCCCAGAGACATATGAAAACTTGCTCAAAGTCACTAATTATCCGAGAGATGCAAATCAAAACGACTATGCGGTACCATCTCACACCTGTCAGAATGGCTTACATCAACAAATCAACAAATGACAAGTGTTGGAGAGGATGCGGAGAAAAAGGAACTCTCCTGCACTGCTGGTGGGATTGTAGACTAGTGCAGCCACTGTGGAGAACAGTATGGAGTTTCCTCAAAAAACTAAAAATGGAGCTCCCATTCGACCCAGTGATCCCACTTCTGGGAATATACCCCAAGAAACTAGAAACGCGAATTAGAAAGGATATATGTATCCCTATGTTCATAGCAGCACAATTTATCATAGCTAACATTTGGAAACAGCCGAAGTGCCCATCAGCAGATGAGTGGATTAAAAAACTATGGTACATTTACACAATGGAATACTATGCCGCGGGAAAAAAGAAGGAGCTCTTACCATTTGTAACAACATGGATGGATTTGGAGAGCATTATGCTAAGTGAAATTAGCCGGGCAGAGAAAGACAAATATCACATGATCTCACTCATTTGAGGAATACAATCAATGACATAGACTGATGAACAAGAATGGATCCAGAGACTGAGAAAAGTCCATCAGAATGTCAAACCTCAGGGTAAGTGGCAGGTGGTGGGAGTAAGTGGAAAAGTCAATATATTTGAACTCTTGAACTGAGGTAAGTGATTTGTGTTTTTACATCCCTGACAAAGTTTATATAAAGTTATAAAAAAAATGGCAGCTAGTTTGAGATTGACTTGACATGGCCTAGAGCTTGTCATAACCTATGGAGACCAGTCCTTAGGCTAGGCCCTCCTTAACCTCCCGTGACACCATAATACCCTTACATGATATTATTCTACAATGTCATTATAATATTTGATATTTGACAACAGCATATTATACAATTATCCCAAATAAACTTACAAACTAATTCTTTGAATGTTGGGCAGCAACTTAAAGAAGGATAGGAAAGAAATTAATCCCTTTCAGAAGGAATTAAGGCACTGGGAAGGCATCCGAGCATTCTATATTGGCCCTTCTTGCCCTTTCTGCCAAGAGGGACCTTCTTCTTACTTCTCAGCTGATGCCTGAGTTTTCAGTTCCAGCTGTGGCTGAAGCCTCTGGGCAACTGGCACCATGGATCTGTATCTCGACCAATGGTGTGAGCTGGGCCCTCTCTGGAGAAGAAACCTGGGTCCCCCGAGATATGGGATCAGTACCGGGACCCTGCCAGCAGGCGAGGGGACCCCAAGGCAGGTACTGGACGTGGAGGCCACGGAGGCATAGACTACAAAGGAGACAGAACTGAACCTCACATCACCCTGTTTGGCCCCGGGGGATGGCTGGTTAGCCAGAGACGGGTAAGATTCCTCAGGGAAGGAACAACCTAAGACAGGCACAGTCGAAGAGGGGCCAACAGGAGAGAATTAAAAGGTCAACAGAGGTGGGGCACAGACCCTCATCCACAAACCTTGCAGGGGCTTGAATTCTCACTCCTCCTGAGGGAGGTCTCCTACCCCCACAGCTGCTTCGCATCCCAGGCACAACTCATACCGGGACCCAGGTGGCAGACAGAGACTCGGCCAGCAATAGCTGCTCTATATCTAAATTCAGTCTATTACCAGGAATGCTCAGGACCTACTCAAAATTGCAAGTATTCCTTTCCACTAGCATTTACAGGGTAAACTAAGATTTCTGCTTGAGTATTAAAATTGACAGGAAAATAGTAATCAAGTTTTCAAAGTAATTTAAATTGGCCAAGTGAAATAAGTGAATACTCAAGAAAATTTTAGTGTACAGGACAAAAAGCTTTTCCTAAAACATTAACTAAAAAATCTATTAGTAGTTCATCTCACTGTAAAATTGCCTAACATCCAAAGAACCTAAAGCAGTAATATCTGTGTGCAAAAATTAAAATTTAAAATTACCAAGACTGCAATATAAAATTTCCAAAAGCCCACATTAATCAAAAAAGAGGAGGGGGCAGTGGGGTAATATCATGTAAGGAAAAAAATATTGAGTAAGTAAAATACATCTAGAAAATTCTTACTCCAGTAAAGTAAATTCCATTTGTAAAACCAACTGCAGGACACCCATGAAAAAACACACATGGTGTCAAAATAAGCCAAAGGAAAATCATTTAGGCAAAAATTAAAAAGAGCCGGAAGAACTAAGATGGCGGCATAGGTAAAACACCTATCTTGCCTTCATACTCAGCAATTTTAATACTACAACTTAACGAAAGAACAAACACCTTCCAGAATCACCAGAAAACTGGCCAAGTGAAAACTCCACAAATAAAAGTGAAAATAAGACACTGTGACTCGGAGGAGTGGCGGCGAACAGCGTTGAAAGATTCGCGCCGAGAGAGGTTTGGAGTGCGAGGCGCGGAGAGGGCGGGTGGCTGAAAACCGGCCAGTTTTCTCGAACGGGGAGAAAAAGACGTCCCACTGGACTGATTCTCCAGCTCTGGGCGAAGTCCAGGGAACCTACTATCATACGGGGTGAAAACTGGACAGTGGGAGGGGACGCCAAAGCTCGGGTGCTGCCGGGTCGCCCGGCTTGTGGAGCAGGCAGCTTGCGCGAACAGCTCAGCTGCATGCGTAGAGTGCACTCTGGGACTCGCTCTCTCATTCGGAAAACCATCAGACTGCTTTGTTTTACGACCCTGGGTGAGACATTGCGCATGCAGACTCATTTTGGGAGAGTCTGAATTCCCCGGCAGCCGGTGGAGCTCAGCAGCGGCTCTCTCTCAGAGGTGCTGGCAGCCATTGCCCCCGACACAGAGTCCCTGGGGCCGCATAGGGCGGAGCTAACGCTGTCTGCTTGGCCCGGAGACTCCGCCCATCCAACCTGAGCACAGCTGAGGTTCACAGACAATTGGCCTGGAGGTCAACCCTCCAAGTGCTAACAACGATTAACTGAGCTTAACTTCAGCAAGACTGTGGAACCCATATCCACCTCAGGTAACTGGGGAGGCTGAGCCACTGTCCCTAGTAGGAAGTCTACCACACAAAGCTAATTGACCAACTCAGGGAAGCAGCCACCATGCAGCAAAGTGGAAAGAAATGAGATGTGAAAGAAATGGAGGAAAAAAAACGACTGGACATGGAATTCAATACCACGGTTATAGGGTTTTTCAAGAGGCTCCAACAAAAGGTCGAGGCCTATAAGGAAATAAGCAAGACCAACGTGGAAATGAATGAGTCCTACAAGGAAATGAAGGAGACCCTCAAGGATATAAAGGAGACTCTCAAGGATATGAAAAAGGACCAACCAGAAATTAAGCATACACTGACTGAAACAAAAAATATTATACAAATGCCTAAAAGTACTCTAGAGCACCCCAAGAACCAAGTCAAAGATTTGAAATACAGAGAGAGAACTAAGATGGCGGCATAGGTGAGCACCTATCTAGCTGTCCACGCAACAATTCTGAAACTACAACTTAGCAACGAAACAAACAGCATCCAGAAATGTCCGGAGAGCTGGCTGAGGGGAAATTCCGCACATGAGAGTAAAGGCGGTGACTCGGGAGCAGCGGTGTGCAGCTTTGAGGTTCGGAGCGCGAGAGAGCGGTGAGGGATGGGCGGCAGACAGCGGGCCCTGCTGGTTTTCTCCAGCAAGGAGGGCGGAGGTCTTCCACAGCACCGACCACCCAGTTCCAGGCGAGCTCCCAGGTCGGGGAAAGGAGGATCCCCGGCGCGGCTGAGGTCTGTGTGTTTGGGGAGAGTGCACGAGTAAATTGGAGTGCGCAACCGGGCAGAGAACGTGGGCAGAGAACGCGCAATTCACTTGCTTGGAGACCACCATACTGCTTTGTTTTACACCCCTGAGTGAGTCTTTGACTGTGCAGACCCATTTAGGGAGAGGCAGAGTTGTCTGGCAACAGGGAGACCAGCAGTGGATTTACATAGCCACCCAACACCGAGACCCGTGAGCCGCACAGATAAGCACAGATAAGCTGATGCCGCGAGCCCCATAGACCTGAAACGGGGGCGGGGGGGAGCCAGGAAGGGCGGACCTAAGCCCGACGGAGCGCACCCATTAGACGCAAACAGCGCGCCAAGCAGGGCGGACCTAAGGCCAGATGGGAGTGGCAAGAAATATTCAAAATGATGAACAGCAAGAATCTACAACCAAGATTACTCTATCCAGCAAAGCTATCATTCAGAATTGAAGGTCAGATGAAGTGCTTCGCAGATAAGAAAAAGCTAAAGGAGTTAATCACCACCAAACCAACATTATATGAAATGCTAAAAGATATTCTTTAAGAAGAGGAAGAAGAAAAAGGTAAAAATATAAATTATGAACAACAAATACACATCTATCAACAAATGAATCTAAAAATCAAGTGAATTGTTAGGCTGTTGAATAGGATAAACTGGTGAATATAACAGAGACATGGATATAGAGAGGGAATGGACTGACAGTTCTTGGGGAGAAAAGGGTTGTGGGAAGTGCAGCAAGAGACCGGACAAAAATCTTGCAACAATGGGAGAGGACAGTGGGGAGGGGGAGGTGAGGGTGGAGGGTGGGATAGGTACAGGGTGGAGGGGAGCTATAGGGGGATAAAAAGGGGAAACAATGTAATTAATAAACTGAACAATAAAGATAAAAAAAAATTAAAAAGAATCCCAAGTCTATTTTGCATAGAGGATCCCTTTGTTAACTTTTGGTCGAGAATGTGTTTGTGTGTTTTCAGAGAACAACTCCAAGACCATGTGGGTTCCTGCGACTGTGAGGAACTGACGGATCTGTTCCAGTCACGAGGATGGTTCTGAGATGGGGGACACTGACGACACCTTGCCATGCTAGCAGTCGGCAGCTGTGCATGTCTGCAGGCAGCCCAGGACCAAACCAGAGAGGATGGATCTTGCATTGCCACGATGTGTCCACCATCTGGATACCATTGCTGACATGTACACATAAAGAATTATTTGACACTGAAATGGGGACTCAGAACAGTTGGACATTGAAACTGAGACTGAAACATTTTTTGTTCTTCTAGTATGCAGAGGCAAGATATTTTTGAAGAAAGGAAACAGGGGAGAGTGATTGATATAGAGGCAGGGAGGCCTTGAACAGGCTGTCAAGCTACAGGGGAAGCCTTGGGTGGATGGGAGGTGGATGCTGGGGGAGATCAACTGAAGGACTTGTATGCATGTATATGAGCATAACCAATGAATGAAAGACACTGGGGCGGGGAGAGGGGAGGGTGGGGATATGTGCTGGGGGGTAGAGGAAGCTGGGGGGAGGATAAGGGGGAGGGGGAAAGGAAAACTATTAATTATAAGTTATACTGCAAAAAAATCAATAAAAATATATTAAAAAAAATAAAATAAAATAAACCAGAGAGAAACATTGATATGAGAGAGACACATTGATTGGTTGCCTCCTGACCTGACCAGGATTGGGAATGAAACCTATAACTGACTAGAATTGAACCTGGAATCCTTCAGTGTTTGGCACTGCTGCTCTATCCACTGAGCCAAACTGGTGAGGGCATGCTACAAATATTTTTAATGATGATATTGATTGATACAAAAATTCCCACTTGGAAAATGTTTTTTTCTTACACATAATCATACATTATGTATGATTTTACATAAAGTTTAAAAGCAGGCAAAGTTAAACTAAATTATTATGAATTAGGATAGTGGCTGCCTTTGGAGCAGTGGAAGTGGTTAGGAAGAAGAATGAAGAGGGCTTCTGAGAAGCTGGAGATAGTCTGTTTCTTGACCTGGTGGTAGCAGGAGTGTTTACTTGGTGATGATTCATCCAGCTATTCACTTAGGATTTGTGCTCTTTCTGTATGCATATTTATAGCTTATCAAGAAAAGTTTTAAAAAATCTGTCACTTTTTTTTGTTTCAGGACTTTTATGTTATTGACTCCATCATGTTGATTCCACCCTTATGCATTAATTTTCTTAGAATATTTCCATAGACATACTTTTCATATTCAGATATCTAATCTATGTGAAATTCAGTTTTTATGGTATAATATAAGGGATCTTACTTTTTCTTTGCCCAGATGGACTGTCATTTTACTAGTACTTGATTTTGCCTCTTTACCCAAAAAGTCCTAAAATATTTACTATCTGACCCTTAATAGGTAAGGGTTAGAATGTAAACACTCTATTTCTATTTTACTCTTGGTTGCTCTAGAAATTCAACATGTATATATATATTAATTAAGTATAAACTTAATAAAATAATCCAGCACAATATAAGGAACTATTAAAATTATTTAAAATTGGAAAATATTTTTATTTCTAAGTTGGGAGGAGTCTTGGCTGAAAAAGTTGCTAATTCTACCACCTCTCTGAAAGTTATATATGTGAAGTTATATATGAAGTAAATTGATAATTACTATGAAAAGAGATATTTTAAATGTTGCTTAGTATATTATTACTGAATATCATTTAGAAACTATCTTTAAATGTCAAAAACAAACAAACTTGAATATCTGAGATCCAGGAAATACTGTTAACTGACAAAAGCAGAGAAATGTATGTATGATGTATAACTATTATCTATAATCTCATATACTACCAAGGGAAGAACAAATATATATTATGTGTCTTATATGAAAAAGAAAAGAAAAAATAATAAACTAAAAATTTATTCAAAATGATTATCTACATAGAGAGAGAGAGAGACAGTCAGTGGGGACAGGAAAGGAATAAAAATGAGACTTCTTGAAGGAAACGTATTTTGTATATTTGACTTTGGAACCATATAATTTTGCATAATTATAAAATGTTATTAAATCAAAATTTGAATATAATCTTTAAAAATAAAAAACAGAATAAAAAAAACAAAGCCAAATTTATATTAAGTAACCCAAACAAGAGATGATGGTAGTGTGGTTCCTATAGTATTGGTGGAAGTTGTCAGATTCTGAATATATTTGGAAGGTAAAGTCAACAGATTTTGCTGATGGATTAGATTTGGATGTAAAAGAGACAAAAGTCAAGGGTCATAAAGGTTTTAGGAACTGGAAAGTGGAATACTGCAAAAGGAGGGTTGGTTTAGACATAAGTTTGAGATGTTTATCAGATATCCAGTAGAGATGTAGAATGGGCAGATGGATACATAAATTTGGAGTTCAGGGAAGAGGCCCTCAAAAGATTCAAATTAGAATGTACAATACAGGTAAGCACATTTAAAAAAAATCATTCCTGTTAATAAATGAAAACAAAACTAGAATATCACTAGTTTGCAAACCCCAATAAATTAATAGCTCTAGGGTGTAGACAATGAATATCAATGGCTACTAGCATGTCAAAAGGAAGTATAAGCAGATGAAAAAACAATTATAGTCTTGCCAAACGGATCAAGCCTCTTGATTCAGCCGGTTAGAGTATGGTAAACTGCATTTTCAGTATACAATTAGCAAACTCAGACTGTGAGAAACTCTATAGGTTCTTCAATAAATTGTAAGGATAGTAAAGGAATAGAGGGGAAATATGTAGATTAAAGAAATTTAAATAACATCAAATTAAAAAGTAGGCAGTATCGGGCTGTAATATCTGAGGTGTATATTTAGGTGCTGAAACAATGAAGAAACAGGATAAGTGACTGCTATAAAAGCTGGAATGATGGGGGAGAAGAAGGAAACTGTGAACAAACAGGACACATGGTGGGGAGTTTGGGGGTAGTTGGCAGTATTCTATTTTTTTGGCATAGGCGGTAGTTGCAGTTGGTAGGGGAGTTCCCTTGTAATACCTCATAAAACTGTACATTTGCTTGATGTGATTTTTGTTTTCTTAAAAAATCTTTTGACCCCCTTCACCCATTTCTCCCATTACCCGCCAACCCTTCCCTACACCTGGCAAACACTCACCTGTTCTCTGTATCTATCAATTTGTTTTTTGTTTTTGTTTTTAGAGTGGTCTTATTGAAGATATTTTAAAGTGGAAGGTTCCTTTTTTATTAATAAAATATTTTGGGTATACCAAAAAGTATGGAGAATAAGGACAAGAACATTTGTAGACCCACCAATCTATTTAAAATGATACAGATACAATTACAGGCAGTCCTTGGGTTATGACAGAGATCTGTTCCTATGGCGAGGTAACTCAATTTTTGCTGCAAGTCAGAACTCACCTCCATAAGCACCTACGTCACTCACATGGAGCACATCATAGCAGTAATGAAGTGAAACAGTAAAAAAAATTTAAAAGAAAGATAACAATTCCTGACCTTTACTTGTGGTAAATAAACAATAAAAGACATAAAGCACATATGTACATGCATCGAAGTGACTGAACTATTTTTAACAAATACTATAAATGGGAGATGGTGATGTAATCACGAAATGTCAAGTCCGACGTAACCCGAGGACTGCCTGTAATGCCCCCTGTGTATCCTTCCTCAATTTAATCCTTCTCCCATCACTTTGCAAAGGTAAGCACTTTCATGAATTTGGTGTTTATCATTCCCATTCACAATTTTATGCTTCTACATATAGAAGTTCTCCTTTTTGAGGGCTCAATCAAGAGTATGTAGATCTAACATATTTTTTCCTCATGCCATTATCATTGGAATTATTAGCTGATCATTGTTAAAAAGTGGTTTCATTAGAATAAACCTTACCTTCCCATTTGAATTATGGTCTTTGGTTCAGCTCTAAGAAGCACCAGTCTAAGCACCATTGCTGCTGTTTCCTAAAAATAAATTGTTAGCATTTACTTTGCAGAAGATTGCAGTGTTTTTCATTATTCTTCTCCTAAATTTACTTATGTTCTGATTAGTTTATCAAGGGACAACTGTTTACTAGGAAAACTAGTAGGTGGTTATTCATAATTCATGGTAAGAGGCAAGTTATAAATATTTGTATGAATATTCAGATTCATGTGAATCTAAAGGAAAAATTTTAAATTAATTAAATATATATACCCTGTGTATATATACATATAAGTGTGGAAATATGATTTGTACTAATCAATCTTATTTTCACAGTCATATCACACACACACACATATCCTATCTAATAGAAGAGTAATATGCAAATTGACCATACCTCTGATCAAGTCACACCCACAAGCCATGCCCACAAGCCAATCAGGAGCTGGGGCAGAGCCACCCAGTGAACGCACTGCTCCCAGGGCCAGGTGATCACTGGCTGCTGGGGCTGGGAGGCCAGGGCTAAGGCTGGGGTAGGGGGGGCAGGGTTAGGGAGCCAGCCATTGGCCCCATTGTAGGATGATGGCCTTGGGCAGGCCGGGGATGAGAGGTCAGGTCAGTAGGACATCGCCTGAGGGCTCCTAGTATGTGTGAGTGGTCAGGTTGGGCTGAGTATATGTATACATATATATATCAGGGGCCTGGTGCATGAAATTTGTGCACTGGGGGTGGGAAGTCCCTCAGCCCAACCTGCACCCTCTCACATACTGGGAGCCCTCAGGGGATGTCCTAGTGATGGCTCACCCCCAGCCTGCCAAGACTGAAAGCCTTTGGTCTTTGGTTCAGCTCTAAGAATGTACTCCACCAGAGGACCTCAGCCAACGATGGGGCCGATCGATGGCTGACTGCATCCCAGCCCCAGCCTGCCCAAGGAGACCCCAGCTAGCAATTGCCTTGTGATCCGGCTGATCGTTGGTTGGCTCCGCCCCAACCCCGGCCTAAGCCCGCTCCAAGGCTGGGGAAAAAGCCTCTTGGAAGAGGCTTTCCCCCACCCCCTGGCCTTGGAAACCCAGCAGATTGCCCTGCCCTGGGTCTGATTTGCTGGCTGGACCCGCACCGGCCCTAGCCCCAGCTCAAGCCTGCCCCAAGGCTGGGGAAAAAAGCCTCTTGGAAGAGGCTTTCCCTCCTTCCCCCCTGGCTTTGGAAACCTAGCAGATCACCCTGCCATGGGCAGCAGCAATCTTGGTTGGGTGTTAATTTGATTATTGCTCCTGACTGGCTGGTGGGTGTGGCTTGTGGGCAAGGTTTATTGGGTGTAGTGAAGGTACAGTCAATTTGCATATCACTCTTTTATTACCCTGTTTCCCCGAAAGTAAGACATCCCCCCCAAAATAAGACCTACTCCCAGTTTTGCCTCTCACTGTAATATAAGGCATCCCCCCGAAAATAAGACCTCCCTGATAATATTTTTATTCTTGAAACTGAAAAAGCCTGGGCCACACAAGCAGTTATAAGGAAGTTTGTCGATTTAATGCTGCCGCTTGTTGTGTGAGGGAGCCAAAGAGGTCTGCTAGTCTGGGATGCAGCTAGCACTCACCACGCCAAAGACATGAAGACATTTCTTCACAAAAGAAAAATAGATCAAATAAAGATTCCTGCAGCAATGATGGCCTATCACCAGACTCTTGATATTGCAATAAACAAGCCATTCAAGGACAATTTGCACATGGAAATTAATGACTACACTGAAAATAGAATGAAGAGAAATCAGCATGGAAACTTTGTGAAACCTAAACTGCAAGAGGTTGTGACTTGGGTGAAGAATTCATGGGAGAAAATCACTGATAGTTGCATTGCAAATGCACTACAAGCAGGCTACCTTGATAAGAAGTACTCATTTAAGGATAGTGCTATTGCTAAACATGAGAGATTTGGTCCACTGATTTTGAAAGAAATGGAGTCACAAGAAATTCACCAGGAAATTCAGGGTTTGGATTGTTATGATGATGTTCCAGAAGATGATGACATGACTGTCATTGAATAAATCTTACTTTGTGTTCATACCGGTAAATATCAGTGTCAATAAAAGTACCATAGATTGTTGTACATGGAAATCATGGTAGTAACAAGAAATTCTTGATACTGTAGGATTCAGAGTTTGTCTGGTTATACTGGTTTGTGATGACAACTACTATTGTACTGTACACAGGCAATAAATTTCCTTTTTTTTTGTTGTTGTTGTTCAACAATAAATGTGTACCGTATTCTTCTTCAGGGAAAAATAAGACATCTCCTGAAAATAAGACCTAGCGCATCTTTGGGAGCAAAAATTAATATATGACACTGTCTTATTTTCAGGGAAACAGAGTATTATTTTTAATTTTTTAAAAATTAATCTTCACCAAGGATATATTTTACTGATTTTAGAGAAAGAGAAAAGAGAGAGAGAGAGAGAGAGAGAGAGAGAGAGAGAGAGAGACATTAAAACACTGATGTATTAGATGAGAGAAATATCAATCAGTAGCCTCCCATACATAACTCCACCAGTGTTTGAACCCACAACCTAGGTATATGCCCTGACCGGAATAGAATAGCAACCTTTTGATTCATGGTACAACACAACGATCTAACCAACTGAGCCACACTAGCAAGGGCTAAAGCTTATTATTAATGGGAGAGAGTAGAGCTTGAAATTTGTGGGATTGCTTGAAAAATCCGAGCAGTATTCTCTAAGAAAGAATTTCCGAAGAAACAAGAAAAATTAAGGGAGTACATAGGCTTTCAGTTACTCTGTTATCATCACTGGAATATATTCCCCTACTTCTCCCCACACATCTCATTTAGAGTAAATAATCAATGAAATGATAGAAGAATTTGAAACAAAGCAAATGGCAACATGAGGCTGTAAAAGTGCGACAAACTGAGCTCTAGTTATGTTTTTGTTATAAAAGTACTGCATGACTTAAGAAAGAGACTTGTCTTGGTTGTTTCTTTGTGTGAAGAATGAAGCGGGCAAGATTATTTCTAG
The DNA here is from genome assembly GCA_027563665.1 of Antrozous pallidus. Taxonomy (NCBI): domain Eukaryota; kingdom Metazoa; phylum Chordata; class Mammalia; order Chiroptera; family Vespertilionidae; genus Antrozous; species Antrozous pallidus. The sequence continues at coordinate 68,889,990 of CM050511.1, forward strand.
GATCCTCTCCAACTCTAAGACCCTAAGTAGCAATTGATTTGATCTAATGATTAAGCTTTAGTAGGTACTAATACTTTTCTAATGATTATAAAATAGTTGTGACATTAATATTTAGCTCTGAGAAAAGACATGGTAGAACTCTTTAAAGCACTTTGTCATTCCTTTCCTTCTCCCTGTCAGCTTTTTATACAGCAATCATTCTAAACCTTTAATCCTTTCTTCCAATTGCTCCACCCCTTCCCACTTTCTTACCTTCCTGCAGGTTTCATAAAAAGAAGTCATTTGGCTTATGAACTCCTTCAACTTTGTCTCTCCCTCTTCTTAATTAAGCATTTACTGAGAACCTAAAGACAGAGATGAAGGCAGTGCCTGTTCTGAAGGAGTCTGACAGCAGAGACAAATAAGTAAAAGAAGAATTATTTTTATTAAAAAAATTTTTTTTATCTTTATTGTTCAGTTTATTAATTACATTGTTCCTTTTTTCCCCCTATAGCTCCCCTCCACCTGGTACCCATCCCACCCTCTGCCCTCACCCCCCTCCACTGTCCTCTCCCATAGTTGCTTGATTTTTGTCCAGTCTCTTGCTGCACTTCCCACAACCCTTTTCTCCCCAAGAATTGTCAGTCCATTCCCTCTCTATGTCCGTGATTCTGTTACATTCACCAGTTTATCCTGTTCATCAGCTTATTAATTCACTTGATTTTTAGATTCATTTGTTGATAGATGTGTATTTGTTGTTCATAATTTACACATTTATCTTTTTCTTCTTCCTCTTCTTAAAGAATATCTTTCAGCATTTCATATAATATTGGTTTGGTGGTGATGAACTCCTTTAGCTTTTTCTTATCTGCGAAGCACTTTATCTGACCTTCAATTCTGAATGATAGCTTTGCTGGATAGAGTAATCTTGGTTGTAGATTCTTGCTATTCATCACTTTGAATATTTCTTGCCACTCCTGTCTGGCCTGCATCATTTCTGTTGAGAAATCCGCTGACAATCGTATGGGTGCCCCCTTATAGGTAACCATCTGTTTTTCTCTTGCTACTTTTAATATTCTCTCTTTGTCTTTTGCTCTTGGCATTTTAATTATGATGTGCCTTGGTGTGGTCCTCTTAGGGTTCCTATATATTGGGGTTCGGTGTACTTCTTGGACTCCTAAGTCAATTTCTTTCACCAGGTGTGGGAAGTTTTCGGTCACTATTTCTTCAAATAGGTTTTCATTGTCTTGCTCTCTCGCTTTTTCTGGCACCCCTATAATTCGGATGTTGGTATGCTTGAGGTTGTCCCAGAGGCCCCTTACGCTCTCTTCAATTTTTTGGATTCTTTTGGTTTCTTGCTTTTTCAGCTGAGTTGATTTTATCTCTTTGTATTTCAAATCTTTAACTTGGTTCTTGGGGTGCTCTAGAGTACTTTTAGGTCTTTGTATAATATTTTTTATTTCAGTCAGTGTATGCTTAATTTCTGGTTGGTCCTTTTTCATATCCTTGAGAATCTCGTTCATATCCTTGTAGGACTCATTTATTTCCACATTGGTCTTGATCATTTCCTTGCAGGTCTCATTCATATCCTTGAGGGTCTCGTTCATTTCCTTGTAGGTCTTGCTTATTTCCTTATAGGTCTCGACCTTTTGTAGCAGCCTCTTGAGAAGCCCTACAACCGTGGTTTTGAATTCCATGTCCAGTCGTTTTTTCCCCTTCATTTCTTTCACATCTGATTTCTTTCCATGTCTCTGCATGGTGGCTGCTTCCCTGAGTTGGTCAAATAGCTTTGCGTGGTAGACGTCCTACAAGGAACAGTGGGTCAGCCTCCCCAGTTACCTGAAGTGGATATGGGTTGCACAGTCTTGCTGAAGTTAAGCTCAGGTTAATCGTTGTTAGCACTTGGAGGGGTTGACCTCCAGGCCAATTGTCTGTGAAGTTCAGCTGTGCTCAGGTTGGTTGGGCGGAGTCTCCGGGCCAAGCAGACAGCGTTAGCTCCGCCCTATGTGGCCCCAGGGACTCTGTGCTGGGGGCAATGGCCGCCAGCACCTGTGAGAGAGTGCCGCTGCTGAGCTCCACCGGCTGCCGGGGAATTCAGACTCTCCCCAAATGAGTCTACACACCCAATGTCTCACCCAGAGTCGTAAAACAAAGCAGTCTGATGGTTTCTCGAATGAAAGAGCAAGTCACGAGCACTCTCTGCGCAGACAGGCAGCTGCACTGTTCCCAAGTTCACGCGCACTCCACAGAAGCTCGCCTTCCCCACAAGCCGGCAGACCCCTGCAGCACCCAAGCTTCGGCGTGCCCTCCCACTGTCCAGTTTTTACCCCGTATGATAGTGGGTTCCCTGGACTTCGCCCAGAGCTGGAGAATCAGCCCAGTGGGACGTCTTTGTCTTCCCCGTTTAAGAAAACTGGCTGGTTTTCAGCCGCCTGCCCTATCCGCTGGCACGTGCTCCAAACCTCTCTCCGTGCGTATCTTCAACACTGTCCTCAGCCGCTCCTCCGAGTCACAGTGTCTTATCTTCACTTTTATTTGTGGAATTTTCACTCAGCCAGCTTTGCGGTGATTCTGGATGGTGTTTGTTCTTTCGTTAAGTTGTAGTTTTAAAATTGCTGTGTATGACGGCAAGATAGGTGTTTTACTTATGCCGCCATCTTGGTTCTTCTAAAAGAAGAATCTTATTCAGCCAGGTAAGTAGTTTGGTAAAAGGATATAAATTAGCCTGGTCATAAGACAGCTTCAAGGAGGAATTGAGAAAAGTCTCAAAGCACAGAAGAGGTTATACTGCTAAAAAGTGAAGACAAGTGGGTTCTGGGGAGAGGGAAGATGAGATAAACTGAGACCCTAGTGAGACTGGAGATCAGCATGAAGGTCAGGATAGCTGCAGCCCAAAAATATGTGGGGGAAGAGGAGATAATCATGAAAGAGTCCTACCAGGGAGGGCCTTGAATGCCAGGCTAAGTGGTATGGGCTTTATTCTGTAAGTAATCAGGTGCCACCAAATGATTTTAAGTTAGGAATGACATGATCATACTTGCTTTTAGCAACAACCACTTGAGCAGCAGTGTGGAGACTGATTTTGAGAGGGACAAGGCTGAAATCTGGGAGATCAGTTAGAAGGCACTTTAAAAATATTTATTTATTTATTTATTTATTTATTTATTTGAGAGAGAGAAAGAGGGCGGGGGGAGAGATATTCCACCTATTTATGTATTCATTGGTTGATTCTTGTATATACCCAGACCGGATCAAATCCTTAACCTTTGTGTACTGTGATGATGCTCTTACCACCTTAGCTACAGGGTTAGGGCCAGGAGGCACTTCCAATAACCCTCGGTGACAAGAATTGATGGCCTAGATGACAACATGGTTCAGAAACAAGGAAATAGGTTCAAGACATATTCAGGAGACAGAACTAATCGGACTTGGTGTCAAAGAACACATATGAAGATGAAGAAGGAAAAATTGAAGGTGTCTCCAGTTTCCAGCTTGAATGGCTCAGTAGAGCTACTCAACAAGATTAAAAATACACAAGGAGGAATCGGGAAAAAATTAATTTAGTTCTTCTACTAGGCACTCTGTGGATAGAAATTACTTTGGAACTGTATTTGAGAGTGATCAAAGTAAAGCTGTTCTGTGTGTGAATGAATGGAGAGAGAGGGAACGCAGGGCAGGAGAGTACAGTGTGGGACAGGTTGAATTTTGTTGCCTATTGGAAATGGCCACTGCTCTTACCTACTTCTATCTTCAGCTGTTAGCCCTGACCCTCTGAGTGCTACATTGAACATTTGATCACTTAAAGCTTTTGAGGATAGGTAAAGGAATAAATTCACAAATCGATTGGCCATTTCCAATAGGCAACAAAATTCAACCTGTCCCAAACTGTACTCACTCTCCTGCCCTGTGTTCCCTCTCTCTCCTCCACAATTCTCCTCCTCCATCTGTAGTTTCTATATTGTTTACTGACATCTGAGGGGGTAGAGGGGAGAGAAATCATCATACTGTACACCTTAAAGTCACAGAGGTATATGGCAATTCTATTTCAATAGAGCTGGGTGAAAAAAAATTAAGAAGCATCCTAGGCATGACCCTGTCACAAACTCCTGAGGATTTACTTTTACAAAGTCTTTCTTAGGATCTGCCTCCTCCTTTCTATCTGCACTGTCATAGCCTTAGCTCAGGCCCTTAGATCTTCTACAAACTAGTGAATTGTAATAATACCATCCTTACTGGTTCTCTCCCCTCTAATCCACCTCTGGATTGTAACCAAACCAAATGTACCAGAAGATAAATCAGATCATGCTATTTCTTTATATATTTAACTAGAGGCCTGATACATGAAATCTGTGCAAGAGTAGCGCCCCCCCCCCCCCCCCCCCCCCCCCCCCGGCTGCTGGCACTGGCTTCCCTCTGGCATCCAGGACCTCAGCTTCCCTCGCAGGCCCAGCTTCATCAGGCTTAATTAGCACATTACACTTTTATTATTATAGATTATGTCCCAGTTTCTCTAGGACTAAAAAAAAAAACAAAAAATGAAGACAGGACCCTTCATGAATTATTCTCTGCCTACCTTTCTGATCTAATCTTTATGTCTTAGATATCAGGGCCCTGTGCTCTACCTAGCCCTACTGAGGTTCTTGGGGTGGGCTGTCTCCTAAATCTCAAGTTATATATATGCCAGGCTAAGACTAACTCTTTTTTTATTTTAAATATATATTTTATTTTTTTAAAAAATATATTTTATTGATTTTTTTACAGAGAGGAAGGGAGAGGGATAGAAAGTCAGAAACATCGATGAGAGAGAAACATTGATCAGCTGCCTTTTGCACACCCCCTCCTGGGGATGTGCCCACAGCCAAGGTACATGCCCTTCACCGGAATCAAACCCGGGACCTTTCAGTCCCGAAGGCCGATGCTCTATCCACTGAACCAAACTGGTTTTCGGCATATATTTTATTGATTTTTTTACAGAGGGGAAAGGAGAGGGATAGAAAGTCAGAAACATCGATCAGCTGCCTCTTGCACACCCTCAACTGGAGATGTGCCCACAGCCAAGGTACATGACCTCGACCGGAATCAAACCTGGGACCTTGCAGCCCGCAGGCCGACGCTCTATCCACCGAGCCAAACCGGTTTCAGCCTAAAACTAACTCTTAAAAGGCTTCTAAGCTAAGCACCCTAACATCACCTCTGAGGAGGTCGCAAGCAGCCACCCATCCTGAACGGCACAGGAGCAGTCTGGACCTACCTCCACGGAAATACTTCTTACCCTGTAGGACACCTGTATGCCGCCCTTGGACATAAAGGGACCTGAGACAACTTCAGGTGCTGTCTTCTCTTCACTGCTGCGCCCCTCCCTCCTTTAACCCGGCATTACACAACGAATACATGTCCAGTAAGTGCGTGTTGATCTGGGAGAGAACACCGGAAGGGGTCTCCGGCATTGGACGGGGCTGCTAACCACCGCCAAAGGGGTCGCGTGCGGAACCACTCCTAACCCCCCCCCCCCCCCCCCCCCCCCCGCACCGGCGTCGACCGTGCGGTTCCGCCGTTCGGCGGCTCGAGAGGCTCAGGCCCGGGGACGCACCGCCTCGCAGGCTGCGGCGCACGGGGGCGGGGCCTCTCGTCCCCACTCCCCGCCCATTCGGGCCTCCTGGCAGCGCCGCCTCCTGAGGGGCGGGGTCCGGCAGGTATTACCTTTCAAAACCAGAACGCGCGAAGGCGGAGGTGACGCTAGGGGTACCTGATAGGAGCCGCCGGTCCAGGCCAGGTCCGCTAGGATCACTCGGCCATTAGCAATGCAGCTGTAGGTGATCGTCATTGCGGGCGGGCCAGTGAAGGGAAGGTTCCCGCCAGACCCAACCGCCCATGGTAGCCTCGGGGCGGGGACTGGGGCGGGGCTATGGGGGCGGTGTATGCGCAGGCGCGAGGAGCGATTGATTGGCAGTAAGGGAGGCGGGGCCGTTTCTGGTCTGGGCTGAGTCTGTGTTGAGCTGGCGGGCGGGAGGGGAGGGGCCGAGGTTTCCGGAAAAACTAGCTTTGGGTGAGTGAAGAAGACCTTCTTTGTGGTCACCGAGAAAATCACTTAAGAGCCAGTTTACTTCACAGTGCCCACCTACATAGAATTCATTCACACTCTAACACATGTAAAATATAGACCTTGATTTAAAGTAAAATTCAGTAACTCAACAAGCATTGTTTGAACTCGCACGACGTGCTGACTGCCTTAGAGGAACAGTATGCGTAGTTGTAGGCCTCCCTAAGGAATCGTATGCTAGAAATTCCAGAGGTACATGCAGGTAAATGCCAAGCTCAAGTTCTATATATGCAAGTGATATATACGAGTGCGCTGTGATGGAAAGAGAAGCTGTTCTGGCACAAGGACCCTGCCAGGACAGACCCTGGCCATGAAAAGCTGGGCCTCGCAGGTGGCTCACAGCCAGAAGTGTGGTTTGATATGCTTTGGCCAAGCATAACTGCTCCCCTTCTTCTTTACAATAACCCCTTTAGCACACCCTGCCTAAGGTAACTGCAAGGCTGCACAAACAGAATTGCTTCAAGCTAACTTTATGTACCCACCTTTGATTTTGTAACCTATTGTTTAACTGAAATCTTCCATAGCTGCAATAATGTAATTGAGTTTTTGTTAATAGGCCAAGTCCCCCTGTGTTGGGGATAAAAAGTGCTTGCTGTAAGGGCTCGGGGCTCTTGTTGCTCGCTGCTGAGGCAGTGGAGGCGAGCCCGAACTCGAGTTTGCAATAAAGGCTTCCTAAATTTCCAATTGGGCTGTCTGGTGGTCGTCATTCGTGGGTCGCCCCACAACAAAACTAAGCTGCAGAAGCTGGAGTGGAGGCAGTTAATCCTTGGGAGAGGGAGCAAAGCTTTCAAAGTCACTCTCGGACTTAGAGGATGGGTTGGAATTCTGTAAGTGGGAAGGAAAGCTAGGACAGTCTAAGCGGAGGAACAGCTCTTTAAAGGTGTGAAGGAAGGCAAAGCTAGGGAATGCATGTTAAGTGAGTGGCAGAGGAAAGGCGTATGATGGGTGGGTGGGCAGGAGAAGAGAGTGGTAGTAGTGGCAGAATGAGTTTTGTTATCCTAGCTAGACCTTGAATTTCTGGGTAAGAATTTTTTAAATTAGTATGGCATTGTGGAAGAGTGGAAAGAAATCACATAAAACTTGGATTCAGATATAGACGTTGCTATTTACTCTGTGCCTTGGATGTAACTTAACCTTTTTGAGACTCAGTATCCTAATCTATGAGGACAGTTGTCAAGTTTAAATTAAGTAAGTATGCAAAGTCTTAGCATATAGTGGATAAGCAATTGCAATCCTTTTTGTGATAAATACATGAGTGAAAAATACTTTATTGCTCCCAAATAGTGTAACTTTAAAAATAAAGCAATCAATGTCTTTCTGGAGTGCCGGGCAGGCGGTGAGGACAGGTAGTAGTTGAGTTTAAATGAACCCAGGGAAATCAAATTGGGTTTAACAAGCAAACCTGGCCAGAACTGTAGCTCTTGAGAGTGATGTCTTCTTGAATCATCTATCCTTCTATATAAAGAAAATCTTGAATCAATGTATCTCATCAGCTTAGATGCTACAGGTGGTGTGGCTGAATTAAAAACTCTGGTTACATTGCTAATATGTGGGAAAATGAAATACGTTAATTCAGAGGTAATGTGTTGGCATATTCTTGCTTACAGTAAAAATTAGGAGAACAAACTTGGTCGTATTGCAGTGCACCTTCTGTTTATTAAATAGTGGGGCAGAGAGTGACTGGGCAATGAAATCATGAGCTGTGGTAATGATAACAAGCACCTGATAGTTGGAGAGGTATATGTGGGAGCTCCCTTGTCTCAGTTTCACCTTGTCATTAAAGCAATCCTGTATGGTGGATGCACATTTCACAGTCCACAAATTCAAGCCTATACCAATGTAAGCTGTAATTTGTAAAATAACTTTCTTTTTTTGAGCCCATTTTATCTGATATCTGAGGCTTAATCTAGTTAATGTTGGGTTTTCTCAGTTAACTCAGGACATCCCCTTCCTTTGTTTCTACATGGGGTGGCATCCATGTGTGTGTGGGAACCTAGTGGAGGGGGGAATCTTCTGATTCATGACCTTCATCTCTATAAGGTGGCATCTGCTGCTAATGTTTGTTATCTGTCTCCGATCTCCGGTTACATATGCTCTATAAGGCCTCTTCAGGTGCTCTGGTTCTCTCTCAGCCACTTTGGTGGCCCTGTTGGTGGGGCAAGGAAACTTTCTGTTGCATTCTGAGGCACTGGGAGCGTGGAGAGGCTGTCTCAGGCCTCTGACCCACACACGATTATTCAGCCCTGCTGGTGTGCTCTCACTCTTAGACCTTACCTCACCTGGGAAGCCAGCTCTTGAACCCCCAATTTACTGAGCATCTTCTCATCATCGTAGTCTATCCACTTCATCTTCCAGTGGGGACTCTGGCAAATTGGATTGCTTCCTTCTGACTCCTGCCCTCCTTCAGCCTCTGGAAACTCCAGCAAGCCTAGTTGGGAACCTCCTGTTACCAGGCATTCTTTCCAATTTATGGCGTTTATGTTGGCTTTTGCTGTCCATATACTCGCTCTTCAGGGAGTTTCCAAAATCTATTTTGAAACATTAAGAGCTGAGAATCTTTTTCTTCTTTCCCTGCCCTTTCTTCCTCCTCTGTCCTCCTCTTCTTCCTTCATTTTCTTTGTTCTTAATTTTTATGCAAAAGGGATAATTGAGAATAAAAACCACAGCAAGTAATACAAAACATCACAGGTATTTCCATTTTCCCTTGATAGTTTGACAAACCCTGAAAGATGGAGCAGGTGAGAAATGAGACATTTCACCATTTCCCATTTCTTTTAAAACAAGATTTTAGACCTCATGACAACTTTCACTGATTTTACTGACATTGCTTTTTAGAGATTAGCTTTTCAGAAAGAAAAGTCACTAATTTTTGAATCATCCTATTTCTGTGGTTACTCGAGAGTTTGTCAATACACCATAAGCTGGAAACTTTCAAGTACTCACTAATTCAGGATGTGTTTTACTAAGTATTGACAGTCTCCTATAAATAAGTAAAAGTTGTTTTCTCTGACTATGGTATATTTTTCAAATGTTTCCTATGAAGCTTATTTTCTTTAAAAAAAATTTTTTTAGCAGACATTTTTGCATCTTACCTAGACAAACATGAGTTTTTTTTAATGATGATGTTGGACTTTACTGTCATTTTTAGCAAGGCTACCTTTCCGAGCCTTAGATAAAAATATTCCCTTATTTTCTGTAAATATTCTGTTATTTTATTTTTTAAAATATTTAAAACTTTAGTCCACCTGAAATTTGTTTTTGTGTCTTTTGTGAGGTAGGAATTTGTGTTTCCTTAGATGGACAGCAAGTTGTTTCATACAATTTATTGACTATCCTTTCCCCACTAATTTAAAATATTACTTTTATCATAGACTTAATTACCCCCTATACTTTGTAAATTAGATTTTTGAGTTGATTTACATGCCTGTTTCTTTGCTGATATAACAATAATTCAGTAACTGTAACTCAAATTTCTTTAAATTGAGCAAATTGGAGATAATTAATATTTTTAGAATATTGAGTCTTCCCATCCAGGACAAAGGTTGTTTTTCTAGCCATTCATTATTATGTCTTCCCATAAAAGCTCAATAGTTTCTTCATAAAGTCTTAACAAATTCTTATTTTTTTTCTGGGGTATTTTGGCTGCTCTTGGTCATAATGGAATTTGTTCCTCATTGTTTTCAAACTGGCTGTTTTGGGCATGTATAAACTCTATTAGCTATGCTTAATTTATTTTATTTATTATTTATTTATTTATTTATTTATTTATTTTTAAAATCTTTATTTTTCAGTTTATTAATTACATTGTTCCCTTTTTTCCCCCTATAGCTCCCCTCCACCTGGTACCCATCCCACCCTCTGCCCTCACCCCCCTCCACTGTCCTCTCCCATAGTTGCTTGATTTTTGTCCAGTCTCTTGCTGCACTTCCCACACCCCTTTTCTCCCCAAGAATTGTCAGTCCATTCCCTCTCTATGTCCGTGATTCTGTTACATTCACCAGTTTATCCTGTTCATCAGCTTATTAATTCACTTGATTTTTAGATTCATTTGTTGATAGATGTGTATTTGTTGTTCCTAATTTACACTTTTATCTCTTTCTTCTTCCTCTTCTTAAAGAATATCCCTCAACATTTCATACAATATTGGTTTGGTGGTGATGAACTCCTTTAGCTTTTTCTTATCTGCGAAGCACTTTATCTGACCTTTAATTCTGAATGATAGCTTTGCTGGATAGAGTAATATTGGTTGTAGATTCTTGCTGTTCATCACTTTGAATATTTCTTGCCACTCCCGTCTGGCCTGCATCATTTCTGTTGAGAAATCCGCTGACAATTGTATGGGTGCTCCCTTATAGGTAACTAACTGTTTTTCTCTTGCTGCTTTTAATATTTTCTCTTTGTCTTTTGCTCTTGGCATTTTAATTATGATGTTCCTTGGTGTAGTCCTCTAAGGGTTCCTATATATTGGGGTTCAGTGCACTTCTTGGACTCCTAAGTCAATTTCTTTCACCAGGTGTGGGAAGTTTTCGGTCACTATTTCTTCAAATAGGTTTTCATTGTCTTGCTAGCTCTTTTTCTGGCACCCCTATAATTCTTATGTTGGTTTGCTTGAGGTTGTCCCAGAGGCCCTTTACACTATCTTCAATTTTTTGGGTTCTTTTGGTTTCTTACTTTTTCAGCTGAGTGAATTTTACCTCTTTGTATTTCAAATCTTTAACTTGGTTCTTGGGGTGCTCTAGAGTACTTTTAGGTCTTTGTATAATATTTTTTATTTCAGTCAGTGTATGCTTAATTTCTGGTTGGTCCTTTTTCATATCCTTGAGAGTCTCGTTCATATCCTTGTAGGTCTCGTTCATTTCCTTGTAGGACTCATTCATTTCCACGTTGGTCTTGTTTATTTTCTTGCATGTCTTGTTCATATCCTTGAGGGCCTTGTTCATTTCCTTATAGGTCTTGCTTATTTCCTTATAGGTCTCAGCCTTTTCTAGGAGCCTCTTGCAAAGCCCTATAACCGTGGTTTTGAATTCCATGTCCAGTCGTTTTTCTTTCCTCCATTTCTTTCACATCTGATTTCTTTCTATGTCTGCATGGTGGCTGCTTCCCTGAGTTGGTCAATTAGCTTTGTGTGGTAGATGTCCTACAAGGGACAGTAGCTCAGCCTCCCCAATTACCTGAGGTGGATATGGGTTGCACAGTCTTGCTGAAGTTAAGCTCAGGTTAATCGTTGTTAGCACTTGGAGGGGATGACCTCCAGGCCAATTGTCTGTGACGTTCAGCTGTGCTCAGGTTGGATGGACGGAGTCTCTGGGCCAAGAAGACAGCGTCAGCTCTGCCCTATACGGCCCCAGGGTCTCTGAGAGAGAGCCACTGTCAAGTTTCACCGGCAGCCGGAGAATTCAGCCTCTCCTGAAATGAGTCTGCACACCCAATGTCTCATCCAAGATCGCAAAAACAGTGCAGTCTGACGGTTTCCCGAATGAAAGAGCAAGTCATGAGTGCTCTCTGTGCGGTCAGGCAGCTGCGCTGTTACCAAGCTCATGCGCACTCCGCACAAGCTCGCCTTCTCCACAAGCCCGCCGACCCCTGCAGCACCCGAGCTTCAGCCCTCCCACTGTCCAGTTTTTACTCTGTATGATAGTGGGTTCCCTGGGCTTCGCCCAGAGCTGGAGAATCAGTCCAGTGGGACGTCTTTGTCTCCCCCGTTCAAGAAATCTGGCCGGTTTTCAGCCGCCTGCCCTATCCACTGGCGCGTGCTCCAAACCTCTCTCCGTGCGTATCTTCAACACTGTCCTCAGCTGCTCCTCCGAGTCACAGTGTCTTATCTTCACTTTTATTTGTGGAGTTTTCTTTTTTTTTAAAAAATATATTTTATTGATTTTTTACAGAGCGGAAGGGAGAGGGATAGAAAGTCAGAAACATCGATGAGAGAGAAACATCGATCAGCTGCCTCTTGCCTGTCCCCCATGGGGGATGTGCCCACAGCCAAGGCACATGCCCTTGCCGGAATCGAACCCGGGACCCTTCAGTCCCCAGTCCGATGCTCTATCCACTGAGCCAAACTGGTCTCGGCTATTTGTGGAATTTTCACTCAGCCAGCTTTCCAGTGATTCTGGACGGTGTTTGTTCTTTCGTTAAGTTGTAGTTTTGAAATTGCTGTGTATGGCAACAAGATAGGTGTTTTACCTATGCTGCCATCTTGATTCAGATTGCTTAATTTATTTTATATATAGCTCTTCCCTCATCCTATCTAATAAAAGAGTAATATGCAAATTGACCATACATTCGCTATACCCAACAAACCATGCCCACAAGCCACGCCCACCAGCCAATCAAGAGTGATATGCAAATTAAGAACCAATCAAGATGGCTGTTGCTGAAGGCCGGAAAAAGCCTCTTGGCCAGGGCTGGGGTAGAGCCAGCCAGTGATCGGCTCCATGGCAAGGTGATTGCTTGGGCAGGCTGGGGCTGGGTTCCCCTGGCTGAGGTTCCCTGTCCAAGGACGGAAAGCCTTGGCCAAAGTGAGCCATCAGTAGAACATCCCCTGAGGGCTCCCAGTATGTGAGAGGGGGCAGGTTGGACTGAGGAACCACCCACCCCCAGTGCATGAATTTTGTGCACCAGGCCCCTAGTTTTTAAGGCCAGAAGCTTCACATAGGGCACATAGTTCTTTGCTCAGTGAGAACATGACATAGGATACTGCTGTTGACTATTATATTAGGCTTTTCCATTCTATTCAACCAATTGGAGGGCAGCCTCAGGTGGCCATGATATCTGTGGAAACCATGATGATTGAGAGAAGTGTAATAAGAAGCCAAGCAGCTAGGGTGGATGGCAGGCGGATGCTGGGGGAGATCAACCAAAGGACTTGTATGCATGCATATGAGCATAACGAATGAGTGAAAGACACTGGGGCGAGGAGGGGGGCAGGTAGGGACATGTGCTGGAGGGTAGGGGAGGCTGGAGGGAAGATAATAGGGGGAAAAAGGAAAACATATATATTACTATTAAATATAAGTTATATTGCAAAAAAAAAATTAATTAAAAAAAAAAAAGAAACCAAGCAGACCTGGGCTTGAATGCTGATGTTGCCACTGTCTAGTTGAGCAAGCTTGGCATCTAGGAGGCTCACCTCTGAACCTAATTCATAAAATGAATTAACATACATAAAGCTTATTATGACTGGCTCCCAGTAGGTATTTCATAATGCATGGCTGTTAAGATTATTATGAATCCATATTGTCATGTGATCAAATCTATCCAACATGGTATTCATTCAAGAAAGCACAGCCTGGACAGAGAACCAAGATGGCGGCATAGGTAAACACCTATTGTTCTGCCCCGCACAACGATTTAAGAACTACAACATAACAGCAGAACAGACATCACCCAGAATCGCCAGAAAGCTGGCTGAGTGAGAACTCCACAAATAAGAGTAAAGGTGGGACACTGAGACTCAGAGGAGCAGCGGGAGCACAGCCTTGAAGACGGAAACAGGTTAGGAGCCATCCTGGTTGTGCGCGCGGGCTGTAGGGCTGGAGCAGCAACGCCGGCTGGATTTCACCAACGGGGAGGGCGGAGACGTCCCACTACACGGATTCCCCAGCGCCAGGCAAGGTCCGAGATCCGGGGTACGTGGAGACGTCCCACTGCCCAGATTCCCCAGTGCCAGGCAAGGTCTGAGGTCCGGGGGGACGCACCCTGGAAGCGGGGCACGGCAGAGGTCTCCTAGTCTGAGGAGAAACCCGGAGGCTGGAAAAAGAAATTTGCACGCAAGTGTCGCACAAACCCGTGACTTGCCCCCTGGAAACTTGTCTCCTGGTTCCGGAAACCATCTATTTTACAACCCTGGGCTAGACTTTTGGTGTGCAGGCACATTTGGGGAAAGGCAGAGTTGTCTGGCAAGGGGAAGAGACCATCGGCTTTCTCTTGGAGGTGCCTGCAGCCATCCCCATCCAACAGAGACCCGCGTGCGCGAACGCCGCATAGGACACAGCTGACACTGAGGCTGCCTGCGCAGCTCAGAGACTCCGCCCATCCAACCTGAACACAGTCTCCCTTCACAGCCAATTGGCCTGGAGGTCAAACCCTCCTAGGGCTAACAGCAACAAGCTGGGTTTAAATTAAAAAATACTGTACAACCCATAAAGGATTGCAGTAAGAGTACCCACCTCAGGTAACTGGGGAGGCTGAGCCACTGTCCCTTTGAGGATATCTACCACATAAAGCAGCCACCATGCAGAGATATGGAAAGAAATCAGGTGTGAAAGAAATGGAGGAGAAAAGACGACAGGACATAGAGTTCAAAACCACGGTTATAAGGCTTTTCAAGAGGCGCCTAGAAAAGGCCGATGAACTTAATGAGAATTATGAGGAAATAAACTAGACCAACCAGGAAATGAATGAGACTTACAAGGAAATGAATGAGACCCTCAAGGAAATGAACAAGACCTCTGAGGATATGAACCAGACCCTCACGGATATGAAAAAGGACCAACTAGAAATCAAGCATACACAGACTGAAATAAAAAATAGTACACAAAGTCCTAAAAGCAGTCCAGAGGGCCACAAGAACCAAGTCAAAAATTTGAAATACAAAGAAGCAAAATCCACTTGGCTGGAAAAGCAAGAAACAAAAAGAATTCAGATAATTGAAGATAGTGTAAGGGGCCTCTGGGACAACCTCAAGCATGCCAACATCCGAATTATTGGGGTCTCAGAAAAAGAGAGAGAGCAAGTTAATGAAAACCTACTTGAAGAAATAGTGACTGAAAACTTCCCCACCTGGTGAAAGAAACTGACTTAAAAGCCCATGAAGTACACAGAACCCCAAAATATAGGAATCTAAAGAGGACCACACCAAGACATATCATAATTAAAATGCCAAGAGCAAAAGATAAAGAGAGAATATTAAAAGCAGCAAGAGAAAAACAGTTGGTTACCTACAGGGGAGTACCCATACGATTGTCAGCGGGTTTCTCATCAGAAACGATGCAGGCCAGACGGGAGTGGCAAGAAATATTCAAAATAATGAATAGCAAGAATCTACAACCAAGATTACTCTATCCAGCAAAGCTATCATTCAGAATTGAAGATCAGATAAAGTGCTTCACAGATAAGAAAAAGCTAAAGGAGTTCAGAATATCTATGCTGAAAAATATTCTTTAAGAAGAGGAAGAAGAAAAAGGTAAAAATATAAATTATGAACAACAAATACACATCTATCAACAAATGAACATAAAAATCAAGTGAATTGATAGGCTGATGAACAAGATAAACTGGTGAATATAACAGAAACATGGACATAGAGAGGGAAAGAACTGACAGTTCTTGGGGAGAAAAGCGTTGTGGGAAGTACAGCAAGATATTGGACAAAAATCTTGCAACAATGGGAGAGGACATTGGGGAGGGGGAGGTGAGTGTGGAGGGTGGGATAGGTACAGGGTGGAGGGGAGATATAGGGGGATAAAAAAGGGGAAACAATGTAATTAATAAACTGAACAATAAAGAAAAAAAATAAAAGGAAAAAAGAAAAAATAGAAAGCACAGCCTGGCCTACGTGAGATGCCTTGTTATAGATTCAGTGAACATATTTGAACCATCATTCAAGGCACATGTTAGAGAAACTTTCTAAAATCCTTCCTTCTGAGAAGTGTGTTATGTATTGATTTCCTCTCCCTAATTTGTAAGTTTCCTGAGGGCAAACGCCAAGTATTACCAGTATTTTTATCCCCAGCACCTCACATGTGGTAGACACAACCTAGGTGGCTGCATTTGATAGTATGAAGTACAATTTATTTAACCGTTTCCTTCCTACCTTTCTTTTGTTTTGTTGTTGCTAATAGAAAAGAAGCTTAATTCTCATCTTTGCTAGGAAGGGTATGCAAATTTAAGAGAAGATATGTTGATGGCAAGCATCACTGCAGGCCACAGTAACACATAATTTTGGTTTTAGATCTAATTGCTAGGGCCAGCAGAGGGAGCACAGAGCACACCTTTGAAAGAGAAAGCCTTCAATTAAAAAAAAAAGAAAAGAAAAAAAGAAGGAAAAAAAAAAAAAAAGAAAGAAAGAGCTGACTATTGCTGTGCTAGGGGAGAATTTAAAAAGACCACTCAGAGTTTTTACAGAGGAAGGAAATAGGAGATAGAGGAAGGTCATTCCTCATTTTCATTCTCATCTGCCTTGTTTTCTTTTCTGATTTATTCAGGCCCAGACAGGTCTAGTCTCATTTTTTCTTTTGTCCCTTCTCAGCAGCTTTTCACAACTCTTTACACAGGAAGACTCACAAGTGCCATCACCTTTTCTAGGCTGGTTCTCTTTTAGCCAGCTCAGTTACTTAGCTCAATCAGGGGATGGGCATTGGTGAGGGTCTCAGAAAAACAGTGAGGACCTAGGAGCCTTGATTAATTATCCCACTGAATAAAGCCATTTTGGGGCGGGTGTGGGGGCTTGAAAGGTGGGAGAGAGGGCTGGGCTGGGTTCTTCTCTGCATGAGGAACTTAAGAGGCTAATGAGAGCTAGATAGGATGGGCTGTAGGGAGTGGGTTTTCTAGGATGCAGGGGGCATTGGCACTTCCTGTGTTATTGTCTTGTGTAAGATCTATCGCGAGTACTGAACCACGTCTGATGTACCCCCAACACCCTAGGAGTTAATGTAGGCCACTATTTACCAACTAAGAATTCTAGGATATTAATAAGTATTGTGTGAGAGTGATCAAATAAATGTATGCAAGCTCTGGGTTTAAAAGATTGAACAGGTTTCTGTATGTGGGAGTTCTTATATGCTTTAGTAAGCTATTAATATAGTTTGTGAATCTCTGAAAGAAGGGTGTTTGCTGTGTGAGATTTCCCAAACTTATGTGGACTGAACCTTTTTATTTTTTATTTATTTATTTATTTTTAGGCTAGAAAATATTTTTAATTTTGTTAGACATAGACAAATTACATTCCATAGTGGCTACACTAGTTTACACTCCCTATGTTCTAGTAAATATATTTTTTTATTTTTTATTTTTTTATCTTTATTGTTCAGTTTATTAATTATATTGTTTCCCCTTTTTATCCCCCTATATCTCCCCTCCACCCTGTACCTATCCCACCCTCCACCCTCACCTCCCCCTCCCCACTGTCCTCTCCCATTGTTGCAAGATTTTTGTCCAGTCTCTTGCTGCACTTCCCACAACCCTTTTCTCCCCAAGAATTGTCAGTCCATTCCCTCTCTATGTCCATGTCTCTGTTATATTCACCAGTCTATCCTGTTCAACAGCCTATCAATTCACTTGATTTTTATGTTCATTTGTTGATAGATGTGTATTTGTTGTTCATAATTTATATTTTTACCTTTTTCTTCTTCCTCTTCTTAAAGAATATCTTTCAGCATTTCCTATAATGTTGGTTTGGTGGTGATGAACTCCTTTAGCTTTTTCTTATCTGCGAAGCACTTCATCTGACCTTCAATTCTGAATGATAGCTTTGCTGGATAGAGTAATCTTGGTTGTAGATTCTTGCTGTTCATCACTTTGAATATTTCTTGCCACTCCCGTCTGGCCTGCATCGTTTCTGTTGAGAAAGCCGCTGACAATCGTATGGGTGCTCCCTTATAGGTAACCAACTGTTTTTCTCTTGCTGCTTTTAATATTCTCTCTTTGTCTTTTGCTCTTGGCATTTTAATTATGATGTGCCTTGGTGTGGTCCTCTTAGGGTTCCTATATATTGGGGTTCGGTGCACTTCTTGGACTCCTAAGTCAATTTCTTTCACCAGGTGTGGGAAGTTTTCAGCCACTATTTCTTCAAATAGGTTTTCATTGTCTTGGTCTCTCTCTTTTTCTGGCACCCCTATAATTCGGATGTTGGTATGCTTGAGGTTGTCCCAGAAGCCCCTTACACTATCTTCAATTTTTTGGATTCTTTTGGTTTCTTGCTTTTTCAGCTGAGTGGATTTTACCTCTTTGTATTTCAAATCTTTAACTTGGTTCTTGGGGTGCTCCAGAGCACTTTTAGGTCTTTGTATAATATTTTTTGTTTCAGTCAGTGTATGTTTAATTTCTGGTTGGTCCTTTTTCATATCCTTGAGAGTCTCCTTTATATCCTTGAGGGTCTCTTTCATTTCCTTGTAGGACTCATTCATTTCCATGTTGGTCTTGATGATTTCTTTGCAGCTCTCGTTTATATCCTTGAAGGTCTTGTTCATTTTCTTGTAGGACTCATTCATTTCCTTTGTGGTCTTGCTTATTTCCTTATAGGCCTCGATCTTTTGTTGGAGCCTCTTGAAAAACCCTATAACCGTGGTTTTGAATTCCATGTCCAGTCGTTTTTTTTCCCTCCATTTCTTTCACATCTGATTTCTTTCCATGTTGCTGCATGGTAGCTGCTTCCCTGCGTTGGTCAATTCGCTTTGTGTGGTACACTTCCTACTAGGGACAGTGGCTTAGCCTCCCCGGTTACCTGAGGTGGATATGGGCTGCACAGTCTTGCTGAATTTAAGTTCAGTTAATCGTTGTTAGCACTTGGAGGGTTGACCTCCAGGCCAATTGTCTGTGAAGGTCAGCTGTGCTCAGGTTGGGTGGGCGGAGTCTCCGGGCCAAGCAGACAGTGTTAGCTCCGCCCTATGCGGCCCCAGGGACTCTGTGCCGGGGGCAATGGCTGCCAGCACCTGTGAGAGAGAGCCGCTGCCGAGCTCCACCGGCTGCCGGGGAATTCAGACTTTTCCAAAATGAGTCTGCATGCGCAATGTCTCACCCAGGGTCATAAAACAAAGCAGACTGACGGTTTTCTGAATGAGAGACAAGTCGCGGACCGCTCTCTGCGCCGTCACGCAGCTGAGCTGTTCACGCGCAGGCTGCCTTCTCCACAAGCCGGGAGACCCCTGCAGCACCCGAGCTTTGGCGTGCCCTCCCACTATCCAGTTTTCACCCCATGTGATAGTGGGTTCTCTGGACTTCACCCAGAGCTGGAGAATCAGTCCAGTGGGACGCCTTTGTCTCCCCGTTCGAGAAAACTGGCAGGTTTTCCGCCGCCCGCCCTCTCCGCGGCGCGCGCTCCAAACCTCTCTTTGCACAAATCTTTCAACGCTGTTCGCCGCCGCTCCTCCAAGTCACAGTGTCTTATCTTCACTTTTTTTTGTGGAATTTTCACTCGGCCTGCTTTCTGGTGATTCTGGAAGGTGTTTGTTCTTTCGTTAAGTTGTAGTATGAAAATTGCTGATTATAACGACAAGATAGGTTTTTTACCTTTGCCGCCATCTTAGTTCTCCTCTGAACCTTTTTAATAGATCTGTTGAATGTGCATTTAAAACTTTTTAAATTGAATTTATTGAGTTGACATCAGTTAATAAAATTATATAGGTTTCAGGTGTACAATTCTATAATGCATCATATGTATATTGTATTGTTGAGATGAATATTCTATGAATTGCATTTTGAAAAACACAGAAATACACTTCTCTAATGTTTAGGAAATTAGGCAATTGCTCCATGAAATACAGCCCTTGAAGCACTTTCAAAAAGGCAGTGTTTTCCTCAGAGGTTTCATGTGGCTTTTCATTCCCATTGAGAGCGGTGTGGAGGGCTGGAGAGAATATTATAATCTCAAGTGGTACTTTTTGAAATCTTCCATGTCCCTTACTGCACCCTCGCCCCCAAGAGATTCTAATACCATTCTTACCTCCTCATCTGCAGATTTGAAGATCTCTTGACTTGTAAAGCATTGATATTACTGGGGGTGATTGCATCTCTCAAGTGTATTGGAGGAGAGAAAATGGTTGTGAACCTTTGTCCTACAAGTCAAGTCCAAAATTCTGTGCCTGATGTTTAACATTTTCTATTGTCTTCTCCAACCTAGATATCTCCCTAACTTTAACCTTCTTATCCTCCTCATATTAATCACCGCTATAGCCAATTAGTCTGCTCACTCATCTGAGATATTATGCTGATTCCAAACTGGAAGCTTTTG
Source organism: Antrozous pallidus (assembly GCA_027563665.1). Lineage (NCBI taxonomy): Eukaryota > Metazoa > Chordata > Mammalia > Chiroptera > Vespertilionidae > Antrozous > Antrozous pallidus. Next base: position 68,910,017 of record CM050511.1, read on the forward strand.
GTGATATTATCTTTCTCACATCCTCCTAATTCCTCTTTTATCCTTCAAAATCCAGTTTAAGTGTTACTTAAAGTAGACTTTGGAGAAAAGTCCACCAGCTTACCCCACTCGTTTTTTATAATATTCGTTTTAGCCATTGATTGCATACAGCTAACTCTTTGTTAACAAATTGTTGGGTTTAAAATTTTTATAAGGTGATTGTTTGTAATGTAGAGTACATTTCTCTGCAGAAATGTTATAACTGAGTCAAGGTGTATTTGAAATAGAAATAGTAGAGAACAACCTATAGTACTTAGATAAAATAGTAACTGTGGTGATTAAACAAAACAGGAAATCGATGAGATTGAATTAGCTGACTCTCATTTATCTTGGGGCTGGTGCTTAAGGAACAGCAGTTTTAATTAAAGGAGGATGAAGAGATGTTGGAATTTAGTGGATGTTCTGAATGGGCCTTACGGCGCAATTTCACAGAAGACACAGGCTCTTTGTTAGGTCTGCATTGTTCCGCAGCTCCTAACTCTCCGTTTCCATGCTGCTGCTGTCTGGCTGCTACTGCTTTTGCACTTAGCCATGGTTTTGATTATTTTTTGGTTTAAGAAAGGTTATGCAAGAATGTCCTTTGGCAGAAAAAAGGAACTCCAAAAGTTTTCCCCTCCATAAAGCAATGAAAAAATTGGCAACATGTCCAGCCAGTGTGGCTCAATGGTTGAGCACTGACCTATGAACCCAGAGATCCCGGTTGGATTCCTGGTCAGGGCACATGCCTGGGTTATGGGTTTGATCCCGAGTGTGGGGTGGGCAGGAGGCAGCTGATCTATGATTCTCTCTGATCATTGATGCTTTGATCTCTCTCTCCCTCTCCTTTCCTCTCTGACATCAATAAAAATATTTGTTCTTAAAAGAAAAAACTGGCAACATTTTTGGAATTAACTTTTTCAGAACTGTAGAGGTTAACCAAAGGCTTACAATAACTCAGGCATCATTTATTCAAGAAAAAAATGGCTGAATCTTACTAAGAACAGTGAGCTCTGGCATTTTAATTTGCCCTAGTTTCCCTCTCTCCCCTCTTTCCAGGTATGCAGTAGTCTTAAAAAAAATAATAGTGCACAGTCCTGGGACAGCTTGGCAACTGCCAGAGGGGGCAGAAAGTGTTTGGAATTCTTTCAAAACCTCATTCTCATAGAATTGTCATTATCTGACCTGTCTAGTAGTTCTCTGGAAGACTTCGTTTACAATGCCAACTCAGAGTTCATTCAATGCTAAAAAAAACTTCTCCCCACAGTGGTGGGCATTGTAAAAAACAATTAAGGCAAGGTTTTAACTTTGCAATGCCTCAGGTGATGGATGACAGTTGGGGCAAACAGTAGACTAACAAGGTTAAAAGGTTAAAATGCACTGTCCATGGTACTTTGAAAAGCTCTGCCATGTTCCTGGTAATTTAGAAGGCCATGTACTAGTACATGGAAGAGCTTTGAGCATGCTTAGGAAAGATCTCAGAAGGTCCTAAGCTCTCACTTCTGGTTGATCTTGAGATTCTATGCAAGCGGGAAGTGAAGATTAACATGGAGTTATAAACTGAGTTTTAAAGGCTTGCCCCAACACTCACACAGCAAAGTCTGGGAGATTGATTGGCTCCGGGTGGTTAAGGAAATTTCTGTTCAGTCATAATAGATCCAGAGACACAGAGGCACGGAACAGACTATTGAACTTCAGAGGGAAGAGAGGGGAGCGTGGGTGAGTGGGAAGAGATCAGCCAAAGAACTTATATGCATAACCCATGGTCACTGACAATAGGGTGGTGAGCCTGATTGAGGGGGGTGGGCAGCTCTAGAAGAGGTCAATGGGGGAAAAAGGGGACATATGTAATACTTTCAACAATAAGGATTTTTTTAAAAAAAAGAAGTTGCTTGTTTCTGTTTCCCTGTTTTTGAAGTAGGCATCCTAGATAATAAAAGGCCAACCACCATAAGCATAACAACTGGAATGACCAGAGACCAGAACCACCACGGCCCCTGCTGGGCTGGCCCTGCCCCCAAGCAAGCAGTTAGGGGTGATCAGCCAGGCATGCAGAGTGGTTAGGGATGATCAGGTAGGCAGGCAAGTAGTTAGGGGTGATCAGGTAGGCTAGCCAGCAGTTAGGGGTGATCAGGTAGGCAGGTAGAGTGGTGATCAGATAGACAGACCAGCAGTTAGGGGTAACCAGGTAAGCAGGCCAGCAGTTAGGGGCCATCAGGTAGGCAGATGGCCCCTTGCTGGGCTGGCCCTGCCCCCCAGCAAGCAGTTAGGGGTGATCAGGTAGGCAGACTAGTTAGGGGCAATCAGGAAGGCAGACCAGCGGTTAGGAGCGATCAGGTAAGCAGGCAAGTGGTTAGGGACAATCAGATGGACAGGCCAGCAGTTAGGGGTGATCAGGTAGGCAGACTAGTTAGGGGCAATCAGGAAGGCAGACCAGCGGTTAGGAGCGATCAGGTAAGCAGGCAAGTGGTTAGGGACAATCAGATGGACAGGCCAGCAGTTAGGGGTGATCAGGTAGGCAGACAGCCCCTCTAAAGGTTCGCCCCGCCCCCAGCAAAGAGGGAGGTCCAGCCCATCGGCTACGACTCTGTGGCAGGAGTGCAGCCAGCCAGTGATCGCCCTGCAGAGGGAGGCCTAGGCCAGCCGAGCCATCGCACCCCATGCCTGTTGCCTGCAGAGGGCCTGCAGAGGGAGGCCACTGGTGGCATGGGAAGCGGGGCAGCACTACACAGATGGCAAGCAGTGGCAGCAGCGGGAGCAGGGCCAGCTGCCTGCGGTGGGGGGTGTGGGGGAGAGAAGGAAAGCCCCAATAGGCCCTAATCTCAGGCCAGGCCTAGGGATCTTCCTGAGGGGTCCCGGATTATGAGAGTGTGCATGCTGGGCTGAGGGACCCCTTCTCCCTGCAGTGTACTGGGCGTCTAGTTGAATGATAAAAATCCAGGATAAAAGCAGTGAAAACCTTATTGCTTTCATTGTTCAAGATCTGTGGTTGTGAATTAATCCTTAGCATGAGTTCATGTGTTAGAAAAACGCTTTAAACAAGTGTTCTAATCATTGGTGTCCATGGAGAAAATATTTACCTGTTGTTACATATTTCCTGATTGCAGTGTCGATTCTATTCTGGTGCCATTGGTTAAAGCATCCTGGAAAATGATTCTTTAATGTGACTTATCTTTTGAGGTTGTCCATCTTCGAGTAGTGATTACTGCTGGGCTCTGTTAATTAGCTGTGGATTAATAACCCTTTACTAACCTGTGAAGTTGGAGGATGGGATTGGAAGAAGCCTGAATATTGTATCATATAAATTAATTTTTGCATTCTCCACTTGGTGGTAGAGTTGTTTTTATAAAGCAATGTGAAGAATAGCCAAGTAAATGAAAATAGAATCTCATGAATTTGTAGCCAGGAAAAATATGCAGCATACATTCCTCTGAGCAGCATCATTACTTTTATTAAAATATAAAAGATAATACAATTCAGGGTAGATATGTTCATATAACAGTTGTCTTTTTGCTACGGAGGTGTAATAATTCCATTTCCCAACACAGCAGATGAAGCTGCTTGCTTACTGGTTAGAGTTCAGTGCGCAGAAATAAAGATTTCAGAGATTGTGTTAATTTGGGTAATCTTAAACATCATCCAATCTCTCTTTTTTTTAATTTAGAAAATTTCTTGTGTGAATTAACACTCCTCATACAGCATTATTTAAACCCTTCCTACTTGAAGTATGGTCTGCTGGTCAGCATCACTGGGAGTTGTTAAAAATGTAGAATCCTGGCTTTTACCCCAGACCTACTGGATCAGTTTCCTGGATTTTTTGCATGCACTGTGAGATACACTCTTCCCCACTGGTAAAATGCAAGCAGTGGATGATGAGGTACAAAGGGAAGAGAAGTAAGACAGGTATCAGGACTGGAATCATTTCACAGATATTCACAGATTTATTCAGAACCTTTAATTGCTTATTCAAAACCATCCCAGAATGCTCCAGGGCCATGTGACCTTGAGTAAGTCAATGAACTTCTTTGCTTCTATTTACTCATCTCTAAGATGGGAATAACCCTTACTAAATCTACTCACTAGTATCAAGTAAGAATCATCACAGAGTACTTTGTAAAATGCAAAGCAATTATGAATATCATTATTATCTTTACTGGAATTACATAGCATGAGAAATCACTTTATTTTGGCAAAATCAAGGAGTACATTTACACAGTGAGTGATAAAGTTTGAACTAAAACATTTTGACTTTAGTGTTCTTTTCCTTATCTACACATAAAACAATGCCTAGAAATTGCCTTTATTAAATGATGATTTGGGCAGGATGACTTTGGAGGCAATTACGGGATGGCCAGCATATGCTACTGCAATTTTAGCTTATTTTTGCACAAGTTTTTCATTTTGGAAGTTAAGTGACAGTTTAGCACTGTTAATATAACTAAAAAAATTAGCTGTGGCCTGATGAGGGTGCTCTTCCTCAATGTAGTGATTTAAAATCTGATGTTAAATCTAGATTGTAACTTCACATATTGCTTAAATGAATGAGTGTGAATATGATTATACTATGTTGGTCTGAGTATTTTTTAAACCTATACAATACTATAATATATACTATTAGCCATCCTTAGTTATCGGCCCAAATGTTAGGGGTAGATTTTTTTTGTGGGGGTGGGGGGCTTAGGGTGGTAAGACTAGTAAGATTAATTTTAGGAATAATAGTTTGAAGTAGGGGCCAAAGAAAAATTTGTATACATTCAAAAACAGGGACTTAATGATAGGAACTTAAAGTGCAGAAATTCAGGGTCCACACTGGAAATGTGGTCATTCTGGGAGATAGTGTCCAGAGTATGAGCTGTAGTACAGTAAGCTCAGGTTACAATTGTAAATCCCAGCAACTCCTTCCCTAGGTCTCTAACAGGAAGGATGACTCAGTATTCAACATCTTGTTGTTGAGAGCTTCAACAGCTCAAGTAAAATCAGATCAGTGCATGTATTGTCCCCAGGAAGACAGAGTAAGAAAAATGTACAGATTGGCACCTGACATGATGAAATTCAAAAGTTTTTCATTACATGCCTATCCTTTCCCCCACTTAGTGCTACTTTTTAATAGTTTATATAGTTGAAATAATGTATGTACCTAGGATTTTTTTTTTAGTCAAGAAAGTGTTCATTTGGAGACCTCAAATATTTTGGTTTGGCGTAATTTTTATAACAATAGATTACTGAATTCTTATTTTTTATATATATTTGAAGGTGTTTTTTATTATTCTATGTACAAAGAGATAGCATTCTGTCATAAGGTAGACGGCTTGAACGACCCATTAATGCAAGTTCACTTAGTCCAACTTAATGAAGCCTGTGTTCTTCGCCTACTGATGGAAACACTGGCGGCACACGTAGAGGCCATGCTTCCAGAGCAGACTCAGCAAGAATGAGAACCCTGGAGGAATTTCCTCAGATGGCTCCTTAAACTCATTTCAGGGCTGTGAGGTTTGGGGAGACATGAGACCTCTAGTGGCCCTTGCTTTTGAAATATAGACACCAAATTCGGCTCTCTGATTGTGGCGTCTTTTGTTTAGCTCATTGAATTTCCAATATAATAATATCATCCTATCTAATAAAAGACTAATATGCAAATCAACCATCACCCTGCTATACCAACAAGCCACGCCCACCACCCAATCAAGAGCAAGTATGCCAATTAACCCCAAACAAGATGGCTGCAGCCACGGAGAGAGTAGCAGGGAGGCTTGGGTTTCCCCAGTGATGGAGGAAGCCAAGCTTTCTGCACACCCTGGCTGGCCCAGGCCTCCACTTAAGGCTACAAAGTTTCAATTATAGAAGATAAATAAACCCCTACAGAAATGACTGCCACCATGGAGCTGGAGAGAGCAGGAGGCTAGAGTTGCACCCAGCAATGGAGGAAGCCAAGCTTTCTGCACACCCTGGCTGGCCCAGGCCTCTGCTTGAGGCTACAAAGTTTCAATTATAGAAGATAAATAAACCCCAACAGGCCATGGAGGGAGCAGAAGACTTGGCTCTGCTCCAGGCTACAAAGTTTTAATTGTAGAAGATAAATCCCAGACATAAGGGCCTTTGTTTGGATAGCTGGGGGGTGTGGCCAGCCGGAAAACTACCACAGGCCCCTCTCCCAAGCTGCCCCATGCCCCCAGGAAACTGCTACCCTGATCTGGGACACCTTTCTGGACAAACCAGCTGGTCCCCACCCATGCTCCAGTCCTCTATCCTATCTAATAAAAGAGTAATATGCAGATTGACCATCACTCCAGCACACAAGATGGCTTCCCCCATGTGGTCAAAGATCCTGCTCCCATGTAGACACAAGATGACCACCACAAGATGACAAGCAGGGGAAGGCAGTTGGGATGGACCAGGCCTGCAAGGGAGGGCAGTTGGGGGTGATCAAGCCTGCAGGAGAGGGCATTCAGGGGTGACCAGCCTGGCAGAGGAGGGAAGTTGGGGGCAAACAGGCTGTCAGTGAGCAGTTAGACATCAATCAGGCTGGCAGGGGAGTGGCTGGAGGGTGATCAGGAAGGCAGGCAGGTGAGCAGTTCGGAGCCAGCAGTCCTGGATTGTGAGAGGGATGTCTGACTGCCCATTTAGGCCATGTATAAACAAGCAGTCAGTTGGACATACCTCAAGGGGTCCCAGATTAGAGAGGGTGCAGGCTGGGCTGAGGGACAAACCTCCTGCCCCCGTGCATGAATTTCATGCACTGAGACTCTAGTATTATATAACCTGTGAAAAATACTGCATAATAATGCCAGTGGCAGGATAAGAAATTGAATCCAGAGTTGGCAAATATGTTTTTCCATGCAGGGGGCTTTCTTGTTGTTTTGTTGATAGTTTCTCTTGTTGTGCAGAAGCCTCTTACTTTGATGTAGTCTCATTTGTTTATTTTCTCCTTAGTCTCTCTTACCCTAGTATCTGTGTCTGTAAAGATATTGCTATGATATATGTCTGAAATTTTTCTGCCTATGGAATCTTGTAGGATTTTTTGGTTTTCTATCTTATGTTCAAGTCCTTTAGCCATTTTGAGTTTGTTTTTGTGTATGGTATAAACTGGTGATATAGTTTCATTTTTTTTGTATGTATCTGACCAAATTTCCCAGCACCATTTATTAAAATGACTGTTTTGACTTCATTGTATGCTCTTGCCTTCTTTGTCAAGTATTAATTGAGTATAATGGCTTGGGTCCATTTCTGGGTTCACTATTTGATTCCATTAGTCTACATGTCTATTCTTGTGGCTCAGTACTATAATTTGATGTCGGGTATTGTGATCCCTCCAACTTTGTTCTTCTTTCTCAGGATAGCTGTGTCTATTTGGGGTCTTTTTTTGTTCTAGATGAATTTTTGGAGAGTTTGTTCTAGATCTTTGAAATATGCCATTGGTATTTTAATAGGTGTTGCATTGAATCTATAGATTGCTTTAGGTAGTATGGACATTTAATGATGTTGATTCTACCAATTCATTAACATGGTAGTGTGCCTTTTTGCTGAATTTTTTGGGATAGTTTGAGGAGGATAGGTTTTAGTTCTTCTTTGAATGCTTGGTAAAACTCCCCTGTAAAGCCATCTGGACCAGGGCTTTTGTCTGCTGTAACATTTTTGATTGCTGTTTCAATTTCTTCAGTAGTTATCTGCCTATTCAGGTTTTTTGATTCTTCTTGGTTGAGTTTTGGGAGGTTGTATTTTTTCTAGGAATATGTCCATTTCATCTAGGCTGTCCATTTTGTTGGAATAGAGTTGTTCATAGTATTTTTCATAATCATTTGTATTTCTGTGGGATTGGTTGTTTTTTCACCTCTTTCATTTCTTATTTTGTTTATTTGAGTCCTCTATATTTGCTTCTTGGTGAGCCTGGCTAGAGGTTCATCAATCTTGTTTATCCTTTCAAAAACCGGCTCTTGGTTTTGTTGATCTTATGTAGTGTGTTTTTGGTCTCAATGTCATTTATCTTCACTCTGATCTTTATTATTTCCTTCCTTCTGCTGATGTTGGGTTTTTCTTATTGCTCTTTTCCTAACTCTCTGAGTTGTAGGGTTAGATAATTTATTACCTTTCTTTCTTTCTTCTTTCTTTCTTTCTTTCTTTCTTTCTTTCTTTCTTTCTCTCTTACTTTCATCTTTCTTCCTTTCTTTGCTGTAGGCTTGTAGAGCTATGAACTTCCTTCTCAAGACTGTTTTTATTGTGTCCCATAGATTTTGGATTGTTGTGTTTTCATTGTCATTAAAAAAATATTTTATTGATTTTTTTACAGAGAGGAAGGAAGAGAGATAGAAAGTCAAAAACATCAGTGAGAGAGAAACATCGATCATCTGCCTCTTGCACACCCCCTATTGGGGATTTGCCCTCAACCAAGGTACATGCCCTTGACCAGAATGGAAGTTGGGACCTTTTAGTCTGCAGGCTGATGCTCTATCTACTAAGGCAAACCGGTTTTGGCTTCATTGTCATTTGTTGCATGATGCTTTTTACTTCTTTGATCTCTCTGGTAAACAGTCATTGTTTAATAGCATGCTATTTAGTCTCTAGGTGTTTGATTTTTTTGCTTGTTTTTTATTGTAGTTGTTTCTAGTTTTATGCCATTGTGATCTGAGAAGATGCTTGATATGATTTCTATCTTCTTCAATTTGAAGAGACTTTGCCTGTGATTCAATATATAGTATATCTTTGAAAATGACCCATGGGCACTTGAGAAGAATGTATATTCTGTAGCTTTGGGGTGAAATGTTCTGAAGATATCAATTAATTCCAATTAACTTGCTTTAAGATTGAAGTTTCTTTGCTGATTTTTTTGTTTAGAGGATTTGTCCAATGGTGATAGTGGGGTATTAAAGTCCCCTACTATGACTGTATTGCTGTCAATCTCTCCCTTGATATCCTCTAGAAGTTTTTTTTTTAAATATATTTTATTGATTTTTTACAGAGAGGAAGGGAGAGGGATGGAAAGTCAGAAACGTTGATGAGAGAGAAACATCAACCAGCCGCCTCCTGCACACTCCCCACTAGGGATATGCCTGCAACCATGGTACATGCCCTTGACCGGAATCGAACCTGGGACCTTTCAGTCCGCAGGCTGACGCTCTATCCACTGAGCCAAACCGGTTTCGGCTCCTCTAGAAGTTTTTAAAATTTATTTGGGTGCTCCTGTATTGGGTGCGTATATGTTTACCAGAGCTATTTCTTTTTGTTGGGTTGCTTCCTTTAGTGGCCTTCCTTATCTCTTGTTATGTCCTTCAGTTTGAGATCTAATTTGTCAGATATAAGTATTGCTACCCTAGATTTTTTTTCATTTCCATTCACCTGTAAAACCTATTTTCATACCTTCACCATCAGTCTGTGTGAGTCCTTTTGTCTGAGGTGGGTTTCCTGTAGACAACAGATACATGGTTCATGTTTTCTTATCCACTCAGCTACCTTATGTCTTTTTAAAAAAATCTATGTATTTTAATTGGGGCATTTAATCCATTTACATTTAAAGTTTATATTGATAGGTAGTTGTTTTGTTACCATTTTTATTCTTTATACCTGTGTTTCTTCTTCATTTCCTATTTCTTTTTTTTACAACAGACCCTTTAGCATTTCTTCCATTGTTGGTTTGGTGGTAATAAACTCCCTTAGTCCTTTTTTGTCTGTGAAGCTCCTGGTTTCACCTTCAATTTTGATTGATAGCCTTGCTGATTACAGTATTCTTGGATTCAGACTCTTCCTTTGCATGTATATTTTATTCCATTCCCTTCTGGCCTGATGTGTTTCTGTTGAGAAATCAGTTGCTATTCTGATGGGGGATCCTTTGTAGGTAACTTTCTGTCTCTCTCTCTGGCCACTTTAAAAAAATATATATGTTATTAATTTTTTACATAGAGGAAGAGAGAGGGATAGAGAGAAACATTGATGAGAAAGAAACATCGATCAGCTGCCTTCTGCAACCCCCTACTGGGGATATGCCCGCAATCAAGGTATGTGCCTTTGACCAGAATCAAACTTGGAACCTTCGAGTCTGCAGGCTGATGCTCTATTCACTGAGCCAAACTGGTTTCGGCTCTGGTCGCTTTTAATATTCTTACTTTGTTGTTGGTGTTTGCCAATTTAATTATAATGTTCCTGGTGTTGGTCTTTTGGGATTCATTTTGCTTGGGTCTCTGTGAGCTTCTTGGATTTGTGTGAATTTTTCTTCCCTATATCTGGGAAGTTTTCTGTTATTATTTCTTCAGACAGGTTTTCTATTCCTTGCTCAGTTTCCTTTCCTTCTGGTATCCTTATTATGAGGATGTTTGTTTCCTTTCAAGTTGTCCCAAAGTTCCCTTAGGCTCTCCTCCTGTTTTTTAAAGTGTTTTTTTTTTTTTTTTTTTTTGCTAGATGCTGCTCTGCTTGGGTATATTTTTCTACCTTGTCTTATAGTTCACTGATGCAGTCCTCTGTTTCTTTTGTTGATGCTTTATAGCAGTGATGTCATTTTTTATTTCTTTTTGATTCTTTATTTTCTCTTGCTTATTACACATATTGTTGAATTTGTCTTCCATTATTTTCAGCGACCTTACCACCCTTTATCTGAATTCTTTCTCTGACATATAGCTTGCCTCCATTTTGTTTACTTCCTTTTCTGGTGATGCCTGCTTTTCTTTCATATGTGGGCTTTTTCTTTGTCTACCCATGATCTCTTTTCTCCAGTTATCTGGTTATGTAGTTTTCTCTCTCCTTTTCCTAGGCAAAATCTGACCTTTTAGTGAGAAGGTGCAGAGTTCATTTGATTCTGTGTATTTGCACTGCTTGAGGTCTAGTGTTCCTGGGTTTGCAGCTGTTCCCTGGGTTTGCAGCTGTGATGAATCCCCTGTATTATTATTTATTACAGTCAGTGTATGCTTAATTTCTAAATGGTACTTTTCCATTTTTTTTTGGAAAAGGACCATTCCAAAAAGGAGTTGAAGGTACTCATATGCATTCTCAGTAAGACCCTTGAAAGTCTTACAAGTCCCTTGTGAGGATTCTTGGATAACCTTATAACTGTGGTTCTGAATTCTATATCCAGTAGTTTACTTTCTTCCATTTCTTTCATTTGTGACATCTTTATTTGTCTTTGAATTTTGACCGCTTTCCTGTGTTTGTTTCTATTTGTTGGGTAGAGCTGCTATGTCTCTTTGAGTTGGTAGAGTGGCCTTGTGTAGAGGATGTCCTATAGGGCCTAGTGGCTCAGCCTCCCCAGACACCTGAGCTGGAAACTCTGGTGCAACATTTTTTGGGTTGTGAGCATAGTCTTGTAGTTGAGACTTGATTGCTATTGGTGTCACTGGAAGGAATTGACCTCCAGGCCAATTGGAGGTCACTATAGTGGGAGAGCAACTCTGCAGGAGATACCTTTATGGAGCAGGACTTGCTTCAGTGGGGGAGGCGGTGATTACAGGCCTATGCCACCATCCTGGTTCCTTCTATCTTACTCTTTTTGATGGCTTTTTCATTATTTGAATGTATCAGGTTTCTTTTACTCAGTGGGGTTCTGAGTCTGCCCCTTGAGTGTGTTGCATATGGATGTGTAGAGTTGTAATCTGGTATGGTCTGACACTGACCACTGTGTACACTGGCTCTTGGGTCTCCAGGGAGGTGCAAAGTCAGCCATTAGCTGGGGCCATCCAGCAGGAGCTACAGAGAGATCTGTAGATTCCTCTTCTTTGTATCAAGTTTGGAAGGGCCCAGATGAAGGCCAGCTATGAAGCAAGGGAGGCTGGTGCTGGTCTGGGTCTTGGGCCTTTTATTGATAGGTTTGGGGCTCGCTGACCCAGCTGTAGCTTGTTGAGAGATTTTAGCCTGAGCAAAGAAAGGCCATTCATATGCAAAATCCACTGTACTCAGCTTGGGTGGGGTTGTAAATTGGATGAGGCAGGGTCTCAGGGAATCACCAGGGCTGAGCAAACAGAAATGGCCAGTCATCCCTGCGACCAGGGAGGTCCCAACATAGGAACGATAATCCCTGCAAGCACCTTTGTCTGGGAGAAAGCCACCCCTAAGTTCCTGCACTGATGCCAGACAAACCAGTTCCTCCTCATATATGTCTGTGTCCCCCAAAGCCTTACGCTGGTGCTGGAGCTCAGAGGAAGCAGGACCTTGAAAGTTCAGTTTGTGGTGCCAGCCTTTTAAGAGGAGCAGCCTCCGTGTCACTGAGGAACAATTTGCACTGGTTTTCACAGTCCATAGTTACAGGGACTTCTCTTTCTAGCTCTGCGACCCTGGGCAGGGCTCTTAGGAACCACTTATGCCTTATGGGCAGTCTCTACAGAGATGATCCCTTTCCTGATTAAAAAAGCGGCACATATGGATTTTGGACCAGCCCATTCTACACCTCTGTACATCCTACCAGTCTCAGTGTGCTTTCTCTTTTACTTCTCTAGTTGTAGTATTTCCATTCGGTCACCTTTCCAGAAATTATGGATGATGGTAGTTCTGAATTTTAGTTTTAATTTTGATGTGGTTGTGGGAGGCGGTGATTACAGGCCTATGCCACCATCCTGGTTCCTTCTATCTTACTCTTTTTGATGGCTTTTTCATTATTTGAATGTATCAGGTTTCTTTTACTCAGTCCTAATATGTTGATATTCAGGATATCTTCAGGTTCTTTTCCATTATAAACATGTTGTTATAAACATTTTCATGCTTTCGTGAGTACCCTCAGGTAAATTCCTAGTGATAGAATTCTGACATTAAAAGACATGTGCATTTAAGTTGATATTATATATCTACTCCCCAGTCTTTGCCCCTAACTTTATTTTTATCATTATTTTTTCTTTATTGATTAAGGTATTATATATGTGTCCTTATCCTCCCACTGTCCCCCAACCCCCTACCAATGTCCTCACTCCCTTGGTGTCTGTGTCCATTGGTCAGGCTTATATGCATGCATACAAGTCCTTTGGTTGATCTCTTCCCCTTACCTCCACCCTCCCCTACCTTCCCTCTGAGGTTTGAGCATCTGATTGATGCTTCTCTGTCTCTGGATCTGTTTTTGTTCATCAGTTTATGTTGTTCATTATATTCCATCAATTAGTGAGATCATGTGATATTTATCTTTCTCTGATTGGCTTTGCATAATGCTCTCTAGTTTTATCCATGCTGTTGCAAATGGTAAGAATTCCTTCCTTTTCACCACAGCATAGTATTCCATTGTGTAGATGCACCACAGTTTTGTAATCCACTCATCTGCTGATGGGCCTTAGGCTGTTTACAAATCTTAGCTATGGTTAATTGTGCTGCTATGAACATAGGGTTGCATATATCCTTTCTGATTGGTGTTTCTAGTTTCTTGGGACATATTCCTAGAAGTGGGATTACTGGGTCAAATGGGAGTTTCATTTTTATTTTTTTGAGGAAACTCCATACTGTTCTCTACAGTGGCTGCACCAGTATGCATTCCCACCAGCAGTGCATGAGGGTTCCTTTTTCTCCCCATCCTTGCCAGCACTTGTCATTTGTTGATTTGTTGATGGTAGCCATTCTGACAGGTGTGAGATGGTACCACATTGGCATTTGCCCCCAATTTATACTGACAAAGCATAAAAACGCTCTTTTCCCACAAACTTGTGTATATTTGATAGTAGGCATCTTTTACTATGTTTTTGTCATTTATTACTCTTTATTTAAGAGTTGTTAGTGCTTAGTAGAGTGCTTGTCTTTTAATTGATAAATAATAATAGCGATATGTAGCATTTTTTGAGCCTTTTTGTACTTCAGATATATCTTAATATTTACAGAGAATGAAGTAGGCACTATTATTATCTGCCTATGACTGGTGGGAAAACAGAGAGAAGTTAAATAAATTGCTCAAGGTGCCACAACTAGAAAGGGTGGATACAAGTGATACTGAATCTAAAAAAGTAAAGAATAACTGTTGAAGGAATGAATGAATGATGATTGGATTGTATTCTTTTTTTAAAATATTTTATTGATTTTTTTTACAGAGCGGAAGGGAAAGGGATAGAAAGTCAGAAACATCGATGAGAGAGACATCGATCAGCTGCCTCCTGCATGCCCCCTACTGGGGATGTGCCCGCAGCCAAGGTACATGCCCTTGCCGGAATCAAACCTGGGACCCTTCAGTCCCCAGTCCGACGCTCTATCCACTGAGCCAAACGGGTCTTGGCTGGATTGTATTCTTTGCTCATTTTTATTTTTATTTATTTATTTTTAAAATATATTTTATTGATTTTTTACAGAGCAGAAGGGAGAGGGATAGAAAGTCAGAAACATCGATGAGAGAGAGACATCGATCAGCTGCCTCTTGCACGCTCCCTACTGGGGATGTGCCCGCAGCCAAGGTACATGCCCTTGCCGGAATCGAACCCGGGACCCTTCAGTCCGCAGTCCGACGCTCTATCCACTGAGCCAAACCGGTCTCGGCTCTTTGCTCATTTTTATATTGAGTTGTTTTTCTTTTTTTATTGGTAGAAACTTTTTTTTTTATAGATTATGAATATTAACTCCTTTCCTATTCTATGTGTTACAAATATGCCCCCCGTCACCCCTCCACCCCATGACTTGTCTTTAACTTATTTATTTTTTAGATTTTGGTGTTCATTTTTTGTTCACACCAGAAAACCCCAAAGCAGTAGTTAAAAATATGACCCTAGATATTGTTGCTAAAACTTGTACTGGCCATTTGAAAAAAGTAGTGATAATACTTTACGTAAACAGAGGAACTATGATGTGGGTAATATAAAGTCTCACTAAGTTAAACTAAATATAAAAAATATTCCCAAGGGAATCATTTGCTTTTTTTCACATTGAGGTACTTTAAAATCACAATTCCCCTTTAGTCATACTTATAATTGAAAAAGAAGGGTTTGGGGTTTTTTATATGTATTAGATTGACATTTGGGGAAATGTGTTTTTACTTCATCTCATTTTCAAATCCTAATCATTTAAGTGGCTCTGGGCTAAGGGAATGATACTGACTTCCTGCTCCCATTTTGTTTCTACTCTTTGAAATGCTCCTTTTGGTCCTATGAAGCTCTCCCATCCTTCTGGCTGAGTCACATGTTACTTCCCGTGAGGCATGTAACCTTTCTCTGATCCCCTGAAGCATGAAAAAAAACACACAACAACCCTCAGCTGAGGATATTACTGGTTGATTGAGAGAGAGAGAGAGAGAGAGAGAGAGAGAGAGAGAGAACATTGATGTGAGAGAGAAACATTGATTGCTTTCCTCTATGCACTCTGACCAGGGATCAAACGAGGTGATGCCCAACCAGCTGAGCCAGTGGCCACCTGGCCTCCTAAAGCATTTTTTATAGAGACTCTCTGGCTGTCGTAGAGGCTTTCTTGATCTTAGAGCCCCAAATTCATTTAGGTGTTCACTTTCCATCCTGTGTCCTCAGGGATGTGATCATGCTGTCATCCTAGAAGTCAAATCAGAATTGGTTGAAGCCTAAGCAGGTTCTCAAACTTTAGCTTGTGTCACCTTCACCTGAAGGGCTTGTTAAGACAGGTTGCTGAGCTCCACTCCCAGAATATCTGATTCAATATGTCTAGATGGGGCATTCCTAACAAGGGCCGTGCTTTGAGATTCACTGATCTAAGCTGGTCGTGATCCAGTATCCTTTGCCTATGACTGGTTTAGGGATATTATTCTTGATCTTCTCTATTATGTCATGCAGACTATCACACCTGGAAATGACACAAAAATTATTTTTCAGATGATAGCTTTCACTAAGTACTGTATGAAATATGATCACTATTTTATATAATTTCTGTGCTTTTGTTTGTAAAGACTGTGCCCATAACACAGACCAGGAATATAAACACATAGAGATGCATACAGATGTGTTTGCAGCAATGCCGTTCAGGTTAACTGGGTTTGTGAGGAAGTCTGATACATGGACTTAGATGTCAGAATTGCCTGTGTTTGAATTACGCTTTTTTTGCACTGTGGTAACTGCATGAATTTGGGCACATTAGTTAATATCTTTGCCTTTGATGTTTTCAACTGTAAAATGGGGCTAATCATCCCAATCTCTTGGAGTTGTTGTGAATATTAATAATAATGTTTGCAATGTGCTTGTCATATAGTAGAAACTCAAGAAAAGGTGGCTAATTTCCAGGACTTCTAGGCCAGTAGAAATTTGGCTCTTAGGTTTCAAGTTCCTTCCACCAGTCTCCTAATAGCCACATTCTTAGTTAATACTGTATTCTTATTCTGGTTCCATCCGTCATTCCCTTGGCTATTTCATGGACCAGCATTCTAATTGGGAATAGAAAGCAAATAGAGATTGCAGCAGGCATAGCTTTGTCCCTCACTCTCTAAGCCTCTGTATCTTGGTGAACGTAGCTATACTTCTAAATGGTGAAAATGCCACTAACAGACAATCCTTGGTTCCATTTTAGCTGATCAAAAGAATATTTTTGAATTATTTATTGAGGGCCAAACCATTTAATATTACTTCTAGTCATTTGTGAAATTTATTCAGGAAGATGTCGTGAAAGAGTGGCCTTCTTTGAGGTTTTCTTTTTCTTTTTCAGTTTAGATTCAGTGACAAGAACTGGGAAAACCTGGAAGCCACAGGCTATAGGACTTATTGTTATTCCTCAAGCCACTTAGACCTTAACCAAATATTAAGAAAATTGCAAATGAAAAAAAAAAGCTATGCTGAAGCCATCATTTTTTTCTAATGTACTTCTATATTTGGTGCACATAGTCAATACTGTTTAATAACATTCATGTGATTACTTCATGCATGCTTACTAGCTATTCATTCATTTTTTTTCTTTTTAAAAAAATATAGAATGTGTCACAAATTTGGGTGTTATCCTTGTGCAGGGGCAATGCTAATCTCTGTATCATTCCAATTTTAATATATGTACTGCCAAAGTGAGCACACTAGCTATTCATTTAAAATATGATTTATCTGTAGTATAAATGTTAGCTTTTTCTGTTTTTGTGAAAACTCTGACTCTTTAAGCCAGTGGGACTTTTAAAATGTAGATTCCTACTGCACTTGTAACTACTTCAAGGCTGGCTTCCAAATATGTTCTATTGGTGCTGTGGGAACTTTCTTTAAAGTTGTTGCATGGTACATCATTATAAATTATACCTCTTTCTCGTTTTGCTGCTTTTAATATTCTTTAAAAAGCTGGAAAGGCTGTGGAAAATACTGCGCAGGGGAAAAGCAATATAGTAATTTTATTTTCTCCTTATTGCATTAATGCACTTTATGTTTTAAAGTATAAGCTGCTCAAATTCTCAACAACAACAACAACAACAACAACAACAAATAAGTGTTAAAGTAGACAACAATATAGTATTCCAAAACTGGCCCTTGCTCCATCTAAGGATAACCAGATTGTAAGTATAGTTTCTAATCAATTCACACATCATTAGAAGCCACATATATTAAAACCAGTTTGGATTATCTGTGATTATCACTCAAACTTATTTACTAATTATTTTTCTAAATAGCAAGATAAATCTCCACTCAGTCTTTCCCCTCTGAAAGTCCCATAAGAAATCATTTTGCTATTAGCCTGGAAACATTCCAAAAGCAGAACAGTGTGGTGGCAGTCTGCAGCACGGCCTCAAGGGAGACATCAGATATTGGTTCAAATGTGACTGTTATGCTCTTGATCCCACAGCTGGAAGTGCGGCTGCAGTGTCTCTGTAAAGGTAGTGCTGGATCAGAGTGTTCTGTCTCTGTCAGCTCATCAGCCTCGGAGGTACAATCTAAAAACTATCAGTGGACTCCTGGGTATTGTCTTTAATCTGGGTCTTTTTGGGGTTTGAAATATGCTGGGAGTAACCAATTTAAAAGCAAATGCTAATCATGCAGCAGCCAGCTGTATGAGCAGCTCTGATTTGGGATTTACAAACACTTGGCAAAACATAAGTCATTAATCTTCAGAGTGGCTATCAGGAGCCAAAAACACCCATCTCCACCCATCTTTGCCACTGGGAAATCTAGGCTTTCAAAGGCATAGTGTAGGCCTGCACCCAAGGTCCCCAGTGGGTCCTGTAAGGCAGACTGTGGTCCGAGCATCAAGCTCTGGAACTGATCTCGTGAGCAAAGCATAGTGGGGCTGTGGGGAGACATGGCTAACATTGTGGGGCCACGTTTGGGTCTGTGGAAGTGTTGGCTCTACCTGGACCTCACTCAACTGCTATGTGTGACTGAAGAAATATTAATGGGGAAAGACTGAGCTGTTACTTAGGGTTTTAGTCCTTTCCTTTCATAGATTATTTCTTTCTATACATTTCATATATATATATATATATATAGAAATATATTTCTATATATTTCTTTCTATCTCTTTCTTTAAAAAAATTTATATATATATATTTAATGTAGATATGTTAATTTATTGTTTACATATTAGGCAATTTAAAAAAGAATAAAAATCCTACTCTCTAGAACATGAAAAGACAATGGAAGGTACTGTTACACAAATGGAATATATGAACATAAATGAGCCCAAGCATGTGATTTTTCAACCACATTCATATTAGTTTTAAAATGATGTAAGCTCTTACAATGGCCAATTACTGATTTGAAAACATGGATAAATGCTATTTAAATATCAATTCAAAGACATAAACAATTTTATTAGTGGTATTTGTGTGTGTAGGAAGAAGAGAACTGTTTACTGTATATAAATATCATGTTTCAGGGGACATGATCTAACAAGTTTTTATATTACAAAACAAGTTTAAGTATTAGTTATTTTAGAAATACCACTGAAAATAGAATGACATTTAATAATTATACTAAAAGAACATAGTAAACTAGTTGACAAAATTTAGCTACCTTAGAGAAAATCTTAATCTGGTGAGATAGACAATGTAGGATCTAGCTATCTGACAAACAGAAGGCAACGTCTATTATGTGAATATTATGAAAGAGTTTACTGCCATGAATACTTAGGTAACTTGACCAACTCCTGAACTAAGTAAGACATCTGAAGCCACAACAAACAAACACCCCAGGAATAATAAAATCTTTATTTCTTATCATAGCTTTATTTCTCTTCTGTTGTTTCAGTCTCCAAATACATCCGGCACAGTGCTGTATTAGGGCGGCATATAAAAGCATCAGTTTCATCCCCCAACTCTGTTAACTGTTCCAATGAAGATACACAAGGATAATGGTCTTTCAACATATCGGGCAATTTAGAATTCTTGTCTTGAAGTTGCTGAGAACGTCTAACTGGTGTTAAAAACTTGAGCTCTCTAAATGTAGAGTTTATTTTGTCAAACTGCATTTTGTTTTTTACACTTTGTAAGTATGGTGTAGTAGACACATTATATTTAATTAAGCAACCCTCCCTAGTTTTTGTGTTGGGGGTTTTAACATCATTGTTTGGATCTTTTGTTTTGTGTACTTGCTCTTTTTTAAAATCCTGAAATACCACGTTTCTATGATGTTTCTTTTCCATTTCAGGTTTTCCTGACTCTAGATTAGCACCAATACCTTCAATGTTGACTTCTTGGATTTTTTCCTTGGTTGCACAAGACTCCTCAAGATTTTCTCCAAATTTAATTTTTTTCTTGACTCTTCATTGTTAGAATATCTGCAATTGCATGTCGCATTTCTTCAATAGGCTGAGCTCCTGCCAGAATGGCCTTCTCAAAGATAGAGATAATATTTTCAATAGAACTTGTGAGTGGTTCAACACGTGCAAGGCATATCCAATACTTAACAAGTTTTTTGGCATCTGGAATATTTTTCATCAGGTCATTCAATGTGTCTATTACTTCTTCTTTTGGGCATCCCTCAATAATCAGGTTTAGGCATTCAGAAAATGTCTTATTTACTTTTTCAGTAAATAATCTTTGTTCATCTTCTTCTGCCATGGTAGTCCAAAATGACCCAACTGGTTTTTCATTCTGTCCTTGAGGTTCAAGCTGGATTATTACTGAGCTAGGAGGCCTTTTCAGCATTTTTCCTTTGCTAGCTCTCCACTCACTCAGATGAGCTTTTCTTTCTTCTGCACTTTCTTTGGGCTGAGCCCTTCTACTGTTGATAGTTGCTTTTGCTATAGCATGCCTGCACCGGTCAATGATTTTTGACTTTTCTATCTGTTTGGTATTAGAAGATGAAGCAGATCTGGCTATCATTCCAGATGTGATGCTTCTTGATACTGTCTTATTTCTTTTTACTTCTTGAGAAGAAATGGTTTTGACAATAGATAAAACTGTATTTAATGGTAGCAATTCTTTCTCATGAGACCCTTTCTGAATTGTAACGTTGGCAATGCCTTGTTTCAGGGATTCCTGGGTATTATGAGTATTATTGTGCTAACTTCTAATAGGAGGAGGTAAAAGTTGTTCATTCTGAGATGCAGCCCTCACAAATTTAGTCGTCATATTTGAGGCTCTGTGACTTTTTGCTGTTAACACTGCTGGTGTTTATAGGCTGAGGTTTTGTGAACTTAGAGTTGAAAGTTTTTTTGTTATTGCAGAATGCTTATCTTTGACTTGTACAGGTTTTCTAAATGAATTAACCTTAGATTGAACAATTTGGCCACGATAAGATCCAAGCACAGGTTTCTTGAGCACATTAGCATCTTGCTTTGGTTTTTCTGTAGTCACTTGTTTCTTTTTATTATTGTTTTTAATGTGAAATGCTTGGCTTAATGTCATACGTTGACCTTGGTGATCATTTGTAATTGGTAACAACTGTAGAGTTTGATTATTTTTCTCCAAGTTATATGCATCAGTGGCTATAGTTGAATTGTTTAATTCATTAGAAGGTTTTATCAGAATATAATCTTTTCCTATTGTTGTATTATTTCTGCTCCTTGTAGGTCTATGGACATTTTCTTTATCAGCCATTTTTGTCTTAAGTTTCAGAACTTTTGTCTCTTCTTGGACCGGGCCCTCAGATATCATCATTCTCTGGTTTCTACTCTGAACTTGAACTGGCCCCTCCGACTGGGGGGAAGCTGCAGGTGGCCTGGAACCACCTGGGTGCTCAATGCAGGAGAAGTGTCGCGCCACGCCGCAATCCCTCAAACTCAAAAAAATTATATATTTTTATAGATTTCACAGAGGAAGAAAGAGGAAGAGAGAGATAGAAACATCAATGATGACAGAGATTCATTGATCGGCTTCTTCCTGCATGTCCTCTACTAGGAGTCAAGCCCTAAACCCAGGTATGGGCCCTGACAGGGAATGGAACACGACCTCCTGGTTCATAGATCAATGCTCAGTCACTGAACCTCTCCCATACTTCTGCTGAGTCCCTCTGTTTTATAATCATTCTCTTAACTTGATTTCTCATGTCTGAGGTCATAGATTCACAGCCTTTAGAACACAAAGAAACCCCAGAAATTGACCATTTTTTAGTCTTTCCATAAAACTTTGATAATCTGGGCAGTGGTATAAAGTTCTTGACAGTGAAAAACCTTGGCATTAGGAAAGAACTCTTTTCCTATTGCTTTATCTTTTCTCCTGAAAATTTCTAACTCATGGCAGATCCTTCATAAATGTTTTATTAATGAATTTATGGGTGAGTGAAACCATGGAGGGGTAAGGGTCGGAAGAAAAGGAATGTGGTGAATGGGAAAAAGTATAAATACAAAAAATATGTGTACTACTATAGTCCTCCTTTATGCAATTGGCAATAAGATTAGAGTTGGTATTTATAACCTTCCCCCTCTTTTTCCCCCCTAGTACAGATGACCCCATTCCCCTCCCCTCCTTTGCTCACCTCCACCCAGCCCTCTGGCCATCACCACATGTCTGTGTGTATGGGTTATGCATATATACCAATTCCATGTTTTCCTTGCTTTCAGCTAGTACTTCAGCAAGCTGTGATGTATTTACCTGGCAGGTAACTCAAACTTCCACTCCTACTGAGTGCGGGTATTTGGTTGTCCTAAACATATCGGGCAGCTAAGTTTACTGTTATTTTTTACCAGTGAATAGAATGGTACTCAGAGCCACCATCTCCTGGGTCCAGACTTACTCGCCCTGGCCCCATGCTGTAGCCAATGTTCCTGTTTCAGATCCCAGAGGCCAGTAGGTCTGTGTTTGCAGCCCTTATTTGCCACTAGATTTTATTTTTCTGCTATATCTTAATTATTTAAGATGTATGCTGATTATGCTTTTGGAAAGAAAGTGGAATAGGCATCACTGTGCTCTACCACATTGACATGATGTGGAGCTCACCCTAATACCCTCTTCAGAGCTTGCACATCTACCCCCAGGTGCTGGGAATAGGAGGTGCCAAAGGCTCATGGCTGCGTCCTTCACTGTGATCGACCCTCTGCTGCAGGGAACTACCTTACCAAAGGTTATGCCTCCTCCTGGCTGATGTGAGTGTACAAAGGCCTTTCTTCCCTTGCTTCAGTTGAGAGCAATGCTGGAGGACCATCCTAGCTTCAGAACTCCCATAGGATCAGCTGAGATCAATCTCATTTGTATCTGCACTCTGGTCAGCTTCTCTCTCTGCCCAGTCCTGTCTTCACTACCTTACAGGTGAAATATCTCCCCAGAATACTCTGTATATCCTCCTGCATACAGCCCTACACCTTAGACTCTATTTGAAAACCCAATGAATCTAAGGCAGGCTGGAAATCCACCAGAGGAATGATTTATTTATTTTAATATTTTAATTTTTATTGTTCAGTTTATTAATTACATTGTTCCCCTTCTTTTCCCTCTATAGCTCCCCTCCAACTGGTACCCATCTCACCCTCCACCCTCACCTCCCCCCAGACTGTCCTCTCCCATAGGTGCATGATTTTTGTCCAGTCTCTTGCTGCACCTCCCACACCCCTTTTCTCCCCAATATTGTCAGTCCATTCCCTCTCTATGCCCATGATTCTGTTATATTCACCAGTTTATCCTGTTCATCGAATTTTTAATTCACTTGATTTTTATATTCATTAGTTGATAGATGTGTATTTGTTGTTCATAATTTTTATTTTTACCTTTTTCTTCTTCCTCTTCTTAAAGAATATCTTTCAGCATTTCATATAATATTAGTTTGGTGGTGATGAACTCCTTTAGCTTTTTCTTATCTGCGAAGCACTTTATCTGACCTTCAATTCTGAATGATAGCTTTGCTGGATAGAGTAATCTTGGTTGTAGATTCTTGCTATTCATCCCTTGGAATATTTCTTGTTACTCCCTTCTGGCCTGGATAGTTTCTGTTGAGAAATCCGCTGACAATCATATGGGTGCTCCCTTATAGGTAACTAACTGTTTTTCTCTTGCTGCTTTTAATATTCTCTCTTTGTCTTTTGCTCTTGGCATTTTATTTATGATGTGTCTTGGTGTGGTCCCTTTTGGATTCCTATAGTTTGGGGTTCTGTGCACTTCCTGGACTTTTAAGTCAATTTCTTTCACCAGGTGGGGGAAGTTTTTGGTCATTATTTCTTCAAATAGGTTTTCATTGTCTTGCTCTCTCTCATTTTCTGGCACCCCTATAATTCGGATGTTGGTATGCTTGAGGCTATCCCAGAAGCCCCTTACACTATCTCCAATTTTTTGGATTCTTTTGGTTTCTTGCTTTTCCAGCTGAGTGGATTTTACCTCTTTGTATTTCAAATCTTAGACTTGGTTCTTGTGGTCTTCTAGACTGCTTTTAGATCTTTGTATAATATTATTTATTTATTTATTTTTATTTTAAAAAATATTTTAATCTTTATTGTTCAGTTTATTAATTGCATTGTTCCCCCCTTTTTTTCTCCTTATAGTTCCCCACCACCTGGTACCCATCCCACTCTCCACCCTCCTTCCCACTCTGTCCTCCCCCATAGGTGCATGATTTTTGTCCAGTCTCTTGCTGCACCTCCCATACACCTTTTCTCCCCAAGAATCGTCAGTCCATTCCCTCTCTATGCCCCTGATTCTATTATATTCACCAGTTTATCCTGTTAATCAGATTTTAAAAAATCTTTATTGTTCATTTTATTAATTACATTGTTCCCTCCCCCCCCCCCTATAGCTCACCTCCACCTGGTACCCATCCCACCCTCCGCCCTCACCCCCCTCCACTGTCCTCTCCCATAGTTGCAGATTTTTTTCCAGTCTCTTGCTGCACTTCCAACACGCCCTTTCTCCCCAAGAATTGTCAGTTCATTCTCTCTCTATGTCCATGACTCTGCTACATTCACCAATTTATCCTGTTCATCAGCCTATTAATTCACTTGATTTTTAGATTCATTTGTTGATAGATGTGTATTTGTTCATAATTTACACTTTTATCTTTTTCTTCTTCCTCTTCTTAAAGAATATCCCTCAGCATTTCATACAATATTGGTTTGGTGGTGATGAACTCCTTTAGCTTTTTCTTATCTGCGAAGCACTTTATCTGACCCTCAATTCTGAATGATAGCTTTGCTGGATAGAGTAATCTTGGTTGTAGAATCTTGCTATTCATCACTTTGAATATTTCTTGCCACTCCCGTCTGGCCTGCATCGTTTCTGTTGAGAAATCCGCTGACAATCGTATGGGTACTCCCTTATAGGTAACCAACTGTTTTTCTCTTGCTGCTTTTAATATTCTCTCTTTGTCTTTTGCTCTTGACATTTTAATTATGATGTGCATGGGTGTGGTCCTCTTAGGATTGCTATATATTGGGGTTCGGTGTGCTTCTTGGACTCCTAAGTCAATTTCTTTCACCAGGTGTGGGAAGTTTTCAGTCACTATTTCTTCAAATAGGTTTTCATTGTCTTGCTCTCTCTCTTTTTCTGGCAACCCAATAATTCGGATGTTGGCATGCTTGAGGTTGTCCCAGAGGCCCCTTACACTGTCTTCAAGTTTTTGGATTCTTTTGGTTTCTTGCTTTTTCAGCTGAGTGGATTTTACCTCTTTGTATTTCAAATCTTTAACTTGGTTCTTGGGGTGCTCCAGAGCACTTTTAGGTCTTTGTATAATATTTTTTATTTCAGTCAGTGTATGCTTAATTTCTGGTTGGTCCTTTTTCATATCCTTGAGAGTCTCCTTCATATCCTTGAGGGTCTCATTCATTTCCACGTTGGTCTTGATCATTTCCGTGTTGGTCTTGATCATTTCCTTGCAGGTCTCTTTCATATTCTTGAGGGTCTCGTTCATTTCCTTTGTGATCTTGCTTATTTCCTTATAGGCCTCGACTTTTGTTGGAGCCTCTTGAGAAGCCCTATAACCATGGTTTTGAATTCCATGTCCAGTTGTTTTTTTCCCTCCATTTCTTTCACATCTGATTTCTTTCCATGTCTCTGCATGGTGGCTGCTTCCCTGAGTTGGTCAATTAGCTTTGTGTGGTAGATGTCCTACAAGGGACAGTGGGTCAGCCTCCCTAGTTACCTGAGGTGGATATGGGTTGCACAGCCTTGCTGAAGTTAAGCTCAGGTTAATCGTTGTTAGCACTTGGAGGGGTTGACCTCCAGGCCAATTGTCTGTGAAGTTCAGCTGTGCTCAGGTTGGATGGACGGAGTCTCCGGGCCAAGCAGACAGCGTTAGCTCCACCCTATGTGGCCCCAGGGACTCTGTGCCAGGGGCAATGGCCGCCAGAACCTCTGAGAGAGAGCCACTGCCAAGCTCCACTGGCTGCCGGGGAATTCAGACTCTTCCCAAATGAGTCTGCACACCCAACGTCTCTCCCAGGGTCATAAAACAAAGCAGTTTGATGGTTTTCTGAATGAGAAAGCAAGTCGCGAGTGCTCTCTACTAGGTCAGGAAGCTGTGCTGTTCCCAAGTTCACGTGCAAGCTTGCCTTCTCCACAAGCCGGCAGACCCCTGCAGCACCCGAGCTTCGGCGTGCCCTCCCACTGTCCAGTTTTTACCCTATATGATAGTGGGTTCCCTGGACGTCACCCAGAGCTGGAGAATTAGTCCAGTGGGACGTCTTTGTCTCCCAGTTTGAGAAAACTGGCTGGTTTTCAGCCGCCCGCCCTCTCCGCTGGCATGGGCTCCAAATCTCTCTCCGCGCGAATCTTCAATGCCGTCCTCAGCCGCTCCTCCGAGTCACAGTGTCTTATCTTCACTTTTATTTGTGGAATTTTCACTCGGCCAGCTTTCTCGTGATTCTGGATGGTGTTTGTTCTTTCGTTACGTTGTAGTATTAAAATTGCTGAGTATGATGGCAAGATAGGTGTTTTACCTATGCTGCCATCTTGGTTCTCCTATCTTCACTTTTATTTGTGGAATTTTCACTCAGCCAGCTTTCTGGTGATTCTGGATGATATTTGCTCTTTCATTAAGTTGTAGTTTTGAAATTGCTGTGTATGGCAGCAAGATAGGTGTTTACCTATGCTGCCATCTTGGTTCCTCTGTATAATATTTTTTATTTCAGTCAGTGTATGCTTAATTTCTAGTTGGTACTTCTTCATATCCTCAAGGGTCTCATTCATATCCTTGCAGGTCACGTTCGTTTCCTCATAGGTCTTGTTCATTTCCTTGTAGGTCTCATTTATTTCCTGGAAGGTCTCATTAAGTTCATCTGCCTTTTCTAGGATTCTCTTGATAAACCTTTATAACTGTGGTTTTGAACTCTATGTACAGTCGTTTTGTTCCCCTCACTTCTTTCACATCTGATTTCTTTCCATGTCTCTGCATTGTGGCTGCTTCGTGTGGTAGATGTCCTCTAAGGGACAGTGGCTCAGCCTCCCCAGTTACCTGAGGTGGATACTCTTGGTGCAGCCCTTTATGGGTTGCACAGTCTTGTAGAACTTAAGCCTAGATTGTTGTTGTTAGCACTAGGAGGGTTTGACCTCCGGGCCAATTGGCTGTGAGGATCAGCTGTGCTCAGGTTGGATGGGTGGAGTCTCCAGGCTGAGCAGGCAGCTTTGATTTCCCATCAGCTCCGCCCTATGCAGCATCTGAGTCTCTGTACCTGGTGGTAATGACTGCACGCACCTCTGAGAGAAAGCGGCCGCCTGCTCTACCCGCTGCTGGACAATTCAGCCTCTCCTCAAATGAGTCTGCACACCCAAAGTCTCACCCAGGGTTGTAAAACAATGCATTCTGGTGGTTTACCGAATGAGAGAGCAAGTCACGAGTCCTCTTTGCATGCTCACGCGCTTCTGCTGTTCCCAAGTTTATGCGCCCTCTCCACAAGCTTACAGACCTCTGCTGCGCCCGAGTTTCAGCGTGCCTTCTTCTTACTGTCCAGTTTCACCCCGTATAAGTGTGGGTTTCCCGGACCTCGCCCGGAACTGGGGATTCAGTGCAGTGGGACGCCTTTGTCTCCCTCCCCATTCAAGAGAACCAGCTGGGTTTCCAGCCACCACCCTATCTGCTCATGTGTACGGCTCCAAACTTCTGACTCCACAGGTATCTTCAACGCTGCCCTCTGCCACTCCTCTGAGTCATAGTGTCCTATTTTTACTTTTATTTGTGGAATTTCCACTGGATGATGTTTGTTCTGTCATTAAGTTGTAGTTTTGGAATTGTTGTGTGGGGCAGCAAGATAGGTGTTTACCTATGCTGCCATCTTGATTCCTCCCCAGAGGAATGATTCAATGTCCCATTGAAGACATCTGTGCTTTAACTGGGATGGTGGCTGTTTATTATTTTTTTCCTGGAAAACCTTCTCATTTCTGGAAATTGTTCTTTCTTTTGGAAACTGTCATTCTTTGTGACTCAGTCACATTGTTTATTGCACGATATGGCATATTCTTATGGGGCCCTACTTTTAAAAATTTCTCTTTTGGCTTAATATAATTGCTGCCTCTTGCAAACAAGTGTTCTAAACTCATTCACTAGCTCACTAAGTAGTGAGTGAGGTCTAGATTTTCACATGTCCTTCTAGATATGGTGAAGTGAGGTCTTAAGGCAGGTTCTTGAACACAGTTCCCTGAAGCATAATTGCTGAATTAAAATATTTGTAGACTTTAAGGCTATTGGCATGGATTACTAAATTTATTTCTGAAATGATTGTATCACCTTACACAGTTGGCAGCGGAATATGAGCATGCACTTCTTTTTTTGCACTTTTCTAATATTGGGTTGTTTTCTTAAAAATAATTTAAAAATATTTTTATTGATTTCAGAGAAGAAGGGAGAGGGAGATAGAAACATAAATGATAAGAGAGAATCATCGATCAAGGCTGCCTGCCTCCTGCATGCCCCCGACTGGGGATCAAACCCACAACCCAAACATGTGCCCTGACTGGGAATGGATCGTGAACATGACTGGGCAATAATTGTTTTCTTTAATTCATATTTCTCTATTTACCAAAGGATGAAACATATTTTCTTACATTTATCTCTTTTTTTTATGTATGAGTATGTGAACACACACATATAGACACACATATACACACTTAATGTAAGTATGTGTAAGTGTATAATTGCCTATTTTGTCCTTTGCCCAAATGTTTCTTGGCATGCTAAATTTTTTCTATATTGTATTATGCAAAAATTTTTTAGTTTGTCACTTGCCTTTTAATTTTATTCATGGCATATTTTGATGTATGCAGTCAAATTTAGTAATTGTTTCTTTTGTGATTTCTGTTATGCTTGGGAAGACTGTCCCCAACCCCAGGGAAGAGGAATGTTGATGAGAGGTGGGTCGTCTGGGGGGGATTGTGGTGAAAGGGAGTCCACAGAGAAAGTCTGATTAAACCTGCGGCTGACTTCAGGATCCTGACAAAGGCCCTGAAATTGTGTCTTCTAGCTCCCTCATTTTACAGATGAAGGAGCAGAGGCCCAGGGAGAATAAGAAATAAGATTGAAGTAGCAGATTACCAAGTCTTCTATTAACAGCGTTATCCATAAAGGGATATATTACATTTTTATAAGAAATAATTTGGTATTGGTGAAGAGAAAAAAAATTCTTTATGTTTTTTCCCCCTATAGTTGGTCACAACACTGATATAAAGAATTTAAAATGCCTCTGAAAGCTGATTACATCTTTACACCTAGAATTGATGGTTCTAATTTCTTTTTATTGATTGTGTAGCTTTTTATAAAAGCTGTATGGATGTCATGGTACTTACCCAAAGCAAACTCACCGTAGCAATCATCATCCATCTATAATTGTTAGCGGTGTCTACAAATTAAACTGGAGCTACTTGAAACTGAAGAGGAAGAAAAGGCCATATAGTATCCAATCTATAGTCATTTGTCTTGCCAAGGATTAGAAACAAACAGCAAATAATGGAACATTCCAGGAACTGACCTTGCATCTATGAAGTGAGATTGTAGGCCTGCTAGGTTTAACAAATACAAATATAGGACCCCCAGTTAATTTTGAGTTTCAGGTAAATAATGAGTAATTTTATAGTATAAGCATGTCACAATGCATAGGCTATACTTACCTAAAATATTATGTATTGTGTACCTGAGATTTGAATTTACTGAGGCATCCTGTATTTTATCTGGCAACCGAGACCTTTTGTTATACTTATTGAAATAGCAAACCCATGGCATGCATTTATGAAGCTGGTTCTTTATCATTCCAATTATAGTAGTTGAATCAAAAAGATTCTTTCAAGGAAAAGTCCACCAAGAATCCCACATGATAATGAAAATTAGCAAAAGAAGCAGAGATATTATATTAGTTTCCTATGGCTGCCATAACAAAGTGCCACAAACTGATGGCTCAAGACAGTAGAAATGTAATGTGTCATGGTTCTGAAGGATGGAAGTCAGAAATCCAGGTGTCAGCACAGCCACACTCCCTCTGAAATCTGTAGGGGAATCCTTTCTTTGCCTCATCCTAGTTCCTAAATGTTTGCTTCTTGGTGTCTTTGGTCTGTAAGGAAGGTGTCCTTGCTCTGCCTCTGTCGCTACATGCCATTCCCCTCTGCTTCTGTCTTCCTGTGGCATTCTTATAAGGACACCAATCATGTTGAGTTCAGACCTATCCTAATGACCTCATCTTAACTTGATTATACTTGCAAAGACCCTATTTCCATAGGCTCCAGGGATTAGGTCTTCAATGTACCTTTTTGGGGGACACATTTCAACCTGTAACAGATATGATTACCTGAGATCCTTGATTATATATTAAAACTTGAAAAACAATTTTAACTGTAATCATTTTATTCTTTGCCAGTTCCAAAGTATAGATACTGATTGGGCAATCAGCTCCTATTCAATTGTTCTTTACTGGAAAGATTTTTATTTTTAAAAGAACTAATAGAAATTCATAAGTGGGATCATGGGATTTAGGCTGCAGCCCAAACTTGATGTTGGGAGAAGAAAGCTTGTAGAAGTTTGTATTTCACAAGATGAAATGTGATTTTAGAGAAAAATAATAGTCATTGCTGTGGACTCTCAGGTGTGAAGTTCTGGTGAGGGCACCTCTACACTCCCAGAAGAACACTTCCTACTGACTTTTAGTACAATTGTTCCAGGAAGGGATGGGGAGATGTCATAAAACCTCCAGGAACTTTTGTTTTCAAAACCTGGAAAGCATTTTTATTTTCAAGTGCTTTGGAAGTGTCATTATACAACCAAGTCAGAGCAACTGCTAAATGGCAAAGAATTGTATAGGAGAGCCCAGACGAGCAGCAGAGGTAGCCAAATACCATTGGTATTTTAGTTGCAATATCAGCAATACAGGTTATAGTCAATGGAAGGCTAGACCAGTTCAAGTTTCTAATTCAAAGTAAGTGAAGGAAAGGAGGACATTGATAAATATTTATTGTTGGAAAGATGGTATGATAGCATTAAATAAAAATTTGAAAAATTATAAAAATATCATAATCTTTGAAACCTTTTACAAATATATTCATTTCTGCTACTTTCCACTTTCTTTTATAAAAACAGTTTAAGGCTAGTGCTTTCCAATAACAAAGTAAAGCATATATTTGTAACTTAAATATATTTCCTTTGAAAATAAAAGCCACCAAACTTTAAAAGACATCTACTTGGGCATTTATGTAAAAATATTACAATAAAAATGTTAATAAGGTTGGTTTGTTGAGACAGGGTATTTTGGTTGTCTTTGAGAGGTTTGCAGAATGAGTGTCTTTTTACAAAAAAAATATTTTTATTGATTTCAGAGAGGAAGAGATAGAAACATCTATATATATAAAAGGCTAAGTGACCATATATCCATCCTACTGTCTGACCGACCAGTACATATGATGTGCACTGGCAATTTAAAAATAAAAGTTGACTGGTGCATGCACAATATTTGTCCCTGTCTGACACTGGCCTCCCATTTAAATTAATTCGAAGACAGTTTCTTGTGATGCCAGCATTTGCAATAACTATTGATAAATCACGAGGACAAACTCTAGACAGAGTAGGAATATTCCTATCTGAATCTGTTTTCAGTTATATGTTACTTTCTCTAGAGTTCAAAGAGTGTGTCACATTAAAGTTAAAGTTGTAAGTACTTCATCACAAGGGAAATTAGTCAAGCACTCTGAAAGTGTTTTTATTCTTATAATGTGGTATACAAGGAGATATTAGAATAAGTTTAATCAATTTCAGTCATTGTTTTTATCAATGTTTTTACATCATGTTTTTGTTGTTTTTATATCATGTCTTTTTGTTGTTATATCATGTTGTTATTGTTTATTTATTAATCAATTTATATATTATTTTAATATACATTTTACTAATTTCCTTTACTCTCTGACACTCTGAGAAAGGGTGAATATCGATATTAAAATATTTCTTCTAATTAATTTCCTTTCAATGTGCATGAATCTGTGCACTGGGCCACTAGTCAGGGGTGAAAGAAAAACATTGATTGGCTGCCTCCTGCATGCCCTCTACTGGGGATCAAGCCTGAAACTGAGGTATATGCCCTTGACTGGAACTGAACTGAGGACCCTTCAATCCACGGGTTGATGCTCTAACCACTGAGCAAAACAGGCTAGGGCAGAATGAGTGTCTTAAGTGCAAGCTCATGATTCAGGTTTACAAACTGTTTCACCCCCACCCCAAATTTAAGCCTAGATGTAAGAAATTACTTTATTTCCCATGACTTTTTGTGTGTGCTAATTTTGAGTAGGAGGACCTGCCTTTTGAAATGGATTCATCTCCACTATGTTAATTTTCTCACAGTGTGTTCATAGGCAACATCGATTCATTGCTAACATAGAGTTCTTCTGAAAGCTTTCACTGTGTTATCAGGGTAATGCATTTTTTGGGGGGTGGGGAGGGATCCTGACTCAGTAGACCTCGAGTGCTAGGATATTTCCAAGATAGAAAGGGCTTTGATTGGGAGTGGGTGCATTTGCAAAATGATGGGGGTAGGAGTTGTCTTCATCTTTTCTTGGCCATATTTTAAAGCTGAAACCTTGGTTGGCTCAGCCCCCTTCTACCATTCACTTCCTCTGCTTCACTTTATGTAGTGCCGTGAAGCTGGTATCCTGGAAGTCCTTCCTCTCTATACCCATCCCATTCTAACCCAGCTTCAGAGCAAGTCCTCGTAGAGGCATGTCCTGCCTCATTCTCTACTTAACGCTAGTCAGTTTCTTAAACCCAGGCTTTGGGAACACTTAGAGGTTCCTGCCCATTCCCTGGCTCTCTTCTTTTGTTAGTCAGCCAGGGTCTTATGCTCCAGTGACTACTGGGTTCAGCACTCCCCCGGGGGCACATCAGCAAGCTGCTGCAGGTACCAACTCTGGTGCCTGTTAGCTTGTCTTCTTCTTGCCAAGCCTTCTCCCAAGATCCAGAACCCTGCCTTTGCTTCCAAGATGGATAACACAGGCTCTGCTTTGCCTTGGAAAAATGTTATCTTGTGCTTTTGGAATCTTTCTAGGTTCTGGATTTACAGCTGCTATTCTCCACCCATGTGCCAAGTAGCCTCCCTCAGTCTTCTCTTGGACTCCCTTGGTGGCCCACTGTGCCTAGCCCATGTGCCTTTGGTGACTGGATCTGTGTCAGGCAACTGTCCTAACCAGTCTCTGAGGCTTACCTGTGGTCTTAATCCCTTTTCTCCCTACCTGCCCTGTGCTGCTGGGAAGCCCCATCTCTCCTCTGCAGACAAGATGGGCCCACTGTTTCTGAACCATTTGTGGATTTTTGTTTCGAGAGTGTTTATATATCCTGATTTTTTTCCCAAGTTCCTGCCATCTGCATTACCTGTTCAGTACCATGGTAGACACAGCTTGTAGAACATCCTCAGAGAGCATTTGTTGATCAATGAGTTTGTGAATAAAAGAATGACCAAGCCTCGAGGTTGTTCAGGTAAAATATCCAAAGCTTAGGAGAGTCTGAGGTCAATAGCAGAAGAGCTGCAGCTCAAAAGGAGTTCTGCTTGATTCAGTGCTCTTAGGAAAATACTCGAAGTGGCAGCTAATTGATGTAGTAAGAGAAATATTCATAATTTTTATCTTTATCTCAACAATTAAGGAGGAAACTGACTACTTCTTAGTCAACTGGTTGAGTGAACTGTTGTGCTGCTGAGGTGTCTGTGATTATGATAGAGAAACGGCAGTCGCTTCGGGTGTGACCAGGCGAAGTGTAACACTCCTGGAGAGCAATGACAGCAGCGCATTCTTTTAGGAGGCCGTTGGGGGAGAAAAATACCAAGTGGGGATTTGATACTTGATTTTCCATATGGTTCTGTTGTGACTGGAGGCAAACACATAACCAACCCAGACAATGGGTCTGATGTTTTGTGTTCCTACATCAGGGCAGACTGGGAATAAGGATGTGTTTTCTTATCCTGGGAAGGTTTTACAAAGGTGTTTGGAGGCTCCTATGTGACCCCAGTGCTTGGGATACTCTATGCAGAGGTTCTTGTTGATTTTATTTTATTTCATTTTTGACTTTTCAGTTTACATTTAGTATTCTTTTATATTAGTTTTGGATGTATATCATAGTGGCTAGACAATAATATACTTTACAAAGTGTTCCACCCAATATTTTCAATACTCCCCAGCCACCATATATAGCTTTGTACAATACTAGAGGCCTGGTGCACAAAATGTGTGTGTGTGTGTGTGTGTGTGTGTGTGTGTGTGTGTGTCCCTCAGCCCAGCCTGCACCCTCTCCAATCTGGACCCACTCTATCCAGGTGGGATCGGGCCTAAACGGGCAGTCAGACATCCCTCTCACAATCTAGGACTGCTGGCTCACAACTGTTTGCCTGCCTGCCTGCCTGATTGCCCCTAACTCCTTCTGCCTGCCAGCCTGATCACCCCCTAACCACGCCCCTGCCAGCCCGATTGCTCCTGCCTTCTCCTGCCAGCCTGGTTCCCCCCAACTGCCCTACCCTGCTGGCCTGATCACCCCTAATTGCCCTCCACTGTTGGCCTGGTCACCCCTAACTGCCCTTCCTTGCCAGCCTGGTCACCCCTAACTGTCCTCCTCTGCAGGCCTGGTCCTCCCCAACTGTCCTCCCCTGCAGGCCTGCGTGTTCCCCCTCCCCCAATTCTTTTCCCCTGCAGGCCTGGTCCCCCCCAACTGCCCTCCTCTGCCAAGCCAATCACCTCTAACTCCCCTCTCCTGGAGGCCTCATCACCCCCAACTAACCTCCTCTGCTGACCCGGTCACCCCTAACGGCCCTCTTCTGCAGTCTTGGTTGCCCCAAACTGCCCTCCCCTGCAGGCCTGCGTGTTCCCCCTCCCCCAATTCTTTTCCCCTGCAGGCCTGGTCCCCCCCAACTGCCCTCCTCTGCCAAGCCAATCGCCTCTAACTCCCCTCTCCTGGAGGCCTGATCACCCCCAACTAACCTTCTCTGCTGACCCGGTCACCCCTAACGGCCCTCTTCTGCAGTCTTGGTTGCCCCAAACTGCCCTCTCTTGCAGGCCTGGTCCCTTCCAACTGCCTTCCCCTGCTGGCCTAATTGCTCACAACTGCTCTCCCCTCCTGGCCATCTTGTGTCCACATTGGGCAGCCATCTTGTGTGTTGGAGTGATGGTCAATTTGCATATTACCTCTTTATTATATAGGATTGTTGTCTATATTCTCTATGCTATGCTTTACATCCCAGGACTATTTTGTAACTACCAATTTATAGTTCTCAATCCCTTCACCTTTTCTCCAATCCCCTCAAAAGCCCACCCCTCAGGCAATCAGCCATCTGTTCTCTGTGTCTGTGAGTCTATGCAGAGGTTCTTAATCTTGTGTGTGCGTGTGCGTGTGCGTGTGTGCATATGTTGATGGATCTTTTTGGCAGTCAGAAGAATGTTTTTGAATGCATAAAAAGAAACACAAATGATTATAGAGAAAACAAGTTTTATTGAAATCCAGGTATCACAACAGGATCAGGCAAAAGTAGGTTTACAGTTGTGAGTACACAAAACAGAATTTGTTCTTGCATGATTATTAATTATTGTATTACTTTCTATATGAACAACTGTAAACCTACTTTTGCCAAATACTGTATAGAAGGTCTAATAACTGCTGTAATTTTGAAATTGTGATGTGCATAAGTGATATGCTGAGGAATCAGCAACAATGTGATGTGATAGGAAAATATTTGGGATTTCTGTTGGTGACAAATTCACAGGTGCTGCTAATACTACTGCAGTTTTGCCCTACATTATAATGGAAAGACGCCTAAGTTAGAGGTTCATGGGGAAAGGCAATATGTTTCAATCCAAGTTCACAATAGGACCCCTTCTCTTTGGGTAGAGGATAAACTGGCTC
The DNA here is from genome assembly GCA_027563665.1 of Antrozous pallidus. NCBI lineage: Eukaryota > Metazoa > Chordata > Mammalia > Chiroptera > Vespertilionidae > Antrozous > Antrozous pallidus. The sequence goes on from CM050511.1 coordinate 68,945,527, forward strand.
TAAAGGAGCCACAACTAACCCAGCCACTCAGGCCTCCTCAGTGGTGGCAGAGAGATCTATTAGGCAATTACGATGTGACAATTGAGCCAAGATTCATCATCTCGCCCCTTTCTGCATCATTTTCTTCTATGTCATGGAATGAGATCTGCTGGTTCCATCGTTACTCACAGGTTAAATATAGTGATCTACACCAAATAAAATATGTTACATGACTTAAGATTCTAAGAAGCAAAGGCAATGTTTAGTAGGTGTAATTTCATCTAGATAGATGTAGGGAAAATGAAATAGGAGAGATTAGTTTTCATTATTTATAATTTTTTTCTTAACTCAGTTTTTTCTCCTCTTTAATACCCTTCCTAATAAATGTTGCCTCATAATGATAATGACCAGGATCATAAAAAAAAATCCCCAACCTGAATCATTCCCATTTTTCCTTTAGTAAAATGTGTTCTAAAAATGTTATTAATATTTTTGTTATAAAAATATTATTAATGATTTAAAATGTTCTTTGTTATTTTTAAATGTGCTGAAAAAAGAGGGAGAATCACCTTTAATTCCTCAGTTATTTTGTGGAACTGCATAAAGTTAGAAATGAAAGCCATACCATTCTTTGCAATGCTACTCCACAAGATAAACACAGTAATAGTGTGGATTTTAAAGATAATTTCAACTTTTCCCAGCCTGGTATCTGTGTGTGTGGGTGAATACACGTGTGTATGTTGTTTGTGTGTGTACGTTTGTATGTTTGTGTCTTTGTGTATATTATGTCTGTATTTTATTGATCACTGCAATCAACTGTAACTCTAATGCTTTCTACCCACTGCTGCTCATACCCTTCCTTTGGGAAGATTAGTGTTTATAGAGATGGCACTTTTTCTATTCCATGTGGTCCTTGGGGGTTGGTCAGTCACAGACACTGGTCTTCCCTGATACAGAGATGGAAACTGAGTCTAGAACCTGGCTGGCTAAAGGGATTGATAAGTCAAGAAGAGAGATTTGTAGAATATTATCTAGGTCGGCTCACTCAACAATCTTTCAACAATTGCTTCCTCCACTGTCCTTTGCTATGGAGTTTGGAATGCTAAATATTCCCAGATACCTTTGCAGTGGGGGGTGGGCATGTGACACTATTCTGCTGGTAAGAAGTAAACAGAAGCCTACTGAGGGTTTTTGAGGAAACCCTTGCTTACTTTCCTAAGAAAGGTGCGACTTGTTCTTTCTTCCCACCCTGTCCCCACAGATGTGTTAGCTTAAGCACCAGTTAGCTTGGACCACAAGGAAGACTGAGAGAACGAGGCTAGCAGCTGCCTGCTTTGGGGACCTATTGTGGTGTGAGGGGGAACCCCCAAACTCTTATGTGTTGAAACTGATCTTAGTTGGGTTTACTGTCACATGCTCCTAAAATGCAAAATCTAATAAATTCAACGTGTATCTCAAGCTGGAACAATAATTCTTCCTGGGACTTTACTGTGGGAACTGAAGGGGAAGACAGCATATTTCCTTGGTGTTACTCAGTGGGAAGGATGGATGGATGGGTTTCCAGGGTCACTCCAGCTACCTGGTGGGGGAAAGGTTTAGCTGAAGAACAAAACTAAGGAGTGACAAGCCTAGGAGAATACAGCAGAGCCTAAGGCCACCTTTTGAGTTCTTGAATCCACTGATGTCTAAAGCCAGAATCTCTGGGTTTATAATAAATAATACTAGTGGCCTGGTGCATGAAATTTGTGCACCTTAAAAGGGAATTAGTTAGAGGAAATATTTTAATATTGATACTTGCCCTTTCTCTATAATAGAAGTGTCAGAGATGAAAGGGAATTAGTAAAATGTATATGGAACTAATATATAAATTTATTAATAAACTGGGCAGGGACACACGCAGGCAGCGTCACATCCCAGGCCAGGACACAGGCAGGCAGCACCACCTCCCTGCCAAGAATGCACATAGGCAGCGTCATGTTAGTGCTGGGCAGCCCTGTGCATGCCTCTGCTGAGGGCCACCGCTGGGCAGGGCAGCCTCCAGGCTGGGGAGTGTGACAGGCCTGCTCGCACCTCCACCAGCGGCCGCTTCTGTTGGGGACTACCCCAGGCCAGGCTGAGTGGAGGCTCTCCCGGTGATGGCAGTCCCCACCTACCTTCTCCTGCTATGCATGCCTCCTGCTGCGCGTTTGTGACATTATGGGGTCCTGGACAATTTGCATATTCCTCTATTACTATATAGGATTTTCTTCTCCCCCATGTGATTTTCAGTTATGTTTCTCTCACTTGCAACCAAGAGACTTCTGACTAATAGATTCTACAGTGACTCACTCTGCCACACTCACATTAATGCCTCCATTCTGCAGAGACCTCCATGATTTACAGTTTAATATGTGTCTTTAAAGATATTTGTGAGATTCACACACATACACACATATACACACAGGTAGTTTTTATTTAAATGTTAATGGGATCATACGTTATGCATTTTTATGTATCTTAACAACACATTTTGAATATATTTCCATTTTAGTGTAGACCTACTTCATTCTTTTTAACAGATGCATAATATTTCATGGAGTGGTTTTAGCAAGAATTTGTCGAATTATATTTCTCCTGATGGACACCTAGATTATCTTCATATTTCTCTGACTACAGAAAATACTACAGTGAACTTTCTTATAAGAATTTCTTGAGAAAATGAGCAACTATTTTTCTAGGATAGACTTCTATAAGTGAAACTGAAGTGTCAAAGGATTTGTACATTTAGAAATTTTAATATATACTGGTCAATTTACTTGGACAAAATTGTATTAATTTCCATTCCCACTTATTACCATGAACAATAAATTGATTAAAAAAATTTTGTCAAGCCTATAGTAAAAAATAATCAGCAATTTTAATTAGCAATTTCCTGGCTATTGATGTTGAGCTTATTTTAAAATGTTTGCTAATCGTTTGTAGTTATTTTGTGAATTGCTCTTTTATATTCTTTGTTCATTTTTTTCCTAGAGTTCGACTTTTCTTTATTACTTTGTAGGACCTCTTTGAGTATTAAGAGATATATAAATTAAAACAACTTTTTACTGATTTCTCAAAGGAAGGGAGAGGGAGAGAAAGATAGAAACATCAACTCTGAGAGAGAATCATTGATCAGTGCCTCCTGCAGGACCCACACTAGGGACTGAATCTGCAACCCAGGCACATACCCTGACTGGGAATCAAAATGGGGCCTCCTAGTTCATGGATTTATGTTCAACCATTGAGCCATATAGCTGGGTGGAGAGGGCCTCTTTGGATTAAAGTAACTGGGTGTTCTCTCTGCTTCTTAGATTTAAGAATCTAGTTCTTTTCATAAGTTTTTGGGATGTTCTCATCTCAAACTATTTGCTTGAATAGATTCTCCACTCCCTTCTTCCTCTCTTCTGCTGGTATGCCTATTATTTTTATACTAGAGGCCCAGTGCACGAAATTTGTGCACTGGGGGGGGGGGCCCTCAGCCCAACTTGCTCCCTCTCACGTACTGGGAGCCCTCAGGAGATGTCTTACTGATGGCTTAGGCCTGCTCCCCACAGGGAGGGTATCTAAGCTGCAGTCTAGTCTCCCTTTGTGGGATGCGACCGGGCTAATTAGGGGAAGGCACAGCCCCATAACCCTGCTATTGCAGCCACTGCCAGTCATCACAGCCACCAAGGTGTTTTCATCAACATGGACTCTACCATGAAAAAATGACAACTTTCTTTAGGCATTTTAAAGATGTGTCTTTTATAGGATATGACATTCCCCCCCCCCCCCTCTCTTTTTCTTCCTTCATTCCTTTCCTCACCTGAGGATATGTTTCCATTGACTTTTAGAGAATGTGGAAGAGAAAGGGAAAGACAGAGAGAAATATCAAAGTGAGAGGAACACTTTGGCTGCCTCCTGCATGAGCCCTGATCTGGGCCCTGGCCAGGGAGGAGCCTACAACCCAGGTACATGCCCTTGATCAGAACTGAACCAGACCCTGCCATAGGCAGGCGAGGCATTATCCACTGAGCCAAACCAGCTATAGCAGGATATGTCATTTCTTAGCCCTCCAGCAGCACACCTTTGTTTTTTTTCTCCAGAAGTGCGGTGGAAAAACCCTAGATCACATCTTGGATTCTTATTACCCAAGTTACTAAGAATATTGCCAGTGGCATATGGGAAGCTTAGTAAATGAGCAGTCAGAATAGTTTGAAAGAAGAGAACATCCCTCTGTAGTTCACACCAAATGCCAGTTGGGCCCTGTCCAGGCCTAAAGCCTCTGGCCCAGGCTTTCAGCCTGGGAAGGGGACCCCCAGCTTCTGCCAATCACCAGCTCTGCATTTGGACAGGGGACCCCCAGGTCCCTCTGATAGCTGGCTCTGATTGCAGGCTTGGCCCTGCCCAGAAGGCCCCTGGCTCAAACCCATCTCAGGTTCCTCAGGGCCCACACGGGGCTTACCTCAGAGTGACTTGGGCTCCTTTGTATGCAAATTAACCACCATCTTTGGTGGGCTAATTTGCATTCTCACTGTCATTGGCTATGGGTATAGTAGAGGTAGGTCAATTTATATTTTTGTCTATTATTAGGTAAGATTGCTTTCTGATGGAGTAAAGCTCTTCCATTTTTTTTAAAATGCTCATATCTTTCTCTTTGTGTTATTTCTAGACTAGAAGCCTGGTGCATGAAATTTGTGCACAGGAGGCGGGGGATGTCATTCAGTCCAGCCTGCACCCTCTCCAATCTGAGACCCCTCAAGGGCTGTCTGACTAAACAGGCAGTCGGACATCCTTCTCACAATCCAGGACTGCTGGCTCCAAACTGCTCACCTGCTTGCCTCCCTGATTGCCCCTAACTGCTTTTGCCTGCCAGCCTGATCACCCCCTAACCACTACCCTGCCAGCCTAATTGATGTCTAACTGCTCCCCTGCCAGCCTGTTTGCCCCCAACTTCCCTCCTCTGCCAGCCTGGTCACCCCAAACTGCCTTCCCCTGCAGGCTTGATCACCCCCAACTGCCCTCCCTTGCAGGACCTGGAACCTCCCAACAGCCCTCCCCTGCTGGCCATCTTGTGGTGGCCATCTTGTGTCCACATGGAGGCAGGATCTTTGACCACATGGGGGCAGCCATCTTGTGTGTTGGAGTGATGGTCAATCTGCAAATTACTCTTTCATTAGATAGAATAGAGGCCTGGTGCATGGATGGGGGCCAGCTAGTTTGCCCTGAAGAGTGTCCTGGATCAGGGTGGTGGTTCCCTTGAGGTGTGGGGTGACTTGAGCGAGGGGCCTGTGGTGGTTTGCAGGCCAGCCACACCCCCTAGCAACCCAAGCGGAGGCCCTGGGATCTGGGATTAATTTATGTTCTAGAATTGAAACTTTGTAGCCTGGAGTGAAGCCAAGCCTTCTGCTTGCTCTGTGGTGACAGCCATTTCTGTTTGGTTTTATTTAAATTCTATAATTGAAACTTTGTAGCCTAGAGTGGAGGCCTACGTGCTAGGGCTGCAGAAGCTTGGCTTCCTCTATCACTCGGGCAACCTTAGCCTCTACTCTCTCCAGCCCAGTGGCTGCCGCCATTTCTGTTGGAATGTATCTTCTATAATTGAAACTTTGTAGCATTGAGTGGAGGCCTAGGCTGGCAAGAACAGGCAGAAAGCTTGGCTTCCTCCATTGCAGGGGAAACCCAAGCTTCCCTCCTGCTCTCAGTGGCTGAAGCCATCTTGGTTGGGGTTTATTTGCTCCTGATTGGCTTGTGGGATGGCTCAATTGGAGGTATGGTCAATTTGCATATTACTCTTTTATTAGATAGGATTCCTGTTTTTGATATTACTAATTCTTTCCTCCATCTGGTCAGCTTTGTTTCCTATGCTCAGTAGTTCACTCCTAATCTCCTTAATTGAATGCTTCATGTCCAATGTTCGGTTCTTTTATAAAGTTTCAATATCTTTGATAGAGTACTCATTTTCTTCATTAATTTGTTTTCAGAGTGCATTAAGTTGTCGGTCTTTATTTTTCATACCTTGTTGAGTATTTTTAAAACTGCACTTTGAAATCTCTGTCTTTTATATCACATATTTCTGTTAGGTCATCAAGGGAGGAATGCATGAGGCCAGAATGATGAGGGATTGCGAATTTATTCGCTGGCCTGCACACCAGGTGGCTGAGCCTGGATGGCTCCAGCACCCAGTGACGGGAGTCACTGGCTTTTAAAGGACTTTTGGCAGGCTTTTTTCTGGATGGAGAATTCTTTGTACCTACCCGGAGGGGAGATAATGGAATGTGGTCACCACAAGTGAAATGTGGTCTCAGCAAAGGGAATATCCATAGTGAAATGACCTGAAAAGTCAGTTCCTGTGGGAGGAGTATTAATTCAATTACTAAATCAAACCTAACAATTTCCATGTGTTTCAGCTTGCTTTCTGTTTTTTTTTTTTAATTTTCTTTCTCAGCTGCCTCACTACCCTCGTTATTCATTGTATTTGCCAATTTTCTCTTTTAGGCATGCATATATGATTGGCCCTCCTCTAGCAGCTTTCTATGAAGAAATCTTTCTACTATTTTCCAGTAGGTGGCGCCGAATTACAAGATTTTTAGCTCCCTGACCTCAGAGGAGACCATTTGTGGCTCTCACAGTACATACAGCCTGGCTGCTGGTGGATTTGTTTTGCCCTCTCAGTAATGGTGACCTGGGACCTCCTCAGGCGCCCACCATGTGCCCCAACCAGGTGTCAATCACAGAAGGAAACAGCGATTCTGCTACAGTAGCGCTCAGTTTGCAGATAATGTGCTCCTCCACCTGACACTAAGGGTGACAGGAGGCGAGTGTTGGGAGTCTAAGGGTAATCTGACTCTTCTTTCTCGTCTGAAATATTGACCACCCCACAGTGGACAGCTGCGGCAGAACCCCTGACAGTGTTAACTTGTTCAGGTCTCTTGGCTGGCTCAGCCCAATGCTCACTCCTTCAGGAGTGGTAACCCAAACTCTCTGCTCCTCCAGGCTGAAGGAAGCACCTGCTATAGGGCTTCCTCCGCTCTCCAGGCTGAGCGGGCTGCAAAAGCTCCCAGCTACAGGGCTGCATCTATGGCCATCTAAGCTCCCCTCCCTTCTTGCTTCCCCTGTTTGTTCCTGTTTGCCCGCCTTGAGAAGCTTCAATTCACAGGTCCCAGGTGTGTGCCTCTTTATTAGGCAGGGGAATCCTTTGTTGAGTTATAGCTGGTCAACTTATTGAAGTTTCAGGGGGAGAGACCAATGTGATCTCTCATGCTGCCATTCCTCTGACATCACTAAGTCATCTTGTTTCTTTGGAGGGCTGATGAAACTCATTTAATAATGAGCTCATGCCCTGGCCAGTATGACTCAGGTGGTTGAGCATCATCCTGTGCACCAAAAGGTTGTCTGTTTGATTCCTAGTCAGAGCACACACCCAGGTTTCAGGTTACCCAGGTTGGGGTGTGTATGGGAGGCAACCAATCGATGTTTCTCTCTCTCTTCCTCTCTTTTCCTCTCTCTTTCTAAAAAAAAAAGAAATGAGCTCACTCTGTATAACTTCTTTATTTATGCATGCTCATCATTTTACATTCCTAATAAGAAATGTGAAAAAATTCGTGACCACTACACACTATTAGCCGGCAAATGTGCAGTGTAATTTCAGACATGTCAACCCTTTCGACACCACTGAATGACTTTTGCTGTGCAGAGTAATGTTATCTGGAGGGGCTGTAATAATGAGCAAATTCTTGATCAAAAATAGATAGAACTAGTCAGTGCCAAGGTCCAAACTATTAGGTAAATTTGGCACAAGTTCCCAGTGGTCAGCAGTATTTCTCCATGTTTATCAGAGGATAGTCTCACTTGCTGGTTAAATGGAAAGCTGAGCAGGTAATTTAATAGTATTTCCTAAGGGATAGTCTTTGTTTGATAGTAAATGCCTGGACATGGATGGGAATTGGTAGAAGGTTGGAACTTGTGTGTAGAAACAATCTTTAGTTGAAGTTGTTAAACATTTGCATCTTTATGTTACCCAGAAAGAAGCTTAGCCACATACACAGGCAATAAATAATACAAGACACTGTTTGGTTGGCAGCTGTGGACAAGATATTTTTACTCAGTACTTGGACTCTGGTGTTCATTTTCCAGCCTTGAAGATTTTTGGGGGGCTTTACCTGAGTCAGAAAAATCTCAGTAAAAGGAACAAAGCATTATCCTCTAGAGTAAACACTTCTGAATTTGTCCTAGAAAAATATGAATTGGTCTCTAGCAGAGCAGTCTTTTTTCAGGCCAGGGATAATAACGATTAATGTTTTATTTATACTGTTAGCCAGAGAAAATGCAAGGTTGCTGCTTCAGAAATCTTTCTGAGAAATGAAAGAGAGAGGATTCTCCCCTTTCTTGGAAAAGACACTTTTCATTGTTGTAGCCAAAGGAGGCTCAGGAACACCTTTGGTGCTTTCCAGGCGGCTTTTCGTGATTGATCACAGAGGTTGGATGGGGGCCCAGGACGATGCTGATGGAAGAAGGACTTCCTGATCCTCAGAGCTGAGCCTCAGCTGCATAACTTTGCTCTATTCAACAGTGGTTCCCATCATGCCAGGCACATAGCAGTTGCTCAAAAGTAATTGTTAAATTTAAAATATATTTTCATTGATTTCAGAGAGGAAGGGAGAGGGATATAGAAACATCGATGATGAGAAAGAATCATTGATAGCCTGCCTCCTGCATGTCCCCTACTGGGAATGGAGCCCGCAACCCAAGCATGTGTCCTGCCTGGGAATTGAATTGTGACCTTCTGGTCTATAGGTCGACACCCCACCACTGAGCACACCGACCAGGCTCTACCACCTCTTCTTAATTGATGACATATTGAGAAATATATATTTATGCAGTTAAATATCTAGAAACTCATTGGTGATAAAAACATATGTAATGGTTCCCTAATCAACTTACAATGTGGTGAGAAGACATGAGAATCATGAATCTGACACAAATTGTATTTTAATAATCTTCCTTACTGTTTTGAATTCTACTCCTGTTGCCTGTAAAACACAAATCTACCTCCTGTGGTGCTTATCATAATGTTTGCTTTTCTTATTTGCTTTTCTTAAATATAGTACCAAAGTTAAGCACTTTTGTAACTGTATTTTCCTTATTGCTTTTGAAGAAGGGTGGTAACTATTTATTCATCAAGATGTTGAACTTGACTCCAGATCTGCTTCCTCCCAGAAAATAGGTTTGTAACTATGATTTGTATTTATTCTTCTGTGACATTTGACATTGTTTTTCTGAGCAAAGCTGCCCTTTGTTCAATTTCAGTACCTGATTTTAAGCGACTCCCCCCCCCCCCCCTCCCCCGTCTCAGGGAACTTTAATGACAGTGTTGGCAGTCCCTTCCCCAAGGCAGCTCAAACGCAGACCCGGGGCCACCGAGACAAGCCCCCGCCCTCCCCGGCGGCAGGCGGGCTGCGGGGCCTGACGAAGCTCAGGGCTGCAGACCCCGGGTCCAGGGCTGGGGGGGCCTCGTCTCTCGTTGCAGCGTCTGGGCCTGGTCCCCCCCAACCCCCGAGCCTCCTCGCTAGGGTTGCATCTGGGCTCCGGGCCTCCCTCTACCCCCCGCTCCCTGCCCCGACGGCTCGGCCAACTCAGGGGCCTGCGTGGCAGAGGGGACCCCTCGGTGGCGGGCGGAGGAGCGCTTGGCGGCGCAGAGGAGAGGTCATTCACGGCACGCGGGCACGGTCCGTATAAATAACAGGGAAGGAGGCGGGCGAGGGAGGGGCGTGGGCTCAGAGGTGGATGTGTCGCTTTCCGGGTGCAAGGCGGCAGATGCAGACCGCGGGAACCGGGGGAGGGGGAGCCGGGGCTGGGGTTGGCTGAGATGATCGGCGGGAAGCCGGGCGGGAGAGACCCCGGGAACCCACTGGCCCAGAAACGCACGGAGGCCAGAGAGCCCCGCGCCCTGCCCTCATCTCCGGGGCGGGGGGCTGCGTTAACACTGGGGGTCCGCTCCTCGGAAGAAAGGGAGTAACAGCTAAATAAATAGTGTTCAAGCGGTTTCTTGACACGCCACTGAGTCTTGGAGAAGGCCGTGCCCTGCTGTGCGATGTCAGCCTTCAGCGTGTGTCCTCAGACAATCCTGGGAGAGCTCACCGGGGACTTCATGGGAGGAAGGTCCGTGCGATGTGGACCTTCTGTCATCGTTGCCCCCTCATATTCCACTCAGTTCGCCCCACAGATTATCTCCAGAGACTTCATCCTCCCCTGCTACCATCATGGCTTTTGCACATTTATTCCCTGGCCACCCTTTTCGGTTCCAACTGTGGACAAGCGATACCCGCACCAAGAACCTCCGCTTTTCAGGAGGAACAAAGGAAAGACGTTTCTATTTCTTTTCAACGTGGCAGGCATTCTGTCCCTATTGTGTGATTGGTCCCAGAGGTTTGATGTGAGCCCAGGAGGGTGCTGATGGGAAAAGGATTTCCCAGTCTTCAGAGCTGGTCCTCAGCTGCATAACTGCGCTCTATTCAATAGTGGTTCGCATCATGCTAGCCACATAGCAGTTGCTCATGAATATTCGTTAAATTGTTAAAATTAATAGTCAACTTTTGTGGAGTGTGTACCATATTCTGGGTACTATCTTATGTGCTTGATCTTCATTAGCTCATTTAATTTAAGAAATAATTGAATGTTATGAAAGATAACAGAAGGAATTATCTCTGAATTGGACAGACATTAATCTGGTGAATAGTTACATTTTATAGAACTCTCTGGATGTTCACACTCAGTTTTGAGTTTAGTAGGAAATATTTACTAAATATAGCTACTCGTGAAATTTTTCCTCTCAATTTCTGTGCTTGAGTGAGGTGTTTAATCTTTTCAGGGATCTGAGGAACTAAAAAAGAAGTTTCTCTCTCTCCTTTGATATAGTGGTTGGGTGTTTGGAAAGTATTATTGTAAACTAAAATTATTAAACCATAATAGACTGTTCTTATATGTGTTTAAAAATGGATATTATACTCTTACGCCACACAAACTTGTGTAATAAACTCTGAGAAGATTATTTTGTGATGTATCACATTATTTTCTCTGAGAACTCTTTTGCAGGGAGAAAATGACTGTCCTGAATATTATAGAAATAACTCATGTGCATTAATAAACAACATGGCAGTGCCTTATACATCTTTGTGCTAGTTTAGGGCCTTTAACTTAGGATCTCAACAAATGTTGCTGAATTCAGTAAGGATAATCTGGGGAAAAAAATCATCCAAGGTCTCATCAATAAACACATCTACTATTAGCATTTGTAAGTACTTCATTCCAAGTCATTTTTATCCCCAAGGGTAATGAATATGTTTCCATGTTATTATTGTGTTCTTCATAACCATCATTTATTTCAGCTATTTCTTCTAAATGAAAATCCCTTTATATATACTTTTCTCATTATAACATGAAAGACATAACATTCATACCTTTAGAAATGCATCAAGTACAAAATAAAAATTCTTTATGTCTTTACTTCCCAGAGATGATGTATGTTTAATGATTTCATCCATCATTTGAAATACTTATTATTCCATTCTGTGGGCTTAATCATAGTTAACTTAGATTTTTCATTATTATTGGGTATTTAAGATCTTTATTCCAATTTTTGCTATAACAAATACTACTCCAATGAATGAATATCTTTGCATTTCTTTTTTCATATTTATTTCTTTTAAAAATATATTTTTAATTGAATTTAGAGAAGAAGGAAGAGGAAGAGAGAAAAACATCAATAATGAGACATCATTGATCAGCTGCTTCCTGCACCCCCCTACTGGGAACTGAGGCCAAAACCCAGGCATGTGCCCTGATACGGAATCAAACCGTGACCTCATGGTTCATAGGTTGCTGCTCAACCACTGAGTCACACCGGGTGGACCATATTTATTTTTTTAAGGTAAATTTTTAAAAATTGAATTATTAGGTAAAAAGCTATGAATATTTGAAAATATTTTGAAATTGCTTTCAAAATAGTTTGTCAATATACATTTTCATCAAGGTTGAAAGTTTGAAACCTAGTATAAAAGTACCAGGCTCATAACACTGGTGCTAGTATAGAATATTATCATTCAACAAAGTACTAGCTAATTTCATGAGAAAAATAGTTTATTTTGCATTTAAAATTTTTTTCCTATGGTTGTTTATTAGTTGTATTTTTTGTGTGGATTGATAACACTATTAGGCTATCAGGGTTGTGAGGTTTCCCTTGTATATTTGAACCTTATAAATTGTAACAAGAATAATCATTTACCACATAAGTTAATTTTTTATGAGCTTATGCTTTTTAATTTTGATTTTTTAAAACTTGTATAAGTTTTTAAGTTTTAGGTAGTAAGACTCTTGATCTTTTATTTCCTCTTAATGCTTTTGAAACTTGGAATTCCTTCTCCCTCCAGAGGTTTTATAGTTTTCTGCTTAACATTTTAATTGATCTGGAAATTAGTTATGGCAAGAAAGGACGTTCTTTATGTGTTTATTTTTCAAATTTTTATATCATTTCTCAACATCATTTATTAAATAATTCTTCCCTTCTCTGCTGATTTATGATGACTCCAATCTCATCCTTTCAATATTAGGTACCAAAAGTTCAACAGTGTTTAATTCTGAGTTGTTATCTGAATCTAGGTGTATATGTGTTTTATTTAATTATTTATGTATTGATTTTAACTACCTTAATTTTATAGTTGATTCAACACATTTTTATTGAGAACTCACATATCCGAAACTCAGTAACTTACTAAGACATTTCTTTTACACATTTTTATTTGATATTCTTACCTGCTTACAGTTTCAGATGAATTTTAGAATATTTAAAGTCTCCTCCACAATCCTGATGGAATTTTAAATGCAAATATAAGTTTTGGAAGTTTTTATATTTTTACAATAACTTTCCTATTCTCATTTAAAAATATTATTCAATAAATAAAAGATTTGTATTTTTCATGATATGTATATTTCTCATGGTCATTTTTCCTTTTTAATTTTTGTTATTTCTATAGTAAGTAAAGTATATTTTAAACTTATATTATCTAACTGAACCACTAAATAAAAAAGCTGTTTATTTAAAAAAAAATTTCTGTCTGACCTGTGTGGCTTAGTGGTTGAGTGGCAACCTATGAACCAGGAGGTCATGGTTCAATTCCCAGGCAGGGCACATGTCCAGGTTGTGGGTTTGATTCCCAGTAGGGGGCATGCAGAAGGCAGTTGATCAATGGTTCTCTCTTATCATTGATCTCTCTCTCTCTCTCTCTCTCTCTCTCTCTCTCTCTCTCTCTCCCCTTCTCTCTCCCTTCCTCTCTGAAATCAATAAAAATATATTTTAAAATACTTTTTTTTTTATCAGGTCATGACTCTAAACTTTTTTTTATCCTAGTATTTGGAATCATCTGCAAATAACCATAATTTTGTATTTTTCCTTACTGCATTTATAACTTATTTTTTATATAAATACTATGAAAAATAGGTAATAGAAAGCATCTTGTTTTGTGCTTAATTCTAACATTATGCCTATAGAATATTTTTAGTAAGCATGAGGTTGTTGTTTGGATATAAAATATAGCTTCTATTTATTGGGTGCTTATCATGTGCTAGGGACTGTGCTATGGTATACATGAGGTTAATAGTGGTGTTATTTGACCCAAGTCTATTTAACTTCAAAGTTTTTCCACTTTTCTGTCTCATTTTTATTTACCTATTTAATATTTTTATGGATGTATGTTTGATCATTTGTACAAATTGATATTCCTCTTTATTCAAAGAAAGGATTTCAATAACTTCCAAGAATTCATATATTAGGATAAAAATATTGTGGGAATCCTTTTCACGTTTCACGTGTCCAGGGTTCCAATGCCAGGGTTCAGGATCTGGAGAAGGCCACACACAAATGAAAAGAGACTGGAAAAGCATCAATTTTGGGAATACTGGGGGCCAGGCAGGAGTCCACCTCTAGGGGGAGGACACCACCAGCTCTGGCTTTGCTATCCCCTTTTATTAGGGCTAAGTGATACATCCATGTCCTTTAGATCAGGAAATTCCAACAATGAAATCAACCAGCAAGAATTAACATAAGACTAAAAGTGTGGAAGCTTCTTCAATTACCAATGTGTCACCTAAACAATATGTGAATAGTTCATTCTTAACATAAGACTAAAGATGGCATCTGCTTTAGGTACCAATGTCTCACCTAAGCAGTGAGTAAACAGATCCATTCAGGTTTGACCAGGTTTCTTGTTTGTTCTATTTACATCTCTATTGGTGAGGTAATGAGTGGTTTCCTGCAAAATATACATAGCAAGTTGGGGCAAATGATTAAGTGAATAATTACCTTATGGATTGTCTTGTTTAGCTTTTTATTATAGTATTTTATTTTATTTTTTAATTTTTTTTAATCTTTATTGTTCAGTATATTAATTACATTGTTCCCTTTTTTCTCCCCTATAGTTCCCCTCCACCTGGTACCCATCCCACCCTCCACCCTCACCCCCCTCCACTGTCCTCTCCCATAGTTGCTTGATTTTTGTCCAGTCTCTTGCTGCACTTCCCACACCCCTTTTCTCCCCAAGAATTGTCAGTCCATTCCCTCTCTATGTCCGTGATTCTGTTACATTCACCAGTTTATCCTGTTCATCAGCTTATTAATTCACTTGATTTTTAGATTCATTTGTTGATAGATGTGTATTTGTTGTTCCTAATTTACACTTTTATCTTTTTCTTCTTCCTCTTTTTAAAGAATATCCCTCAGCATTTCATAAAATATTGGTTTGGTGGTGATGAACTCCTTTAGCTTTTTCTTATCTGCGAAGCACTTTATCTGACCTTCAATTCTGCATGATAGCTTTGCTGGATAGAGTAATCTTGGTTGTAGATTCTTGCTGTTCATCACTTTGAATATTTCTTGCCACTCCCGTCTGGCCTGCATCGTTTCTGTTGAGAAATCCGCTGACAATCGTATGGGTGCTCCCTTATAGGTAACCAACTGTTTCTCTCTTGCTGCTTTTAATATTCTCTCTTTGTCTTTTGCTCTTGGCATTTTAATTATGATGTGCCTTGGTGTGGTCCTCTTAGGGTTCCTATATATGGGGTTTGGTGTGCTTCTTGGACTCCTAAGTCAATTTCTTTCACCAGGTGTGGGAAGTTTTCAGTCACTATTTCTTCAAATAGGTTTTCATTGTCTTGCTCTCTCTCTTTTTCTGGCACCCCTATAATTCGGATGTTGGTATGCTTGAGGTTGTCCCAGAGGCCCCTTACACTGTCTTCAATTTTTTGGATTCTTTTGGTTTCTTGCTTTTTCAGCTGAGTGGATTTTACCTCTTTGTATTTCAAATCTTGAACTTGGTTCTTGGGGTGCTCCAGAGTACTTTTAGGTCTTTGTATAATATGTTTTATTTCAGTCACTGTATGCTTAATTTCTGGTTGGTCCTTTTTCATATCCTTGAGAGTCTCCTTCATATCTTTGAGGGTCTCCTTCATTTCCACGTTGGTCTTGATCATTTCCTTGCAGGTCTAATTCATATCCTTGAGGGTCTCGTTCATTTCCTTGTAGGACTCATTCATTTCCTTTGCGGTCTCACTTATTTCCTTATAGGCCTTGACCTTTTGTTGGAGCCTCTTGAGAAGCCCTATAATCGTGGTTTTGAATTCCATGTCCAGTCGTTTTTTTTCCTCCATTTCTTTCACATCTGATTTCTTTCCATGTCTCTGCATGGTGGCTGCTTCCCTGAGATGGTCAATTAGCTTTGTGTGGTAGACTTTCTACTAGGGACAGTGGCTCAGCCTCCCCAGTTACCTGAGGTGGATATGGGTTGCACAGTCTTGCTGAAGTTAAGCTCAGGTTAATCATTGTTAGCACTTGGAGGGGTTGACCTCCAGGCCAATTGTCTGTGAAGGTCAGCTGTGCTCAGGTTGGATGGGTGGAGTCTCCGGGCCAAGCAGACAGTGTTAGCTCCGCCCTATGCGGCCCCAGGGACTCTGTGCTGGGGGCAATGGCTGCCAGCACCTCTGAGAGAGAGCCGCTGTGGAGCTCCACCAGCTGCCGGGGAATTCAGACTCTCCCCAAATGAGTCTGCACACCCAATGTCTCACCCAGGGTTGTAAAACAAAGCAGACTGACGGTTTTCCGAATGAGAGACAAGCCGCAGAGCGCTCTCTGCGCCCTCACGCAGCCGAGCTGTTCGCGCAGGCTGCCTTCTCCACAAGCCGGGAGACTCCTGCAGCGCCCGAGCTTCGGCGTGCCCTCCTACTGTCCAGTTTTCACCCCGTATGATAGTGGGTTCCCTGGACTTCCCCCAAAGCTGGAGAATCAGTCCAGTGGGACGTCTTTGTCTCCCTGTTCAAGAAAACCGGCTGGTTTTCAGCCGCCCGCCCTCTCCGCTGGCGCGCACTCCAAACCTCTCTCTCCGCGTGAATCTTTTAACGCTGTCTGCCGCCGCTCCTCCGAGTCACAGTGTCTTATCTTCACTTTTATTTGTGGAATTTTCACTCGCCGAGCTTTCTGGTGATTCTGGAAGGTGTTTGTTCTTTCATTAAGTTGTAGTATTAAAATTGTTGAGTATGACGGCAAGATAGGTGTTTTACCTAAGCCGCCATCTCGGTTCTCCTCCTATTATAGTATTTTAAACAATAAATTTCTCATGATTGGACCTTTCTTACTCTTCTTATTTAATTCTCTTTGATTAGTTTAGATGATATTTTGTTGAATTCTATTTGCTAGTATTTTATTTCTAATTTCATTCATATTCTTAAGTGAAAAATTTCCAAAATCTCCCCTTTTCTCTGCCACTCCAGTCCTTTCCCTTTCCTTTTTCTCTTTTCCTTTAGAAAGGTTTTTAGGAGTCAAAAAAATTTCACTTAAGAAAATCCATGTACTACAATTAGATATCACCTCACACTTGTTAGAATAGCTATTATCAACAAGATAAGTAATAACAAGTGTGGGAGAGGTTGTAGAAAAAAAGAAACCCCCATTCACTGTGAAAGACAGTATGGAAGCTCCTCAAAAAATTAAGAATATGAGGAGAAACCAAGATGGCGGCATAGGTAAACACCTAAACTTCTGCCTCACACAACAATTTCAAAACTATAAGTAAAAGACAAAACAGACATCATCCAGAACCACAGGAAAGCTGGGTGAGTGGAAATTCTACAATGAGAAGGAAAGAGAAAAGCACATTGAGACTCAGAGGAGCTGCAGGAGGCTGAGGTACTGAGATGTGTGCAAGGAGAGGACTGGCAACTGAGTGCATGGCTGGCTTCCTCAAGCGGGTGGGAGATAAAAGCTCCCGACTGTGCTGAACTCCAGTTCTGGGTGAGACTCTGGGGACCCAGGCTCATATGGGGTGAAACGGGATTGTCAGGAAAGAGAAAAGCACAATGAGACTCAGAGGAACTGTGGAAGGCAGAGGTACCGAGGCGCACACGCAGAGAGGATGGGCAACTGAGTGTGCGGCTGGCTTTCTCAAGTGGGAGGGAGACAAAAAGCTCTTAACTGCACTGAACTCCAGTTCTTAGTGAGACTCTGGGGACCCAGATTCATTTGGGGGAGAAACTGGACTATCTGGCAGCGGGCGGAAATTGAGGGTGGCTTTCTCTCAGAGGTGCTTACAGTGATTACCACAAAACACTGAGACACAGTGGCCTATTAGGATAGGGCTGATGGGAAACCAATGCTGTCTGCTCTACCCTATGACTCTGCCCCATCCAACCTGAGCACAGAGACTTTTGCAAGTCTTGTCCCATAAGGCCGTCTCCAGCCCAGAAGTTGTCCCAGCATAGACACAGCTGATCCTGACAGCCAATTGACCTGGATAATAACAACAATCAAGGCTTAACTACAAGACTGTGCACACAGCTCACAAAGGGGTGGTCCACCTCAGGTAACAGGGGAGGTCGAGCCAATGGGCCCTCTAGGACACTTAGCACACAAAGCCATTCTGTCAACTCAGGGAAGAAGCCAAAATGTGGAGACAAAGAAATAGGTCACAAATGAAAAAATGTAGGAAAGCAAACAAGTGGATATAGAGTTCAAAATCACAATTATAAGGTTTTTCAAGAATTTCCTAGAAAAGGCCTATAAATTTAGTGAGACCCTCAAGGATATGAAAAAGAACCAACTAGAAATTATGCATACACTGACTGAAATAAAAAATATTATAAAGAAATCTAATAGCAGACTAGAGGACCACAAGAATCAAGTCAAAGATCTGAAAAACAAAGAAGCAGAAACACTCAATCAGAAAAGCAAAAAGAAAAAGGAATCCAAAAATATGAAGATAGTCTAAGGAACCTCTGGGACAACTTCAAGCATACCAACATCTGAATTATTGGGCTGCCAGAAGAAGAGAGAGAGCAAGATACTGAAAACCTATTTGAAGAAATAAATGACTGAAAACTTCCCACACCTGGTGAAAGACATAGACTTAAATGTCTAGAAAGTGCAGAGAACCCCAAACAAAAGGAATTCAAAGAGAACCACACCAAGACTCATCATAATTAAAATACCAACAGCAAAAGACAAAGAGAGAATCTTAAAAGCAGCAAGTGAAAAACAGTTAGTTACCTACAAGGGAGCACCCATACAATTGCTAGCTGATTTCTCAACAAAAACTTTACAGGCCAGATGGGAATGGCAAGAAATATTCAAAGTGATGAATAGCAAGAACTTAAAACCAAAATTACTCTACCCAGCAAAGCCCCTTCATTCAAAATTGAAGGTCAGATAAAGAGCTTCATTGATAAGAAAAAGCTAAAGGAGTTCATCACTACCAAACCAGTATTATATGAAATGCTGAGAGGTATTCTTTAAGAAGAGGAAGAAGAAAAAGGTAAAGATAAAAATTATGAACAACAAATACATATCTATCAACAAGTGAATCTAAAAATTAAGTGAATGAAAAATATGATGAACAGAATAAACTAGTGAATATAATAGAATCAAGGGCATAGAAAGGGAGTGGATTGCCATTCCTCGGGGGCAAGGGCTGTAGGGGGTGTGGGAAGAGATTGGACAAAAATTGTACACCTATGGATGAGGACAGTGCGGGGGAGGTAAGGGCAGAGGGTGGGGTGGGAACCAGGTGGAGGGGAGCTATGGGGGAGAAAAGAGGAACAATTGTAATAATCTGAATAATAAAGATTTATTAAATTAAAAACAATAAGTAAAAGGTCTGCAACAAAAAATTAAGAATATGACCCAGCAATCTCCCCCAAATTTTCAAAAAATGTATTTGCAAATATATTGTGGCATTAGTCACAGTGGCCAAGATGTGGAAATAACAAGTGTTTGCACGAAGAAGATATGGCACATTTATGCAATGGAATATTACTCAGCCTTAGGAAAAGATGAAATACTGCCATTTGCAACAACATGCATGACTTTGAGAATACTAAGTAAAATAAGTCAGTCAGAAAAAGCTAAGAACAATAAAGTTTCACTCATATGTGATATATAAAACTGAAACTCACAGACACAGACAATAGTTTGGTGGTTATAAGAGAAAAGGGGGTGGGTAGTAAGGGGTAAAGGGACTTTATACTTGGTGATAGAAAGTGATTTGACTTTGGTGGTGGGCAAACAATGCAATATACAGGTCACATGTCAGAGAAATGTATATTAGAAACCTATATAATCTTATTAAAGAATGTCACCCCATTAATAACAAAATACAAGATAAGAAAAAGGTTTTTTTTGTACTATCTTTGTGAGGCTTCAGTATTAGGTTTGTATTTGCTTTTCTAGAATTAATTAGGTGGCTTTTTATTTTTTGTTTTGTTTTCTGGAGCTGTACCTATTTAATATAACAGTGTTCTTAGAAAATGGAAAGACTTCACTTGTAAAACAATATAAGGTAGGAACAAAAGCATTCTGGTAAATAAAGCAAGAAAAAGTGTAGGAAGATAGAATATATTCTTTTATTCCTTGAAAATGTCTATCTTTCTTTATAAGTTAATTTTTCTTATCAAATAAGAATAATAACAAGGATAGTTGTACCTTTGAGATCAATCGTATTTTGAAGTAGACTTTTTCTGCTGCAGTAATTACATTTGCTGTTCTCTCTGTTCAGATTTGATGGTCTGTTGACATCAGTGGTCCTTGAAAAGCTCCTTGTTAGGTTATTATTATGTTCTGTTCTGCCCATGTGACAAATCCACTTACTTTTGTCTTTGTTGGCATCTTGTTAAGAGCATTTTATTGTAATGACTCTTGGCTGCCCAGAGGGCACAGTGTCTTCCTCCTTGAGGGAAAGCATGGTGCAGTCTTGAGAGTATGGGTTCCTTTGGATCTGGCTTTCCAAGCCAAGCAGCTTGCTTAACCATCACTTATTAACTAAAAAAATCTTCATTTTCTTCATCTGCAATAAAACTTAAGCCACTAATTTTATGGAAAATTGTAATGATAAAATCCTTTAAAAATGCTGAGGACTGGTTCTGGCACACAGCAAACACAATTGATAGTTGCTCTTCTTATTCCATACTTCACATTCATCCTGTTTTTATTATATATACAGTGTCAGCATATATTTAGAGATGTAAAAAAATGTCAACTTTTTATTTGAAAAATATTGACTTTACTGAAGTACTAGAGGTCCAGTGCATGGATTTGTGCACAGGTGGGGTCCCTTGGCCCAGCCTGCACCCTCTCACAATCTGAGACCCCTTGGGGAATGTTGGAGGCCCAGTGCATAGATTCAGGCTGATCCCTGCAGGCCAGGCAGAGGGACCTCACTGGCACATGAATCTGTGAACTGGGCCTCTAGTATGCATATAAGATCTTTGGTTAATCTTTTCCCACCCTCCCCCCTCTTCCCTTCCCTCTGAGATTCATCAATCTATTCCATGTTTCCATGCCCTCCCTCTCTCCTTTCCCTCCCTCCCTCCCTCCCTCCCTCCCTCCCTCCCTCCCTCCCTTCCTTCCTTCCTTCCTTCCTTCCTTCCTTCCTTCCTTCCTTCCTTCCTCCCTTCCTTCCTTCCTTTCTTCATCCCTTCCTCTCTTCCTTTTACCTTATTACATTGGCTAGGACTTTTAGCAAAATGTTGAATAAAAGTGGTGAGGAAAGGAATCATTGTTCTGATTTTAGGGGGGAAGTATTTCAATCTTTCACCCTTAAGAGTGTTACTAGTAGGTTTTTCATATATCAGTTGAAGGAGTACCATTCTATTTCTAATTTGCTAACAGTTTTTAATGTGAATAGATTTTGATTTTTGTCAAATGATTTTTCTGCATTTTGTGAAACGATCATATTGTATTTACCTTTTCCTGTTAATATAGTGAATTGTATTGAATGGTTTTCCAATATTAAACCTTTTATTTATGGAACAGACTTCATTGGATCATGGTGTTTTAATCTTCTTACACATTGTTGGATTGAATTCTGCCTGAGATACCAATTACTTAATGAATGTGGGACAGATCACATAGGATTTCATATAGTATTAATTCTGTTAAAAGTGAAAGTGAGTTGCAAAATATAAGGCATAGCAGATGTTTTCTAAAACTAAGAGTAAATTTGTAGCTATCAAGTACAATAGATGATGTTTTTTATTGCCAGAATATTAACTGACACTAAACCAAAGCTTTCTGTTTTATAGAAAAGTCTTTTAAAATGTGAGAAAATCATGGTGAATATAACTTCTTTATTTTTTTGTTGATGTTGTCATTTTATATCTTGCTAGTGAACTATAGAAAGCTTTGCTAATGGACTTCTATTATTCTACCTGCCCTGAGAGCTGACAAATGCAATAGCCTAGGTATTTTACTTGGGCTTTGCAATCCTATATCAAAATCTTTTTTCCCAAAAGCATTTTAGTAATATACACACAAGCAAGTGGATGTGGAGGAATGAAAAGGTGCAGAATAAAGCCCTTACAAGGAAATCAGAGTTGAGTAATGACTCAAGGGTTACGCTTGTGCTGCTATTGAGGATTATTTTGCATTGTATTGTTATCTGAGGTTGTAAGGGTAAAGTGATCTTTAAGACTGTCATTTGTCATAGTGGAATCTGGTAGAAGATAAAGTTCTAACCAGAGCCTTCAAGGCAAATGTGTTGGGAACACTAAAAAACATACAAGTAAAAAAATCTCTTAAATTTATTAAAAATTTTTTTAAAAAAATATTTTTTATTGATTTCACAGAGGAAGGGAGAGGGAGAGAGAGATGGAAACATCAATGATGAGAGAAAATCCATTGATTGGCTGCCTCCTGCGCACCCAAGCCCACAACCTGGGCATATGCCCTTGACCAGAATTGAACCTGGGACCCTTTAGTCCACAGGCCAATGCTCTATCCACTGAGCCAAATCAGCTAGGGCTTCAAATGTATTTTTATTTATTTTATTTTTTAAAATATATTTTTATTGATTTCAGAGAGGAAGGGAGAGGGAGAGAGATAGAAACATAGTGATGAGAGAGAATTACTGATTGGCTGCCTCCCACTTGCCCCCACTGAGGATTGAGCCTGCCCCCCACTGGGGATTGAGCCCACAACCCAGGCATGTGCCCTGGCTGGAATCAAACCCGGAACCCTTCAGTCCGCAGGCAGATGCTCTATCCACTGAGTCAAACCAGCTATGGCTAAAATTTATTTTTAAAGTTTATCTTTATTGTTGACAATATTACAGAAGTCTGCCTTCCCCCTTGCTGTTGACTCCCCTTCCACCCACATTGACTCCCTCACCCCGAGGCCTTCATTGCACTCTTGTCTATGTCCATGGGTTATGCATATATGTATATAAGTTATTTGATTAATCTCTTAAAATCCCTTAAATTTACACTGAAGTGTGTACACCCTTCTTTTGAGAACACCGGAGTTTCCCAAGATTCTTCTAGTGCCTCGTGCTGTGTCTACTTACAGAAAGGGATAACCATTCCAAAAATTAATCTGGAATAATCTTACACTCAAAAATCTGCGTGAACGTGTCATTCCTTTACATATGAGACTTGGGAGTTCTGCTCTGGTTTGAGGACTTCTAGGAAGCAATGTCTGGCACACGGTAGGGGCTCTGGGAGTATTTGTGGGGAAGCTTTTATCTGCCAAAGGCCATTTGGATATTTATACCATCATTCTTGGGCCATACAAAATTATCAACTTAAAAATTAGCCTGCTGTATTTGGTCAAACATATAATTAACTCATTCCTAATGCCTTAGTATTATAGATAATTGTCTAAGAATTGAAGATACTGCTTCTTGGTTTGTAAAGTATAAAATGGTTACTATCTCGACCTTTGAAGAGTTTACTGACTGTGGTTTAGAAGGTAATTCTGACATTGCAACTTACAGTACAGAAACGGAGTGCAGCCCGGGTCGGGTGGTTCAGTTGATTAGAGCGTTGGTTGAAGGTTCGATTCCCAGTTGAGGCGCGTAAGGGAAGCAACTGATTGATGTTTTTCTTTCTTGTTGTTTCTCTGTCATTCTCTCTCTCTCCTTTCTCTCTGAAAACCAATGAAGACATATCCCCCCATTGAGGATTAAAAAAATAAAGAAAGGAGTGCACTCATATTATCTTAACACGTAAACTCTCTTGAATTAAGATGTGTTTGTTGGGTGGGTATCACTGTGTTTGTGGTGTGTGTGTGTGTGTGTGTGTAAGCCAAATGTCTGGGATCCTGTGCTTAGTTGCGTTTGTGTGTAACCCAGTAGGGTAGTCCTTAGCCTATGATGATGTCCTGCTTATTGACCAATTGCTTACATACTTGAGCATGACTGCTCTTGGATGGCGAGGCGGTCAGGTTAACCTCTTTCCATGCATATTTGCATTTTCAAAGGTCTATTTGTTTCCTTTATAAGAAGTCAGGAAGCAGTTGGCAGCTGTGCGTGGCTGCAGGTGGCCCAGGACCATACCAGAGAGGATGGATCTTGCATTGCCACGATGTGTCCACCAGCTGGATACCATTGCTGACATGTACACATGAAGAACTATTTGACATTGAAACTGGGACTCAGAACAGTTGGACATTGAAACTGACACTCAAACATTTTTTTTTGCTCTTATACGTTTGTTTCCAGTATGCAGAGGCAAGATATTTTTGAAGAAAAGAAACAGGGGGGAGTGATTGATATAGAGGCAGGGTGGCCTTGAACAGGCTGTAAGCTACAGGGGGAAGGCTGGAGTGGATGGGAGGCGGATGCTGGGGGAGATCAACCGAAGGACTTGTATGCATGCATATGAGCATAACCAATGAATGAAAGACACTGGAGCGGGGAGGGGGGGCAGGTGGGGACATGTGCTGGGGGGTAAGGGAGGCTGGGGGGAGGATATTGGGGGGAAAAAGGAAAACATATGTACTACTATTAAATATAAGTTATATTGTAAATAAAAAAAGAAGAAGCCAGGAAGCATTTAAGCATTTAATAACTATTCTTATAAAGCACAGTCTAAAATTTTATTAATATCTCTCGGACAGAGTTGGAGCTTGTTGGGAGCAATGACCTCTCGAACCTTGCTTTCCTGAACTCTCCACAGTACCAACAGCCTCCACAGTGTCAGCCATTGGTCTCTGAGTGCTTTACATTATTTCATTTAATCTCCCAACTGCTCTGGGAGGCATTATTAGCTTCTTTCTGCAGGTGAAAAAATGTGAGACATAGAGACTTTTCTTTGGGCTCTGAGATGCAGGGATGAGGGACCCAAACAGGTGTAGCCAGAAATACAGAGGAAATTTCCATACTAAATAATAAGCCAAGAGAACATTATTATCCAAATGTTGAATTCATCTATAAGTAGAAAATCTCCCTGTTTTTCCCCCAGAATGTGCATTAAATAAAAAACATCCTTTATGCACAGCAGGATTTCAGAACAGGTGTGCCCATTGCTGCTTGCCGCTCAGTTTTCAATTTGTTCTGCAGGCTGCAGCAGTAGCCGTCTCTATACATGTAGGTGGAACAGGAAACTGCTCAAATGCCTGAACTCTTCACAGCAGCAACATGGGATTTAGGAATTTCGGGCAAGGGGCTTTCTTCCATTCCCTAATCCTTTCTGGCTACAAAAGTGATTCTTGAAGTTTAACGAGGGACAAAGCCTTTGAACCACCAATTCAAGAAACACTTCCTAGCAGTCATTCCCCAAGGCCCTCATAGCACTCTGCATGTCTTAATCCAATACTTATCACACTGTTTAGACAGAGATTGTGAGTTATATTTCTATATTCCCAGCACCCGGCACGGTGTCAGGCCCAAAATAAGTTGGTTATTAAATATTTTTAAATGAATGGAAGTTATAATTGGGTGGAAATGACCAATATCAGAACCTTTCCTGAGATGTGGTCTTGAAAGGGTCTGGGTGAGGAAGGGGCTCCAAAAGAAGAGATAAAAAGCAGAAAGAGAAGGCTGAGAAAAAGAAAGCAAACCTCATCTCCTTCACAATTTTCCTTGCAGCCGACCCTAACATGGCTCACTGAGAATGCAGCTGCCTGAGCAACATGGGAAAAAACTTGTTCACTTGTTCTCGTGCAAAATGAAAACCAATGGGTACAAGCCACTATGCAGGTTTCCTCTAATGTCCAAAGTGCATAGTATACTAATTACAACTATGGTTTTATGACAATAGTGAAGCTCTCTCTGAGCCATTGAGTCTTAGCCTTGTACTTTTTTGTGTGTTAGCAGAGATTTGTTCCTGTGACTTAGTTTTAGAGTTTGATATCAGTGACTATCCACATCACTAATTAAACCTGCAGTTCCCAGGGGGTCTGTTGTGGGTAATGCTACCTTGTACCTAGAGGATAGAATGAGTGACCAGAAGTGGCTGAAGGGAGTTTAGGGGCAAATACCTCACCCCCTTGCCTCTCAAGTGCGCTGTCCTGGGGATGTGTGTTTTATACTTTTTCCCAGTTTCCCCATGGGATGAAGCTCCAGTGCCCCCATAGTGGCAGCTGCCTTGCCATCACAACCTCATTAGCTTCCCTCTTACCTGCCACTCACCTACTGGAGGTATGCTTCCTGCACCCCCCGAAGAAACGAAGAAAGTCCTGTGCTCAAATGGTTACCATGGGGTCTGCTTCTGGGGAACCTAAATGAGGACAATTGGTTTTGCTCTTTCCAAAGTAGACACTAGAATCTTGTAATCATCACTTAAAAACTGCCGGGCCCTGGCCCACATGGCTCAACTGGTCGGGTGTCATCCAGTGCATCAAAAGGTTTGATTCCCAGTCAGGGCACATGCCTGGGTTGTGGGCTTTATCCCCTGGTGGGGGGCGTGCAGGAGGCGGCAGTCGATGGATGTTTTGTTCTCACGTCAATGTTTCTCTCTTTCTCTCTTCCTTTCCTTCCCCTCTTCCTAAAAATAAATAAAAAATTCTTTGAAACAAAACAAAGGAAAAAGCCCCTGCTGGGTTTGCTTTGTTCTGCTTATTGTTGGGGGAGGGGGTTAAGGGTTAGGAAGAGTGCAGAGTGTAGGGACAGGGGTAAAGATGTATGGATTTCATTGACAGCTGACTTCCCTGGCTCACTACGGACTGTTAACTCGTGAGGGGGTGAGAGGCCCCCTTGTGTACCAGTAATTGCATCATTCGGGAAGATCGCCTCTGCTTAGTGACCAGCCTCTTCATCAACGTTTCACAGCTGATGTTGATGGCCTTGCACAGGAGCACCTCCTCAGAAAAGCCCCGCTGAGAAAAGCAGGTTAGTTTCCATTTCAATCAGGTACCAACAACCCTTGCCCTTGTCCTCATGCACTTCATTCCCCTCACCTGGGCAGTGTTGAACACGCCCCAGCACGCAGTAGAACATTTAGGTCAGATGTAAGCAGCGATGCTGTTGTGCTCGGTGCAATGTGTCACCCTGAGCTGTACAGCTTAGACAGCAACCCTGTAGCATGGGGCGCAATAAGACAGCAGTGTCAGGGTATTATGAACGTGTCAGGATGATGAAATTACTATAGCAATATCATCACTGGCAGCTCACGCAATGCACTATATCCCAATCTGTCATTTTCCATGGTCATGTACTGTGTGGAATCAAGCTATGTTTTTTTTCTTTTTCTTTTGGTTTTGAGAGTGATGCTTGTAATGGTAGTGGTGAGACAGGCAGAAGTAGATAATTATTTTGGAGAGCCTTGTTTGAGTTAACAGTGTTACTAGGAAACAAGGGACTGTGTGTGTGTGTGGGGGGGGGAGGAGAGGTAGGGAAAAGGATAAAAGAGGGAGGTGTGTAGGAGTAGAAAATATGAAAGGGGCAAAGGGATGGAAGAAAGATGATTAATAAAGCACAAAATTCGTGCACTTGTGTGAGGGGGTGTTCCTCATCCCAGCCTGCACCCTCTCCAATCTGGGACCCCTTGAAGGATGTACTACTGCTGGTTTACAGAGATTGGGCCTAAACTGGTGGTTGGACATCCCTCTCACAATCCGGGACTGCTGGCTCCAGCTGCACACCTGCCTGCCTGTCTGCTTGATTGCCCCTAACCACTCTGCCTCTTGGCCTGCTCACTCCAAACTTCCCTCTCCCCTCTGTCCTGATCACCTCCAACTGACCCCCACTGACAACCTGATCACCCCCAACTGGATCCCTGCTGGTCTGCTTACCCCAATGGCCTCTGCCGTTCCATCCTGGCCTGATCAACCCCCGGTGACCCAAGGTTCCAGCCCCTCCTTTTTTTCTTTTTCTTTATTTTTTCTCAGCACCTCCTTGAGTAGAGGCCAGGGCTTGCTGAAAGCAAGTGTCTAGGATTTATTTATTTTCTATAATTGAAACTTTGTAGCCTTGAGCGGAGGCCAGGGCAGGCGGGAAGCTTGGCTTCCTCCATTGCTGGGGCAACCCAAGTCTCCTGCTTGCTCCAGCTCAGTGGCTGGACACCATCTTGGTTGGGTTAATTTGCATACTTGCTTCTGATGGGCTGGTGGACATGGCTTGTGGGTGTAGTGGAGTGATAGTTGATTTGCATGTTTCTCTCTTATTAGTGTAGATTTAAGTTCTGGGGTAAAAGTCTTTACTTGTTCCCTTTTCAGGGTGAGCTTATTCAAACATAGGGTAGAAAATTGGAAGTTTTTATTTGCAGGCTCTATTGGGATATTAACTTGGAAAATGATCTTAGCATCTTATATCTTTTTCCATTGCTTTCAATGCTACTACACACCCGCTCACCCTTTGGCCACTGGTTATTTCCTGGAACTCTCAGCCACATCTTTCTGATAGATTGCTGCTTTACTGCATAGGGACCAGCAGAAAGTTTGGTATGGCAAGGTATCCTTCCATTTCAAAATATGCTTTCTTGTTTTCGACTCCGTTACCATGAGTATATGAGGGCATCTGGCTTCCTTTGCTGAAAAGTTGGGGGGCAATTAAAGGAAATTAAAAGGTAGGAGTTGAAAATTTAAATGTATGTGGTAAATATGATCTTTTAGAGAATCTAAGAGGAAAAGGAGGGTGACTGTAGATGCTGGAAAATGATCACACAAAGACAGCAGATCCTAATTCTTGGAATTTGTAAGTATTACTGTAAATCAAAACATCTTTGCAGATTAGATTAAAGCTGTGATGTGTGTAGAATATACTGGTAGACCTTAAATCCAGTTGCAAGTGTCCTTATTAGAGAGAGGCCATAAGATATTATATAGGTAGAGGAGAAGGAGTTAGAGATTGGAGGGATGTGGCCTCAAATGAAGTCAGCAACTACAAGAAGCTGGTAAGGAAACTGAGAATCTTTTATGAGTATTGTCCTCAGCATTGTTCCTATTTCATATAGTTCCTGCTTCTATCTCCCCATGAGTATCTTCAAGTAGTGTTTGGGAAGTCTGACATCTATCCATTGGGTTTGATCTCATCCTAAGAACAATTCCTTCCCCTTCTTTCCACTTGGAGTATTTTTTCTCAAGTCTGAGTGGTTGGGCCTACAGTAATAGCAGTCATCCAACCCAGATAAATGTGATAGTAGTTCTGAATACAATAGAATGGTCTAGACGGACATGAGGAATTTGGTACTCAAGTCTTACACTGTGGTCCAGAGTGGGCAGTAATTCTCCTTTACAATATCTTATTAGCCAGTGTAAGTTGAGTCACTTCTGTTTCTTCTCTCAAATTCTGCCTCTCTAACTCTCTCCTTCCCCCCTGCCCCTCCCCTCTCTCTCACACACACATACTCATTTTACGGACAACATGAATTTCCAGAGACAGTGTTGTTTAGACCAAGAAGAAGAAGGAAAATATATCCATAAATGCCTCATAATTTTTTTAAAATATGTTTTTATTGATTTCAGAGAGGAAGGGAGAGGGAGAGAGAGATAGAAACATCAGTGATGATAGAGAATCATTGATTAGCTGCCTCTTGCACAGTGCCCCCTCTCCCCCTTCCCCCAGTCCCCGGGTGGAGCCTGCAACCCCAGCATGTGCCATGACCAGGAATCAACCATGTGACCTCCTGGTCATAGGCTGATGTTTACCCACTGAACCATGCCAGCTAGGCTGCCTCATAATTTGTAAGGTGTGCTGCTGTTCATTAAGTCAGTCCTCTATTCTATTATGCAAAATAGTATTGGTTTATTTTATTCTCCCTTACAAATTGTTCTCCATTGGGGTCTGCTGGCAACAAGCAGAGGGTCTGGTGCTGGACCCTTTGGTTCCTTATGGCTATCTCCTTATTTACTCAAATACAAGCACTGGGACAGTTTCCTTGATAAGGACACAAAGTTTTATTCTAATTTCTGTATGGCAGAAGGGAGGTGAGGGATTTATTTATTTATTTTTAGTTTATTCAGTTGACTGGACCCACTCAGTTGAGCAGGAACAAGGAACTAGGAGAAAAGAATTAGTCTCATTTAAAGGAACAGGAAGGTCTGGTTTGATTGAAGGTTGTTTTTACAGTTGGTTGTTGGTGAGATTTAAGGCAGGGCTAAAACCTCTCTTGCCTGAAGATACCTTAACCTTCTCACTAGCATACAATTATACTAATTCCCCTTTCTTCTTGACTTGAAATTCTCACCATTACTCAGAGCTTATCCTCGTATATAAAAATCCAAAGTCCATTATGACCAAACGGGCAACCAGTTCCTCCCCCTGTCCACAGGCTACCATTGATCAAGGGATTACCATTGATCAATGGTTAGCAGGGAACCGGAGTGAGTGGGGATTGGCGAGCAGCTGGCAGGCAGGCCTCTTGGTCCCTCCTCCTGGCTCTCAGACTCCAGTCAATCAATGGCGGAGGCGGGCGGAACTGGAGACTAGCTTCCTTAGTAGTCCTGTAGGTTCAATCTTCAGAGGACAGGCCAGGCACCAATGCACCAGCACCTCTGGCACGATCCTGACAGCGCTGCCAGCCTCCTGGACCTTGGCCTGGGGTACTGCGGCTGCTTCCCCTCCCTAGATGCTCCGCGAGGAAGAAAGGATACCGCCAGCAGCGCCAGGGGTGACCTGCGGTGACTGACTGCTCTCCTTGAGCTTCCTCCAGGTCACTCGAGCTGGCCCCCACCTGCCCCGCTCCAGATGAAGTGTGGTCATTGCACACGGAAGGAATGCAGTAAAAAACCAAAAACCGATGACCAAGAGAATGCCACAGTTAATGTCTCCAGAGTCTGGCTCAGGAGAATGGAGAGAAGGGAGAATTCCGTAAGTTGGCCGATGCCAAGGTATTTCTGAGTGACTGCCTGGCGTGTGACAGTTGTGTGACCCCAAAGGAAGGAGTCCAAGTTTCTCAGCAGAACGCCAAGGACTTTTTCTGTGTTCTGAGCCTTAATAAGAAATGTGATACCTCACAGCACAGGTGCTGGCAGTGTCCGTGTGCCCTCAGTCTCTGCCTTATTTTGTTGCTAAATTCAGCCTCAGTGTCACTCATGCATCCAGAAGGCTCTGCGGCTTTCTCAAAAGCCTTGGGGCGCACTGTCTTTACATGAAGATAGCTACGGACTTCAGCATCCTGGAGAGTCAGAAGGAATTTGTGTGTGGGAAGTGCCAGCACTGGGAGGAAGAGCCCCAGCTACACACGCTGACCTCTGCCTGCCCCAGCTGGGACCCGATATGCGGAGTGTGTGCTGGGTTACCCCAGGACCCCTACCTCTGCATGGTCAAGTTTCCCCAGCAGATCATAGGGAAATCCTTCACCAGGTAGTAGAACCTGTCCCTAGACAAGATTTTCCACGTCATTGTGGCCCTGTGTTATGACAAGAAACTAGAGGCCCTTTGAGAAGATGTTCCCACAGCTTTGCATAGTTCCCAGGGTACTGACTGTGTGTTAACCTCAGGCAAAATTGTCTAGATAATGGAGCAAAGTGACCTCGCCTTGAATGATGGTGCCATGGACACTGTTTGGAGACAGGAAGGAGGAGGAGGTGAGGCTCCACGAGGGTGCCAGTTCTGATGGGTACCTGGCGCACATCTTTAGGCACATGGCCAAGGAGCTGTTCACTGAGGACATGAAGGTGCTCACTTACTGCAGCCTGAGGAACGAAGACTTCCAGGAGGTCACCCTTGAAAGAGACGGAGAGGTTCTGCTACACTGTGAGGCTGCGTACAGCTTTCGGAACATCCAGAAGTGGTCCTGAAGCTGTAGAGGGACAAGTTCCCTTGCCACTTTGTGGAGATCCTGGCCTGTGCCGGGCATGGCTAAGTGGCAGGGGCCAGGCCCAGGTAGATGGTGGCCATGCAGACAGGGCACTGCTGTGGCAGATGGAAGGCGTCTATGCTGCCATCCTGGTGGCTTCCGGAGATCGGCACCCATGTGGAGGAGCTGTACCAGGAGTGGCTGGTGTGTGTGTGTGTGTGTGTGTGTGTGTGTGTGTGTGTGTGTGGTGGGGGGAGACTTCCCCCGGGCCCAGGTGGCCCTGCATACCGCTTATCAGGGCCCAGGGAAGCCTCCCCGGAAATCAAATGATAGAGGTCGAGCAGATGCCTGGCCTGCAGGCTGCCTGAAGAGGGGTATCAGACACGTGAAGGAACATCTTAGCATTTCTGTTATTGCTTTGGTTTTCGGAATTCCCTGCTCCCCATTTGTTGGCTCCCTCCCTCTGAGGGGTGCCCTCATCCTCACATGGGTGCAACTGGAATATTGTATCCCAAGAGGATTGCCCCAATTTATGTATCCTTTTATCTGATGATGGAAAAAATCCCAAAGAACAAGAATGGAGACAGACTACTGTCTTTTAGGCTTAAAAGAACCCCAGAAGTCCTGCAAAGAGATGAGATTTGGTTCTGTCCACATGACTGAGAGAGAGAGGATGAGGAAATGGCCCAGTTTGGCCCTGACTTTACCTACTTGTGTTACTCTTAAAGGTGACTTTGCCACAATGTGACTAAACTGCCACCTTTGGGAATAGGGGCTCTTACGAAAGTCTGCATTCCCAACTTTTCTTGAAAGATATCTATGTTCTGCAGCTGTGGCCACCGTCCTGAAATCAGGTCCTGTCGACCAGGTCCTGTTGCTGGGAATCAGGGGGCCCTGGAGTGGAGGCCTCCCCTCCCCCTATGCCCTTTTACATTCAGGAATTGAGCTAAACTTACTTTGGGGGAGGCCTGGCAAGGGTGACAGGTGTCACAGATGAAAGGATGGAGAATGGAGAGGCGTACACCCTGTTGGGTCCCTCCCTTGGTGGGGTCATGCAGATGAAGGCCAGTTAGCCAGCCGCACAATTGGGTGAGATAGGATCCTCTGTGTCCACCTCTCACCCCACAGGCTTGGGCACTCCACTCAGCTCCGGGCAGCCCTCTGTGCATGACAGTGTACTCTGCCCTCACATGCTGCTTGCCTTAAGTGAGAAGGAAGAGAGCAGTCAGCCCACAAACAACTACACAGAAAGATAGGGCTCACAGATGGTGAGCACAGTGGCAGTGGCAGGAGCCTCTACTGCCTCCATGGAAGCACTAAGGAGCAGTGAGCAGGCAGGTGGTAAGGAGTGAGGGGTCCTGGACTGCGAGAGGGATTTCCAACTGTCGGCTTAGGCCCGTTCCCTGTGAGGAACGGGCCTAAGCTGGCAGGCAGACATCCCCTGAGGGATCCTGAATTGTGAGAGGATGCAGGCCAGACTGAGGGACCCACCCCCCAGTGCAATAATTTTGTGCACTGGGCCTCTAGTC
Source organism: Antrozous pallidus (assembly GCA_027563665.1). Taxonomy (NCBI): domain Eukaryota; kingdom Metazoa; phylum Chordata; class Mammalia; order Chiroptera; family Vespertilionidae; genus Antrozous; species Antrozous pallidus. Next base: position 68,978,520 of record CM050511.1, read on the forward strand.
CTATATAATAAAAGCCTAATATGCTAAGTGTCTGGTCTTCCAGTAGGTTGTACAACCAACCAAAGCATAATATGCTAATGATATGCTAAGGATGCTCAACCACTCGCTATGATGTGCACTGACCACCTGGGGACAGACAGTTGACTGGTGTACCAGTCGCTATGTTGTGCACTAACCACCAAGAGGCAGACTCTCTGACTGATAGGTTAGCTTGCTGCTGGGATCTGGCTGATTGGGACTGAGCCATGGGCCAGACATGCCCTGGAGCCCTCCCACAGTCCCTCTTGGCTGACCAATCTCCTGTGTCCCTCCCTGGCCTTGATTGTACACTGATTGGGTCCCTTGGCCTCGCCTGTGTCCTCTTGAAATCTGGGACCCCTTGGAGGATGTCGGAGAGCTGATTTCAACCCTACAGCAGAATGACCAGTTGTTATGACATGAACTGACCACCAGGGGGTAGTGGTAGTGGTGGGAGCATCTCCCACCTCTGTGACAGCACTAAGGATGTCCTGCTGATGGCTTAGGCCTAAGCAGTCAGTCAAACATCCCCCAAGGGCTCCCAGACTGCGAGAGAGCACAGGCTGGGCTGAGAGACCTCCCCTTGAGTGCACAAATTTTGTGCACTGGGCCTCTAGTTATATTACAAAAAGGGAGGTGTATCTCCAGAAATCTGACTTCTTGGAAAGCAAAATGGAGTTTTAGTTAATGTTTTCTAGAGCCTTCACCCAGAACACATCAGTTATGAGTGAGTTTCCTTCTTTAATATCTCTGCGGATATCATTATACTTTTCAGTCTCTCCACCCCACCCCCCAGAGTTTTAAACATGAAATAGTATCTTACTCTGATTTTTATTGGCATTTCCTTGGTTATTAGCTTAAGCATCTTCTCATATGCTTATTAGCCATGTGAGTTTTTTCTTCTGCAAATTGCCTGCTAATAGTCTTTGTCCTTTTTCTGTTTGTATAATTTAACTTTTTCAGATTAATTTATATATTCCATGTAAATAGATGTTGAAATATCTCAGGAGTGATGTTAAGACGATAACATAGACGGTTGCCAACTTTAGCCTCCTCCAGATCCCCCAAGACCAACCTGCAATGGTGTCTGTAGACTAGACACCAACCTGCAATGGTGTCCATAGACTAGACACCATTGTGAAAATCCCCGAACCCAGGAGTGAGGCTGAAGCAGTACCCTGGACAATAGACACTGAGACAGGCCACATTAGAAGGATGAGAGGAGCAGCTGCACTTTGAATCCATTGTCCTCCCCATGCCAGCATAGAGAGGGCCCCCCTGGGCCTATGGTTTCTCTGAGAGGAAAAAGAGCTTAAGGTAGACATGTTTTACCTCATCGAAATCACTGGAGTCCTGCACCTTATCCTGAACTTGGAGTCCAGTCAATGGCACGATCTACTCCAGAAGCACAGTCTGAGGCCCCCCTCAACAAGGAGGAATTTCAGAGCAAGACCTGCAATCCTTCCCAATTGTGGAATCCAACCAGTGGTACCACACTGCTAGAGACAATATACTTTGACCCGTCTGACCAGAGGTGATTGCGGAGCCCAAAGAGTGGCCCCATCTGACCACAGAAGGTGGCCAGCAGTCCACCCCACAAGGGAGCTTACCCAGCAGCCCCATATGAATGCATTTATGGAACCAAAAGAAACCTTGAATAGCCAAATCAATTTTAAGAAAACACAAATTTGGGGACATCACACTTCCTGAGTTCAAACTATCCTATGAAGTTATCAGTCAAATAGTATGGTCCTGGCATAACACTCAAAACAGTACAGTGCTGTCATAAAACAGATACATAGATCAATGGAACTGAATTGAGAGCTCAGAAGTAAACCCAACATATACAGCAAACCAATATTTGCCAGAGTAGCCAAGAATACTCAATGGGGAAGACAGTTTCTTTAATAAATAGTGCTGCAAAAACTGGATATCCACATGCAAAAGAATGAAGCTAGACCCCTGTCTTTTATCACTCACAATAATGAACTCAAATTCTCTAATAATAAAAGCATAATATGCTAATTTGATTGATGCCTTTCTGGATGTCCTTCCAGCCAGGGTTGCAAGGGAAGCCTGGGTCCTGGGTGCCAGGGGGAAGCTGGTGCTGGCAGCTGTGGGAAGGAAGGCCTACTCTTGCACAAATTGTGTGCAATGGTCCTCTAATGTGTTAAATATAACACCTAATATTATAAAAGTCCTAAAAGAAAATAGAGGGAACAATAACTTTGATAAGCATTGTTCTTGATAATGATTATTTTGGATCTTACTCCAAAAGCACAAGCAACAATGCCTGGAAGATACGCTCAGTGGTTAGAGTATCAGCCCATGCACCAAAGGGTCATGGGTTTGAATCCTGGTCAAGGGCATGTACTTGGGTTGCAGGTTCAATTCCTGGCCCAGGTTGGGGGCACATGAGGGAGGCAACCATTCAATAAGTGGCTCACATCAATGTTTCTCTCTCTCTCTTCCTCCCTCCCTCCCTCCCTCCATGCCTCCCTTCCCCCTCCCTTCTACTCTCTCTAAGAAAGTCAATGGAAAAAATATCTTTGGGTGAGGATTAACAAAACAAAAGCACAAGCAATAAAAGCAAAAATAAATGAGTATGACTATATCAAACTAAAAATCTTCTGCCACTGCAAAACAATAAAAAAAATGTCAAGGCAACCTATGAAATGAGAGAAAATATTTGCAAATCGTACATTAGATAAGATGTAAATATCCAAAATATATAAGGATTTTATACTACTCAATAGCAACAAAAGCTAAAACAGAACAAAACCAAGGAACACTATTAAAAATAGTCAAAGGACATGAATAGAAATTTTTCTAAAGAAGATATCAAGTGGCCTACAGGGAATGCAAGTCAAAACCACAGTGAATTATCTCCTCACACCTGTTGGAATGGCTATCATAAAAAAAGACAAGCCCTGGATGGGTATCTCATTTGGTTAGAGCATCATCCTGATTGCACCAAGGTTGTGGGTTCTATCTCTGGACAGAGTGCATATAAGAATCAACCAATGAATGCATAAATAAGTGGAACAACAATATTTCTCTCTCTTTCCTCTCTCTAAAATAATCAATCAATCAAAAAAAAAAAAGACAAGATAAGTGCTAGTGAGGATGTAGAAAAAAGGAAACATTATGTTCTGTTGGTAGAAACATAAATGGTAGCAAATATGAAAAACAATATGGAGGTTCTTCAAAAATTAAAAATAGAATGATACCATATTATCCAGCAACCCCATTTCTGGGTATTTATACAAAAGATATGAAATCACCATCTTGAAGAGTTATTTGCACTCCCATTTTATTGCTTCATTATTTACAATAAGACATGGAAACAATCTAAGTGTCTATTGAAGGATGAATAGATAAAGAAAATGTGAAATATATACAAAATGGAGTATTATTCAGCCACAAAAATGAAGAAAATTCTACCATTTGTGACAGCATGTATGAACCTTGAGGGCATCATGCTATGCTAAGTGAAATAGGTTAGGCAGAGAAAGACAAGTACTATATGATCTTACTTGTATGTGGAATCTAAATCCCAAATTCATAGAAACAGGGAGTAGATTGGCGGTTGCCAGGGGTGGGAAAATTTGGCTTATCCTATTTAATAATGTTGTCTCTAGCAGGCCTTGAAAAGAGAAAATTTCCTAAAGACACTGAGCAATATTTTTAAATAGCGAGGAAAGAATGGGATTGCAATAATTGTTTACTTAGGGATAGCATTTGAAGGAGAGAGAGGAGTTTAAAGAAATTAATCCTCAGTGGGAAGGTAGGGGAGGGTGGGGATAAGGGGAAGAGATCAATCAAAGGACTTGTATGCATGTGTATGAGCCTAATCAATGGACACAGACAACAAGGAGGTGAGGGCATGAGTGTGTGTGTGGGGGGGTTTGAAGGGCAATAGGGAGATAAGGACACATATGTAATACCTTAATTAATAAAAAATAACTTAAAAATTAAAAAAAGAAAGAAATTAATTCTAAAGCAGTTCTTTTGATTTGGTGTTAGGAATGAGGGTATTTCTGATGGCTTCATTAACTGTACCCTCATTTCTTCCTCATGTCCCCTGATTCCTTATGCAGACTTTAGACTATAAGGCCTTTTGACAGATTATTTAAATCCCGTGAAGTGGAACGGTATTCCGATTGTTTATAATGACTATCATCAGTGGCACATTAGTTCAGCCTGTCTCAGTTTATACTCTTTGAAAGCTTTATGTTTATTTCACACCATAGGAACTGAAAAAAAACACATAGAAAGAACTTGTTTTATTGTCATTTAATAATATAAGTAATGAACATGATCAAGAATGTGTTTAGGAGAAGAAACCAAGATGGTGGCATAGGTAAATACCTGAACTGCTGCCTTGCACAACAATTTCAAAACTACAACTAAAAGACAAAAAAGACAGCATCTAGAACCACAGGAAGGCTAGCTGAGTGGAAATTCTACAACTAGAAGGAAAGAGAAAAGCACACTGAGACTCAAAGGAGCTGTGGAAGGAGAGGTATGAAGGCATGCGCTCGGGGAGGGTTGGCAACTGAGTATGCAGCTGGCTTTCTCAATCAGGAGGGAGACAAAAGCTCCTGACTGCTCTGAACTCCAGTTCTGGGTGAAACTCTGAGGACCTAGACTCATTCGGAGAGAAACTGGGCTGTCTGGTAGCAGGTGAAACTTGAGGGCGGCTTTCTCTCAGAGGTGCTTGCAGCGATTACCTGAGACCCAGGAGCCTCTTAGGGCAGGACTGACGGGAAGCCATTGCTGTTTGGTCTGCCCTAAGATCCTGCCCCAATCAAGCTAAGTGCAGAGGCTTTTGCATATAAATGGCCTGGTCCTTTGAATTCTAAACTTAGTTAACAAACTGCAGCTGAGTCAGAGAGACCCAGAACATCCAAATGAAGGCTCAAGGCCCACAGCAGATTGCATTGCTTCACAGCTGGGCCTCATCTGGGCACCTCCAAAACCCAAACAAAGAAGAGGAATCTGAAGATCTCTTTGTAGCTCCTGCTGTGTGGCTTCAAGAAGAGGCTAACTTAGCATCTCCTTGGAGATTCAAGAGCCAGTGTACCCAGGGGTCAGAGTGGAACCATCCAAATTACAACTCCTCAGATCCATAAGGGGGCACACTCAGGGGCAGACTCAGTAAGGCCAAAGCCCCACTGAAGCAAATCTTATCTCATAAGGATGGCTCCAGCACAGAAGTTCTCCCATTGTAGACACAGCTGATTCTCACAGCCAATTGGCCTAGGGGTCAATTCCTTCCAGTGATACCAACAACAATCAAGGCTTAACAACAACAAGACTGTGCATAGCCCACAAAGGGGTGCACCAAGAGTGTCCACCTCAGGTAACTCGGGGAGGCTGAGCCACTGGGCCTTATAGGACACCTACCACACAAAGCAACTCTATCAACTAAGGGAAGCAGCCAAAATGCAGAGACAAAGAAAAAGAAATGAAAGAAATGGAGGAAAGCAAATGACTGGATATAAAGTTCAAAACTACAGTTATAAGGTTTTTCAGGAATTTTCTAGAAAAGTCCAATAAATGTAGGGAGACCTTTGAGGATATGAAAAAGGACTAACTAGAAAATAAGCATACACTGACTGCAATAAAAAATAATATACAGAGATCCAACAGCAGACTAGAGAATCGCAAGAATCAAGTCAAAGATTTGAAATACAAAGAAGCAAAAAAACACCCAACCAGAAAAGCAAAAAGCAAAAAAAAAAACCCCCAAAAACACACACCAAAAATATGAAGATAGTATAAAAACAAAAGGAATCCAAAGAGGACCACACCAAGAAACATCATAATTAAAATGCCAAGAGCAAAAGACAAAGAGAGAATATTAAAAGCAGCAAAAGAAAAACAGTTAGTTACTTACAAAGGAGCACCTATAGGATTGTAAGCTGATTTCTCAATAGAAACTATGCAGGCCAGGCTAGAAATATTCAAAGTGATGAATAGCAAGAACCTACAACAAAGATTACTCTACCCAGCAAAGCTATCATTCAGAATTGGAATCAGATAAAGAGTTTCACAGATAAGAAAAAGCTAAAGGAGTTCATCACCACCAAACCAGTATTATATGAAATGCTGAAAGGTATTCTTTAAGAAGTGGAAGAAGAAGATAAAGATAAAAATTATGGACAACAAATACATATCTATCAACAAGTGAGTCTAAAAATCAAGTGAATAAAAAAATCTGATGAACAGAATAAACAGGTGAATATAATAGAATCAGGGGCATAGAAAGGGAATGTATTGACAATTCTTGGGGGGCAAAGGATATGGAGGAGTATGGGAAGAGACTGGACAAAAATCATACACCTATGAATGAGGACAGTTGGGGGGGGTAAGGGAAGAAGGTGGGGTGGGAACTGGGTGGAGGGGGAAAAAGAGCAACAAAAATTGTAATAATCTGAACAGTAATGAAAAAAAAGAAGAATGTGTTTAGGACTTCATCCTCCACAAAAGGAAACCGAATCTGGAAGTCTAAGCCAATTACACCTTTTTAATAGGTTTGCTTTACTATTTTTGTTTCCTATGTACTAGTCTCTTTTTTATTGAATTCTGGCAAATTAATGTTTTTCTGGAAATTAAAATTTAGGAAATAAACAAGTTATGGTAATTTTAAACCATCCATGATTGTGTGCCCTTTGGAATGTACTATCTGGGATAACATTGGACTATCCCATGACTTTGAAAAATGATGCACTTTTACATATTATTGCAGTTAAAAGGTTGAGACTACATCAGATCTCCAGAAGTCATTCATTTTTTAAAAAAAGATTAAAAAATTGATTTTTTAGAGAGAAGAGGGGAGAAAGATAGAGAAACATCGATGTGAGAGTGAAATAGGGATCACTGACTGCTGCATACCTTGTACTGGGGAGCCCACAAACCCAGCATGTGTCCTGACTGGGAATCTAACCAGCAAGCTTTAGTGCACGGGATGATGCCCAACCAACTGAGCCATACCAGCCATTTTAATTGAAACTCTACACACTTCAACCAACATCTCCCATTTTCTTTTTTCCCTCCTGCCTGGCCACCACCATTCTGCTCTCTGCTTTTTTAGTTTTACTATTTTAGATTCCACATGTAAATGAGATCAAGCAATATTTGTCTTTCTGTGTCTGCCTTTTTTAATTTAGCATAATATCTTCCAGGTTCATCGATGTTGTTGCAAATGGCAGGATTTTCTTCTTTTTAAAGGAAATAAAGATCAGAGAAAAAATAAATGACATAACATTTTACTGTTATATATACCACATTTCCTTTTTTTAAAATTTAAAGTCTTTATTGCTTAAAGAATTATGTAAGCCTCCTTTCCCCCCATTGATCTCTCCCTGCTTGCCCCTACCCATCAGCACATGCTCTTATTTCTCCAACCCCCCCTGATCTGTGTCCATTGGTTATGCTCTATGTATGCATATAAGTCTTTTGATTGATCTCATAACCCCTCACCACCCCTTCACCTTTCCTCAAAGGTTGGACAGTCTGTTCAATTGCTTCTATTACTCTGGTTCTGTTTTTGTTCATCAGTTTATGCTGTTCATTATATTCCACAAGTGAGTGAGATCATGTGATATTTGTCTTTCTCTGACTGGCTTATTTCACTTAGCATAATGCTCTCCAGTTCCATCCATGCTGTTGCAAATGGTAAGAATTCCTTCTTTTTTACAGCAGTGTAGCATGCCATTGTGTAGATATACGATGGTTTTTTAATCCACTCGTCTGCTGATGAGCACTTAGGCTGTTTCCAAATCTTAGCTATTGTAAATTGTGCTGCTATGAACATAGGAGTGCATATATCCTTTCTGATTGGTGTTTCTGATTTCTTGTGATATATGCCTAGAAGTGTAATTACTAAGTCCAATGGAAGTTCTATTTTTAATTTTTTGAGGAAACTCCATACTGTTCTCCATAGTGGCTGAACCAGTCTGCATTCCCACTAGCAGTGCATAAGGGTTCCTTTTTCTCTACATCCTCACCAGCAGTTGTCCTTTGTTGATTTGTTGATGTAACCATTCTGATAGGTGTGAGAAAATACCTCATTGTTGTTTTGATGAGCATCTCTCATACCACAGCCTTTTGTATTTCTGTTAGGTCTGTTATTATTTCACCTCTTTCATTTCTGATTTTGTTTATTTGGGTCCTCTCTCTTTGCTTCTTGGTGAGCCTGGTTAGAGGTTCATCAATCTTGTTTATCCTTTCAAAAAACCAGCTCTTGGTTTCATTGATCTTTTGTATTTTTTTTGTCTCTATGTCATTTATTTTTTCTCTGATCTTTATTATCTCATTCCTTCTGCTCACTCTGGGCTTTTCGTGTTGCTCTCTTTCTAATTCTTTAAGGTATAGAGTTAGATAATTTATTACAATATTTTTGTTTATTTTTTAAGGTAGGCCTATAGAGCTATAAAATTCCCTCTCAGGACTTCACTGTGTCCCATAGATTTTGGATTGTTGTGTTTTCATTGTCATTCATTTCCAGGATGTTTTTAATTTATTATTTGATCTCTTTGTTAACCCAATTATTGTTTCATACCATGCTATTCAGCTTCCAAGTGTTTGAAATTTTTTATTATAGTTTATTTCTAATATTATGCCATTGTGGTCTGAAAAGATGGTTGCTATGATTTCAATCTTCTTGAATTTGGAGAGACTTTGCCTATGAGCCAATAAGTGGTCTATCTTTGAAAATGTCCCATGTGCACTTGAAAAAAATGTATATTCTATGGTTTTGAGGTGAAATGTTGTGAAGATGTCAATTAAGTCCACCTGATCTAGTGAGTCATTAAAGGTTGCTATTTCTTTGTTGATTTTTTTGTCTAGATGATTTATCCAGTGATGTCAGTGGGATATTAAAGTTCCTTACTATGAAAGAGACTAAAAAAGCAATGATGTGAGACAAGAAAGCTATTAACCATTGTTTCAAGCAAGATTACTTTCTCTTCGACGTCAGAATGGCAGGGATTTTCAGGTGGATTCCTTCATCAGTGTTGGCCAGGAAATTTCAGAGTGTCTATTAAGCTTACATTGATAGGATGGGCTGAAACTGCAATTACAGTAGGTATTAAGTCTTGGTTTGCTGATGTGGGGCTTAGCACAAATGACTATGTTTTGGGCCTATCGTTTCTTTTGAGCACTATGTATCTACTACTTCTAAATCAGAAATTTTCCTTCCTATCTTTTATCTACTCTGTCACTATAATGGTTTGTCTTTTTTGGAATTTTTCTCATACAGTAGAAAGAGCTCACTGTGAATTATAAAATCATTACTGATCATCATCTATATCATACTAGAGACCCGGTGCATGAAATTCATGCAAGGGTAGTGTTCTAGGTCTGGTTGGTGATCAGGGCCAACGTGTGGGGTGATTGGCAGGGCAATTAGGTGGCTCCTGCTGCCAACTGCCTTGGCCAGCGTGGCGCTGCCTGTTTGCCAGGTCTGCCTCATGGGGCCACCACTGGTCACCTCCCTCTGTGGGGGAACCAGAGGGGCAATCATGGGGCCCCTCTGCTGTCACCTGCCTTGGCCAGGCTGAGGGCATTTGACCCTTGGTGGTCAGTGTGTGTCATAGCAACCAGTTGTTTCACCAGTCATTCCACCATTTGGTCAATTTGCATATTAGGCTTTTATTATACAAGATTAGTATATCATAATAACTTATTAGTTGTATTTACCACAATATACATCAAACCAAGGAAAACTGAGCTGATTTTTATTCTCTGTTTTGCAGAGTCTAGAATATTTGGGTTTGATTTTTTTTGACTGGGGGAATAGTAAAAATCATGTAGAAAGCATCAATTCTCCAGAGATTTATGAGCAAGCCAGAAGTCAATTTTTCCCCTACATATACAACTAGACTGACAAATGACTGGATAAATAGCAAAGAAGTAAATTGCAATTTTTGGAGTGGACTCCAACAAAAGAATTTAATGTCACAGTTTATTACAATAGGGATATATCAACTATAGTTTTTGGACAAATATGGTTAGAAAGAAAAGCAAGATGAGGTCTTATTTTATGGAGCAGAAAATACACTTAGTTTTTGTCTTATTTAATAATGTCTTTGGTCTCTTTTCTACAGTAGTGTTCCTGTATTTAGTAATGTGTATTGCATGCAGACTTACACATTACTTCTGATTACTCTGGCTACTTAGGGCTTTTCAAATGCGGGTTATTATCATTTTGTAGTTTATATATGCACATTATATTGAATATTTCTTTAATGTCAGTGAGCAAATAAATCATTGGTATGAGAAAACATAGGCATTACAGGGTATTCATGTGGAATTATTCAACCTTTCACAAGCAAATGAGAAAGATTATAGGATTAGACCAAATCCTGGATTTCTTTTCCTCTCTACCCATTTGTATTCATTATAGTTGAAAGATAGACAAATGAAACTATTCGTAGCTCAGTCTTTAAAGCTTTATTACAATTTAAAAGCATTAAAAAGGAGAGAAAATGGAAAAATCTTATCAAGGCTTGAAATGATCTTCATATTGAATAGTTGAAATTTCCAGTTTAGTGACAATGAAGAATAAAGATAGGCGTTGTAAAGATATGACTTCATTATTGATATCACTCAGTATTTGCAATTTTAAAGAATTGATTATAGAGTTTTTAAAGGTTTCTGTCATAATATAGAACCGACAATTGGGCACATCACTAGAGGAAATGAAGTGTGTCAGTGGTTTTCCATTCTGTATAAATTATATAGGGCAAACCCACAGCCTTGGCTAAAACTCACACCAGAACCCAATAATCCTCTGGTGTATTGCTCTGGCTATTGTTATGCTTTTTTGAGTCCAGGAATGTGCACTGAGAAGATGGAAAGACCGGAGAGCACAAAGCTGCCACATGAAATACTGAGGATATTGTTAGTTTTTCTCTCCTTCCCTAAAAGTCTAGAAATCCAACTCCCACTTTAATCTAGGAATCCAACCTTTGCTAATATAGCTCATGGACTACGAGGAGTTCCTGATTGATGGGAGGATGATTCCATCCCCACTGTCACAGTGATAGATTCTGGAATAGTCATGTGTCACAATAATAGACTATTGCCAGGGATTTGGGTAAAGTATTTTCTTTGGTTTTAAGAATGGATACCGGACACTTGGATACCATCTCTTCCTCTGGACATGTTTACAATGTTAGTCCTGAAACTACTGCAGCCAACTTGAAACAGATGCATGAAGCAAGAAGAGAATCAAAGAGATGTGAGCCAGAACTCTGATCAAATCATATCTGATCGTAGCTTTTAGAGCTAATACATTTCCTTAACTTGTTGTGCAAATTTAAGTAAGCTGTTTTTTGTAGCCAAGATTATCCCTATTGATACAGAAAGGAGGTACACTTCAAACCTAAGTGGTTCCTTAATCCACAGCGTCTATTTCAGGCATCCCTTTCCAATTTGATCTAACAGGAGGGTCTGATAGATGCTCTCCTCTGGTCCAGACCTATTTTAAAATTTCACTCTTTGTGGTCGCGCTCTTCAACGTTTTCTGGTTTGTAAGCCTAGATAGTACTTTCATTACATCCCTGCTTGAATGGGTCTTTGGGATGTAATCTGATTCCAAACCCCATCCTTGGGTCCAGAAGTGGCTATGGAAAATAGATTCAGTGGTTCTTCTCTCTGGTAGTCCATCATCTCCAACACAACTTCTAATGAGAAGACCTGTCTGTAGGAGATGAAGTCTTACTAAGAGACTCACTTCTGGCTTTTCTAATTTCCCATGCAACTTTTAATTTTGTAATAGTTTTGATCTAGGCATACAATTAGTTTTGGGAACTCCTGTTGAGCCCTTAACAGCTTAAAGTGAAAACTATTGTGATAGAGGCATTTTGGCATTGAAAAGATTTGGTCAGGCAAAATGATAAAGCTGGCATCTTAAATAATCTCTAGGCCCCATAAGAATAGCTGGATTGCACACCAAGCGTAAATTATCTATTGTTGAATCACTATATACAGATAAATTTTTACAGTGAAGGGTCTATGATGTACATGCTGTGTAATATTGTAAGTCTGCAATCAGATAGGTATGTTTCGCACTTTTGTTTAAATAGAACTATCAAGTCAAGATCAGTGGTTTCACATGTGGTTGTGAGTTGGGGTGGGGGTGAGGAGCAAAGCACTTGGCTGTCATGGTATCTTAAATACAACACCTAAAAGCAATGTATATACTTTTTCTTTCCTTTTTTTATCATCTAAAGTTTTACATATGTCTTCTTTTTCTCCAATTGACCCCCCCACCCCAGTCTTTCCCACCCCAGGCAAGCCCCACCGCCCCAGTGTCTGTGTCCATTGGTTATGCTAATATGCATGCGTATAAGTCCTTTGGTTGTTCTCTAATCACCCCCACTCCTACTATTTGTCTCTGGATCTATTCTTATTCATCAAACTATGCTGATCATTATATCCCACATATGAGTGAGATCATGTGATATTTATCTTTCTCTGACTGAGTTATTTCGCTAAGCATAATGTTCTCCAGTTCAATCCATGCTGTTGCAAATGATAAGAATTCCTTTTTTTTTATAGCACATAGTATTCCATTGTGTAGATGTACCACAGTTTTTTAATTCAGTCATCTGTTGATGGGCACTTAGGCAGTTTCCAAATCTTAGCTATGGTAAATTGTGCTGCTGTGAACATAGAGGTGATCATATCTTTTCTGATTGGTATTTCTGGTTTCTTGGGATATATTCCTAGAATTGGGATCACTGGGTCAAGTGGGAGTTCCATTTCTAATTTTTGAGGAAACTCCATACTGTTCTCCACAGTGGCTGCACCAGTCTGCATTCCCACCAGCAGTGCACGAAGGTTCTTTTTTCTCCACATCCTCGCCAGCACTTATCATTTGTTGATTTGTTAATGATAGCCATTCTAACAGGTGTGAGATGGTACCTTATTGTCATTTTGATTTGCATCTCTTGGGTAATTAGTGACTTTGAGCACGTTTTCATGTCTATAGGCCTTCTGTATGTCCTCTTTAGAAAAGTGTCTATTTAGATCCTTCATCCATTTTTTGATTGGATCATTTATCTTCCTTTTGTTAAGTTGTATGAGATCCCTGTTAATATTGGAGATTAAACCCTTATCAGAGACCAGGGGCCTGGTGCATGAAATTCGTGCACTGGGGGTGGGTGGTCCCTCAACCTAACCTGCTCCCTCTCACATACTGGGAGCCCTCAGGGGATGTCCAGCTGATGGCTCACCCCCTCACTAGAGGCTTTAGGCCTTGGGCACCCAGCCATCGCCCTGCTCAGTTCAGCCCCGGCTGCCTGTGACCACCTGGCCCCGGGGGCTAGGCGCTCGCCACCACTTCTGCTCACAGCACCAGGGACCGGGTGCTCCCTGCTGCCACCACCACCGCTGCTGCTGCTGCTGCCGCTTCCCTGCACAGCGCCCAGGGGCTGGGTGCTCGCCACCACCACAGTTTCATCTCCACCCCCAGGCCCGGTGCTCGTGCCACTTGACCCCGCCCCTGCTCCTGATTGGCTGGTAGCATAGCCAATCAGGAGAGAAAGTACTGTCAAATTTGCATGTTTCTCTTTTATTATATAGGATAGCCCAGGCAAATATGTACTCCTATGGGCTTTCTTGTTGTTTTGTTGATGGTTTCTTTTGCATGTAGAAGCTTTTTATTTTGATGCAGTCCCATTTTTTTTTTCTCCTTAGCCTCCATTGCCCTAGGAGCTGTGTTTGTAAAGATATTGCTACAACATATTTTTACTATTTTGCTGTCTATGGAGTCTTGTAGGGTTTTTATGGTTTCTATCTGACATTCAAGTCCTTTAACCATTTTAAGTTTTTTTTTGTGTATATGGTGTAAGTTGGTGATTTAGTTTCATTTTTTTGCATGCATCTGTCCAAATTTCCCAGCACCATTTATTAAAGAGATTGTTTGGATTCCATTGTATGCTCTTGCCTCCTTTGTCAAATATTAATTGAGTATAATGACTTGGGTCGATTTCTGGCTTTTCTGTTCTGTTCCATTGGTCTATATGTCTGTTATTGTGCCAGTACCAGGCAATTTTGAGAATGGTGGCTTGGTAATACAGCTTGATATCTGGTATTTTTAAAAAAAATATATTTTTTATTGATTTTTTACAGAGAGGAAAGGAGAGGGATAGAAAGCCAGAAACATCGATGAGAGAGAAACATCGATCAGCTGCCTCTTGCACGCCCCCTACAAGGGGATGTGCCCGCAGCCAAGGTATATGCCCTTGACTAGAATCGAACCCGGAACCCTTCAGTCCGCAGTCTGACACTCTATCCACTGAGCCAAACCAGTCTCGGCGATATCTGGTATTTTGATCCCTCCAACTTTGTTCTTCTTTCTCAGGATTGCTGTGGCTCTTCGGGGTATATATATTTTTTTTATTCCAGATGAATTTTTAGAGAGTTTGTTCTAGATCTCTGAAGTATGCTGTTGGTATTTTAGTGGGGATTGCATTGAATCTATAGATTGCTTTGGGTAGGATGGACATTTTAATGATGTTTATTCTACCAATCCATGGACATGGTATGTTCTTCCATTTGTTTATGTCTTCCTCTTTTTCTTTTTTCAATGTCCTGTAGTTTTCCAAGTAAAGGTCTTTTACATCCTTAGTTAAGTTTATTCCTAGGTGTCTTAATTTTTTTGGCACAATGGTAAATGGGATTTTTGTTTTGTTTTGTTTTTCTTTCTGTGAGTTTATTATTAGTGTATAAAAAAGCCACAGTTTTCTGGGTGTTAATTTTGGATCCTGCTACATTGCCAAAGTTTTTTAATTAGGTCTAGTAGTGTTTTGATGGAGTCTTTGGGGTTTGCTATATATAGTGTCATGTCATCTGTAAATAATGACAGTTTTGCTTCTTTTCCAATTTGGATGCCTTTTATTTCTTCTTCTTGTCTGATTGCTATGGCTAGTACTTTCAGTACTGCATCGAACACGAGTGGTAAAAGTGGACATCCCTATCTTGTTCCTGTTCTTAGGGGAAATTTGCTTAGTTTTTACCCATTGAGTGTGATGTTGGTTGTAGGTTTGCCATATAAGGCTTTTATTATGATCCCTCTATTCCCACTTTGCTGAACATTTTTTGTCAGAAAAGGGTGTTGGACTTTGTCAAATGCTTTTTATGCATAGATATGATTATGTGATTTTTGTCTCTCAGTTTGTTTATGGGATGTATCACATTTATTGACTTGTGTATATTGTATCCTCCTTGCATCCCCGGAATAAATCCTACTTGGTCATGGTGTATGATCTTTCTGATGAACTCTGAATCTGATTTGCTAGAATTTTGTTGAGGATTTTAGCATCTATGTTCATCAAGGATATTGTACTGTAGTTCTCTTTCTTGTGGTATCTTTATCTGGTTTTGGGATTAGCATAATGCTGTTTTCATAGAAAGAGCTTGGAAGTGTTGCTTTCTCTTGAAATTTTTTGGAATAGTCTGAGCAGGATAGCTTTTAATTCTTCTTTGAATGTTTGATAAAACTCCCTTGTAAAGCTATCTGAACCAGGGCTTTTGTTTGCTGGAAGATTTTTGTTCACTGCTTCAATTTCTTTGGTAGTTATCGGCCTATTCAGGTTTTTTTATTCTTCTTGATTGGGTTTTGGGAGCTTGTATTTTTCTAAGAATATATACGTTTCATCTCAGTTGTCCATTTTGTTGGAATAGAGTTGTTCATAGTATTTTTTCCATAATTGTTTGTGTTTCTCTGGGATTGTTACTTCACCTCTTTCATTTCTGATTTTGTTTATTTGGGTCCTCTCTGTTTTTTGGTGAGCCTGGCTAGAGGTTCATCAATCTTGTTTATCCTTTCCAAGAACCAGTTCTTGGTTTCATCGATCTTTTGTATTGTTGTTGTTTTCTTTTGGTCTCTATGTTATTTATTTCTTCTCTGATCTTTATTATTTCCTTCTTTCTGCTCACTCTGGGCTTTTCTTGTTGCTCTCTTTCTACCTCATTGGGTTTTTGTTGTTGTTGTTGTTATTTTGTTTTGTTAATTCTCACTGAGGATATTTTTTTCCATTGATTTTTAGAGAGAATGAAAGGGAGAAAGGGAACGGGAGGGAAAGAAGAGAGAGAGAGAGAGAGAGAGAGAGAGAGAGAGAGAGAGAGAGAGAGAGAGAGAAACAGCAATGTGTCTTTCTCACACCCTGACTGGGGCCAGGGATGGAACCTGCAACCCAGGTATATGCTCTTCAGAGAGAATTGAACCCGTAATCCTTCAGTGCTTGGGCCAATGCTCTAACCACTGAGCAGCATCAGTTTTGATCTGACCAATGTCTACCTGTCCCAACATCATTTCCCAACATAGCCCTCCACACATGGCTTCTGCCATCAACAGATTTTTAAGCAGAGAAGTGGCACAATAATATTTACATTTTAGCAAGATCACTCTGATTTGGGAAATGGGTTGGGGCTGTTGAGGTGAGAAGGAAGAGAGATAGTAGGAAAATAAATTAAGAAGCTGTAGGATTGTCTAGAAAAGAGATGTTGATAGTTTGGGCTAGTGTGGTGACAAAGGAGATAGAAATAAGTTGAAATATTTGAGACACATTTCTTTTTAGGGAAGAAATGAGGTTGTAAGCCAGAGTAGAAAATACAAACAGAAGAACGAGTTCATAAGGTAAAATATTGAGATAGATTTTGGACATGTCGAGTTTGAGGACTTATGGGACATCTACTTGAAGTGTTCCTTGGTAATTTGGTTTAGATAAATCTAGGGCAGAGCTAGAGATATGGATTTGGGAGTTGCCAGCTTATAGATATGGCTATTGAGCCCATGAGTTGATGAGTGTATCTCAGAAAAGCATATACACTGGGGGTACCAGCTGGCCAACAGCAAATTCTCAGGGAGCACTATCATCCAACCGGTGAACAAAAGAAACCTGAAAGAAAACCACGGAAAAGTTGGGACAGGATCTGACAACACTTGTTTTAGATAAAGGAAAGTGAAATCCTAATGATTTATTACTTGGTCAGATAACCACAACAAACAAGTGCATCAACAGAATATAGTGCTCAATTCTGAGTGCCAACCTTTTACAAGGATGTTGATAAACAGAGCATGTTGGGAGGAAGCCCATCAGAATGGTGAGGAATAAAGCAGAGAGGTTAATGCTTTCATATAGAGAAGATATTTAGGGAAAACACATTCACCATGTGAAAAAAATTAGCTTTGTTTTTATGTTCCAGAAAGAATTATGAGGCATTACAAAGAAATACACTTCAGTCAATATAAAGAATAATTTTACAAGTGGTTAAAAAATGGAATAGGTTGACTTGTTCAGAGTGAGAATCCCTTTTAAGCAAGAGTAATATTCTTGTCCTGAGTAAGATTTACTTGTTGACATAGTTTTGAATTTGAGAAGCTAGTGATTCTGTAAAATTGTCTGTCTCTCTGGGTGTACATATTTCATGCACATATTTCAGGTCACTACACATATGGGATCAGTGTGTCATGCAGTAAGTTCTGGGTGACTATAAGGAATGACATTTATTCGTTGGAGGCTGGAAGTGAAAGTGACATGAATTCCCACCATGTTCTTATCTGCACTCATGAAATTTTGTTGAGAATCCCTCTGAGAGAGAACGCCTCAGCATTGAGTCTGTTTTGTGGCCTTGAGCTGAGACAGTTGACGAGACATCTTACAATAAGAACAAGGGCAAGATGCCCTAAGGGCTTCACATACATTTATATCAAAATTCTGTGAAGGAAAATCAATGTTTTGCTTCTGGCAATGAAACTCCAAACCTTACCAAATTACTGGGAATGAACACTTAATTTTCAAACACTAGAGGGGTGGGGGGGGAACACCCATCATCTGAACAAATTCTTCATGCTATTTCTGGATATAAGTCTTTCTTAAAAACTTCCTCAGCGAATCCTTTTCTGATCACTCAATCTAAAATTTTACCCCACCCAATACTTCATTTCCTTGATCTCTGTATCATGTTTCCCTTAATACTTGTCTTTCCCAGAAGCAAGATCTTAGACAAGGAGTTGATGTAGGTACTTTGTATGCGTGATGATTCCAGGTAGGCCATTGAGACATGGGGGAGTGAGACAGGGAAGGGGAGAAAGCTAATGCAGGGTGTGGTGATCAACGGGTTTTGCTGTGGGCAAATGGGACTGAGTCCTGATGGGGATCTCTGGGAGATTGTGTGGACATGCCTTGATATCCTTGGAGTATATCTGCAACATAAGGAAGTTGGGTTGTTTACCCACCACTTCTCATCAGCCCATGGTTGAGAAATATTGTAGGGAGTTGGCACTTTTAACTTGCCAGCAATTCTAGTTTCTGTGCTTGGGCAAGTGTCATCCAGCTGTCAGAGAAAGCCCTATGTGTTGCAGGAGCTCGCACTTGGAGGTCTGGGGTCAGGATGCAGGGGAATCTGTGAAGGTCACTGATAGGATCTGCTAGAGAACTTGTTAACTCTACTAGACTCTCTCTCCTTGTGTGTGTGTGTGTGTGTGTGTGTGTGTGTGTGTGTGTGTGTGTTTTGGTTAATCCTCATCTGAGAATATTTCTCCATTGATTTTTAGAGAACATGGAAAGGAGAAAGAGACACATATCAATGTGAGCAAGACATATCAATTGGTTTCCTCCTGCATGCAACCTGACCATGGCCACTGAACCTGCAACCAACTGAAATATGTGCCCTTGACTGGAATCGAACCCCAGGCCCTTCAGTCTGCGGGCAGAAACTCTATCCACTGAGCCAAGCTAGCTTGGGCTGGACTGTATATTTTACTTATATTTATTGTCTGTCTCCCATGATTGCATAAGCTTCACAAAGATAAGGACCTTTCTGTTTTGGTTACTGGGTGGCACTCGGAAATGGTTTCTGAGTTATTCAATATTTAACAACTACTAATTAGTGACTACCTGCACTAGGTACTCATATTCCTTGATACCATGATCTCCAAGGGTCTGGGTAGATCTGCACTGTCTTTATAACTAATAATTAGCCTATCCTGAGTCAAGATTAAGAATTACAAGGGAAGGGTGATAACTAGACAGTTTTGTTGTAACCCATATTTTTGGTAAATAAAGAACTGTGACAAGATGAATTGCTAGGTCAGAAAGAGGTCAATAGGGGATGGAAGGAAAAATGCACATAACAGATCAGGTTGCTTACTCTAACCCCAGCTTCTACAGAGAAGGCCTGGACACATGGTTTCCAAATCCAAGCCTATCACTGGCAGACGGTTGGTTTCTGGTTTCAGGCAGAAGTTGTAATCTTAGGATCATACTTAAGGAAGTTGTCTTTGCTCTGGACTCTGTGCTCCAGTTATGATCTGCCAAATGAAATAGATGAATCACTGAGTGTGTAATCAACAACGTTTCCAGAGTGTTGACCAAGTGTGACTGTTGAATTACATCACACCTGCCCTGAGCTTTTTTCTAGCAAGTCTTACCTGCAGTTTAGAAAATTTACCTTGAAAAATTTGGCCAATCATTCCAGCCCATCACTGGGCATTCTCTGATTCCCAGTTTTATTTCTTTCAGCTTCCTGTTATTTCTTAATTTAACAAGCCACTATTTAGCACTTATCTCTGAATCTTCATATATTTTAAAATTATCATAAATAAGGAAATACACATGAATTTTGATGGCATATTCTTGTACATGGCCACATCTTTTCACCTTATATTATGGTGTTCAAAAAGGACTGACCAGATTAAAAATCCTTCAAGTTACTGCTCCACAATTTTTAACTTTGATTTTTTCCTGAGTATCCAAAGTTATAGATACATAGCCCAATAGCTCCAATTCTTCTTAGCAGTTTCTACTTTGATTTCTAATTGGGAACGTTTCTTTACTCAACATTGGAATAGGTTCTATTTTAAAATCATTCATGGGTACCTCTAGAGTATATCTCCAAAGTTGGGGAAGAAATTTATTTCTAAGTGCAAATCCAAATATTTCTAAAGTGTAACTGCAGGATGAACATTTAGAGACATTTGTTGTATGTAAGCACATCTGGCCTAGAAGTAAAACCCCCAAAAGAGGTAACTTGGAAATTTTTAGTAAATTAGGTCTTCATCATCAAAATAAGATTTCTGAATATTACTAGTATTTATTAATGGTTATTAAGCTGGGCATTGCACAAAACAAAGTGGTAAAATCTAAATGCCTGTAGGAGAATTAAACATGTTTGGGAGGTCCTGTACCCAAATTCATCAAGGTTTGCTAAGAGAGACTGTGAGTTGAGGATAGTGTTTTTTGGGACCCTTCTGTGCCAAAGATTGTATTTAAACCACAGAATATCAGTCAAATCATTAGGTCCTGTGTAGATTCACCAAAGCCATATAGGTCTTGCCTAAGACTTTGGATTTTCTATCCTGAGAAGTAACAACCAACATTGGCACAAACCAACAAATGGACAAACCATGTGTTTGTAAAAACACTAGAAAATAAATTAAACAAAGACAGAAAAAGTATTTGTGTTATGTTAAAAAATTAGGGACAAGAAAATGTACATTTTCATCTGAAAGCTCCTGTGGTATTCTGTAAAGGTTTTCTCTCAAGAGGAACAATGAGTTTGCTGGTGTGATAAATTAGCAGACACCTCCTTTGGTGTGAAGTATTCCTGTGTTGCAAATCACTGATTTTATTAGATGGCACTCTAGCAGCAGTCTAATGCTGCCTCATGAAAAATCCATAACAATTCAATCTCATTTTAATGATTCTGGAAAATAATAGGACATATTTGAGAGCATCCCACTTACTCATAGTTCCACTTTCTCATCATGCCTGTTAAAGTGAATGTGATTCATGGACTTTTGTGGCTATTATTATTGTTATTATTATTATTTTTTTTAGCAATGTATGAACCCAACTCAGCTTATCCTTACCTGCCTGATTCACACATCATTTCTCCCCTTACCATATAGTATATCTTTCATCTTGCATATGCTACAGCTTGCTTACTTATTCATTTGGTTTCTAAACTCATTGGAGAAAGATCAAAACTGATTCAGATGAGTGTTTAAAACCATTATGATACTTGCTTTTGGAAAAAATGCACATACGGCTTACATATTTAGTTTAGAGAATAACTGAAAATAACTGTACCTAAGATTCTCTTCAGACTCATAATTAGGGAAAAGGAGAGTTTCTAAAATAAACAAAAAATCGATGAAAGCCAATCCAAGTCATCCTGTTAAAGTGAATGTGATTCATGGAGCATTGTCCTATTTGCCTTCTAATCTCATTTTGTTTACTTCTGTGTAAATCTTTATTCATGTGACACTTTCATTGTATGAAAGTCATGCTATTTTCCTGTCATCACAAACCCTCTGGGAACAGAAGAGTGTGATGTGTATTCTCAAATAAATCACTTTCTTTCTTTCTTTTTGTTGAATATAGTTAGAATAATTTATTTTTGCAGGCTCAATATTGGAAGAGAATGGGACATTACTCTATTTTTGTATGTTCTGGTTCTTGTTTTAGGACACAATCCATCCATTGTTTAAACTGTATACATCCTTCAAATATCTGAAAGTAGGAGATTATAATACATTACAAGTTCCATAGGTGCATACATTTTTTCTAGATGACATATTTATTATGAGAATATGCTCTTTGCATGATTTTTCCAGTTAGGATCATCATTGATCAATAGCAAATATTTAGTCTGCTAATACAATATCAGTCTGTACCTCTGTTTTTATTGCTATTTTCTGCTACAGATGCTTTTAGTGTGATGTATATTTATTAGTGTACAACTTCAGCAATATAAAGACTGTTGACATTATTCTTTTGTTTATTACATTTTAATGGTTTTAACTACCATTTGTTGTCTGCTGCTATTAAGAAATCCTTTAATAGATATACAATATTTTGAAGGTAGTGGCAACAACAATTTCCTAAGAAAAAAATCAAAGTACTGAAATAATGATAGAGGTCTGTTCAGTTGCCTCAGTTTGCCCAGGGAGACTTTGAATAGATTGAAATAATTTTTTTTTGTGGCTGTGTATGCCTATATAGGACCATTTGCCCAATTCACCATTGTTGGAGGTTAGGGACATCATATTTTGTTATCTGTCATGTTACATCATTAGTATTTCTAGAAACATTGGTGATCATTCATAGAGGTCCTTGGCTTTTCATGGATCAGATTTATTCATTTCTCTAGTCCTGCATTTCTGAATTTTTTTCAGCTAAATATATTTGCCTCATCCTATTGTACCTCAGGCAATTAAAAGATTTATTAACATACAAAAAGCAGAGAGCATAGCCCAAAAAACCTGTTTATATGGAAAATGGCTGATTTGGACCATACCATGTGAAAATGTTTTTAAAACCTAAAGGAAAAACAAGTAACTTACCATAAACTTTGGGTGATTTTTCTTATGACAGATGTAAATGTCAATGAACCATTCACAAATTCTCCAACAATTACAGAGGATTTTATTTTTAAATGGATTCTATATTTTAAGTATTGAAATGTCTCACTGCAACCTTTATTTTTTCACTTTTTCAACCTTCTAGGGAGTAGGTTGTGGGATAGCTGACCCATTATGTTCTCCATCCTGAATCAGTATTGGTGGTGATATCTTCAACATATAGGTTCAGTCTTCCCAATTCTGAAGTCAATCCTTGATTGATTCTGAACAAGGTGGGCTTTATAATGGTAGTCTTGCACTCATGGGCTGGTATAGCTTCCTGGTGCAGTGATAGGTTCTGTATTCAGAATGGTTGGAGTAATGCTTGGTTGTCAGGTACAGATGTACTTTGGAGATATGCATGTTTTAATATAGATACAGTATCTTACCAATATGATTATTTCTTTTATATTATGATTCATTCTAATACTTGCATATTGCCTTTTTCTTTAAAATTTTTTTAAAAAAATATTACAAATATTAAAATATTTGTCACTTTCTATTACCTTTTTCTTGACCACTTTCCCACATGTTCTTATTTGGCCTTCAGCTCACTCTCAAGAGACCTAAGTAAGTTGCCTGGACAAACAGAAGGTATCCCATTGTTGAGAAAATAGCAAAAAACATCTCTAGAGCATGTGGGGAAACTTTTCCTGGTTTGTCCTAATTGGTATTTACTCTCTGAATTTGTTCATTCTTCCTTGTATCTGTAATGGTTCCTAAACCATAAGGAGCTGGACTGTGGAGACAATTTACCTCCCCCACTCATTGTTTTTTCTTTTCTCAACTTTTCTTCAGCTTCTGCAATTTGCCTCAGGATCAGAGTAATGGATCTGTGATGCCTGCTGTTGGTGGTTGGTGCTGGAGTGTGGAGAAGATGTTTAACCTATTTTCAGGGGATATATAAAACCACAAGATAAATTTGGCATAGTTTCCAAAGGTCAAGCTGTTATTTCTCTTCCTCCTCCTCCTCCTCCTCCTCCTCCTCCTCCTCCTCCTCCTCCTCCTCCTCCTCCTCCTTTTCCTCTTCTCCTCCTCCTCCTCCTCCTCCCCCTCCTCCTCCTTCTTCTTCTTCTTCTTCTTCTTCTTCTTCTTCTTCTTCTTCTTCTTCTTCTTCTTCTTCTTCTTCTTCTTCCCATGCCCCCACACAGTAACAATGATCCTTGTGAGCACCTCTGCAAGACAGCCACCCTTGCTTTCTGACCTGATGCCAGACAGTCTGGTTTCTCCCCTTAGGAGTTTGAGTCCCCAGAGTCTCATCAGAAACTGGAGTTCTGACCAGTTGGGAGCTTGTATCTCCCTTCCAATAAAAACAAACAAACAAACCAGCATATTCAGTTGCCAGCCCGATTTGCAAGTGTGTCCATACCTCTGCTCTTCCACCCATGCCTCTGTACCTCTTATCCAGTATCAATGTGCTTTTTTCTTTCCTTCTAGTTATAGAACTTCTATTCAGCCAGCTTTCACATGGTTCTGGATGATACTTGTTTTGTCTTTTAGTTTTAGTATTGGTGTGGTTGTGAGAGGTAGCACATATAGGTGTATACTTTATGCCGCCATCTTGCTTTCTCCCAAGCTGCTATTTCTTAAAGTTCTGCAATTTAGACTGGGCTCAGCAGGGTTGTTTTGCTACTCCACCTTGTGACTGCTGGAGCTGGAACATTTACGATATCTTTTTACTGACATGCCTGGTGTCTCAGCTGCAAGGGCTGCAAGAGCTGGTGGCTAGACATGCATCTCTCTTTCTCTTTCCACATGGTCTCTCCATTAGAATAGCTGGACCTGTTTACATGGTGGCTCAAGGCCAAGAAAGAACATTCTAAGAGAACAATCCTCATTGTGAAATCACTTGATCAAGTTTCTGCTTGTATCATACCAATGTCCCATTGGCTAATGTAAGTCATGTAGTCCAGCCCATGAAAGGTTTTTTTTTTTTCCAGGATTCATTTGTGAGTTTGCCAACCTAAAGTCTACCGTATAGAGAGTGATATACCAAGTTTACATGAATTTTAAAATGAAACAGGTGATTTGAAGATAACTTTGCCTTTATGGTAGGCTAGAACTTATCCACTCTGGAGAAGGCATTTACTTTTTTTCTGCTGCTGAGAACTGACCCAAGCAAGTTTGTTGTGCACAAATATTAGGTTCTCTTTGGTATCTTGTTAATGGCTGGTGTCAGTGAGAGTTAAATACTCTCTCATAATCATTTATTAGGTTACTAGGAAAGCAAGTCTCAGACCAATTGCTGCTACTCATATCAGCCTTTATGTAAGCAGGCACAAAACAATCCTAAGCCAGTTCTACAAACATCATTTAAGAATCTCACTTAGGGCCCCATTCCTAAGGAGAAAGATTCCAGGGCTCACTAGTGTCTTACCTTCTGTTTTAGCAAGCATAGAGAATGCTTATAAAATATTATAGCCAATTAACATTTCTCCACTGCTACTAATTTCCCAAATGAAAGCTCCATGTTATCCATTAACAAGCCGCTAATTCCACCAATGAAAACCCACTTCTGACATTATGTTGATTAGAAAAACTCTGGCATTGAAGGGAGAAAATGACTGAAGACCTTCTATCATCATCTCTAGTGTAAGACTTTTCTAATAAAGTTGAACTAATCATCTCCAGAATGTGGGTTTCTGATTAGGGCAATATCCTGCCCCAAGACTGTAATTGTAACTAACACACAATCTGTACTAAAGGATATTAAAACAAAGTATAGATACCATAACATGTGCCTTAAAGGCTGCTTTAGTGGAAAAAATTGTCACATTTTTCACCACATTATAGGATATTAAGATCTTGGGATTAAACTTTGTGGACTCATTGCTTCTGGAAAGAGCAACATCCCAGTAAGGTAGCTTTCCAAAACTAATTTAAATTTTGTGTAAATATGAAAAGTTCATAATTAAAATTTTATTAAAATATTTTATTTATTTTTTATTTTCAACATATGCATAAATAGGAGAAGTTGTATCTATCATCCAGCTTTGTGCTGGTCAGTAATGACTAATTATTTCTACTCCTCCCCAATTCCCTCCCTGCTGAATTATTTTAAAGTCCCAGATACCATGTTATCTCATCTGTAAATAATTCAGTGTGTATATGTGCATTTCTAACAACAAATCTAAGGATTGTTCCATTAGCATAAGCACAATATTACTAATACATCGAAGAAATAAATAGTTTGTCAATATCCAGTCAGCATTCAAATTTCTCTGAATAATAAATGTCTATTTATAATTGGTTTGTTGGACTCAGGATTCAAACAAGGTTTGTAGATTGCATGTGGTTGATATGCACCGTAGGTCTTATATTTCTTATAGTAGTTCCATACAAGGTTTCTTAGTTTCAGCACCTTGAACAATTTAGACTAGCTAATTATTTGCCATGGGGGCTGTCCTGTCATTGTAGGATATTTAGCAGTATTCCAGGTCTCTACCTACTAGATATGGATAGTACCAGCCCCTCATGTGACAAACAAAAATGTTCCAAACATTGCCTAATGTCCCTCGAAGGCAAAATTGCCCCACTTGAGAACTACTGATTTAGTGTTTCATTGGTAATGTTTTTTTTAAAACTAAATGATACATCAAAAATATAAAAGTTGCCCAGATATAAACAAGTTACAGAATAAAGCATACAAAACCACAATGGATTACATGTGACAATTCTGTTTAGCTTCTATT
The DNA here is from genome assembly GCA_027563665.1 of Antrozous pallidus. NCBI lineage: Eukaryota > Metazoa > Chordata > Mammalia > Chiroptera > Vespertilionidae > Antrozous > Antrozous pallidus. Next base: position 69,004,656 of record CM050511.1, read on the forward strand.
TTGATCATTTTATGTCAGTATCCAAAATGCTAAACTCTAGCATTTTTTCTTAATCTAGTGCTGCATGATGGCAATTCCTGAGGTAAACTTAGTGTCCACTAACAGCATCTTGGGGTATAACCCAAGTCCTCTGAGAAAAAATTTGGATATTTATATTCCCACACACAATAGAATCCATAATTATATTACCAATTTCATTTAAAAAGTATAAATGAGCCCTTATAATATTTTTACATCTAAATATGTAATTTTAGCCCACCCAAATCCTTTGACTTGTAAAGTATGTATTCAGATAAAATCTCTTGGTTAATCTCTATGGAATAACACTGACTAGCACCAAATCTAAAATCAAAAGTTTCAGTAATTTCCAAAAGTAGCTCAGAATCAATACCCTAAAGAGAATTCCATTTTTTTTCAACTACAACTCTTATCACATTCCCTGTGGAAGATATTTAAGCTAAATATTGTCAGTGTACAGGTGCTCATTGTGTTCTGAATATACCTTATGACTTCTGCCAATAAGGTACTGTCTACTATAGTAGTTTTCAATGAAATCAGACTATAGATTCCACATTATAAAAATCCTATATAATAAGAGTATTATGCAAATTGACCATACATCCACTACACCCACCAGCCACACCCACCAACCAATCAGGAGCGAATATGCAAATAAACCCAACCAAGATGGCTGCAGGCCACAGAGAGCAGGAGGGAGGCTTGGGTTTCCCTGGTGATGGAGGAAGCCAAGCTTTCTGCCTGCCCTTGCTGGCTCAGGCCTTCACTCAATGCTACAAAGTTTCAATTGTAGAAGACAATGACGACAGTCACAGAGCTGGAGAGAGCAGGAGGCTTGAGTTGCACCAAGAGATGGAGGAAGCCAAGCTTTCCACTGCCCTGGCCAGCCTAAGCCTCCTCTTAAGGCTACAACATTTCAATTATAGAAGGTAAATAAATCCAACAGAAATGGCTGCCCACCTGGAGCAAGCAGGCTTGGCTCTGCTCCAGGCTACAAAATTTCAATTGTAGAAGAAAAATAAATCCCAGATACCAAGGCCTCCACTTGGGTCGCCAGGGGGCATGGCCAGCCTGCAAATCACCTCAGGCCTCTCGCCCAGGCTGTCCCACACCCCAAGGGAACCCCCACCCTGATCCCGGACATGCTTCAGGGCAAACCAGCCAGCCCGCACCTGTGCACCAGGCCTCTATCCTATTTAATAAAAGAGTTATATGCAGATTGACCATCATTCCAACATACAAGATGGCTGCCCCCATGTGGTCAAAGATCCTACCCCCATGTGGACACAAGATGGCCACCAAAAGATGGCCAGCAGGGGAGGACTGTTGGGAAGGACCAGGCCTGCAAGGGAGGGCAATTGGGGTTGATCAGGCCTGGAGGGGAGGGTAATTAAGGGTGACCAGGTCAGCAGAGGAGGGAAGTTGAGGGCGACAGGGCCTGCAGGGAAGGGCACTTGCGGGGGACCCAGGGCTGCAGGGGAGGGCAGTTAGGGGAAAACAGGCTGGCAGGGGAGCAATTAGGCATCAATCAGGCTGGCAGGGGAGTGGTTAGGGGGTGATCAGGCTGGCAGACAGAAGCAGTTAGGGGCAATCAGGAAGGCAGGCAGGTGAGCAGTTGGGAGCCAGCAGTCCTGGACTGTGAGAGGGATGTCCAATTGCCCGTTTACGTCCTACTGGGATCGGGCCTAAATGGGCAGTCGAACATCCATTAAGGTGTCCCAGATTGGAGAAGGTGCAGGGTGGGCTGAGGGACACTCCCTCCTTCCCCCGTGCATAAATTTTGTGTACCGGGCCTCTAGTTCTATATAATAAAAGCCCAGCAACCAAAAGGCAGAATGACCAGAACAACTGGTAGACCAGTCACTATGATGCACACTGACCACCAGGGGGCAGATACTCAATGCAGGAGCAGCCCCCTGGTGGTCATTGTGCTACCACAGTAGGAATGCTGCTTGGCTGATCGGGATGAACAGCTGTTTCCATTGTGAATCCTGGGCCAACAGGCAGGAACCCAGGCTGTGATCATTGCCTCCTCACCCCAGGCTGCTCCTCCTTTCCCCCTGCCACTTCCTCTGGATGCCTACAGGCCACACAGTGCCATCACTGGGCTTGCACAGCTGACCCTGGAGACTGGGAGGTGGGTTCATTGCCATCGCAGGACTGAGACCTAGTCCACTGCCTCTCAGTGCTATTGTCACTGGGCCTGGCCCAACCAGGTCCCCTGGAGAGGCTAGTGATCAGGGAGCAGCCACTCAGAGGACGGCTGCTTGGCTGACCCAGATGAACAATACTCCCACAGTGGGCTGACCTCCGCAGGCCACTCTCCCCACTAGAGCACAAATCCTGTGCACTGGGCCTTTAGTATCTTAATAAATATCAAAAGCAACATTTTAATATTACTAATTTTTAAAAGCAACTTTTTAGAGATAGCACTATAATAGCTCTTACTATATTTCTGTCCCAAGAATGAAAATTGACATTTAATTAGATTTTCAGAGCCCCAAAAATTAGGGGTTGGCCTTTCCATAGCTCATCTTATAATTGCACAACTGAAGGCCACATGGAAGTTAAACAATGCCATCTTTTAAAAGTTATTTTTTGAAATTCTCCTTAAGCCTGTCTTTTCATGCTAATTCTACATTCTTCATGTAACAAAATAAACTTTGTTTAACTAACAGCAAAATTAAAACAATTACTTTCCTCTCTACAATTTATTTTATTTTTATTTTAAAAAAATATATTTTATTCGTTTTTTTACAGAGGGGAAGGGAGAGAGATAGAAAGTCAGAAACATCGATGAGGGAGAAACATCGATCAGCTGCCTCTTGCACACCCCCTACTGGGGATGTGCCCGCAGCCACGGTACATGCCCTTGACTGGAATCAAACCCGGGACCTTTCAGTCTTCAGGCCGAAGCTCTATCCACTGAGCCAAACCAGTTTTGGCATCCCCTCTACAATTTAATTAAATCTTCCAGTAGAAGCCAAAATGATAATTTTAAGATAAAAGATGCCCCAAATGGACATGTCATCTCTTCACAGATTGAAAAATATGAAGATCTCCAACATTAGTATTTCCCCCCTTCTCTTTTCTTGGGTGGTTGTCCATTTGCCTTCTTCCACTAGGTTGTCTACCATAGTTGGGGTTTAGAGGCTGAAGTGAATATCCTTTCAAAAATGTATTTTGAATGCCATCCTTAGTTTCATGCAAGAAGTGAGCTAAAATCCCACAGAGATGAGGTAGAAATTGCCAGTGGAACTACACTTTGACCAGATTCTACTTTGGAGGACAGATGCTGTACACTTATATTTGTTGAATTCCAAATACCCCCAGATTAATTCATTAATAAGAAGGTTTCATGAGACAATGGTGGTTAGGGTTCATTTTCATCATCTAAAGCAGTGGTTGGCAAACTCATTAGTCAACAGAGTGGCAAACCATGGCTCTTGAGCTGCATGTGGCTCAGGAGCCACAGTTTGCCGACCACTGACCTAGATCATTGAAAACTTCGGCCCAAATTCTCACTTTTAAATACTCTAAGACTCCCCTTTTTTCCAAAATGTCCTTTAAAACATTGTAGAACTTTTCCAGACAAGACAAGCGAATGGCCAGGCCAAGCAACTGTCTACCTCTAGTTTTCCTCAGGTTGTAGGGATTCAGTGAGACAACCAACCAAAGGGCATAGGATTGTGTTTAACACCAAGAATGGTTGTGGATACCATAAGTATCAGCCCCATGTGAAAAGCCAAAGCCTAGGTAGGACCCAGAAAAATGCACCAGGGGCCCATGGTTTAGGACTGTAAACCTCTCCTCTCAGATACTGTAAATCCTGCTCCAATTCACAGTTGGTTTAAAAATTGCCCCTGTGCTGCCCCTTTCCTCACAGGTCCCTGCTCATGTCTGTCTAACTGCCTACCACAGGTCCAAATGTTGTCTATCTGATTCATATATGCTAAAGTTTCTCATTTTCTTTCACTTAAAAATTTTAATAGCTATTGATGATCATTCCCTATAGTCATTGTTTATTAGGGATTGCAAAATGGAGATATTATTTTTTACCAGAGGCCCAATGCACGAAATTCATGCATGGGGAGGGGTCCCTGTATCCTCTCCAATCTAGGATCCCTCTCACAATCTGGAGCCACTGGCTCCTAACCGCTTACTTGCCTGCCTGCCTGATGCCCCTAACTGCTCTCCCCTCCTGGCCTGATCACTCTAACTGCCTAACTGCCTAACTGCCACCTTCTCCCTTCTCCTGCAGTGCCAGTTTTCCCTCTTCTCTCTTCTCCTGCGGTGCCACCTTCTCCCTTCTGGCTTCTCCTGTGGCACCTTCTCCAGCGGCCTCTGTGACAGGGACCATGGCACTGGACCATGGCTTTGTCTGGAAGGACATGTGCTGACCATCAGGGGTGGTGGCAGTGGAGGTGCTGCCAGCCCCAATAAGAGCAGGATCACAGAGGGATGGTGGAGCAGGTGAACCATGCCAGGCCAAGACGGGTTCAAGCGCAGGGACCGATTGCCCTGCTGATCACCATGCAGATGGCAACACTGGTGGCAGGAGCAGAGGGCGGGGCTCCCAGGCACTGAAGGAGATAGGGCAAATAACAATATTTAAAAATTTCTTCTAATTATTTTCCTTTCAATGTGCATGAATTTGTGCACCAGGCCACTAGTTTTATATGAAAATGTCTCTCAGGGAGAGGGCACTCAGGTTTGCAGGCTTCTATTCAGTCTTGTCAGGTTCCAAGAGCAGGCGTGGTCTCAGCAATATATGTTCCTCATTTGCTTTTTTCACTTAACAACCTAACCTACCTTGGGGAATATTCTCTAGCAGGATTTATCAATAACAGTACTATGGACCAGATAACTCTTTATTCTGGGGGACTGTCCAGTGTGTGGTAAGATGTTTAGCAGCATCCCTGGCCTTTACCTACTAGTTGCCAGTAGCACATCTATTAGACAGTCAAAAATATCTTCAGACATTGCCAAATATCCTTTAGAAGGCAAATTCATCCCTGAGATCAGTGCTTTATAATAACATTGAGAGCTTTCTCATTTTTTTCTGACCACATCACTCTGCATTTTGTGAGTGTATCACAGTTTTTCCTGTAGTTCCTTATTATGGGCATTTAAGTGGTTTCTAGACATTTCCTCCTACAGTGCTACATGGATGATATTGTGCCTACATCCTTTTATATTTTTGCTAGAGTATTTTTGGTAGGATTACTAGGTCAATGGGTAAATGTGCATGTAATCTACCTAGATATTACCCAAATTTCTCTCCTTGGGATTGTACTATTTTTCATTTCCTACAAAAACATTGTTTTTTCCATAGCCCCACCACAGAGCATGTTATTCATATTTAACATTTTATCTATATATTTAAGGCATTTGCTTTTCTTTTTCTGTAAATGATATCATTTGCACAGTTTTCTAGAATCATTAGATCTCTTTTTAGAGATATGAACACTTTATGAATGATATAAGTTGTAAGTCTCCCTCCCTCCCTCAGTTTGTATTTGTCTTTTGATTTGTTATTTCTTTCATGTGAAAGTTCCTATTTTTAATACGGTCAAAATTTATCCCTTTTCTTTATTGTTTTTGGATTTTTAAATCAAAAATATTTTTCTCCATTTTTGAGTTACAAAAAGAATGACTCATGTTCTCTTCTAATACCTATGTATTTGTGTGTGTGTGTGTGTGTGTGTGTGTCTGTTATTAAACATTTAGTTCCACTTGGAAATTATTCTGGCATACACTGTGAGGAATGGTTTTAGTTTTATATTTTTCTATATAAATAACCAGCTTTTAATTAGTCAGTTTGTTTTCCATACTGATTTGAGATTCTGCCTTTATAATATCCTAAACTTTTATTTTCAGTTTGATGTATTTTTGATTTTTATTTCTTTTTTGGTTGCTATATCTATCAATTCATGTGCCTACAAATGAAGGCTTTATAATATTTTTTATTTTTTTAGAAGGGCTGTCTTCCCAGTCCACTGATGTTTTGTTAAGTGTTTCCCTGGATATTAATGCTTATTTGTCCTTTTGAATAAAATATATAATCAACTTATCAAGCTCTGGGGAAAAACAATACCTATTTTTGTTGCAATTATGTTACATTCATAAAGTCACTTAGGAAGAACTGACATTTTCAAGATGCTGAGTTTTCCTATCTAAAAACATGCTGTGTCTTTCCATTTGTTCGAGCCCACCTTTGTGTCTTTTAGGAATGATTTATAGTCTATAAAAATTTTTTCTTAATTTTTTTATTGACTTTTTTTCAATTATAGCCCAGTGGTAAGGCAATCATATACTTTACAGTGCCGCCCGCCCCCATATATCTGGTACTCAACTGGCACCATACAGAGTTATTACAAAACTAGAGGGCTGGTGCATGAAATTCATGCATGGGACGGGGGTCCTGCACCCTCTCCAATCCGGGACCCCTTGGGGGATGTCCGACTGCCAGTTTCAGCTCACTCTCTGGGACCAGGCCTAAACCGGTAGTTGGATATCCCTTTCACAATCCTGGATTGCTGGCTCCTAATCGCTCACCTACCTGCCTGCCTGGTTGCCCCTAATTGCCTGCCCCCACCAGCCTGATTGCTCCTAACTGGCCCCCCTGTTGGCCAGGTTGCCCCCTCCCTGCTGGCCTGGTTGCTCTTATCTACTCCCACCACCCCCGGCATGGTTACTTCTTACTGTCTCCCCTGCCCCCGCTCACCTCAAACTGTCCCCCCTGCCAGCTTGATCACCCCCAACTTCCCCCCATGTTGGCCTTGTCGCCCCATACAACCTGCTTGTTCAGTTGTTTGATTATCCCTCACTAACCCCCCTGCCAGCCTGGCCATAGGCAGCCATCTTGTGAGGGCATGAAGGTTAATTTGCATATTACCTCTTTATTATATAGGATTATTATAAAAGACTATATTTCCTATGCTATACTTTACATCCCTGTGATTACATTAGAACTACCAATTAGTTTACCTATTTCACACAGTCCTCTAAGCCCCCTCCACTCTGGCAACCATCAGTCTGTTCTCTGTATCTATGAGTCTGTTTCTGTTTTGTTGTTTATATTGTTCTTTAGATTCCACATATAAGAGAAATCATATGATATTTGTCTTTCTCTGATATTTGACTTATTTCACTTAATGTAATACCCTCTAGATCCATCCATGCTGTCACTAATGGTAAGATTTCTTTCTTTTTTCCCAGCCAACATGGCTCAGTGGTTGACTGTCGACCTATGAACCAGGAGGCCACAGTTCGATTCCTGGTCAGGGAACATGCCCAAATTTTGGGCTCAATCCCTGGTGTGGGGCATGATGTTTCTATATCTCTCTCTTCTATTCCCTTTCTTTTGAAATAAATAAAAGTATATTTATAAAAGATTTCTTTCTTTTCTATATAGTCTATAAACATTTTGATCATCATACAATGTGAAGAGTAAGACTGTCCTCCCATTCCACACCATGACTTCAGGGCACATACATGCTTTGAGACTCATTTTCTTATTTTTGTAGACATGACAATTTAAACTTGGTTCTATCTTTCTGAACATTTTGGAGGTAGGCAGAAGAATTATATGAGGAATGATAAGAGTATGGGCTTTGGAGTTAGACTGCTTTTGTTTTGAATTTGGCTCATTTATTATCTCTGTGACCATGGACAAATCTTATTGACAAAATAGAAGTTTTTACCTTCTATTGTAATAAGGCTTAAAAGAGATAACATATGTGGCAGCTAGCACAGTGCCTGGTATGAGTAAGGGTTTACTTTCAATGGTAGCTGGTATTTGTTGTGGGTTAAATTTTCCCAGCAAATCATCCTGGTCCTGAACAATTTCCCATATATAATTGAAAACCTTACACTAGCCTTATGTGTGTCTCTTTTACTACATATATATTTAAAATAAATTAACTAATCCATCTTTCACTTATGTTAATTTCATTGGTGCTTGGCACTACCATGTCATCTTGAGCTTCTCTTTACCCCGCATGAGTTGGCATTTTTTTTAGACTATATTTTTCACAAAATGCTGGAATAATTTGCAAGTTGTGGCAGAAGCTTCACTCACTGAACAGTGATGGATCATCTTTTCTGGGAAGCCATCAATCAACAACAGCTAACAAGAATATGGTGTCGGGCAGGGGTGGGAGGGGTCTGAAGGTCACTTTACTTGGTTCACTGAGTACTTGCTGTGTACCCTTTTGATTGATGTTGTGGGAATTTCTGCTGATTGCATCACTATTTCAGGACAGCGCTGACTTGCTTTCCCTGAGCAGATTTCTGATTTTAGTTGAGAATCAGCATCCTAAATTTTTGGAATTTCATGCAGATGGTCACGTTAATTGAGCGCCCACTGTCTACTGAGCATTACACAACAGAGTTAAAAACAAGTAGAAGGATCAGTGATGGCCTGTTCCAGGCTGGGGGCTAGGTTAGGTGTACTCTGCTTGAAGGGCATGAGCTTACTGGCTGCAATTTATGGATTCAAGGAAGGCGTGGTGGTGAGTGCTCAGCTACTATAGTGGCTGCAGGGCTGGGAGGGCTGGTGCATGGGGGAAGGTCATTACAGGAAAAGGTATGGAGCAGGAATGAAATTAGGATCCTGTTTTGAACAATAAGGAATGAAGTTTGGTGCTGTGGCCAACAGCAAGAAGAGGCTGCCCTTTTGTCTGAAGCCTTGGTTGAAAGCTGTAGAAACTGAGCAGATGGTGGAATAGGAGTTAGGCCAAGGTCAGAGGCAAGTAGCCAGCATTTCTCTTGGGAGTGGGCTGTGCTGACAGGGTGTGAGGTGCAATGCCACCTTATTCAAAGGGCAGCACAGGACATCCCTGGGAGTGAAGCCAGTGAGCACCGGGTCCTCTTCTTAAAGGGACTCTATGCTCAGGTTTGAAGGGGCTCTGTGCCTGGCTAACAGGCTCCATACTCTATAGAGAAGCCTGCTGTACTCAGTGGGGATGGAATCATATTAATAATAATAGTATTTTCATTTCTTTTCTGCTTTTAATGCTTCAGAGTACTTTCTCCTCCTTGATCACCCATATTTAAAGTGATGCCCATGCCTTCCCATTAACACTTGTCCTGTAGCGTTGTTTTCCTGCAAGTGTTTATGGTCTTAAGTTGATTAAAACACATTTAAAAATGTTTTTGTTGATTTCAGAGACAGAAAGGGAGAGGGACAGAGAGACAGAAACATCAATGATGTGAGAGAATCATTGGCTGCCTCCTGCATGCCCCCCACTGGGGGTACAACCTGGGCATGCACCTGACCGGGAATCGAACTGTGACCTCCTGGTTCATGGGCTGGTGCTTAACCACCAAGCAACACCAGTCGGGAACACACACAGTTTAGAGTCTGGTAATCCACAGGATTTGGAGATGTGAGAGTGAAACTGTGTATTATTCCTATAGTTACACTTCTGTGAGATGCATATATTTCCAATGAGGAGATGTTCTCATTCCCACCTGTGGCCTATGGGAGTGAAATTCGTGTGATTTCCCAAGAAGAGTTTTCTGAGACTCGCACAGGAGAATGCATGATTTCTGTTGATTTGGAATTAAATCCCTGAGTTTCTAGAGTCCCATTTCCCTTTGTCCCACTACAGAAGGAGAGTAGCCATGGCTTTAATAGAGTTAGAATTAGAGCCAGTTCCAGAGTTCTCGGTCCATGTCTGCACAGTCCAGTCCAGCATCAGGCCAGCCTACTTTATGTTTCCCCCTGAAGTCCATCTCATGTGGGGTCCATAGGACCCCATGGCTATGGAAGAAACAGGTGGATGCAAGGAAGCAGGACCAAGAGAGTCCCAGTGAGTCAAGAGCCAAGAGAGCAAACTCCTCTGTTTAGGGGATTATGTAGTCCCAAATTTTTGCAGGCTTGCAGTGACCATGTCCATTCTGGTCAATGATGTCTGTTTCCAGGTGTGACTAATAGGCATCTTCGCTAGTCACCCCAAAATCACTTTGGATGAGTCTATCTCCCCTTGGTTGGAACTCTATTTTTGTTGATCTGCGAGGAATGGGCCAGTGCTTTACTGGGGAGTGTGAAATTGCAACTTCTTGGTGAAGCTGCCCAAATGACACGCCTGTATGTCTGGCTTCCCCCTTTGCTCATTTCCTGTTATTAATAACTAGCTAATTACTAAGGTATCACATACACTCAGTTATTAATTCAACTAAAAATTCATATTGTGCACCCATTAGGTGGCAGGCACTTCTTTGGTGCTATAGATGTATAGTTATTTTTATAGAAAAGACATGTCTATCTTTTTATTCTATAATATCATTTCTTATTCAGAGGTCAGATTGATAGCAACCTCAACTGCTCAGAACATAAATTGGCAAAAGGCAGTGAGGGAGGTTTGAAGCTGCAGACTGCTGAGGGCTTTATTCTGTGCGAGAGACAGAAATGCCCTCAGGCAGTTGCTCAGAACAACTGTGTGTAGAAGCAGCAGATGATAGCAGCAGGACTCACTGACCTCCTGAGAAGTGATAGCTGACAGCAGAGGGAGGAGACAAAAGAACTCTTGAAAATGGAATAATTTTTTTTGAATTCACCCTACTTCTTTAGCACAATGGTCCAAGCCATTTAGTTTAGGAGCAAATAAGCAGAAGAGTGACAAGGAGTACTGCATTAATTAGCACCATAATTGATGTTCAGAATGCTACCAGTTCATATTTGTATAGTTTTTTTTTAAACAGTGCTTTACATTATTGGTCTTATTAAGGCAAGAAAAAATCTTTATGGCAGTGTGCATCAGAATCACCTGGAGAGTTTGTTAAAAGACAGATTGCTGGATGCCACTCCCCAGAGTTCTGATTCAATAGGTCTGGGGTAGAATCTCCAAATCTGCCTTTCTAACAAGATCCTATGTCTGATGCTGATGCTGGTTAAGGGCAACACTTTGAGCCGCTTTATAGGGTATGTTGTCTCTGTTTTACATGGGAACAAATGGAATTTCAGAGAAGCTGAATTACTTAACCAAGGTTACACAGGTGGTAGGTTTCAGACTCAAATTTTGGTTTTCTAAGAAGGAACTGTATGCTTTTTCAACTATGTGATGCTGTCTCAGATTTTTCCCTTAAGAATTAAGAGAGGGTTTAATACAGTTTAGATTTTAATGAAGATACTTGGGATTAAAAACATTGGCATTCTGACTATTATAAAAAAGACAAGTGATGACAAAGTGCTGGTGAGGATGTGGAGAAAAAGAAACCCTTGTACATTATGGAAAACAGCATGGAGGTTCCTCAAGAAATTAAAAACAGTACTATCATGTGGCTTAGCAATTCCACTTCTGGGTATAGATCTGAAGGAGATGAAATCACTATTTCAAAGAAATAGCTGCACTGTCATGTGCACTGTAACATTATTCTTAACTGAGGCCTGGTGCACGAAATTTGTGCACGGAGTGTGTGTCCCTCAGCGCAAGAGTTTATGCATTGGCTCTTTAAGAGGATGTCTGGCTTACAGGCAGCCTTCTGTCTCACCTTGTGTGTATGGAATCCTCTGATTTTCACAGCCAGATGTTTTGTGCGGGGCCTCTGTTGGTGCGGGGCCAGTGCCTCCTACGAGTCTCAACGTGGCTTGTTTCTTATTTTCTTACTTGTAGGACTTCCGTTCAGCTAATCTTCAGTGGTTATCTGGTTTGATTATCCTGTAATTTAATTATAATGTTGTTGTGGTCCTGGGAGGAGATGAGTTTAGTATCCATTCACCTATTCACCATCTTGCCTGAAGCTCCCTCCCATTTCCTTTTAAAAGTTATTGTTTCCTTCATTTCTTAGATACTGCCTAATTATTTCCTGTGTGTATATGTGCCTTCATACATGTTTTTACATGTTCCTGCATTAGTAAAATGATAGTGTCACTTGACATTATCTTAAAATGTTTCAGTAATTTCTTTGATCAGTAAAGCATTATGCATATGTGAGATTATTTATAAAAGTAATAATTATAAGACCTACTATGATTAATTCTATCATGAGTGTGAACAATAATGTATCTCAATTTAGATATAATCTTAAGTAATGCTTTTGTTTGATAAAATATAATTTTTGTAATTATGGCTCACATTCTTCATTGATGGACATTCATTAATAATCAAAAATAGTTTTTATTGATTGATTTTTAGAGAAGTAGAGCGAGAGAGATTGATTTGTTCTACTCATTTATACATTTATTAGTCGATTTTTGTATGTGCTCTGATCAGGGATTGAAGCCATAATCTTGGCATATTGAGACAGCTCTTTAACCCGGCCAGGTCCAATAACTTTTCAAAGTAATTTTGACAGCTTTACATTTCATATATTATTAAGTAATCCATATAAATGAGCTTAATTATTTGAAGAAGAGAACATGACTTCATAGTTTGATGGAAAATATGTTGAGATCTAGCAGCAATAAAAATATGGTAGTAAATATTAATAGTTGTTACAGCTGGGTTGTGGGAAGTTCTATTTTTCTTCTTTTGCTTACCTATATTTAAAAATTTATTTATTATAACCACATATAACTTTGTTTAAATATTAAATAACATCTTAAATAGTGTGTTTTTCAACAGAGCTCACAGGAGACCCAAGAAAAGAGAGATCAGGAAGGGAGTGTGGGGTATAAGATCATGGCTCAAAATTTGCAATTCTGTTCCTTCCTTTCTTTTAAGGGAGTTGAGTAAAACTAGTTTTTACTCTTTCTAGGAATGCATTATTTAAGCAGGTGAACATATTTAAATTTTTGATATTTTTGATCTTTTATAAGAAAAAGAAATGTAAGCATGGAGACCTCCTACTGGTAAGTAGTCTTTCAGTTTTTCTGACCACAAATGTACATATTCTGAAGTGAATATAATAAACATCTGTGCTAGTTTACTAGGGCTCCCATAGTGAGTACACAGATTAGAGGGTTTAAACAACAAATTTATTGTCTCACAATTCTGGAGGGCAGAAGTCTGAGGCCAAGGTGTTGGCAGAATTGGTTCTTTCGAGGACTATCTTCTAGTGTCTTTATGTACACACTCTTCCCCCTGTTGGTGTCTATGTCCACATTTCCTCCTCTTATAAGGACACTAGTCATATTAGGTCAGGGCCTACCCTTATGAGCTCATTTTATCTTAATTATCTGTAAAGATCCTATCTCCATATACAGTCACATTCTGAGATACTGGGGATAGGACTTCAACATAAGGATTTTTAGAGGGAAATAATTCAGTCCATAAGAGCACCTGAAAAATGTGTCTGTCTATTCAGATGCTTTTTGGTTCTATAACCACAAATGGCTCATGTATAGTGGTATTTCATGTTTTTGAATTAAGGACTCCTTTGAAAACAAAAAGCAGGGATGTTCTATCCAGAGAAATGCATATATATATATATATATATATATATATATATATATATACTAAAGTTCACATCAGGGAATTTACAGATACACTCCTCACTCTTCTATGGATCCCTAATGTCTACTAATAGATCTCCAGTCTGGCTGATAGTAAAACCATGAAGTCAAGGACTTCAGTGATCAAGTCTAATAGACTAGTTGTTTGTAAGTCACAAAACTTAGCAAGGTTCACCAGCAATAGATCAGAATTTTAGATCTTTCACTTAAATGTTCATAGTTCATTGGCTATGACCTCAACAATTCTAGTAATTAAAAGTAGCTCCGAAAAACTCATCCTCCCTGTAGCAAAACCAAACTCCAAATGCGTACCATAACTCTCATGAACGATAGGAGGATTCCAAAGGTGTCTCCTGACACCAGATTTTAAGCACAAATTAATAGTGAGGGAGGCCAGGCATGCTCTTGGGAAGTTTCTGGGTCTGGCCTTTAAAAATGAGCTGGGGTGCACCTCGATGCATCTGGAACTCTCTCAGAGGAGTGGTCCAGCTTTGGCTATCAATATAGGGGGTCCATAGGCTAACTGGATCCTTCTTTCATTCAAAATCCAAATGCCTTTGTTGCTCAAGGCTCAAAAGGAACTTATTACTTGAAGCTAATTTCCAAAGGCAGGGCTTCTATCAAGTCCCCGAAAGTAAGCAGGATTAGATAACTTTCACCTTGTTAACCTTTGTAAATAAAGAAAAGGGAAAAATCTGAGCCGGTATTTGTAGAAATGACCTTTGAGATGGGACCTATACTGTGTGTATAGAGATTTCTATAGACTCGAAAAAAACATTTAAACCCGTGTGGAGAGTATGATGACCCTGTTTTTTTTTTTTTTTCTGTGCATTTCATAAATGCATTAATCTGAGGCCAGTTACTGATTTCTATGTTGTTTGCACAATACTTTGACAGAGTTTGTGAATCAGGGAAAAAATTGATACTTGAGTTCAATTCATTTCAGGTTCTGAAACATGATGTGGTTCTTTCCAGTTTTCATTTTACAGTTCATTTAGATTTGATTCAAGTTCATTGTCAAAACAAAATTTAAAATGTTTATTCAAGAATATAGTCAAACTGGAAATCATGTAATATCCTATATTATACAACTACATCAAAATTCTGTATATAAGCCAAAATTATAGTGAAGGAAAAGAGCTTGCTAATCTCCTGGGCATTCCTTAATTAAGTTATACATTTTTAATGTAATTTTAGTTTTGTGTGAGTGTATTTTGTTTGAAAATTTATGCAGTTTTGAACTCATGTTGTTACAAATATGCTTTTACTGAATAAATGTCGTACATTTCAGTACATTTAATTGATATACAAAATCTAATTTTACTCAAAACAGTTTGACTTGAAAATGTATGAAACAAACCTATGTGATATATAAAATACACTTGTTTAAAGAGGGAAATTTAGAGATCCCATACCTTGATAAAGTAATATCAGTACTAATATTTTTAGTTCATCTCCCAAATATGAAAGCCCCTATGATGTACCATTTGTTTTTATGTCACTTTATCAACCTTTCATTGCCTCTGCTATTTAGGTAAGGATAATCATGAATATATAAAAATAATGTTTTTTTTCTTTTTATTATCTTTTTATTGACTTCAGAGAGGAAGGGAGAGTGAGAGATAAAAATATCAATTATGAGAGAATCATTGATTGGCTACCTCCTGCATGCTCCCCCCTCCCTCCCATGGGGGATCGAGCCTGAAACTCCGGCATGTACTCTGACCTGGAATCAAACTATGAACTCCTGATTCATAGGTTGATGCTCAACCACTGAGCTATATAGGCCAGGCTGTTTTTTTTTGTTTTTGTTTTTCCAATGAGTTTCTCCAGAAAAGGTTTATGGGTTAGATATTTCATGAAATAATTACTAAAATTTTAAATTTTAAATAAAATAATTATTTAAATTGCTTATAAACAATGATAGACTTTTAACTTTAGTAATGTCAATAGTGCTTTCAATTTTGGATACAATATAACAAGAGTTTGTTCATTTGTTTATTTTTTTCTTCTTCTATGGCAGAATAGCAAAAATAACTTTAGGGGATATGAAGTCAAATTGACCTGAATTGTAGTCTTAATTTGCTACCTAATTTTGGGGTGCTGGTTAAGTTCTCTAAATTCTCTAACCTTGTTTCTTCACCTGTAATAGAGGAATAACAATAATACCTACCTCACTGAGTTCTAAGGACTGAATGTGAATATACAATGAACTGTAGTAGTGATTATTGATATTATTATTAATTACAGTCTAATGAACATACTGAAAGAGAATTATCTAGAGAGCAGATGGTCAAGGACGATTTTTAAAATACTGGGGGAGGAGGAACAGTACAGAAAAGCTACAACTCCCAAAACCAACTCTGAAATAATCAGTACTTGATTGTTCAGTAAAATTAAGAGGCTTTTCTCTTGCTTGCCAGAATATTTATATCAAAATGTGTAACATGGGGCCAGTTTTGTTACTTGGCATGTTTCTGGCCATTTGTAAAGAAAATGTAGAGCAGCTGTTGCTCTGGGAGGCAGATGGATACGCGACATTTATGAATTGTGTTTTTCAGGTGGAGAAACTGAGGTACCAAGTGGTTAATTGTTTTTCCCAACCTTTAACAACCATGAAACATAAAATTTGAAATTACAGTTTATGAATATCTTATGCCTCCCAGCTATGTGCGAGAGAAAGCAATTGCCAGTGGAGGAGATGGTAAAATTGGGGCTTTCTCCGAGGGAGGCCAGTTGAAGACGTGCTTTTGTGTCTGGTACAGATGGCCAATTGGTAGTGCTTACCAGGGCTCCCCCCTGCAGCCACCCACCCTCAAGTGACAGCTTTTTGCATCTTCTTGTCTAATTAAACCACCAACAGAGAATGCCAGTTATCTGCTTGTGTGACACCTCTGAATATTAAGTAGCTTTTGTAATTAATTATTTTTTGAAAGGCTTGATCCTCCATAATTAAATAAATCTTTGAGAATTAATAATATATGGGCTGAAAAACATCATGAGCCACCACTTGGCAGTGTGGGAAGAACTTTGCATCCAATATAGTGTCCCTATTGATCAATCCTTAATGATCTGTATGCTCCCAATACTAACATTATGATGTGTTTCTTCTTCCTTTCTCTATATTCCTGTGCACCCAACTGGAACCAATTGTTTCTGCACAGGGTAAGATATAAAAATGCAGATTTGCTTTAATAGCTTCTTGTCCAACAAGGCAGTCTGTGTTGTACAAGAGAATATGCCTCAAGCAGCTGTCTGCTTCATATCGCCCCCTGGGTTATGACTATGATGCTGTTTAGTAAGTTTAGTGTCTTTCTGTGCTGGCAGTGACATTGAGGCCAGATAATGGATGCTGAGAAGATCTTGAAATCATGGGCATGAGAAGAGTGCCTTTAATCAGCTGTTCATGTTTTTCTATGGTGAGCTGGTTGTGTGAAACAGCTGGCCCACCACGGAGGACACCCCAATATGCCACCACTGTCTAGAGGGGGAGCCTGCGTTTTGGCCCTTGAGCCGCCGGGCAGCTGGGGAAGCAGGAGACTTGCTGGGGGGATACTCTGCCTCCAGGGCCTGTCGTATGTGATTTTGCCTTTTTGGTGGAGGCTGTTTACTCTTAGCCTGGTAGAGGGTCTAGGTTGTTGGATGCCCAGACTGGGTAGAACAGGTGTTTAGCTAGAAGCAGTATGGGTGAAGGGAAGATGGGAGGAGTTGGTGAGCAAAAATGGGAAGTCAGTCATACCATACTTATATTTAAAAGATCTTTCCTGTCCTTTCCATTCTCTTTCCTTCTTCCTTCTTTTCCTGTCCCTCTCTTTCCCCTTGTTCACTTTTCTTGATTTTGTGTTTTTGTTTGGGTGGTTCAGCTTTCAGAGTGGCAGGATCATGTCTCAGCATCATAGTTTTAGATCTGGAAAGTGTCTTGGGAGTTCTGGACAAGCCATGGAGAGTTTTGAATCTCAAAGGCTCTGGAAAGATTGCAGGGTTTCTCCCAGGGAGTTGACTTTTTGATAGATAAAACAGAGAGTGCTTACATGTAAGGGTATTGGTTCTAATGATGATTATCACCATGACAATATGAATTGAATGATGCACAATTCTATATATGTTGTCTTCTGACATTTTGGTTAAATTTTCAATAGGTAATAATCTAGTTCACAATTCAAAAATTATAAAAGATATCTAGTAAAAATTTTTCCTTTTCACTCCACTGAGTTACCACCTCCCAAAGAAACAAATAACAGCTGTTACTCATTTATCATATACTAGGGGCACAGTGCACGAATTGATGCACCTTAAAAAGAACTGTGGGCCAAGAGGCTGTGGTGGGCATAGGGGCAGGTCTTGGCTCATCTTCTGTGCCCCACTGCCCCGGTCCCTCCTGCAACAGCCCCCAGTCCCCTGTCTGCCAGCAACATGGCTCCTGAACTGCTGCTCCCATGCACTGATAGTGTTGGCCATACTTACTTCCGTTGAAGGCCCAGAGCAATTGGGGCTGGTGCCAGAAGCAAGTATGAGCAGGGCTGGCACCATCAGCATGTGTGAGCAGCAGCTGCTGTCTTGATTTCCCCTTAGGAGCAGGGTCAACTGATTGGGGTCAGTGCATGGGAACAAAGAATTTTCAGTAACCATTAGAGGCTCGCCCCAATGACAGCAACCAGCGCCCTGCCTTGGTTTGGCACCCCTGCTCACCTGCTCCACCGTGTTCTGCCCTCTGCCACCTGCTGCCGATGCCTGCCATGTTCCATGTGTGCCCCCTGGTGGTCAACCCACATAATAGTGACTGGGTGTTCAGTTGTTTTGTTGTTTTGCTGTTCGGTCTATTTGTGTTTTTTTTTAAAAAATTTCTTTATTGATTAAGGTATTACATACGTGTCCTCATCCCCCATTACCCCTTCCAAACCCTCCCCTCATCACCACTTATGCCCTCACCCCCCTGGTGTCCGTATCCATTGATTAGGCTTATATGCATGCATACAAGTCCTTTGGTTGATCCCTTCCCCTTACCCCCAACCTACCCTACCTTCCCTTTGAGGTTTGACAGTCAATGCTTCTCTGTCTCTGGACCTATTTTTGTTCATCAGTTTATGTTGTTCATTATTTTCCATAAATGAGTGAGATAATGTGATACTTATCTTTCTTTGATTGGCTTATTTCACTTAGCACAATGTTTTCCAGTTCCATCCATACTTTAGTTTGAAGCAGCCACCTTTTCCTCCTTTTTCTTCTTCTTCCTCATCTTAAAGAATACCTTTCAGCATTTCATATAATACTGGTTTGGTGGTGATGAACTCCTTTAGCTTTTTCTTATCTGCAAAGCACTTTATCTGACCTTCAATTCTGAATGATAGCTTTGATGGGTAGAGTAATCTTGGTTGTAGATTCTTGCTATTCATCACTTTGAATATTTCTTGCCACTCCCATCTGGCTTGCATAGTTTCTGTTGAGAAATCCGCTGACAATCATATGGGTGCTCCCTTGTAAGTAACTAACTATTTTTCCCTTGTTGCTTTTAATATTCTCTCTTTGTCTTTTGCTCTTGGCATTTTAATTATGATGTGTCTTGGTGTAGTCCTCTTTGGATTCCTTTTGTTTGAGGTTCTGTGTGCTTAGTGGATTTTTAAGTTTATTTTTTTCACCAGGTGGGGGAAGTTTTCAGTCACTATTTCTTCAAATAGGTTTTCAGTATCTTGCTCTCTCTCTTTTTCTGGCACCCTCATAATTTGGATGTTGGTATGTTTGAGGTTGTCCCAGAAGCTCCTTACACTATCTTCAATTTTTTGGATTCTTTTTTCTTTTTGCTTTACCGGCTGAATGGTTTTTGCTTCTTTGTATTTCAAATCTTTGTCCTGATTCTTGCAGTCCTTTAGTCTGCTGCTAGGTCTCTGTGTAATATTTTTTATTTCAGTCAGTGTATGCTTAATTTCTAGTTGGCCTTTTTTCATATCCTCGAGGGTCTCGTTAAATTTATCAGCCTTTTCTAGGAAATTCTTGAAAAACCTTATAACTGTGGTTGTGAAGTCTATGTCCAGTCATTTTTCCCCCTCCATTTCTTTCAATTGTGATCTGTTTCCTTGTCTCTGCATTTTGGCTGCTACCCTGAGTTGGTCGAGTAGGTTTGTGTGGTAGGTGTCCTCTAGGGAGACAGTGGCTCAGCCTCCTCAGTTACCTGAGGTGGATACCCTTGGTGCACTCCTTTATGGGCAACACTGTCTTATTGTAGTTAAGCCTAGATTGTTGTTGATATCACTGGCAAGGGTTGACCTCCAGGCCAATTGGCTGTGAGGATCAGATGTGTCTGTGCTGGGAGAGCCTCTGTGCTCAGCTTGGATGAGGCTGAGCAGTCAGCCTCAGTTTTCCATCAGCCCCGCCCTAAGCAGTGCCTGGGTCTCCATGTCCTGTGACAATGGTTGCACACACCCCTGAGAGAAAGCTGCCCTGTTTGGTCTGTTTGCATATTAGGGTTTTATATACTAGGTCAGTGGTTTACAAACTCATTAGTCAACAGAGCCAAATATCAACAGCACAATTGAAATTTCTTTTGATAGCTGAAAACCGACTTCTGCACATGGGCCACGAAGTTTCAATCGCACTGTATGTGCACGCCCGCATGTGGTGTTTTGTGGAAGAGCCACACTCAAGGGGCCAAATAGCCGCATGTGGCTCACGATCTGTGGTTTAGCAACCATTGTTCTAAGTGTACCGGTTAATAATAGTGGATTTTGTAATAAAAGAAAACATGATAATTTCAAGAGAAACATCAAAAGTTCTTTATTCAAAGTAATGTCCATTTTTTGCTACACATTTCCCCCATCTTTCAGGTAATTTGTGGATACCATCCCAATGGAACTTTTCTTGTTTTGAGGCAAACCATTCACAGACTCAATTTTCTACTTTTTTGTATGTTTTGAAGTGCTGTTCAGAAAGTGTATGTGTCATTGGTCGGAAAAGTGGTAATCTGAAAGAGCAAGGTCTGTTGAATATGGCAGGTGGGTAATACTTCCCAGGAAAGATCCTTTAGTGTGACTTTAATGGGTTTTGAAGTGTGTGATGGTGCGTTATCATGAAGCAAAATTACTTTGCCATGTCTTTTGGCACATTCTGGTCATTTCACAATCAAAGCATGGTTCAAATTGATTATTTGTTGTTGGTAGTGATCAGTATTAAACAGTTTCACCTGGGTTTAGAAGCTCATAATACACCACACCTTCCTGATCCCACCAAACACAGAGCATTGTCTTCTTTTCAAAGCGATTTGGCTTTGTAGTTGATGTTGATGGTTGACCTGGATCAACCCATGATTTTGTGCTTTTGGGATTCTCAAAATAAATCCACTTTTCATCACCAGTCACAATTCTATGAAGAAAAAGACTTTCTTTCGTGCCATTGAGGCAACATTTTACCGGTGACTTTTCAGTTTTCCATTTGTTTTTCGTTCAGTTGATGTAACACCCATTTTCCTTCCTTTAAAATCTTTCCCATTGCTTGTAAATGATTGGAAATTGTTTGCTGAGCAACAATCTTTCTGTAAGTTGTTTTTGAGTTTGACACACATCTTCCTCCAATAATGCTTGTAATTGTTGGTCTTCAAACTTTTTCTGTTGACCTGGACGTCTTTGTCTTTCACATTGAAATCATCACTTTTAAGTGTTTAAACCATCGTTCACAAGTATCTTGAGATAGAGCATGCTCACCATAATCTTCCTGAAGTATTCAGCAACACTTTTCTTCAAAATAAAGTAATGAATTAAAACTTCCTGCAAATGCTCTTTTTTTTTGGCACGAAATTCAACATTTTTAAGTTTAAAAATGTCTATATGATGTTAACGCCTTCAGCAAATTTGACATATGAAGGTACTTTCTTTTTACTGATTTAATAAAGATTTATTTTTCAAAATGTACAGCTGGAGAGATCTATTGTTCATGCATTTTCTCCTGCAGTTGGGGCATCCCCACCTTTGTTGTTTCTGGTGTAAATCACTTGAGCTCTGTGCCTTGAGACTGGTTTAGGAAGTCCTTTACTGAGGAGCTCCTGAAGGCCTTTCCTGGCAAAGGAGCCACAAATCTTTAAGCCTCTCGGAGATCACAGCTGGGGTTATAAGCTTGTAGTTGGGAGCTTCCTTACAGAGCTTGTCATACGTGGTCTTGTCAAACAAGACCAGGTTATTGAGCTTGCCCTGAACTTTGCCTTTGGACCACTTCTTCTTTTTGGCCTTGCCCCCCGACTTGTTCATGGGGTCTTTGTCTTTCTTGGCCGACTTTCCAGCATTTTTCTTCTTGTCGTCCTTGGGCAGCATTGAGGGACTCGGAGAGCAGGGATGCGCTGCTGCCTCACCAAGATGTTGGCCTTGACTATGAAGTTTTGAAGCTTGTTGTCAATACAACAAAATAGCATGCATATCAAATTGCATATATATCAACATATGTGTAACGCCATCTATTGAAAAAATCCACATTATTAACCGGTACGCCCAGTATATTGATCTTTTCATAGATTTTTGTGCATAAACAAGAAAATATGAATATACATGCACTTTCCCTTATTTTATGGCACAGTAGCATCACCTTATATATTGTTCTCTGCTTCATACATGTCTTTACTTAATTCTCACAGCAGTCCTATGTGGAACGAACTGTCATTACCCCAGTTTACAATTAGAATTCAGCTCTAGCTGAGTACTTGCTCAGGGCAACATAAAGAGTGATGGAGCTGGGATA
Organism: Antrozous pallidus; assembly: GCA_027563665.1. Lineage (NCBI taxonomy): Eukaryota > Metazoa > Chordata > Mammalia > Chiroptera > Vespertilionidae > Antrozous > Antrozous pallidus. The sequence continues at coordinate 69,026,791 of CM050511.1, forward strand.
GCCTAACTATCTAACTTGATCAGCATGATTCTTATCACTGGGCTGTCTTGCTTCACTGGGGCTGGTACAGACTCTTCAGGGTTCCTGCTGAGTTGCACACATTTTTCCGAGGTTCAGTATGGTGCTGGCCCCTAAGCACAGACTCGAGCCAACACAACGAGGGAATGTGGCAAAGCTGAGTCAGCTCTGTATCAGCTGGCACTTCTTTTCTTTTCTTTCTCATGAAGTAATAATTTTAGAAACTTTTGGTCAAGTGCATCTAACCTAAAATTTAGTATCTTAGCTATTTCTAGGTGTATAGTGCAGTGGCAGTAAGTACGTTCACATAGTTGTGAAACCAATCTGCAGAGCTCCTTTCATTTCCTAAGCTGAGACTCTATTGTCATTAAACAATAACCTCATCCCCTGCTCCTCCAGCAGCTGGTAACCGCTCTTCCACATCCTACCTCTAGAGTTGGACTACTCTACGTACCTCAAGTAAATGGGAAGATACTGTATTTGTCTTTTTGGGATGGGCTTATTTCACTCAGCAAAGGTTCATTCATGTTGTAGCATGTGTCAGAATTGCTTTCCTTTTCAAGGCTAACATCTCATTGTATGTATATGTCATATTTTGTTTATTCATTTGCTGGTGAATACTTGGGTTGCTTCCACCTTTTGGCTATGGTGAATAATGTTGCTGTGAGTGTTGCTGTGTAGGTGTACTAATTTCTATTTGGATGTCTGCTTTCAATTCTTTGACCTATATACGCAAAGTGGAATTGCTGGGTGATATGATTGTTCTATTTTTAAAACTTTTGAGGAACCATCATACTGTTTTCCATAGTTCCTGCACCATTTTACATTCAGTGCATAAGAATTCAGTTTCTCTATATCCTTTTTTTTTTTTGTTTCTTTTGTGTGTGTGTGTGTGTGTGTGTGTGTGTGTGTGTTATAGTAACCATCCTTGTGTGTATGAGGTGGCTTTTTTTTTTTTAATAACATGCCATTAAACACATTTCTTCTCCTGTATTGGGCTCTGCCATAGAATTTAGAGTTCTCATCTCAGTTTTTTCCCCCTCAGGAAGGGAAAGTCATGTGGAAGAGGGACCAGCTGGGAGGGCAAGCGAGGCTGGTGGCTTGGCTCAGTGCACCTGGTCAGACCCTCCCTGGGGCCTGGGCCCTTGGTGACTTCACTCTATTTTGTGTCTGTTTTTTCTTGCTAGTTATTCCTCAAGTGGAAAGATATTCTTGTCCTTTTCCAAAAAGACAGGATGGCAACCAGAATGCTTCTTAGGTTTCGCACGTTCTTTCTTCTTTCTAGATGGTTACTTGCTTTGTTAAAGTGGAAGATTTTTTAAACCTCATGACATTTCATTCAGTAAGCCACTCCCTCCTCCCCCTTCCCACATCAGCCTTTTATCCTCCCTTGGAAGAAGATGGGAATGCCTCTGTGTAATATTGCAGGATATATCATGTCTCCTGCACCCTCCCCAGGTGAGTGAGTGACTCAGTTTGGCAATTCGGGTGAGCTACTTTTCCCCATTTCCTGACCTGTGCTCTCTGCGGTTTCTTGGGAATTATCAGGAATCTTTAATCATTCAGGACCCCAAGTGGGGCCTCAGAGCAGTTCCAGGGGAAGGTATTTGTCTGTATTCCCGCCTGTAACCCGACATCTAATCTAAGGTTTAGGAAGGAGGTGGAGCACCTTTGTTTGTGGAGTAATCCATTCTCAGCCCATCTTCTGCACATCCCCGAATGTGCCCATTTAAAAATGTGGTGTCTTGTGTGCAAAACCCATGGACTTAGACAATAGTTTGGCGGAGGCCTGGAGAGGGGAGGGAGCTGGGAAGAGGAGGTCAATGGAGGGGAAATGGGGGACATCTGTAATACTTTTAACAATAAAGATAAATTTTTAAACTGCTGCCTGTTTCTAATTACAACAGCAAATATATGTGCACAGCAGAAACCTGGGAAAATGAAGAAAAGCACGCCACTATAAACATCGGATCATAGCAGGTATTTATATAGCCTGTTCATTTGCCTAAAAGGTTGTATAATTTTCCTATGCTAACGAATATTCTTTTACCATATAACTTTTAGTGATAATATTCATGGCATGATATGAATATTCTATACTTTGTTTAAAAATTCCTTTATTTTTTGAAATTTAGACACTATCCTTTTTTTGGTGGTTAGGTATTTTCATGAACATCTTGGTACATATCTATGAAAATTGTTATTTTTAAATGCTATTTTTAGGAAGGTCAATGTTATTACAGGTGACCCTGACTCCACAGGGATGTGCTGACAGTGTAGGAACTAAAGTTGGTAAAGGCAATTGAAAACCTTCCCTTTGGGTTAAGACAAAGAGTGTCACTGACACCAGCTCCAGGGCACCTGAAAAGGCTCAGCTTCAAAACTGCGTTGCCAGTTTCTGGGCATGCAGTGTTCTAAGATGTTCAGGATGCTCTTTTTACTTGCCTCCCTGCTGTTTGTGGTCTGGATTAATGGAATCAACTCAACAGCAATCTCCCCAAAATGCAGATGGAAGTCTTTGGTGGTTTGTTTTATGAGATGCTAGATGACCTTAACAGTTTATTTCCTGAAGTAGTCTGTATTTCTCCAGGGCATCTGTTTAGTTCTTATGTATGGACAAAGAGCATTCTATCATTGTTATTCCCACTGTTACTCTGGGTGTATCCTCATCGTTGGTGATTTACTATAGACAGTCCTGGATCTTTTTGTCCCAACACATTTCTGGAAACTATGACCACAAGCAGATTTATTTTTAAAAAATAAGTTTTTATTGAGATGAAAGGAGAGGGAGAGATAGAGACATCAATCATTGATTGGCTGCCTCCTCACACCCCACACTGGGGATCTAGCCCACCACCCAGGCATGTGTCCTGCCTGTGGAATTGAACTGTGAGCTCCTGGTTCATGGGTCGATGCTCAATCACTGAATCACTCCAGCTGGGCCAGAAGCAGATTAAAAAAAAATTTTTTTTCTAATGAGAAAAACACCACAATTGGAAACCGAGATATTCCCAATTCACTTGGAATCAAATAAATCATGGGTACGGTAAACAATATGTCATTAAAACAAACATCTTTCTATAAATTTCCTAAATTTTCTTTAGAGCAATCAGAGACATTCAAAATGATTCCTCTAGCTCAGTCACATAATGTGAGCATAAATGTATGGCACATATTATTTATTCCATGGGCCAATGCACATAAAGTGTTAATAGAGACTATAAAAACACGGTGAGAAATCTGTGTGATAAATTCGGCCCACACCTAGATCTTGGGGGCTGAAGAAATTTTGAGAAAGGTTTACCCTGTTCAATCGACAGATAAGGAAAATGGGTCCCATAGCATAAAGTGGCTTGCTGAAAGTGACCATGCTTATGTTAATTCAACATGTAATTAATGACAGCTTTGCTTCCTCTCCTAGATACAGTAAGCAGATAGTTTGGTGTGCTTATCAGATCTTCCCTTCAGGGCTGAAGCCCTTACTGCCCCAACTACTGGGATATGGCAGTGGACAGCTGCCAGCTAAGTCTCTCTCCCTGGACCTATACTTGGCTGCAAAAGTCTCTATCTGGGGCAGCTGGCAGCTGATGACTGGGATGACTGGATGATGCAGATATAAAGGCCTGGGCCCCTCAGCCCAACTGAAGCAACTCTGAAGGACCAGTAGGCTCAGCTGAGCCTTTGTTATCCCTGCACTGTGCCAATTTCTCCCCCGGCCAATGCTGCTTCCTTCCCTTCCCCACAGGTATTGATCCTGAGAGCACTCTCTAATAAATGCCCCACATTAAACTCCATTTCAGAGTTTGCTTCTCAGGGAACTAAACTGTGATGTGAGACAAATCTTAGGGGTTAGGGGGACATTTTGGATCACTGAGTCTTTAAAAAAAACAAATACACACACACACACACACACACACACACACACACACACACATATGCATCTAGTGGCCCAGTGCACAAAATTTGTGCACATTAAAAGGGTATTAATTAGAGGAAATAATTTAATATTGCTATTTGCTTTTTCTCTATAATAGAAGTATCAAAGACTAAAGAAAATTAGTAAAATGTGTGTGAAAATCTTCCTCCTGTCAGAGTCTGGGGCACACCACGGGACCTAGAGTCAAGTCCCCACTCACTCACATGTGCCTCAAAATCACGTGAGACCCAGACCCAGCCACGCCCCCTGCATTGGGATAGATCCAGATCCGGCCAGTCCCACCCTTGTCAAGCCCCACAGTGCAGGGGGCATCCTCAGGTCCCCTGGCCCAGCACCAGGATTGGAGGCATGGCCTGAGGTCCCCCATCAAGTTCCACCAGGTGGGAGACACTATCTGAGATCCCCTGTCAAGCCCCACTGGGTAGGGGGCATGGCCTGAGGTCCCCTGTCAAGCCCCACCAGGCAGAGGAGCACAGCCTAAGGTGCCTCGGCCCAGCACCAGGAGGGAGGCACAGCCTCAGGTTCCCCATCAATCCCCACTGGCACAGAGGTGCAGGCTCAGGTCCCTTGTGAAGCCCCATTGGGTGGGGAGGCACAGTCTGAAGTCCCCTGTCAAGCCCAGTCAGGCAGGAGGGGCACAGCCTCAGGTTCCCTGGCCAGGTGCTGGGGCAGAGGGTATGGTCTGAGGTCCCCCAGCCTAATGCTGGGGTGGCGGTGCAGCTTGAGGTCCCCTGTCAAGCCCTGCCAGGTCGGGGGGCAACCTGAGGTCCCCTGTCAAGCCCTGCCAGGTGTGTGTGTGGGGCAACCTGAGGTCCCCTGTCAAGCCCTGCCAGGTGGAGAGAACAGTCTGAGGTCCCCTAAGCCAGCACCAGGATGGGAAGCGCACTTTGAGGTCCCCTGTTAAGCCACACGAGGTGGGAGGTGGGGACCTCAGGTGGGGAGCAGTCTGAGGTACCCTAGCCCAGCACCAGGGCGGGAAGCACACCTTGAGATTCCCTGTCAAGCCCTGCCAGGTGGGGGGCATGGCCTGTGGTCCCTTGTCAAGCCCCTCTGGATTGGGGGAGGGTGTAGGCCTTACATCCCTCGAGCTGCGGCCACCTCACACTCTCCATGAGCAGGTATACATAGGGAAGGCTGGGCCAGGATAATTGGGAGTGGATCATGGGGGGCCAGTGTCCTGGGTGAGCTGGGCCTCACAGCCTCTCTGCATTAGCTCCCAGCACTCCGGACCTAAGGAGTAGTGCTTTCACAGGGGCCTGACAGGCACTGGATATGGCGATGCCTTAAAAATAGAAGAAGCCCCCTTTAACTCTGGCTGGAAGTGCATTGGGAACTTATGGTCGGGGGAAGCAGCCCAACATCAGGGCTGAAATAAGACCTTGGGTAGCCTCTGGAGGGGTGACTTCAGTCCTTTGCCGTAGCCACACCGCCCCCCCTCCCCCGCCACTGCTGGCCTCCAGTTCCGCGCCCCCACTCCTGATTGGCTGGTAGCATAGCATGTTTCTCTTTTATTATATAGGGATATATATATATATATATATATATATATATATATATATATATATATATATAAATTTCAGAGAAGAAAGGAGAGGGAGAGAAAGATAGAAACATCAATGATGAGAGAGAACCATTGATTAGCTGCCTGATTGGCTCGTAGCATAGCATGTTTCTCTTTTATTATATACGGTTATATATATATATATATATATATATATATATATATATATATATATATATAAATTTCAGAGAAGAAGGGAGAGTGAGAGAAAGATAGAAACATCAATGATGAGAGAGAACCATTGATTAGCTGCCTCCTGCACACCCCCTACTGGGGATTGAGCCCACAACCCAGGCATGTGCCCTTGACTGGAATCTAACCTGCGACCCCTCAGGTTAGACACTTTATCCACTGAGCCAAACCACCTAGGGCTGGATCATTGAGTCTTTTAGAAATATTTCTATTATGAAAGTTAAACTGATGTCTTATTTTCTTTTAGTCTTTATAAATTTTCTTACAGAGTAAACAAGGTATGCAAAGTTGTTCTCTTATCTCAAGTTTGAATAGGTATGTATAAAATACATGTAGTTGTATACAATGTAAATTATATACAAACACATATTTCTCTGATAATCTTGCAGCATCTCAATAAGGACTTTAATTTGGAAAAGATGTGTTTTATTTATTATTTTTTTTCATTCCTCTTTTCCTTTATCAAACAAACTCATGGTAATTATTAAAGGGAGAAGAAAATTCCCCAAGTTTTGTGTTTGAGAAGAAGGGAGGAAAGATTGGTGGAAATAAGGAGATGAAAAATATTTGTGAACTTATTTTATAGAAATTAAATCTGAGCATTTAAAAAAATACAGAAAATAAAATAGTATAACACATGTACATGTATCTATTACCCAGAATTAGTATATGTTAGTAAATTGTCATATTTGATCTTTTAAAGTGTGAAATAAAATGTTAGAGACAGAGCACTTAGTGTTACAAAAACCGGAGAAGAACCAAGCAATACTAAGAGAGATGGAGTTACATTTATTACACGCAGGTACAGAGTAAAATGTCTCTCAAATTCTGGGCCCCAACATGGAGGAACTTTGCCTGTTTATATGTTTTTACCTTCTTTGTCTCCCAAATATGGGGTGTTTCCAGCCCCCTTTGCAAGTTCTTAAAGAGCCCTTATGTGCTTGGGCTTTGAGACTTCAACCAAAGGTTTGGCCTGGTGCCAGCACTGATAATTTTGTCCGGGAAGGTAGAATTGGCCTTTCTGAGGTGCGAGTAGTCTTATTTTCCTTATTATTTAAGCAAGCAAGCATTTACAGGATTCAAATAGCAGGGTCAAAATTTCAAACAGCAGTTTTTGTATAAGATGGATGCTTCATTAGGATTTCCTCTTAGCAGCACTGCGGAGCCCTTGCTCCCGCCTGCTTGGCCCTGGGTCCTGCCTGCTCTGTGCTTGGCTGCCAGCCAGAGAGCAGCAGGTATTTAACACCACAAACAGCAAATGGCACACGTGGACAGGAGCCACGTGCAAGCCTTGCTGGGTAGCATCAAATGAGCAGAGTGATGACGTGTGTTGAAAGCAGAACACCCCTTCCCTGCACAAGGACATTCACTATAATGGAGTCAGGAAGGCACACATGGAAGTCCAGACAGTGGGACTTTAGTGAACAAACCCTTTGGGAAAATATCTCCTTTTATAATATAGCAAACAGCATTTTAAGAGTCTTTAAAATTCGTGGAGATGGAAGGGTTTATTGTAAAGGGATTCATGATGAATTCATAAACAACTCCTTTTCTCAGACAAGTTTCTCCTCCTCCTCCTTTGTGCCAGTAACTACCCTGCTGAGTCACATGAGTCAGAAACCTGGGCATCTTCCTAGAATTCTCTTTATCTGACACACACAGTTGAGTTAAGCTTCTAAAGAATGGTTTCAATCCATTCCTTCCTCTCAGTGTTACTTCTCCGATCTTTATTGGAAATCATCAGCTCTGCTTGGGCTGTTACAGAAGTCTCCTAACTGGTCTTGATTCCTTTAATCTTGCTTCCCTGCCACCCGCCCCACCCACCTCAGCAGCAGGATATACACTGCCACCAGTGGGTCTTACTAAAATTCAAATCTGGCATACCATTCCTTTTATTTTATTTTTTAATCTTTATTGTTCAGTTTATTAATTACATTGTTCTCCCTTCCCCCCCTATAGCTCCACTCCACCCAGTACCCATCCCACCCTCCCCCCCACTGTCCTCTCCCATAGGTGCATGATTTTTGTCCAATCTTTTGCTGCACCTCCCACACCCCTTTTCTCTCCAAGAATTGTCAGTCCATTCCCTTTCTATGCCCATGATTCTGTTATATTCACCAGTTTATCCTGTTCAGATTTTTAATTCACTTGATTTTTATATTCATTTGTTAATAGATGTGTATTTGTTGTTCATAATTTTTATTTTTACCTTTTTCTTCTTCCTCTTCTTAAAGAATATTTTTCAGCATTTCATATAGTATTGGTTTGGTGGTGATGAATTCCTTTAGCTTTTTCTTATCTACGAAACACTTTATCTGACCTTCAATTCTGAATGATAGCTTTGCCAGGTAGAGTAATCTTGGTTGTAGATTCTTGCTATTCATCACTTTGAATATTTCTTGCCACTCCCATGTGGCTTGCATAGTTTCTGTTGAGAAATCCGCTGACAATCGTATGGGTGCTCCCTTATAGGTAACTAACTGCTTTTCTCTTGTTGCTTTTAATATTCTCTCTTTATCTTTTGCTCTTGGCATTTTAACTATGATGTGTCTTGGTGTGGTCCTCTTTGGATTCCTATAGTTTGGGGTTCTGTGTGCTTCCTGGACTCCTAAGTCAATTTCTTTCACCAGGTGTGGGAAGTTTTCAGTCACTATTTCTTCAAATAGGTTTTCATTATCTTGCTCTCTCTCTTTCTCTGGCACCCCTATAATTCAGATGTTGGTATGCTAGAGGTTGTCCCAGAGGCCCCTTACACTATCTTCAATTTTTTGGATTCTTTTGGCTTCTTGCTTTTCCAGCTAAGTAGATTTTTCCTCTTTGTATTTCAAATCTTTGACTTGGTTCTTGTGGTCCTCTAGACTGCTTTTAGGTCTTTGTATAATATTTTTTTATTTCAGTCAATGTATGCTTAATTTCTAGTTGGTCCTATTTCATATCCTTGAGGGTCTCGTTCATTTCCTCATAGGTCTCATTCATTTCCTCATAGGTCTTGTTCATTTCCTTGTTGGTCTCATTAAGTTCATCAGTCTTTTCTAGGAGCCTCTTGAAAAACCTTATAACTGTGGTTGTGAACTCTATGTCCAGTTGTTTTTTCCCCCCTCCATTTCTTTCACATCTGATTTCTTTCCATGTCTCTGCATGGTGGCTGCTTTCCTGAGTTGGTTGATTAGCTTTGTGTGGTAGATATTCTCTAAGGGACAGTGTGGCTCAGCCTCCCCAGTTACCTGAGGTGGATACTCTTGCTGCAGCCCTTTATGGGTTGCACAGTCTTGTTGAAGTTAAGCCTAGATTATATTGTTAGCACTAAGAGGGTTTGACCTCCAGGCCAATTGGCCGTGAGGATCAGCTGTGCTCAGGTTGGAGTCTCCGGGCTGAGCAGGAAGCCTTAATTTTCATCAGCTCCTCTCTATGCCGGTCTCTGTGCCGGGTGTTAATAGCTGCAAACTCCTCTGAGAGAAAGCTGTTGCTGAGCTCTACCCACTGCTGGACAATTCAGCCTCTCACCAAATGAGTCTGCACACCCAAAATCTCACCCAGAGCTGTAAAACAATGCAGTCCAGTGGTTTCCCAAATGAGAGAGCAAGTCACGAGTCCTCTCTGTGTGCTTGTGCACCTCTGCTGTTCCCAAGTTTATGTACTGTCTCCACAACTTTGCCTTCTCCACAAGCTTGCAGACATTTGCAGCGCCCAAGTTTCAGCGTGCTTCCCTACTGTCCAGTTTCACCCCATATGAGTGTGGGTTCCCTGGACTTCGTCTGGAACTGGGGAATCAGTGTAGTGGGACGCCTTTATCTCCCCCGTTCCAGAAAACCAGCCGGATTTGCTGCCGCCTGCCCTACCTGCTTGGCATGCGTGCCCGGCTCCAAACCTCTGTCTCCGCACGTATCTTTCAACACTGCACTCCACCGTTCCTCTGAGTCACAGTGTCCTATCTTTACTTTTATTTGTGGAATTTTCACTCAGCCAGCTTTCCAGTGATTCTTTTTTTTTTTTTTTTCTTTATTGATAATTACTTTATTTTTTTTTTTTTACTTTTTTTTTTAATCTTTATTGTTCAGTTTATTAATTACATTGTTTCCCCTTTTTATCCCCCTATAGCTTCCCTCCACCCTGTACCTATCCCACCCTCTACCCTCACCTCCCCCTCCCCACTGTCCTCTCCCATTGTTGCTAGATTTTTGTCCAGTCTCTTGCTGCACTTCCCACAACCCTTTTCTCCCCAAGAATTGTCAGTCCATTCCCTCTCTATGTCCATGTCTCTGTTATATTCACCAGTCTATCCTGTTCAACAGCCTATCAATTCACTTGATTTTTATGTTCATTTGTTGATAGATGTGTATTTGTTGTTGCTAGTTTGTACTTTTACCTTTTTCTTCTTCCTCTTCTTAAAGAATATCTTTCAGCATTTCATATAATGTTGGTTTGGTGGTGATGAACTCCTTTAGCTTTTTCTTATCTGCGAAGCACTTCATCTGACCTTCAATTCTGAATGATAGCTTTGCTGGATAGAGTAATCTTGGTTGTAGATTCTTGCTGTTCATCACTTTGAATATTTCTTGCCACTCCCGTCTGGCCTGCCTCGTTTCTGTTGAGAAATCCGCTGACAATCGTATGGGTGCTCCCTTATAGGTAACCAACTGTTTCTCTCTTGCTGCTTTTAATATTCTCTCTTTGTCTTTTGCTCTTGGCATTTTAATTATGATGTGCCTCGGTGTGGTCCTCTTAGGGTTCCTATATATTGGGGTTCGGTGCACTTCTTGGACTCCTAAGTCAATTTCTTTCACCAGGTGTGGGAAGTTTTCAGTCACTATTTCTTCAAATAGGTTTTCATTGTCTTGGCCTCTCGCTTTTTCTGGCACCCCTATAATTCGGATGTTGGTATGCTTGAGGTTGTCCCAGAGGCCCCTTACACTATCTTCAATTTTTTGGATTCTTTTAGTTTCTTGCTTTTTCAGCTGAGTGGATTTTATCTCTTTGTATTTCAAATCTTTAACTTGGTTCTTGGGGTGCTCCAGGGCACTTTCAGGTCTTTGTATAATATTTTTTGTTTCACTCAGTGTATGCTTAATTTCTGGTTGGTCCTTTTTCATATCCTTGAGAGTCTGCTTTATATCCTTGAGGGTTTCTTTCATTTCCTTGTAGGACTCATTCATTTCCACGTTGGTCTTAATAATTTCTTTGCAGCTCTCATTTATATCCTGGAGGGTGTTGTTCATTTTCTTGTAGGACTCACTCATTTCCTTTGTGGTCTTGCTTATTTCCTTATAGGCCTCGATCTTTTGTTGGAACCTCTTAAAAAACCCTATAACTGTGGTTCTGAATTCCATGTCTAGTCGTTTTTTTTCCTCCATTTCTTTCACATCTGATTTCTTTCCATGTTGCTGCATGGTGGCTGCTTCCCTGAGTTGGTCAATTAGCTTTGAGTGGTAGACGTGCTACAAGGGACAGTGGCTCAGCCTCCCCAGTTACCTGAGGTGAATATGGGTTGCACAGTCTTGCTGAAGTTAAGCTCAGGTTAATCGTTGTTAGCACTTGGAGGATTGACCTCCAGGCCAATTGTCTGTGAAGCTCAGCTGTGCTCAGGTTGGGTGGGCGGAGTCTCCGGGCCAAGCAGGCAGGCGGCCCCAGGGACTCTGTGCCGGGGCAATGGCCGCCAGCACCTCTGAGAGAGAGCCGCTATGGAGCTCCACCGGCTGCTGGTTGCCGGGGAATTCAGACTTTCCCAAAATGAGTCTGCATGCGCAATATCTCACCCAGGATCGTAAAACAAAGCAGTCTGACGGTTTTCCGAATGAGAGGCAAGTCGAGGTGCGCTCTCTGCGCCGTCACGCAGCCGAGCTGTTCGCGCGAGCTGCCTTCTCCACAAGCCGGGAGACCCGGCAGCACCCGAGCTTCGGCGAGCTTCGGCGTGCCCTCCCACTGTCCAGTTTTCACCCCGTGTGATAGTGGGTTCTCTGGACTTCGCCCAGAGCTGGAGAATCAGTCAGTGGGACGCCTTTGTCTCCCCGTTTGAGAAAACTGGCCGGTTTTCAGCCACCCGCCCTCTCCGTGGCGTGCGCTCCAAACCTCTCTCCGGGCGAATCTTTCAACGCCGTCCGCCGCCGCTCCTCCGGGTCACAGTGTCTTATCTTCACTTTTATTTGTGGAATTTTCACTCGGCGAGCTTTCTGGTGATTCTGGAAGTTGTTTGTTCTTTCGTTAAGTTGTAGTATTAAAATTGCTGATTATGACGGCAAGATAGGTGTTTTGCCTTTGCCGCCATCTTAGTTCTCCCCAGTGATTCTTGATGATGTTTGTTCTGTCGTTAAGTTGTGGTTTTGAAATTGCTGTGTGTGGCAGCAAGATAGGTGTTTACCTATGCAGCCATCTTGGTTCCTCCTGCTCCTTTTATTTTTTTAAAGGAAAGTATTTAGTTCAATTAAAAAATTTTAAATTACATTTACTGGGGTGACATTGGTTAATAAGATTATGTAGATTTCAAGAGTACAATTCTATAATACATCATCTTTATATTATATTGTGTGTTCACTGCTCAAATCCAAGTCTCTTTTGTCACCATTTATTCCTATTTTACCCTTTGCTACTGCCCCTACACAGGCTAGATCACTGGAGTTAAAAGAGAAAAGGTAGATTTCATGTCATTTGGCAAGTGGACAGGAAAGAAGGAGGTAATGAATGGGACAAGATGTCATTGAGCATTACAGGAATGCACAAGAACAGTATCAACTTTTGCACAAAAGGGACTGATCAGAAGACACCTTCCTTCTTTTCTTCCTCTTCTTTTTCCATTCACTGCCCTTTTTATTTATTTTTCTTTTTCTTCCTTTTCCTTAATTTTAGTAGGTATATTATAATTTATGTCCCAAATAACCTTTTAATATTAATAGCATATAGAGAAAAATATGTAGAAGTACAAAATAAATGGGCTGAAAAGAGGGGTAGAAATTACAGAGAGAGGACAACAGAAATGTTTCATTCATTAAATTGATCATCACCATATTTAAAATCAAATTGTAAATCAAGTACTTGCATTATATAAGGCACATTGCCTTGGTGTCTAAATCTGGTAACATCAGTGCAAGTTCAGGATGCTGGGTTGTGAGCCAAAATAGGAAAATATGTAGTGTTAGGGAGGTAATGGATGGGACAAGATGTCATATGGCACAATGCTTCATCTCCCTCTGCCTCTGCCAATCATGAATAAATTTATTTGGCCATTTGTGGATCAGAATTTGCATAAACTACTTATGACTTCTTACGAATAGTTTGAGAGGCTGAAAACAAATATTAAACTTCAGAGCATGTATATTAATGCTAGAATAAGAACACAGAGGAATTCCCATGTCTTTGGATTACGGTGTCTTTGCCTGAAGGAGTTGTTTCTGTGTTTAGTTTAAGATGGCAACAGACCAGGACATTATTTCAGCCTCTCTACTCATGTTTCTCACAGGTCTTTGACCTGCATTAGGATTACTTGAGATGCTTGCTTTGGTCCAGATTCTGGCCCATCCTTCTCACCTCCCCATCCCCCGATCTCCCCTATTCTCTTAATCTACAAGATCAGAATACCAAAGAGTGAATGCTGGGCTCTGCTATTTGTTTTGAAGCCATCAGTGCCCATTTTCTGTAGCACACTCACATAAGAGCCTGCTGATATGCGGTATGAAAGTCATGGTCAGTACCAAGAAGCATAGACAGAAGTGAGGACACATCACATCAACTCTACAGTAAATCACATTAGATGGAAGGTGTGGTTTGCTGTCAGAAACTGTTGACATTGAGTCAGAAATTGTAGGTGATACCATTTATGTCACACAGACAAATGTCAAAGCTGGTGAGCTTTCAGGGGCTGACCTAGTGGTGGGCAAGGGCTCCTTGGTTGCTGTGAGAAACCCTTTCCTGGTGAGATGACCAAGCAGTGGTTTGAACAATGCTCATGACCCTGGCGGGGGGAGGGGGAGTGGGGGAGAGGGAGGCAGCCAGAGGGTCTTAACCACAGTTGTATTAGGCTGCCTCACTTATACATGGGAGTTTTTTTTCCCAGAGGATAATTCTGACCTTGAACAGAACCACACAGGGAAGTGATCTGTTTTATAGGCTGTGAATTGCATCCAAGCCACAGCCTAATTCATCTGCTGCTCTGTACGGCTCCTGAGACATCAGCTAGCCAGTCCTTCTGCCACCAGCAAAGCAGGCAGGCGGTAAAGCTGTGGGGCCAGATGCACGGGCAGTTGGCCCATGGATCTTAATGCGTGGAATGGAAAGTCATACTGTGGCAGCAGAGTATGAAGCTTGAGAAATTCCTTGCCAAGTAGAAAAAGGGAAACTGAAACAAAATAATTAAACAAGGCCAAACAATAGAAGCAATTCATAGCCAGCTAATGAATAGCTCAGTTTTATCTTCCCTAACCAAGGACTCTTAGGAGGAAATGATTTACACATTCCAGACCATCCCATGGCAGGCTGGCCTGGTCCTGGTTCCTTTTTGATGCTGTTCTTTGAAAATAAAACTAACCAGAAAATATCCCTGGCCCCTCTAGATGCACATTTTGATGCATCAATGTAATGAAGAACACATCTAGAAAGCCAATGAATAGTCTGTTAAAACACTCCCTGAGACCTCCCCTAGGATTTCCTCTGGCCAAAGAAAGATAAAAAGTGAAGATGAAGACCCTAATGGCATGCTCTTATTATAGCAGGCCCCACCTATTTCTCTGTTCTTTTTCTCCTAAACTCTAAGGGTGCCCAGGAGACTAGCAACCAGGGAAGCAGCAGACAGTAGCAGCTCATCCCAGGTGTAGCCCGTGAACTTGTCTCCAAGACCCTCTTTTTTCTGACTTTCTAGTGAGCTAACAGCAGCCCACCTTGGCTCACTTCTGTTACTGTGATTTTATTTTTTGTTCATCTTTACCTGAGAGTATTTTTTCTATTGATATTTAGAGAGAGTGGAAGGGAGTGGGAGGAGAGAGAGAGACTGATGCCAGAGAGGCACATTGATTGGCTTCTTCCCACACACATCCCGACCAGGACTGAAATAAAACCTGCAACCCTTTGGTGCATGGGCTGAATCACCGAGCCACATCAGCCAGAGAGTTTTTACATAGATTTTAAAAGAGCAGAATGTGCCTCAAGATGGGACAAGCACAGTGACTTATTATGTTTTTAAAATATATTTTTGTTGATTTCAGAGAGAAAAGGAAAGGAAGAGAGATATAGAAACATCAATGATGAGAGAGAATCATTGATCGTTTACCTCCTGCACGTTCCCTACTGGAGATCAAGCCTGCAACCTGGGCATGTGCTCTTGACCAGAATCAAACCAGAAACCTTTCAGTTTGCAGAGTGACACTCTATCCACTGAACCAAACCAGCTTGGGCAAGCACAGTGAATTCTTTTCTTTTTAAAAAAATATATTTTATTGATTTTTTACAGAGAGGAAAGGAGAGGGATAGAAAGTGAGAAACATCGATGAGGGAGAAACATCCATCAGCTGCCTCTTGCACATCCCCAACTGGGGATGTGCCCACAGCCAAGGTACATGCCCTTGACCAGAATTGAACCTGGGACCCTTTAGTCTGCAGGCTGATGCTCTATCCGCTGAGCCAAACCGGTTTCGGCCACATTGAATTCTTAAGCTGGTCTCTGGTGTATGTTCATAAGGAAGAAAGATGAATGGAAAGGATTCTAAACACCTCACCTATGAACTGCTTTAAGGAGCCAGCATCATGGTAGCTTGCAAGTGTTACATCCTCTGAGCTTCTTAGCAATCCTGAAATGTAGTTGGGTAGGCAAAGTTGTTCCCCAATCCCACCTTCTGCATTAGAAATGAATGCTCAGAATGTTGATAAATCTCACTCAGCAAATAAGTGAGAGAGTGAAATGGGAATCCAACCTACGTCTTTAACCATAAATCTGACTCCTTTCTACACCCCCTCCAAGAACAGTGACTGCTCTACATTCTTCTTGAGCTAAGAGCAGGCTAACTGATCCCCCTTGCCAGGTGATGGTCTAAAGACTGGGGTTGGTGTGAGATAAGTGCTTCTCAGGAGTTTTGTTTTTGGTTTCTTTTTAAAATATTTATTCAGGATGATTTTCCTAGCATACTATTGCTCAGTAGGTCCAAATTTTACCTACTTAGAGTTTATTAAAATAAACCAATACCACCTTTGATATTAAAGATAACAAAGAGAAATTTGAAGCACGCTCAAATGATTTAGTTTTCATTCTTCGGATGCTATGGGTTTAAGTAGTAACAGTATGGAAGCCTCATGGCCTTGTCAAAATATTTGATTTTCCTTTTAAATGCATCATTGATTATGAGTTTTGCTTCTTTTCTGTTAGAAGAATAGTCATTAAGCAGATTTGCTCTATAGTTAATTCTTTAAAAAATATATTTTATTGATTCTTTACAGAGAAGGAGAGGGATAGAGAGTTAGAAACATGTATGAGAGAGAAACATCGATCAGATGCCTCCTGCACACCCACTACTGGGGATGTGCCTGCAACCAAGGTACATGTCCTTGACCGGAATCCAACCTGGAACCCTTCAATCTGCAGGACGATGCTTATTCACTGAGCCAAACTGGTTAGGGCTCAATAGTTAATTCTTGATTATATTCATCCACAATTTATTGCCTGCAATTCTGATCTCTGAACCGCTCTGAAAATTTTAATTTTTTTTCATAAGTGAGGTGAAAATTTATTTGGTAGAAATACCAGACCTAAACTGAAAGGCTTTACTTATCCCATTTAATGTGGATATTTATGTATTTTGCTGCAGAAATATCAATACAAAGTGTTCCCAGATCCTATTTGGTGTATTACTTAATAATGGCTGCATAAAATATGAAAATTCTGAGTTCTAAAATGCATCTAGCCCCAAGGATTTCAGATAAGGGACTGTAAACCTCTTTTCAAGAAGAGAAGAGAGATATGTGGATGACAGAATAATGGAGAAGCAGTTAGCTGCAGTACCTTTCACCCACATAGGAGTCTTTCCTGATGGAAGATTACACATCTCCACCCTGTTGAAATCATGCACAATCACATGATTGATTTTCTTTGTCAAATAAACTGGAGCAGAGAGACAAGTCATTTCCAGGCAACACTTTAGGAGCCAATGTGTAGCTCTCCATGTTCTCTCTTCCTCCTGCCATGAGCTCAGCAATGCTTAGATGAAGTCTGGGGTCCATCAGTGTGGGTTTCCAGAGAAGCCTGACACGGAGCTGTGGTTGACTTGGAGATGTAATGTGAATAAGAAGGAAATCTTTCTTGTTCTTTCTTCAGTATCACCAAGTCTATCCTCAGTGGCACATGCAAAATCAATGCCCTCCGGATGAAGTCATCCATTAATATAACATCTGTGGGCACCGATCAAGTTAATGACCAATAGTCAGTGTCCTCTAGGGGTTTGAAGTCTAGCTAAACAGATAAACAGTTAAGAAGGAGATATGAAATCAGGCCTGGACCACCACACTCTCTTCCTGTGTTGGTTTCTGTGTCTAGGTCCAAGATCAAATGTCTCCTGACTTTATGTATCCAAATATATGTTTTACTTTGCTGGATTTAACAAGTTACATAAGTAATAAAAGTTTATTATAATAAATGAAACAATGCAAAAGTATATAAAGAAAAACAATTTTCATTTTCTCGCTCCTTTCATTGATAGGTAAATATGTAGGGTCATCTTTTTTTTTAATCTTTATTGTTAAGTTTATTAATTACATTGTTCCTTTTACTTTCACCCTAGAGCTCCCCTCCACCGGGTACCCATACCACCCTCCACCCTCACCCCCCTCCACTGTCCTCTCCCATAGTTGCATGATTTTTGTCCAGTCTCTTGCTGCACTCCCCACACCCCTTTCTCCCCAAGAGTTGTCAGTCCATTCCCTCTCTATGTCCGTGATTCTGTTACATTCACCAGTTTATCCTGTTCATCAGCTTATTAATTCACTTGATTTTTAGATTCATTTGTTGATAGATGTGTATTTGTTGTTCCTAATTTACACTTTTATCTTTTTCTTCTTCCTCTTCTTAAAGAATATCTTTCAGCATTTCAGATAATATTGGTTTGGTGGTGATGAATTCCTTTAGCTTTTTCTTATCTGCGAAGCACTTTATCAGGCCTTCAATTCTGAATGATAGCTTTGCTGGATAGAATAATCTTGGTTGTAGATTCTTGCTGTTCATCACTTTGAATATTTCTTGCTACTCCCGTCTGGCCTGCATCGTTTCTGTTGAGAAATCCGCTGACAATCGTATGGGTGCTCCCTTATAGGTAACCAACTGTTTCTCTCTTGCTGCTTTTAATATTCTCTCTCTGTCTTTTGCTCTTGGAATTTTAATTATGATGTGCCTTGGTGTGGTCCTCTTACGGTTCCTATATATTGGGGTTCGGTGTGCTTCTTGGACTCCTAAGTCAATTTCTTTCACCAGGTGTGGGAAGTTTTCAGTCACTATTTCTTCAAATAGGTTTTCAGTGTCTTGCTCTCTCTCTTTTTCTGGCACCCCTATAATTCGGATGTTGGTATGCTTGAGGTTGTCCCAGAGGCCCCTTACACTATCTTCAATTTTTTGGATTCTTTTGGTTTCTTGCTTTTTCAGCTGAGTGGATTTTCCCTCTTTGTATTTTAAATCTTTAACTTGGTTCTTGGGGTGCTCCAGAGCACTTTTAAGTCTTTGTATAATATTTTTTTATTTCAGTCAGTGTATGCTTAATTTCTGGTTGGTCCTTTTTCATATCCTTGAGAGTCTCCTTTATATCCTTGAGGGTCTCCTTCACTTCCACATTGGTCTTGATCATTTCCTTGCAGGTCTCGTTCATATCCTTGAGGGTCTCGTTCATTTTCTTGTAGGACTCATTCATTTCCTTTGCGGTCTCGCTTATTTCCTTATAGGCCTCGACCTTTTGTTGGAGCCTCTTGAGAAGCCCTATAACTGTGGTTTTGAATTCCATGTCCAGTTGTTGTTTTTTTTTAATCTTTATTGTTCAGTATATTAATTACATTGTTCCCTTTTTTCCCCCTATAGTTCCCCTCCACCTGGTACCCATCCCACCCTCTGCCCTCACCCCCCTCCACTGTCCTCTCCCATAGTTGCATGATTTTTGTCCAGTCTCTTGCTGCACTTCCAACACCCCCTTTCTCCCCAAGAGTTGTCAGTCCATTCCCTCTCTATTTCCGTGATTCTGTTACATTCACCAGTTTATCCTGTTCATCAGCTTATTAATTCACTTGATTTTTAGATTCATTTGTTGATAGATGTGTATTTGTTGTTCCTAATTTACACTTTTATCTTTTTCTTCTTCCTTTTCTTAAAGAATATCTTTCAGCATTTCATATAATATTGGTTTGGTGGTGATGAACTCCTTTAGCTTTTTATTATCTGTGAAGCACTTTATCTGACCTTCAATTCTGCATGATAGCTTTGCTGGATAGAGTAATCTTGGTTGTAGATTCTTGCTATTCATCACTTTAAATATTTCTTGCCACTCCAGTCTGGCCTGCATCGTTTCTGTTGAGAAATCCACTGACAATCGAATGGGTGCTCCCTTATAGGTAACCAACTGTTTCTCTCTTGCTGCTTTTAATATTCTCTCTTTATCTTTTGCTCTTGGCATTTTAATTATGATATGTCTTGGTGTGGTCCTCTTTAGATTCCTATATTTTGGGGTTCTGTGTACTTCTTGGGCTTTTAAGTCAGTTTCTTTCACCAGGTGGGGGAAGTTTTCAGTCACTATTTCTTCAAGTAGGTTTTCATTAACTTGCTCTCTCTCTTTTTCTGGCACCCCTATAATTCGGATGTTGGCATGCTTGAAGTTGTCCCAGAGGCCCCTTACACTATCTTCAATTATCTGAATTCTTTTTGTTTCTTGCTTTTCCAGCCGAGTGGATTTTGCTTCTTTGTATTTCAAATCTTTGACTTGGTTCTTGTGGCCCTCTGGACTGCTTTTGGGACTTTGTGTAATATTTTTTATTTCAGTCTGTGTATGCTTGATTTCTAGTTGGTCCTTTTTCATATCCGTGAGGGTCTGGTTCATATCCTCAGAGGTCTTGTTCATTTCCTTGAGGGTCTCATTCATTTCTTTGTAAGTCTCGTTCATTTCCTGGTTGGTCTTGTTTATTTCCTTGTAATTCTTATTAAGTTCATCGGCCTTTTCTAGGAGCCTCTTGAAAAGCCTTATAACCGTGGTTTTGAACTCTATGTCCTGTCGTCTTTTCTCCTCCATTTCTTTCACCCCTGATTTCTTTCCATATCTCTGCATGGTGGCTGCTTTATGTATTAGATATCCTCTAAGGGTCAGTGGCACAGCCTCCCCAGTTATTTGAGCTGGGTACTCTTACTGCAATCCTTTATGGTTTGTACAGTATTTTTGAATTTAAACACAGCTTGTTGTTGTTAGCCCTAGGAGAGTTTGACCTCCAGGCCAATTGGCTGTGAAGGGAGACTGTGTTCAGGTTGGATGGGTGGAGTCTCTGAGCTGGGCAGGCAGCCTCAGTGTCAGCTACGTCCTATGCGGTGCTCGCGTGCGTGCTCGCGGGACTATGTTGGATGGGGATGGCTGCAGACACCTCCAAGAGAAAGCCGCTAGTCTCTTCCCCTTGCCAGACAACTCTGCCTCTCCCAAATGAGTCTGCACCCCCAAAATCTAGCCCAGGCTTGTAAAATAGATGATTTCCTGGACCTGGAGACAAGTTTCCAGGGGGCAGGTCGCGGGACACTTGCGCGCAAACTTCTTTTCCCCACCTCCGGGTTTCTCGCAGACTAGGACACCTCTGCCGTGTCCCGCTTCCAGGGTGCATCCCCCGGACCTCGACCTCACCTGGCACTGGGGAATCTGTGCAGTGGGATGTCTCCGCCTTCCCCGTTTGCGAAAGAAATCCAGCCGGGGTTGCTGCTCCAGCCCCAGCCCGGGCGCGCGCGACCAGGACGGCTCCTAACCTGTTTCTGTCTTCAAGGCTGCGCTCCCACTGCTCCTCTGAGTCTCAGTGTCCCACCTTTACTCTTACTTGTGGAGTTTTCACTCAGCCAGCTTTCTGGCGATTCTGGGTGATTTTTGTTTTGTTGTTATGTTGTAGTTTTTAAATCGTTGCGTGGGGCAGAACAATAGGTGTTTACCTATGCCGCCATCTTAGTTCTTCTGTCTCTATCTTCAATTTTTTGGATTCTTTTGGTTTCTTGCTTTTTCAGCTGAGTGGATTTTACCTCTTTGTATTTCAAATCTTGAACTTGGTTCTTGGGGTGCTCCAGAGCACTTTTAGGTGTTTGTATAATATTTTTTATTTCAGTCAGTGTATGCTTAATTTCTGGTTGGTCCTTTTTCATATCCTTGAGGGTCTCCTTTATATCCTTGAGGGTCTCCTTCATTTCCTTGTAGGACTCATTCATTTCCACATTGGTCTTGATCATTTCCTTGCAGGTCTCATTCATATCCTTGAGGGTCTCGTTCATTTCCTTGTAGGACTCATTCCTTTCCTTGTCGGTCTTGCTTATTTTCTTATAGGTCTCGACCTATTGTAGGAGCCTCTTGAGAAGCCCTATAACCGTGGTTTTGAATTCCATGTCCAGTCGTTTTTTTCCCTCCATTTCTTTCACATCTGATTTCTTTCCATATCTCTGCATGGTGGCTGCTTCCCTGAGTTGGTCAATTAGCTTTGTGTGGTAGATGTCCTACAAGAGACAGTGGCTCAGCCTCCCCAGTTACCTGAGGTGGATATGGGTTGTACAGTCTTGCTGAAGTTAAGCTCAGGTTAATCGTTGTTAGTACTTGGAGGGGTTGACCTCCAGGCCATTTGTCTGTGAAGTTCAGCTGTGCTCAGGTTGGATGGGCGGAGTCTCCGGGCCAAGCAGACAGTGTTAGCTCCGCCCTATGTGGCCCCAGGGAGTCTGTGTTGGTGGCAATGGCCGCCAGCACCTCTGAGAGAGAGCCGCTGCCAAGCTCCATTGGCTGCCAGGGAATTCAGACTCTCCCCAAATGAGTCTGCACACCCAACGTCTCACACAGGGTTGTAAAACAAAACAGTCTGACAGTTTTCCGAATGAGATAGCAAGTCACAGAGCGCTCTCTACGTGGTCACGCAGCTGCGCTGTTCCCAAGGTAACGCGCAAGCTTGCCTTCTCCACAAGCTGGCAAATCCCTGCAGCACCCGAGCTTCAGCGTGCCCTCCCACTGTCCAGTTTTCACCCCGTGTGATATTGGGTTCCCTGGACTTCGCCCAGAGCTGGAGAATCAGTCCAGTGGGACGTCTTTGTCTCCCCGTTCAAGAAAACTGGCCGGTTTTCAGCTGTCCGCCCTATACGTTGGTGCTCGCGCTCCAAACCTCTCTCTGCGCGTATTTTCAATGTTGCCCTCAGCTGCTCCTCCAAGTCACAGTGTCTTATCTTCACTTTTATTTGTGCAATTTTCACTTGCCAGCTTTCTGGTGATCCTGGAAGGTGTTTGTTCTTTCATTAAGTTGTAGTTTTAAAATTGCTGTGTATGACAGCAAGATAGGTGTTTTACCTATGCCGCCATCTTGGTTTCCCCTAGGGTCACCTTTTAATATTTTCTTACCATGATTATTACTCTGCCAAGCACATCCATTTGGTTACTAACTCCAACTAGACAATTAATTCTTTTAATTATTAATAGCTTCTTTTGTTGGATGCTTACTATGTCCAAATCTTGCTTGTAAGTACTTTGCTTAATTCCATTGTCAACCTTGTGAGAAAGGCACTTGTACCCACATTTTCCATTTGAGGAAACTGAGAATTTGAAGAGAGTCACACAAATTAGGCAATGGTAGAATGAGAAACCCAGGCTCTATATTCCATGTGTTCAACCTCTAAGTTATATCGCTTCTCTTATTTTGTAATAGTCCATGAGTAAATGGGCAATAATTTTTGCAATTGCTTCCCTATTGATGGAGATTGAAGTAATTTTTCCCTCTACTTATTTTGCTACCACTAATAAATTGAAATAAACAATATTGACACTTTTTTCCCCTGTTAATTTCTTCTTGTGCTTAATTTGGGAGAATCCTACCAACTCTGGCAGTCTCAGTCTTGCTTGGGGAAGGGCTCCCCGTTATCATAATTTATATTACAGTGACCAGTTAGGAATTCTTGCTTCACCACATCCTCTAAATCCTCCCATGTCTTTGTAGTAAAGGGCAGAATAAAAAGCTTTGTTTAAGTCAACACTTTTAGAGACAGGGGGAAGTGAACTGTAAGGGATAGCGTCTCCTAGATGTGTCAGATGCAATCACGCAGCATGGATTTATGAAGCAGCTTGAAATATTTGTTTTGATTGCTCACTGATTAAGAATACACTCTAATGCACAATCTTGACAGACATCTAGGCCAACTACCCTTACTTGAAGAATCTGGGTCAGGGTTGCCCAACTTCTAATTCAGCAGTCGCATTTCATTAAAGGATTATGCAAAGAAACCTCAAATGGTTCTGTGCAATTGACTGCTTCCTCTTCAGTATTTAATATTACAGGAGCCCCAGCAGTCACCAATGTTACTGTCCATTGATTTGCAATGTGTCCTTCCTCCTTGTTTAGTGTAGAGTTTGAAAATGCAATTAGCTGGAGGTCTTATGAAAAATGGATATACCATAAGAAAAGTGGACATGTAATTTAATACTGAAATAATTCATGAAGATATTTGAGGTAAGGTGTTAGACAAAACCTTATAGGTTGGAGATACTTACAGATCGGGTTTGTAAAAACCTGAAAATTATTTAGATGGAAATGATTAAAAATTGCAAAAGGTATGTTTTAAAATTTCCATCTAGAAGCACTGCAGGATATGTACTTATCAGCAGATTGCTGCATTGTGCCACCATATGAAAATTAGAGACTGAAATAGATTTGATTACTTTAAGGTAACTTATCTAGTAAAATGCAGAGAAGAAAGTCAGCATAATCTTGGAGATTTTGTGTTTGTTGCTGGGTAGCATATTTTTGTGTGGGGTGGGGGTTAGAGGTGGCTAAGCATGCAGTTTCCTTTAATTTCTTTTTCTTCTTTTTTTAATGCAATACAGGCTTTAGGGCAACCAATAGTCACTCTGTATAGTATATCTTGAAAGAAACACATTCAAAAGCTTAAAAACTGATGATCACATATGCAAGAACTTCTGCTTCTGAAAACAAAGCATCACATAATCTCTGTCCTGAGTGTCCATTCGTCTGTTTCTCTTCTCAGCAGCCCTATGTGTTTCTATTTGCATTACCATTGGTGTAGATGTAGGGCACAGGAGCACTGACAGATGAAGTGTCGCCCTTAAGTATGGATGCAGGCTCCAGTCTGTTCTTTTACTCTGTTCATGCAAGGTCGGGCAATATGACAGGTATTTTAACCAACCCACATTATCTTGAGTACCATGTTTTCACTATCCAGAGCCATGGCTCTGATTAAGATGCTACGATTATGGGATTCTTTATACTCACTAGCAAGAGCAGTGTTGACGACCAAGATATGAGTAGCCAAAGCACAAGTAGCAGTAGACCCTGTGATATGTGAGCTTTTACCCCATGAATGTGGGTTCCTGATTAGGACAACTGACTGCCACTTGAGTATTGTGTCTCATTGTACATTGCAGATTCTGAAGGGAATTATGGACATTGAACTGGGATGGCCTATGCAAGCCCCTATACTCAGCTGATCCCATCTTATTTCTATTTTTCCATATTCATTCAGATTGTCTTTGGCCACATACTTCTCCCCACGTCTAGCTCAACTCATACTCTAATTTCATTTAAGGTGAGTATTCTCTTTTTAATACCTAAGCCTATGAAAAGTACGGTTACTTTTTAAAGGTTATTTTATTTACTGTTGCCATTGTGCTAAATGCATTAAATTTTGACTTGGAAGATATAAAGCTCTGTCAAAAAAGAGAGAAAAAAAATGACCAGTTTCCCCTTGGCTTGGAATGCCTTCCGTCTTAGTCCTTTGGGGCTTTGCTTCCTTTCACCTGTAAAGTGAGGGATTTGGACCAGAATAGTTGTTCCTTCCCTGCCAGCTCTGACAACCTGAGGTGGTCTTCCTTGTGCCAGCAGTTAGGCCAAACCTGCAGCAGCCTGTGAGGCAAAGCCATGGAGCAGGGCCTGTATTATGAAGGGCCTGCTAACTTTGGGCCTTTTCCCTTATGAGAGTGAATCAGAGAACTCTGGTCATCATTATTTGATAGTCTGACCAGCTCTGTTCCTGTGATGACTAATGGATGAACATGGTGGTGGTGCCCAGTCTCTGCGATAGGCGAGACATCCCTCAGACCAGGAAGTACATCAGAAGGGGAGCCCAGGGGGTTCAACTGCCTTCCTTCAGTTTCTGTGCAGTCATTGATCCAAAAAACATGAAGAGTGTAGCACATCTTCCCATCTTTGCTTTTAAATTGAGTTCTGCTCTCTCAGAAGATTGCATAATATTTTTTTTAAGGCAGCAAAGATCCTGCCTTTCAATGTCAAAGGTTGTCTTAAAGTTATAATGGGCTGTGCCAATGTCCGTACAGATGTCCCTGGCTTACAATAGTTCAATTTACTATTTCCCACTCTACATTGGTGTGAAAGCAATATGCATAATAAATTACGTCAGATATCCAACACTGTATCATAACATGGGCTTTGTGTTAGGTAATTTTGTCCAATTGTAGGCTAATGTGTTATAATCATGTTTAAGGTAGTCGAAGCTATGATGTTTGGTAGGGGAGGTGCATTAAATGCATTTTTGACTTATGAAGTTTTCAATTTATGATGGGTTTATTGGGATGTTACCCCGTTGTAAACTGAGGAGCATCTATATTTAACCTCAAATTGAATATTATTCTATAGTAGGCATTTGTTTCAATGTCCATTTATTCTTTAATGGTAGAGTTATTCCTCATTACACAGAAATTCAATAAAGTGAAACTTGAAAAAGAACTTATAGGTACAGGAATTTATTCAATATATGGTACCTGTTCACTAAATTCAAGGAATGTGCTAATCCCTTGTCTGATGTTCTAATAAAAGGGTATCTTCATTTGGTCATTTTAAAATATTCTATTTGTTGTTTTTGTCTCTATTTTCTCTTCTTCAGTTCTAATTTCCAAAAGGGCCTCTTTTTGTTTTTGTTTTGGTGCTTCAGCTGCTGTTTATTGACATACAGGTAGGCTGTATAGCAGTAGTGGGGATAATAAAGGTGGAGGATGGAGTTTGTCTGGAGTGACAGCTGAGTGGAGGGCAGGAACAGAGATGCACAGTGCATAAGATGGGAGTAGGGGAGGCTGAGGGGATTGGAGAAGCAAGTGAAGGCCAGGGCCAGACAGAGTCTGTTGAAACTGGAACCACTGCCCTCTCTAGCTGGCTATTTTCTGGCCCAGGCCAGGCTTGGGAGTTCTCTGAGTGTCCATTTCTACAGGAGCTGAATGGAGTGCACAGAGGAGAAGCAGGAGCTATTGCCCTCTATCTTCAGCTTCGGAGCCTCCAGTCCTGCATCCCTGTCTGTCTTGCTTGGGTAGGGCTGTGAGATGGGCAGCCTGGCTCTGGACTGTACCTCACCTGAGCAGGGTCTTAAAAATAGCCACGCTTTACAGAGGCCTTAATCTTCTTCCCTGGAGCCCCAGTCCATGGGTGCCACACTACAGCCCCAAGTGAGTACTGCAAGTATTGCTGGCCTAGGATGGGTTGGGGGAGGGGATGGGACAGGCATTGGAGTAGGGGTTCTGGGGCCCATTACAGCATAGGCACTACATGCATGGTGTTAATGAAATCAGAGCCAGTCAGAAAGATGACCACATCTCCCTTTTTTAAAAAATCTTTATTGTTCAGTTTATTAATTACATTGTTTCCCCTTTTTATCCCCCTATAGCTTCCCTCCACCCTGTACCTCTCCCACCCTCCACCCTCACCTCCCCCTCCCCACTGTCCTCTCCCATTGTTGCTAGATTTTTGTCCAGTCTCTTGCTGCACTTCCCACAACCCTTTTCTCCCCAAGCATTGTCAGTCCATTCCCTCTCTATGTCCATGTCTCTGTTATATTCACCAGTCTATCCTGTTCAACAGCCTATCAATTCACTTGATTTTTATGTTCATTAGTTGATAGATGTGTATTTGTTGTTCATAATTTTCATCTTTACCTTTTTCTTCTTCCTCTTCTTAAAGAATATCTTTCAGCATTTCATATAATGTTGGTTTGGTGGTGATGAACTCCTTTAGCTTTTTCTTATCTGCGAAGCACTTCATCTGACCTTCAATTCTGAATGATAGCTTTGCTGGATAGAGTAATCTTGGTTGTAGATTCTTGCTGTTCATCACTTTGAATATTTCTTGCCACTTCCGTCTGGCCTGCATCGTTTCTGTTGAGAAATCCGCTGACAATCGTATGGGTGCTCCCTTATAGGTAACAAACTGTTTCTCTCTTGCTGCTTTTAATATTCTCTCTTTGTCTTTTGCTCTTGGCATTTTAATTATGATGTGCCTCGGTGTGGTCCTCTTAGGGTTCCTATATATTGGGGTTCGGTGCACTTCTTGGACTCCTAAGTCAATTTCTTTCACCAGGTGTGGGAAGTTTTGAGTCACTATTTCTTCAAATAGGTTTTCATTGTCTTGGCCTCTCACTTTTTCTGGCACCCCTATAATTCGGATGTTGGTATGCTTGAGGTTGTCCCAGAGGACCCTTACACTATCTTCAATTTTTTGGATTCTTTTGGTTTCTTGCTTTTTCAGCTGAGTGGATTTTACCTCTTTGTATTTCAAATCTTTAACTTGGTTCTTGGGGTGCTCCAGAGCACTTTTAGGTCTTTGTATAATATTTTTTGTTTCAGTCAGTGTATGCTTAATTTCTGGTTGGTCCTTTTTCATATCCTTGAGAGTCTCCTTTATATCCTTGAGGGTCTCTTTCATTTCCTTGTAGGACTCATTCATTTCCACGTTGGTCTTGATCATTTCTTTGCAGCTCTCGTTTATATCCTTGAGGGTCTTGTTCATTTTCTTGTAGGACTCATTCATTTCCTTTGTGGTCTTGCTTATTTCCTTATAGTCCTCGATGTTTTGTTGGAGCCTCTTAAAAAACCCTATAACCGTGGTTCTGAATTCCATGTCCAGTCGTTTTTTTTCCTCCATTTCTTTCACCTCTGATTTCTTTCCATGTTGCTGCATGGTGGCTGCTTCCCTGAGTTGGTCAATTAGCTTTGTGTGGTAGACTTCCTACTAGGGATAGTGGCTCAGCCTCCCCGGTTACCTGAGGTGGATATGGGCTGCACAGTCTTGCTGAAGTTAAGCTCAGTTAATCGTTGTTAGCCCTTGGAGGGTTGACCTACAGGCCAATTGTCTGTGAAGTTCAGCTTTGCTCAGGTTGGGTGGGCGGAGTCTCCGGGCCAAGCAGACAGCGTTAGCTCCGCCCTATGCGGCCCTGGGGACTCTGTGCCGGGGGCAATGGCCGCCAGCACCTCTGAGAGAGAGCCGCTGCTGAGCTCCACTGGCTGCCGGGGAATTCAGACTCTCCCAAAATGAGTCTGCATGCGCAATGTCTCACCCAGGGTCGTAAAATAAAGCAGTCTGACGGTTTTCTGAATGAGAGGCAAGTCGCGGTGTGCTCTCTGCACCGTCACGCGGCCGAGCTGTTCACGCGAGAGCTGCCTTCTCCACAAGCCGGGAGACCCGGCAGCACCGGAGCTTCGGCGTGCCCTCCCACTGTCCAGTTTTCACCCCGTGTGATAGTGGGTTCTCTGGACTTCGCCCAGAACTGGAGAATCAGTCCAGTGGGACGCCTTTGTCTCCCCGTTGGAGAAAACTGGCCGGTTTTCAGGCGCCCGCCCTCTCCGCGGCGCGCGCTCCAAACCTCTCTCCGTGCGAATCTTTCAACGCTGTTCGCCGCCGCTCCTCCCAGTCACAGTGTCTTATCTTCACTTTTATTTGTGTAATCTTCACTCGGCGAGCTTTCTGGTGATTCTGGAAGGTGTTTGTTCTTTTGTTAAGTTGTAGTATTAAAATTGCTGATTATGACGGCAAGATAGGTGTTTTGCCTTTGCCGCCATCTTAGTTCTCCCAAATCTCCCTTCTTGAAAAAGCCTCGGGCTTTGCCAACATTCATGGCCAAGTTCACCCAAGGTCCACATCCTCAGCCCAGACCTGCAGTGGATCCTTACACACCACAGGGAAGATGCTTTGGTATAGGTGGGCCTGGCGAGCTGTCTGGTGATTAGGAGTCACAGCAATGATGGGAGCACGGAGGTGGTATCTGGCCACCTGGTGAGCAGACCTGCCAGACTTGGTGAGGACGATTATGGTCTCACTGCAGCATTGAAGGAGGCCTCCATGGCGCCCACAGCAGTGGCTTCTGTGGGGTCGCTGGTAATGGGCGCCAGGCGGCGCAGTTCCTCAAATAATTGCACGTGGTAGATGGCGGCCTCTGCCTCACGGACACTCAGGTGCTGCATGTGCACAGCCTCCAGGGGGCAGTCCCCTTTGGCCGTCTCTCCTGACGGCATGATGCAGTCAGCTCCATCCAGGACTACATTGGCCACATCACTGCCCTCAGCCCCGGTGGGACGGGGCTTCTTGATCGTGCTCTCCAGCATCTGCGTGGCACAGATGACAGGCTTCCCAGCTCGGTTGCACTGCCCGATCATCATCTTTGAGCAAGGAAGACCTTCTCTGTAGGGATCTCAATGCCTAGATCACCACGAGCCACCATGATCCCATCACTGGCTTCCAGCATCTCATCAAACCTCTGAACTCCTTCATGCTTTTCGATTTTGCTGATCATCTTGATGTTCTTTCTTTTTCTCCCAGGACCTTCCTGACCTCATGGACATCAGATGCCTTGCGAATGAAAGATGTGAACACCATATCTGCATTCTGCTCCACCCCAAACCTCAGATCCTGGATGTCCTTTTCTGAGACGGCAGGCAGGTCCTGCAGCCCCAGGGAGGTTCACACCCTTCTTGCTGCCCAAAGTGCCACCATTCTCCACTTCTGTTATCAGGAAGTCAGCACCTTTCTCCTTCACCTGCAGAGAAATACATCTGTCATCCACAAAGATCTGGCTGCCCACTTCCACCCCTTTGCAAATATTCTTGTAGTCCAGCCACAGGGTGTTTTCGTCACACTTTTCCATGTAGGCATTATCCAGAGTGATCTTGAGAGTGGCCCCTTTCGTCAGCTCCACCTCCGCGGTGCCACTGCCCTTGTGAGCCCAGCTCGGATCTCGGGTCCTTTAGTGTCCAGGGCCACAGCAACTGGCCGGTAAAGAATGGGATCAGAAGCAAAGCTTTCAGTGGTGGTGCGCACATTCTTGATGATCTCTGCATGGTACTCGTGAGTTCCATGAGAAAAGTTCATGTGAGCCACATTCATTCCAGAGTTAATCTCCCCCGATTGGGAAGCAAGGCCAATAGTACAAATGATGCCAGTGTTCCAGGCTGTGATGGGCAGCGAATCAATGTCCAGGCGGCACATGTGCTCCAGGAACGGGTCAGCCATGGCTGCATGCACCTGCTGAGTCTGAATGAAGGCAGTCCCAACATCACTATGGGAATTCGACATGGCTTCTGAGGTCCTCTGGCGTGGTCCGGATGGAGCTATAGCTGGGAGGTTCGGAGACTCTGGAGGCGTCACTGCTCTGCCAAAAGGGAGCCTCTTAGACCTTGTGCTCAGGCACTGCCTGAGCTTACTATTTAGTAGAAAATATGGGGAAGGAGGATCGGCTGAAAGTGGCTGCTTTTTCAGTCCAATTAGTTTCCCTGGATAGTTTAATTCAACTTTTTTGCTTTCCTTTAAGTCAAAGCCTTCAGGTCGAATACATAAAAAAAACAAGAAACTTACCATTATATTTTGATAATTCTTAATTTATCATAAAGTAAATTTAAGGATATCCTATATAATAAAGAGGTAATATGCAAGTTAACCCTCACATCCTCACAAGATGGCTGTGTAGGACCAGGCCGGCAGAGTGTTAGTGAGGGATGACCAAACCACTGAACAGCAGGCTGCGTGGGGAGACCAGGCTGGCCGAGGGCTGTGAGGGGTGACCAGGTCAGCAGAGGAAGTAGTAAGAGGCGACTAGGCCGGCAGCGGGGGCAGTTTGGGGTGATTAGACCAGCATGCAGAGGCAGTGAGGGGCGATCAGGCTGGCAGGGGTAGGCAGTTAGGGGCAACCAGGCAGGTAGGCAGGTGAGTTATTAGGAGTCAGTGGTCCAGGATTGTGAGAGGGATGTCCAACTACCGGTTTAGGCCTGATCCTGGAGAGTGAGCCTAAACTGGCAGTTGGACATCCCCTGAGGCGTCCTGGATTGAAGAGGGTTCAGGCCTGGTTGAGAGGACTCCCCCTTCTGTGCATGAATTTTGTGCACCGGACCTCTAGTATTATATATTTTTCTGTAGTCTTAAGTGTGATTTCATGTTTTAAGTGAAATCATGTTTTAAGCCAAACCTCTTTCTTCCTATCTCCTACTCTCATCCTTTGAAATAATATACTTTTATACGCCTCTTTTTGCTGACTCTGAAAAAAAAAATCTCATGGCCCATGATTCTCACTTATGTTCATGTTTGATCCATCTATTTTCTTTTTCAGATCCTCACTCAGTTTTTCCACTGAATTCTGTGCCCTTGTGTTTGGATTACCCTTTGGCCCTAGGTTGGTTTGGCCAGTGGGAAGTTTGGCAGGGATTAGAGGAAGGGAGGGGAATGAGGCCTGTGTATTTATTGCCCTTCCCCTCTGTGTTGTCCAGTGCCTTGGCTGTATTTCTGGACTAGCTTACAGTTTCTATAACACATCCCTCTCCACACAGCCTCTGTTTCCAAATTCAAGCAGCCCCATTGCTCTTTTAGGCATATGGATATTAATAGGGACAGACCACTAATCCCAACTGCTTTGTCCCTTGAGGTTTCCTTACCCCATTGTAGTCAGGTCTTTTATTAAACTTTCCTCAAGGTATTCACTGGGATGTGCCATATGTTTCTTGCTGGGGCTCTTGATAAGTAAAATAGTACAATGAATGCTTATATCATTGGGAAGTAGTATGGTATAATGGTTATTTTCCATTTGGTGTTAGATTGATCTATGTTTGAGTACATCCTCATCACTTGATAATTTAACCACTTTGGGCCTCCATTTTCTCAAATTTAAAGTGGAGAGAGTACTACCTATTTCACAGAATTGTTATGAGAATATTTATGAGTTCTCAAAAATGTTATTATATTAGTTTAAATATAAATATATGTGTATATAATAAAATTTTTCATTTCTCTTCAGTTCACACTGAGCAGCTCCTTTACTGTAAAGCCCAGGCAATTACAAAGCAGTCATCTTAGCTCCTCTACACTTTGTGCAGCTATCTTTGTGTTCATGTTATGTGTACCCCCTCCTGTGCAGTGCACCATATATTCCTGCTTGTTGAAATGACACGTTGTTTCTCATAGATAATCCTGGTGACTCTAGCTCTGCTAATCCTACCTCAAGTCTGTGGAATTTCTTCAGATGGTGAGGGCTAGAAGCAGGGTGTCCTGGTGAAGTGAGAATTTTGTGCTGGTGTCTTACCCGTGAGAAAAGGCTGCTGATGGCTCAGATGCTATATATATTTTGAGAGCACTGGCTAAGCCCAGAGAGGTGATGCAAGGATTAGCTAATCAATGATTTTAAATGCTTTGAAACTGGCAGAGTTTAGTGAGAAGAAAGGGCTAAATAATTTTAGCAGGCTCAGTGGGAGTATAAACTGTACCAAATGACTCCTAATTTGCTTTACTACCTAGAGGGTTTGCTTATTGTGTAACATGTCCATTAAAATGAGTTATAAATGTTATTACATTTAAAACATGACCTGGGAAATGCTTTAAGATAAGAAGAGGTGTTTGGAAAATATACACAGCTTTTGTCAAATGGAGCTGCAGCTATGAAACCACTTGGGTTTCTCTGACTCAAAACAAGCTCTGTGAAGCATGAGTCAGTAAATGTTTTTCAAGGGCCTGCTCTGTGTCAGGGCTGGATATGGGCACCATGGTTCTCTGCCTCAAAGTTTCATAGACTAGAAAAGGAGAAAGATACACACAGTCAAACTCTACAATAGCCCAGTCAGTGTGGCTCAGTGCTTGAGTGCTGACCCGTGATCCAGAAGGTGCGTAATCCAGAAGGTACGGTTCGATTCCCAGTTGGGGCGCGTGCTCAGGTTGCTGGCTCCATCCCTAGTAGGGGGTGTGCAATAGGCAACCGATCAATGATTCTCTCTCATCATTGTTTCTATCACTCTCTTCCTCTCTCTGAAGTAAATAAAAACAAATAGAAATTTCGAGGGGGAAAAAAAAACCCACAACCCTTCAATTGGGTGTAATAGGAGCTAACATGACAGAATAGACAAGGTACAGTGATAAAATCAAATGGTAATCAGCTCAATATGAGGGAAATCAGGAAAGATTCATAAAGGAGGAGAGGCTAATTTAATCTTTAAGGATAAGAGAAGTTTGCCATATAAGAAAGGGGCTAAGGATATTCCAGAGAAAGGGAACAGCATATGAAAAGCCCCTGCCACCTGGTTTCATTCAAGTGTATTTAAGAGTTTCTACTTCCTCTGTATCTAGCTCTATCTTGTTCTTTGCACATAGTAGATAATCAATTAATACTTACCAGTAGATACTAGTAGGTGGTAGGATTATAGTTAGTGATTTCAATATTATTCATTAGGTTTTTTTCTTTATTTTTAATAATAGACATGATTGTCTTTTGCAATTAGAACATCCAGGGAGTGTTTATGAGAGTCTGTGGCTGCAATGGAGTTGAAGATCATTATATTCAAAGATGACAATGAACTTTGTGGGGATGGTTATTAACCTGGTGGGGCAAAGGCTTGAGATTGTGGTGAGTTTTGCTGGAAACAAAGCTGAAATGACGTAGGTTGAAGCTCGCAGATTTGGACTTTCTGTTGTAGGCAGTGGGAAACCAGTGAAGTTATTGGGCAGGGAAGAGCCGTGATCAGAACCCTCTGGCAAAATCACAGAGTATGAATGGGCTTCGGGAGAGTTTGAGGGAAAAGAACCAATTGCGACATTTTTATAGTCCAGGTGGAAAATACTGAAGGTTTTTAGGTTTGGATAGGGGTGGGGAGAAGATAATGAGTTTGATTATAGACAGGACAAATCTGCAGTGTCTGTAGATAGTCTGTGGAAGGCCAGTGAGTTCTTGAAACTGTCCATGAGGATGAATCAGCACTTAAAACATCTTTACCACCAGAGACCCTGGAACCCCAGGGAGACAGTGAGGGGCATGGACAGCTGGGTCAGAAAGACAAGAGAGAAACAAAGGAAAATGATTCTATCAAAATCATAGGAGAAAAGGTGGGAGAGATGCTTTAGAAATGAGCAAATTTGCCCTAGCTGGTTTGGCTCAGTGGATGGAGTGTCAGCCTGAGGACTGAAGGGTCCTGGGCTCGATTCTGGTCAAGGGCACATGCCTGGGTGGCAGGCTCAATCCCCAGTGGGGTGCGTGCAGGAAGCTGCTGATCAGTGATTCCCTTTCATCATTGATGTTTCTGTCTTTCTCTCCCTCTTCCTTCTTCTCTGATATCAATAAAAATATATTATTTTAAAAAAGGAAATGAGCAAATTAACTAAACAGAGGTTTATTAGTTTCTTTATTCCAGACATTTCTCTTTCTCAATGCTTACCAGTTTCTGATCAAAAGATATCTTTTTTATAGATGTCTTCCCAGACCATCTACCTAAAATAGCACCATTCATCTCTCCATATCACCTTCATTGCTTACTGTTTTATTTTTTAATTTAATAAATTTTTGTTGTTCAGATTATTACAATGTTCCTCCCCCCCGCCATAGCTCACCTCCACCTAGTACCCATTCCACCCTCTGCCTTTACCTCCCCCGCACTGTCCTCATCCATAAGTTTACAATTTTTGTCCAGTCTCTTCCTGCATCTCCCATAACAACCCTTCCCCACCCCAAGAATTGTCAATCCATTCCCTTTCTATGCCCCTGATTCTATTATTTCACAAGTGTATTCTGTTCATCAGATTTTTAATTCACTTGATTTTTAGATATGTATTTGTTGTTCATAATTTTTATCTTTACCTTTTTCTTCTTCTTCCTCTTCTTAAAGAATACCTTTCAGCATTTCATACAATACTGGTTTGGTGGTGATGAACTCCTTTAGCTTTTTCTTATATGTGAAGCGCTTTATCTGACCTTCAATTCTGAATGACAGCTTTGCTGGGTAGAGTAATCTTGACTGTAGGTTTTTGCTATTCATCATTTTGAATATTTCTTGCCATTCCCATCTGGCCTGCATAGTTTCTGTTGAGAAATCAGCTGACAATTATATGGGTGCTTCCTTGTAGGTAACTAATTGTTTTTCTCTTGCTGCTTTTAATATTCTCTCTTTGTCTTTTGCTCTTGGCATTTTACTTGTGATGTGTCTTGGTGTGGTCCTCTTTGGATTCCTTTTGTTTGGGGTTCTGTGTGCTTCCTGGACTTGTAAGTCTATTTCTTTCACCAGGTGAGGAAAGTTTTTGGCCACTATTTCTTCAAATAGGTTTTCAGTTTCTTGCGCTCTCTCTTTTTCTGGCACCCCCATAATTCCAATGTTGGTATGCTTGAGGTTGTCCTGGAGGGTCCTTACACTATCTTCAATTTTTTGGATTCTTTTTTCTTTTTGCTTTTCTGGCTGAGTTTTTTTTGCTTCTTTGTATTTCAAATATTTGACTTGATTCTTGCAGTCCTCTAGTCTGCTTTTAGGTCTCTGTATAATATTTTTTATTTCAGTCAGTGTATGCTTAATTTCTAGTTTGTCCTTTTTCATGTCCTCAAGGATCTCGTTAAATTTATTGTCCTTTTTTAGGAACCTCTTGAAAAACCTTATGCAGTTGTTTTGAACTCTATGGCCAGTCGTTTTTTTCCTCTCCATTTCTTGCAATTGTGATCTGTTTCCTTGTCTCTGCATTTTGGCTGCTTCCTTGAGTTGGTTGAGTAGCTTTATGTGATAGGTGTCCTCTAGGGGACAGTGGCTCAGCCTCCCCAGTTACCTGAGGTGGATACTTTTAGTGCACCCCTTTATGGGCTACACAGTCTTGTTGTAGTTAAACCTAGATTGTTGTTGGTATCACTGGGAGGGGTTGACCTCCAGGCCAATTGGCTGTGAGGATCAGGTGTGTCTATGCTGGGAGAGCCGCTGTGCTCAGCTTGGATGGGGCAGA
Organism: Antrozous pallidus; assembly: GCA_027563665.1. Lineage (NCBI taxonomy): Eukaryota > Metazoa > Chordata > Mammalia > Chiroptera > Vespertilionidae > Antrozous > Antrozous pallidus. The sequence continues at coordinate 69,062,658 of CM050511.1, forward strand.
TCTCAGGGCTGAGCAGTCAGCCTTGGTTTCCCATCAGCCCTGACCTAAGTGGCGCCTGGGTCTCTATGTCCCATGGCAATGGCTGCACACACCTCTGAGAGAAAGCTTTTCTTAATTTTTCCCCACTGCTAGATAGTCCAGTTTCTCCCCAAATGAGTCTGGATACCCAAAGTCTCACCCGGAACTGGAAAACAATGCAGTCTGGATTTTTTCCCCTCCCGAGAGAGTCAGCCACGCACCTTCTCTGAGAGCTCACACACCTCTGCAGCTCCCGAGTTTCAGCGTACTTCCTCCTGACAGTCCAGTTTCACCCCATATAAGTCTGGGTTCCCCAAGACCCACCCGGAACTGGGGATCAGTGCAGTGGGGAGCCTTTGTCTCCCTCCTTGTTGGAGAAAACCAGCTGGGTATTCAGCTGCCCACCCTTTCCACTTGTGTGCCTCTCCACACCTCTGTCTCTGAGGCTCTGCACCTCTGTCTCCCTGCCTCTGCCACTCTGCCCTCCATGGCTCCTCTGAGTCTCAGTGTTCTTTTATCTTTCCTTCTATTTTTAGAATTTCCACTCAGCTAGCTTTCCGGTGGTTCTAGATGATGTCCGTTTTGTCTTTTAGTTGTAGTTTTGAAATTGTTGTGCAGGGCAGCAGTATAGGTGTTTACCTATGCCACCATCTTGGTTCCTTCTCTCTTCGCTTACTGTTTTAAAATGTAGGTTTTATTTTTATTCAGGTATAGTGAGGCCAACAGATCAGGAGCAGATTGCCTTCTGTCCAAAGCCCTCACCTCATCACTGGAGAGAGATGGCTTTCTTGGGGATAGAAAGCCAGACAAAATGGATCATTATATTTTTCTTTAACTATACACTGGATAAATTATTGATTTAGAAAACTTCCTGTCTTGAATTTAAGATCCAGTCAGATGGAAAGGAGATGTCTGAGGTTCTTATAAAAGCTAATTAAAAAAGGAAGATTTTACAAATTTCATGATCTAGATGTGCTAAGGTCAAACCCATATTTGGCCACTTCACAAAATTTTAATGTGGAGGAAATAGATTTATTAAAACTGAAAAGAAAAAAGAAGTGGAGAAGACATCCTGAAGAAGGCGCATGTGAGTTGAGATATGTGTATGGAAAGGGAACTCTGCTTGGGTGGTTGTGGAAGGAAAAGTCCAAGCTGATGATGGATAACTATCTAGTGTCTCCATATCAGTGTCGATTGCCACTTGCTAATTTGGCTTCTGGCCTTGAAACAAACCATTATTTCTTTGACAGATTGCTAAGAATAGTTAGTTGACTTGTGTTTAGGGGCATGTTGTATTAAAAATATCAATCTTTAAATATTACAAACTTATGAAATCCAGTAAGATTTCACATTATGAGAGGAATAAGAACTGAAGCCAACTAAGGGGGAAAATGTGGTGCATTCATTTCTTTAATAAATAATAAGAACCTTTATTGAATATTAATACTGTCAGGCAATTTTTAAAGGACTTTTACATGTATTAACGCACTTAATCCTTAAGCTGATCCCAGGAAGTGTTTGCTATTATTATACCCATTTTAAAAAATAGTAAAACTGAGGCAGAAGGAGATTAAGTGACTTGCTTGGCTAGAAGGTTGCAGAGCTGAAATGTGATCCCAGGCAGCCTGGCTGCAATGTTGTTGCTCTAACTGCTGTGCTCTGTGCTTTTAACTGAGGTTGCACTATTTAATCCAATTTGTTGAGGTGACATTGTTTAATAAAATTATACAGGCTTCAGGCATACAGTTTTACAATCCATCATCTGGATATTGTATTGTGTGTTCACCACTCAAGTCAAGTCTCCTTCTGTTACCATTTAGCTCCCCTTTCCTTTCTTATACCATCCCCGTGATTGCACTATTTAAGTGACATTTTCTCTCCCCTTTATAACCATGAGCAAGGTGGGACTTAATAATTTAAATGTATAGTTTTTATTTTTAAAATTGAGGTAAATTGACATAAAACATATTGGTTTTGGGTATTCATGAAATGTTTCACTAAATATTTTTAATGATGTGATTCTTCTATACTTTCTTTTTTGCTACAAAAAGCTTTATTGCTTTCATTGGGTCTAATGCATGAGAGAGGGTTTCAGGGTTGTTAAAAGAATGGCTAGTAGTTTTGGGAAGAGGCTCAGGTAAAAGCCAGACACCAGGGGAATGCAGAGGGGCCTCTCAAAGGTCTCTGGGCTACAAAGACTCCTGGTTGTGCCTGAAGGTGAGCCTTTTGAAGAGATACTTGCCCAGCCCAGTCTGGGGGCCTGCCAGCCTATGGATATTAGTCAGGTGGGCACCCATCTTCTTGATGAGTTTCACCTTCTCACCCAGGAAGTAGTTCTGAGGAAATCACAGAGATGAGGATCTGCACGAGTAGAAGCCAGAGCATGCAGCTCCAAAAGGGTCTGGTTCTGGTTCCTCTCCAAGGCCAGGGTGGCCTCCAAGGCATCCTGAGTTTTGCCCACTCATCTTGGGAAGGTTTCTGCACATCCTGAAAGAGAACAGGGCCACCATGCTTGTTTTGCAACTTTAAGAGATGCTCAGCGCTTCTCTTCCAACTCGTGGAAGAAGTGGCCCATGCCCTTGCCCTCGAGAGCCACATCGTCAGGGTCGAAATAGAAGCCCAAAGAGAGATAGGTTTGGGAGGCAGGCAGATGCAGTCTGGCCAGGTGGTTGACTGCAGCCTCCATCTCAGTGGAATAATTCTGATGAATTTGGGAGCTCATGGTCGTTCAGCAATAAGGAATTAAGGTAGGAAAAAAAGCCCGGCATTGACTGGTCCCCAAGGTGGTTCTGAAGGTGGTGATTGGATGAGACGCAGGAGAGTGGCTGGAGGCTGGAAGAAGGGGAGTCCTGGGTCTTTTCTGTTCATACACTGTTGAAGCAAGAGACAGATCCAGGACTACCAAGGGCACTGCCTGTACTTTCTTGCTGTAGCAAAGATTCAAACTATGCTGAAAGGCATAAAGTATATGAAGAGAAGACCCATATTCTCACCCTTGGGTAGAACAAAGGTTAATGGTTTGTATATTTCTCCCCTAGGGTTTCTTTTATGCATGCACTCACACACATATTTCTTTTGTTTGTTTGTTTACTGCATACTTTAATTTCCCTTTTCACTTATCAATGTCATAGACATCTTTCTAGGTCAGAATGTAAAACTGCACCTCCTCTTTTTAAAGAGCTATATTAATAGCCACATATTATGCCACTGTACAAATGAACCATAATTTATGTTAGCATGTTCCCTACTGCTGGATAGTTAGGTTTTAAGATGTTTTGCTAGATTTTTATATTATAAAATCTGTGGCAAAGATGCTCATTTGTTTTCCTAGTATTTTGTGGGTTTATTATTTAGCTTTAAATCTTTAATCCACATGGAATTTATTTTGTGCGGAGGTAAGGTGGGGATTATAGTGATTTCTTGACTTTCATCATTCAAATGATTACCCACCTGAAGAGAGTCAGTCTCCAGGCACCCAAGTAAACACATTGCATCTGTTATAGAAATACAGTGAAAATTGTAATAAGGGAACTCTCTAAGGTGGGAACTAGTAGGTAGTGTGTTGGGGAGAGGGAGCAGAAACAGCAGGCTCAACCAATATGGACTGGAACAGGGGGCTCACGTTCAGGTTGGAATGCTGCATTTTAATTAGCAATATTACTCCCAAATGCTTAGCTGGAGCAGTGGGGGATTAGAGACCCTTGCTTGCTCATCATAATTTGGAACCTGCACATCAGAGTGTCTAATTAGATCTTCTCTCTTTTGAAAGGTCAGCCAATAAAATTGTCATATCGTGTCATTCAAGGTCGAGAAGTTATTCTGCTATAAGCTTGGTGGATTTTTTTTAAGTTAAAAATTGCCTGTTCATGTCTAGTGTCTTTAACAACCTTTGCAAGACTAAGATCCTGGCAGGCCTTCATGCAAAGGATCTCTGCAATCTTTCTGCCACTTAGAACAATTCGTGTCCTTTATGTATTTTTTTCTTTATCACTCTGGACACTGTGCTAGAGTCAGTGTCTTAAGCCCTTGGTATATTTCCCTGTTCACAAAGAAAACAATATTCAGCCTTTGTTTTGGGTCTTGGATTTTGTAATTGAATATTACTTTCAATTAATTTCTATGGGAAGAAAACCCCAAATAAGCTACACTCCTCTGAAAATGTTATTATCATATAAACATTGCTCCTATTTCAGTTATATTCTGGGTTAAATTAGCTTTTGTGAGGGTATCAAGAAAATCTTATCGCTACTAATAACAATATTTCCCATAGTGCAGAATCACCTGAGTGGTATGTTAATTCTCCTCCTCCTCCCCCTCCTCCCCCTCCTCCTCCTCCTCCTCCTCCTCCTCCTCCTCCTCCTCCTCCTCCTCCTCCTCCTCCTCCTCCTCCTCCTCCTCCTCCTCCTTCTTCTTCTTCTTCTTCTTCTTCTTCTTCTTCTTCTTCTTCTTCTTCTTCTTCTTCTTCTTCTTCTCCTTCTTCTCCTTCTTCTCCTTCTTCTCCTTCTTCTCCTTCTCCTTCTCCTTCTTCTTCTTGGTGTGCTTTTTAAAAATTCTCATTCGAGGATATGGTTCTTATTGATTTTTAGAGAGAAAGAGAGATGAAAGAGAAACATGGACAGTTGCCTCTACTATAAGCTCTGACCAGGGATCAAACCCGCAAACTCCTTATGCATGAGATGACGCGCCAACTACCTGAGCCACCCGGCCAGGGCTCACATGGGTGTTTGAGTCAAAATGCTGCTTGTTGGATTCCACCCTAGAGTCAGAATCTCCTGTGGTAGAGTTCAAGAGTTTATTTTTTTAAAAAGCCTCCTATGCTATTGTTGTGTTTGCTGTTGTCATTTTTTTAATTTGACAATCTAAGGGAAAAGGGGTGAGTGCTCCTGACTAAATAGCTATTGCATGTTTTAAAAATTCTTATGGTACACTGGTTGAAAATCGCTCTTCTAAGGTATGGAGCTGAGGACTACACAGAGAGAATTCCTGCCAGAATTAAAGTACAGAATGGAAATTTAGTTGGAAGGTGACGCTGAAAGAATAGTTTAAAATCTGTTCCTGGTGTCAGCTGGTTACTCTGCTCCTCAAGATTTGGATAAAATGGCTTTCTTTTGTATCTGGAATGTCAATGCTCTTTCCAAGATTTCTACAGATCCTGGGGGACTTCTGGGGGACCCATTTTTCCTGCTCTGTATCTTGTGAGAGTCTTTTATCTCTGACCATTTTGGCAGGCCCCTTCTTGATCTCTCCAGCAGCAAAGAGTTATGTTGTCATTGGTCAGAATCATTACAGAGGATTGTGACTCAAAGGACAGGAGTCCACTGCCACATCCCCATCACAGAATGCCACTTACAATCATGTCTTAAACACCCCTGTCCTTAAAGGTGTTTTTGGCCAAAGCATGACAGAGATATGTCTCTCTGGTCCAGCCACTTCACCTCACATCTTGGTCTCTCTCCATCTTGCTGTCTCCTCTGTCTCCTTTGTCTTGGCCATCTCTCCAGGCTTGCTTGGAACTCCAAATTCTTCTCACACTTTTAATCAGAAAAATGTCAGCACTCTTGAGCCCCTTTTCCCAACCTGCCTGGCTTAACAAAAGGGCCACCCAGTTGTTGTTGTTGTTGTTGTTGTTTTAACAGAATTCATCCTCTGCAGAGGGTTAAATAGAATTTTCCTAAGACCTATTATCTATTTCTTCCATGGGAAAATTAATTCTGTCTAGGGTCTACTGGATGCATAAAGACAGAAATAATCTTTTCTTCCTACACCATTTAAAGACTCTTTTGTTGTTTGTTGTTGTTGTTGTTGTTGTTGTTGTTGGGAGATGCTCATCTGGAAAAAGTTAAGCAAGATTTCTAGAAGGTTTTACTAGTAAAAGACAGGTCCGTACCAGTGAACTCCCATTAGTTAACCTCACCAGTCTTTACAACATCTTTGCTGACAGGTTTAGGAAAGATCCAAGTAAATGCAAGCAGACTTATTTCCCACTTGCCAGCAAAAAGAATGCTGCTGACGCGAGGCGAGTGGTATTTGCAAGGCCACTCAGGGCCTTCTATGTCATAAATCATATTTTGAGACTGAAGCAACAGAAATTGTTTTCAGGACGGGTTGCTTTCTTGCTAGGTTATCTTGTGTGTATCTGACGGCTTTCTGTTTTGCTTGAAATGGAAAGTCATTTCCCAGATGAGAGATTATTTTATTAGTGCTCTTATTTTCTCGGTAAGTGTTCTGAATTTTTTCCTATTAATTTCTACTTTTATGCACAGTGATTCTCAATTGGTGAGAAAATGATGATCTCATAATCTCTTTTCCTTGTACTTGCTGAGTGATTAGCCTCATTTGCTGTGTGAGTTCCACTTCACGGTTATGAAATGATGAGTCTCTCCCACTCTGGCTGAGCATGTCGGCGTGATGGCTTTGACCTTTTCCATGAAAACAAGGGGGATGAAAGGATGCGATGTGTGTGTAAATCAGCACTCAAAAGGGGTTATTTTGGCTAACAGCTGGAAAGATATGCTTTGCTAAACTCCTAGAAGGTAGCAGTGGAATGTTTTTTGTTTGGGGTTGTTTAAGGCCTTCGAGAGTTATTATTTTTTAAATGAATCTTTATTGTTCAGATAATTACAGTTGCTCCTCTTTTTTCCCCCATAGCTCCCTTCCACCCGGTTTCCATCCCACCCCATGCCCTTAACCCCCTTCCCCATTGTCCTCGTCCATAGGTGTACGATTTTTGTCCAATCTCTTCCGGCACCCCCACACTCCTTATCCTCCCCGCCCCGAGAATTGTCAGTCCACTCCCTTTCTATGCTCCTGATTCTATTATTGAGAATTGTTTTTAAGCAACGAGAAAAAAAATTCCGATTTCCCATTAAATACAAATGATAAATTTACATCCTGAATCACAGGCTGTGTGAATAAATGCATTAGAGATTCTCAAGCATGTACAGTTAAATTCGCTTCATCTGCTCTGTGATAGATATTACTTCCACTGCACTTAATTGGGATCATGGACAAATTTAGATTCAGAGCAGCTCAATGACTCCAAGGGATGTATAAATATCCCACCAAATGCATTTAAATGGTATTCTGGATTTGGCCAAGGGTCTCACTTTAGTAATTTGCAGGTGTGACCGATATTAACTTATAAATTCCCCATGACTGGTCCTTTGTTGATTTCAGGCATCCCCTCTGTTCGGTAATGATTGCTCAGCAAGGCTATTTTACTTTCCTTCTCTGCAGGCCCTTTATTGCTTTGAGGCACGTGTGTGTGTGTGTGTGTGTGTGTGTGTGTGTGTGTGTGTGTGTATGTCTGCATGTTCTTCACAGTAATGCATGAGACAGTATTTCCCATTGGAGCATATTCATGTGAGCTATTTCATACTTGACATATTTCCCTCTTCACTTGGCTATGCTTTCAGTTCAGGGGACTTGGACTTTGACTGGATGAGCAATTACAAAACAATAGGGACTGTTTGGAAATATACAGATGCTCTAAGGATCTGTATGGCATCACACTTGGCTACTGAGCTTGTGATATGATTTTTCGTAATTGCCATGGGGGGGGGGTGTTGAAGTCCAGCATCATAACTCCAATGTATTGCTGGGATGGAGCTGATCAATTGACATATGGGTGAAAATGATTAATTTCTAAAATTTGTTTTATTTTTCATTCTTTTAAAAAATATATATTTTATTGATTTTTTCACAGAGAGGAAGGGAGAGGGATAGAAAGTCAGAAACATCGATGAGAGCGAAACATCGATCAGCTGCCTCCTGCACACCACCCAGTGGGGATGTGCCGCAACCCAGGTACATTTTCTTGACCGGAATCGAACCCGGGACTCTTCAGTCCGCAGGCCGACGCTCTATTCACTGAGCCAAACCGGTTTTGGCTATTTTTCATTCTTGAAAGTAAGAGTTTCATTCCCTAACATTAGAACATAATTTTTCTATTATTTGCTCTTTTTTTTCTATCACTAAAGTTTTGAACTATATTGCCTACAGTTGAATTTTTCACTGGCTAGTTTTTGACTCATTTTAGGGACTTGAAAAAATACTTTGTGCTACAAACGTGTCAGAGTGTTCCAGGCAGAACTGCTTGGCTTATGTTATTGGGAATCATTTTCCTCAGATAGCATCCCTTCATTAAGGAAAGGAAGTATGGGTAGGTACGAAACAATGTGAGGAAAGTCAAAGATATGTGGAAGTGCATGGTGGAATAATTTTTTAAATGTAAAGTACATATGCTCTGCATAATAGTGGGTGATGAGCATTGGAGATTGGGATATGGATATGACCTCAGGAACTTCACTGCTATACTCAGAAACTTTATCCTAGACCAGTGGTCAGCAAACTCATTAGTCAACAGAGCCAAATATCAACAGTATAACAATGGAAATTTCTTTTGAGAGCCAACTTTTTTAAACTTCTAATGCCACTTCTTCAATATAGACTCGCCCAAGCCGTGGTATTTTGTGGAAGAGCCACATTCAAGGGGCCAAAAAGCCACTTGTGGCTCGTGAGCCGCAGTTTGCTGACCATGGTCCTAGATGACTGGGAAGTATTGGAGATTTTAAAACAGAGAACTGACATGAGCAGAAGTCCTTGAGGGCTCCCAGGGTCTGCAAGAGGGTATGGCCTAGCCTGGCACTGGGCAAATTAACCAGATGCTTAGACCAGTGCCAGCTGAGTCTTGGTCATAATACCTTAGGTTGTAAATTTGATTTTGTTAGAGGTAAAATAAAATTAGAGAAGATATTAAAAGCAAATGGAAGGTAGTTCAGGAATGTCTATTTTAGGGTGTTATAAATCAGGGGAAGGAAAACAAGTGGCATGAGCCTCAGTAAGGAAAAGAAAGGTCTGGATTTATCAATAAAATAAAGTTATTGTGTGAAAACTGAACATCCATTCACATCATCACATGATATTAGAATATGCAGATGGTTATATAATGTAGGCATTGAAGTAGGAAATAAATATATGTGAAACATTTTGCAAACTATGCCATCTTATATAAATGGAAGTTATAACAGTAATCCTACTTTTTAATATTATACCATTATTAGGATTCTTTGTCTAGTCCTGTTTTCCAACATTAATCCTTTTAAGTGAAAATCTGAGGGTCATTTTTTGATCAAGATGGCTTAAACTTAATCTCATTTTGCTTCAAGGATTTTATTATATCCTGAGTTACCTTGCAACTACAGGCTTTTGGGAAATGTAGGACATATAATGTTTTAGCTCTTGAAAGGAAATCTGAAATATGTCCTCAACATTACATTTTGATGATGATAATGATAATTTTTGAAAGTTCTGGAAAAGAGGACCTGAAAGCATTGTGAATAAAATAAGCAACAGAAAATCTGACAAAGTCAAGTAAAAATGACCCCCCTGGCATCTTTAAAAAAAATATATATTTTATTGATTTTTCACAGAGAGGGAGGGAGAGGGATAGAAAGTCCAAAACATTGATGGGAGAGAAACATCGATCAGCTGCCTCTTGCACACCTCCAACTGGGGATGTGCCCGCAGCCAAGGTATATGCCCTTGACCGGAATCGACCCTGGGACCTTTCAGTCTGCAGGCCGACACTCTATCCACTGAGCCAAACCGGTTCAGCCTCCCTGGCATCTTAAATGCACATTGGCCTCAGAGGCACACCGTGTCCACGCCTATACATGTTCTTAATGGACTTCATTCCACACCACCTGGTAGGAAAAACAATATAAGCTCTGGTCCCAGAGCTAGTGCGCATGAAACTGGACTCTAATCCAGCTCTCCTAGCTCCTGCTTTTATGATAGATTGCCCCAGCTTTCACTCTGGAATTCTATAAAGCTAATGGCATGTTGAGGGAGAATGAAGCCAAAGCCTAGAGCACTCTACAGTCAGTCAAAATTGTGTGACTTGCAGCTGGTGAGAAAGAGTTCATTTGGCATCAAAGCCACCATAAGGTTATATTCATCTGAGAACCATGCAGTTAGAATCCAACCCAGTGTAACGGACAGATCCATCAGGCTTCCTCTCTGGAAAAGAGGATAGATGCTGAATTCAAAGAATAAAGGATAATTTACATCTAGTGTCTCTCTCCTTAGCTTGTTTTCTTGATAACTTTTGCCATCAATTTGGCTACATTTGTATTTAATTAATTGACCCTTACTGCTTTAAAATGCTTCAAATGGTCAAACTTTATTTTGTCCTCTTTGGGTATCTTTGGTAAACAAACAGAACTCCAAGGCCCAAATGAATGATAGTGCTCAGTTGTAAAATCTAATGCAACAAAGCTAACAATTATAGCAGCACTTCTATCCAACTCAAGTAAATCAATAGCTTCCTAGATGCATTTGTTCTTGAGAATCATTGTGGCAGTGGCAAATGTATGGCTGCAAAGTTGTGCTGCGAAGAATTAATTCCAGTGGCTCCAGCTGCCCAGCTGGAGTAGGGAAGGATGCTCTGGTGCACTTTTTATGGTTAATGCAAATTAGCAGATAGTTCTGGGAATAAAGTTCTCTTCTTGATCTATGGCAGGAGATAGCTAGTCTGCAAGAGTTCATTTCAGACTGTAATTAGTTTATTCATTAAGGTTGGGGAATTCAATGACACAGCTGCATGAGGTACCATTGAAAGCTACCTGAACATATGGCAGAAGGATAATGCAAATTTAGTTCCTGAAAGAAAAAGGCAAAATGGTACAGCTCTGTGCTTTTATTTCATACCATGCAGTGATTTCTTGAAGGGGGGTGATAAGTTGATTAAACTCCAAACCTTCTAATATACATTGATTTTAGATGTGAGGGAGGGGTATTTATTTTCCTTGAATGTTACATATAGTGTTCACACTCCTAGACATCTAAATACATGCACAAAAGACTGAATGCTGTTATTTGGTTCCTAGGAAGAAAGACTAACACCTATATCTATTTATAATGCTTCTGTCTCCCCACTATGTTTTTTCTTCTTCTTCAGCTGCTGTTTATTGACATACAGGTAGGCTGTATAACAGTAGTGGGGATAATAAAGGTGGAGGATGGAGTTTGTCTGGAATAACAGCTGAGTGGAGCACAGGAACAGAGGTGCACAGTGCACAAAATGGGGGTGAGGGAGGCTGAGGGGATTGGAGAAGCAAGTGAAGGCCAGGGCCAGACAGAGTCTGCTGAAACTGGAACCACTGCCCTCTCTAGCTGGCTATTTTCTGGCCCAGGCCAGGCTTGGGAGTTCTCTGAATGTCCGTTTCTACAGGAGCTGAATGGAGTGCACAGAGGAGCAGCAGGAGCTATTGCCCTCTATCCTCATCTTCAGAGCTTCCAGCTGGGAGGTTCGGAGGCTCCGGAGGCATCACTGCTCTGCGGACTCTTGCTGTCTCCCCACTATGTTTTTAGAGTTAATTAGTAACACAGCAAGGATTTAAGGCTGATTAGAGGCATATATACAGAGGTGAAATAAAACTATTGGTTATATATGACTTCTCTAAGACTTATGGGTATTTAAACATAGATGTAAAATTCAACCCTGCTAGTGAAATGCAAGCACTTGGATAGAAGAGAGTCTCTTCAATTTGTTTTTTGTACTAACAAAATAATCTGACTTCAGAATAGCCATAGTTAAGTAAGATTTAAAAATCCATATAGTACTTGACTTACAAAAAGCAAGGTCTGTAATTAAAGTGAGTTATAGAAAGAATCAAATATGCATTGTTAGGAAGGAAGTCCAGTAGGTTGAAAAAAATTGATTAGAGCAAAGCAAACCTTGATTTGAACCATTACACCAAACCACTCTTTTGTCTCTTTTCATATTCTTCATATGTCCCCTATAGACATTGTAAGTGGAAATGTTATTGAAATCAAAGCATTCAACCCAGGAAACAAAGTGGTGTGGAATTGCAACAGATCCCTGATATTTTGTTCTTTGCAATTGATTTACTCTATAATTAGTGCCAAAAGCTGTTATTGACTACATCATGTGCTAATAATACTATGGTCTCTTCTTGTGACTCTCAATCCAAATTGATGGATAACACAGATGAAACAAAACTCTTCTGCCAAAACTAAGATGTTGAATTATGAAGGAACTCACAAGAATGCACAATGAGATGATGCTAGTGATTGTTCCAGGTTGCTTGATTATAAGGGAGCTTTACATCCTATTTTGTGTTTTTTTATATTGTTTAGATTTTGTTAAAATGTGTGTGTGTGTGTGTGTGTGTGTGTGTGTGTGTGTGTGTGTTACTTTCATAATAATCCAGAGCCTTTTATTTTCAGGGATGTAAATTTACTTCTGTGCAGAATCTAATAACTGGTTGTGGCTCTGAAAGAGAGGTGGTATGGGAGGCAGGTAAATGGGTAGGAAGGGAAAACCACAGCTGTCAATGGTAAGTTAGAGATCAGGGTGAGGATGGGCTCTGAAATTAATATGTCTGTCAGAGCAAACCAGCATAAATTCAGTCAACTAATGGGTTGAACTAATAAACATATTAAGAGTCAAGAGATGATAAAATCAAAGTGTCAGGCCAATAGCATAATTCAGGATCTAGTGTAATGATAGTCAATGAGAGCTGACTTGAAATGAATCAGGGGTCAGAGGGAGTCAGGGGACCCTCCTAGGTAAGGCAGCTTTCTACCTCATCTCCTCTAACTTTCATACCTTTAGACAGAATAATGTCCATGACAGAGAGAAGCTTACACAAATGGACATACAAAAAGGCAAATGAAAGCACCTGGGTCGGGTAGGGAGAACAGGACTTGACCCCAATTGCACTTAATAGTTCCCAGTGTCATGAATGCATTACCATGGAGAATAACAAGACATTTCTCTGACAGTCAATGCACAATCCTGTCTTTTTTTTTCCTTTTTCCTACAGGAGGGAAAAGCAGTCGTGCTCTGTGCCTCCCGGGTCCACACTAATTAGCTGGGTTGTGTAGTGTGTTTAGAGTCGAACTGTTTTGATTTTGTGTTGGGGGATGGGGAAGCTGTTCCTCCCCAGAAATTGTGTTTGCTGATTATCTATTGACTGATTCCTAATTACTCAACCCTCTACCGATGTTTTGTGTATGAAGAAGAAATAAAAGTTACAGTTTTTGAGAATTTTATAGCCCTTTTGAGGAGACAAGAGATACAAGCATTCATTCATTTCTACATTCATTTACTCATTAACGATGTTAAATGCCACATCTCTAATCATAAATGAGGTAGAAACATCATTACCTTCATGGATATTACAGTCAAATAAATGTTTTAAATGATGCAAATCATCTATTCTTTTTTGTTGTTAATTCTCACACCAGGATATTTTCTCCATTGATTTTTTTAGAGAGAGTTGTAGGGTGAAAGGGAGGGGACTGAGACACACAGAGAGAAACATTGATGTGAGAGACAGACACATTGATTGGTTGCCTCCTACACGCCCTGATATAGATCAAACCTGTAACCCAGATACATTCCCTTGACCAGAAATTGAACCTGTGACCCTTCAGTGTGCAGGCTGAGGTTCTAACTATGGAATATACTAGCCAGGGCTTCCATTCTTGACTGCTCTAAATGACTTCCCTACCTTCTGGTTTAAATCACCTTTTATTTTGCAAATGCAGACTAGAATAAAATTAAATAAGGCCTTGTAGTGTTAAAGCTTTGTTAATTTTATAGGATGGCTTCAGCACATTTACTAGAGTCTGGTGAAGAATTGTGATAATTAAAATTCAGCTATCCTAATTAAAACAAGTGAACAAAGTCTGTTAAATGTCCTCTTCCTCACAATTTTTAATTTCCTCTTTGCTTACTCCTGACTTTGCAGAATTCTGCAATCCTCACTGGGGTTTTCCTGTCATTAGAGAAATTTATGAAGTTAGGCTGTTTATGACACCTGGAGGAATTCTATAACAGTAATATCTAAATAAATTTAGGTTCCTTTTGGTTAATTCATTTAAATCAATGAATTTAAACCAATATGTATTCTGTAAGACAACCTTTTATAAGAAATTCTGACCAATGTTTATTGTTTTAATATGCAGAAGTTAAAACCAAGTCCCCATATACTTTTGCAAGTTCCTTAGGAATTGAAAGCTATATTTGTTTTTTTTTAAATCTTTATTGTTCAGTTTATTAATTACATTGTTCCCTTTTTTTCCCACCCTATAGTTCCCCTCCACCTGGTACCTATCCCACCCTCCGCCCTCACCCCCCTCCTCTGTCCTCTCCCATAGTTGCATGATTTTTGTCCAGTCTCTTGCTGCACTTCCCACACCCCCTTTCTACCCAAGAGTTATCAGTCCATTCCCTCTCTATGTCCGGGATTCTGTTACATTCACCAGTATATCCTGTTCATCAGCTTATTAATTCACTTGATTTTTAGATTCATTTGTTGATAGATGTGTATTTGTTGTTCCTAATTTACACTTTTATCTTTTTCTTCTTCCTCTTCTTAAAGAATATCTTTCAGCATTTCATATAATATTGGTTTGGTGGTGATGAACTCCTTTAGTTTTTTCTTGTCTGCGAAGCACTTTATCTGACCTTCAATTCTGAATGATAGCTTTGCTGGATAGAGTAATCTTGGTTGTAGATTCTTGCTGTTCATCACTTTGAATATTTCTTGCCACTCCCGTCTGGCCTGCATCGTTTCTGTTGAGAAATCCGCTGACAATCATATGGGTGCTCCCTTATAGGTAACTAACTGTTTTTCTCTTGCTGCTTTTAATATTCTCTCTTTGACTTTTGCTCTTGGCATTTTAATTATGATGTGCCTTGGTGTGGTCCTCTTAGGGTTCCTATATATTGGGGTTCAGTGCGCTTCTTGGACTCCTAAGTCAATTTCTTTCCCCAGGTGTGGGAAGTTTTCGGTCACTATTTCTTCAAATAGGTTTTCATTGTCTTGCTCTCTCTCTTTTTCTGGGCCCCCTATAATTCGGATGTTGGTATGCTTGAGGTTGTCCCAGAGGACCCTTACACTATCTTCAATTTTTTGGATTCTTTTGGTTTCTTGCTTTTTCAGCTGAGTGGATTTTCCCTCTTTGTATTTCAAATCTTTAACTTGGTTCTTGGGGTGCTCCAGAGCACTTTTAGGTCTTTGTATAATATGTTTTATTTCAGTCAGTGTATGCTTAATTTCTGGTTGGTCCTTTTTCATATCCTTGAGAGTCTCCTTTATATCCTTGAGGGTCTCCTTCATTTCCTTGTAGGACTCATTCATTTCCTTTGTGGTCTTCCTTAATTCCTTATAGGCCTCGACCTTTTGATGGAGCCTCTTGAAAAACCCTACAACCGTGGTTTTGAATTCCATGTCCAGTCGTTTTTTTTCCTCCATTTCTTTCACATCTGATTTCTTTCCATGTCTCTGCATGGTGGCTGCTTCCCTGAGTTGGTCAATTAGCTTTGTGTGGTAGACTTCCTACTAGGGACAGTGGCTCAGCCTCCCCAGTTACCTGAGGTGGATATGGGCTGCACAGTCTTGCTGAAGTTAAGCTCAGGTTAATCGTTGTTAGCACTTGGAGGGTTGACCTCCAGGCCAATTGTCTGTGAAGTTCAGCTGTGCTCAGGTTGGATGGGCAGAGTCTCCGGGCCAAGCAGACAGTGTTAGCTCTGCCCTATGTGGCCCCAGGGAGTCTGTGTTGGTGGCAATGGTCGCCAGCAACTCTGAGAGAGAGCCGCTGCCAAGCTCCATTGGCTGCCAGGGAATTCAGACTCTCCTCAAATGAGTCTGCACGCCCAATGTCTCACCCAGGGTTGTAAAACAAAGCAGTCTGACAGTTTCCCGAATGAGAGAGCAAGTCGCAGAGCGCTCTCTGTGCGGTCACGCAGCTGAGCTGTTCGAGCAAGCTGCCTTCTCCACAAGCTTGGAGACCCCTGTAGCACCCGAACTTCAGCGTGCCCTCCCACTGTCCAATTTTCACCCCGTATGATAGTGGGTGTCCTGGACTTCGCCCAAAGCTGGAGAATCAGCCCAGTGGGATGTCTTTGTCTCCCTGTTCGAGAAAACTGGCCGGTTTTCAGCCGCCTGCCCTCTCCGCTGGCGCGTGCTCCAAACCTCTCTCCACACGAATCTTTCAACGTTGTCCGCCGCCGCTCCTCCGAGTCACAGTGTCTTATTTTCACTTTTATTTGTGGAATTTTCACTCGGCCAGCTTTCTGGTGATTCTGGAAGGTGTTTGTTCTTTCGTTAAGTTGTAGTATTAAAATTGCTGAGTATGACGGCAAGATAGGTGTTTTACCTATGCCGCCATCTTGGTTCTAAACTCTAAAAGCTATATTTGTGATATTCAATCAGCAAAATAAAAACTGCATAGTTGTTTCTTTCTCTCTTTTGTCCTTCCTCTCTTTCTGTAAAATCAATCAATAAAAAACACTCAAGAAATAAAAAATTGCATAGAAAATAGGAAGAAGAAAATTACGCAAAATGCTAATAGGGATTGTCTCTGAGTATGGAGCTCAAAGGTTTTTTATTTATATTTTACTAAATTTCTAATTTGCAAATTTAGCATATAAGATGTCTACAAACCTAAATACTAACAAATGCTAAATTGCATGGGTTGAGATTTCTTCCATAAATAAGACTTCTCTTTCAAAAGCAGGTTCCATCTTCCTCTAAAACAACCCATTCAGTTTCAAAATGGAGGCATCTTTTGGTTCCTTTTTGTTTTATAAATCAATGTTTAATTTATTTCCTTAGAACACTAAGCTGTCAGGTCTTTTCTGAGTTCATTTGATCCAATGGAGAACTAAACTTCATCTTTTTATTTTAACCCAGTTTAAAAAATATAGTGCTTCCCTGTGACATAGTGTAATATAAATCTAGATATATATAAGCATAATATGCTAATTAGACCAGACATCCTTCCAGATGGCCTTCTGGACCAAGCCAGGAGGATCTGGGTGCCAGAGGGAAGCCGGTGCTGGCAGCTGGGGGAAGGAAGGCCTACTCTTGCACGAATTTTGTGCATCAGGCCTCTAGTGTAATAATCCTATATAATAAAAGGGTAATATGCAAATAGACCAAACAGCAGAACAACTGAACAACCAATCAAAGTGTAATATGCTAATGATATGTGAAGGTTGCTCAACCAGTCACTGTGACATGCACTGACCACCAGGGGGCAAATAGGTTAGTTTGCTGCTGGGGTTCAGCCAATAAGGATTGAGTGAGATGGGCTGGACACACCCTGGAGTCCTCCTGTGGTCCCTCCCTGGCCCGATTGTGCGTCGATGGGGTACCTCAGCCTGGCCTGCATCTTCTCGCAATCTGAGACCCCTCAGGGGATGTCAGAGAGCTGATTTCAGCCAGATCCCATAGGCCACTCCCCTTTGGAGGGTGCCAGATTCAGGGCTCATGGCTGGCAAGTGCTGCTGCAGCAGTGTAAGCCTCTCCTGATTGGGACTGATTGGGCACAAGACTGAGTGGGTCCAGGATGAGCTGGAGAGGCAGGTAGGAGCTGCAGGTGGCATTGGACTGAGGGTTTCGACCTGATCCCTGCAGGCCAACCAGAGGGACCCCACCCATTCACGAATTCGTGCAATGGGCCTCTAATTATCTATATAAAAGCCTAAGCTGGTCGACCAGTAGCTATGACACCCGATAACCACCAGAGACGAGACGCTCAATACAGGAGCTGTCCCCTGGTGGTCAGTGTGCTCCCACAGTGGGAGTGCTGCTCAGCTGACTGACCAGTTCCAGTGGCCCACCAGCCTGGCAGCAGCCACTCACTCCCTCAGTAGTCCTGCAGGCCCAATCTCCTGAGAATGGGCTAGGCACCAATGGACAAGCTCTGCCAGCACAATCCCGACAACAGCACCGCTGGCTTCCTAGAAGTTGGCCTCCTGGAAGTTGGTCTTGGGCACCGCGTATGCTTCCCCTGATTAGATGCAAGGAAGAAATGGTATAAAAATGGCCACCAGGTGGCTCCCAACAACCAGTGCAAATGTCAGCTGGAGGGATCTGGCAAGTAGAGGGCTGATCATGTCCTGAGAGTCCTCCCCACACCACTCTTGGGATGGGCACCAGATGCAGGGCGCAGAGCTAGCAAGTGCAGCTGCAGTGGTGCAACCCTCTCCCAATCAGGAATGACTGGACAAGAGCCCACTGTGGGAACAGTAGATGAGCAGAAGCTGCAGGCAGGAGTGGCAGGCAACATTGGACTGCCAGCTTCAGTCCAACCCCTGCAGACCACTCTGGGGGTTCCCACCATGCACTAATTTGTGCACTGGGCCTCTAGTGATAATAATAATCATATACACTAACAAAAGAGAGAAATATGCAAATTGGCTGCACATCCACAATACCCATCAGCCAATCAGGCATGAGTATGCAAATTAACTCCACAAAGATGGCAGGTTAATTTGCATATGCAGACACAGAACAAAGACTGAAGGCTCCAGCCCAAGTAAAGACTGAAGACTGAAGATTGAAGACGACTGAAGACTGCAGACTGAAGAGGCTTGGCTTCTCTGCTGTGGCAGGAGCGAAGGCCTGGGTCCTGGGTGCCAGAGGAAAACCAGTGCCAGCCACCAGGGGAAGGAAGGCCTATTGCACAATTCTTCATGCAATGGGCCTCTAGTAATAATAATAATGATAATAATAAATAGGGCCTTTATAAAGTGTGTGTCGGGGGTCTTTGAGAGAAATTGAACTTCTACCTGTCAATGTAATTTCCAACTTAATTCCTCATCCAAGAATGGGAGAAAGTTGGTAAGTGGTTCCAAATGAAATAAGAGAAAGAGTTGAGTCTGGCTTCATGAGTGTGGGATGAAGTTTTTGGCCATGAGTTTTGCACCTGATAATGGTATAGGCTTTAGAATCTAAGAGCTGGTTTCAGTTCTTAACTCTGCCATTGGATAACTCAATTATTTAAGCTCTCTCAGTTTTCTAATTTGAACAATGTGGGAGGTAATTTCTACTTTTTAAAGTTGTTTTGGGCAGGTAATGTGCATAGAATGTTTTCCATCATGCTTGGCAGATGTAGCTACTGTTGGAGCAGGTGAAGGCTGCCTAGGGTGGGAAATCCTCATGTAAATTATCATTATCCTTGACTACTTATTTTAGGAAAATCAATCTTTCTCAAAAACAATTGTCAAGTCTGACAGGAAGTTGTGAACTTTGGTAATACAGGAAGTATTACAAAGCACTATTGGGGCTGAGAATCTTGTTAATGATACTGAGCGGTTCTGCAAGCAAGGAATGAGGATGGTTGCCCACACACTAATTAATTTCACCCCTCATTAGCAATGTGTGCTTGCAAACATTATTCCTTTTGCTTTATCTTATCTCACTAGGATACCATCCAAAAAAACACTTAAGTAAAAATCCAGTTGTTACGTCTGGCTGTTAGCTGAGCAAGTGTAGGGTAAACACCATTAAGGTTAAATGCATTGCACTAACCTCAGTTGAATGAGCCACAAGAAGGCCAAAAAACACTACATCCAAGCCCTGGAACAGCCAATTTTGAGTGATAAAATGGAACATTGGAAACTTAGACTGGTTTAATTAGGGGTGTTGGGCTTTCTTACCTAAAATCACAAGAGAAAAACTGTTGAAAACTGTTCCTTCATTGGGGGCCTGCTATTACCTATAATTATTCTCCCTATTTGAGATTACCATTGAGGGTAGTTTACTTCCTTTTCTTCCTCCTTTTCCTTTTTCATTCTCATCATTGAGGATCTATTAAGGCCAAAGTATTAAACTTAATTTTTTAAAATTAATCCTCACCTGAGGATATTTTTCTATTGCTTTTTTAGAGAGTGGAAGGGAGGGGGAAAGACAGAGGGAGAAACATTGATGTGCAAGAGACACATCAATTGGTTGCCTCCCACATGTACCCTGAGCAGGGCCAGGGATCGAGCCTGCAGCCAATGTATATGCCCTTAACCAGAACTGAACATGGAAGCCTTCAGTCTGCACGCTGACGCTCTATCCACTGAGCCAAACCGGCTAGAGCTAAGCTGAATGTTAAGAGAGCCAAGAAGTAAAGACAGAATTGCTGCCTTCCAGAGCTGTCTGGGTAGGTTAGATACATATAGAGGAGATAGAATAGCCGTAGTAGAAGGTAGTTTTTGATGATGAATGCTAGATGAATGTCTGTGTAAAATATTCTGTGCTGACAGTTTAGTAGAAATTGAGCCTTTACTTCCTTCCAACCCTAGTAGGTGCAAACACTTTATCTTCAATTTCCCCAGATCACAACTAGGCTGCTGCCTTGATCTACCTTTTCTATGGGCAGTAAAATTCCAAGGTGTCATCTGGAATTTGGGGGCCAGATGAGTGACTTATGGTTAAATGAGTGACTTATGGTTAAATCTTCATGGATCGGGCTGAACATGTCCCTGTAGGTATTGGTTAACATTTCATTTCTGTAGGCATCACACCATCCTGAACTAAAATTGCTTGCATCATTTAACCTGTAAGGGTGTCCAACAAACCTATGATTTATGGTTTAGAAGGTATTCAGCCTAATCCAGACTATTATTAAAATTTCCTGGTTTCTTGGCCACAGTTTCACATTCAGGTCAAATACAATTATAAATTTCCAAGCCCTTATTGTTTCCTGTAGGACTTGGGTCAAGATACTTTATTTGTGGAATAATATGACCTTAAAATGGCTGTTCTAATAATAAAGGAACCATGTAAATTTACTTCTGAAAGCTAGAGGTTTAAGTTAAACATCCATGACAACTGAGTTGCCAGAATGTATATTTTTGTCATTGTGATGATTTGTAAAATAACCTTCAGATTCACAGGCATGTGGGTGAGCAGTTTTTAAAATACTGTCATGAAAAACCCAAGGGACCAGAAAAAATCACATTTCTATTTTCTATATAACTCTGAATAGTTGTGTATATAAGTGGTGCCTACTTTGATTGCAAATGTCAGGAAACATTGTCTAGGTGTATAATTCAAGGTTATTAGGAAGGAGTTCGGTTGTATGATTTAGTCATGAGCCGCAGCTTGAGGCCTCATGAGTCCACCACTAATGAGTCTCCTCCAAATTTTCTTCTAATGCTATAAGATTCTGAACCTCTGAACTCCTGTGTGTGCACGCACATTGTGTGTGTGTGTGAGATTCTTCATGCCTGTGTGTTTGCCCTTTTGTTTGGGGAACTGATCCTTGCTAGTATGTTCTTAACAAATTGAATCCCTGTTGCAGTCTGGCTGCTAGATTGAAAGCCATTAATAATTGGCAATTTGTAGCTGTCATAATGATGCTGGGGATTTTCCAGATGGCCTTTTCCTTTCTCTTGAGAAGAGCAAAGACATATACTTATTCTCTTTGATGGGGTTTTAATCATACAGACATTGGCCATGCTCCTTGAACCACGGTAGGGAAGGGACTTGGTTGGCTCATCTCTGGTCTGGGGACAGACCTGCCTTGTTCTCTAGGACAGGTTCTCATGCTTTCTGTCAAAGGGACAAGGCTTCAGGTGGGTAAGAGTAGGGTGTATTAGGATGAAGGTGGTAGAAGTATTGGGGTGTTGCAACTGCATATTTGATAAGAAAAAAAAGAAATGCCTGTATATATATTTTTTAATTTTATTTTTATTGCTTTCAGAAAGGAAGAGAGAGGGAGAGGTAGACGACAATGATGAGAACAAATCATTGAGTGGCTGCCTCCTGCACATCCCTTACCAGGCCGGGATAGAGCCCACAACCTGAACATATGCCCTGACCTGGAATCCAACCATGACCTCCTTGTTCATAGGTTGATGGTTGTTGCTCAACCACTGAGCCACACCTGCTGGGCCATTTTGAGTTTCAGAATAATTAAACTGGTTGTTAAGGGAACAAAAAGAAGGAAGATGAGAGCATTATGTTTCCTGGGGCCTAATCACTGTCTAGACAATGCAAGTTTAAATTAGGAACAAAATGGTAGTTTCATAGCATATAATTTTCTCACCTCTAACTTTATTCCCCTTCTTGTGTCACTACACCAAACAACCAAGAGAGAGAGGGAAAAAAGGAGTTTTCTGTAAACTTTTATAATTAATCTTATCTGAGTGGTGTTATGTTGTAGAGTGGGGACAGTGGTAGCTGGATGTCTCCTGCAGAACAGATGAATGTTCCAGCATCAAGCTTCTTTCTGCCTCACTGTCCTTGTACTTGGGCTGCCCTTTGACCGAAGTCCTGTTTCCTGTACTTCACAGAAATCTCTGAATAAACACGACCTTCTTACATACTTTCCTTGACCTGCTTTACTAAACTAGGTTCTCCCCTCCCTGCCCCGCTATATCCTGAGTCTGTCTCCTCACTCTGCTCTCCTCCTCCTCATGGCACCCATTGTCCCTGGGTAGCTGAGTAATGTCTGCCTGTCTCATCAGAAAGTAAGCTCCAGGAGGGCAGGGGCTGTGTCTCTTAACTGCTATACCAACAGAGTCCATTATTGGGTGGAGATTCAAAACATACTTGCTGAATTAATGTCTTCATTTCTCACCTTTGGCTCTGCATATAGAACCTGAGCCTCTATACATGCAGAGCTTTTCTATGCTTGCTGCATATCATAGATGCTCTATGAGTATTCCAAGAGGTGCAATATTTTTTTCCCATTTCTGAAATAAGGATACATATTAAAAATATATACTGAGTGGCCAGATTATTATGATCTCTGAACACATAATGATCTGGCCACTCAGTATATATATACTGATGCCCAATGCATGAATTTGTGCATGGGTAGGGTTTGGCCAGCCTGGCCAGGGGGAGGGGACATGGGCGGCCGGCCAGCCTGCCTGCTGATTGAAATCCTGGTTGAGGGGATGATTTGCATACTAGCCTTTTATTAAATAAGATATACACTGAGTGGCCAGATTACTTTGTGTTCAGAGCTCATAATAATCTGGCCATTTAGTGTATATTTAACTAGGTAATGGTTACTACCCTACAAGGCTGCTACTAATTTAATGTATATTTATTTGTAAGTTTGTACATGTACCACTGTCAAATTAAATACCAAAGAGTGGAGAAACTGAATTTCTTTTTTGGGATCATTATAAACACAAATAAAAATAAACAAAGTTAAAAAATAAAAAAATAGAAGTTGTAAAGTTTCTTCACATATCCTACTGGATCATTCTGTGTGTGCACACACCTCTCAGTGGGGATTAGGTTCTAGAGCAGGGCTTTCCTGAGCAGATGACCCCCTGGAGCTGGTTAACAGGAAGGCTCTGATATGGTAGGTCTGTGAGGGCCTGGGATTCTGCATTTCTAACTAGCTCCCAGGTGGTGCCAATGGAATTGGTTTGTGAATCATACTTTGCATAGCTGTCAGGCATCTTGCTGCCCAAATATTCATAAACCACAGAGATTTAGATGCTCAGGTTAAACAGAGTGACATGGCATTTCTATTTTTTTTTGGGGGGGGGGAATAATTATCTTCTGTCTCTTGGTCTGCTATTTCCAGATGGAATCCGTGGAATGTATGTGACCTTCACTGCATCGTGGAATGATTGCCCATAGGAAAATACAAAGTGAAGGACAGCTGGGCAAGGTGAACGTTTGTTGATTTTTCATTTCTTTTAGTCTTTAAAATCTGATAATCCCTTCTAATTCCTCTGGAAAGATGGCAAAAGCACACCAAGCCCCATGAGCAGGCTCTTTGCTGGGTGCTTTTCATGTGCCATTTCAGTTCAGATCTGGCTCTAATGGCAGAAACCAGTCTGAATATAAAGAGATGTGCTATGGTGTGTGTGCATGCGTGAGTGTGTGTGTGTGTGAGTGTGTGTGTGTGTGTGTGTGTGTGTGTGTGTGTGTGATAGAGAGAGAGAGAGAGAGAGAGAGAGAGAGAGAGAGAGAGAGAGAGAGAGAGACTGGCTCAGCCTTCTCTTCTGACCTTCTGTCTGACCGCCATTCTGGCTCCCGGTGCTCAGGGATGTGGTGAGGATTTCCCAGTTAGTGACAGAATCTGAGTGATTTGTAGGCATTTTAGTGCTGATTGTCTTGCCCTCTAGGCATGAGCTGTGTTGTATCAGGAGGGCAAGAGGGTTCCAAATAGATTTAATATTCCTTGTATGAGCTTCAACCATCTGCCTGCCAGCTTTCCGTGTGAGCATAATATATGTTTGCAGAATCAAACACAAAGAGCCTGGCTTTTTTTCCTCTTTCTTTTTCCTTTCTCTTCAAATAGTTTGGATCATTTGTGTTTTCCTTGTTTTTTATTTTTTTTGGAATGGGGGTAGGTTACCAGGGTCACCCTCTTTACAATTATATTTGCTTTCATTTTTTTATGCCTATGGCATATTTAAATAATCAGTTTCCCTTTTCTAATCCCCAGTTACCTTCCAACAGAACTATGTGCTTGCAATGAATAAATGTCTATGAGATCTTGTGATACACCCATGAAGTGCTTGAGATTAAACTGCACGCATCCCCAGGGGCTGCAGATTAGGCCCTGGACATCTGACAGTTCTTCCCAGGATGAATCTGAAGGCTGATTTTCTGACTGATGAAATTTTAACTTATGTCTTCCTTCCAGGGAAATCCTGTGACTATTGATGGGCTTGTCCTACTAGCTACAGCTCACTGTAGGACTGAGGTTATTTGGATGTTGGTTGTCCTGTGTCTTTTAAGGCAATTGAAATTTGAGGATCTTAGGCTCTGAAAGAGGTGAAAATAAATTAAGTCAATTGAATGGCGTCCTTATCTTAAAATCCCACTTATGCTAGAGAAAGTTGGCAGCAGATTTGGAAAGCTCTTTAATTTACATGACAATTGGGTGCGAACACTACTGGAACTCTCCCAGCATTACTCTACAATCAAGTGTTGGGCAGGAGGTGCCTCATGGAAGGTGAACTTGGGATACTCTTGTGCAGGACTGGGGACACAGGGGTCAGGATCCTCCTGTTCTGCTCATTTGCATTTAGTCAACACACTGCATTGTTTTGCACTGGATGGTGTATATTTAAAAACTGCTCCCTCTTTAAATTATTTCAGATTCAGTTCTTCCTAGGGGAGGGAATGGGGGCTGAAAGAGCCCAACTCCCTTCCTGTCCTTCTAGTCTATGATGGAGGAAGGCAGAGGAAGGGTATGGGATCTGGAGGACAGCTTGGGTGCCTGGCCAGGCTTCATTCCTCTATGGCTACTTGGCCTTGGGAAGGCCATGAGCATCTCTGTGCAACATTTTCTTCAATCACAAAGTAGGGATTATGAGAGCATTCCCCGAAAGAGTCGATGAAATGGTCAAACATAATAATGTACATGCAAAGTGCTTAGCACAATACCTCCCCCATACTACCATGCTGGCTATTGTTCCTGTCATTACAGAACAGAAGTGAAGGATGGAGAGAAAGGGAGTGTGGATTCCGCACCGTAACTTGTGCTGTGTGGCTGTGGAAGATGTTTCTGAAACACACCTCTGCCTGTGGAGAACTGATAGGGGAAGGAACAAAGGAAATACAAGTAGTGCATATATTGCTTTGATTTAAATATGTGGCTGCTATAGAACTCACGGAGCTGTGTGGCTGGGTGAGAACCATCCCTCCTTCTGTTCAGGGAGATGCAGGACTAATCTTGCCCTCTTCTCACTCCAATGCCCAGGTGTTTGGATTTGGTCTGACTTTGAGTCATCTTTGAACTGTATTGGTTGTGAGACTGATGGAGCCCTAGAGGTGACCTGTCTAGAACTTCCCCATCTCACTGAATATCTAATGCAGAGCAGACCTGGGCCTCTGTGGATAGTTAAAACTGAGCCAGCCTTCCAAGAGCCTATCCATTCACTGTCCCAGCTATCTTTCATGTGAGCTGTCACAGATATAGGCCACGCCAATTAAGAAGGCAGACCAGTCAGAGCAGGGGTGTGAAGCAATGAAATGCAAACAGAAATGGTATTCGCCTCAAGCACTTTCTGGGGTGTCCTTCAGATCTTTAGCTTCCTGGTGCCCAGTTTTCCACAAGGATCCAGGCTGTCCTTGGATCTACTTGCTGCTGTGCATTGGTGCACTTCACTTAAAAGGTTCCATATTGATGTCCCACTTCTTTCTTAAGTGACTTTGGCTGACTTGAGCCAATGTTCCTAGGGTTATGGCATAGCTTTGATGCCACTGTGGGTTGTGTTGTTTTGTAGTATCAGTCTTCTCATTGTCATCAGCATTGACTTGGGCACTCCCACTTTCACCCAGATGCATCATGTCCTTTCCTTATATTAATCCCCAAACTGGGGAAGGTGTAGCTTATTTTCTTAGTCTCCTATCACACTTAAAATATTACAACTGTTCTATTTATGGATTCAGTTTATCCAGGCTGCACCTCTTGTGGGTTACAAGTTCCCTCCAGGACTGGGGTGGAATATTGATATTATCACTGAATGACTTACCTCTTAAAGAGTCTAACTGCATTATATGCTGACCATTAGTCCGTTATATTTGCCCAAACTTTGAATCCTTCCTGTTGTTGACAGCCAGGGCAGGGCTGGCAGGGTCAGGTGTATCTGTTTATTCATTGAAGATTCTCTGGCCATCAGCTTCAAATACCCTAAAATATTCTGCCAGAGAGCCCTAGTATAGCTTTTCAGATAGGGCACTGTGCCAGGATCAAAACCCAACATTCCTGGATGTGGGAATGGTGCCTCAAGGATATGAGACTGGGATTTGGGTTCTCTTTCTCTCTCTTACTTTCCTTCTTTCATTTTTTACCTAACTCAAAGAAAAGTACTGTTTTCAAGGGAAAATTTTCAGACCTGGCATGAGTTAGAGAAGATGTGGGGTTTCACAGAATAGGCATGACTCAATGAAAAGAGTGTGGGCCATCAGGAAACTTAGAATCGGGCCCACTCTGCCAATATGATGTATAAACTTGGGCAAAACCTTAACCTTTCTGTGCTTCTGATTCTGTAAGGCAGGGTTGGGGCGAGGGAACGGTGGGTTGGACTAAATTCTTAAAAACACTCTTCTTTTTGATGGACTTGGGCGTTTAACAACTAGTGATGGAAAAGGCCTGGTATTTGTTAGACGTTCCCACCCACTTTCTTGGTAAGGCAGAATGGGGACCAAACGGAAGCCACATGCTCCCTTTTTGTACAAAGAAAGAAGTAAAGCAAATATTAAGTTTCAATCAATAGCACTATTTGAACACAGAAGATGGAACCATTTTTCCCCAAATTGTTTTGATTGCTGCCAGGAATTGCCATTTGGTACAAAATCCATTCAGATCATCAAAAGCCAAAGGAACATACAGAGCATGAAAGATATTGTAATTGGCACCATTGTAGCTAAACGGTGTGTGATCTTAGCTGGGAGGCAGGAGGTTGTAGGTAACTTGCAATCCAGTTTTCTTTGTTATGAAACAGAATGTTACCATTATATTCCTTTGGGATAATAATTATAACATTTCAGACAAATAGAGCGCCTTTCTCAGGAGGTACTTAAAGAGCTCAGTAGACAACCAGTCAGCCTTGTAAACACAGTAAAACCTGGCTTGCTTACATTTCTCTCAACTGAAAATTTCTATTAACCAGTATTTCCCCTCATCTATCCTATCAGGATAAATGATTTTTATGCTGGTGAATCTGACAACCTGAGAGACACGGAAGTGCTTTCTGAATCATCAAAGAATTATGAAACCTTCAGTAGAGTTTCAGTGTTAATTGAAACTTATGACAGCCTAATGTTTTAAAAAGTAGTAATTGTAGAAACTATAATTAGTGGAAATAGTTTATTAAGCAGACCATACTGTACAGTCTTTAGTACAGTCTTTGCAGTAACTGCAGCACTGGCTCTCCCTGAGTGCCACAAAGGAAGTAAAGTAAATGACAGTGGTATTCTTAATGAGTTGGCATAGAAAAAATAGTACTCATTCTGGGCAAACGACCATTTCCCCAGCTTTATTCTCCAACTTCTACATTAGCTTCTAAACTAAATGAAAAGAGAAAATGGGAACATTTAAAAAATAGATAGTACTTGCCGAACTGGTTTGGCTCAGTGGATAGAGCGTCGGCCTTCGGACTGAAAGGTCCCAGGTTCGATTCCGGTCAAGGGCATGTGCCTTGGCTATGGGCACATCCCCAGTTGGAGGTGTGCAGGGGGCAGCTGATCGATCTTTCTCTCCCATCGATGTTTCTGACTTTCTATCCCTCTCCCTTCCTCTCTGTGAAAAATCAATAAAATATATTTAAAAAAAAATAGATAGTATTTGCTTTTTATGACTTTGCCATTCCCAAGATCATGGCTAATGTTAATAACTAGACAGTCAGCTCTTATAGCAAAGATGAGTGTTTTAAAAATCAAGTTTTAGATGATATTTAGTAGAGCTGCTTCACAGAGATTTTTTTTTTTAAGGAGAGTATCAGTACAGTGGATTTAGTTGTGTTAACTGGTCCATTCTAGATATTTTATTAAAGGGATAAGATCTTAAGTCAGTTAAGATTAATTTGATAACATTTTTAAATGTCCAAATTCTTAATGATGGGATCTTTAAAAAAAGGTATTAGCTAAAATTGGTGTTTTGCTCAGGTTCACTGCAAAAAATAGAAAATGCAGGAATGTGTAAACAAGAAAGAAAAGAATCCATTATTCTATCATACAAAGAGAACTATTATTGTCTTTTCATATATTTCCTTTCATTTTCCTCCTATGTATGCATGTAAACATTTTACAAAGTTAGCCCATACTACAGTCTTTTAGAACTAAAAGACTGTCCATATTTATGAACCATAATATATTAAAACAATCTCCTGTTGTTGAATTTTATATAATTTTAAATTGGGCATATGCTGCAACAAGTCTCTTTGCTTATTTGTTTATCTGTCCATTCATTTATTTAACATTTTTTATTGAGTACTGTGTGCCAGGCTCTGGACCAGGAGTTGAGTATATATTATTAATATTAACCCTCCAATACTTAGCATTTATTATGGTTACTTATATATTATAGTTACTACAGATCAGGCACTTTATTTAATTAGTATATCAACTATATTAATATAATAATCATCCTAATATGTTAGTATAATATGATAGTATTAACTAATTACATTCTTATGAAGTATAGGTATTTTTATTATTTCTATTTCCAGATTAGGAAATGGAGGCTTAGAGAATTGAAGTGACTTTTCCACAATCACCCAATTGGTATGTGGCAGAACCAGAATTCTAACCCAGAGATCAGTGGATAAAAAAGCTGTGGTACATTTACACAATGGAATACTATATAGCCATAAAAAGAAGGATCTCTTACCTTTTTAGACAGTAAAGAGAGACCTGGAGAGTATTATATTAAGTGAAATAAGCCACCCAGAGAAAGACAAATATCACATGATCTCACTCATATGTGGAAACTAATGAACAAAATAAACTGATGAACAAAATAAATCCAGAGACATAGAAGTATGGAACCAACTGATGAATCTTAGAGGGGTGGGGGTGGGAAGAGATTAACCAAAGAACTTATATGCATAGATACATAACCCATGGACACAGAAAATAGTGTGGTGAAGGCCTGGAAGAGGGGGTGGGCAGATATGGGGTGGTGGGGGTCAATGGGGAGAAAAGGGGGACATCTGTAATACTTTCAACAATAAAGAGAAATTAAACACACACACACACACACACACACACACAACCACGCAGCTTGACTCTAGTCCTCTTCTTTTAACCACAGTGGTTTATGTTTCAGTCAAAAAGACACTCATTTGCCCCTATGGGCATGAAACAACTTAAATGTAATAAGCTTTCAATGATTCTCTGATTATTTTATGAGGGTAAATTCTAGAATTAGGAATACTAAGTCAAAGAGTATGAACAATTTTCCTAGTGAATAATAGTATGGCCAAGATTCTAAGTGGAGGAGAATCAGAGATGATAAAATTACTTATTTGTTTGCTTTTTTTTTTCCCCCCAGGTGGCAGGACTAGGGGGGCGGGTAAGGATGGGGCTGGGCCTCTGTCCTTGCTCTATCAGCAAGGTAGAGCAGGAAATAGACATGATAGTGACAGACCTTGGAGAAGGTCTGGGCAATGTTCTTGCTCTCAAGGCTGGCTAGGTGTGTGCCTGCCCTTCCGAAATGTTTATTTCCTTTTGACAATGAAAGATTCAAGATGGCAGAGGAGCAGAGGCAGAGAGAGAAAGAGCTCATCAAAAGAATGAGTCTAGATTGCAAGTGAGTGTGTAGCCTTCTAAGATAAGTAGCATCACAAGAAAATGCCTCTCCTTACTAACAAGCCACCAGTTCAGTTAGATTTTCTCATTTCAGATAGTATTTAAGAGAGCCTTTTCTACACCTAAACCACTAATTACTTACATATGGCAAGTGATTATCTGTAAACGTTCCTTCTGTTCCATATTATTGCGACACCCCTGCCCAAACCCCACTTCCCTAAATAAGTGTTACCTGTCTTATGCCACCTTTCCACCATGCAGTATCATATAATAGCAAAAGTACAGACTTGGTTGGCAGCTGTGCTAGGTTTGATTCCTGCCTCTGCCACTAACTTGCTGTGTTATGTTGGACAAACTGATTCTCAGTTTCCCACCTTTAAAATAATACAGAGTTGTAGTGACAATCAAATTAGGTGACATGAGTAGGAAAAAACCTGCAGCTAACCTTTATTGAATGATTAATATAAATATCACAAAACAAAACACTATTCCAAGTTACTTGTTTTTATTCCTCAAAACAATCATGGTAACCTAGAGTCTAGATAGCTCTCATAGTTTTCACCCCTGGGGTTACTTCTGTGATTATGTTATTTTAGAGGCCCGATGCCCGAAATTCGTGCAAGAGGCTCACCCCTCGCAGCCCTGGCTTTGTCCAGACAGTTGTCCGGAAGGACTGCTGGTCTAATTAGCATATTATGCTTTTATTATTATAGAGTATGGGGCCAAACTTTGAAGATGTAATTAAGGTGACTAATCAGTTGACCTTAAACTAGGCAGATTATTCAGCTGGGCCTAGATATTATCCTATCTAATAAAAAGGGAATATGCTAATTGACCCTCATGCCATTGCAAAGATGATGGCACCCAAGGCAATAAGAAGGGAATATGCAATTGACTGCCCCACCCTCAGAGATGGCGGTGCCCACATACAATAAGGAGGGAATATGCTAATTGACTGTCCTACCCTCAAAGATGGTGGCGCCCACAGCCAATAAGGAGGGGATATACTAATTAACTGCCACACCCTGAAAGATGGTGGCATCCATAGCCACAAGATGGTGGCGCCCAGCCCCCTCAGCCCCCCAGCCACCCGGGCTGACCCGAGGCTCAGGTAACCAGGCCTGGCTGAGGCTTGCACTGCTGGCAGTAGCAGGAGCAGAGGTATGATGGGGCGTTGCCTTCCCCTGATCGCCAGGTCACCTCCTGCCCTTGAGGGCTCCTGGACTGTGAGAGAGGTCAGTCTGGGCTGAGGGACCCCCCTCCAGTGCATGAATTTTCATGCACCGGGCCTCTAATAATCATATAACACAAAAACTCCTTAAAAGCAAGAACTTTCCTCTGGCTATTGGTAAAAGAGGAGGCTGGAGAGATTTGAGGCATGAGAAGGACTCAAAGCAGTTGCTGCTTTGAAGATGGAGGGTTCACACGAGAAAGAGCCTGGGCAAGCTCTAGGACAGAGGGCCAGCCCTGATGACAACCAATAAGGAAACAAAGACCTTAGGCCTACAGTTCCAAGCCATTGGATTCTGCCAACAACCGGGATGACAAGAAGCTGAATGAATTTGGAAGGGCATTCTTCACAGAGCCGCCAGATGAGGGCCCAGCAGGTTGGCATCTTGGCTTCTCCGACCTTGTGAGTTCTTAACCAGAGAATCCACTTGAGCCAGTCCAGACTTTTAACACACAGAACTGTGAGATAATAAAAGGGGGTTGCTTTAAGATGCTAAGTTGTGCCAGCAGTAGAAAACTAATACAAACCACACATCATAGTTACCTTTATTACTATGCCTACTTTGCCAATGAGGAAACTGGAGCACAGAGAAGTAAAGTTACTTGCCTGAAGTCTCACAGCTATTAAATGACAGGATTATTTAAATCCAGATAGTCTTTTTCTATAGCCTATGCTCTAACCCAGTGGTCGGCAAACTGTGGCTTGTGAGTCGTGGTTTGCTGCTCTGTTGACTAATGAGTTTGCCAACCACTGGGATAGGGGCTTAATCACAAGGAACAACAACAGCCTGTAATTATTGGAATGGAGAGTCTAGGTCAGTGGTCCGCAAACTCATTAGTCAACAGAGTGGCGAACTGTGGCTCACGAGCCGCAATTTGCCAACCACTGCTCTAACCTATGGACATAGCCCCTGAGACACCTGCAGATACTCCTTGTGTATTAGTTTCCCTTCCATTTTCTTTCTAGTGTAGCTGGAGGGCACCCAGCTAGCACATTGCTTGATTTTGATATTATATTAAAACTATTTTAACACTTTTCCTGCCTCTTTTAGCCCCAAATTCCCTAAATCCAGAGTGAGATTGCTGCACCAGCCAGAATTCTGGAATGAGAATTAGGAAATCCGGACCCAGCTATTCATCACCATCTATCCAACCATCCATCTCCTATTTGGCCAACACGCGTTTATGGAAGCTCCTATACGCCTGGAATCTAATACCATGTGACTTGAGGAAGCATTAGGAAGTTTCCTAGTTCTGTTTTCCTTGCATATGAATTAGGCGATCTGACAAAACTTTTTCTAAGGTCGGTGACAGCAATCTAATGCTTTATAGTCCCTCTATGTGCTAACCTATGGATTTGACAAGGTAGGGCAATGTTTCTTAGAGTCAAGCCTGAGTACTACCTTCATCAGAATCTCCTGGGTGCCTAATAAAAAAGCAGATCTGGTTTATTTATTTATTGTGAATATATTTTTATTGATTTCAGAGAGGAAGGGAGAGGGAGAGATAGAAACATCTATGAGAGAATTGTTGATAGGCTGCCTCCTACACGCTCCCTACTGGGAATAGAGCCTGCAGCCTGGACCTGTGCCCTAAACGGAATCTAACGACCTCTTAGTTCATAGGTTGATGCTCAACCACTGAGCCACGCCGGCCGGGCCAGATCTGGTTTTCATAAGCTCTGCAGGTTATTCATATGCACACAAAAGTTTGAGGTGTACACCTGTAGGGATGCTACATAAATAGGTAACATAGGTCTTGTGTCCTGAAAGCAGCTCTCTCTTTTACAGACAAGCCTGATAGGTTTGGAAAGAACAACAGGGCCACACTTGCCTGTGATCCGGCTCCTGGCCATGCTCATCCTCGCCCTTCCAGACCCCACTCCAGCCAAGGCCAGGGAGGCCAGCGGTGACGGTGATGATGGAGCAGATCTGCCCTAGCCCCTTATCTGTGCCTGCCCCTTTCAATAACAGGGGTTAACAGGAGGAGTCCCCCCTCCAGGCGTCAGGAGCCTTTTCCCTTCCCAAAGGGAGGATGAGGTTGGTGCTGCCCTGTGACGGGGGTGGGGGAGCCGGGCAGCTGGCGCCTCGCAGCTGTAACTCGTCCGGGTCAGGCGGCAGCTGGAGCAGCGCCTTTCCACCTGCCCTGGCCCGGAGGGAGGGGAAACTGGGGAAGTGGGTCAGCCCGAGGGCTCGCAAGGGCAGACCCGTCCCCGCCTTCGCCCCCCACTCTCCCGCTCTCCCGCCGAGCGTCAGGCCTCGGCTCCAGCCGAGCGGTGTCGCTGGAGTGTCCGCGCCCGGGGCTGGGCCGCCGGGTGCCTGCGCCGCTGCCCTCCGCTCGCCGCTGCGCTTGCCCGTGCGGCCGTCGCCCTGCGGCGCGTTGTCCCTCCCGCGCCCCCTCGGCGGGCCCGCCCGCACGGCGGTAACAGCGACGTGCAGCGGGAAAGGCTAGCGGACCGCGGCGGCGGACGGAAAGCCGGCGCACTCGGTCCCGGCCCCGATCCCCGACCGCTGCGGGGCAGCCTCCCAGCCTGCGGGCAAGACCTCGCCCCTCGGGCTCCTGCGCGGGGAAAGGAGGACCCAGCGCTTCAGGGGGACCTGCCTGACTCCTCGTATATGGCAAAGTTTCTCGCCGGGCTCCTGGGCTGCACGTTGCCGAGCAAGGGCGCCTCTCCCATGTTTGAGGTAGGTGGCGGAGGGTGTGTCCCCGCAGCCACGCCCGTCTGCGGTGGCGGCGACCCCTGACCGGGCGCTGGGGTCCCCAGGAGTCGGCCAGTGCAGCCTCACGTGTCTGCTTTCCATCTGGATGTCCGGGGTGGGGCAGGGTAAGGGTGGCGAGGAGGAGACCTGAAGCTTGAAGTTGCGCCTCCCTGGACCTCAGTGAACCCTTTTTTTTCTTCTTCTTCCCTAGTTGACAGGCAAACACATTTTTTTTTCTGTTAATCTGGATGAGTTTTTTAGAGTTGGTCTTTACCTAAAATAGCAGGAATGCTTGAAAATGAGCAGTGTCCCACAGTCCTTCTCAGCTGCCTACTTTGTTTCTTCCCTTTTCCTTTTAATTTGAAAACACAACAGTAATATCATTAGGTCAGAAGGTTCCTGCCTTCTCCAACTACGGCCCTCCCCCAACCTCCAGCACACACACACACACACACACACACACACACACACACACTCACAAAGTGAACTCGTGTCCTCTGTGAGTGCGGATCCCGTGGGGATGAGAAGGGTTAAAATAGGATTTGCCAAATCAGGTGAGCAGATCCAGACCCTGAAGGCAGGTACATCTAATTGCTCGCACCTGCCTGTATGGCAGTGCCTCTGCGGTAAGCATCCAGCAAGAAGTTGTCTATGAGAAGGCTGGCCTGCTTGTCCCCCTGGGGACGCATCCCTTCCTCACTTCTATAGTGCCACAGTGTCCTTTGTCTCTATCCAGCCGCCCTCCCAACAGGCTGCCTGACAAGGAGACCGGGACCAAGGGCCTTGGCTGTGGCTCCGGCCAGATGGACCAGTGGGCATTGTGTGCTTGCCCAGCACTGCTCACTGAGCCCCAGGGCCCCCGCAACTCTCCCTGCCAGCGTCTGGGCTTCTCCAGGAGCTGCCTCAGCCCTGTCTGTCTGCAGTTCTCCGACTGGCCAGAGAGAGCAGCACTTCGTCTCTTCCCTCCTGGGTGCAGGAGTTTATCGTTCAGTAAGAAGAGGCTCTGAGTCTCTTCCCTGACGCTTGTTAGACTTCTCACCTTTGGCAACTGTCGGTGTTGTTAACCTTCTGAGCTCCTCTGGTCATTTACCTGTGATTTTGGAGGTCAGATCGCCCACCATAATCTCTGCTGTGTTTTTAAGCCAGGAGATCCCCATAGAGCTGGGAAACAAGAGCAGGCTGGCAGAAACCAGACTGAAATGCCTGGACACTTGGTAGCCTGGAGTCTAAGAAAGAATGAAGAGCCTGAAAAACGAAAGTCTTCCAGGTCTGCAGCTGAGATGAGCCGTCTCCTTTGACGCATAACATCTCTGCCTCTTTGCTTCTCGGTGATTAAATGTTCGGCAGCATTTGGGGACTCTTCCAGGCATCTGAGAGACTTCTTTAAAATTGCTTTTCTCTTTGGCTTTCTCTTCACTTGTATTTGGGTTTTTGTTCCTAAATTAACAAAACCCATGCCACACTGGAGACCGAGCCTGCAACACACACAAAAAACACCCCCCTCCCCATGCCAAGCAATT
This sequence comes from Antrozous pallidus, assembly GCA_027563665.1. Taxonomy (NCBI): domain Eukaryota; kingdom Metazoa; phylum Chordata; class Mammalia; order Chiroptera; family Vespertilionidae; genus Antrozous; species Antrozous pallidus. The sequence continues at coordinate 69,098,175 of CM050511.1, forward strand.
TTGGTTCTATGTACTGGGTTTTGGTTGTATATAAACCTGTTTTATCTTCCAACCAATGGACACCCAACCTTGATTTCTTAGGAAAATTGGCTCTCAATCATTGATGGTTGGAGAGGGCCTTAAAAACTAAGTCAGAGACATAGTTAGACAATTAAGAAAATGAGTAGCTGTTCTGTCTTTGGAGAACTGCAGGGAAAGGGAATCCCTATCTTTGAAAACTCCTTAAACCTTGCTTTGTGTATTTTTTATCCATCTAAAGGCAGGAGCTACTGTAGCTTCTGCTCTCTCCTTTCTGCAAATGTTGAATTCAGTGTTGGTGGAATCCACTAAAACACTCCACCCAAGTTTCACTTTTGTCAGGGTTGTTGGAGGAGTTAAGTGACTGCCCCTTTCCTACCTGTGGGGGAAAATCTGTGCCCAAAGAGATGAATAACTGTGTCTGGGATGTGTTTTGAGGATGCTTTCTTCTCAGGCAGTAACCCCTTCAACACAGTCTTACTTATGAATGAAGAGACAATTGTTGAGTTCTCTACATCTGATAGGGAGAGAAATATATAAGGAAGATATCCCTAAACCTTTAAAAATATTCATTTCCTAAAAGCGAAAGTACTAGTATAGGAGAAAAGTTTATGCAGTTTTTTATTTCCCCCAAATGCTCTAATTCTAGCTTTGGAGGTAACTTTAGTTTCAGGGAGGTCAAGAGAAGAGATGGTTATTTTTGTAATGAATGGCCTTTGGTTTTATTTTAGCTAGGAGGTGGCCAAGAATGTAGTTTCTTCCTACACAGGCCAATTAGGAGCTTCTGCCTGAAAGAGGCCCGGATCCCGGCAGGCCCTCCTCTGTGTTTGCAGCTGCCTGACAAGGGGTAGAGGGTGACAGGTTATGGGGACTCAGAGGCGGAAAGTCACTGTGGCGGGAAAAAAACTCCAGTGCATTCCCTGCTGCATCATCCACAGAGGCTAAGGACAGAGGGTGTGCATTTGAAACACAAAATAGATTCGTGACCATTTTGTTAACCTTTCCTTTCCTTTTTCTTAGTACCCTGTTTAAGTTTACAAACTAAGTCTTTAATAAATAATATTAAAATTTCAAGAGGAGAGCAACGTGGGTAAACTTATTTACCCCAGCCATGGCAGGGCCCTGAACACTGGGCTAGACTTTAGAATAATGATTATGCCCCGCCAAGACAGAGCTCCTGCAGAAAGAGTGAGCTTGCTATGGATTCTGATGTCTAGGAAGGCAGGACATTCTAAGCACACAGGTTGCTGGTTTTAGATCAAGCAGGTCCTACTTATGTCTTATAAGCATGGCTGCCTGGCTGGCTTACCCTGGCATTCCTTCCTTCCCCTTTAAGCTTGGACATATTATGAACTTGACCTGTGTCCTCCAGCGTCAATGTTGCTTTGCACTGTGCCTTCATGATAGTAAGTGATGGGGTCCAGAACAGGAAGTAGCGGGAGAATTATATAGACAGAGGCAAGCTTTTTCTCCTTCCAGGCCTCTCCTTAGTTTACAAACCTGCATTTTTTATCCTACCATTCTTCATCATCTAACCTTGTGGGCACCTTTCAGGAGCCACATCTTTTGGGCAGAACACATCTGGCTTTACAGAAAAGGGACGTTCGATTCCATGCCACTGTTCATAGATGTGATCTCTAGAATTGTCACACCTCATGTCTACTCTACTCATTTCCACATTCTGTTTTCTGTCTTCACCAATATTGCTGCCTAACTGTGACAATAGCTTTATTTTAATTTATGCATTATGCATAATAACTAATTTATTGCCTACCCTAGACTTGCCATTGTTCTAAGGGCATAATATGGGTGTGGGAGTAGGGTAAGGGGTTAGGGGGAGAAGGGGGTGGGGAGGGAAGACAAAAATAGCTTTATAGTTGATCTTGTGGAAAATAATACAATAATTAATAAATAATCAAGAATGAACTATTTTACATACTCACAAATGTAAACCTACTTTGCCTCATCCTGTATACATAATCTCAGCTATTCTTCCAATAGCTTCAAGATGTTAGATGTTAACAACCGTGTTTCACAGATGAGAAAATTAAGGTTTAGAGAAAGGTAGGACATTCTAAGGACACCAGTTGGTGGTTTCAGACCAACCTTAATTTGCTGTAAGTCTCTCTAGTAATGTGTGCTAGAGAGGATCTCAAAATTCACCTCCCTCCTTCCCTCACCTATGGTTACTTGGTATTTAGGATTGGAGCTGAAGTAGAAAACAAAAAATATGACTAAATGAAAAATTAAATGCCTCCAAGCTGTTCCTCTACCTGGAATATTCTTCCCCTAATATTCTCCTATTGCTGTTTCCACATTTTTCAAGGTTCAGCTCAAATCTCACCTCCAGATCCTCTGTCATAAGGAAAAGTATCCAGCCTTCTACCACGGTACCAGAATATTATTTGTGATGTTTCTATGTGAAACTGTGGCCAACTCTTATAATTTCTCCATGCCAAGTTTCCTATCTTCAATGGGAAGAATAGCAGGGCCAAATGCAGAACAATTCATGTCTGAAAAGAATGTAGAATAGTGCTCAATATGGTCATTACTAAGGTCCTTTTCTGTGTGTCTCTGACCTCTTCAGCTTCAAGAATAAATATTTTTTCTGTCCACACCACCTAGCAGACTGTTTTGCACATAGTTTTGCATCAAATAAATGTCTCATTTAATTGATATTCTAAACATGAAGGTTTATGATTTTCTCTGCTTTTAAATTATTTGTTATCTGAAATTCAAATTTAACCAGTCCTCTGTATTTTTTACTTGATAAATCTAGCAGCCTTATCTTATCTTGCTCCTCCTCCCTCAGAAGTAGGTTTACAGAGTTCAGCTCCACTCAGCTGTGGAAGCCTTATCCATATCCCTTCCCTTTTTATAGCCCCTACTGTGTCAGAGAGCCTGTCCCAGGCCACAGGAGGCACCTATAGGGAAGTGCAGCTGGACAACAGTCTGTGCTCATTACCTCACTAGCATGGAAACTCTGAAGTGAGCAAGTGTTCCACTGCAAGTGTCAGGGTTGTGACTGAGAGGGGCTTATTACTGGCATCCTATTCCTTCGTTCTTCATGTGTTCACCAGTTTGTTCATTCATTTATTCATTCATTTAACAACTGTTAATAAGCACTGGATTTATGCTAGGCACCCCATAGAAGCCTTGCTAAAAAACATTCAAACTGCTTTGACAGACCTACAGTAAGAAATGTATTTTACATTGAAATTCTGAATTCACATAGCATTTATACCAATACTAGAGGCCTGATGCACAAAAATTCGTGCAAGAGTAGGTCTTCCTTCTCTCGGCTTTTGGCACCAGCTTCCCTCTGGCACCCGAACCTGGTCTGGCTTCCCTTGGGCTACCTGCAGGCACCTGGGACCTGGGCTGGCTTTCCTCTGGCCCTGGCGTGTCAGGAAGGACATCTGGAATGACATCCAGAAAATGTCTGGTCTAATTAACATATTACCCTTTTATTATTATAGATAACAGAATAATACTTTTCCTTATGGCAGAGGATTTTTGCAATTCTATTCCTTCCCTTCCATTCCATCTCTGCCATTCTTAGTAAGAATTAAATGGGGGGAAAGACCCACTGAATTGATTTCATGAATTGTGACTCATAATTTAAAAAGCAGTGCTGTATAAGATGGTAAGATTCTATTTTTACTGACCAGTTTGTATAATCTCATTTCCCCAATACTATACTTATACCTTCTTACACTATATAGCAAGAGATTTCTGTGATCTATCTTGAGAAGCCAATTAGCAGACATCTGATTATTTTTGGTAAAAAATATTTTTAGGGTTTCAAACAACTAGCTTACCAAATAACTTTTGATAAATATCCTGCCTAAAATTGGGTAAAACGTTTGGCATGCTACCTGAGCATATTTTTATATTTTGAACACTAGTCAAATTTCAATTTATTTGTCTCTTTGCATCCACTAACCACATTATATGCCCCATTGGTTAGATTGACTTCCCAGGCTACAATTTATGAGTCTTACCAGTTTTGTATTTTAATTGGCCCATCCCTTCTCTGGTGAAGGAAGTTATACTTTTAAGCAGATTTTACTTCTAATTTACCTGTTAAAGATGTTAATTTTTATCCACTTTAATGAACTCTTTTGTCTTTAAATGATTCTTACATACTCTCATCCACTTGGTCATTCTGATTGGCTTTCAAGATCTAAAGAATGAACCACGTGGTCAGTCTATTTGAAAGCAAGTGAATTGCTTGTATATAGCTTTAGCTTTAGTGATTAGATGTTGGTGGATGATCATAACACAGAAGTTGACTTTGAAACTAATAGCTCCTATTGCCACAGCTGAGCCATTTGAGTTTTAAGCTAATGGATGCTGAGTTTGTCTTATAAATTCACAATTCAGTTTGTTTGAGGGCCAATTGAATTGCTCTACCACATCTGAGCCATTGTATATACCCGGGCAACTCTACTTACCTTTTGTGTTAGCTGCTTTTAAACTCTGCATGTGGTCCTAAATGCATGCAGTTCATTTATAGGAATATTTTGTCTCATTATGATTACATCTGTCTACTGGCTTCTTGCTGAGAAACCAGAACATGATTTTTGTTTTTTTGTATTTTGATAAGGAAAGGCTGGTATTTCATATCTACCCAATGGCCAGTACTGGCTGCATGTTGTAGGGAGCAGGGGTAGGACCTTAATGCTTTGATTTATTTCTATTTGCTTAGTTTTTTTCAATTTGCAGATGTTCTTGGATATTTTGAATTTCTATACTTTGTATTTCATCAAAGTACAATAGGTCAGTAGTGACATTTATATTAGGAAAGCTCAACTTACTTAGAGTTACCTATTGAAGTGGCCCATAAATATAATGACAACTTTTATTTATCTGAATTCTGTGATGAGTAAGGACTGTGCTTTCTATCTTAAATTTATTCTAGGCCTATTTTCTCCACATACCTCTAAGATATTAACAATATTCCATGTACCTCTCAAACCTCTATCTTTGCAAATAAAAATGGAGGACTCACCACCCTCCCTGCAACCCACTGAAACCCATGTCTCCTTTTCAATCTATCATCAGCCAAAGCATCACAGTCTTCTTCTTACCTAGAGTAGCACTGGGGTGACATCTGTGTTTTCTTTCTTTTTTTAAACAATGTTTTTATTGATTTTAGAGAGAGAAAAGGGGAAAGGAAGAGAGAGAGAAACATTGATTGACTGTTTCCTGCACACCCCTTACTGGGGATCGAGCCCACAATGACCAGGAATCAAACCCACAATTTCTTGGTGCATGGGACTATGCTCATCCAACTGAGCCACACGGTCAGGGCTTTCTTTTCTTTTTCTGTCATGAACAGCCTGTCAGTGACTCCTGCAGATTCTTTATTTGGTTTGTATCTTCCTTTTTATCCCTACTAGTCTTCACCCACTGATCTGACAAACATCTATTGAGTATGTACTATGACCAAGAGTCTGTAGGAGATTTCACAATATACCGCTAATTGGTTTGCTTTCCCGAAGTCTTTCTCCTCTCCAATTTGCCGCTAGAAGATCACAATGGCTTTTCATTGTCACTTTCTTATATAACAGCTAACTGACTTTCTATTTCCAAAGGCTCAAGTCTCTAAATTCTGCCTAGGTTATTTCTAAATTCTGCCTAGGTTATTTCTAAGGTATTCCCTAAAGTGTCTCCCTCTGCCTAGCTAACTTTACTTCCTGCCATTGATTTTCTTCCATTGATTCTCACACGTCAAATACAGATTCTTGCCTCTGTGCTTTTGTTGTTTATGCTACTTGTCTATCCTGTAATATGATGACCTACCCCATTCTTTCCATTCTTCCTAACTCCCTAACCTTCAGGGTTACAGTAAAGACACCGCCTTTTATGAAACCTTCCCCAAAACCACAGCAAATAGGCCAGGAGTACACAAGCTGGAAAATCAGGTACTTGGCTTCCAATTTTGGCTCTTCCACATTTTAGCTATGTGATCTTCAAGAAATTACTTCTCTGTGCCTCACTTTTATTTTCTATAAACTTGGAATAATAATAGTAGCTATTTCATTGAGTGGTTAAGAGGATTAAATAAGAATTCTAATAAAGTACTTAGCATAGTATGTGGCATATAGTAATTGATAATAATATAAAATAATGATGACAATTATTGTTATTATTATATACTTTCACCTTGAGTCTAATAACCCTGTATTGCCTTTCTTCTTTGACTATCTTAGAAACACCTTGCATTTTTCTGAATTCTTCATAGTGCTGAGCACAACATAGGTACTCAATCAATACTTATTAATTTTGAACACATGCCATATGCTGTTTTAGCAAAATCTGGGAACCAATTTATTTCTGGATATATTTAATTGTATTTCATGGAAATGTGACATCCACTGTCCTTTAGTGACTTGGCCCTAATCTATGGGATGTGTATTAATGCTAACTTAGGCTGCAGTTACACAAGTGATGATAATGTTCTTTTACATGCAATTCTGGCAGAAGCAGTACTTGAAAAATGTGCCAATTATAAATGCCATTTAAATAAAATTCAACCATAAATTGCAATATAATTAAACACAGAATATTTTTAAATGATTTTCAAACATGTATCTAAAGTAAGTCAAGTAAAGAAAATTCATGTTGTAAGTCACAATTTTATTTATCAGACCTTTATGTTCCATGCTGTTGATAGGAAATTCTTGCTGGAAGTCAAGCTAGATTATTCCAGAATTAATTTACTTCCAAAGAGCATTTTACACAGGGAGCTTCCTTATTGAATTTCCAGTGAGAAAGTGGGGGTAATGATGCCCTGCTTCTCTGGAAACTCTGTTGGATGACCTGAAAGCGTGGGGATTTATTTTCATGAGGATTATTTGAACTCAGCTGGAAGTCCAGCAAGGGTGCTGGCAGAAAGGCACATGGGGCTGCATTACGAATTGCAAAGAACCTGCACCAGGAGTCTTAAGATCTGGATTCTGAGCATGGCTCTTCTCACTGGCTGAATGCTGCTGGGGGAAATCTCCTTACCTATCAGAGTGTCAATTTCCATAGTTCTAAAATGAAAGTATCACAATTTGATTTGCTTCACTCACAGAATTGATGTGAGGCTCTGGTGTAGTAATGTGAATGTCCTTTATAAAATGTCAAACATATAAATGTGAGTTGCCATCACTGATATTGTAATGAAGAGGACAGAAACGTAAGATGCATAACTTGGCATCCTGGGTGTGCAGGAGCCTGCTGGACTGTTAGGGATGGTATGAATGGTAAAGAATAAAAATTTTCTATTTGAAAGGTTGAGGAAGAAATATGAAGCAGTTATATTTTAGAGGCCCGGTGCATGGAATTTGTGCACTGGGAGGAGTGTCCCTCAGGCCAGCCTACACTCTCTCTAATCTGGGACCCCTTGGGGATGTCTGACTGCTGGTTGGTATCGGGCCTAAATCAGCAGTCAGACATCCCTCTCATAATCCAGGACTGCTGACTCCCAACCACTTGCTTGCCTGCCTGCCTGATTGCCCCTAACTGTTTCTGCCTGCCAGCCTGACCACTCCCCTGCCAGTCCGATTGATGCCTAACTGCTCCCCTGCTGGCCCGATTGCCCCCAACTGCCCTCCTCTGTCAGCCTGGTCACCCCTAACTCCCCTCCCCTACAGGCCTGGTCACCCCAACTGCCCTTCCCTGCTGGCCATCTTGTGGCATCCAACTTGGGACCACATGGGGATGGTCATCTTGTGTGAGGGTGTGATGGTAAATTTGCATATTACCTCTTTATTATATAGGGTGAGAGCTTTAGCCCCTGTACAGTAACCCCTGGAATCTATTTGCATTCAGAGATTTAGTTAGGGAATAAAGCAATTAAAAACTAAACTTGAATAAACTTTATGAATTAAATCCCAACCACATTAGGAGAAGGGGTTGGAAAGAGGATGGGGATAGAAAGATAGAGTAGTAATAAGTAGGGGATAGGAATGGGGGGGTGGGTATGCAGATACCTGTGACAGAAGATAAGTTGCAAGGAGATGCTGCTGAGCTAGACTCAGAAAGAGGCTATGAGAGGCTAGGATTGTAGATTGCAAAACAATATAGTCCCTGTTGTGTGAATTCCCTCCCCCTTTCCTTTGTCCCTTGAGTCTAGCTATTCTGAGCCAGAAAAAAAGACCTTGACATATGGATGACCCAAGTAACTGGGCTATTGGGCCATTTCAGAGAGCAGAACTCAGAGGAGGGAGCCTTTTCAAAGCATGGGAACACAGATGTCCAGAGCAGAGCAGAAATGGGCTGTTTGCTGCAGGAGCAGTACAGACACACAGGTGGCTGGGAGCCAGGTTGGTCCAAAGGCTGGTTTAAGAGCTCACAGGATGTAATTTTCCCCAGAGGGCACCAACCAATACCAAAGGAAGAAAGGATTCTTGAAAGAGAATCTGATGTCTCAAAGTGTGGGTGGAGTTCTGTAGCTAGCAAATTTTGGGTGGAAGTGATAAGATGACTTCACTTGTAACTACATTTAGGTACATAAAATTTGTTCATATACTAGTAATCTTGTCAGTTTTCTCCTTTCTTATTTCATTCTTGAATTAGTGTGAAATCTAAAATTCTTACCCACCAAGCATTTTTTTTTGTTCTTGATGCTCATTTTAACCAAATTTTATACATATTAAAATGTCTCGTGTGTCTGTTAGAAGAAAGTGGGGTGGGGTGGCAGAGATCAGATGTACATACAGATAGACACACAGACAAACAGAATTTGCTCCTGGAATGGCTATGATAATCAAATCACATCATAATCGGTGGTTAAAATGATCCTAGAAATCTCATTGATTTTTATTTATTAACTTTGCTCCAAAACCTTGAATGTGCTTATAAAGGTGAGGCCAAGCATATGGGACACTTCTCAGGGGTTAACAAATTGAACTTTGGTCCTTTTGAGATTCTCTCTTGTGTCTTGCTCTCCTCTAGCCTAGGGAGGCCCTTTCTAAGGGTCTATAACATCGTTGTGTGCGATTTTCAGTTTTTCCATCTCACTCTGCAAATAGAAACTGATTTCATTTTTTCTCCTGTGTAAAGAAATAGCAAATCTGATTGCACAGGCCAGAAATAAATGATTGGAAAGCATCCAGTCAGGCTCTGGGAAAGCCCCTAAAATTATCCCTTACCTTATGGACTGTCCAGATTGTATGTGTGGCTGGGGAAGACAAGAAAAGGAAAGCAGGATTTGAGAAATAAAATTTTCTCAGGTCCAGATGCTATGAGTGAGTCAGATGACTGTGATTGTTAGGAGTCCACTTGCACAGTGCCAGGCATGAATGTCCATGCAGCTGGGCAGACCCTCTGGGGTTCCTCGTTAATGCAGCTCCCTGTCTCTGCTCGTTGTGTGAACTTCCCTTGTGCATGAATACCGTCTAAATAGAGAGACTTCTCTTGGCTTACCTTGAGTTATGTTTGATTTGGAGTTGCTGTGGATTAGAATGACTAAGGCATATACCCCGACTTAGCAGAGTTGATGGATAATAAACAATAATATCATTTCTTCAGAGTTTACCCAAACATCTTGCACACATAATTTTATTAGAAATGAAAAAGCAGCAGGGGATTATTTTACTCTATTTACAATGAAAAAAAAAACACAAACAAAAACAAACAACTAAGGAGTGAGAGTTAAATGATTAGCTATTGGAAAATAGCTTAGGTCTAAAATTGTCCAACAGCCTTGCAGATAATAAAAATAATTTATCACCTTTTCTATATATGTCTTCTTCCTTAATAGAATTAAGAAGATAGCATTATAAAGACACCATCCATTGAAAGCAGCAATATGAAATTCTTTGAAAATCATAAAGTGGTATAAAAAAGGATACAGTATCTTACCTCAAATATAGTTTGGAACAATAATGCAGGGTATACCTAAATACTATAAAATGGTGTTATCATTTAAGTTAAACATTCTATCTAAAGGTATTTCTTATTTCTGGCATTTCAGATGCTCTGGTTTCAAAGGCATTTCCCAAGCCCTTCTTTGCCCACAAAAATTAGCATAAATCCCACCTGACATCTCTAACCACTCCATTTCTTCCTTCAAGTTCCTTATATCACTGGATCAAGAGCTCCCAAGCTGTGAACTATAGAGAATAAATAGATTTTTTTCTATACTCAAACCATTCTCTTTTTTAAAAAATCATTATTAAATGGATAAAGGACTTAAACCTAAGACAGGAAACCATAAAAATACTAGAGGAATCCACAGGTAGCAAAATCTCAGGCACATGCTGAAGCAATTCTAATTGTGTTTGGCCAGTGGGAAGCATTGGTCAGAGGGAGTGGAGAATGTAAGGGCAAGACAGTTATTACTCCATCACCCTCATGGCAAGGTCACCTTGAACTGGTTGTGTCCTTCTGATTAAGATCACAGCTCTTGTAAGTTGGTCCTCTTCATAGCCTGTTTGTCCCTTGCTACTTTAGTGGGGGTAATTGAGCATGTTACTAGCCTCAAGATATTGTACCATACCTTGTGGTTTTTCTTACACCCTTCTTGCACCTTAGTAAATAGTCAAATTTTCTTTAAATTACCCAATTTTAATGTGGCATCTGTTTTCTAACTTCCTCCAGAAAGATCAAAGTGACCATCTGAATTACTGGTTTTTAAAAAATTCAGCCAGTTCATAAAAATGCTGTAGTGCCTAATTACATATTTAGGCAAAAGTGCATGAATTCACAAGAATGATCTGTAAAGTAGCTGCTGTTAGATGTGATTTGTGATGAAATGGAATGTCATTTGGATCGAATGAAAATATTATCAGAACTTCAGGAAATGCCAGTGTCTTAAAAGAGTAGAGTTGATAGAGATGGAATGGGATGCTGAATGAATTGCACCTCAAAGTTTTGATTTGCAGGTGAATTTGAATCACCAACACATTAGATGAGTTGCCCAGTCAGACAGTTGGCATGTGGCCAAGCTGGATCTTGAACCTCAACATTGACTCTAAAGCTAGTGGTTGTTTTAGTGCTCTAAATTGTGGAAGAACAGTTCAATTTAGTTTCTGTAAAGCAAAGTATATGGATTTGACTTTAATTGGTCAGCTTGCAATGAACAAAGAAATGTGCTTGAGAATGGTGTTGTGTATTTTCATTTGTTTTTAAACAGAAAATTAAGTGTAAGAGAGGAATTTCAGTTTAAAATAATTAGTCTGTCACATCAGGTTGGCCAAATAGAACAATTTTATGAAGATGGTAACTGTTTTAGAATTTGTTTATTCATCAAGGGACTTTTTTCCCTGTATAGTACTTCTAGTTTTAGAAAATATGATTTATACTTGTGCTGAGTGATGAATTATAAAATTGCTCAGAAAACTCTTGACCTCCGAATATATTTCATTATTAAAAGAGTTATCAGGGAACTGGTTTTTCCTTACTGTTTCATACTAGACAAATATTTGATTTTCTATTGCATATGTGGTATGTACCCTGAGAACTGGAGTAGTTGTCACATGGAAGGTGTCAATATTTCTATCCTTAAGATAATGCTGACCAAATGGGATGCAAGGGATATGATATAAAGATTATATCCAAATTGGAAAATAAACAGTATACAACTATCTGCTTATATTAACTGTTAAGAGAGCCTATATGATAACCCCTTCAATTAAACTGTAAGTCCCTGAAGTCAAGAATGAAAACTGACTTTTATTTTTTTTGTAGTTTTTTCTAACTCTTTACAAGGAGAGAAGGAAAAATGACAATTATTTAGCAAATATCTGATTAATAAATAAATGAAAATCACAATAGGTCCTATAGTATTTCAGGAATAAGAAAAGGAATTTGATCTAATCTGATTTATCCAGCTCATAGTTGCTAGGCTCACTTGGGAGTGTTACTTTGCTATACATTGTGTGTGAGTGTGATGATTCCTTTTTTTTCTATTTAGGTTTGCGTGATTGTCAATTCAATATTATGTTTTTAATAAATTAAAAAAATGAAACTTTAGGTAAACAATCAATATCAGGATGATTTAAATCAATTTTACTATGAAGAAACAGCATCAATTTTCTTGTATGTAAAACCTTGAAGATTAGTAAATATAAGCTGTTTATTTGCTTCAGTTTTTTGTGCTTTGATATTTTAAAACAGTGACTCACACCTGCTTCATATGTTAGTTTTCCTTGCACTTTTACAAAGCACTAAAATGCTCTTTGCTCTAATCCAGCTTTCCTGGATAATGCTCCATATTACACGCATATTTTAGAATCTTGAACTATCAGATTTTCCTCTGTGTTTGCAAATATATGTCATTCCCTTTAAAATGTCATGAATGGACCTTTGTTTGTTAAATGTCATGAATGGCTTCATTATCGTTTGAATAGTGGAGTTTGAAGAAAAACAGACTTGTTGAAAAGATCATGCTCAACTATATGCTTACCCAGATGTAAAGATGTATTTTGATAATGACACTTTCTCCAAATAGAAATTTACAGCATGGTCCTCTAGCATGAGTATTCAGTGCTTCTTTATTACCCAGCCAATCAAATTAGTTCTCTTCCTCATTGGACCCCAAGAGGAGGAATACAAATCTGACAGGTTGCAATACTCAGATTGGGCCATATATGTGAGTGTGTGGAGTCTCCTCTATGCATATGTCTGTCTCTCCTTTCTTCTTCCTTCTAAAATGGTAGGACAGCCCTGGCCAGTGTGGCTCAGTTGGTTGGGCATCAACCTGTGCACCAAAAAGTTACTGGTTTGATGCTTGGGTTGCGGGTTTTATCCCTGGTAGGGGGCATACAGGAAGCAGCCTATCGATGTTTCGTTTTCATATAGATGTTTTTTTTTTCTCTCTCTCTCTCTCCTTTCTTCTCTCACTAAAATGAATACAAAATGTAAAAATAAAATAAAATGGTGGGACCAAAGAAAACTCCCACTTATGAAAATTTAATGTTTAAATTGACTAAAAATATTTTTGTGTGTCTGACATTTTTAGTTGATACAGTTGAAAATATTCATTCTTTTCAAATTACTGGTATCATTCAGTTGAAGAGCCACAAAACATAAATTCTATAAAAGTACTTTTACTTTACTATTTTTTGGTAATTTTTGTGTGTGTTCATTTGCATTTTGATGCATAGTCTATATAAATCTTTAATCAATATTAACTGGAAATTTTAGATAATAAATACAAAGATTTTCTTTAAAAAAATATATATTTTATTGATTTTTCACAGAGAGGAAAGGAGAGGGATAGAAAGTCAGAAACATCGATGGGAGAGAAACATCGACCAGCTGCCTCTTGCACACCTCCAACTGGGGATGTGCCCGCAGCCAAGGTACATGCCCTTGACCGGAATCGAACCTGGGACCTTTCAGTCCGCAGGCTGACACTCTATCCACTGAGCCAAACCGGTTTTGGCCAAAGATTTTCTTAACAAGGCAAATTATTTCTGTTATATTCCAAGATGCTCATGTTAAAAGGTGGTTATAAAAAATGAAAATGGAAAATTTTCTTAACATAAACACTACATTAATTTGAAATAGTAAAAGTATTCATGGACTTTTGTATAATGGCTTTTTTGTAAATTTAATTTTATTGTTAACAGCCTTACAGATGTCTCCCACAATGACTTTTAAAACAAAACTATTGGTTTTTCTATTTCAGTGCCCTTTCCCTACTTGATGCAACTGTCCATGGTGCTGAAAGCCTACTGTCTGGTTGGACATAGTCACAAAATGATGGTGACATGAAAAATATTTAGACTAATTCCTCCATTTTTAGTGAAGAATTATAGTGAGCTTAACTCACCTTCCTAATTTAATACTGGTTGTAATTGCTGGGCATGACAAAAGTCCATGTGTTTTTTTCCACTATGGCAGGCTGGCAAACCTAGCTTAAAACCTAGAGGATCACTAATAGAGTTAAATACACAAAACTCTAACAAAAGCAGTTAGTTTATTATGAATCTTCATAAACCATTTGGACACCAGAAAATATATAGAGTTTTTTTTTCATTATTGGGTATACCGATAAAATATCATCAGCTTGCAACTACTCTGTTGGTGAGAGATTTAAAAAACCCAAAACATTCTAAATCATTGTTTACTTTTGAGTCTTTTGAAAGCCTTCTTGAAATCCTGACTGACTTTGGAGTATTTTCCAAACACGAACAACCACCTCTTTTCTTTTTTATCCCCACACCTCATTTTCTTAGAACTATTTAAATTCAGTATCCACTCGTGGTTTTAAAAACTCATTTAGGAAAGAGAATTTTGAGACTTGTAGGTAAAAACTCTGAGATAAAGTATGAACCACTTTTATAAATTATGTTTAGAAGAGTTTTATCTGGTAAGGCTTTATTTCTCTTTAAGATAGTTTGGGAATGTTAATTAGTATATTCTTGCTAATTGGATCATTTTTATTCATCCCCCCCCGTATTTTTGTCTTGGTTTAACTGTCTTTTGGAAACATTTGAAATATGTTTTGGTGCTTCTTTCAAAAATATTATTTGTATTTTATTTTGAATATGGGAAAATTTTAGAATAATTTAAACATTTTGTCTTCCAATTGTATCTATAGAGAAAATGGAAAAAACACTCCTTAAATTATACCTATATCTTCATTGTATTTTGTATGTGCATTCTATTTGCTTTCAAATGTACTAGGAAAATGTTAATTTATGATATTGTCCTGGCTTATCCTTCTTATTTTATAATTTAGTTTGTTTAAAAATGAACACTCATAATTTTAAAAAAGTTTTATTGGGGTATATTTGACATACTATAATAACTTGCTATGAAAGTGTATAATTGCTATAAATGTACAACTTGATAGTTTTTTTATATCCTCACCTGAGATATGTTTATTGATTTTAGAGAGAGAAAGAAAGAGTAAGAAGGGAGGGAGAGAGAGATAAACACCGATGTGATTGGTTGCCTTCTGTGTGCCCCCTGACCTGGGACAGAACTCACGACCTAGGTATGTGCCCTGACCGAGAATTGAATTGTGACCTCCTGGTTCAGGAGAGAGAGAAACATTAATGTGAGAAACATCTATTGGTTGTCTATCATATGTACCTGAGTAGACTGAGCATGCAACCTTGGTATGTGCCCTGACCAGGAATTGAACCTGCCACCTTTTGGTGTACTAGGTGACACTCTAACCAATCGAGCCACACTAGCCAGGCACAAACCTCACTTCTTAATCTGGTTGCTTTTTTATAGATTCCAGTTTATTTTCTATGTAAGCAATTACACACACACACACACACACACACACACACACACACACACACACACACACACTAGAAGCCTGGTGCATGGAAATTCATGCACTGGACGGACAGAGGTCCCTCAACCTGGCCTGCCCCTTCTCACAGTCTGCAAGCCCTGAGAGGTGGGAGGTGACGTGGTGATCAGGGAAAGGCAATGTCCCATCACACTTCTGCTACTGCCACTGCCAGAAGCACAAGTCTTGGCCAGCCCTGGTTACCTGAGCCTCAGGCGGCCCTGGGTGGCTAGGCAGCCACCATCCAAGGCTTGACTGTGGCTCAGGCTGGTCCTGAGCAACTGGAGGGTTGAGGGAACTGGGCACTGCCATCTTGTGGCTGTGGATGCCATCATTTTTTAGGGCATAGCTTTCAATTAGCATATTCCCTCCTCATTGGCTGTGGGCACTGACATCTTTGAGGGCAGGGCAGTCAATTAGCATATTTCCTTTTTATTAGATAGGATATATATACACACTAGAGGCCCGGTGCATGAAATTCATGCATGGGGAAGGGTGTCCCTCAGCTGAGCCTGCACCCTGTCCAATCTGGGACCCCTTGAGTGATGTCCAACTGTCCGTTTAGGCCCGATCCTACTGGGATCGTGCCTAAACGGACAGTTGGACATCCCTCTCACAATCCAGGACTGCTGGCTTCCAACTGCTCGCCTGCCTGCCTTCCTGATAACGCCCCAATCAATCACCTACTAGCCTGATTGAGGCCTAACTGCTCCCCTGCCAGCCTGTTTGCCACTAACTGCCCTCCCCTGCAAGCCTGGCCACCCCTAATCACCTTCCCCTGCAGGCCTGGTCATCCCTCAATGCCCTCCCTGAAGGCTTCATTGCCCCCAACTGCCCTCCCTTGCATGCCTCATCCCTTCCAACTTCCCTCCCCTGCTGGCCATCTTGTGGTGGTAGTCTTGTGTCCATATGGAGGCAGCCATCTTTGACCACATGAGGGAAGCCATCTTGTGTGTTGGAGTGATGGTCAATTTGCATATTACTCTTGTATTAGATAGAATTAGAGAGGATAGAGGCCTGGTGCATAGTGGGGACTGGCTGGTTTGCCCTGAAGGGTGTTCTGGATCAAGGTTGGGGTTCTCTTGGGGCATGGGGTGGCCTGGGCGAGGGGCCTGTGGTGGTTTTCAAGCTGGCCATGCCCCTGTTATCTGGGATTTATTTATCTTCTGTAATTGAAACTTTGTAGCCTTGAGTAGAGGCCTAGGCTGGCTAGGGTGTGCAGAAAGCTTGGCTTCCTCCATTGCCAGGGAAACCCAAGTCTCCTGCTTGCTCCATGGCTGTAGCCATCTTGGGTGAGTTAATTTGCCTATTTGCTCTTGATTGGCTTGTGGGTGTGGCTTGTAGCAGAGGCATGGTCAGTTTGCATATTACTCTTTTATTAAATAGGATATATATTTTCTTCTCCTGTGCCTTAACTCCCATGAGAAATCATCCTTATATTTGTTCTTGTGTATGTAATGTGTCTTTTCTCTAGCTGCTTAAAAAATATTTTTATCATTTAAATAATTTGATTATGATGTGCTTTGGTGTCATATTCTCATGCTTCATGTGCTTGAAGTTAGTGTTGTTCTTGGTTCTGTGGTTAATTTTATTTAAGTTTATAATATTTTAATCAAGTATTCATTAAAACATTTTTACTCCCAGGGACCTTCTCTACTTTGGGACCCCCAACACACAAATATTAGAACCTTTGAAGTTGTCTCACAACTCACTGTTTCTCCATTTTTTTTAATTTGCTTTTTCTGTCTGTGCTTCATTTTGGAAAGTTTTATTAGTATGTCTCTAATTTGATAACATCTTCTACAACATCTAATCTGCCATTAATTCCTTCCAATGTTTTTTTTCTTTCAGACTTTATGATTTTCACTCTAGAATTTTTATGTGAGTCTTTTTCATATTTTTCCTATCTCTGTTAAGTTTAAAAAAATATGAATTATAGTTATAATAACTATTGTAATGTTCTTGCCTGTTAATCTGAACATCTGTGTCAGTTCTGGGTCAGTTTTAATTTGTTGATTTTTTTCCTTATTAAGATTTATATTTTGTTGCTTCTTTGCATGCTTGGTAATGTATGATTGAATGCCAGACATTGTAAATTTTGCATTTTTGAGTGCTGGATATTTTGGTGTTTTTAAATAAATATTTTTGTGCTTCATTTTGGAATGCAGTTAAGTCACTTAAAAACAGTTTATTCCTTCCAGGTCTTGTTTTAAAGATTTGTTAGGGTCACCTGGAAGTGTATTTTATTAGGCCTAATTATTTCCCACTTCCGAGGAACTCTTCTGAGTACCCTACCCAGTGACTCATGCATTATGATGTTTCCCTGCCAGCGTTTGTGGGGACAGGCACTGTCCTAATCCTAGGTGAATTCTAGGTATTGTTCTTTCTAATCCTTTCAAGTAGTTCTTTTCTCAGCCTCAGATTTTTTTTTCACATTCATGTGCAAATCACTACCCTACTTCTTCTTTCTAAAAAAGAGCCTCTGCAGATCTCTAAAGTTCTCTCTGTGAAAATCTCCCCTCTTTGCTACTCTGTTGTACAAATTCTAGCTGCCTGGGTCTTCTCCAGATTCTAGCTTTGTCTCTTCTGCTCAGGGATTCAGCTGGATTCCCCCTGGTTTGCTTTCCCTGGGTTGAAACCTGGAAACACTCTCAAGGCACAAGTGTGGGCCTCACCTCTTTGTTTCTTGTCTCTTAGGGATTTTTCACTGCCTGCTATCCAGTATCTTCTTGAGAACCATTGTTTTGTTTGTCTTTTTAATGGTTTCAGGCAGTAGGGTAAATATGGACTCTATTACTTTAAATACTGTTATAGTTAAGGAGTAATTATATGGTACACTATATGCTAGATGCCATAAGTATAGCTGTAGGAATTAAGTGGAAGTAATTTCCAGTGTAATAGAAGAAAGATATATGAAAGAAGGGAACTGATATTTGAAGGTGAAGTAGAATTTTGAAGTATCACATCCCTGGAGTCAGAAATAGTCCTCCTCTCATCACAAGAGAACTGTGGAGACATGAATGAGCAAAATCTTTGTTCTTGTCTAGTTTAAGGGACCAGTGTACATATTTACCTCAAGGAATTTTTTTCTTTTATCAATGTCTTTTTTTTTTGTTTAATGTATTACAAATAGTAGTACATATGTCTCCTTCCCCCTGCCCCCATTGACCTCCCTGCGGCCTCCCTTACACCCCAGTACATGCCCTCACCTGCCTAGCCCCCCCCCCCCCAGTGTCTTGTGTCCATTGGTTATGCTTATATGCATGTATACAAGTCCTTCGGTTGATTATCCTTGTCTTTTAGATGAAAAGTATCAAGAAATATATTAAAAGGAAAGTTTGCACACTTGGGAATATATTGTTTTTTTCCCAACAGATCCTACTCAGGTTAGCATATCCTTCCAGCACTTGACCCTTTGTGGGTTTTATTCTGGAAGGAACCTTGGCTGGTTAATTTTGAGAGTCTGTAGGAGGAACCAAGCACCCCCTGCTCTTCCAGACCTTACTGAGAATCTCTTGCACTAAAGATGGAAATATACTGAGTTCTGAGTTCCAGCCAGTGTCTTCACATTGGCCCACCATGCTTTCCTGTGGGCACTTGTTGGCAACTTTTGGGATCTCCTGTTCTCAGATCCATCATTTTGTTTCTTTCTTTTCCTCCTACATGGCAGGGCATACTACCACTAGGGCTTGTCACTGTAGTGGTTTACCCCTATCCACTCTCATATTCAGGTTCCTGGTGAAGTCTTATCACTTAATTGTCACCATTTGATGTAAATATTGTTCCTTGGTTTTGGATTTTGGTATCCTAGTTGTTCTGTGTTTATGGGGGGATTTGCGGAGATTTAAATATTAGATTGTAGCTGCCATCATTCCCAGAATTCCTCCCTGACCAGACTGTTTTTCACATTTATCTCTCCATTTGAGATATAGCTAATAGTTTTCTGGAAGCTCTGACCTAAAGGTTAATGAAATGGAAACTAGATTGTGATAAAAGAAACTAGCCTTGCTGGAGGTAGCTTGCTACTGGGATTCTTTTAATGCAGACATTTAATTTTTCTGGATGTGTTTGTCTGTGGCTTACGAGTCATTACTTTTTTATTACTTAATTTGCAAATATGATGATAATGTATATATCATTTTTATGCATTTCAGATATGCCACGAGTCAATTTCTGCTCTACTGCCCTATAAGCATGAAGATTATTTTAAAAATTTTGTTACAGCATCATTAAGTTAGAATTCAGGTATTGGTTCTATTACCTACCACCAGAATTGTAAAGGAATTTATGTTTTGCCATATTGAGCACATTTTTTTTTTTAGTCTTTTTTGTGAGCTGAAGTTTTCTGCCCCCCTCCCCCGACCTCTTGTTTTTCTTGGTATAAAAAATAAATCTGGTTGGAAATGTAGGAAGTGAAAGCTTATTAGGGTTTTCACTGGCTTCAAACCTATAGAGGGTCAATTAAACCAATCCAATTTCTTTTGAAACTTTGCCTCTTTTTTTTGTTGAGAAAATTAATCACTGCAGAAATAAACATGTCATCTGGTCATTTGCAACTTTATGGATTTTTGTTCAAGTTTAAAATTGATTAGGTGTAGTGTTGGTAGTAGACTGGGGTGAGCGAGAAAGGAAGGAAGCAGAATTAATTATCCCCCCAAATCTATTACACTCCAAGGACATTTTCTACAAAATCACTATTGCTAGTGTATTATTAGACCTTGCCATGAAGGGTGAGTGTATTAGCAATTTTACTTGATTCACAGGAGAGGAAAATAGGAATCTGAGAAATTCTCCAAAGTCCAGGAAGATGTAATTAATTTCCAAACTTCCTCCTTGTGTTCTGTCTTCTGCTATAGAAATAGCTGAGCTTTAAACAGCAGTAATCATTCATGACCTACACTTTCCCTCACAGGGATTCAGAAAGCTCTCATTTTAGAAATTAGGAATTGCTACTGATCCCACACATTTCTATGCACAAGTAAGTGGACTTTGATGCATTTGGATAACTTCCAGCAAGGAGAGGTTTTCTCCTCATCTGACCTCATCTCTTCGTCCTTAGTACAGTCCATCCATCTGCTCCTCTCATGAGTCTTGCTGTGTGGGGTGCCCAGTTCCTGACTGTTTAATTCCCAGTTCCCCAGGCCGATGTCTGCCATCTGCAAAGCCTCCCTGCATCAGCTCTGTTAGTAAGAATTAATCTCTATTCTTATCTAGCTTAAAACTCAATTCCTGCAGGAAGGCTTCTCCCATTAAATGCTATTCATTCCCTCTGATGGTGCCATTGATGCAATGGCCCCTCTGCGCATGTATAATTTGAATATAATGCTGTGCACTGCACTTAATATAGTTTTTAGTCCAAATTGAGCTCTTTTATTTATTTATTTTTCTTTATTAAGGTATTACATATGTGTCCTTATCTGCCAATATCCGCCCCCCCCCCCCGCCTGCTCATGCCCTCACTCTTCCCCCCCACCCCGTCTGTATCAATTGGTTATGCTTATATGCATGCATATAAGTCCTTTGGTTGATCTGTTCCCCTTACCCGCAAACTCCCTTACCTTCCTTCTGAGGTTTGATGGTTCAATCAATGCTTCTTTGTCTCTGGATCTGTTTTTGTTTATCATTTTACGTTGTTCGTTGTATTCCACAAATGAGTGAGATCATGTGATATTTATCTTTCTCTGACTGGCTTATTTCACTTAGCATAATGCTTTCCAGTGGAGGATTAATGACTTTGAGCATGTTTTCATATGTCTCTTGGCCTTCTGTATGTCTTCTTTGAAACGTGTTTATTTAGGTCTACCGTTTTTTGCTCTCCCTGAAGGATCTAGGTGTCGAGTCATGCAGGGGCTGCACCTTGAGTGGCAGTGGCTCCTCGGGTGGCGGCTGCTTCTCGGGCGGTCATGGCAGCAGCTGCCTCTCAGTTGGCACGGCTCCTCTAGTGGGTGCTGTTCACAGCAGTGGTGGCTCCTCTGGCTGGTGGGGGCAGGCTGTTCATGAAGCTGCTGCTCCTTGGATGGGGGTGGGCTGCTCATGGGGCTCAAACTGAGCTCTTAATAAATGCCTACCATAGTTCCCTATTATCTAGGGTTTTGTTTTCCACAATTTTAGTTACCTGCAGTCTGATAATTAAATGAAAATTTCAGAAAAACAGTTCATACATTTAAATTGTGTGCCATTCTGAGTAGTGCGATGACATCTTATGACATTCTGTTCAATCTCGCCCTGGATTGTGAATCATTTCTTTGTCCAGTGACTGCATGCTGCATACTCCATCTGCCCATTAGTCACTTAGAAACTGACTCAGTTATCAGATTGACTGTCATGATATTGCAGTGTTTGTGTTTAAGAAACCCTTGTTTTATTGAGTAATAACCCCAAAGCAGAAGGGTAGTGACGCTGGCAATTCAGATATGGCTTAAGATAACCCATTAAATGCTTCCTTTAAGTAAAAGGTGGGTAGAGCACAGTAAAATATTTAGAGAGAGACCATATTCACATAACTTTTATTATAGTACTAGAGGCCCAGTGCATGAAATTTGTGCACTTGGGGGGGTCCCCTCAGCCTGGATTACAAGAGGGCACAGACCAGGCTAAGGGACCCCACAGGTGCACAATTGGGGCAGGGGAGGGACATGGGAGGTTGGCCAGCTGGGGAGGGAATGCAGGAGGGCTCCAGGATGTGTTTGGCCCATTTCACTCAGTCCTGATTAGTGAACCCCAGCAGCAAGCTAACCTACTGGTCAGAGCTTCTGCCTGCCCCTGGTGGTTAGTGCGAGTGGTTGAGTGGCCTTAGCATATCATTAGCATATTACACTTTGATTGGTTTAGTGGTCGACACTTAGCATATTAGGCTTTTATTATATAGAATATTGTTATAATTGTTTTATTTTAATTTTAGTTTTGTGTTAATCTCATACTGTGTCTGATTTATAAATTAAACTTTATTGTAGTTATGTATGCATAGTAAAAAACAGTATATATAGGGTTCAATACTATTCATTCACTGGTGGTCTTAGAAACAAATTGCCCATGGATAAGGAAGTCTATTGTATTAACTAATTAACTTATCACCTTTGTTTGTGGAAAAATCAGTAAGTAAGGCTCATGTACCAAAAGTCTGTGTTTTGTTTTGAGTGCCTGAGAGTAACAAATGTTCTATGAAGATAAGAGGAGGATGAGTTTAGATGAATTGAGTTTTATACTAGAATTTGATTACTAGTAATGTTCATAAATGTTTTTGAATTATAAAATTAGTACTTTGTATTGCTGTATACCATGCACTCTGCTAAGATATCTGGATTATTTTGTCTAATTCCAATACTTGACTGTATACATTCTTATTATACAAGGTGGGGCAAGATAGGTTTACAGTTATTCGTATGGAAAATAATATAATAACTAATAATACAAGAATTATTACTGTAAACCTTTAGCCCCACCCTGTATTTATTTTACAGTTAACAATAGGGGTTCATATTGCTTTTAATTGTTAATTATGTCAGAGATGTGCCCTTGAGTTCAAATTTTAAAAATATAATTTTGTTTGGAATGTAGTTTTTGAACTCTGATTTGTAATTTAAACAGAATAAACCTACAGATTATGGCAAAACAACAAATCTCTCAGTAGCCTATCCCACATGAATTAAGAACTTTTTATCTTTTATTGTGGCAGGGCCTGGCCTTGTATTTTTGAACAAGGAGTCATAAATTGGGATACTTAAGGCCAATTCAAGTTGAGTAAAGCTCCAAAAGACTCAGATTTAATAAATCACAATGGAGCTATCCACCTGTTAAAATCAGATCTTTTTCTTATTGGTCAAAGGCATTAGAGTGAAAAATAAAAATTTACTAGAATTTAAGGAGTGAAGTAAAGAAGAACCAGGAGTAAAGATGGAGTAAAATAATGAGTTTCTATTTGGTAAAAACCAGGATTCAAATCTCTCTCTTTCTTTTAAATGATACAAAAGTAAATATTGATGATAGCTTTTTCTCAAAGCCAACAATGAGTCTTGGATCAATCTTTGTCATGTTTTTCATTTACATAAGTTAAATTAGGCCTGGCTGGTGAGACTTGGTGGTTCTGTGTTTATCTATGAACCAGGAGGTCATGGTTGGATTCTCGGTCAGGGCACATGATTAGTTTCAGGCTCCATCCCCAGTAGGCAGTGTGCAGGAAGCAGCTGATCTCTCTCTCTCTCTCTCTCTCTCTCTCTCTTTCTCTGAAATCAATTAAAATATATCATGCAATTAAATTTGGTGGTGGTTTAGGTTTTTGAGAAATGTTTTAGGTCATTATTGATCAGGTCAGCTACCCAAATGAGTCTATTTAGAGTAGGCCCTGAAGCATCATATGAACAGCATATTTTCTTGGATGTTTGGATCTAACACAGGTTTTAAAATCAATTATAGACAGATGTGATTTTTTGGCTATTCAAGAGATGTATAAGGTTAACTGAATTGCCTCCCACTTCACTCCATTCCAAACTCATGTTATAATGTTCTCGAACATTGCCAATTTTTAAAAATAGTTTTTTATTGAAAGCAGAGCTTAATAACTTGGTGCCAGGTAGTGAGGAGAATCAATTTCTAAAGAATCCTCTAGCATATTTATGTTTTGATGAGTAACATAACTTTTAAAAAATATTATTTCAATATACCTCTTTTACCTGTAAAATAAGATTTATGTTCAGATTTCTTTTAGTAAAGTCCAATAGTTTTCCATACAAGGAAAGGTATTGTATTTTCCTATGTATAAGATGCTATTTTTTCCCCCTAAAATCGTTAGACTGAAAATTGAGGGGATCTTATATGCGGAAGTCAGCCAAGGAGGAAGCTTCCCAGGTGCATAGCTGCCTATACTTTGTCTAACAGACTTCCTCCAGTCATAAACCTTATTGTTACTAACATCAGCTGATGCCATAATTGAAGGTGGAGGTTGGAGAGTGTACAGATGCAACAGGGACTAGAGCATTCTGACCTAATAAAGATGTTAAAAAAATAAATATAAATACTGATAAGCTATTGTCTTACTCTGCAAAATTCAAACTGAATATAATCAACTATGCAAAAGAGCGTGGAAATAGAGCTGCAGAGAGACAATTTGGATCTCCTTCCACTGAGTGTATATCAGACAGTGGAGAAAACAGGAAGAACAACTCTTTAAGATGCCAAAAAAGGAGAAGGCCTTAAGAGGAAAACCAGCAAAATGTTTAAAATATTGATTTCTTAATTTTGGGTTGAAAAAGTGGGGGGTGTCTTTTACATGGTGGTATCTTATACATGGAAAAATATGGTATATTAGGTCTTCATGTTCTGTCTTTAGTTTCAATACAATGAAACAGACTTAACATTTTTTAAATCTACCTTTGCCAAATATCAAGTTAGACGATAATATTGCCAATATTTCAATCTATAAGCATGCATTTATTAAATGTCTTAACATGTCCTTGACTTCAGAAAAATGTTTTTTTGTTTAATTTTATGAAAGCACCTACCACAATGTCTCTTACATGATGGATGACTATTAAACATTTTCTGGAGTTTAATACCTGTTAAATTTGTTGACTACCCACTGTAAAATAAAAGGTCTTCAGAAACATATTAAGGAAGACTTAAACCTTTTAGGAAAATATAGATGAGGCAAAATAAGGTCATATTTACTCTCATAAAGTAAATATTAAAGTTACCTATCTCACCCATAGGCACAAGTGATATTTAATTAGTTCTGTATATGAAATATAAACTATACCAATTGGCATATAGCAAGTATCTATCCTTACCAACTGCTCTTCCCACCCTACAATTCAGCAATTAATGAATTACTGCCTGATACAACAGGGGGTGTCCAAGGCCTGGATGTAGTCAGATTAACCAATATCTAGGATATACTGTTCTTAAGTATCTTGATTATTACAATTTTTCACTTACCAGGTGATATATACTAACTTATACAAATAAGTTTCAATATTAGCTGCATACAGATTTTATTAATACACAAATCAGATTTTTTGGAGCATTTCCCAAATTCTCTTTCATGAAAATACTTTTCATTCACTTGAAAATTGACTATTTCTTTGGAGTAGGACTTTTAAGAGCCTATAATATATGACTTTACATTTTAAATCTTTAAGGAAGGAATATCTCCATTTCTAAACTTACTTGACTGTACTACCCCCGCCCCAGGGAAAACCAATTAATATCAATTGATGTGTATTAAAATCTTAAATACTTAGGCTAGCCCTTGCTTTCTCCTCATATATGTAAAAAAATTAGCATTATTCACTCTTTTTGAATGATAAAATTCTAGCAAGGTAGGGGAGAAGTTAGAGTTGATCAAGGCAAAGAGAAGTTGGAGTTAACTATTGTTTTAGTCAGGCTGGTTAGGTCAGGCTGGTTAGGTCATGAGAATACACAAGTACTAATTCTTAGTGGTTTAACACAAGAGTTGCTCATGCTAAGGCTGGTATGAGTGGAGACATTGTCCCAGTGATCGGGCAGCTTTTTCCTGATATTGGGAAGCAGATGGAATGTAAGGTGAGCCCTACAGTATCTACCAAAAACTTACTATCAAAATCAGGAATATGCAGTTTAGTATGTTGATTGCCCTTCATTTTTATTTTGGTAAATAACTAAATAACAAGCTACATGATTTTAACCTCCCTCCAAAAGGCCCCCAACTGAATGAATGTTCATCATTCTTCAATTTTGCCATTGAAAAGTATCAAGAGGTTTTGTCCGGTCTTCGAGTGTGCATAATTTTTACCATTACATGTTAAGGTATTTCATTTAAGTTTTTAAATATTCAGTCTATGCTGTAAACATACAGAGTTGAGAGTTTGGTCATCAGATTCCTGTGCTTTTTGGCATCTTGTTTACATATTGATATTGTTCATTTCAGGGTCTCTTATTCTTATATCTATTTGGTTAATTTGTATATAGATACTCAATTAAAAACTCTACATTTTTTTCTAAATATCAAAGGTACTGTCTTTTGCTATGATTATTTCCTAAAAGACACTTGGGCCGAATCAGAAATCTTCCCTGATTTTGTCACAACTGATGGTCTCTGTTGAGATATTCTTGCCTCTGTTATCAAGGGGATGGTGAAAAGACAGGATCACCAATTGAACTTTATAAGAGCAACTGAATATAGTTTCCCACTGTGCTTGGTCTAAATCAATTGTTACTGATTTTTCAGTTTTGTGACGCATACATTCACTCAGACTTACTCATATTACCTCCGATAACTCGGCTCTGGGTAATCTCACTGTGTTTGGATACTTTATTGAAAGGAGAGCGGTTACCTCAACCTGGTATCGACCAATGCTGAAGGATGCTGTGGTGATGGAAGGATGAATCCCTTTTTCTCATGATTTAAATATTTTTCCCAAATGATTTGGACTTTAACATGGTCCACAAATATGTTTTTTTTTTCTCGTGATGCCGTAGGGGAGGAAAAATATCTTTTTCTTTTAACCTTCTAATTTGTCAACCGGGGGCTTTATAACAAGACAAAAGCATTCAGATGTATGAAACATAACTTTTACGCAGCATGGGGATCTTGATAAGGACATGGAGACCTGAAGAAGTGATTAAATCCTGAGTGGGATTTTTTAAAAATTTAATCCTTA
Source organism: Antrozous pallidus (assembly GCA_027563665.1). Taxonomy (NCBI): domain Eukaryota; kingdom Metazoa; phylum Chordata; class Mammalia; order Chiroptera; family Vespertilionidae; genus Antrozous; species Antrozous pallidus. Next base: position 69,125,079 of record CM050511.1, read on the forward strand.
CCCCAGGATATTTTTCCATTGATTCTGGGAGAGAGTGGAAGGGAGGGGGAGATTCAGAGAGAGAAACATCAATGTGACATCGATTGGTTGCCTCCTAGCTGACCAGGCTGGGGATGAAGCCTACAACTGAGTACGTACCCTTCACCAGAATCAAACTTGAGACCCTCCAGTTTGAGGGCTGATGTTCTAGCCACTGAACCAAATCAGCCAGAGCAAACTTGAGCTTTTTTATACTGGGTTTGACGAAGAGTGGAAAGTTATGGGAAAATCTGATAGGATAAAAGAGAGTATGCGCTAAGCGTAGTAAACTAGGGAAACAGCAAGCCTGCTTGTTCAGATTACTCTCAGCATCTTGTATTAGAGATAAGGATATTCCTTTCTTCCCAGTATAGGGAGGTCACCTCTCACTTGAAGGTGTTATAAGATGCTCTAGAGCAGTGATGGGCAAACTTTTGAGCTTGGTGTGTCCAAATTTGCCAAAAAACCGAGCATAACTTGGGTGATGTGTCACTTTGAGAAAAAAAAACCATAATTTCGCGATATTTATAGTTTAAATAACAAAAATGTATAATTGTAATATATAACTGTATTTAATAAACCAAAAACTTATTATTTAACTTACTTGCTTAGTGACTTCTTTGTTCATCTATCAATCGGTTTCTTTTGTTGGTCTTGATATTATTTAACTTGTGTGGGGTGCCATGAACTAAGAAAAGTGAGGGGGAGGGTGAATTCTTTAACTGATCTGCCCATTAGTGACTTTTTGTTGCTGAATTTCATTGGCTAAACCTTCAATTGAAGGTTGGTATTTTGTACACTTCAAGCCCAAGCAAGCCCTACTAACTTCATCTGTCAATCTGTTTCTTTTGTTGGTTTTGATATTATTTAATGCTGAGAATAAGGACTCACAAAAGTACGTAGAGGGAAACATTGTGAGTGAAGCCATTGCTATATTTTTCAGGGTGCTAAAAGTGTCTGGTGATCGGTTCCAGGCACTCCAAATTTCCTGTTCGTAGTGGCACTCCTCTTGATTCTCCAAGTGGCACCTTTCCAGATTCTCAAGCTTTGACCTCAAGTCAACAAACACCTGAGCCCAGATGCTGTCTTGAAATTCTGCAAGTTGCATCTCCAAATCATCAATTTGCATCCATTGGAAACTATTTAATTCCAAACTACTGTAGACTACTACATCAGGATACTTAATTATTTTTATGGTCTGTTCTAGGCTTCTAAATTGATTAAATCTATCACTGAACTGGTCAAGTAACGAGTCTAAAACACGCTGGTACTTTATTTGCAAGGCTTCCATTTCATTTTGTACAGCTGCACTGGCCTCAAAATACTTTGTTACTCGAGAAAATACTTCTAAGTTTTAGTTTCTACATCTCACTTGAAAATTTTAAGTTTACTTTCAAAAGCTTTTATGTACTCAAACATAACATCAATACTTTTGCCAAAACCTTGTAACTTTAAGTTCAGTTCGTTAATATGAACAGAGAGATCTGTAAAAAATATTAGGATATTGACCCACTCATCATCACTGAGCTGAGAAAAGTTTCCCAGATCCTTATCCTCAAGAAATACCTTAATTTCTTCAAAGTGCTCCACAAAGCACTCAAGAACTTTGCCTTGGCTCAGCCATCTTACATTATTGTACATCAGCAGTCCACTGTAGGTGGAATCAACGTCCAGTAAAACTGCAGAACATTCTCGCTTGTGAGGGGACGAGCAGCTATTAAATTAACTATTTTTGTAACAACTGACATTAAGTTGTTTAAGTTGGTGAATCCTGCCTTGGCACATAAAACCTCCTGATGGAAAATACAATGAAAAGTCACAATTGGATGTCCAATAGCTTCCGTAAACAATCTGACAAATCCGATTTTTCCCCCACCATGTTTGGTGCCCCATCTGTCGTCACTGACACAACTTTAGAGATACCAATTGCAGTAGCCAAGGATGAAACGTCCTTCTCGGCATGCGGCCCCATACTTCTCTGTATGCGACTGCATGCGGCCGCGTGTCATCGAAAATGGCTACATGGGTCAGTGCTGACACATGTGTCATAGATTCGCCATCACGACTCTAGAGGAAAGTCAGAAAGTCCTTCCTGCACATGGTGTTTCTCATATTCCTTCAGCTTAAAACATCCACTATGTCAAGGCTCCATATTTTGGGATACTGTGTTCTGAACCTATCATGCTATGAATAAACATCCAGGAAAGCTCAGTGGCCCCAACTATCCCTGATATTGTCCTTCCTGGGTTTTCTTATTTTTTCTTTTTCTTTCCAAATTTTCCTGACTAAGTACAGCCTAGGCCAGTGGTTGGCAAACTGCGGCTCTCGAGCCACATGTGGCTCTTTGGCCCCTTGATTGTGGCTCTTCTGCAAAATACCACGACCTGGGCAAGTCTATTTTGAAGAAGTGATGTTAGAAGTTTAAGTTAAAAAATTGGGCTCTCAAAAGAAATTTCAATCGTTGTACTGTTGATATTTGGCTCTGTTGAGTAATGAGTTTGCTGACCACTGACCTAGGCCAATTTAAGAAATTCATAATGAACAAGTCCTGGGTAGCAGATATATTAACTCACTATTGGCAATTCCTCCTGGCCATGTAAATCCAGTGCACAGATAAAATAGTTTTCTTTACAGAAAAATTGGATCTGGGTTTTAGAGTCTTCAGCCTCTTGGATTTTTAAAATTAAATAAAAAAAAAAAAAGACAAGTAAAGAAGAGAAGGAAAAAACCCCCACCCATGACTGCCATCTCTCTCTTGCACAAAAATTACTGCTGTTGTCATACCTGTGTGTATTATGGTCTTCTATGGTCTTCTTCTTTTCTCCATAGATATAAATAATTTCTCAAGGTTGATACTGTTGTGGCAGAATGTATGGGAGAATGGTCAGCCAGCACTCTGAGGGAGGAAAGTTTAACTTTATTTCTCAGATTTGCTAGTCCAGGGGAATTCTGGATCCAAAGCTTGAACTGAACTCGCCGGGAGGCTCTGACCTATGTAGCTCCTCCTGTGGCAGGCCTCTGAGGGTCCCCACAGCTCTGCCTAAGTCAGTCTTGGTGTGGCCTTGGGACATGCTCCGTAGCTCCCCCCAAGTCAGTCAAAGTTAGGAAGTAAGACTACATTTTTAACCAGATACTGATCTAGGTTGCACCCTGCCCCCCTTTTTTCTTTTCCATACCATTCCATATTTTCTTTTGCTTTTACATTTTTATAGACTTCCATATATATATATATATATATATATATATATATATATATATATATATATATTTAAAAACCCATAATTTTTATATTTATCATTTTAGTGGCTGTTTAATAGTTTATTGGGTTAATGCACCATCATTTGAGAATGACTTACTGCTAAGAGAAATAGGTTCTTTGAGAAACGTTTCCCTTCTATCCTTTTGGTCTGACTGAGCAGGACTCTGGGATGATGAAAAGGAGTCAATCCTGCTCCCTTAGGTGTTCATTGTCCTCTCCCTTAGGTGTTCATGCTCACTGTATTGCCCATTACCCCTTTTTACTGAATATTTGAAATATTTTCACCTATGGATATAAATACTATTCAAAATTTATATGGAAAGAAATGATAAGAGAAGGAAGTATTCTCTGAGGAAGATTATTTCGAGTAGGGTTGAAGGTGGGGCTTTTCATTTTATCTGACATTGGTCTTCAAATGAAAATAGAAGGAACTGCGGCTATATTTTAACCACAGAATTGTGCATATATGTATTGAGGGTCATGATGAAACAGCTAAGAAAATGACCATCAATGCCTCGAACTGAGATGAGTCATTACCACGGATTACTTATTTAAGTGTCTTCTTGGCCCCTCTGCATTCAAATGGCCCAATTTTAAATATATGCCACTCTTTCCTAGGGTTTGCACATTGAAGAGGATGCTTTTTCTCTCTCCCCTCCTGCTGCCACCCCTCCATCTGGGATTATGCAGATTCTGGTTTAAACCTCTTTATTCTTTTCTGCAAGTGCTCAGTGTGATGGGTTTCATTTCCGCGACTAAATAATAATGGATTCCAGCCTTCACTAGTGACATTTGGAAACTACATGGCTTCAATAATCTGTGTGTCACACAATAGAATGGCCACCCTGTCCTAGCAATGTGAAAATGTAAATAAGAGGAGTGTTATAAATATGTAGTGGCCAACCTCTTAAAATGAAGGTGGGGGAGGGATCCTAAGTATTGTAACAGAGCCAATTTTATGATTTTCCAAGCTGGATATAAAGGACAATCTTATCGCTAGTGGGTACATGAGATAATCAAGGGAAGGCACTTAGAAGGGATTTAATTTATTCTGTCAGGTATTCAAGGCTATAAAACATTTCAGCAAAGCCAGCATTTGACAAATAACAAAGATGAAAAGCCAGCATTGGATACCACAAGCTCATGTCCTTCCTGCCCTTTGCTTAGAGTACCAGTTTTTCCTTAAATAAAGCATACTTATCATCGGTTAGCATATATTTCTGTCTCCTTGGGTGTACAGTGCTTTTTGATGCTTTAGATGGAAGGGGATTCAGTTTCCTGTCTAAAGTAACTGAGTATCTTTTGTTTATAAAGGTAAACAAAATATGTGAAGGTAAAGAAAGAGTTTTGGTGGATTTTTCAGATCTGGGCTTTAGAGTTGTAGTCTGCAGAGGGAGGAGAGGCAAGGCCACAGAAAGTGCCCTTGGGCAAGGATATTTGAAAAGAGCAGTGGTATTTGTCTAAAGACCAATGATCACGAGGATACGATTACCGAAACCTCAAATCCCAGTTACAGTTCTCAAGGCGAAAAAAAACACACACACGTTTGCTTCATTCCCCTATTCCCATTTCCCTTATTCTCAGTTGTCAGCAGCAGAGAATGGGAATCAGTTTCCTGCCTTGAGGAAAACATATTTTACTGAGCTTCTCACTTCCATGTTCTCTCCTCTAAGAAAAAGAAAGAGGCTTTTCTGCTCCAAATGTCCAGGGAGGACCCTCCCTCATTTCACGTTCCTGAATCATCGGGGTACCTGCACTTGGTGTATTGACTCGTGGCAGGGACACCTCCACCTCCGTGTAATATGTCTTTCAAGTGCGAAGCCTTTCCTGGTCAATACTGAATCAATTTGCGCTGGCAGCCTAATTGAATGCCTCCCTCAGACAAATGGGTCACCGGGGAAAGGGGAAAACCTTGATATGCAGATCTGAACCGAAGCTCCAGAGAAGGCTGTTTTAAAAATACATATATTCCCTGTTAGAAGTAGCCTATGGAATGAAAATGAACCTTAGGAGGAGAAATTTCTTGCTTTAAAATTTTGGTTACCAAGATCTACTTTTGAAAATGGCACACCATTTCTATTTAGCAGATGTCAATGTTTAAATTATTTGATATCTTTAATATTCAGACATATAGCTTTTTCCTAAGCTGACCCTATTTTTCCTCATTGTTCCCTTTCGGGGTTATGAAAAAGAAAGGGGCAGAAAATTTTCCTGTGAGTGTTCAGCATTGTGTTAACTTCTTTTTAGCCCTAGAAGTAGCCACCCCTGCTGTACAGAGGGGAAACTCAGAGAGCTTGAATAACTTGCTCAAGATAATGTAGTTACTTATGGGTATTGTTATGCCCAGATTTCAAGATCCCCAAAGACCACCAGGGAGCTGAGTCCGATGCAAAAGCAAAAGAGCCTTTATTACAAGCTAGCTTGGCTCTCTGCCTCTACTGATGCAGTGGCAGGAAGCAAAAGAGAGCGGATTTTCGAAAGCACAATGATTTTATAGGGAGGTGGGGCCAGACTCGAACCGCTGAGTTGGCCGATTCCGATTGGTTGGGTGAGGGCTGGGGCTAGTGACACAAAAGCAAGGTGCAGCCAGGGTCTGGCTACACAAAGACAGGATGTGAACAGCATACCCCATGCATTCCCATTGGCTGAATTAAGGGCAGGCTGAGCAATGGACAAATCCCGTGGATTCTACACAGTTACACAAGATGGAGGACACAGTAGTCAATCCTGCTCTGCCCTTTCCTTATGAACCAGATTCTGGTGTTTCCAAGACCAATGCTTCTTTTCCTATAAGGTTTGATTTTGATATCACAAAATTGTTACCTTGGGGATAGTTCCTTTTACTCATCTTTCTACCTAAATGATATGAATGTCTATGCATACTCCATATATGTCTCTGTAGTAACAAACTGCCACAAACTTAGTAGCTTTAAATAAGACAAATTTACTATATTTCAGTTCTGGAGCTCAGAAGTCCAAAATTGGGTTTCCCTGAGCTAAAATCAAACTTGCATTTCTTTCTGGAAACTGTAAGAAAGAATCTGTTTTCCCGACTTTTCCAGTGTCTAGAAGCTGCCCTCATTCCTTGCCTCATGGTCCCTCCCTTCATCTTCAAAGCCAACAATGGCTGGTTGAATCTTTCTCCCGTCGCATCATTCTGACTTCTGCTTTGGTCATTTCTATGATTACACTGGGCCCAAGTGGGTAATCCAAGGTAGTTTTCACATCTCGAGGTCAACTGATTAGGAAATTTAATTCCACTAGCAACCTTAATTCTCCTTTGTAATGTAACCTAGCATAGTCACAGGTTCAGTGGAGTAGGACATGGACCTTTGGGAGAGAAACCGTTATTCTGCTTACCATATGCTATGCAGTCGTCTAATAGGATAATACAGTAGGTGTGAGAGACCCAGGATTTGAAGTCAGATTGTCTGATTCAAATCCTAACCCACTGCTTTCTCATTCTGTGATTTGGGGCAAGTCAATTACATTCTCTGTACCTTGGTATATTCAGCTATAAGACAGGAATAATAATTTGTAGTGGAGCTTGAGATAATGTATGCAGTGTGCTCAGCATGTATCAACACATGACATATAATAGACATCCAATAAATGTTGGATATTATTTTTTACAAAACATTGCATGCACAGTGCTTTCTGCTGCACAGAAGGTTTTACAGATTTTTTAAAAACTTTTTTTTTTTTACCACTCTTTGGCACTTACTATTCATACATTTCTAGTTTATTGTGAAGTTATTTTAAATCAAAACTGTAATTGTAAAAAAAAATTGTGGCTTAAAATGAAAAGAAAATTAGAGTGAAATGCACCCTGTTAATAATATCATAATCATTTAATATTTTAATACTTTACACACATTCTGTAATTATTTATAAGCTTCTACTAGTATAAAGTAGTCAATGTTTTTGTTCCTTCTTGAGGCACTGGCTGGAACATAATTAGCATGCAATGGATGCAGGTAAATGCCTGAAGGCATCTGAGAGGTTGAGATGGCTAGAGGTAAGGGCAGAGGCTGGGAATTGGTCAGGAATTTGCATTCTCTTTCTCTTTTTGCTGCAGTGAAAGGTCCCTAGTGTGTCCCTTAACCCTGATTATTTAAATCTTTTCAACTCCATGAGGACATAGCAACTTATTGAGAACTGACTTGACCTGTTCAGTGAGTTTGGCTTCAGCATGTGCAAGTAACAGAAAACAGGTCTCAAGTTGGCTAAAACAATGAGGCATTTATCAGTTCAGGTAACTGAGAAGCTGCAGAGGGATGTCAGGCTTCAGGTAGGACTGGAACTAGTGGTTCATTGATGCCATCATTTTCCCTCAATCTCTCTTCGTTTTCACTAGGACTGCTTCAGCCTAAGGCTGGCTTCCCTTGTGGTCACTTTCTAGGGGCTTCATTCTTTCTTGCTTAGGCCCTGCAGGAGGAGACAGCACAACTTGGTAGTAGTTACAGAAGCATAAAGAATTATTTTTCTTAGAAGCCTCTAACAAGCAATCCTTCACATTTCATTGGCTGAAATGCATTCTCAGCCTCTTGCATTATCATTGGACCAATCATAATGGCTATAGGAGAGCAATGTGCTGGTCAGCATTTGCCAATTAGAGTTTACCTGGCACTGTGTGTGTAGGTGTGTTCAGCTTTCCCCCCAAATGGAGTTACTGGATAAAATGTAGGATAGATAAAGTACTCAAGCTGCATGGGGAGAGGTGGATTCTAAGCAGCTAAACATGGCAAACAATGAAAGCAGCTCAGCACATCTGGGGATGTAAAAGACACTCTTTTCCTGTGTAATGAAATCTGGCTGAGTTGGGGTCCTAGTTTCTCATATCTTTATAAGCGGGTCTCTTTAATCATCCCTATTGCTCATCATCTTTTAATTTATGGAGCATTGTCCAAAGGTTTCAATGCAGAGATTCGCTTTTAAAATGTTAAGTACTTAATTTATGAATTTGTAAGGATTTATCAAACATCTACTCATGGCAGCTGCTCTTCTAAACACTGGGGATTCAGAAGTGAACAAAACTCAGTCCCAAACATTAAGGATCTTACCACCAAATAGAGCCCCTCAATGACTAGGATCCTTGAGTAGTTTTCATGATTAATCCATGCCAGAGTATCAGTTTGACTATCACTGGGTCAAGAAAGCTAAATATTAATAGCTGCATATGAGCATAAAGTACCATTTCACTTATCTCAGAGGGAACAATTTTGAAAAGGATTCAAGTAGTCTGGATGAAATTGATCAACTTAAGCTTCTCATATGACAGTAGTAAACCTTAGGGTAACTGGGAGGTGGGACAGAGCTGTGGAGATTGGGGAGTAGAATGAGGTGGTAGCTTGAAATGCATTTCATGGGAGCCTAGTGAGAACTGAATTAAAAGTGGTTTGAAAGCATGTATTCACATCACAGTTCATGACCTGTATGGGGAGGCTTGGTAGAGGAACTAGGGGTCGAATCTGTCAATTAAAATCCTATTTTCTCTCTAAGAAGTAGGCCCTCTGGGGCATCCCGAGAGCTTTACTGATGATGAACTTCACATTTTAACTGCATTTTCTCTAAATAACTACCTCCCTAGGTGGAAGGTGCAGATCTCTTGGTGCACACAAATTCACTTAAGCAATGAATGGACTTCCTGCAGGTCAGGGCAGGACATCCCACAGTGGGAGAGTCTAGACTAGGGGTAGGGACTCTAGTTAAACCAATTGCTTAAACTGTATCCATCTATATATTTGCCATTCTCTCAATTTTGGTATGTTTGAGTGCTGGAATATTGTAACACATTTAGTATTATAATTAAATAAAGTTTCAAAGAAAATTTGAGATGACCCACATAAATGCTATTTTAATAATTATTATACATACTAGGGGCCCAGTGCATGAATTCATGTACCTTGAAAGGAACTGTGGGCTGCAAGGCTGCAGTGGGCACAGGGGCAAATCTCAGCCCATCCTCCACGCCCCTGCCCGGCTCCAGCACCAGGCACTGACACCAGGTATGAGTGTGGTTCTGGCACTGGCTGCGGGTGTGATTGGAGCCTGCCCCAGCTGCAGGTGCAAGTGGTGGCTGCTGCTCCAATCACCTCTCAGGAGCAAGAAGAGGTGGAGAAGCCCTGAGGGGCGATTGGGGCCAGTGTTGGGCACCAGAAACTGGTGCGAGCAGTGGCTCCGGGCGCTGGCAGCAGGTGTGAGTGTTGAGTGGGATTGTCGCACGTGGGAGCAAAAAATTTTTAGTGACCACCAGATGCTCACCTGATGACAGTGACCAGAACCCTGCTTTGGTCTGGCACCCCTGCTCACCTGCTCCATCATCCTGCCAATGGCCAATACCCGCCATGTTCCACACTCTGCTGCCTGCTGCCAATGTACACCATGTTCTGTGCACATCCCCTGATGGTCAGTGCATGTCATAGTGACTGGTTGTTCAGTTGTTCAGCCATTCGGTCTATTTGCATGTTAGCCTTTTATTATATAGGACTAGAGGCCTGGTGCATGAAATTCAGGAGCGTGTGTCCCTCAGCCCAGCCTGCACACTCTCCAATCTGGGATCCCTCTCACAATCCAAGACTGCTGGCTCCCAACTGCTTGCCTGCCTGCCTAATTGCCCTAATTGCTTCTGCCTGCCAGCCTGATCACCCCCTAACCACTTCCCTGCCAGCCTGATTGATGTCTAACTGCTCTCCTGCCCCTAATTGCCCCTAAATGCCCTCCCCTGAAGGTCTGGGTTCCCCTCCCCCCCGCCAAACTGCTCTCCTCTGCAGTCTTGGTCCCCCCCCCCAACTGCCCTTCCCTGCAGTCCCAGTCCCTCCCAATAACCCTCCTCTGCTAGCCATCTTGTGGTGACCATCTTGTGTTCACATAGAGGCAGCCATTTTTGACCACATGGGGGCAGCCATATTGTGTGTTGGAGAGATGGTCAATTTGCATATTACTCTTTTATTAGATAGGATGACAATTTTTCATAATGGTAATTTCTGCCAATTATTCTAATTAGCATTACTTGGACATAACCAGTCCAGTTTTGAGTTTTTCCTCCTCATTATTAGTTTTTCAGAATCTATAAATAGCATTAAGGCTTGTTGGGATCCCTGAAGGGGCTCATTAAGTAAAATGTTCTGTCCTGCCTGAGGGCTAAGAAAGGCTAGAAGTAGACAATAGAATAAAATAGATGAGAGTTCAAAATACTACCTTTTCTATTCATTGAAGACTTAGTTGGAGGTTATAGTTAATCATACTTTCCTACCCAGTTATTGGTTATGTTGCATCAAGTTTAACTCTCTTGGGTGGGGGAGGTGTTAGGGGGTAGAGCTAACAGGGGATGACTTGGGGCTGCCCTGTGGGACACAAAAGAAACAAGAGGTAAAAGGGAAGAGCTGAGCTGAACAGGTCCAGTTTATTCCTCCAAATTTTTCCATTGGATAAGTCACTTCCAGAGAGAGGTCACACTGAATGAACTGCCTTCCTCAAGCATAGATAAGTGTTTCCTTTAATTGTAGAAACAATTTTCTAGATGTTTTATACAGTTTAATTTTCTATTATATACTGATTCAACCATACTAATACCTAATTTTTGGACTGGAACCTGGATTCTTTGTCTGCCAGAATCAAAGAATGAATCCACGGACAGAAAGTGATATAGCAAAGATGAAGATTTATTGAAGAACAAGTACAGACTCCCACATGGGGAGGGGGAAGAGTCCCACAGAACTGACTCCCACATGAAGAGGGGGAAGAGTCCCATTGGGTTCTTTTTCCCCATGGCTTTTATAGGCTGCAGATCCTGGTACCTCCATATCCCCTCTGATTGATCAATATTCCCTAAACTGGTTACTATAAGTAAGTCCTGGGCTTAAAGGTCGAACCTCGTACTTGTGAAGTTCCCCCCCCCCCTCCTTTTTGTTTTCCTATTCCCTTTGGGTTTTTTCTCCTCCTTCTGAAGGAAGGGCTTCCTTCTCTTTATTTTGTAAATATAGACCTTTCCTGCCTACTTCCAATTCCCTTGTCTAATGTAAATATACCTGTTGCTGCCTTCTTGTCTTATGGAAATGAACTGCACCTGGCTTCCTTGTGTTATGGAAATGTTATCTTCTCCCAAGTCTGCAGACCCTTGCCTCCATTGACCTCAATTCTAAAAAATCCCTAGGCTTGCCTATGCCCCCCTAAAATTCCTGCTTCAATACTGTCATCCAAAGACAAGATATTGAATTCGAAACAACCATAGGACTTCCTTTATCTTCTGTCATCCCCTCTTCTACACTGTTCTTTCTCCTCTATAGACTAAATCTGGCTCCTGGGTTTAGGTTTCTTGAGGTCCTGTTCTGTATTTATTTAAATTATTTAATATATTAGATGCCATATTATATAAATTTTAAATTCTCACCTGAAGATATGTTTATTGATTTTAGAGAGAGAGGGAGAGATAGAGAGAAGCATCAATGAGAGAGAAACATCCATCAATTACCTCCCATATGTGCATAGACAGGAGATTGAACCCAAAACACAGCTATAATGTTCTTTGTCTGGGAATCGAACCCACACTAAAAAATATATGGCACGATGCTCCAACCAACTGAGCCACTGGGCCAGGACTAGATGCCATATTTATTCCTCCTCAATAGATCCATAGCTTGTCATGTGCAGCCATTTGATATACATCATCCCATTTAATTCACAACAAATCTGAGGAATAGGACTTATTCTCATTTCTAAGCTAAAGAGAGAGTAAGTAGTGAAAATCGAATTCAAACCCATGTCCTTTCACTCCAAAGCCTATACTGTAAGGCAGCAGAATTGGAAGTAGTGGCCGGTAAAGTGCACCCTGTAAGGCAACTAGATTAGTAGTAAAGATTACAGAGACATTACCCAGTACATTACATCCTACCCCTCTTGCAGAGTGGGAGAGCCCAGGGATAATGATAAGAGAACAGGAAAACAGGATGTTTGACCAAGAATGTGAAACTGAGATTGTAAAACTGAGATTAATGTACATGATGTACATGTCAACAGTTTCGGGAAAAACAAACTGTAAAACTGTAACAAGTCCCCCTGACGACATCTGTATGACTCTGTTAATTGTTTCAGGGTATTTAAGCACTGGCTCTGCACTGTCTCGGGGCTCTCAGCCTCTACTCTGACTTCAGGGTAGGTTGTGAGCCCCAGCATGCTTGGTGAATAAACCCTTTGCTGTTTGCATGAGAACGTCTCTTGGTGCCTTTGTGAGAGCGGCGGGCGTCCCGGGCTTAACAATACCAAGGTCTTGACTGGGAGAAGCTTGATGACCGCAAGCACTTATTTCTCCAGTTTTGGCAGGAGTGAAGAATTGGTTTGAATCAGAGATGACCTACTCTGACCTATGAAATGAACACGTTCACACAGATCTTTGATATTGGCAGGTATAGGGAAGAACATTGAATTCTCTGAAAGGCAAAGAGGGAAGAAGATAAGAGAAAGGTAACACAGTAGGACCTGGACTTGGAAAGAGTGCAGCTTGTTTTAGGGTAGGAGCCCTGGGTCAGAGAGATAGTCAGGTGTGTAAGCAGTTGAGTTGAGTAGTTTCTTGACCCCCCTCTTTGCAGATAGTAAGTAGCCAACTATTGGACCACAAAAGCCTGCTTATTCTAGGTCATCTCTTCCCTTTCTTCTTCCTTCTCCCAGTCTAGGAAGCTGGCGGGAGTGGAGTACCGGTACATAGCAACCTGCACTGCAAAGAACCCTATGACCCCAGGGCCAAAAATGGCTTCTCTGTTGTTGATGAGGAGAAGGAATAGAAAGTGTGTGTTCTGTATGTCTTTCTTGGGGAGTGGGGAGCTGTGCCCATGTATGCCCGTTTCTGAGAATCCATCTTCTTGGCCATCTTTGTCTCTGGAGCAGAATATTTTTCTTCACTTTCTTTTTGGTGGATAATGGTGTAAATTTGGTCTTACTTCTCTGGGAGTGCTATGTGTGCTTCCTCCCACCCACAACTCAATAATCTATTAAGACAACCAGTTATTCAAGTTCCACCTACTTGTAGCAGTGCACTAGAAATAGTCATCAGTTGACCGTGCCATGTATACGGCGATTTACTTTTTTAATCAAGAGAAACTTGCAAGTGTTATAGTTCAGGGATAGTGTGCTGGTACATTTATGGCAATTTTTCTTTTTTCCCTATTATTTGGATACCTGATCAGAATAGTAAACATCTCACCCAGAACTATGGGCAAAAAACCCAAGTCTGTGATATGAATGACTAAATATTTGGCTGAGTCTTGTGAGATCTAGGTAGTGATTTATTGGCTGATTATCTGGTATGGATCTGAGTTAAATAATGAAATCTTTAACTGCAGAGGGGTGGCAAAAAGTAGTTTTAGAACATTAATGATTCTGAAATACTTAGGATTTCCTGTATCATGATGTCATATGGCCAGATCTCTGGTTCATTGGTAATTCCAACTGACCTTTTAGATATACTCATTTCTCATATTAAAACTAAAAAGTAAAAGAAATTAAATAAAGCAATAGAAGTCAATTTACTTTATTTTCAAATTGCTCAAGGAGATGACACAGTCAGTTCTTGACTTGATTGTAAATTTTACCAATAAATGCAAAAAAAGGAAAACTACATTTGATTGATTTCCCTTGCTCTGCATCTATCTCTTTTACAAACAAACTGGAAACTGACAAAATTCTATTCCATTGATTTCTTTCTTGGTTGGGATGATGGGAGAATCTATTAGTCATTTATTTAAAATGGTGCCTTTGAGATATATATGGTGTCCCAAAAATGTATATACACTTTGAATAATTATTAATTCCAATGTTTCTTTCTTTTCAGATTTAACCCATTATAATTAATAATCATACATTTTTTTGGGGGGGGAACACCGTGAATACATTGTTCATGGCATTCTTAAGAGTTATCTTTCAGTTGATTTCCAAGAGGGATTCCTGCACAGATTTAAATAGAAATGTGTAACCATGTGTTCTTGAGCTTGGCAGGATCACTGAAAAAGTGCTCATCTGTTCTGGACAATGTATTTTTTTAATAAGGCACCTTAGTGACATGTCATAGATTGAAATGGGAAATGTCATTCTGACCAAGAACACATAGGTTGTTAAAGTTGTTAGGGATGGAGAAATTTGGTTTATGTTTAGATTAAAGTTTTTCTATCATCAAAAAGTAGTTTGATTCATATTTTCTTTATGTCGTGAGGAAAAGTTGGGGGAAATCCTTTAACTTGCCAGAGGTTTCTTCCTCACCTTTTCTAATGATAATAGCTCATATTTCTTAAGAACTAACTATGGGCTAGCCCATACTGGTAAATGTTAAAATCATCAGCTCTCAAAACAGAAACAAAAAACACCTCTACTCCTCTCTCTAAACCAGTTCTAATTTGTAGCATCTGCCAATTTCTCTGTTTAAATATTCCCACTATTGGCCAATTGCAAGCCAGGAATGTGGTATAACTGAAGGAGGGATTGGGAAGGCTCTTGCGAGTTTATAGGAATCAACGCCAATATACCACTGGCCAAAAGTTTTGTATGCAATAAACTCTGACATCAATTCTACGATTCAAATACTTTAACAGCCTCATTTTAAAGATGAGAACATTGAAGCACCAGGAGGTGAATTAGCTTACCCTCGCTACGTGGCTAGTAATCCAGACAATTAGGACGTGTACACAATAATCTGGCTCCCGAGCTGGTGCTCTTAACCACAGGACTATATTACCTGTAGCCAGTACTAGTTTCACTCCAGTTCAGAAATTTGGTGGAAATATTGTTTAGGAATTTGAGGTTGTTGTGTGTGAAAGTTATATGGTAGAAAACACTTGTGGTAATCTATATATTTATATCTATGTAAGTTCATCTCTTTAAATTACTTAAGGACGTGCTTGGCAAACTGTGGCTTGCGAGCCACATGCGGCTCTTTGGACCCTTGAATGTGGCTCTTCCACAAAATACCACAGCCTGGGTGAGTCTATTTTGAAGAAGTGGCATTAGAAGTTTAAGTTTAAAAAATTTGGCTCTCAAAAGAAATTTCAATCGTACTGTTGATATTTGGCTTTGTTGACTAATGAGTTTGCTGACCACTGACTTAAGGTAATGGCTAAGGGGCCATTGGTTGAGGGTTAAGATAGTGCCCATATGGGGAAATATCTCTAAGAGTCAGTACAAATCAAATCAAGGCAGAGCATTTGACTAGGAAAATGGTGAATGGGGAAACCCTGTGGGCAGGTGGTGACCTCACGGGTAAGGCTCTATCAGTATTGACTCAGCTTATGCTCCTGGCTGTGAGTCATTTGCCACAAATTGGAATAGCTTCATGGACCATTTCTACCTGGAGGACACTTCTGTTTGCTCAACTGCCAATGAGCTCCTGAGAGCGGCTTGGATTCAGCATATCATAAATGAGGGTGTCTCCATTACCTGAGCTATGCATTCCAAGAAAAGCTATTGTGCTCTGTCAGTAATCCCTTTTTGGCTTCTTGATATTGCAGTTTTCTTACATATGTCAGAATAAAAGATTTTTTTTAAAAAGAAGCCTGAAAGAAAACACTGTTTCTATAATCACAAGGCTTCTGGCACCAGTGTTTTTCTCCACACCATGCAATTCTCCGAGGCCACCAACTAGGTATCCTACAATTTAACTGTATTCTGACACTAACCACCTGGAATTAGCAGACCCCCCATAGGTTAGGGATTCAGTCTCACAAAACTGCCCCTCACCCCCCATTTTGGATGCCAGTAACAAGTCCCAGGTTATAACCTGCACTTTTTACCTATAAATCAACTCCTTCCTCAGTTTTGGTCATGTGCTAGAATGGCTCACAGAACTCAGGGATGTGCTTATTTATTACTAGTGGCCCGGTGCACGAAATTTGTGCACTGAGGATGGGTGGTCCCTTAGCCCAACCTGCCCCCTCTCACATACTGGGAGCCCTTAGGGGATGTCCAACTGATGGCTCACCCCCAGCCTGCCCAGCCATCTCCCTGCCATCTCCCAGCTCAGCTCAGCCCCAGCTGCCTGTGACCACCTGGCCCCAGGGACTAGGAGCTCACTGCCACTACCATGCACAGAGCCTGGGGGCTGGGCCCCGCCCTGCCACTTCCCCGTGCACCGCGTGGGGGCCGCGGTGTGCTCCCTGCCACTGCCCCCAACCAGCCGCCGTCCCCTCCTCGCAGAGGCTGCCATTTTGTCTCCTGCTTGTGACCTCCCGGCCCCAGGGGCTGGGCGCTCACTGCTACTTCCGCGTGCAGCACCTGGAGGCTGGGCCTCGCCCCGCCGCCTCCGTGAGCGGGGCTGAGGGGCGCTTCCAGCCACTGCCCCTGCCCCATCGCCTCCGCTCACAGCGCATGGGGCCACGGGCCACTCACCACTGCTGCCCCCTACCCCCCTCCGGCCGCTTCCGTGTTCCACGCTTAGTACTTCAAAGTCTCTCCTAAAGTGGGTCTGCCACCAGAACTACATTCGCCAGAATTCCTGGTGCTCCCAATACTCTGCATGAACCAAGAGCACTGTGAATTTTCTCCACCTGGTGGTGACCATCGGGGTCTCCGCACACCCCAGAGACTGGCAGAAGCCCCCCCACTCCCATCGTGGGTGCTGGGCTGGGGGGCATTCAGGGACCCTAGGCGCTCATGTGCATATAATTCAGTCACCATAAGTGTAAGGAGGGCTGGCCCTTAAGTACCTTGGGGGCAGCGCTTATAATGTGGTGGTTGTTTTCACTGCACTGCAGCCACACCCCTGCCAGCCTTGCCACCTGTGTGCTGGCCCCACCCTGCCTCCTGCCCTGCCCATGCCCCACCCCTTTCCCCAATTGGCTGGTAGTGTAGTGGAGGTACGGTCAATTTGCATGTTATTCTTTTATTACATAGGATTACCAATGTATTATTATCTATATAATAGAGGAATAGGCAAATTAACTGATAGTCCATAACAGCAGGGAACTGGGGCTGCATGGTGCCTGGCCAGGGTGAGGGACCTCGGGCTGTACCCCCCACCCTGGCACCTGGCCAGGAGACCTCAGGCCATGCCCCCTGCCCTGGCATTGAGCCAGGAGACCTTATGGCATGCCTCAACCCCAACCCTGGGCCAGGGGACCTCAGGCCACGTCCCTCGCCTGGCAGGACTTGACGGAGGACCTGATACTGCGCCCTCCACCTGGAACCAGGCTGGGGGACCTAAGGCTGTACCCCCCGCCCGGTGCCAGGCTGGAGAACCTGAGGCTGCGCCCCCTCTTCCCACCCTCAGAGGGGCTTGATGAGGGTGGGGCTGGCTGGATCTGGGTCTCCTGCATTTTTGAAGTGCATGTAGGTGGTGGGCAGGGACTTGACTTTAGGTCCCACAGCATGCCCCACACTCTGATAGGAGGGAGATTTTCATATACATTTTACTAATTTTCTTTCATATCTGATACTTCTATTATAGAGAAAGGGCAAATAGCAATATTAAAATACTAGAGGCCTGGTGCATGAAATTTGTGCATGGGGTGGGGGGTCCCCTCACTCCACTCTGCACCTTCTCCAATCCGGGACCCCTCAGGGGACATCCCTGTCAAATCCTGGACCGCTGGCTCCTAACCGCCTCTGCCTGCCAGCCTGATTATCCCTTACTGTCCTCCCTGCTGGCCTGGTTGCCCCCATTACCTCCCTGCCGGCCTGGCTGCCCCAGGCAGCCTGCTGCTCAGTTTTCGGTTGCCCCTCACTAACCCCCCTGCCAGCCTGGTCGCCCCACGCAGCCTGTTTGGTCATCCATTTGGTTGTGATGGTCGCTTAGGCTTTTATATAGATACATTTCCTCTAATTAATTCCCTTTTAATGTGTATGGATTTTGTGCACCGGCCACTAGTAAAGGATATAAAGCAGGAATAGCTAAATGGAAGAGATGCATAGGGCAAGGAATGTGTGGGATGTGTGGAGCTTCCATGCCCTCTCTGGGAGTGCCACCCACACTGCACATGAATGTGTTCACTAATCTGGAAGCACTCTGAACCCATTCAGTTAGGGTTTTTATGGAGGCTGCGTTACATAGGAGCAATCAAGTAAGTCAGTGGCTATTAGTCATTAATCCAACCTCTCTTCCCTGAGGTTGAGGTGGGCTAAAAGTTCCAACCCTCCAATCATTAGGTTGGTTCCTTTGGTAACCTGTCCCTATCCTTCAAGAGTCACTCATTAGTATAAACTCAAGTACTGTTGAAAGGTGCTTATTATGAATAATAGACACTCTTCTTATTCCTATCACTGAGGATATCTCAAGGGTTTTAGAAGCTCTGTGCCAGGAATAGAGGAGGAAGACCAAATATATATTTCTTTTCTTAAAGAAATCTTTATTGTTGAAAGCATTACATATGTCTTCCTTTTTTTCTTTTTATTGACCCCCTATAGCCCATCTCCCCTTCCTCCCCCCCGCTTGTCTCTGGCCTTCAATATCCTATTGTCTGTGTCCATGGGTTATGCATATATGCATATAAGTTCTTTGGTTGATTGCTTCTCACTCACCAACCCACCCATCCACCCCAGCCATCCCTCTGAGATTCTCATATCACAGTATCACAGAGGCTTTTCTCTGATTTAGGCAAAAGAGTCTGTAACAAAGAAAATTATCATTACTGATTGTAATTACTATAAAATATTTTTTATTAATTTCAGAGATAAAGGGAGAGGGAGAGAAGATAGAAACATCAATGATGAGAAAGAACCAGTGATTGACTGCCTCCTGCATGCTCCCTACTGGAGATTGAGCCTGTAACTAGGGCATGTGCCCTGACTGAGAAATGAACCATGACCTCCTGGTTCATAGGTTGAAGCCCAACACTGAGCTACACTGGATTACTATTTTTAACATTCAAAATCAACATATCCACTGGTATAATCCAGATGTCTCTGGAGAGAGGTTTTTTTTTTTTTTGTGGTCACATCTGGTTCTAGTTTTATTTCTAAATCAGCTCACTATTTCCCATGTGCTATACAGTATTGCAGAATCAACACAAACAGAAAACAAAAAAATACCCTTTTTTTAAAAGACAGTTTCTCATCCCAAGCAACGTCCCTCCCCCCCCCCCCCCCCCGCAACAAAACTACCAGAACCAGTCACCCAAGATTTTTGTGTATGGAGAAGGCCTTATAGAGAGTCAAAGGGGGTTTGGATTCTGCAACATCATTAATAATAATTTAATATTGAAATTTAATTTGGATATTGCCATTTACAAAAAGCCTCTTGGCCATTTCCTCCAACCAGAACTCAAATTTTCTTTCATTTTCTTGTGTTTTTTTTTCCCCCCCTCAATTCTTTAAAAATGTTTTTAAATTTATTTTATTCTTTTTTGTTAATCTTCACCTGAGGATATTTTTCCATTTATTTTTAGAGAGAATGGAAAGGAGGGGGAGAGACAGAGAAAGAAATATCAATGTGAGAGACACACATTGATTGGTTGCCTCTCACATGCACCAGGGCTGGAGCCAAGGATCGAGCCTGCAACTGAGGTTCATTCCCTTGACTGGAATTGAATCTGCAATCCTTCAGTCCTTGGGTCAAAGCTCTATTCACTGATCCAAACCACCTAGAGCTATTTCTCAATTCTTACTGGCCCTAGGGACTGTAAAAAGTTCTCCTATTTCATTGTCTGATTTTCTCTACTTTCTATCACCAAAGTCAGCTCCAGGCTTCACTCTGTAACCTGAAGGCCCATTAATATGCTCTATACTTGGGCCTCTCCTTCTCTAGTGATCTGTAATAGAAATACAGTGCAGAACACACCCTCACTAATAGGAAATATGTTCTCTCCCTCAGGGGCTCACTCTCCTTTGTGTCTTCTTATCTCAACATTGGTTTTATCCTTTGAATTGTTCCCATTAGCAGCTGCAAGGGTGGGTTTTATAGACTAGAGACGTAGAATAGTCTGGCAACAAGCAGCATGTGCAGGTGTGTTTGGAGAGTGGGTGCCTCTTGGGAACAGGCCTAAGCCAATTTGGATGTGCTTTCGATAGATCTCAGTAGCCCACAGCTAGAGTGGTGTGATGGTTAGCCGCTTGCTCCTTCATCTTGCCCTGACACTCTTGGTGCCAGGTCATAATGAAAGCAAGTCTTAGTTTAAGTTCTTCCCCTCATGAAGGTGCTTATTAGCAAGTACAGTGATAAAATTTGTTCTGTAGGTGGATCAAACCCCAGCTCTGTCTTTTTTGGTCTCCTGAAGACATCTTACAGGAAAGGGTCTTCTGAGGCCCGTGTGGCACTATTCCAGTCTCAAGACTCAGTGAACTCAGAAACCAGAATCCTCTGATGCACTGGCTGGGCACAGGATGTTAGAAATTAGGCTACAACTATGGCGCTCATTGTATTATGACTAGGAGCCCAGCGTGTGAAATTGCGTGGCCCCCACCTGCTGCCCTGCTGTGCCTGTAGCCCTGCCCACCCACCGGGCGCTAGCCTTGCTGCGATGGGAGCCTATGGGCCATGCTGTGTGAGCCTAAATTGCACGAGACCCCAGATCCGCAGTGTGAGGCGGGACCCTAGACCCGCCGTTCTGGTGAGACCCATCAATGCATCTTTGGTGATCTGTTGTTTGATCGTTACAGCATTATGGCCCTGGGCTTTTTATATATAAACCAGGGGCCCGGTGCACAAAATTTGAGCAGTGTGTGGGGGGGAGGGGTTCCCTCAGCTCAGCCTGCCCCCTCATATCCTGGGAGCCATCAGAGGATGTCCTACTGATGGCTTAGGCATGCTCCCCTTTGTGGGAAGCGACCAGGCTGATCAGGGAAAGGCACCAGCCCCATCACCCCACTGCTGCAGCCACTGCCAGTCACAGCAGCCACCAAAGTATTTTCATCAACCCAGATTCTGGTCCCTTCACCATGAAAAAATGACAACTTTCTTCAGGCATTTTTAAGATGTGTCTTTCATAGGATATGACCTTTCTTTATTTTTCTTTTTTTTATCCTCACCTGATGATGTGTTTCCATTGATTTTTAGAGAGTGTGGAAGAGAGAGGGAAAGACAGAGAGAAAAATCAAAGTGAGAGGAACACTTTGATTGGTTGCCTCCTGCATGAGCCCTTACCTGGGCCATAGCCAGGGAGGAGCCTGCAACCTAGGTACATGCCTTGATCAGAATCTAGCCCAGACCCTGCGGTTGGCAAACCTAGGCATTATCCACTGAGCCAAACCGCCTAGAGCAGGATATGACATTTCTTAGCTCTCCAGCAGCGAACCTTGGTTTTTTTTCTCCAGGAGTGTGGTGGAAAAACCCTAGATTACTTTTTTGGATTCTTATATCCAGGTTACTAAGAATATTATCAGTGGCATACAGGGAGCTTAGCCAGTGAGTGGTCAGAAAAGGTGTTTCCTCTACAGTTCACATCTATCTCCTCTGATCTCCGGCTCCACCCCTACCAAGGCCTAAAGCCTCTGGCTCTGGGCAGGGGACCCCCAGTTAGCTGAAATTGCCCTGTTCTGCTCCTGGCCAAGGCCCCAAGCCTCTGGCCGAGGCTCTGAGGCTCAGGCCCTGGGCAGGGGACCCCCAGTGCACGTGATTGAGGCAGAGGCTTGGGTCCTGGGCAATGGACCCCCAGCACGGGCAATCACCCTGCTCTGGCCAAGGCTGCAAGCCTCTGGCCAAGGCTTTGAGGCTTGTGCCCTGGGCAGAGGACCCCAGTGTGGGCAATCACCCTGCTCCGCCCCCAGCCAAGGCCCCAAGCCTCTGGCCGAAGCTCTGAGGCTCGGACCCTGGGCAGGGGACTCCCAGCTTGCTCTGATTATTGGCTCTGCCCGGGCCAAGGCCAGCAAGGGCAGGCAGAAAGCTTGGCTTCCTCCATTGCCGGGAAACCTAAGCCTCCCTCCTGCTCTCAGTGGCCACAGCCATTTTGGTCGGGTTTATTTGCATATCACTCCTGATTGGGTTGTGGGCATGGCTTGTGGGTGTAGTGGAGGTATGGTCAGTTTGCATATTACTCTTTTATTAGATAGGATATAGATACTGTTTTTGTGTACATGTGTAAGTCTACCTGTTTTGAATATTTCTAATTTCAGCAATGGTAACCCATTTATTGCATCTGATAGAATAATTAACAAGCCACTAATTTAATCAGTGGAAACCTTTTTCAACATTTATGAAGCCAATTGTCAAAATCTCTGGTGTTGATCAGAGATAAGAACAGTGGAAGGCTTGTGTAGTTGCCTCTGATTAAATAATGATGGCTGACTCCCCTGGAGTATGAATTTTCACTTAGGGAAACTGTAGTTAGATTGTAATTTAAACTAAAAATGTCATACTACGTGCTGTAACCAAAAAGTAGTTGGGAAGGGAATCCTTTGTCCCAGGATGTTTAAGTGTTTTGAATGTTCTTTCTAATCATTACTCTTCCCTTTCAAAGAGTATCTCCAAGATTACAGAGGCAAAAATGATAGTGTGCTTTTCTTTGTGGTGCAAGATGACAAATACTAGTAAGAGCAGGATGTGCCTTTGTAAATAGACATGAATGGAGGCAGTCTAGTTCAATTGAAATACATCTTGTGGTCTTTTGATGGGTTAAACCGTAGAACTTTCTAAAGGGGTAGATGTGTATTTTTCTACCATGTAAACTTTATTTTCCCCAGAAATAAATGGAAAGAAGTGCTAGAAAAATGCAGATAATAAATTGTCAGAAAACTTTGTGTAGCTCCTTTTTTTTATTTCTTTGAAATTCAGTGTGGTAAATATTGCTTAGGCTTGGAGACCAAATGCCCTAACTGGTTTGGCTCAGTGGATAGAGCATCGGCCTGCGGACTGAAGGGACCCAGGTTTGATTCTGGTCAAGGGCTTGTATCTTGGTTGAGGGCACATCCCCAGTGGGGTGTGTGCAGGAAGCAGCTGATTGATGTTTCTCTCTTATCAATGTTTCTAACTCTCTATCTCTTTCCCTTCCTCTCTGTAAAAAAATAAATAACATATATATATAAAAAAATTAAAATGCATAGCAACTCAAAACTCTGTTCACTGTTAAGTCTGTGTGGATGTTTTTTAAAAAAGTAATTTTATATATCAGTTTAGACAAATTGATGGCTTGTCCCATTAAGGAGAAAAAGACAAATAAAGGGAATAGACAATTAACCTTCTAACCAACCTACAAAATAAAATATTCATGAAAACCAGGGTTCTTAATTAGCCACTGCCATGGAAAAACGAGTTTATAAAAGGCCATTTGAAAATTGGGATTGCAAACACATTTGAATTTTTACATCGTTCAGGGTAAAAGGCAAATTAATCTCCCTAATTAGGATCTCAAATATCTCAATGGTGAACATGTATGTCGAGTTCCTTGGGAGGAGTTAGATAGGATGTAATGACTTTGTTGATTGTTGTATTCTAGAGAACAGGTTACAAATTTGATGAGTAATATTTTAAAGACAATTTTGAATGAATGGGCTACTCTCACTCATGGTGGACTGCTTATGCTTAGAATAATTATATACTTTCTGGCCTTCACACCTTTGATTCTCCCCTTGTCCAGGCTGCCCTGTTCTTGCTCTCACTCTGACCTCTACAGTCTGAACTCTATAATTTTTATTGTGCTGCGTCTGGGATTTCTTCAACAATGAAGCCAGGGAGGAGTCTTGGATTTGAATGTGGATGCATTGTGAGTGTTTGAGGTGGGCCAGAAGTACAGATCCAACTGCAATGCTAGGAAGTATGTAAGTGTGGTAAGTTAAAAATGGTACCTAGTGAGGAGGGTAATTGAAAGTTTATGGCCCATGAAACAGTGGTAGGAAGGATGCAGGGCTTGTACCACCCAGCCTACCCTTCCATGCCATGAACAGCCATCACTAATTGATCGTGACATTTTTCCCCTTAGAACCTAGACAAGGCTTCTTTTTAACTAAGTATTCTAGGCAGTCAGTACAAAATTTGTGGTCTAATTGGGTAACCTAACTGGTGGATAAAGAATCAGAGAGCACACAATATCTAGAACAATAAGCCACAGACATTATTGGAGCAGCTCTTAGGTTCTAACTGGCCTGAAACTCTAGTCCTTTGGAGAATTACAAGCAAGAGAAAGGCATGAGAGTGCTTAGCTGTGGAGGGACTGGGTTGTGGGCAGCTTACCAAGGTGGGGAACAGGACAATAATTCAGAACTGGACTATCAAGTGGGGCCTAGGACTCAGGAAGAAAGATGTCCTGCTATCAGGACTTGGGAAAAAAGCTAAACTGGGTTAATTGCAAGGAGAGTTTGATATTACCTGGAGTCATGGACAGGAAGGGAAGGTGGAAAAAATCTTCATGCATACCTATGGTGTGCCAGAGACTTTTTGGTGCTTATAGACTTGGTCTCATTTCGGAGGCAGCTTGCATAATCACTCCTGCTGGAGAGTGGATTTATTCCTGGGCTGAATGCAGGTCAGGCTGTGGAAGCCTCATGCCAGGCCAGAGCACCACTTGCCACCTACTTTCATTACTTGTCTTTTCAAATCCCCATCTAGTTTTCAGGTCTTGAGGGAAGACACCGGGCCTATTGCTTCTTTATATTCTCCTCAGGGTCCTGCTTGCCTTAGATACTCAGTGTACATTTGCTATTTGATTTCTGTGTCCTGGTCCATGCAGCAACTTCTTTAGAAGAAACATATTTCTGGAGATTGTGTTTCAAAGCAGATCTCTTTGCAAGACAGAATCTGATGTCCTTGCACTGTGCTCTGTGTAATCATTGAATGACTAGGTCACAAGAATAAGAAGTAAGGTTTAGATCTAAGTGTCATAAGTGATTAGACAGAATTCACCCAGTGGGGTGATTTGCACATTGAAACTCTATGTGAGGAACAGTCTGGGCTGAAAATCCTAAAAGCCACGAAAGGAAACACACTACCGAATTCTTACAGCCTTTATAGGATGGGACTTCTCTAGTCTCAGGGTATGCCCTTCACAGCCCTAATGTGTCCACCTAATGTGCCTTTTGAATTGTCTGCATTTCCCATAGTACTTACCTGCACCTTTGAGTCAAGGCCGCAAGAGTGTATGTTAATACACAGTCAGTGTCCAGAAGATTTAAGTTAAACCAATATCAGCTCTCTGTTTTGCAAAATTCAATGTATGATACACTTTCTGTTAGGTCTGTCAGGATAAGCTTAGTATGGCAAAATAATTTGATAGGAAACTTGTATCCAAATAAAAAAATCCCTGAAAGTCAGGCCCAGCCACTATTTCTCCTTTTAGAGATTCATGGTGGATACTGAGACATGAATGTGAACTAACAAGGCTTTGGGGTTAGATGGTATTTTTCCTCAGTCACTGACTTATTCAGGCAAGGTGTAAACCTCTCTGATTCTCTGTCTATTCATTTCTAAAATGAGGATAACTATGCCCACACACACAGTTCTTACAAGGATTTAAAAGAATGCTCATAAAACATGCAGTAAATAACAGATGCCTAATAAAGCATGAATATTATTAAACTAGAGGCCTGGTGTGTGAAAACTTGTGAAGGTGAGAAGTCCCTCAGCCCAGCCTGCACTCTCTTGCAATCTGGGACCCCGCGGAGGATGTCGGGCCTAAACTGGCAGTCAGACGTCCCTCTCACAATCCGGGATGCTGCATGCACCAGTGACCACACTTTTCATACAAGTGAAAGGCATCTTGCTGTTGTATGAGCAGCTACATATTTTTGACTTGATTATAAAAAGTAGTACATAACATGATCCTTCTGAGACAGTAGTACCATTTTCCCCATCTTATGGGTGGAAAAACTGAAGCAGAGAGAAGTTAATTGGCTTTGTCATACAATTGTAAGTGTCAGAATCAGAGCTGACCATAAAATGTGCAAGCCAGAGTCCATGTACATCATTGCTGTATCATCCTGTTTTATCAGTGTTAGAGTAGCCTTGCTGGGTTTTAATTTTTAAATCTAAAAGACTGTTCCCAATATACAGGGTCTCTAGGCCTGGCTGGTGATCAGGGCCATCTGTGGGGTGACCAATGGGTGGGGAGATCAGGGCCCCCCTGCTGGCACCTGCCTTGGCTGGTGGCTTGGTGCCACTTGCCAGCTGGCCCCATCCCCTGATTGCCTCCCCTTGGTCGTCTCCCTCTCAGGGGCAGACGCTCCTGCATTGAGCATCTGCCCCCTGGTGGTCAGTGTGCATCATAGCAATCTGTCATTCTGCCATTTGGTCGACTTGCATATTAGGGTTTTATTATGTAGGAGTTTTGATTGGTTTTTGGAAAGTAGGAGATGAACCTATTCTTATCTGTGTTTTCTTTTCTTTTCTAACATTTCCTTTATCCAATAAGCAAACTAACAAAATAGCAAAATACAAAGTCATTGTGATGTATTACTTTATTTTTACTCATTGGATATGGAAATATTTGTCATTTATTATTTTATCACTCAGGCAGCATATACCATAATACATGTGCCAATGCAAACATTGAGGTGGATGCTTATAGTGAGAGCAGGTTATACAAACCATGGGGATTCACAGTAGACAAGGTAAGATGACCGATCTACAGACACTGTGGAAAGAAGCACACATGAATTCCAAAATGCAAATACCGAGGATGTCTCCTTGCCAAACTCCCACCTCTACCATGATTTCCCTTCAGTATTTGTTCCAGCTTTCAGTCATCTTTCAATCCTAAGTGATTTTCTTATTTAGGAGCTGTCTCTCATATCTCTTAGGCAACCATGGCAAATCAGAGTGAGATATATGGTAATCCTAAGCCATTAACATCGACTATACATTTTTAACTTAAGGAAAAACATAAACTCCTGATAAAAGGGAGCCTGCTATGTTACATACGTGTGTGGCCTTAGTCACTATAGAACTGTTTAATATTCTGCAAAAATATTTTTACAAGCTCAGTTCCAGTTTCTATAATCACGACAATAATTCTTCACACCCTGGCACCTATTAAATTAGCAACCAAGTTCTTTTCCTGAGCCATTATTCAAATTGATTCTGTCTGCATTCAAATTAATCTCAAGATCATTGAAATTAACAATGGGAAAGGTACATTAAATCACCTAGTCCATTTCTTTGCTAGGAAAGAATTTATCTTTACATCATAATCTCTAGTGCTTTGTCTAGTCTGTTCTAAATGTCTTGAATAAGTGTTACTCTGATTCTGGGTGGTCATCTCATCAAATTCTAGGGGAAATTCTTTTTTACAGCCTACTGGAATATATATGGATTTTCTAATGCTGTGCAATTTGCCAGTGCTTTAGAGCTGCCAGGAATCAGGCAGCGAGTTTTCCAAAGGAGTGTGTGTGAGTGCATTGAAGAGTGTTGGGTATGTCATGTGAGGGAGAGAGAAAGACAAAAAGAAGGTAACTTGAGGAGGATGATATGTTTGATTGTAGCTGAGATCTGACAGTTGTTTACTTTCAAATGTAATACCTTGAATGGTTTGGAGAATTGAAGGGAGAAGTAGACATACTCACTAAGCCAAGAGAAAGGCAATGAAAAGTGGGGGTGGGGTTGATGTCAATTTGAATAGTAATTATGAACTTTTTATGAGATCAGCTATCTAGAAGCCAACTGAAAAATTATTTAACTTAAGATTATATTTTATTAGTATTACCTATAGGTAGTTTAAGTTATAATATTTAAAATAGAAAGACAGAATCTAGGCCTTCTAATGCTTGCTATATATTTTTTTCTTATAATTCATTGCAGCATTCCAATTAGACAAATAGATAGATAAATAGATGATAGAAAGATAGATAGACAGATGGGTAGACAGAAAGCTGGGCAAAATAGGCATATATTCACCATTCAGCTAAAGAAACAGAACATTATTAGTATAATGAGTCCTTCTTTGATTGTTGTTTTATTTACCTCAAATGTTTGTTTTCTTACTTATAAAACAAGATAAACAAAAGGCATGAATCAAACATTTTGTAAAGGCTAGAGCACAACAAAAAGAAAACAAATTTTATGTTCATTCTACTACATATTTGTTATTCAGATTAAGCAAGTTTAATAGAAGACACAGAATTTGGTGCTCTAGCACTGCTGTGGAAAGCATAAGGATTCCTTCATTTAGGATCTCATAGGATGAAGGATCATAAAGGATTTTTAGTTAGTTTATCCTCCGTGTGCTGCCCCACTTTAATATCCAGGACAAGCATTAGTTCAACTCCTGCTTAAATATCTTATGCATTGAAAAAATTATTAGTACACACAGCTTTAGTGGAAATGGTTTGAAGGTTCTTATTTCTGTTGAGACCCAAACTCTGCCTCCTCAGCATCTCTACCACGGATCCTACACTTAAGGGTCGTACAGAACCAATCTAATTGCTTCACACATTTGAACACATTCCACTTGTTTCAACCCTCTCAGTGCTCCCAATTCCAGTTTCTTAAGCTAATTCACTCTTTCCCAGACACCATCACTCCCTCTGCTTGGTTGCACATGACTGTCTAAATGGTAGCTTCAGGCAAACCCATTCTTCACAGTCTTCCTGAAATACATTCTTTAGGTGCCTAGAACACAACAAAGCCTTAATACACATGCTTAATGGATAAGCACACTATCGGCAGCCCTGTAGCATATTTACCTAGTATTGTAGACCTTACTCTAGAAAAAGAAATTTTCTTTGGTACCTATTCCCATCTCTTTCCTTATTAGAAGAAAAGGTGAAAATATCACTTTTGCTTCCAAATCCTTCACCCTCTTAAGAACTGATCCATCCTTTTTGATAAACCAAAACGCAGCAAGAATTACTTCAACCTTTTTCTCCTACACCTACTCTTAAAAAAAAAAGGTGGTGGTGGTGGTGGTGGTGCTGGTGGGGGAACACCAGCTTGCATGCAACTATACAAAATTCTCTTAGTTGTCAGCTAAAACATACTAGGTCTGCACTATGTGAAAACTACAGAGCCCTCCTGTAACCTTTAGAGGACATGGTGTAGCTATTACAGCAGTGGCCGGTGCTGTTACTGAGCCTGCTCTGTAGTCTTTGTGCTCAAAGATTACAAACCTCTCGACTCCAGCGGTCACTTTTGGGACCAGCAGACCGGGGCCTATTTCCTAACTTCCTTTCCCCTCTCTGCACTCTCCACTATTCCTTCCTTCTTCCTATACAAGTCTGAGATGCCCTGGTGGTTAGACAATAAGGCAAACTTTTCATCTACATAGAATAATTGGTGACTAACTGAAAATGCTTTTTGACATCCCACAAGGAAACAAGTGATGTATGTGAAAAAGAAATAGGTTTATTTCATGTGGTTTTGAAAAGGCCATTTGAAACTATGCAAAATAACACCTAGCTTTGCATCCCCAGAAAGTTGAATTTGCAGTTTATCATTTCTTTTTCCCAAGAAAAGCATATAATCTTTCTTTTTTGGGGGGAGTGGGGGTGGGAGGGAGAGGAGGATGGAGAAGAGACAATGGAACCATCAGAAGAAAGCCAGAATTCACCCCCTAGCAATATGAATAATTGGAACTTCTCAAATAGAAATTGGCATGGTTACAGATAGCATTTGTTAATGTAAAATGGGATGTCCCTTGAGGCGTAGATAGCTTTAATTGTTCCTATCCAAGAGCTTTTATGAACTCAGGAATAAGCTGTATCTTATAGTATCTCTGTGGCAGGTGCTCTGGATAGCAATAAAGATATGCTTAATAGAGTTATCTTGCCTGGACAGAGCCAGAAGACCCACAGGGCAGTACTTTGTACGGCACTGCAAAGTCTATACATGCTAGTGTTAATTTCCTCTTGCTTTTTGTTTGCATTCTGTCACATATAGGACAAACACCCTGTAAGATCTAGCCGTGCTTGACCTTGGTGAAGTCTGCTATTCATTTTCTGATTATTTCTCTTTTTCAATTCATTTCTTCATCTCTGCAAGTGTTTCTTACTCAGAGATGCTGGGATTGATGGGAAGCTGACATGATTGGGTTTTGAAGAGGAAGACAGGAGTCATTCTTGGTCCAGGATGTGAAAAGGTCAGACTGAGTAGACTGAGTGAGGGACCTACTGTTGGGCCTTTTACACTGATGGCACCTGCCACTCTTCAAGGGCTTGGGAAAATGTGGCTCTGGATCATGGAGGAGATATCTGTGCCATTATTTCAGAGGCTGGTTGATTCTTGATATCAACCCAGCATGGTACTTTGATTCACAGAATCACTGATGAAAAAGCCCAACCTCAAGGAGTTATCTCTGTAGTGTGTCCAAATTCATAGTCACTTCTGCAGACTACGTCTCAGTTGTAATTGTCTTTGAGCATACTGTATCCATATTACTGTGCACTTGTTTTCTCAGAAAGGTGTTTCACAGCGCTCTGGTACAGCAGTGAAAACATTCCCAGAGTGTGAGAGGTGCAGCCTTCCACCCTGACTCCATTTTGGGCATAGATTTCTGTGAGCTGATCCATCTCTGAGGCCTAGACGCCACATGTTTCACTTTTCCCCACTCCCTTTGCATTGCTCCAAGTCTTATCATCTTGTTTCTTTGATCTCACTGAGCTGCTGTACTCTGGCCTCTGCCACTCTTGTCTCCACTGCTTGCTCTGTCCAGGCTACATCTCATAGCTTATCCTATCCCTTCAGTCAACACCATTCTAAAAACAAAGACATTCTTGTCCTTATTGAACTCAAGTTCTATTTGGGAGAGGGAGAATTAACAAAATAAATTAAAAAAATACAAACAACATTATCTATCTTCTATCTATCATCTATCTATCTATCATCATCTGTCTATCATCTATCTATCTATCTATCTATCTATCTATCTATCTATCTATCTATCATCTATCTATCTATCTATCTATCATCATCATCATCTGTCTATCATCTATCTATTATCTATCTATCTATCTATCTATCTATCTATCTATCTATCTATCTATCATCTATCATCATCTATCAGTGTACCAGTGGCAGGGGTGGATTTGTGATAATGGGCCCCTCTTCCCTTGTTGGAAAATCCTAATAAGAAACCTCGCAGGCTCCTTCTGAATAGCCATAAAACTAGCCTTTCTTATTTTTCTGGGTGTTTTGATACCGACCCCATAGACATTGGATAAAGGGGGAATTGTGCTGAGGATGGAGACTGCTTCAGTAATGGCATGGAAACAGATCCAGGGAAGTAATCTGAAAATCAGGGGCTTTCACTTTATCCAAGCCCAAGTGTTTGATCTGAGCTGATTAACTTAACTGTAGCACTGAAATGTTGTGCTCAGGACTGCTCACTTCCAAATGAAGAAGATGTACATATAAGAAATACATACGGTGCTTTGCCGTTTAAATAAAATGTTCTTACAGACACAATCTCATTTTCCCCTAAAGGGTCTTAGGAGGCCGAGCAGATAGCATCTTGCCATGACAGTATCGTACCCATAAATTGTAGTCCTGCTATGTTTCCCTGAGAAAGTTACTTAAACTCACAAAGATAAGTTCTGGCGAGCGTTCAATGAAAAAAAAATGTAGATAATGTATCTTGTTGTGCCTGACACAGCATAGGAATGCTAAAGGACACTTATTGTCATAATTATTACTTTCTGCAGTGAGGAAACTGAGGCTCCCAGAGGAAAGCAGCTTGCCCATGGCTGTTAATGATAGGCTAGAACCAGATTCAGGGTGGTTGTTTTCCCCTGTAATAGCAGTGTCTGGGATTCTGTCTGTGCAGGATCCACATTAAATTTTAGACAAATGGCCTTTTATCCTCACCAGATAATTAATGCTGTTGATCCTATGACATGATGCTCATTTCAGGGGGAAATGAAATCCGTAGTGAGAGACAATGGTTTTTGGGGCTGGGGTGATCTTTTTTGGTCCTGAAGCGCCATCATAGACTTGGGGGAAGCAAACACTGGGATAAAATAAGGAAGAGAGTGAGAAAGCTCCTGCTAAGCTGGAAGGTGAGGAAAGTGACCTGCTGCCTTTTCTATTTTTTGGGGAGCATCACTTACTTGCTCCCAGAGGATGGTTTTCTAAGCACTAGGCCTTCTATCTGAGGCACCTAGATGAATGGATTCCCTAAGTGTGAATGATTGAGATGTATTCCCCAGGCTCCTCCCCCTAAAATAATTGGGATGGACATACTGCTTGACCAAAATTGACTTCAGGAAATGTTAGAAAACTACAGCACCAATCAAAATGCATCTGTCTCCAGACAGAACTATTTTCTGAAACTCTATTTTCTACACAGTATATAGGGATATATAAAAAAAATAAGCCTTAAATGCCCCGTATTTCGAATAATCTGTCTCATTTTATAGTGCTCTGTGATTTGTGAAGTACTTTTGCAAACATGACCTACTTTTCTGAGCCTAGCAATTGAACGGAGTGGAAGGACAGATGATCCTCTGTCTGTTCTAGAAGGTGAAGGCTGAGACCCATGGAGGGCAATCAGTGTTGCAGACTCCATCATGCAAGAGACAATGAGGAGTGGCAGATGCTGGGAGACTGCCTGATCTGAAAATATTTACGTCTAAAAATTTAAAATACCCTGTGCTGGCCTATTAAATGTGCCTGTGGGATCAGTGTGGCTTGTCTCTTATTCATGATACTAGAGGTCTGGTGCATGAAATTTGTGCATGGTGGGGGTGTTTCTCCTCAGCCCAGCCTGCACCCTCTCCAATCCAGGACCCCTTGGGGGGATGTTCGACTGCTGGTTTAGGCCCAATGTCAGGGATTGGGCCTAAACTGGCAGTTGGACATTCCTCTCACAATCCTGGACTGTTGGCTCCTAACTGCTCACCTGCCTGCCTGCCTGGTCACCCCTAACTGCCCTCCCTCCTGGCCTGATCACTCCTCACTGTCTCTGTGTGCCAGCCTGATCACTCCTAACTGCCCCCCCCCCCGCAACCTGGTCACCCCTAACTGCACCCCCTCCTGTCAGCCTGGTTGCCTCTTACTGCCCTCCCTGCTGGCCTAGTTGCCCCTCAGGGCCCCTCCTCTGGCCTGGTCACCCCATACAGCCTGCTTTTCAGTCATTAGGTTGTCCCTCACTAACCCCCTGCTGGCCTGGTCGCCCATGCAGCCTTTTTATCCATTTGTTTGGTTGTCCCTCATTAACCCCCCTGCCAGCCTGTTGGAAGGCAGTTGTCTTATGAGGGTGTGAAGATTAATTTGCATAACCTCTTTATTATATAGGTTTATTTATAAAGTCGTTAAGCTTGTGAGTGGTGGAGATAGGCCTAAATCCTCAATTTCTGTCTCTGTATTCAGTACTCTTTCTACAGGACCTCATCACCTCATATGTTTATATTAAGTCTTTTGGGTTTCTATGAATAACAAGAGCTGATATTTATTGAGCATCTTACAAGTGCCAGGCCCTGATTGCCTATCTTCCATGCATTTATTCATTTAAATCTCTTAGCAACCCTGTAAGGTGGGTACCATATTGCACCCAGATTGCAGATCTGTGAGGCCTTGAGAGAGGAATGATCTTCCCACTGACTTCTCATAGTTCAGAAGCACAGGAGTCAGTGTTGGAAAGCAGGCAGCCTCCAGAATGTGTGGTGTATGCTTTCAACCACTGCATGGTATTAGAGCACCAATTCAGTCTCTAAAAATTGAAAAGCAAAAAAAATATGTTAACCGGAGCCATAGGCACAATGGACTCTTACTATAAGTATTGTTTTTGAGAAATGTGTTTATAATCAAAAAGACAAAGTGAAGACTGAACACCTTTCCCAGAACCCCTAGTGGCCCCCAGGCATGGGCAAGGCTGGGGTCTGTAGGTGAGGACCCTCCAACAGTAGGAGAAATTTTGGTAGCAGGAATGGAGGAGGAGAGATGGCCCCAAGAGGTACATGCTTCTCTCTTTGACAGGAAATGTGATGAGAGGTACAATGGATTAATATGTCTTCAAATTAATCTGCATATTTCCCCTCTCTTGATCAAAATTTGCTCTTTGCTTTTTAAATGACGTCTTAAAATATGGTTCTACCACTTATTTGCTATAGTTAGGGATGTGGCCTAATCTCCCTGTGGCATTTCCCCTTCTGCAGTGATGGACCTGCATCAGGATAATGGGAAGAAAAAATGAGTGTATGCAAAGCACTTAGCATAATTCCTGGCATATCCATTATAAGGCTAATAAATGTCAGCTATCATGATCATTATTGTTTTAAAAAGTGATGGGAAAATCACATAACTGGTATATTTTAATATTATCCAAGTTAGAAATACATAAGCTGATCATTTGGGTTAAAGATTTATTTTGTTCCAATTTAAAACGATAAACAAGACATTTATTAAGTCTCACTGTACATCGTGCCCTCTGCCAGAAGTTGAAATACTGACCTGATCCTAGCATCAAGCTCATGACATAACTAGAAACTACTATTGTTCCCATTTGATGTATGTGGAGATTGAAGCTGAGAGAGAATAAGTGATTCTCACTATCAATCATTCAGCTAAGAAAAGCCAAATCAGGACTAAAATCCAGGTTTTCTGGCTTAAAACCCAATGCTTTCTCCATAGTACCACCCCTAACCTAATCTTGTTCATCTCTGCTGATTACTATGCTTCCCCCAAATTCTGCTTGGCCTAATGGCACCCCAAATCCCCTTGCTTGTAGCCTTCATTTTCCTTGCAAAGATTTCTAAAGCTTAAAAAACATTATTTTCTTTTACACTTAAAATTTTCCTGTCTTGCAGTTTTCTAAGTCTACATAGTCAGTGTCCAACACCTACATCTCATGAAGGACTTGGATGATGGACATATGAGTAACCTTCAGGGCTAATGTTGAGTAATGTGAAAATGATCACATTAAGAAGAAGATAAATTCAACGCTGTGCCATCTAAGAGAACACTTAGAGCACCAAAGTGACTAAAAGTGTGTTTTCATTAATGAGTGAACATTTGCCCAAGTTAGTCAGCTGATTGAAGCAAAAGAGTCAATGGGATGATATTTCTTTACAAAATGAAAGCTTAGTTTTGTTTGATTTGGGGCCTGGCTTTAATTTCATTCTTGCCTTTTCCCTTCTCTGAGGCACCTCTCCATCCATGGTAATTCCCAATGTCTCAGTATATAGGAGAGTCCACCTGAATGAATACTTCAGAGCCCAAGCAGGTCTGGCAACAGTCAAGGCCTGCATGCTAGGCCAGTGCTGTCTGCCATGTGGTCACACAGGCTGCAGAAATGCAGCTGCTTACAGGGGACTCCATGTTAGCTGGGTCCTAAGTAGATATAGAGTTAACCTCCTCATATCCCTGTTTCACAAGAGGAAGTCCGAGAATTATTTAGTAATATGAAATATTTCTAGTATGTTTTCATGGGGAGAAAATGCTAAGGATATGATATGTGAGTTATTCATATGTTCATCCATCCATTCATCAAGTTATCCAGGCCCTCTGTGTGTTTCTCTTTAGAATGTAAGCTCCCAACACACAGCACAGTGCCTTACATGAGAATTTTCTAATGAATTGAGTGAATGAATGAATGAACGGAGGAAAAACACTGTGGTATGGGAGCATGAAAGTGGAGACTCGAATGATTGGCAGGCATTAGGCATGAAGTGAAGAAATGTTTGTGAATCTTAACCCCAAAGTACAGTGTTTTCCAGAATCCCCCTCATAAGAGAGGACAGAAAGAGGCAAGGATGGGCACAGCCCAGTATAGGGAGACACTCCAGAATAAGAGATGCTGGCAACACAAGAAATAATTGGACATGGAGAAAGAGGTAGCTTGACCTATTTTTTGTTTATTTAACACATTAGAGGCCCAGTGCACAGAGGGAGGGGGGTCCCCCTCAGCCCAGCCTGCACCTTCTCCAATTGGAGACCTCTCGGGAGACATCTGACTGCTGGTTTCGGCCCAATGCTGGGGATTGGGCCCAAACTGGCAGTTGGATATCCCCCTTACAATCTGGGACCACTGGCTCCTACTGCTCACCTGACTACCTGCCTGATTGTACCTAATTGCCCCCCCCCAACTGGACTGGTCACTCCCATCTTCCCCCCTACAGGCATAGTCACCTCCAACTGCCCCCCTGCCAGCCTGGTAGCCACTTAGTGCCCCACTCACTGGCCTGGTTGCCCCTTATTGCACCCCCTGCCAGCCTGGTTGCCCCATGTAGCCTGTTTGGCTGTCTGTTCAGTTGTTTGGGATGCGATGGTCGCTTAGCCTTTTATATATATAGATACTTACTAGCACTTGCTATATAATGGGCACTACATGCTTTATAAATTAATCTTCATAACAAAATTATTATTCCCATTTTATAGATGGGAAATTGAGGCACAAGGAAGATAAATAGTTTACTCAAAATCATATGGTAAGTGGTAGATAGAGCCAGGATCGAAACCAATGCAGCTCAGCTGCAGCCCATCCTCATAACCTCATCTCTAGGCTAACTCTGTTGAGGAGCAGAAATGATTCTCAGACATTTGGTCCAGGAAGGCAGAAGAGGCATAGCTATACCTAGTCTCTTAGAGGCTGTATATTTAAACAGGGAAAGGAGGCTTCCTCTCCCAAAACACATATTTTGTTTGTGATAATACCGTACCCTACATTTTGTTGCATTTAAAGAAGAAAAGGCAGATCTGGGAACCAAGATGGTGGCATAGGAAAGCACCTATTTTGCTGCCCACGCAACAAGTTCGAAACTACAACTTAACAACAAAACAAACATCATCCAGAATCACCAGAAAGATGGCTGAGTGAAAATTCCACAGGTAAAAATAAAGGTGGGACGCTGTGACTCAGGAGGAGCAGCGGTGCGCAGCTTTGAAGATACACGAGGA
Source organism: Antrozous pallidus (assembly GCA_027563665.1). Classification (NCBI taxonomy): domain Eukaryota; kingdom Metazoa; phylum Chordata; class Mammalia; order Chiroptera; family Vespertilionidae; genus Antrozous; species Antrozous pallidus. The sequence continues at coordinate 69,162,017 of CM050511.1, forward strand.
GTGAAGTTAGAAGCTTTTTGCCAGTGAGTGAGCGGTGAGGCACTGGCGGCAGCAAGCCCGGCTGGTTTTCTCCAACAAGGAGGGTGAAGGCCTCCCACAGCACCGACCCCCTCAGGTCCAGGCGAGGACCCAGGTCAGGAAGAGGAAAACCCCGGGCAAGGCTGAAGTCTGCGAGTTTGGGGAGAGTGCTTTCGTAAATTGGAACAGCAGTTCCTGGAGTCTGAGACCAGACAAAGGACACGTGACTTGCTCACTGGCTCGGAGACCACTGGACTGCTTTGTTTTGCAACCCTGAGTGAGACTTTGGTTGTGCAGACTCATTTGGGGAGAGGCAGATTTGTCTGGCAACGGGGAGACCAGCAGTGGATTCCCCTTGGAGGGGCCCACCATTGCCAACAAACACTGAGACCCGCAAGCCGCATAGCTGACACTGACTCCGTGCGCCCCATAGCTGACACTGATGCCGCGTGCCCCATAACTGATGCTAACACCACGCGCCCCATAGCTAACGCTGATGCTGTGCGCCTCATAGCTAATGCCTACGCCGCACACCGCATAAAGAAGCTGAGCCACTGTCCCTTAGAGGAAACCTACCACACACCACTAAGGGACCAACACAAGAAAGCAACCACAATGCAGAGAAAAGGAAAGAACTCAGCTGTGAAAGAAATGGAGGAAAAAAGGCGACTAGATATAGAGTTCAAAACCACAGTAATTTGAACCTTTTCTAGTAGGCCGATGAACTTAATGAGAACTACAAGGAAATAAACAACACTTATGAGGAAATGAACAACACTTACAAGGATATGAAAAAGGACCAACCAGAAATTAACCATACACTGACTGAAATAAAAAATACTATACAAAGTCCTAAAAGCAGTCCAGACGAACGCAAGAACCAAGTCAAAGATTTGAAATACAAAGAAGCAAAATTCACTCAGCCGGAAAAGCAAGAAGCCAAAAGAATCAAAAAAATTGAAGATAGTGTAAGGGGCCTCTGGAACAAACTTAAGCATACCAACATCAGAATTTTTGGGGTGCCAGAAAAAGAGAGAGAGAAAGTTAATGAAAACCTACTTAAAGAAATAGTGACTGAAAACTTCCCCCACCTTGTGAAAAAAATTGACTTAAAAACCCAAGCAGTCCACAGAACCCCAAAATATAGGAATCTAAAGAGGACCACATCAAGACACATCATAAAATGCAAAGAGCAAAAGATAAAGAGAGAATATTAAAAGCAGCAAGAGAAAAACAGTTAGTTACCTATAAGGGAGCACCCATACGATTGTCAGCTGATTTCTCAACAGAAACGATGCAGGCCAGACGGGAGTGGCAAGAAATATTCAAAGTGATGAGTAGCAAGAATCTACAACCAAGATTACTCTACCCAGCAAAGCTATCATGCAGAATTGAAGGTCAGATAAAGTGCTTCACAGACAAGAAAAAGTTAAAGGAGTTCATCACCGCCAAACCAATACTATATGAAATGCTGAAAGGTATTATTTAAGAAGAGGAAGAAGAAAAAGGTACAAATATACATTATGAACAACAAATACACATCTATCAACAAATGAATCTAAAAATCAAGGAAATTAACAATCTAATGAACAGGATAAACTGGTGAATGTCACAGAATCATGGACATAGAGAGGGAATGGACTGACAATTCTTGGTGAGAAAAGGGTTGTGGGAAGAGCAGCAAGAGACTGGACAAAAATCATGCAACTATGGGAGAGGACAGTTGGGTAAGGTGAGGGCAGAGGGTGGGATGGGTACCAGGTGGAGGGGAGATATAGGGGGAAATTGTAATTAATAAACTGAACAATAAAGATAAAAATAAAATAAAATAAAATTAGGAAAAAAAATAAAGAAAAGGCTCTTAAGTTTTTCTGACCTTTGCTGGTGTGTGTGAATAGGAGAAATAATAGGGGAGTAGGGGAAAGGGAGCGGAGGGAGGGAAGGGAAGAGAAGAGAAGAGGAGAGAATAAAAGAGGAGAGGGGAGAAGAAAAGAGGGGAAAAGAGGAGAGGGGAGAGGAGGGGGAGACTAGGTATATAAATGGGAGGGGGGTATTCAGCCAGGCTGTTCATTCCCAGAAAGGGGTCATCACCAAAGCTTGCTCCTGTGTGCCCAAATCTGTTTATTACTAAGTCTAGACTGTTATTTTTGCTCTACATTGCTTTAGGCACAATTAGAATCTTCAAATATTTTTTTTATTGCATTGTGGTCAGAGCACTTAACCTGAAATCTACCCTCTTAACACATTTTTAGTGTAGACTATAGTATTGTTAACTATAGGAACAATGTTATGCAGCAAATTTCTAGAATTTATTCATCTTACATAACTGAAATTATTCCCATTAAACATCACCTTCCCATTTCTCCCTCCCCAGGCCCTGGGCAACGACTACCCAAATCACGTTAAAGTGTCTAAAATCTCAGTGAGTCTACTTTGGTACACAGAAAATTTGGGGTTTCCTTCTCCAAATTACCCAGACAAAAGCTTGGTGGACATATTTGCAATGTTTTAACATATTGCCGTAATTATTACCCCAAATAAAGAGTACCTCTGATAGTTCCAGAAAGATATTAGAATAATTTCTATGGTTAGACAAAATAGTAAGACCGGATGCCCAGTTTCTCTTACAAACTTCCCCACGTGGAGCTTTTCTGATGTCCCATGTTTGCCCGTGAATATAATGCCTGTGATGGGCCAGGAGGAGTTTCACAAAAGACCTCTCTCTGTGGCTATGAGTTACTATCCGAGCCACTTGAAGGAGAACTGGTAATTCAGATTCGCTGGGCTGCATTGACAGGAATGACTGGTGGAGCTATTGTTTTCGATAGATTGTGCTTCTAACCTGTATTTAGTGAGTAGCTCCCCACAGCCAATTGTATACTGGCTTGTGGACCCAGGAGCCCAGGCTCATTTTTCTCTCCCTAAAAGCACTGTCGTTTCTGGAGGGCACTGCATGTTAGAAACCTGTTCCAGGCTGTTTTGTCAGGAGAGGGAGATATAGTAAGAGGCTGTCGGGAACAAACAAAGACATCCTTGACAGTGGCGATTTATCTTGCTACCTGCAACATGCCCTTTGGTGTGATAGCTGCCTGGGCAGGCTGGAATTATTTATCTCCAGCGCACACTGATATATGGCCGTGTGCTCCTGGCAGGCTTCCTTTCTTTCTTCCTTTCCTGTCTGGCCAGTCTCCTCCGCTTACTCTTCCCTATCAGAGGGCTGTCAGCCAGCGTTGTCCTGGGGAATTGGAGGGGAGGGCAAGTGCCTGGAAATATCTTAGGAGAAACAATCTTCTTTGGGAGTAGGACGTGATCTAGTTTCTTTTTTTCCTGCCAGTTAAGCCTGGGGAAATCAGAGATGCCTAGGTGAGTCTCTGGCAGGCGCAGAGAATGCAGGATTAAGCTTCTTTCCAGCAGTGATCTCCTTTAAGCTGACCCTCCCTCCTCTTCTGCCTTCTCAGAGAAAGGCTTCCTTCTGCTTCTTTCTGTGGCCTGGGCTGGTTCCAGGTGAGGCTAACCTGTGTCAGCACAGGAGGGCGTGATGGCAGCTGCTCTCCCCAATTTGTGCCTTGGAAAATGCTGCTCCTCCTCTTAGGAATCTTGCCTCCCTGACCCTTGGCTTTCTCTGGCTCTTTCCTGCTGTGTATTTACACATGCAGCTCAGGCATGATCTTTCTTAGTATCCCTTGCCCAGTTTTTCATCCTGGACTGCGCAGAGAGTTGTCCAGGGCAATGGGAAGCTAGAGAAAGTTACTGTTCAGGGTCCCCAACACTGCCTCTGTTATCTGCCCCCCTCCCAACACAAGTATACAGCGTGCACGTGGGCACACACAGACAGACAGGCAGACATTTAGATACACACATACACTTTTGCTCCCTAAAGAGTATGCAGGAATATCCCTAGCTCACCAATTAGTTAAGCCCAATGTCTGCAAGTAGAATCAGGCTGGCAAGAAATGGAAGCTGTTTTCAAAAGACTTCAGCTGAGAAAAGTTTAATGGCTATTTCCATCCATGTGGATGAGTTAAGGAACTAACAACTAGTAGAATACTCAGGGAGGAGCCACAACAAGAAGGGCCGAGGCTCAGGAATAAAGCTGCTGGGCCTTGAGAGTGCTGACCACAGGAGCCATGCAGCCTCCACTGGAAGCCTAGGAAGGCAGGTGGGAGTGAGTGAAATCACCTGTCTTCTAAGCTGGAGGGGCAGTGGAAGCCTGGGTGGTGAGTCCATAGAGGTCATACTTCTGGGCCACAGGGCAAGGCAGAGAGGTGAGTGCAGGGCTTGCGGGCAGGGTACAGGGGAGACCGGGGTAGAGGTGAATGGAAAATAGCCAGCTATGAACATTCCTTTTGTTCTGTGAACCTTTTTTGCAATCTGGAAAGCTAATAGGTCCTTTGCAAAATACTTCTAAATATAAAAACAGATGACATGGGATTACAAAGGGAACCAATTAGAAGTCTAATTATCAAAATATGAAAAATACAAAATGTGATACAGATATATATGCTTACATATTGACACAAGACACTACAAAATCTAATGGCAGAGTTAACAATTACCAAACTTTCTAAATAAGTGTGAATGATATTTCAAGATACCTATAACAGTTGAAATGAATAAGAAAATATGTATCTGTGATGTTTTTATTGTTGATACAGTCAGATACATCTAATGCTACTATGCTTTTGTTGCCTACGTAGCTGAGGAAAATGTTAAATTTCAGTTGAGTAGAGTTTAGAGATATAGATTGATAAATAATTCCCCCCTCTAAGTTCATGGACCTCTGAATTCTATCCAAGGGCTCCTTAGGTGTCTCAAGATCCCAGGTTAAGAACACCTGCCTTAACATAAGTATAGGGATGCTGAGCTCCAGTGAAATGGTGTTGCATGCCTCAGTGTGAGAGGGCAGGACCGTAGCCAGAATCCAGCTTCTTAACAGTAATGGGATCAAGGTAGTGTCCCAGGGTCCCAGAAGATCCATGCTAAGCAATGAGGCTCTCTAGTTGCCATCTACTTCTGTTAAATATCAATCATTAACTATGCTAGAATATAAACTTCATGAGTTTTAAAAAACTTGTATGGAAGTACTATAAGTACTCATCACCTAAATGGCTTGATAAATTTTCATGATCTGAACATACTAGTGTAAGCAAAACTGAAATTATTCCCAGTATCCCAGAAGCCTCCTCCAGGTCTCCTTCCAGACACCCGAAGGGTAACTACTACCTTGATTTGGAACAATGTAGAGTAGTTTTGCCTGTTTTTTGTTTTTTTGCTTTTTGGTAAAGAGAATAATGCATAATATACTCTACTAGGGGCCCAGTGCATGAAATTCGTACACTGGGGGTGGGTGGTCCCTCAACCCAACCTGCCCCCTCTCACATACTGGGAGCCCTCAGGGGATGTCCAACTGATGGCTCACCCCTAGCCTACCCAAGGCCCAAAGCCTCTAGTGAGGCTTTGGGCCTTGGGCACCTAGCCATTACCCTGCTCAGCTCAGCCCTGGCTGCCTGAGACCACCCGGCCCTGGGGCTGGGCGCTCATTGCCACTTCTGCTCACAGTGCCCGAGGGCGAGCCACTGCCGATTCATTTCCACCCCCTGGCCCAGGGCTCACACCACTTGGCCCCGCCCCTGCTCCTGATTGGCTCGTAGCATAGCCAATCAGTAGTGAAGGTACAGTCAAATTTGCATGTTTCACTTTTATTATATAGGATTGTGTCTTTCTCTCAACATTCTACTTGTGAGATTCACCCATGTTGTTCCATGTAGTTATAGATTATTCATTGTTATTGTTGTAGAGCATTTTATTTTGTGAATATACCATAACTTATCAATTCTGCTGTTAATGGGATTTGGATAATTTTGAATTTTGGGATATTATGGATAATAATTATTACAGTTAATCTGGTACATAGATTTTGGTGAATGTATTGAAATATTTCTGTTGAATACATACTTAGGAGTGAAATTACAAGGTCATGGGTCTGATTATGTTTAGCTTCAGTAGACATGGTCAGTTTTCCAAAGCGACTGTGTTAGTTTCCAGTTGCTCCAAATCCTCACCAACACATGGTGTTCTCTATCTTTCTCATTTTAGTCATTAGGTGGTTATGCAGTGGTAGCTCATTTGGTTTAACTGGAATTTTCCTGGTGACTGAGGAAGAAGAATACCTTTTCACCCGGTATTGGTTATTTGGATAGCCTCTTTTATGAAGTGTCTGTGCAAGTGTTTTATCCATGTTTCTAATGTCTGTCTTTAGACATCTTGAGAGAATTATTTAATCACTCTCAGTTTCCTCTTCGTTAAGTTAGGATACTGATAGAACCAATTCATAGGGTTGTCTGAGGATTAAGAGAGAGAGAGAGAGAGAGTAATAAAATGTTTAGCCTAGTGTCTAGTGCTTGGCCCATGGTATGTGCTGAATGATCTGCAATAATTATTATTAATTACCAATGCAGTGCACATCTGGTATTCCATCTATGTTTACTGCGTAACTGAATCTTGAACATGTTACTGTAACAATCCACATGGTAACTATTAGGCCTGTGACGGGTATAGGCTTGAAATGACAAGGAGCATTGATGAAATGTTTGAATGAAGAGTAATGACTGGAGAGTAATGAATGGAGAGTTTAGTGACTTCCACCACCTTCCCAGGGGGTGGTTGTGGTATCATGTCATGTGGTTTGCATTGTGTCAGTTCTGATCTTTGATGACACTGCAGGACAGTGACTTTGTAGCAACATTCAATGTAATGACTATTTACATGAAATATTTAGATGGAATTTGTGTGTGTGTTTATTCTTAAAACATACCATTTTACAGGAAATATAGTCAATAATATTGTAATAACTATGTATGTGGCCAGATAGATACTTTAAATATCAGGGGAATCACTTTGTAAAGTATATGATTATTTAACCACTATGCTGTACACCTAAAACTAATTTAGAATAATATTGAATGTAAACTATAATCACAAGAATATATTAAAAATGCATAATTTGACCACTATACTTCCTGGAATCTCCCTCTCCTTTCCTTCTCTCCCCTCCCCTTCACCTCCCTTTTGAGTTCTGTCAATTATAATACCAGCTCTTAAAAGACAATCACATTTCAAATGACTTGATTCCATGGGCCATTAACCTAGATGTATTTGATGGTAGGCCTGGGGAACAGTTGTCACCTGGGATAACCTCCTCACAATTGTACACAGTGACTTGTCCTATATCACATAGCCTGCTGATGTGGAGCCTGGCATTTAATGAGCTGGAGCAGAAGAAGAGGGTAGAGGTGACTTTCAACATGGAAGATATTTTTATAGAAGTTGATTAGGTTGAGTTTTAAGGGAGGTAAAAGTTTAGGAAGTTCTATGTAAAGATGAGGATTGCTTTTGGACCAATAAGAATATTTCCTATCTAGCTGCTGGGTAATGATGGCAGATGGCAGGTGTTATTATAGCTACAGACCCATGAGGTCTTTAGTCATGGTACTCACTGACACAGCTTCAACTTGGGTCTTCAGTCCTGAGCCAGTGCTGAGAATGGGAACTCATGCATGGCCTGGGTAATGGGTGGAATGCTAATATGGCCCCCAGCCACTCTTTTAACACACAGTTTGATCATCCACCTCTTCTTGTGAATACTGACTGGTGGGTGTTAACTACATGACAAAGATGAAGGAATTTTGCAGATCTACTCTCAAATCAGTTGATTTTGAGTGAGTCAAAAGGGAAGTTAACTTGGATAGGCCTGACTTAATCAGGTGAGAGTTATTCACAAGAGACTGAGATTTAAAGTAAAAGAGATACTCCTACTGTCTGTGAAAATGTAGGCTTGTTGGGAGAGACCTACATGGCCAGGACCTGAGGATGATCTCTGGCTATAGCCAGCAAGAAAACAGGGACCTCAGTCCTATAGTCCTAAGGAAGTGAATTCTGCTAATGACCTGAATGAGCTTGAAAGAAGACCTGAAGCTCTCAGTAAGACCACAAGCCCCTGTGACATCTTGAAACCTGGTGAGCAGAGGGCCCACTTAAGCTGTGCCTAGATTTCTAACATATAGAAATGCTTAGATAATAAACTTTTGTTATTAAAAAAAAAAGGTACCACTTTCTTGGAATGTCCCCAAGTTCAGGAGTATAAATTAGGGTGGAATAGTTCTTTTGAGGATACTTTATTTCCTCTGGGGTTCCTGGGCTGATGTGATTCTTCATAGTATAAAATATTAGTTATATGAGCCAATAACAGCATATTTGCAGAGAATTGGCTCATAATGATTTTTGTGACTCATTTTGCAGAGAAACAGTTTTCTAGGGAGTCAAATGAAGCTTTATTAAAAGCTTTACTTTAGAGAAGATCATAGCTCTGGAAATTGATCAGAGTCAAGCTAGGTGTTCCCCTCCTAGATATAGATTTATTTATTTTAAGCAAAATTTTTGCTTGCTTGAAGAAAAAGAAAAGTCCTCCTAATATATGAGAGAGCACACTGGTGATTTCCTTCTCTGTTCCTTTGTTTTCTAGACTACCTCTTTCTGGCACTGACAAATAGGAAATGCTAAGCAGCAATCATTTTTATTTGGTGCAGGGCCTACTGGGGGGAAGAGAACACGGATGTTTGAATGGGACCGGCCACTTTCTTCCCTGGAGACAATGCCCCTGTGTTGAATGAGCCTCTCTTAATCACTTCTGTTGGTTCCTCTGCTGCACAGCTTCCATTTCACAGCATTGGGCTCTCTCTGCTGTGAGGAGAAAAGTGGGATTGGCAAAATTCTTGCTCAGCAAGAAGGACTTGGTGGAATTTACTTGTGACACTTTGAGTATGCAAATTCAGAAATATAATTTTTTATTTTAATCATGGTTGAACTCTTGTAAGGAAAAAGATTGTTCTAATCATGTTCAACTGTATTCTTCAGATTACTCTGGATTTTGCAAATATTCAGAACAGGTCAAAATGGCTGACAAACTTCCTATGTGTGGATAGCACAAAGGGGGTCTTTAAGGAATCATCTCTGTAATCAAAGGATCACTAAGAGGTGGGGGCGCTAAATGTTTCTACAGCAAAGTGTCTATACTCTCCCGAAAGCTGCAAGAGATGAGGGACAAAGGGATGGAGTAAGAACATCATCTCTGAGAAAACATGCCAGATCAGCTTGATTACCTTTGAAATTCAGAAATAAAGCTCTGGCTAAGAGTTTTTGTAAGTGACTCAAGAAAGCAGAAAGAGCACTGGACTTTGATTGGATTCCGTTTTTTTTTTTTTTGCTTTATGATCAACAATTGTATAATTTTGGTCAGTTCATAGAACTGCTCTTATCCTTGGCGTCCTTAGGTATAGAAGTGGTTATTTCCATTAGAGTTTTTGGTGTACAGGAGCACCTCTTATCACTCTAAGCAAAAGAAGACTCTTTGGAAAGTGCTGGGTTGCTCAGAGGATGTATGGAGGCCTAAGAATCTGGCTGGTAAAGAGCAGGAAGCAGAGTAGGACTAGGTTTTATGCAGCTATGAATCTACTCAGCCTTGGTGGGGTCTAGGTTTGGGGCACACTTCATTCCCAGGTGAATATACACAGTCCTATGTTTCACCGTCATTGTGGATCCTCCTGGCTGAGTCTCTGGCTCTCAGTTCCTCACAGTGCAGAATTTCGGGTTCATAGCATGAATATTTAGCCTATGAGAAAAAAAGGGATGGGTATTTCCAGGCTCCCTCTTCTGGAACAGTTTCTCTTCTGGAACATATGGATTTGCTCAGCAGAATTTTGATTTGATTGAAGTTAGTACAGTTGCTACCAACCTGAAGCTTGAGATGTCTAATTTTATTATTTGACTAGAGGCCCACAGCATGAAAATTCAAGCACTGGAGGGGGGGGTTCCCTCAGCCCGGCCTGCCCCCTCTCACAGTCTGGGAGCCCTCAGGGGCGGGAGGCAACCAGTGATCAGTGGAAGGTGACGCTCCCATCACACCTCTGCTGCTGCCACTGCCAGCAGTGTAAGCCTTGGTTACCTGAGCCTTGGGCAGCCCTGGGAGGCTGGGCAGCCACCATCAGCAGCTTACCTGCACCTTGGGCCAACCCTGGGTGGCTGGGGGGTTGAGGGGACTGGGGGACTCCACAGGCAGGTGTGTGGAGCGGGGGCCGGGCCCAGCTGTGCCATGTGCCTGCCACCCTGGCGGGGCTGAGGGGACTGGGTACTGCCATCTTGTGGCTGTGGGCACCACCATCTTTGTGGGTGTGTCAGTCAATTAGCATATCCCCTCCTTATTGGCTGTGGGTGCTGCCATCTTTGTGAGGGTGTGATAGTCAATTAGCATATTCCCTCTTTATTAGATAGGATAATATAAATAAGGTGGAGAAGATTCTAGGCTTGACCTACTTGACATCTAAATCTAACTTTGCAAAATAATTTACTAGTTGAGAAAAGTATTTGCTATGCTTTTTCAGGTATATATGGATATCCTATCTAATAAAAGAGCAATATGCAAATTTGATTGTACCTTCACCACACCACAAGCCATGCCCACAGCCACGCCCACCATCCAATCAGGAGCAGATTATGCAAATAAATCCTAACCAAAATGGCTGCCTCCACTGAGGGCAGGAGGAAGGCTTGGGTTTCCCCAGCAACAGAGGAAGCTAAGCTTTCTGAGTGCTTTGCCTGCCTAGGCCTTTACTCAATGTTACAAAGTTTCAGTTATAAAAGATACAGAAATGGCAGCAGCCACTGAGCTGGAGAGAACAGAGGCTTGGGTTTCCCTGGCAATGGAGGAAGCCAAGCTTTCAGCCTCCACTCTATGCTACAAAGTTTCAAACAGAAATGGCTGCCACCACGGAGCAACAGAAGGCTTGGCTCTGCTCCAGGCTACAAAGTTTCAATTGTAGACATAGATTAATCTCAGATCCCAGGGCCTCCACTTGGGTTGCTGGGGGTCGAGGCCAGCCTGCAAACCTCCACAGGCCCCTCACCCAGGCCGCCCCTTACCCCAAGGGAACCCCCACCCTGATCTGGGACAATCTTCAGGGCAAACCAGCTGGCCCCCACCCATGCACCAGGTCTCTATCCTATCTAATAAAAGAGTAATTTGCTGATTGACAATCACTCCAACACACAAGAGGGCTGCCCCCATGTGGACATAAGATGGCCACCACAAGATGGCCAGCAGGGGAGGGCCATTGGGAAGTTCAGGTCCTGCAAGGGAGGGCAGTTGTGGGTCATCAGGCCAGCAGGAGAGGGCAGTTGGGAGGGACCAGACCTGCAAGGGAGGGCAGTTGGGGGTGATCAAGCCTGTAGAAGAGGGCAGTTAGGGATGACCAGGCCAACAGAGGAGGGAAGTTGGGGGCAAACAGGCTGGCAGGGGAGCAGTTAGACATCAGTTAGGCTGGCAGGGTAGTGGTTAAGGGGGTGATCAGGCCTGCAGGCAGAAGCAGTTAGGGGCAATCAGGGAGGCAGGCAGGTGAGCAGTTTGGAGCCAGCAGTCCTGGATTGTGAGAAGAATGTCCAATTGCTGTTTAGGCCTGATCCTGGTAGGACATCCCTCGAGGTGTCTCAGATTGGAGAGGGTGCAAGGTGGACTAAGGGACATCTCCTGCCCCCATGCACGAATTTCGTGCACCGGGCCTCTAGTATTGTTATAAGGTAGTAATGAGCATCCCTAGAAGAGATACAATGTGCATTTGAAGTTGCATTTTCATTTCCCATTTCATTGAAATAGATTCTATCGGTCAAAGGCCTTTCAACTTACATTTTCTCTGTTCTAGCCATGCATTTAGTCATAGTTGCCATGAGAATTAAGATTTGGGAGCTATTTATATAGACATACACTGAATACATTAGAGCCTTTTTATCCTGCTATTCTCAAAATCAATTTAGGAACCAAAATTCATGCCATTCATTCATTTTAATGCATTATAATTACTTACTTGGGAGTTTAACCATTTAGAATTTTTTCTTCATCTAAAAATGATAGAATATTTGTATGCTGCTGCAGAGTTATTTTAATCAGCACAATCTGATGTGTTAATCAAAAATATTAAGTAAACACAAAGTATTCACCTTGCTTGTGAGGAGTTGGGTGAGAATTGCAAGAAAGAGCCTCAGTCTTGGCTTTACAGTTAAGTTTGGAGACTGTGGTCTATTGATGATCTAGCACTCTTGGCAGAACTGCCTTTAATCATCAGTGACGAGGATGAGTTGTGGAGATGGGTCCTACTGTTTGCCCATCAAATTTCCCAGGATACATCTTCCATAGGCACAAACTGTCCTGTATGTGAGTCATGGAGAATCTCACATGATCCCATTGGAAGAATGTGGCAGAGACGGCTAGTGGAACCCCAAAGTTCATGCTGTCCTTTTACAGCACCTTCTTGCCTCCAGTAACTAGCTACCCATCTAGGGCTAAATTTTCCAGCCCTTCTTGCATTTGATATGGTCATGTAACTATTTCTTGCTAATGGAGTGTGAATGGAAGTATTGTGTGTCATTTCATGGCCATAGACATTAGAGTATGGATGCTTCCTCCATGGTCTTCCATTCCTACTCTACTGGCTGGATACAGATATCTACACCAGGGTTAGTGGGGCCACAGGATGGAACCTGTGAGGAGGAGTTCCACTGCCAACTTGGAGTATCCACCTTGTATTCTTATCTGAGCAAGAAATAATTTTATTGTGTTTGATGTTTTGTATATCTGTAGGTCTATTTGTTATATTAACTAGCATTACCTCATCATAGGAAATAGATTCCCTTGAATAAACCTGTGCTTATTATATCTTTGCATTTCTTTATCAATTTGAACTTGTAATGGAAAGATAATACTTGTCTACATTTCTTGTGCTTATCATATGTACAAGAGCACAAACATATATGATTGATACTTCTTAGATTTATAAATCACTTTTCTAAATTCTTCTCCCAAATTTGTCATCCATTGAGAGATGGTATGGCATAGTGATTAATTGTCTAGGCCAGTGGTTGGCAAACTCATTAGTCAACAGAGCCAAATATCAACAATACAATGATTGAAATTTCTTTTGAGAGGCAAATTTCTTAAACTTAAACTTCTTCTTAACGCCACTTCTTCAAAATAGACTCCCCCAGGCCGTGGTATTTTGTGGAAGAGTCACACTCAAGGGGCCAAAGAGCTGCATGTGGTTTGCAAGCTATGAAGCCAGAGTTCCCGGTTGCAAATATTGTCTCTGTTCCTTATTTTTGTGTGGACTTGGACAAGTTGTCTAACTTTTCTATGACTCTGACTTCACATCTGCAAAAATAGGGTAATAACACTGCCTACATCAGAGGGTTACAGGAATTAATACAGCTAAGTGCTTACCGGATTTTCTGGCTTGTAAGCATACCGTAAATGTCATTTTAAAATAATTATTCAGGTATCTTATTGTGGTTTAGCTCAGGACTTCGAAGTACCTCTCTATTTGTGTTTAGTTTTTCATAACTGTGTCAGGAGAATCCAGGAAGCGTTTCCATGAAGGGTGATGCCATTGTTAATGGGACAGAGGTAAAATCTAATATTAAATAAAATGGACTACAAAAACTAGTTACTCTGTGGATTAGGAGATCTAAAATTATGACGATGATGAGTTCATATTTTTTAGTGGTCACTGTATGTGAGGCATTGTTTTAACTTTACATATATTAGCTCATTTGATTATCACAATGATACTATGAAGTAGGTTTTATCTATCATTTTTCCTCTTTTACACATGAGGAAATAGAGGCACAGTGAGATTTAAGTACTTACCCCAGGTCGCACACTTAGGAAGTGATAAGCTGTTGTCTCAAATACAAGCAGTCTGACTGATAGGAAACACCTCTTTGTCTTTAACACCTAGCAAATGTCTCTCTTCTGTGAGGTCTTTCTCTGTCTCTGGCAGCCACCACTCTATCTTGGACTGATTTGATTGCAGCTGGAACCATGTGGTATTGTAGTTATTCATATTTCTATGAGATCCTTGTACACGTAGACTAGATTAGTGCTTTTCAAACTTCAATGTGCCGATGAGTCGCCAGAGGAACTTTGTTAAAATGTAGATTTCTGATCTAGTAGCTGTGATGGTTAATTTTATGGGCCAGCTTGACTGGGTGCCCAGATATGCGGTCAAACATTATTTCTGGGTATGTCTGTGAGGGTGTTTTTGCATGCCGTTAATTTTTAAATCTATATACTGAGTGAAGCAGATTGTTCTTCCTAATGTTAGTGGGACATATCCAATCAGTTGAAGGCCCGAGTAGAACACAAAGACTGGCCTTTAAGTAAGAGAGAATTGCTACTCCCCAACTTCCTTCAACCTTGGCTTCTTCCTGCCTTTGGGCCTGAATGGGAAAATCGGCTCTTCTGGGTCTTGAGTCACCCAGCCTTTGGACTGGCACTGCACCATTGCCTCTCCTGGGCTCTTGCTGACTTGCACTGTGAATTTTGGGACTTTTGTCAGCCTCCATAATCATGTAAGCCAATTCCCTATGATAAATTTCTTTTTCCCTCTTTCTCTATCTCTCTTCCATCCCTCCTCTCTCTCCCACTTCTCTCCTCTTCTCTCACTCTCCCATTGGTTCTGTTTATCTGGGGAACCCTGACTAATACAATAGGTCTGATATTTGGAATTTCTAACAAGTTTCTAGGTGATGCTGCTAGTCCTAAGCAGTGTGCCACATTTTGAGAAGCAAAAACAAGACTGCTTCATTCACCTATTTATCCATGGCCTTCAACACAGAGTGGATACCCCACAAATTTCTTTTTGAATATTTCAGATGAAGTTTTCTTACCACGTGAAAGATTCTGTAAAAGAAACTTCAAGTAAATAATAATAAGTGATTTTGAAAAATGTAACTTTTTAAAAATAACAGTCCAAATTTGACCTAAACAAAGAGGAGAAAAGAGAAGGGGAAATCAGAAAAATGACAGATTGTAAGAGCTGAACATTGAGGCACTGGAAAGTAAGATTAATGAGACTGATTGGGACCGACTGAATCTATCAGTGGTTAAGCATAGAGAAGATGAAATTAGTTTCAGCACTTGTGGTTTTAATAGCATGGATTTGAAACTGCACTGCCTGAATATCTTGATGTTACGTAAAATTTAGTTCCACACATTCATGCATCGAAAGTCATTTTAATCATTTGTAAGCATGATAATGTATCCATGAAGTTTGAGCCTGATAGCCGTCAGTTAGTTTCATGGGTCATTATTTTTTGCTCTGGAGATGGTGTGGCTCATTGGCTGTGTTTTCTCTTGGAACTTTGTTCCTGAGGTTTGGTTACACTATAATCAGCTCAATAAATTTAGGGTTTAATTTCTGTATGGTGAGGATTAACAATATGTTTCACCATTGACTTTTCTTGTTTTCCCCTAATGACTAAGGTTGACTGGATTTATAAGACTGTGAGTCTAAGATTAAGATGATCTCAGGAAGCCTGTAAAAGATAAAAGTATTAAAATAACAAAAGAAAACAATAGGGGTAAGACACACAGACATGCATATACAATCTAAGATGGTGTTGATTGTAAGATATCTCATTAAGGTAGGGACTGCAAAAATTGAAAAAAAATGCTGCATTATAGTAATCATGTTATAGTTATGTCACATTATTAGATAACCATATCAATTTCAGAGATTTAAAAGATATGTTTTTATTGATTTTAGAGAGAGAGAGGAAGGAAGAAGTATAGGGATATAGAAACATCCATGAGAGGGAAACATCAATTGGCTGCCTCCTGTACACCCCTCACCAGGGATCCAGCCTGCAACCCAGGCATGTGCCCTGACCAGGAATTGAACTAGTGATCTCTTGGTTCATAGGTTGACACTGAACCCCTGAGCCACACTGGCTGGGCTCAGTGATTTTTGACATGTGAAAAAAAATTGTAGTCTAAAATTCCTGAAATACATTGTGCATTTATATATACATATTATGTGTATATATAAATAAATATACATATTTATTTATACATACTCTCATATATATATATAGTTAATATTAAAATCTTTGTCTCTAGCATTTAATATTCACTGTGAAAGGCTGCATATATTTTATACAGAATGCACAGAGAATGAGTTTCTTCTGGTTCTCTATAGCTAGATTATGCGACCACTAGTGGTATTTTTAGCTTATTTGAAATGTTGGGAATGATTAAAACAGAGTCCCACTGTAATGTTCCTAGAGCTTAAGCTGTTTCAGGCTTCAAAACAAAAGCTTATTTTGACCTGTGAAAATAAGAATCTCCAGTTAACAAAAACAACCAAAAGTGATTTAGTTACTCATATGAGCTACAAGCTCTTTGATATGTCTTCATGCTATCTTGATTTTTTCTGACACTTTAGTACAGATGTGCTGCTTTTTGAAATATTATTTGATCTGAATTCTTACTTAAATTGACCCTGTTAAACCAAATTGCCAAGGTTTTCCCTTGCATGACCTTAGTTAAAATTGCATGGCAAGTTCAGATGGCGTCATACATCCAGTACTCCCAGAAGTTCAATAGAGGTGTTTGGTGTATGTGGACTTTGTGACAAGTAGCAATGAACTTTAGGTAAGAAACAATTAAAATAGCATCAATACCTACTAATCTCTTGCACTGAGGGATCAGAATTGTGAAAAAGTAGTGAACCCCAAGAGCATGATGGATATTGCAGGCCAACCAAAGTTGTCATGGAAAAGCTAATGATCATTATTTTTCATGGATGTAACTCACATTGCCAATAAACCTTTTAAATGGGTGGAAGTGTCTCTCTCAGGAAACATGTTTAGGCATTGCTAAAGTCTGTTTTTCTTTTCTTTTTTTTTCTTTTTTTAAAATTTTTTTTATTGTTCAGTTTATTAATTACATTGTTTCCCCTTTTTTATCCCCCTATATCTTCCCTCCTCCCTGTACCTATCCCACCCTCCGCCCTCATCTCCCCCTCCCCAATGTCCTCTCCCATTGTTGCAAGATTTTTGTCCAATCTCTTGCTGTACTTCCAACAACACTTTTCTCCCCAAGAATTGTCAGTCCATTCCCTCTCTATGTCCATGTTTCTGTTATAGTCACCAGTTTATCTTGTTCATCAGCCTATCAGTTCACTTGATTTTTATGTTCATTTGTTGATAGATGTGTATTTGTTGTTCATAATTTATATTTTTACCTTTTTCTTCTTCCTCTTCTTAAAGAATATCTTTCAGCATTTCATATAATACTGGTTTGGTGGTGATGAACTCCTTTAGCTTTTTCTTATATGCGAAGCACTTTATCTGATCCTCAATTCTGAATGATAGCTTTGCTGGATAGAGTAATCTTGGTTGTAGATTCTTGCTCTTCATTATTTTGAATATTTCTTGCCACTCCCGTCTGGCCTGCATCGTTTCTGTTGAGAAATCCGCTGACAATCGTATGGGTGTTCCCCTGTAGGTAACCAACTGTTTTTCTCTTGCTGCTTTTAATATTCTCTCTTTATCTTTTGCTCTTGGCATTTTAATTATGATATGTCCTATATTTTGGGGTTCTGTGTACTTCTTGGGCTTTTAAGTCAGTTTCTTTCACCAGGTGGGGAAAGTTTTCAGTCACTATTTCTTCAAGTAGGTTTTCATTAACTTGCTCTCTCTCTTTTTCTGGCACCCCAATAATTCGGATGTTGGCTTGCTTGAGGTTGTCCCAGAGGCCCCTTACACTATCTTCAATTATCTGAATTCTTTTTGTTTCTTGCTTTTCCAGCTGAGTGGATTTTGCTTCTTTGTATTTCAAATCTTTGACTTGGTTCTTGTGGCCCTCTGGACTGCTTTTAGGACTTTGTGTAATATTTTTTATTTCAGCCTGTGTATGCTTGATTTCTAGTTGGTCCTTTTTTTTATCTGTGAGGGTCTGGTTTGTATCCTCAGAGGTCTTGCACATTTCCCTGAGGGTCTCATTCATTTCTTTGTAAGTATAATTCATCTCCTTGTAAATCTCATTCATTTGCTGGTTGGTCTTGTTTATTTCCTGGTTGGTCTTGTTTATTTCCTGGTAATTCTCATTAAGTTGATCGGCCTTTTGTAGGAGCCTCTTGAAAAGCCTTATAACCGTGGTTTTGAACTCTATGTCTTGTCGTCTTTTCTCCTCCATTTCTTTCACACCTGATTTCTTTCCATGTCTCTGCATGGTGGCTGCTTTATGTGGTGGCTATCCTCAAAGGGACAGTGGCTCAGTCTCCCCAGTTACCTGAGGTGGGTACTCTTACTGCAATCCTTTATGGGTTGTATTCAGTGTTTTTGAATTTAAACCCAGCTTTTTGTTGTTAGCCCTAGGAGGGTTTGACCTCCAGGCCAATTGTCTGTGAAGCTCAGCTGTGCTCAGGTTGGATGGGCGGAGTCTCCGGGCCAAGCAGACAGCGTTAGCTCCACCCTATGCGGCCCCAGGGGCTCTGTGCCGGGGGCAATGGCTGCCAGCACCTCTGAGAGAGAGCCGCTGTGGAGCTCCACCGGCTGCCGGCTGCCGGGGAATTCAGACTTTCCCCAAATGACTTTGCATGCGCAATGTCTCACCCAGGGTCGTAAAACAAAGCAGTCTGACGGTTTTCCGAATGAGAGACAAGTCGCGGTGCGCTCTCTGCGCCGTCACGCAGCCGAGCTGTTCGCGGGAGAGCTGCCTTCTCCACAAGCCGGCAGACCCGGCAGCACCCGAGCTTCGGCGTGCCCTCCCACTGTCCAGTTTTCACCCCGTGTGCTAGTGGGTTCCCTGGACTTCGCCCAGAGCTGGAGAATCTGTCCAGTGGGACGCCCCTGTCTCCCCGTTCGAGAAACCTGGCCGGTTTTCAGCCGCCCGCCCTCTCCGCGGCGCGCACTCCAAACCTCTCTCCGTGCGAATCTTTCAACGCCGTCCACCGCCGCTCTCCGGGTCACAGTGTCTTATCTTCACTTTTATTTGTGGAATTTTCACTCGGCGAGCGTTCTGGTGATTCTGGAAGGTGTTTGTTCCTTCGTTAAGTTGTAGTATTAAAATTGCTGAGTATGACGGCAAGATAGGTGTTTTGCCTTTGCCGCCATCTTAGTTCTCCCTGTTTTTCTTTTCTTCTCCCACTCCTCAAGGTCCCTTTACAAGATTGATTATTTATGTCGAGCCTTGTTTTATTTCATGCTTTCTGTTGGCATCTTGTATTTGATCTAACAAGGCTAGCTTACTCACTGCTAAAGCAGGAGCTAGAAGGGGAGCATTAATGGGTTACCAAGAAATCAAGGGTATCTAGGGGTCAGAGACAATGAAATCTCATTTTTAAAAAGAGAAGGACTATGGGCATTCGGCACAATGTTATTATTATTATACAATGTCTTGAAAAAAAAAGAGTTCACACTATTTAAATAATGATAGGATGTACAATATACTTGCAGTTAACAGGAATTGAGAGTTTCCTGTGAGCCAGACACTCTGGCAACAATACTAGAAGGCAGATCCTCTTACTAGACTGGTTTTGCAGGTGCAGACCCTGAATCAGAAGTGTTAGATAACTTGCTTAAATGTGTCAGTCAAGGTCCCAGCAAGAAACACATTCAAATTGGGTAACTAGAGGAGAGTTTGTTAAAGGGATTGTTTACCAGAGTATTGGCAGGGTTTAGGGAAACTATCACAGAGTTAAAGCACTGTGATCCATTTCTGCCCATAGGATTGAGAAGATGGGGGAAGGAACAATTCTTGTATTTAAAACTATATGGAGAGGACCATCTGACAGGATCTGCATATTTTGAGAGAGATATGTTGCCAGACCCAGAGATTCTGCAAGAATGAAGCTGGGAGAATAAATATCCAACCTCACTCTTTTTCTGCACTCAGCGCCTACCTTTGGTTGGAGTCTTTCATTAGCTGAATCCCACTGGAAGCTAGAGGACAAAAGAGCCCATTGATAACACCCCTGTGGCTCAGCCTCCTGGGGCCCAGAGTAGGATGGAGTGTGATGTCCCATGTCCCTAACCACTGTCTCATGATACATGTCTTCAGTCCACCTTCAGAATGAATACAGGATTTAAAAAAAACCCACAAAAAACTCTAGAGAAACGTCTTAGCAGCCCCAAACATCACTTATTTGTTCTTTACTGTTCACTTAAAATTTCACCAAACTTTCATTTCTAGTATTACATAGTTCTGGAAGAACATCTTGTCCTTCTCTCCCCAGGCTGTATGAAGTTCAGGTTTATCTTTGGCTCTTCATGACTATGTGTTTTGTTACTTCAGCACATTGTGTGGAGTGTTCTTTTATTTTTGGAAGTGTTTCTCCAATAATTTTTAGTTGAGAATAAATAAGTTCTTATCTTAAAGTGCTCCTTAAGCTAGGTGGATCTGGGAACATTTTGTAGTGTCAAGAAAGTATTTCTAAAAAGACAAGAAAATTGCCTTTTAGTATTTGTGTCAAAAAGCCAAATTGTTTGGAGAGAAATAATCCTCCTTGTGAAAAGGCAGAAAAATGAATAAATAATTGTCTATTTTATACTGAAATGTAGTTATTTCCATTGATACCTGACTCGTAAGGATTAATTATGCAGTTGTGTTTCCCAAAGTATACTTCAATGATATATGGCAATGATATAATAAATTTCCTTCTTATTCAAACACTTTTTCTTTAAAAAAATCATTGATGTTCAGTGACTAGTAAAGTTGAGTAGATTCAACTTTCCATTTTTATGTTCACTTGCTACAAGGTATGTATTGGAAGTGTATTAGGGTTTACCAGTTATAGTGATCTTGGTTTTTATTTTTTATTGTTGAAAAAGTGTAACGAAGATTTTATATGTTCATATAAGATTATATTAATAATGATGTTTTGACCAGAGCAAGCTATTTTGTGTAGAGACTATGGAGCCCAGGTGACCAGGAGTTCTCATTCAGTTAGCATGGGTATTAGTGGCCCTGGTGGACAGTCAGTTTGTTGAATATCCTACTTGATCATAGTAAAAACTAATGTCTGTATACAGTTTTAAAACTTACAAAGTTTACATGCATTCATTATTTGATCTAGTCTGCAGGCTTATGAGGAAATTATGTATGAAATAGAGAGATATGGGAGGAAGAATTAGGCAGTGACACATTCCATATACCATTTTATTTAAACTTCATATTATAAGCGCACAACCATTTTTTGTTCAATTCAATTTCATAAGCATTTAACAGCATCTAATATATGTCAAAAGTAGTTCACAAGAGAGCTATATTTATGTGTCACCTCAGTTAAATCCATGGGTATAGATGGTATCTCCCAGGAAGACCACACAGAGAAAAAATGAGTGGTGGTGGGGAGGAGGGAGGGAGGGCTGACATAAAAGATATCTCCAAAGAGCATGACTGACATGGTAGGAGAAGAAACAGTGGAGAGTAGAGATAGAAGCTAAGGGAAGAGATTCAGGAAAATGGGAGTGTTAGCAATGTCTGGAGTTGCAGAATGCTGCCATTTAGATAAGACTGCCGTTTGGCATTTAGGAAGATTGCTATGAGTGGGATGTAGAGTAGGCAGTGTGGGTTCTGAGGATAGAGAGTAGCAGGTAACCTCCTCCCCATTTCACCTAGAACTGACTCTGCACAAAGGAGTCTTATTTAAGTCAGTTTGAATAGTCTGTTAGCAGCTCTTGGAAAAGGTTTGTTGGGGAAGGAGAGTGAATTCAGCTTTTGGCTTAAATGAAGGTTCTGGATTATTTATGGATTTAATTTATCCCTGTGAGCCATGTCCCCACTTGACATAGGCTATCAAGAGTTAGTGCATTCTTTTCTTTTTGAAAAAGGAGGAAGAATATTTAATCACAACTGAGTTGCACTAATAGAGATTTTAATAAAATTGGGCTGAGCTCGGACCGGGAGGTTGAATAAGCAAGTGGAGAGTGAATGTTCCTTTGGGTACACTCTGTGCATTGGCATAATTCGTAGGACTGAAATATAGTATTTAATCCAAAGTACCCACAGGGTTTTCATAAGTACAGTTTAATTTAAAGTCTATGCAAACACATGCAGTACATAAATACAGTTTACTGGGAATTTTAAGCCTTCCTGTAACTTAGATAAAACTTTAAAAGAAAATCTTTGATAAATTTGATAGCAGCCTCATTTAAATTAGCTTACCTTTCATGGAAATTAATGTAAAGGCTGAAATGCTTCCCCTCTCACACACTCAGCCTTTCTTAAAGATAAGAGAGAAGACCTGGAGAATTATCACCATCTGGAGCTTAGAGAGCTTCTTTGCTTTGCAGTGAGGAAACTGAGCATAGACATCACTTGTCCAAGCTAGGATGTCATGCCACAGCTAGGAAAGTAACTGAGTTTAGGGTATTTGCTATGGGCAAAACTCACATTACTACCAATGCTAGCGATAGAAAAACAACATGAGTAAAGTCCTACCAACTCTTATAATTCCTCTCTAGACCTCTTAAATCCTACTAGAATTTTCTTTCTAAAAATGAATGTTAATGCCATTGCTTCCATGTAAAGGTCTTCAATGACTCCCCAGTATCTATGGTGTGAAGTCCAGACTCTTGAATAATAACCAGGCTTCTGCCCATTTCTTTGTTCCTATGTATTCAGCCCCTACTCCTCAAGCTTCATTTTTCAGACAGACCTGCTCACATGCAGTTCCAGACTTGTGTACTTATACCTTTTCACTCTCTCTTCTTGGCATTTCTCCCCTGCCCACCTCCCTTCCTTCCAAGGATTTAACAATGCCAGAGCATCTTCCAAACTCAGCCTAAGCATAACCACCCCCCAGAAGTCTTCCCACACCTCCCTTTTGGCTCTTGTTCTAGAACATTGCATATTCTAGGATAATATCTGCCACATTGATTGGCAGTCATTTGTTTACATGTTTGACTATTCGACTAGGAGACCCTTGAGTTCAGAGAAACTTATTCAAGTTTACATCCGGAGTGTACAAGGCCTGGCATGTGTAGATGCTCAGTAATACTTATGGAATCGAATTGAATAACAACAACAACAACAATAAATCCAAATCGTTATGAACCCTTAATAGAGAATTTAGGTGAGATTATCCATGAGTCCTTATAAGTTTGAAACTGCTCTCTTTGTCCATCTCTTCCTTTAATTCTCCATAACCTGATAGAGATATTGTTGGATGTGCTGTTCCTCAGGGTCATTATATGCATTTATTCCTCCCTTTGTGCCCTTATCCATGGCATTATCCCTGCTTGGCAAGCACACCCTCCTTGCTTATATAGAAGTTATTGACCACCTATATGTGTGACATTGCAGTGGGCTCCTAACTTGAACTTTCTAACTAGGATTCCAGCATTCTAGGCCTCCTCATACTTGCATCTTCTTCTAACCAACAGTCAGAGCTCTCTGTATCACTTCCTATAGGGAATGCATATTTGATAATAAGTATATACTATTCATGATTATTTTTCGTTCTGAGCATACATTTTGATCCCACTAAATTATAAGACTCTTAAGGCCAGGAACTGCCCTAACTTCAGGAAGCGCCTTTATAAATCTTGACTAATGATCAAAAGGACTCGGGTGACTTTTTAATGGTGAGCTTCTGTGATTTTGCTACTGGGATCAGAGAGTGTGTTATTCATGGTGGAAGATTAGGATGGCTGTAGTCAGGGATTCTGGTTTTGAAGAATGAGAAGTGTAATTGTTCAAGTTCATTAAAAGTAACTATATCTCAGAGAGGATCATGTAAAGATTTCCCCAAACTGCAGTGATTATAGATAATATAATAGCAATTAAAATCTGTCTTCCCTAAAATAAGTATTAAATGAATGAATAAATAATGTCCCCTTGAAAAGGCCCTTATTCCAATTAAAAGCCAACTGCAGTAACATTTTAGGATTTCAACCCTTCTTTCCTGCCAGGAGGTGTCATGTCATTTATTGAAAGAAAACAACACAGGACAAACGCTTTCCTGTTAAAACATATGGGTCAAGGGGAAGTCAAAGCAATCAGAGGATCATTGGAGAAAAACCTTTAGGTCTGGCAGCTGGGAGAGCTCTGGGGCAGAGGCAGTGGGAGAAACTTCACGTGCTGAAGGGAAAGAGCCCTGTTCCCCTTATTCCTTCTCACTTGCTTAACCCACCAGAAATGACCACAAGTTAAACAGTTACATTCTGTCCAAATACTAAAAGCAGTGACAATTCAACTCAGCCCAGAAGCTTGTGTGCAAATTTACTGAGACATCATATAAAATGTTAGATCAGAGACAATTCTGTGTTTTATTGTGTGTGTGTTTTGTTTTGTTTGTTTTGAGAGAATCTGAAAGTGTATTTTGAGAGGCTATCCCTCTCAGACCTCAAATCACAAAAAGCTATGATAGCTAAAATATTTTAGTACACCTCCACCGATTGAAAAATCTATCATTCCTTGGTTGTTTTCCTTATGTGTGTATGCTTCATGTTATACTGTACATGTAAAAGATAAAAAAGTGCCTGTAACCAATATCCTCTTGCTTTTGGTCTTCACGGGGATGAGTAGTAGAAAAGCCTTAACTATGTTTTTCCCTTCCTAGGGACAGCAGGGAAAGAAACTAGATTACCCTCAAAGGAAAGGCATTTGGAAGTATTTCCAAAAACCATGGCCCTTCCACATAAAAATCAATTATATGATTCCAGAGATAACATAAAACAGTGGCAAAGGGCAAATTTTGCCCCCTATAAATATTGTTGAGATGACTAGTTAGCAATTTGGTGAGAAACTCAATCCAAGCCATCTAGCAAAATAAATATAACAAATGGAAAATATAAAAATTGAACTATAGTTCAGCATGAAGTAAATAACCTTAAAGTGTATTAAACTTTAATGGAGGTATACTTTGCATGCTTGAGGTTTAGACAGGGCTTAAAGATGACTTTATGACACGTGGAGATTTATAGTAATTGTACTGACTGTCCAGCACTGTGTCCCCAGCAGCATCTGGCACATAGAGGGTCCAAGAACTACTTGTAGGTGTGGGGATGCATGGACAGCTGGATGGATGTGTAGACCCTTCAGTCTGATAGGCAAGGAGAGGTGTCTGTGTGCATGTACATGTCCTCGCTGTCTTTGAACCTGGAGAAAGGAGATGAAAAGACCTTCTGGGACCATCAGCTACCACTTCTGACACCTTAGGGCTGCGCTATTCTTCATGTTTTCTGGGAAGAAGGTACAGAAGAGGAGGAGATTTTGAAACAGAAAAATAAAATAAAAAAGTTCTTTCAAGGATGTAGGATGAGGAGTACATGTGTTTGGGGGGAGGTGTGAACTTATAAATGTTCTTTGAGCAATTTTAATCCTCTTACTTCATTTGTGGTAGCAAAGAAAATAGTTGCCTCTCTTGCTGATGGGGAAAAATGAATTTGTTTGAAACACAGTATTAAAGGAGGGCTTTATGGATACCCTAGACTGCCAGAAAGATGAACAAGTGGATCCTGGAACAAATTAAGCCTGAAACATCCCTACTACTAATATGTGCCTTCAGAGAGCTATAGAGAACTCTTAACACACAACCCTTACCTTGAAGTTTATCATGTAAAATACCTGGCTTTTCTTAGTGTTTTCCTTGTGGCATTGTGTTTTCAGAGAATGCTCAGTATTAGACTTCTGCACATTAATAGCCTTAGAGACATATAGATCCAGAATACATTATAGTCATTTGTCTTGGCCTTGTTCGTGTGTTGAGTTCATCACTGTTTTATTTTCAGCACAGCTCCTTCTTCCCCTCTTACTGTAGCGTTATTAATAGTAATAGGAGCTTCCCAGCTTCAGTCAGCGGCATGCCTGAGAGGAATGTTCAAAAGAGATAGGAGGGATTCATCTCCCAAGTAATTTGTATGCCAGGGAGCACCACTCCTCAGAAACCATGTTGTTGTGTTGTTTTTTTGTGTGCAGCTGATGCAGTTCATAACAGGGCTGGCATGGAGAGGTGAATGAACCCAGCAACCAGGGCAGACAGGGACAAACTGGAGCTTAGGACTAAAGCCTTCTTCTCCCCACCCCAGGGCTAGACAGGTGCAAAGGGTGGACCAGGTAGAGGCACCAGCTGGCAGTAGGAAGAAAGAACAAGCAGGTAGGCAGACCACAGCATCTAAGTGCTCATGGGGCTGTCCCGGAAGAGGATCTGAACAAAGAGAGCAAGGTATATAGGAGATGATTAAGTGTCATGGTTAAGAAGAGCAGCTTTTGGAAATAACCCATGTTCATCAACAGGTGAATGTGTAAGCAAAATGTGGTATATACATACAATGGGATATTATTCAGCCTTTAAAAGGAATGAAATCTTGCATATGCTATAACATTGACGAACCTTGAGGAAGTTATGATAAGCAAAATGAACAAAACCCCCCAAATACTGTGTGATTTTACTTATCTGAGTTTCATAGATTAGTCAGATTAATAAAGACAGAAAGAATGATGTTGCCAGGGACTGTGGAAAGTGGGAATGGGTGTTGTATAATGCATATAGAGATTAAGATTTGCAAGATGAGAAAGTTCTGGAGATTGGTTATGCAGCACTGTGAATGTACTTAACAGTACCAAACTGTATGCTTAAAAATGGGTACTATGGCCCTGGTCAGATCGTTTGGCTAGTTGGAGCATTATCCCGTACACCAAACAGCTATGAGTTTGATTCCAAGTCAGGTTCGATCGTGGTCAGGGAGGCAACCAATTGATGTTTCTCTCGCTCTCCTTCTTCTCTCTCTAAAATCAATAAAATACCCCATATCTTCGGATGAGTATTTTTTAAAAAAACATGTACTATGTTAAATTTTATGTGTATTTTGCTACAATTGGAAAATTTAAAAATCAGACATATTCTAAGAAGAAAAAGAGAGAGAAAGACAGCTTTGAAGACAGGCTATCTGAGTTCAGATTCTGGCAGAGACTGATTTGGGGCAAATCAGTTAAGTTCTCTGGGCTTCGGTTTCTTTCTGTTATGGCCGTGACAATAATGGTACCTGTAGTATAGGATTGTAGTGGGGATTAAATGAAATACTATATATAAAGCCTCTAGCACTTAGAAGAGCACAAAAGTGTTAATTTTCATCACTGTCATCAGGAGAATATGCAGCATTTAAAGTGTACAAGCAGGTAATATGATTTAGGATGCTGGCGAGTAGTTTAAGGCCAGATACCAAGTTCACACTGTGGGACAAGACCTCAGTCCTTAGTGGGTCTGTAAAGAGCAAGGTGTGGCCTCCCGGAATCTGTCCAGCAGGAATTGATGCTGACCCGCTGCTGCTCCCAGATTAGAACATCCAGTCATCTCCCCTCCAGGTAGGACCCAAGGTGAGTAGAGAATAAAATTAGAGGGGCCTGACAGCAGCTCAGTAGCCCAGTCACCTACGTAGGTATTCCTCTCTGGACACTGCTGGTGAGTCTGGTACTTTTACCCTTTCCATCAGGCGGGAACTGGTGGCCTGCTTTCTGAAAGAATTACAATTCAGAGCACCATAGGCCTTTTGAATTAAAACACCTTCCTGATTTCTTCCAGACACGATCAGATTACAAAACAAGCGCAGGTCAGGGGAGTATCCTCTTTCAATACTGTGCAGTCTTGACTGTTATTACCTGACAGAGCATGAGGTGGCAGACACTCTTGTTTCTGGAGCCTTTCCACTTCAGCCATTTCTTCTCGTGTTGTTCTGGAAAGCAAGACCAGACAAGCACATGATGTTGGGAGGCTTTCTTAGTGGCACATCAGCTCAGAGGTGTCCCTTGTTTCAGTCTCTGAACATGGGGTGACACTTCAGAGTTCAGCCTGCTAAGAGAGCGGCACGCACTCCCATGAGCTGTCAGGTTGCTAATCATCACGTTCAATTATCCCGAAGCTCTAATTAAGGGAACTCAGGTCTGAGCCCATATTTAAGAGGTCTCCTTGTCAGCTTCATTCTGGGGTTTAAATAGAATTTTTAATGATGGTAGAGCAAACAGAAACATTTCCTCCTTCTGCTGAAAGGAGCAGAGGAATTGCCCTTTCTGATGAGGGCAGGCTCACTGGTGGGAAAAATGGGTGGTATTTGCTGGGAGAGGTCACTTACATTCTCTTTTGGTTTCCATTCAAGTCCTGCAAGCAATGCATTCGATCACAACTGCGGGCTTAGATGTCAGAGCGCTCATTTTCATAAATAGGCCTGGAAAACATAATCACACTCACCCCATGCTATTTTCAGATTTGGAGTAACTTTTCAGAATGCACTCTTAATTAATACTGACTTATAATAGTTAAGGCCAGAGTTCCAAGGCAGCTTGGTATAATTTGATTATAGAAGAAAATTGTGAATTTTAAAAATAAAGTTTGTTCCTGCCTCCTTTTTTTTGTATGTATGTATATGTGGGGATAGAGGGGTAGCTTCTTAGGTGGGCTATTTTTATGTAGACATCTCTAAGTCTGCAATAAAATACCATACAGGCATTTCCCACGTTAGACACACCTGATTTGTGAATGCTTCTTGCATTTTTGGTGCCAGTTACATAAGAACCCTCCCCTACCTGCCTCACTGCAAAGCCACTCTGCTCTCCTTCCCCTCTTGCCATTTGCTGCCTCCAGAAAACAGTCGTAGGATCTTTGGCTATTGAGGCCAGCCCAAGTCTGACTTTGGGGAATTTCTGATCAGCCACCTCTTTTCCATAACTTCCTTTCTTTCTCTTGAAGCAATTATTCATGCAACACAGTTGCTGTGTATTCTCTGATTTTCATTACTCTGGATTCTGCTCATTCTTTCTTGGGCAAATTATCTCATATACATCCTACAGGGTTTAAGTCACTGGGCTTTAAATCAGGACTGTGTAAGTCTTGGTTCTCTCACTTATCTATCAGCAGTATGACTTTGGTCAAATTATTTTGCTTTCCATATCTCAGTCTTCCCATCTATAAAACTGAGATAATACAATTATTTTTACCTCGTAGCCAAGTTGTGAGGTTCATGTAAAACTTTGTTGGGTGTGGTGGCAACCTATTGTAAATGCTTAAGAATGTGAGTTGTTGATATTGTTTGTTATTATTTAAAAATATTTTATTGATTTTTTTTTAAAGAGAGAGAAGGGAGAAGGAGAGAGAGAAACATTGGTGTGAGACTGGAACATGGACTGCTGTCCCCTGCCCACCCTTTATTAGGGATTGGATTGAATCTGTAACCCGGGCATGTGACCTGACCGGGAATTGAACCAGCAACCTTTTGGTGCATGGGATGATGCTCAACCAACTTAGCCATTCTGGCCAGAGCTTAGTTTCTTTTTCATTTTTATCTTGTACCCTGCCTTTTCTTTCTTTTTCTACTTTGTACAGATATGTTTGAGAAAAACAGGTGTGTTTTCTTTTCTCTTTTGATTATCTCCCCACCATTTCTGTGTTTTTCAAGTTGGTATAGAGGTGACAATAGGCAACAGTCAGTCCCAGTGAGAGCTGGCCTGAGTGGGTGTGCCCTGCCACAGAGAGCTGCTTAACAACTTAACTTTGTTCTCCTGCTGTTCTCTATTACTTAGTAGTCCTAAGTGACCCTTTTTACAGCTGCTAAAGAACAGAGTAATGCACTTGAATCAAGAAAAGCAAAACCATCTGCTTGGGAGGGGAAGGGTGGAACATCAGACATATTAGCAGCGAATGCTATGTCTTGAAATTTTTAACAAGACCTCTTTAGAATTCCAGAATTTCTACCTTAATCTTCATCCTCTTCAAATTCAGACTGCTTTTTTTTAAAAAAAATATTTCTTTATTGATTTCAGAGAGGAAGGGAAGAGAGAGATAGGAACATCAATGATGAGAGAGAATCATTGACCTGCTGCCTCCTGCACCTGGGTTGCACAAGCCTGCAACCCAGGCATGAGCTCTTGACTGGAATCGAACCCAGGACCCCCCAGTCCGCAGGCTGACGCTCTGTCCATTGAGCCAAGCCGGTCAGGGCTCAGACTGCTTTTTGAGTCACACAATTATTCAAGACACATGGAAAAAGCAAATATTTTTTCTTAGTTGATTTTTCTGCTTTGTATATTTATTAGTATTGTGATAATATCCTGTTTTATTGAAATTTCATAGCATTTCAGTCATATCAAAGGTTAAAATTATTTCTGTGGGAAAAAGAAGCTCTAAGTCCTTATCACCTAACTAATGAAATAAGTTTTTAGAAGGTCACAGTTTGTTAGTGGGAGACCAAATGTATAGCATGATATGTAAGATGCAAGTGACTTTTGACTAGGCTCAACCTCCATTCTGTCTAGATAAGACATTTATCAGGAGAGATCTAATAATTCATTGAATGTCAAATGCAAATGGTATTTCTCTAGAATTGGGTTGACTGTTGTATTAGTCCAGCTTCTCCAGAGAAATAGGACCATAATATATATATATATATATATATAATGAGATTTATTATAGGATTGGCCCATGAGGTTATGGAAGCAGAGAAGTCCTGCAATCTCCTGTCTGCAAGCTTGAGAGCCAGTAAAAGTTGGTGATATAATTCAGCCTGATTCTGAAAGCCTGAGAACCAGGGGACTGCTGGCATTAGTTTGGAGTCCAAAGATCTGAGAACCAGGAGCTCCAATGCTGAGGGCAGGAAATGACGGACACACCAAATCAAGAAGCAAGATAAATCATTTTCCCTTCTTCCCCCTTTTGGTTCCATTAGGGAGCCCCTAAGAAAGGACTGGATAATGCCCATCCACAATGTGGAGGTTGAATCTCTTTACTCAGTCTACTGCTTCAAATGCTAATCTCTTCTGGAAACAACCTCACAGACACGCCCAGAAAGAATGTTTTACCAGCTATCTGGGCATCCCCTTAGCCCAGTCAAGTTAACACATAAAATTAATCATCGCAGCTTTTTAATCCCCTCTATAAGAGTAACTGTTGTACTTTAGGTCATATTTACTATCATGACTTTGAGAGAAGTACAAAGGCTATATCCATGGATCTTTAGCACTTAAAGTTGTATTAAAACCCAATTGAATTTCTAGAAATGTAAATACAGAATTTGTGCGCTTACATTTTTAAATTAGGGAGGTTAAATAACTTGCAGGTCTGGTTTTGGACTACCTTGAGTAATTTGCCAACATTCAGCCCATTTCCCTGGCCCACCCACTGGTTCAATCAAATAAAGAATTTTAACACCAGGCATTTATAAGGGAAAGGGAAATGAGATTCATTATGTGGATTCTTCAATAAGAAAGAGAGAGAGAATTCATACCTATTTCTGTATTTTCTTACTTCTCAGCCCACGTTATCATTGTCTTTGGCAGGCAAGTGGTCCTCAAATTGTAATTTATCTACATACACCGGTGCATGAAATTCATGCAAGGGTGTGGGAGGGTGTGCCTCAGCCTGGTGGCACCCTCTCCAATCTGGGACCCCTTGAAGGATGTCCTACTGTGAGTTTACAAAGATCAGGCCTAAACTGGCAGTTGGACATCCCTCTCACAATCTGGGACTGCTGGCTCCTAACCACTCACCTGCCTGCCTGCCTAAATATTGCCCCTAACCACTCTGCCTGCAGGCCTGCTTGCCCCCAAATGCCCCCCCTCAACCTAATCACCCCCAACTGTCTCCCAGTGCCAGTGTGCTTGCCCCCAATTGCCTCCCCTGCTGGCCTGCTCACTCCAAACTGCCCCCCCTCCGCTGTCCTGATCACCTCCAACTGACTCCCACTGATGGCCTGCTCACCCCTAACTGGCCCTCCTGCTGGTCTGCTTACTCCCAACGGACCCGCTCACCATCAGCCTGATCACCCATAACTGCCGTCCCATCCTGGCCTGATCACCCACAACTGCTCTCCCCTCTTGACCTCTAAATGCTTCTACCTCGGCCCCGCCATCATGGCTTTGTCCAGAAGAACATCCAGAAGGTCTCCTGGAAGGTCTCCCAGTCTAATTAGCATTTTCCCCTTTTATTAGTATAGATAGAGGCCTGATGCCAGGGTGGAGGCCAGCTGGTTTGCCCTGAAGGGTATCCCAGATCAGGGTAGGGTTACCTTGGGATGTGGGGTGGCCTGGGTGAGGGATATGGTGGTTTGTAGGGTGGCCACGCCCCCATGAGGCAAGGATCCCTGCTGGGGGGCACGTATGGCCAGCCTTGGTGAGGGGCTGATGGCTGTTTGCAAGTTGGCCACATCCCCTTCAGGGTCTGGGTTCCCACTGGGGTACCTGGTAAGCCTGGGTGAGAGGCTGATGGCTGTTTGTCAGGCTGGCCATGCCCCCTGATAGCCTAAGCTTCCAGCCCCTCCTTTTTATTTTTCTAGCTCCTCTTTGAGCAGAGGCCAGGGCCAGCTGGAAGCAGGTATCTAGGATTTATTTGTCTTCTATAATTGAAACTTTGTAGCCTTGAGTGGAGGCCAGGGCCGGCCAGGGCGGGTGGGAAGCTTGGCTTCCTCCATTGCTGGGGGCAACCCAAGCCTCCTGCTCGCTTCAGCTCTGTGGCTGCTGCCATCTTTGTTGGGTTAATTTGCATACTTGCTCTGATTGGCTGATGGGTGTAGTGGAAGTATGGTCAATTTGCATGTTTCTCTTTTATTAGTTAGGAGTGTCACAAAAAATGTATACACACACTTTGAATAATTATAAAGGCAGTATTTATTAAAATACATATTATTTTAGAGCTATCAGCTACTAAAGTGTACTATATACATTTTTGGGGGGACACCAAAAAAACATGTTTGAATTACCTGGAAAAAACAGATATTAACATAGACATTCCTGGCACTTTCTCTAGAGCTCCTGACTTAGAATTTCTGGAGTTGGAGGTTTGTTAAATTGCATGGCTAACAGCCCCCTAAATGATCTTCATGAACTCTAAAGTGTGAGAACCACTGATCCAGACAATCTTCCTTGGGGTATATGTGATTGACAGTGAGTGTAGTGGTAATTGCCCCTTTTATTCAGGAGCTGGTTTTGCTGAACCTTCATTTTTTAGATCCTTGACTTCTTTGAGGTAGATTCATTGGGCTCTATATATTAATTTGCTAAGGGCACAAAAATAAAATGCCACAAACTGGTGGCTTAAACAACATAAATTGATTTTCTCACAGTTCTGCAGGCTGGAAGTCCAAGAACACAGTGTCACAGGGTTGGTTTCTGGTGAGGTCTCTGTCTTTGGCTTGCAGATGGCTGTCCTCTCTATCTCCATGTGGCTTTTCCTTCATGTATGTGTGTTGTTTGTGCTTAATCTCCTCTTCTTATAAAGACACTAGTCATATTGGGTTAGGGACCATCAATATAACTTCATTTTTAACTATTTACCTCTTTCAAGGCCCTATCTTTCTATCTCCCAATACAGTCACCTTCTAAGGCACTGGTAGTTAAGACTTTAACACATGAATTTTGTGTGTACGTAAACAATTCAGTCCATAATAGTCAAATGGACCTCAAAACACTATGAATAAGTGAAAGATGAACACTTCAGATTTCTTGTGCAGTTCCTTTACCCATCCCAGCTTCTGTCTAACAGAGCCTCCTCCTGATTGTTGTATCGGTCTCTCTCCTCCAAGGCAGTGGGCATGAAGCAGGGACAATGATAACTTGCTTTTTGGTTGACTCTTCCCCCTAAGCTCCATATCTATGAATATAGGAGAGTTTAATGACTATTGGCTCAACTGCTTTAAATGATTATGAGCAGTAGTTCTTGAAAGGAATGTGAGAAGCCAAGACTCTTTTCAAAATGAATATTAAGATCTTCATTGCTTGTATTTATTTATTTATTTATTTATTTATTTAATTTTATTTTATTTTACTGGATGGCATCTGCACTGATTGTGCAAGAGCAATGGTGGTGAAAACTGTTGGTGCTTCAGCATGAATTGAGAAGTAGCACCACACTGTACTAGCAATCCTTATAAATTTACCACTGTGCATTTGCACTGCAGAAAAATATACCAGTTTCACTTAAAAGTGCCCTTGATGAAATAGTAAAAATTGTTGTTTACTAAATCTTAACCCTGGAACACACAACTTTTTAGGATTCTATTTGCCAAAATGGGAAGTATACACAAAGCACTTCTCTACATAAACATTCAGCGGCTGTTTGGAAGAAAAGCACTTCTGTGATTGAATTATCAACCAAACTGGCCTCTTTATTTAATGAATCACCATTTTAACTTCAAAAAACAAGTGATAGATGGAAATATGATTATTCACACTTATGTAGCTGGCAGACATGTTTGCAAAAATGAATGAAGTGAGTCTATTGCTTCAAGAAAAGCAACTGACAGTATTTGTTGCTAATAATAAAATTCAAGCTTTCAAGTAAAATTAGAATTTTGGAAAACTTGTGTCTGTTACTATGAGCTTGATAGCTTACCAACTGTTGAAGTTTTTTTTTGTTTTCTTTTGGTGAGGTTGGTGATTAATAGATGTGCCTTTAAAGTATGACATAGCTATGGCCAGGTAATTTGGTTGGTTAGATTGCCATCCCGATACACCAAGGTTGGGGGTTCAATTTCCAGACAGGACACATAAAAGAATCAAGAAATAAATGTATTACATAATATTTTTAAATTTTTATTTATTGATTGATTTTAGAGAGAGAGGAAGAAGAAGCATTGATTTGTTTTTCCACTTAATTATACATTTATTTCTTGATTCTTTTATGTGTCCTGTTTGGGGATTGAACCCCCAGCGTTGATGTATTGGTGTATTGGTATATTGGTATATTGGTGTATTGGGATGATGCTCTAACCATCCGAGTTACCTGGCCATAGCTATATCATACTGTAAAGGCACATCTAAACTGATGAACAAAAAGATAGATACAGAGACAGTAAAGCATCAAACAAACTGTCAAATTACAACAGGAAGGTTAGGGAGAGGTGGGGGAGACAAGAAATCAACCGAAGGACGTGTATACATGCATAAAAGCATAACCAATGGGGAGTGAGGGCATGTACTGGAGTGGGTTGGGGGTGGGGCAATGAGAAGATATGTACACATGTAATACCTTAATTAAAAAAATGGAAAAGATATGTAATTAAATGTGTCAATATTTGGAAAACTGCCATAATCCACTAATATACAATTGGCCAGTCAGAATCTTATAAATCATGCATGAGTAAAAGATCCATTCAAAGTGCAAGGTAGACCAACAAATTTTTATGTAATAGAGTATAAAAAGTTCATTTAGGAAACTACCAATTGTAAGGTTTTGGGATATTATTAGAGAAAAATATTCAAAATTATCTTAAAGGGTTATAACAAATACTCTTTACTTTTCCAACTACATATCTGAATGAGGCTGAATTTTCCTCATTTACTTTAACCAAAAGCATATCATAGCAAAATAAATTAAATGCAAAAGAAGATATAAGGATCTAGCTGTCTTCTATTTAAGCTAAACATTGGAGTTGCAAATACAGAGTGTCCCCGCAAAGTGAATACACACACTGTATAATTATTAATTGCACTGGGTTGAATCTGAAGAGAAAAAATATAAATTGAGCTATCAAAAAGTATGTATATACATATTTTGGAACTCCTTATATTTGAAAAGTGGCATCTTCTCACTAATATTTTTCTGCTTAGAAATATACATAAAATATATAGAAATATGTTATTTAACATGTAATGGTTTTATTGTTACTATTTTAAAATAAATACATATATATTTAAAAATGTCTCAGTTCTAATGATATTCAAGTCACTAATCATCAGATAAATGCAAATTAAAATGACAATGAGGTATCACCTCACACCTGTCAGAATGGCTATTATCAATAAATCAACAAGTCTTGGTGAGGATATGGAGAAAGGGAACCTTTGTGCACTGTTGGTGGGAATGCAGACTGTTACAGTCACTATGGAAAACAGTATGGAGTCACCCGAAAAAATTATAAATTGAACTGCCTTATGATCCAGTGATTCCACATCTCAGGATTTATCCAAAGAAATCCAAAATACTAATTCAAAAGAGTATATGTACCCCTATATTCATTGCAGCATTATTTACAATAGCAAAGCTATGGAAGTAGCCCAAGTGACCATCAGTAGATGAGTGGATAAGAAAACTATTCATACAATGGAATATTACTCGCCCATAAAACAGAACAAAATTTTACTGTTTGCAACAGCATGGATAGACCTAGATGGTTTTATGCTAAGTGAAATAAGTCAGTCATAGAAAGACAAATGCCATGTGATTTTACTTATATGTGGAATCTAAAGAACAATATACATGAACAAATGAAACAGAAATAGACTCTTACAAACAGACTGATGGTTGCCAGAGGGAGGGGGTTTTGGGGACTGGGTGAAAGAGGTGAAGGGGTTGAAAGCATAGATTGGTAGTTACAAAATAGTCATGAGGGCATAAAGTAATGCATAGGAAATATAGTCAGTAGTACTGTAATAACTGTGTATGGTGCCAGTTGGATACTGGAAATATCAGGGGAAACGCTTTGTAGAGTATATGATTGTCTAACCAGTATGCTATACACTTGAAACTAATATAAAATAATATTGAATGTAAAAAGTATTTAAACATTTTGAAAAACGAAAAAGAATCTCAGTTCTAATTCTTAATAATGAATATCAATGGATATAACCCACATAAACAAAAGCTCTTTGGGGACCAATAATTTCTAAGAGTATAAGGGGATCATGGGACTAAACAATCTGAGTGCTCCTGAATTAGGAAGACATTTTTATAGATACCAATAGTAGTTGGATGAGTTAACTTTGATTCATGCTACATTTAAAGTGAGTTATATTCACTATCTGAATGCTAAACTTAGTAAGCTTAACTTTTCCTTATTTCTTGGTAGGAGAAAAGTTATAATGGTACTAGAGGCCAGGTGCACAAAATTCGTGATCAGGTAGGGTTCCCTAGGCCTGGCCAGCAATCAGGTTCGATCTGTGGGGTGACCTGCAGGGTGATCAAAGGGCTCCTGCTGCCACCCACCTTCGCTGGCCTAGGGCTTGCAGGCTGGGGGCAGCTCCTGCACTGCGCATCTTCCCTCTAGTGGTCAGTGCACATCATAGCAACTGGTTGTTCCACCAGTCCTTATGGTGTTCAGTTGATTTGCATATTATCTTTTATTATATAGGATTCTATATCAAATTCTTCTCATGCATAGATAGATTAATGCCTGTTTCATCTTTCCTAATTCCATATAAGATTACATAATCATGAATAAAACTGGGTAATAAAAAACCCTCTATAAGAACTAATGTTTTTGTGGGATTTGTTTTAATCTAATGAAAATATATTTAAATGAGCAAGATTAAAATCCTCCCTAGAGAAAGACACTTGGGAATCTTGACAGACATGCTCTTTCATTCTGTTCCTATTTTCTCATTTTCCAACTTATAGAGCATTTGTTTCCTTTCTTCTGTCTTCCTTACCTCTTCTTTTATTTATTACCCTCTTTTTTCCCTTTGCCTTATTATAGCTGGAAGTATTTCCTTATATTTGTAGTTTTTGGTTTCTGCTGGTGTCCTCTAAGAAGATGCTGAGTCGGTAAAAATGAGCACGGCATTGACAAAGTGTAGGTGCATCTTTGCACTCTCAGCTCCAGGATTTAAACAGTCTCCCATTCAGTATGTAAAATTCAGCACTGGAGTTCTTGCTGAGCTTCTATTCTTAGATTTCTAGAGGCTATGAAGGAAGATTAGGGGAAGGGACTTCTAACTTTAAATGAATATCTTCTAGAAGAAATGGCATCAAAATAAGTTATACTGTTATACTGTGTTTTTCATAGATTTCTTTCTCTTTTTCATCTAGTCCAAGAGTCACTCCCGAGTTGGCCTGAAATCAAGCACGAAGCAAAAGGTATGATTTCCCCTCCTTCATTGTTCCTTTAAAAACTAATTATTTCGATGAGTGCCTTTTTTTTTTCTGGAATAGAGTGGCTTGTTTTGGAAGGCAAGGATACACCCAGAACCAAGGTACTTGAGGGTCTTCATTTACTTTGCTTCCATAATAGTAAATATGAAATTGGAGAGTGATCCTTGAAATGAAATGGAATGAGAGATATTCTGCAAACTCAGTGATTAAGAATTGCCCATAGCTTATAGGTGGTTCTCAAAGCAAGGTCATGAAGATGCTCTTCCAGTTTCAGCTCTTTATTTTCTAAGCCCTCCACAGTGAAGGCACTCAGTCCTATATCAGGTCACATTTTTTACTGAACTGTATTCTCTCAGCATAGTTTCCGGAGAATGACCCTCACCTATGGCCTGTGGTGAATTGGCAGAAACATGAGCTTTGTGAGTCAGAAAGTATTGGTTTCAGTTCCTAGTTCTGTCACTTTACTAGCTATGTATGAAGAAAATGATCACACCTACTAGTATAGTTTATTTTAGAAATAAAATGAAATAATAATAACACTTACATCTTCGTGCCTAGCACAAAATAGGTACTTAATAATTTTTAAATTCTATAATATCTCATTGAAACTTTTAGTATACAAAACAATAGAAATTTGAAATTCTAAAATTTTAATCTTCAGACACACACACACACACACACACACACACACACACACACACACACACACTCTTACACACACTTACTGACTTATTTATTAACTCTACTAGAGGCCTGATACATGAAATTCATGCAAGGGTCTTGGCCCTCACAGCACCAGCTGCCTCAGCCAGCTTTTGCAGCCCCAGCTTCATCTGGAAGGTCATCCAGAAGATCATTCAGACAGTCGTTCTGCTGTTAATTAGCATATTAGCTCTTTATTATATAGGATTTTCTCCATATCCCTAGCATATGGTTTCTAATCAATGCATAAGTACTCCATTTTAACAAAGGTACCATTATCTCCTTGGCAGTTCTTTTCATTTGGATCACTGAAATTGTAAAATATTTTAAATATATTTATTCACATTGGATACCCTGTGATTACTAGCCACTGTTCCTGTTCCTGCCCTTGTTACTACCTAGAATTAGTATGCCACATTCTCTCTCATGGCAGCCTTTCCTAGATTGGAAGAGAAATAGCTTTTACCCTGAAAATTCTTCTATTTTGCCCATTATTAATATCATAGTTCTTTTAATTATTCCTCATATGATATATTTCTTAGTCTCTCATGAAAAAGATTATTTGTGTTTGGGTCTTTATCCATTTGCCACTATCATTCTCAAACATCTAGGTAACATTTTCATGTTCATCTCCATAGAAATGCACATTGGGGAACTCTCACATGGCCAGTGAGGCAGATATAATTGGACAGAGGAACCTTTCACCACTCATCAGTCGTCTGCCTGTGCAAGAAGCTGAACTTGCCTTTGTCAAATTATTCCTTTAGAGGCAGTTCTCAGAAGGATCTACCTCCTTTACTTGGACTAGTAAACTGAATGGAGATGATCTAAGAAATAGGGAGAAAGATCAGCCCTTCCCAGTCTCATACATTGCAACTATATCTCAATTCATGTTCAGTAGATTTTAAGCTATAAAGTTTAAAAGCTTATACTGATATGAAATAATCAACATTCTATAATATCTCATTGAAACTTTTAGTATACAAAACAATAGAAATAGAGGTTAAGTACTACATAGTAACCACACATTACTAGTAAAAATTATAATAATATGAGTTAATTTAGCAAAATGCCTTGACAGGGTCAAGTATTTTTAATGTTCTTTCCATAGTCCATGTTAGAGTGCTAACCTATTATTTCTTCCAGTTTTATTGAGAAATAATTGGTGTACATCATTGTATAAGTCTAAAGGTGTACTGCATAATAGTTTGATTTACATTTATTATGAAATCATTACCACAATGTGTTCAGCTAACATCCATCTTCTCATATTCTATCTAATAATCAAGCTATGCCCACCAGTCAATCAGGAGCAAATTATGCAAATAAACCCCAACCAAGATGGCTGTGGCCACTGAGAGCAGGAGGGAGGCTTGGGTTTCCCCAGGAATGGAGGAAGCCAAGCTTTCCACCTGCCATTGCCAGCCTAGGCCTCCACTCAATGCTACAAAGTTTCAATTATAGAAGATACATAAACCCAACAGAAATGGTCGCAGCCACGGAGCTAGAGAGAGAAGAGACTAGGGTTGCTGGGGTGATGGAGGAAGCCAAGCTTCTGCAGCCCTAGCCTAGGCTTCCACTCTAGACTACAAAGTTTCAAACAGAAATGGCTGTCGACACGGAGTGAGCAGAAGACTTGGCTCTGCTCCAGGCTACAAAGTTTCAATTGTAGAACATAAATTAATCCCAGATTCAGGGCCTCCACTTGGGTTGCTGTGGGGCGTGGCTGGCCAGCAAACTACCATAGGCCCCTTGGGAATCCCACATCCCAAGGAAACCCCACCCTGATTCAGGACACCCTTCAGGGCAAACCAGCCAGCCCCCATCCATGCTCCAGGCCTCTATCCTATCTAATGAAAGAGTATAATATACAGATTGACC
The DNA here is from genome assembly GCA_027563665.1 of Antrozous pallidus. NCBI lineage: Eukaryota > Metazoa > Chordata > Mammalia > Chiroptera > Vespertilionidae > Antrozous > Antrozous pallidus. The sequence goes on from CM050511.1 coordinate 69,202,297, forward strand.
ATCACTCCAACACACAAGAGGGCTGCCCCCCCTGTGGTCAAGGATCCTGTCCCCATGTGGACACAAGATGGCCAGCAGTGGAAGACAGTGGGAGGTTCCAGGCCTACAAGGGAGGGCAGTTGTGGGTGATCAGGCCAGCAGGGGAGGGCAGTTGGGAGGTTCCAGGCCTGTAAGGGAGGGCAGTTAGGGGTGATCAAGCCTGCAGGAGATGGCAAGTAGGGGTGACCAGGCTGGCAAAGGAGGGAAGTTGGGGGCAAACAGACTGGCAGGGGAGCAGTTAGACCTCAGTTAGGCTGGCAGGGTAGTGGTTAGGGGGTGATCAGGCTGGCAGGCAGAAGCAGTTAGGGGCAATCAGGGAGGCAGGCAGGCAAGCAGTTGGGAGCTAGCAGTCCTGGATTGTGGGAATGTCTGACAAGGAGGATCGGACCTAAATGAGCAGTTGGACATCCCTCGAGGGGTCCCAGATTGGAGAGGGACACCCTGCCTCTACCCCCCCAGGGATGAATTTTGTGCACGAGACCTCTATTAGATACAATAAAAAGAAAAGAAAAAAGGTAAAAGAATGATTTCCTTGTGATGAGAACTCTTAGGGTTTACTCTCTTAACAATTTTCCTATATACCACACATCAGAATTAACTATCATCATCATGTTGTACATTGCATTCCTAGTACTGATTTATCTTGAAACTGAGACTTTGTGTCTTTTGACTGTCTTCCTTCAATGGACATATTGACTCAGAATACCATTCTTTGATGTCAATTGTTAGGGAAAAAACACTTTAAGAATGCAAAGCATCTAAGAAGTGCTTAAGAAGATTAAAAGAGATAGCACCTATGAAATTTCTAAGCCCAGTTGCCTAAGATAGTAGCTATTTTTATTAGAGAAACATCATGTTGGTTGAAAAGAAGAGGGAAAGGTGTGGGTTCCAACTCAGCTTTAACACTTACTAGATAATAAGAGCTAACATTGATATGGCAAACTCTGGGCTCCAGGTTCAGTTATGAGCACTTAACCACTATCAACTTATTCAATCCTCTCAACAGCCCTCTGAGGTGGGTGCTCTTGTATTCCTCGGGGTCTGTCAAGAGAATGAAATCACACCAATAATTTCAACAGAGAGACTATAATGTAAAGAATCACCAACTGGTTGTGTTGCCGGTGGGAATAGGACTCTTCCATGGAGTCACAAGGAAAGCATTTCAGTGATCCACTAATAGGAGGATGAAGTGCAGTGGTAAGATTTATTGAAGTAGAAATAAAAGACTGCCTCCAGGTTTCCAGTGTCTTATCCACTGTCAGATCACTCAGCTCCATCCCGCTCTGGAAGAAGTCCAGCCGTGTCTTCAAGTCCAGAAGAAGGCCTGGTCCAGAAATCTTGTGCCATTGGCCTTGCATTGGCAGCGCATCTAAAGCTGTGGTGGTTCAGTTTAATCCAGGCCCAAGTTTAATCTCTGTCCCTGCCCAGCTAGCTTTCTCTTCCCAGTTGTGCTCTGGCCAGCTCTGGGCTGCTGAACCCAGGCCCTTGCTTGGGCCTTCATGTCTGCAGGGCATGTGTGGCTGCTATAGAGAGAGAGATCATGCAAACAAAGAGGTTGAATAGGAGCTACCAAGAGAAAAGTCTTGTTAAAATTTGGTTATATTATCTTGGATTTGGGAAAGAACCAGCTGGTTTTCAAATTAACCTATCTCTTTGCCAGTCCTTCACAGGCTTTTGCTGGGCCCTCCTCCTAACCAATCCACTTCCTAGATCTTATAGGGTCTGTGTCCCTTATTCCATCCAACCCTTTTCCCAGGCTAAGCCCCTCCCTTATGGTCAGTCACCATCTTAGCTCCTACCCTGCACATCTCCAAAGTAGAATCACCTTCCCATGTGCCATCTTGCCTTCCACTGTACATGTGCGTACCTCCCCCTGTGCAATCTTGGCTTCTACTGGGCATGCACCCAGCAGAGGAATGTCTCCTTTATTGTTTTTCCTCTCCTGCAGTAATCCAGGGTAATAGCCAGCTGTCCATAGGGGAGCCCACTTCAGGGATAAGGTCCCCTGGGTGGAGGATGAGGCTGCTATCTGAGGCATCTGAAGCTGGAACTTCTAGACTTAACCAGGTTTAGGCTTAGCCAGTTTATTAGGCTTAATGTCTGATTCTATTTGCTCCCTTCCTTTTTTAATATCTAGCTATCCAGCTGTAAAGGTGTTAGTTAAGTAATGGAGAGTAAAAAGAGAATTCTAAGATGGGGGGGGAGGGGGTGGCAATCTCAGGAATACTAAAACTTCTTAGATACTTAGAGGAAGCTGCTCCAGAGTTGAAATTCAGACCTCTGAGGAAAGGGTGCTGCCCAGCACTCTATGGGCTGATTCTGCAAACCCTGGGAAAAACTGCAAACTGGATTCAGTATGAAGCATCCATCTTATATAAAAACTGCTGTTTGAAATTTTAACCCTGCTATTTTGGCTTCTGTAAATGCTTACTTGCTTAAATAATAAAGAAAATAATAGTACTCCCATTCCAGAGAGGCCATGGACTCTGCCCCAGACAGAGTTGTCAGTGCTGATACCAGGCCAGGCCTTGAGATATGGTCTCATGGCCCCTTTCCAGCACCTAGGCCTTTCCCTCCCACTCCTCCCTCCCCGCAGAAGAGCTAGGAAAAGTATAAGTAGAAAAGGTTTCCTCCATGTGGGGGGTCCAGAATTTGAAAGGCACATTTTCCTCTGGCCCTGCCCTTAATAAAATGTAACTTCCTTTCTCTAAGCATGACTTGTTTTTTTCTTCTCTTCTGTAACAAGTGGCTCTGCAAGAAGTTGAGATGGGTGTATAACTAAGAAATACACTCAGAGGAAATGCACAAGAAGCAAGTTCCTTCCTGCTCTTCCAGTCCTGCAGCCCCTCTAGCACCCCCTACTGGCAGAGCTAACAAGAAGCCAGCTGATTAAGCAGGAATATGTTTCCAGAGTCCCAAGCCTGGACCACAAAGTTGGTTATAGAAAGATGGGTTTGTACCTGAGAGACAATAATTTACCTGGTACAGTCAATAGTTCTATTTTGTAGGTGAGGCACAGATGTGTTAAACTGTGTTTGCCTAGTGCTATTGTCTGAATACTTGTCTCCTCCGATTCAAATCTTGACCTGCCGCTCCCCCAACCCCCACAAAGAAAAATGGTTTTGGGAGGTTGGCCTTATAAATGGGATTAATGCTCTTACAAAAGAAATCCCACAGAGCTCCCTGACCCCTTCCACCATGTAAGGACATAGTGAGAAGTCTGCAACTCTCCTTTCAACATGCTGGCACCCCGATTTTGGGCTTCCAACCTCCAGAACTGTGAGAAATAAATTTTTGTTGTTTATAAGCTACCCAGTCTGTGGTATTTTGTTATGTAATTGTCCCCTCCTCCTAGTTGCTGTATCACTTTGGGTTACTGCTGGTCACTAGTAGTCTGAAAAATATTAAATGGGAAATTCTAGAAATAAACAATGATTTAAATTGGGTGCTGTTCTAAGCAGTGTGATAAAGTCTCATGATGTCCAGCTCTGTCCCATCCAGGGCGTGACTCAGCCCTTGTTTGTTCAGTGTATTCACACTGTAGATGCTCCCACTCTTTAGTCACTTAGTGGCCATCCTGGTTTTCTGACCCATTGTCACTGTATCACAATTCTTGTGTTTTGCTTAATAATGGTGCCAAAGCACAAGAGTAATCATGCTGGTAATTTGGACATGCCAAAGAGAAGCTGAAAGTGTTTCCTTTAAGTAAAAAGGTGAGTTCAGTAATATATATTTATTACAATATATTGTTATAATAATTCTACTTAATTATTAGCTATTGTTGTTAATCTCTTACTATACCTAATTTGTACATTAAACTCTATCATAGGTGTGTAGGTACAGGAAAAAAACAAGGTATATATAGGGGTTAGTACTAGCCATGCTTTCAGGCATCCACTGGGGGTGTTGGGAAATATCTCCTGTGGATCACAGGGTGGGGTGATTGTAGTAGCTGAGACAGACCAGGACAGCCGTCTAGAAAGAGGCAGAATCAGAATTTAAACCTAGACACCTTGGCATCAAAGTTTAAAACTATAACCTCTTCAACAAGTGACCATGAGCAAAAACACTTCTCTAAGCCTTACATTTAAAATCTGCAAAATGAGGTAATGATAATTCCTAACTTGTTGGGTTATCCTAAAGATTAAATAGACAATACAAATGATGAGCTTATTATATTTCCTGGTGCATAGTAACTTCCTAATAAATACCAGCTCTTACTAACTGTGGCCTTTTCTTGCTTGAGTGTAGGAACTTTGTTTTGCCTCAGTGAATTGAAGCATTTTTGAAAGTATTGCCTTTCCCTTGGGGTGATTCTATCTCCAGTGTGTTATTTGTTTAGTTGATTAGTCTCTCTTCAACTTAGCATATTTAAGTGTTTACATTGGAAAGTGAACAGTAGAGAGGATTTAGTGGTAGAGCTTGATCAATGAAGGCTTTATTGATGATGTCCTTACAGTCAGAATTTATCAGGTTCTGTATCTGAGCACTATGTTAGCCTTTCATTTAAGATTTTAAGTGGTGGGGAAATCATTGAATGTATTAATTCATTCCTTAACACAATGGTTATTTATTGGGTACCTAATTATACCAGACACCATGCTGGCATCAGGGGTGATATGCACAGACATGGACCCTGCTCTAGAGACTGTTTCTTGCAGTCTAGGGAGCTTGATGCAGCTCCCAGCTTGTTCCTCCTTGCCCTTGAGCTGAGTATATTTATTCTTACATAGATGTAAATGCTATCTTGTGGGTAAAATATCTATTTGGCTTACTATGGAGTTAACCAGTATCCAAGGAGAATTGCATGGGGAAGGGAGGAGCAGTGTCAGGGGATGGCAGCTGCTTTTCCTGAAGGGCAAAGTCATTAATTAACTGAGGAAGAGGCAAGTCTCAGACTAGACACAGGGAACAAGTGTGAGGGGCTGAGAGGTAGCACCCCTGAAAAGCTTTTGCTGGGTCATTGGTGTTTATGAGCAGGGATGTGAGAGTCAAGCTCCAGGCTGGGTGCAGTAGTGTTGTTGGACTCTTCTGCTTTCATATGGTTAATAGATTGGGAGATAGAGCCTGGAATGCAAAGAGCTTAGACCCTTGGAGTTACCTAACTGTAGTGGGGTCAAGAACCTCTCATGTATAATTGATCTTATAGCTAAACAATGTAATTTTAATATCTAGCTATCCAGCTGTAAAGGTATTAGCTAGGTAATGGAGAGTAAAAAGAGAATTCTAAGATTGGGGGTGGCAATCCCAAGTCTTCTATTTATCCTTTATTTCCCCTCCGTGTTTACTTTCCTTTTGCTTAAAAGTGCCAAATATTCCGGTATCTCTAAGGAAGGTGTTTATGTTCTTTAGCCAGAACTCAAAAGGAAACTGGCCTTAGAGGCTATCATGGTAGTGGTGGGATCTAGGATGCTCATGAAAGAACTCCGAAGTCATACTAATGTGGTCAAAGTCATACTAGATCTCATTGATTTTTTTCCTAGAAATTCTGGTAAAAATGAGGAGGTTAGCTTATCTTGAGGTCTATTTTGTAGAACATGGGAATACCCAAAACCCATTCTTAAACCCCTCAGTTTAAGGGAATCAGAGGGAAATAAAAGTATAGAAAACAAAGACTGGCAAATGACTACTCTGTTACTCCAACATGTAACTTCAGTGAGTGAAGCTGAAATAAACAGAAGACTTTTTTTCCACCTTCCCACAAAACATAGTTTCTACTCCCCAAGTATCTTTTCAAGATTAATAAAAATATTAATAGCAAAACAGCATATATTCAGTTTTCTAGTTTCACCATTTTCTATTTTAATCAGAGTGAAATTAAATTGCCAAAGCCTATAGTTAACAGAGTGTTTTAAATATTCTGTCTCCTGCCCAAGCATTTCCTGGCATTCAGTAATCTTGAGTTTCTTATATCCTTTCTTCTATCAAAGCAATCTTCACAGATCTGATAAATAAATTCACAGAAGTTATACTTGAATTATATGGCTTAAAGTCTAATCTCTCCTAAGGGCATTTGCATTTTAATAGGCAACAGAAGCTAATGAAATTAAGTCGAAGGGGTGGAATTTCTGGTGTTAGCAAGCCGGGAACAATTTTTGGTTTGTAGGAAGATCTTATCCTTGTTCTTAAAATTACAGTGTTTAGCTATAAGATCAACTCAGACAAAACATTAACTGGTTAGATGTTAGATGATCTGGGGTCACAAATGTATAATTAATTGGTAGGGAGCCAGTACCCAAGTTTGGAGCACTGCTCTGTTCAGCCCACCATCATTTCTTCCTTCCACTCCCAGTTCCCATCACCCTCCTTGTGTATGAGTATAATCTCACTCTATCCCACGGAACTGCAAGCTCTCCTCCAAACAGAAACTGCATTTTATTAATATTTGTACCTTTCCTGCAGCCCCTTCTCTCTGGCACCTAGTATTTGAGAACTTCCTAAATGTTGATAAGTATATTGGAAAAACACCCTATTCCCCCATTTACACCTGAACCAATCATGCCACAGACAGTAATAGAGCCCAATGCTAGTCTCAGGTCTCTGGAAAATAGCTTTTAGTTTTCCCCGCTAGACTAAAAAAACCCTTTTGAACATTTCTTGTGGTATTACTTTCATTTTCTAATTCGATCCTTAGTCCCTTCAGCAGTGTTCTTTTGTCCCTCTAATCCACCCATTCAACTTCCCCTCTCCCCACGCTCAGCTCTTCTACTATCACCATGTCCACTAGAGTGATGCATTTGTTACATTGATGCCTCATTGTCACCAAACTCCACAGTTTACATTTAGACTTCCTCTTGATATGCACATTCTATGGGTTTTGATCAATGTAATGATGTGTGCTCACCATTATCCTATATAATAAAAGAGTAATATGCAAATTGACCGTTATTCTAAGACACAAGATGGCCACCTCCATGTGGATACAAGATGGCTGCCACAAGATGGCCTGCAGGGGAGGGCAGTTGTGGGTAGTTAGGGGTGACTAAGCCAGCAGAAGAGGGCAGTTGGGAGAGACCAGACCAGGAAGGGAGAGCAGTTGGGGGAGGGGACCCAGGCCTGCAGGGGAGAGCAGTTGGGAGGCATCAGCTCAGCCGAGGAGGGCAATTGGGGGATATCAGGACTGCAGGGGAGAACAGTTGAAGGGGGGAACCAGGCCAGCAGGGGAGGGCAGCTGGGGGGGACCCAGACCTGCAGGGGAGGGCAGTTGTGAGAAATCAGGCCATCAGGAAGGGCAGTTAAGGGTTACCGGGCCAGCAGAGGAGGGCAGTAGGGGGAGACCAGGTCTGCAGGGGAGGGCAGTTGTGGGCGATCAGGCCAACAGGGAAGGCAGTTAGGGGTGCCTGGGCCAACAGAGGAGGGCAGTTGGGGGAGACCAGGCCAGCAGGGGAGGGCAGTTCTAAGGTGACCAGACCTGCAGGGGAGGGCAGTTGGGGGGGGCAGGCTTGTAGGAGAGGGCAGTTAGGAGTGACCAGGTCAACAGGGGTGGGCAGTTAGGGGCAATTTGGCTGGCTGGGGAGCAGTTAGGCGTCGATCAGGCTGGCAGGGGCGTGGTTAAGGGGTGATCAGGCTGACAGGCAGAAGCGGTTAGAGGCAATCAGGCAGAGGCAGGCAAGCAGTTGGGAGCCAGCAGTCCTGGATTGTGAGAGTGATGTCCAACCGCCTGTCTGGGATCAAGCCTAAATGGGTGGTCAGACATCCCTCAAGTGGTCCCAGATTGGAGAGGGTGCAGGCTGGACTGAGGGACAGCACCTTCCCTCCCACCCCTCCCCCCCACACGAATTTTGTGCACTGGGTCTCTAGTTTATAATAATAAAAGCATAATATGCTAATTAGACTAGATGTCCTTCTAGAAAATCTTTAAGATGAAGCCAGGGCTGCGAGAGAAGCCTGGGTCCTGGGTGCCTGCTGGCAGCTGGAGGGAAGCCTGGGTCCCAGGTGCCAGAAGGAAGCCAGTGCTGGCAGCTAGGGGAAGGAAGGCCTACTCTTGTATGAATTTCAGGCCTCTAATAGTATCATATGGAACAGTTTCACTGCCCTCTGTGCTCCACCTATTCATATCTTCCTTCTCTCAAATGACTGGCTGATCTTTCTACTTTCCATAGTTTCACATTTTCCAGAATGTCGTATAATTGGAATCATACAGCATGTAACCTTTTCTGGTTGGTTTCCTTCAGGTAGCAATATGCCTTTAAAGTTCCTCCACATTTTTTTTGTGGAGTGATAGCTTGTTTGTTTTTAACTTTGAGCAATATTCCATAGTCTGAATGTAACACATTTTATTTATCCATTCACTTACTGAAGGACATTTTGGTTGCTTCCAAGGTAGGAAGTTATGAATAAAGCTGCTATAAACATGCATGTGCAGGTTTTTGTGTGAATATAAGCTTTTCATCCATTTGGGTAAATACCAAAGAGTGTGACCGCTGGATCAGTTTTTCTTTTTCATTATCTTTCCACAGATGACTCATAGCTTTTGCATGGGTGTTGTCAAGTATCTGCTCCAACTGGCCATGTACTTTCTGCATTGAGCATGTAGAGTCTCTAAGGATGATCCATGCCCCACTCGTAGGAATGTAAGGAAAGAGAGAAACACTGTGTAATAGTTATATACAGAACATTTAATGTAACAGCTGGATTTGGGGAAAATATAGAGAACAAGATGGGTTTATAGCACCCAGGAGTTAAATTCTGTCTGCTCATGCAGTTCCTACTGGCATAAAAAAAAAAAGAGTCATTTGGGGGCTTTTACATCACAGTGATGATCTGAACACTGAATCTAGCTTAAGGGAAATTAAAAATCACCACTTTCTGGTAGTGACAATTCCCCTTGAAGGTCCTGTCAGGAGCTGGAAAAGAAATCAGATTACCTGAAGTGGAGTCCATATTATCTTTTGCCCATGTTATCTTCTCATGGCCCATGAAAGAGGCAGAGTGGCTTCTGGAAGATGCAGCCTGAATAAAAAATGACAGAACCAGCAAGTTGAATTTAAAAGAGATGAAGATCACCTCTACTGACTCACAGCAATAGGGATTCTAGGGGAGCCTATTATTTTTCTTCAGAAAAAAGCAAACAAACAAACCTGAATTATCATTGACTTCAGCTTTCTCTAAGTGGCCTTTTATTTTAAGTTAATTAAGACAAAGACGTTGTTTTGATTTGCATAGATTAAAAATTTCTATGCCCGAGAAATGCTGTAGATAGGATTTCAGAAGGGAAGAATGAAAATGTCTCTTTCCCCCCTTTTCTTACAACAAAGATGATTCCCCATGCAGAAATTGGAAATTTATAATGTAGGAATGTTTTTGTTTTGCCCATTTAAGTGGTTTGTTTAAAATACTGAGCCAATATTATAAAATATGAGTGTTTTCCCATGGATGTATGGATTTAAGGCTTGTCCTGAAAAAAAATTGGACTATCTGAAACATTAGTGTAAATTTCCAAATGACAATAGTCAACCAGTTCTCGATGGCCGCTGTGCCCTCTGAACCGGGGCAAGGCTCCTCCAGTTCACCACTGGTTTTCTCCACTCTCTTCCTGACACCACGAAGCTCATGCTTACCACTGCTTTCCTACTCCCCAGAGGCATTTGAGTTTTTGACTTCTGTTCTATGAGACATTATGCTACTTGTTTCTGGAGGAATTCTAAGTCCTTACATGGATATTTTAACTATCCATCCCAGGCTATATTGCAAACACATCCTATTTAGAAAATTCATTAATTAGGGTGCAGGTTTTATTAGTGACATGTTAGGCTTCAGTAAAGAATTATTTTAAACATTCTTTGATTTAAACGTATTTTCTTTTAACATGTTATGATATTGAAAGGTCAATTTTATAAATCTTGCATTTCCATTTTGTGGACTTGTAAAACATCAGTTCTGCAGTTTATCCAAGCTAAGAATAGTTTTTCTTTAAAATGAAACTAATGATAGGAGTCTAATACACAAATATTCTAGCTCCCTACATAATGACATAAATCCAAATCCAGATATTATTTTAAACATAAATCTCTCAAACAAAAATATATTCTCAAATATCAATAACTCAATCACAAAACAGTCGTTATAAGGATAAAATAGGAGGAAGAAATAAAATAGTCCACAAAAGGAAGGAGTAGCAAGGAAAATCTGAATAAATAAAATGCAAATGATAGGATTCCAAGTGCCCAAGCTGATGATTCCAGAACTGTAGTGTCATGCCCATGATCAGGTCTCCATCTAGGATGAGATGAGGGACATAGACACAAAACCAAGGAGGGGCCAAAAACGTGGTTTTCATGATAGACACTTTAATGCAACATTTTAAAATGTAATGTAATATTTTATAAATCAAAATTAATGCAAAGTAAATCATAATGGGTAAAATGGTCTTGTTGGCCAGCAGGCTGTAATTTGGCCAGCTTTTAGCATACTTATTCTATCTATGACTGCTGTGGTACTAAACACTTTTCATGTTTTTTTAAAAAAATTTTAATATTCATGCAATACATTCTATTCTCTTATTCTCACCATTTTACAGCTGAGAAAACTAAGTCTTAAACATGTTGAGTAACTTGCCCAGGTTATAGCCAATAATGAACAGTTAGGATCCAAGCAGCTTGACTCCAGAAATTGCTCGTGTCCATGCTGCGATACTATCTACTACTGCCAGGATGGTTCAGCTCACAGTTAGATCAAGAAGTGTGGATGCTGATTCTTCACTATCCTCATGCTCCTACTGGATCAGAGATAAGTTCATGACCTTAGAGCAGCCATGTATAGACTGGCCCCAAGGAGCTAAATTAATTTGCTGGGAAGACCTAGATGATTGGTTTTCCTACATTAGATGATTTCTGTCCAACTCAATGTTAGGAGCGAAGTGGGGGCAAAGAGGAGACAAGGCAGTGAGGAAAGGGGACAGATCAGGAAGTACCTACGCACACAGAATGAGACAGAAACCCAAAGAGAGTGAGACCAAGAACAAATACAGATGTAGAGGCAAGAGCAATGAGGAAGAGGCCAGAATGAAGAACATGGGAACCCTGCAGCTGCAGGGGACGTGCATAACTCAGAACTAGAGCTGCGGGGAAATGATGCGTCAGTCTGTGGAAGTATGTCGACATCACTAGGGCCTGTTTTCTGTCTTCCTTATGGTGGGTTCTGCCCCTGTCTTTTCCCACACAGCTATATCTTAATAGATAGCCTGAGACATTCTTCCTAATGTCACTGAGTTGTCCTGTCCTCCTGTCCTTCCATTGCCTGCCCCTATTCCCGGCCACCCAGCCTCCTCTAGCTGCCATTGCACTCTAATGTAAGAGATCTCATTTGTGTGTGTGTGTGTGTGTGTGTGTGTGTGTGTGTGTGTGTGTGTGTGTGTGTGATGCTTCATGAAACCTTAAAGAGCCAGTTGTCCGTGATCCTTCAGCTGACTCTCCAACTGCTTCATGATCTGTTGGTTTCATTATGCCTGCAGGACTAGAAGCAGCGGGTCTGGAGCTGAAAGGGCTGGCCAAGTAAGGGGCAGTATCTGAGAAGGAATGCAGGAGAAGTAAGAAGGGGGTCCAGTTAAATTAGCAGCACACTGGACCATATCTTCTCATTTTATTGTCATATTGCCTAGTGGATCTTTACCTTCAATTTCAGATTTGCTGCAACTGCTATAAGATGTAAAATAAACACAGTAGATTTTCCAGTACCACTCAGCTCACTAAAATAATAATTAACCATCCAGATCAGTGGTTCTCAGTCCTACCAGATCTAATAACTCCTTTTGCTGTAAATATTTCAGATGCATTTTGTAATGATTCTTCTATTTTTTGTGTGGATAATATAACCTTTACATATACCTTTTAAAATGCTCTAACTGTACAGGAAGAAGTACAAGGAAAGTAAGGTAGTAATAATGTAAATGTAAATTTTGGGGCAGGAATATGTGAGAGACATATAAGGCTATCAGATATTCCACCTTTCTTTAGAATCACTGTGACTGTGACTAATGCAGTCTGATGTAGGTGTTTTACATTAGCCATTCAAAATCCATGAGCAATGTATGGTTTAGTCAGTGATGATTTCCTAAAATCATCCTTGGCCCCTCCAAAGATGTCCATATCCTAATTTCTGGAAAATTGTTACCTTTTGTACCATAAGGTAATTTGCAGATATAAATAAGTTACAGAAGAGATTATACTTAGTTATCCTAAGAGTAACACTAGTGTCAGAGTCAGAGGAGGTGTAACAAGGGAAGAAGAGATTGGAATGTTGCAGGGCCATGAGTCAAGGAATGTGGGCAGTCTCTAAAAGCTGAAAAGGCAAGAAGAGTGATTTCTCTGCAAAACGTTCAGAAGAAACACAGTCTTGATGACCCATTTTAGATTTCTGACCTCTAATATTGTCAGATAATAAAAATGTGTTGTCAGATAATATATATGTACTTTTGTAGTAATTTCTTATAGCAGGAAACTAATATAGTGACCAACTTGTGGAAAATTCCCAACTGTCAAAGTCCAATTTTTATAAAATGTATATGATAACTTTCTTCCTGAAAAATTCATTGCATAGTCAAAGTGTGCAAAAATACTTTGTGATTATATGTAAAATGGAGCGCAATTGTAGACTCAAATAATTATAAACTAGGTTTGTGCTGTATTACCAGGTCTTCTATTTTCTTAGTCTTCTCTGCTCTCACCCACTTTTAGTTTGGTTGATATTTCATGCTGAGCAATTTCACTTCTGTCTAGTTTTCAGGTCTCCTTGGGTTGTGGCTTCACCTCCCATTTGCAAAATAGCCCTTCAAGATGTTTCTACAAATACTTTTTCCTTTCTAAGGCTGCTTGCTGTTGTTAAAATTCTTGTTCAAGGTATGTGCTCTTCCTTTAGCCAAAAATGACCTTCAATCTCCAGTCCCTAGGTTTGACTTATGCCTGGTAATCCTTCAAAACTCAAGTGCCATCATTTCTAAGCAGCTTCTTTGACCCCTGCTGTCATGCATAGGACATTCTTTTGGGTTTTTACTAGTCCCTGAACTCATTATCTTTATCACCTATTTTGTTTCTATGTCTAGACACTGTGCTAAGTACTTTAGTTATATTTTGTCACTTATATATCAGTCCTCTGAGCTAGTTATTATTTATCCCCATTTTACAGATAGGGAAATTGAGACTCAAAGTGTAACTCAAAATCTAAAGTAAAACAAAAGGATTCTTGGTCTTAAAATCCTTTGTGTTCATGAAAGATTAAATTTCAGTGGATTATATTTAAAAGGATGAAATCTTATAGTTTTTACTCATTAGTAATAATTTATTATGCTTGTTGTATGTTCCCAGACTATTTCCCATAGTCTGGATGCCTGCCTTGAGAGTGGGTGGATGGCTAATTTACACACATATCATTTGAACTTTTTACAATGATCAATTAGTGGAGTCCAGTTTATTTGGCTTTCATGTATAAAATCTAAATAAATTTTAAAAAGTTTTAATGGCAGTTTAAACACTTCCTAGGCCAATTATTTTTGTTTTATATATAAATTTTTGTGTATGTACAAATACTCACATATTATTCGTTCTGTACTTATTGAGTATCACTAAGAACTAGGGTCTTTCTAGGCACTGGGGATATGGCAATAAATAAGAAGGATGATGGAATTCACATTTTAGTGGGGAATATATTACACATCCATCTAAGAAAAGAAAGCGAGCAGGGAAGGGTGAAAGTGGTAGGAGTTCTCATTACTTAGTTAAAGAAGGCCTCTATAAGGGGTTGATATGTGAGTGTCAGATTAAATGAAATAAGGGAGAAAGCCATATGAATGTCTGGTGAAATATATCCCAGAATGTAACTTGCAATTTTTTTGAATTATTCCAATTTTATTTTGAAATTAGAGTTAATATTATCAAAAGCATGCATTGAGCATGTACAAGTTGTTTGGTGAGTGAGCTGGGCTATTGGATAACAGGAAAATATGAGGTCTGACCTTGGCCACCTAGTTTACAATCTCCATGGAAGTTGAGAACAATACACATAAAAGTATCAAATGATAAAACATTATATTTTATTATTTATTTGGTGCTAATTGAGTGACACAGATTCTAAGTTTTGGGAGACACTCTGGGTCTTCTGTCTTCAGAATTAAATGTCTAATTTTGCTATATTCAAATTATTTTTAAGCACAAGGTAACGGAACTTAATGCAAGAAGATAGGGAAAATGTTCTTTAATGGAAATTTAGTTCTCACTCCTGTAGGCAGCCTCTCATAGGAGCTATTTCTGGAGTCTGTGAAATATGCTTCTAATAGAGGATAGGAAATCCTATTGGGAATTCAGACAATTGATTTATAGTCTGTGGCATCCTAAACAGTGGTAGCTTTCCTTGGACCCAGATTCCTGAGTCACTGAAATATGGTGGGAAGGGATGCAAATACATTGTTTTCCTGCCTTCTCTTCTCCATTGCTCCCCTGGGCTATGAGCAAGTGAAAGTTGTGATTTAAACTAATAATCAAATTGAGACTGTCCATTGTCTAGCATAGGACTCTCAATAATGGTTCTCATTTAGAGTTCTCAACAAATTATTCATGAATGGAACAGGAATATGCTAACAGTATTCGTGCTGGTGGGATTATGACATTTTTTTTCTCCCCAGATTTTCTGCTTTCCCAGATTTTAATAGTTCACAACACAGTTTCTGACTGTATGTAGTTTTGATGGTATTATTTTTGAAATTAAAAAATAAAACATGGAAAAGTAATGATTCAAAGAAATCATTGGGTTCATTATTACAGTAATGAGTGCTTACGCAGTAGACTTTTCTCTGCTAAATTTCATTTTTTGCTTCAAAGATTTCATGCTTGAATCAACTTTTTCTTTTATTTTAATGAGTATCATTGTAATCATTAATTATAATAACTAGTGTTCACACTAGGGTTTTTACTCCAAAATGTAGAAACACATTTTAAAATTCAGTAATTTTTACATTTAAGCCTACCATGAAGAGAGGCAGCAAATATTTACATTTTATAGAAGGGCTTGGAGGTTAGGGTCTAACACAACAATAACAACAACAAACTGGGTAATTTTTCTTCTCTCTGATTAGACTTATACTTATTACAAAGCTGCCTAGTCCATTCCCAAGTCTGTTTCTAAGTCTGGCAGTAAGTTTTTATTTTTTGAAAAAAGCATTAAGGCCTGCCACCATCCCGAGTCAGAGGCTTTCCCTCTGGTCTTGATTTCTAATATCATTAGCTGCAGAATCAAAGACGAGATTCCCCCTTGTTTTGTTCTCTGGTGTTAGGATTCCAGGCAATTATTTTTGACATGCTGCTCCCCACATGGGGGCTTTTGATTGCTTTAGAAGGTCTTTATGGCAGTGTAGTATGTGGATGTGCTGGTCCTGGTACTATTTGCCTGCCATGCCTTCCACCATGCTTTCCATATCGCTGTGCTCCCCGTGATGGGGAATCCAATCCGGCAGGTTGCCGTGATTCTTAGGCTCCTTCTTGTAGGAGCACTGCAGGGTTGGAGGGTGGCTGAAGCCAGGCCACCAGCTCCTCCAGGGGTCCCAGCAGCTGCTTCCTGCTTTGATTCCTGGCTGTTGGAGCTTTCCACTTTTGCTAACCTCTGGGCTGCCACCCTTTCCTGTTTGGCTTTTCAGAAGCAATTCCCTCGCCTATGCCACTAACTCTCTGTTACTAAAGTCCCTGTTTTGGGTGTGTAAAGTGACTTCTGATTTCCTAGTTGGACCTTGACTTATATAGGTGCCAGTTCTCAGGGATGATTGCCAACAAAATGAACCACTGTCTTCCTAAGAATTTTCTGAAAATTGAAGTTTAGAAAATTTACCTCATTTTAGGCCTCAAGAAACAGAATAGTGTCAGAGAATAGATAATAACTTTATCATTTTGTAGGTAGGAACTTCTGAGGTGATGAAATATTTTACATACTGCTCTAAAATGAGACATTTTAATAACATAGATCTATGAGTTTTGCTGTACTCCTTGGATTTCTAGCATTTTGTAATTAGCCAATGATATAATGTGGCATAAAGTGATTATGCTAAAATATATTACTTGAAATATTTAAAAGTTTACATAGTACCACATCTGTATCCTTATTTAAGGCAGACATACTCCTTTAGTAGTGTTACTATAAGAAAAATTATGAAATCAGCTTGCAATATTTTCCTGGAGAAAAAAATATCCATTCTCAATGAGTTGCCAGCATTAATAAAGGACCAGTATGTAGCATTTCCTGTATTTCTTTAACCACATGACATTCTGCAGTGAGGAAACCACTGGACTACAAATCATAAACCACAGGTCTTATCTTAGGTTGGATTCGCTAGACACAGGGATGTGCAAGTGGTTTATTGAGGGAAAGACCTGTTAGGAAGTGAGAGAACAGGACTGGGCAGGGAAAGAAGATAAGCAAAGATGTGTTTCAGCTGAAGTCTAGTCTCAGCCTGACCACAGGAGGACTCAAGAAAGAATGAGATCATAGAGAAGTCTACCCTGAGACAGGGAGGTTGAGTTTTGGTCCCCTGTTATCTGTCAGTCATTCACTGTGGGTAACTCCTGGTGGGGTCGATGTACATACCCTCCCAGTAATTTATAGCCATGAAAGACAATTCTCTGGAGGATTCTGTTACCAGCAATGCATATAGCAGCTGAGAAATGGCTAAACTGACCTAATAAAGGAGATATGTGGGAAGCACCCATAGCTTCTACTGTAGGTATCAGTATACCACTTACAAACCCTTTGGCACTGGGCAAGACACATAACTTCTCCAAGCCTCAGGTTCCTTATCTGTTTAAATAATGAAAAATAACAGCTGCCTTATCACTGTATCACTCATAAAGGTGCTTTGAAAGAAATAAAGTGCTGTGGAATTAGGTAGCTCGGGAGAGAGGGCTATGCAAAGTTATAAGCGAGTGTGAAAACTCCATGATCTCAGTCTTCCCTTGTGTTCCTCTGAAAACATAGTCCAAGACAAGAACTTGGGTAAAGGTAATTTATTTTGGAGGAGATCCTAGCAGACAGGAGTGACTGAGTGGGGAGAGTGAGACAGGGATGGAGGAAATGCCAGATGCACAGTTGAGGTCCCTGCAGGGGTGTGGGTCAGGCTCCGTCATGTGCACTTGAGGCAAGCTGTCATCATCAGGAAGTGAACCAATGCCTGGATGGCACTGCTGGCATGATGCCCCAGGGAGGAAAGTGTGCTGTTTGTTATGCTACACTCTTGGCACAGCTCAGATCCACTGATGCTCTTCATTAATTCCATTCTGTCACTGTTCTTCCAAGATGAGGCTGACCCCTGCCTCTCAGAAAAGATTGAGCAGTGCAGTAAACTACAGTCCCCCTTGAGGAGCATATTCTGAGGCCACAATTGACATCCATCCTCTCTGTCTCATCCAATATCCCTTCCAGACTTCCCTCACCCTCAGCCAGCCCTTTCAAGGTTGCGTGGTTAGATCCTAACCCTGAGGAGTCTGTGCCTGGGTTGACTCACTTTCTGCAATTGCCTGTTTCCTGTGGTCAGTGGGTATGGAAACACCAAGAGAAGCCCAGGGAATCCCCTGAGATCCAGACTTACTCCTCTTTTTCCCATTGTGTGGCAGCAATCCTGTCTCATTAGGATGAACACAGTTTCTGTGCAAATATAGAAAATCTACTCTTTGCTTGTGGTGCATTGGCATGAAGCTCTGAGTGATCAGGTAGAGTCACAGCTTCGGGCTCAGTGTCTCAAAGTGTTGCCCTCCAAGAACCAGGACTTCTAGCCAAGTTTAAAGTTGTGGAAACAAGAAGTCCATAGTTAAGCAAATGTGTCCCTGGGAGTGATGATGAGGGAAGTCAACCAGTGCTTGCATCCCTTTGTACCCAGACCTTTGTTTTGCAAATAACTACTTGCAACTCTTCTGTATGACTTTCTATTTTGTGAAGCCAGAATTTTTCTCACCTCCTGTATTATTTCAATATATTTATTTCACAAATTTTGTTTAATCCCAAATGTGTGGTTTTTATTATTTTGCTAGGTAAATATTACTTTTTTTTTGCTGAGCCAAATAGTAGGCTATGATTATATTTGCTCTATTTTATAATTTTTTATTTTTCCTGAAATTAATAATTGCCTCCATTATTATTTTTATTTGCTTCACTGCATCTTAATCTCTGGCCCAACTTTTTTTAATACTCTCCACCAGCTTTGTAAATGTCTTTCTTAAGTTTTTCTCGTAGTCATACTATCTGTGTACTCTGCATTTTTGCACAGAAGTATCAGGTACAATCCTAACCTTGGGGAAAAGTGCTCAGTATTCTGGTTTCATATAAACAGATGTTTAAATTAACAGAGAGGAAAAGAGTTAGATGGATTAGGTTGGGAGGGGATGATTAGACTGTTTCTCTGAGAGAGTGGCTTTGTGAGAGTGATACAAACAGGAACTAGTTTATAGGTGGACAAAGAGGGCAGCTGATGATAATGGATATTGAGCACTTACTATGTGGCAGGGACTGTCCCTGGAAATATTTCACTTACATTATGTCATATAATTCTCATAATAATCCTATGTGGAAATGCTATAACCTCTGTTTCACAGGTTAGGGAGTAGAAAATGAAGTGACTTGCCTAAGTTTACACAGAACCAGGATTCAATCCCTGGCTGAACCTGCAGCCTCTGGACTAAACTACTCCTTAGAGATGAAGAGACCAGATAGTGCATATAAAGCAGGGAGGCAGTAGGTACAGACAAAGAAGGCAGCCTGTGTTGACAACATTCAAGGAAACGGTGCCCCAGGGGTCTTGTGAGTATAGCTGAGAAGAGGGGGTGACGAAAGGAACTGTGCAAACATTTGCTTCTGCTTGAATGTGTACCCCCCAGAGCAACCTTCACCAATTAGGAGAGCTGTCTTGAAGAATGCTGCCTCAGCTCATGAAAAGAAGACCCCAGGGCATGCATTAATGAGAAGAGGGGGCGTCACAGCTGACAGAAAAGTAAAGCTCTCATGGGGAGCCAGGGGCCCCCAGTGGGGCCTGGAGCTTGTTGACTGAGCAGCAAAAGACCCCTGCTGTTGAGCTTCCCCTGTCGCCCAGCCTCCCTGCTGTGTCTTGGAAGAGGGCTCTCTCTCCCATGACTTGCCTTATGTGGGACAATTAATGAACAGTGTGATGACAGGGGACACCTCTCCATATTGTTCATGTCTTGGGCTTATGACCAGATAATTCACCATTGCCCTCCTGGTTCCATTAGAGGAGAAGTGCCTTTTCAGCAATTTGCAGAACCAGGATGCAAAAGCAAAGGGCACAAAGTTAACTGCATCATATCTTTCATTTATTTAGTCAATTGCTTTTAGGAGAAGCATGGATATAGAAGGGAGGGCTTTTTTTGTTCTGAGGTAAAGTCCCTCTTTAGTCAATATTAGGATGCTTATTAGAGTTACTTTGGATAAGAGTGACTGGATTCTATCTGCTATCCACGAATTGAATAAAAATGGAACTCTCTTAAAGCAGAGTTTCTTCTACTTAATCTGTTTTGATTCTAAGAGGAAAGTATTATCTACTCTCTAAGATGGGAAAACTGAGACTCCGATGTTTACATAAAGACTGTGTCCCAAGGCCATGCAGATGTTTACATAAAGACTATGTCCAAGGCTGTGATTAAAGCTCAGACTGACTTGCTAATCCTCACTTTCCCCTCAGACCCCATTGGGTTGAGTTGCCTCTTGCTCAAGGTTTGCTAATTTCTCAAAGCTTTGAAAGGCTTCTTGTCATGAGAACCTGGGAGACCTTGCAGGAAGATCATATTACTTAGTTGCTCATTAGGCATTTCTTTTTTTGATTATGTAAGTGCTCCGGACATTTCTGGGCAGCAAATATACATGGAGAAAAAATAAATAAATTATGCTTTATGTCATAAAGATGTTTTCAGTCACATTGAAACATGAGTTATGTGAACAAAATAGGGAACGATTAAGTTCTTAATTACAACTAAATGTTGAATACAGAGTTGCTCAAAAAAGGAAAAGAGCTGAAGTAGACTGGAAGCCTTGGGGAATGAAGAGGGTGGTGTATGAGTGGACGTGGAAGGATGGGTAGGGATGAAGGATGGATGAAGCATTGGAGGACAAGAGAAAGTTTTTCTACCAAAGCCAACATGGAATAGAAGGGGAATGTTGTGAGCCGCTTCAGAGTGTGGGATAACGGTGGAACAGTGGAGGGAGTGATGAGTGTATGTTGACCCCTTTTGCTCTATTTAGTTTTCTTCCTCTCACATTAATACAAAATTTAAACTGAGGCTGAGAAATGTATCTATAACTATTGTATGTCTTAATTTATCCATTTACTAGCTAGTTTTTAAAGGCAGAAGACAGAAGTGGCTGACATTCAAAAAGAATTATTTTTAGGAGAATTACTAATAAGCTTTAAATTTAATTCCCTGCCTTCCCAGAATTTCTTTTCAGAGATTTCTTTTTACTAAAACAGGTCTCTATGTTTATCGGAATACCCACATGAGAAGAATTTATATTAACGTAATAAATTTAGAAAAGATAAAAATAAGATTGCCATGTAAATTAGTGCCTACATAGGGTAGAAACTCCATTTTGAGGCCAGGCAGAGCCAGTTACTCCCTTAGTATTTCCATAGTGTTGTGAATTGTTTTTCTTATTCACTATACCATGAGCTCCTAGAAGGAAGACACTGTGTCATGTGCATATTTACATCTCCAGTGTCTAATATATACCTACCTGGTCGAGGTTACTGAAACAACTTCTACCATTTGTTTAGATGAATGAGCAACTGAATATATAAGTGGAAGACTAGCTTTCATCCTGTGTACTAATTAGGGTAATGCTAGCTTCTACCATAAGTAATCCCCTAAACTTCAGTGTCTTTGAACCACAGAACTGTAGTTATCACTCATAATGGTCTAATGTGGTATCCATGGTTGATTGGTGGCTTTCCTTTACTTGGTAAATAAGGGATTTGGGCTTTTTGCATCTCATGGCTCTACTTTCCACTGGGGCTTCAGGGCCCAGATGGTAGGCAGACAGGAAGGAGCATGAAGAAGGCACAAGTAACACGTATCACTCCTGCTTACATTCATTTAATTAGAACTAGCTGCATGACCCTGCCTAGGCAGCTTTCTCAGAGAGACTCAGCATCAGGATGAGTCAGATGGATTTTAGTGAATAGTCAGCCTTCTCTACCACAGCCAGCCTTTAGCACTTCCTAGTTGTGAGATCTTAGGCAAGTTCATAACTTCTCCAGGTCTCAGTTTCTTACTTGTAAATGGGGATAATATATTTATCCTGTGAGGTAATTGTAAATATTAAATGGCACCTATATTTGAAGTAGCTAGCAGCAGTGCTCAGCCTATGCTTAATATGTGAGAGCTATTATAATATTGGTACTTTTCACAATTCAATTCAATAAGGTACTTATTGTGTTAACATTTGTTTTTCTTCAACCATGATCATTCCACATGCAAAACTAGGGAAACTCAGGGAGAACATGTGATTGCATGTCTTAAGGTGGAAGCAGAGGTGGAGACTTCTAGATTAATCACTCCTATGGGGCCATGGCACATACTATATGTTATCCGTTTGGTATTGTGGGCTTTAGATAAGAAGGGTAATTTTTTCTTGAAAACTTATTGCATATCTTCTAAGAGAAGTTACATATTGTCAGTGTGAAAGGCTCTTTTGTAAATACTCCAACCAAGTGGAGGCAAATGGAATGAAATTATTACAAATTTATCCTGTAGACAAAAGATAATAAGAGACGAACCCTGGGGAAAGAACAGAGCAATCAGGGCCATGGGAAGAGAAAGGAAGGACAGGGAAGGGTAAAGAGAGGAAGGGAAGCAGAACCGTGGTGGGCTACCTGAATCTGCCTTTGGGACTGGCAGGAATGTGTTGGCTTCTGAGGGCTCATAGCTGAGTCCTCCCCAAGAAACTGCCCTTGGTTGAAGGGAGCTGCTTAGCCCAAAGTTACAGTCCCCCTTGTGGAGGAGGTAACTGCCAAGATCCATGTGGACTTTCTGAAGGGTCATCCCAGCTTTCCAGTTCCCAGTGGGGTTCACTGAGGCCTCTGTTGCAAATAGTTCAACTTCTCCTCTGCCCAAATCCATTTTCTTTCTTTAAAAAAATGGTTTTATTGATTTTGAAAGAGAAGAAGAAGGGGTAGGGAGAGAGGAAAGGGGAGAGAGAGAGAGAGAGAGAGAGAGAGAGAGAGAGAGAGAGATTGATTGAGATGAGCAATAACAACTGGTTGCCCCAGCAAGCACCCCAAATCAATGGGGACAGAACCACATTTGTGCCCTGAGGGGGGACCTACCTGTGACCTGTTGGTGCATGGGATGATACTCAACCAACTGAGCCATAGCTGTAGCCCTCAGAGCACTTTCCAGTAAAGTTCCTCATAGGACTCTGACCCTGAGTCTGTTTCCTGGGGGACTGGACCTACTAGAGCAAAGAAGAAAGCGGGAAGGAAGGAAAGCAAACAGAAAGGGAGAGGACTTACAGCAGGGGGGACTTTTCCTTATGGATTATCTTATGCAGCAGCCCCTGAAGGCATCGATATAAAAGAACTCCTTGTTTTACTCTGGGAAAACTCAGTGTAGTTAAATAATATGACTCCAGTTTGAACTAAAGGTCTCTGTACATTCTCCTGAATTCCCTTCATATGTTTGCCCAACTAACACTGAATTTGTTTAATAATGGATCGTTCTCCTCACCTTTCACTATCAATGACCTGTCCTGGTGTTATATTCTGTGTACAGAATGTGCTTTTTACAAAACTTACTTGTTTTTTCCCAGGCTCCTTACTGCCCAACAAACATAGCCTAACTTACCCAGTCCTGTTCTAAACAGCACAACAATGTGCCTTTCAGATTCATCTGATAGAAGAAAAGGGGAAAACTCTGTATGGCTTCTATAGTGAGGAGCTTTCACCAAGAGGGCTTATGCTGCTTTTCTCTCCTGCCAGTAGAGTAGGGAAGCAGGTTTAATGGTCTTCTGTGCCAAGCACACAGTGAGTCTGCAATAAGTACCTCTCACAATGAATTTCAGCCCTGGCCAGTGTGGCTCGGTTGAAGCATCATCTCATACATCAGAAGGTGGCAGGTTCAATTCCTGTCAGGGCACATTGCCAGGTTGTGTGTTTGATCCCTGGATGGGGTGGGGTGCGTGCTGGTCGTCACTGATCAATGCTTCTCTCTCACATCGATATTTCAGTTTCTCTACCTTCCTCTCTCTCAAATCAACTTTAAAAAATGAATTTCACCTAGCCTGTAATCAGTCCCATCTCACTAGCCAGGGTGAAAGGATGTCCTAGAAGCCTGATTCCCCTGACTGCCATTCACCTCCAGGCACTTTCAGTTCACTTTATCTATTTGCTGTCTTTTATGTACTTGTTTCATAACAAGAACGCCTGCTTCAAGGATACTGTGAGTATTCAAAAATGTCCCTCTATTTCAAGGGGTCTGGTTTCATTGTGGGTGGGTTCTCCATTATGAGATTCAATTTCCTTGATAGAAGTGTGTTTTCTGGCTTCCATGTGTGATTAATTCAGGGGAAGTGCTTATCTGTTATGATCTAAATGTGAATTTGTTTTACCCTTAGCCAACAAGACAATTACAAATGCTGTCTTGCCTGCAACCATAGGCTTGGAAACGCAGCTGTCACCTTGAAAGCCACAAAGCTTATGAGTTCCGGGCTCTGTGCTGACACTGACTAGCTGGATACACGCAGGAACCAGAAAGTGGAAATTTTTTACAGGAGATGATGAATGCCTTTCTGTCCTGCAGAATTGGCAATGGGCTTTGCTAGGGATTTAATCTGATGCAGTTGTTTGTGAATGTGTGCAGAGTGATGTACTGTCTAACTTCCCAACACTACATGCCTGTTGCACTCCCAGAATATTATCGTGTGGAAGTACCTTGCCACCTTCCTCCTGCCTCAGGGTTTTCGTTAACTCCTGAAGCTCACAGGGACCCCAGCGTCGAGCAAGTAGCTCACTCTGTATTCAAGAACTGGGACAACTCCAGGGAGGAACATCCCATTGCTATCCTGGAAAGATTAGCCTATTGGACCAGAAAGTCACATTTCTCATGTTTATTTGCCTACAAGCGGTAATCCTCCACTGTCATATGCTTAACATTCAGAATAAATACTTTTCTGCCCATAGTTCTAAAGACAGAGATGATATCAAATATACTGAAAACTGTGACATCTTTGTTACTAAAACTGGAAAAAAAAAAACACCCACCTTTTGTGGTGCCCTTCCTAATGCAAAGCCTGACTTCATCTCATGCTATCTTGAGATGTTTCCTTAGGGAGCAGTTTTATGTCATTTTCATGTAACTGTCACTCTAATGTACTGAGGGAAGTTTTATTATCATTTGCATATTCTGAAAGTTTACTGAATTTTAAGAGAGTGTGCCTGAGAAATAACTTGTCTTGATATATTTAAGAAGATGGATTTTTTCCCTCTTGCTTGGAACTGCCAGTCCTGGCTGTGACTCTAATCATTTATTTAGTATAGCTTTAGGTGCATGTAGTCCAAGTATTTGGATTTAAAGAAGTATGAGCCTTGATTCCTGTACATAGTAAAATGAGAGAGTTGTACACATAAGCAAATACTTGGAATACAGAACCCTCAGTGGAGCTATCGTACCAAGAACTTCGAGAGTAGAGAGAAAAGAGGAGGGAAGAGTCAGCCAAGTCAACTTGGGATACTGGTATAGTAGAAATGGCATTTGGACTAGGTTTTGAAGAATAAGTAGGAGTGTGGAGATTGGGGAAAAAAAGTGAAGACCAATCTGGTAAAGCATGAAAAGGCAAGGAGATACAGCACAATGAGGGAGGCTTGTGTACTTGGAAAGTAGTCTGTGGACAAAAAGACCCATAGAAATTGTGCATAAACTTTTTATAATAATGTGAAGGATTTGAAACTTAGATGGTGGAGCCATGGAGGCTTTTAGGCAGGACAATGTGGGAAAGAGTGAGGACAGTTCAATACTACAGGGAGGGGGAGATAGATGAAAATTGAGACCATGCTGTAAACAGGTCAGTCAAGGACCCTGGGAATTTTTGAATTTCATTAGAGTGCAAATGGAACCAGGATGCGAGGATTTATAGAAAGTGTTGAAGATCAAGAACATTAGCAATAAAGTGAAAGCGAGTGTGTGGAATGGTAGGTAGAGGGTGAAGATGGTTAAGGGAAGATGTATTTGTTAGAATCATGAAAATGTGTATAAGAGTTGTCACCTTTATGAAATGTTTGTTAATTGTATGTTCTTCTGGACTTATTTGGTATGTTTGACTTTCCTTAACTCCCCAGGTAAAAATGAGCGTTACTTCTGAAATGCTCGAGAAAACTTGGCTGCTTACATATTTGCCTTCCTTTACTAGACCATAAGCAGGTTGAGGACAGGGATTGTCTTTTATTAATGTTTGTATTCCCCATACCTGACACTTAGGAGGTGTTCAGTTGGGGTTTGTTGAGTGATTAAATGAAGGGAAGGAAAACCTTCACTGGAGAAATTGAAAATAATAGAGTGAAGGGAGATATAGATAAGAGGAAATGTCAGAGGATAGAAAAGGATAGGTCCTCTAGAATAGGGGTCATCAAACTTTTCTTCAAAGACTTGAATAGTAAATATTTTAGACTCTGTGGGCTGGATGGTCTCTGTTACTAAATTCTGCCATTACAGGATGAGCACAGCCATATACAATGTGTAAAGGAATGGACTTGGGAGTGTTTCATTATAACCTTGCTTATAAAAAGAAGCCCTGACTCATACCCCAGTTTGGTTGGTAAACTGCAGCTTGCGAGCCACATGAGGCTCTTTGGCCCCTTGAGTGTGGATCTTCCACAAAATATCATGACCTGGGCGAGTCTATTTTGAAGAAGTGGCATTAGAAGAAGTTTAAGTTTTAAAAAATTGGCTCTCAAAAGAAATTTCAATCTTTGTACTGTTGATATTTGGCTCTGTTGACTAATGAGTTTGCTGACCACTGCCCTAGAAGATCTGGAAGGGAGAGAGACTGGCAGTAGCTTTAAAAGGTGTAGGAAACTTCTTTAGAGCAGATGAGAGAAGAAAGGGAAGTGTTATACTACTAAGCTGGCAAACAGAGTTATAAGGCAAGTGGAAAACATTCTAAACAAGTTCTCCGAAGAATCTTATAGGAAATAGACCAGGAAAATTTTAGGGCAGCAGTGGGACTAGGTATATAGTATGTCATGCTCTCAATGAGCATGGTTGTATAAATTTCACCACTTCAGTAAGAATGTCCATGTTCCCCTTCCCTCAGCTGAGTGCCATGCCCTTGTATAGTAAGGGATAAGGACCTTTTTCTAGGTTATGGGACATTAATCCCCATCTCTATCTCATGTGAAGGTGAAGAGAATTACTGGATGGCTTCTCCTGCGGGGGGCCAGCATGATGAGAGCTGACATTAATGTAGCAGCTTGCTTGGGCTGTTATTTCTCACATTAGTATTTTATGAACCCAAACTCCCCATTCTTTCCCGGGAGTTCTGGCATCTCTGATTTTTTGACCTTTAGACATAAAGAGTTTACTGTATCCCATCTCTGGGAGGAGGACATCCCACTGATTGAGGAAAGCTACTCAGATAGTCTTCAAGAGATCCCTGTACCTTCTCTTCTTTGATTAAGAAATGCCCATTACATCTTCAGTACCAGACATTAGCACTAACTGCCTATTTTTCTACTGGCGATTATTCTGATTTTGTCTTCAGAGATTTAAAGATTCGTATTAAAAATAGAACAGTAGTTACAATAAGAACCACACAGGTTTAATCACTGGGAGGGATTCTGCGTGGTCACTGTGGGTTCCTGTGCGGGACTTCCTCATCCCAACCTCCCTCTAGCACACTTGACACTAAAGGAGGGGCTGCAAGTTTCAAACCGGCAGAGATTCTCTTCCAGGCAAGATCTGGAAGGGGAGAGAGACTGGCAGTATGTACATGGAGTGAAAGCAGTCTTTACCTTTCCTATGGAAAGATATTAAATGTATAAATGGAGCCAGAGGCAAAGTGTGAGGTCTTAACTTCCTGAGTCATTGGCTCCTGCAGCTGCAGCGCTCTCCCACTCTGGGGGAGGTAGCTGACTTCCATCAGCAGGTCCCTGAAAGGCTGTGTTTCAGCACTTGTAACAGGAATTTTTAAGATCATAACAGAGGCTGTATGATATGGTTTAGTCTGTTCCTCCCTTTCCTCTAATGATTGTGTTAAGCACCTAATACCTGGCAATAAAATAAAAAAAAAATTAAACCAGCTATAATAGTGTCGGTTGTCTGCAACTGAACCTAAACTGATGCAGCATCTCACTAGGCTTGCAGACCGAGCTCGGAAGTCTGGAAAGAGATGGCTGAATTTTGTAGAAGTTGTTGAGTGGGAGACTAGATCAGCAGGGAGCAGGAGCCAGAAACAAAGCAAGTTGAGATGGTGAAGCCAGGAGGAAACTGAGAGCAGGAAGGGCAGGAAAGCTTCCAGCACTGGGAGTTTTTATAAAGGTAAGCACTGCTTTCACTCCATGTACACAAGTAAAGTATATCTTGGCATTATTGAGAGAAGCATCTCAGTACTTTCATGGGTCTCCCAATGGCTGTTACTGGGGAAGCATTTAAATTTGATCACAGATTACAGAAGAATATGACTTAAAAATTAAATGAACCTCTTTTAGATACAACAAAAGGTTTTGTGTGATGAGGCAGGCAGAAATGACAAAAGTACAGTGAGATGCACATGCTAAGCAGGTGCTGGTTCATTGATCAAGTTAATCCTCAATGAGCTGATGGATCTTTGCCTTGTATGGCCCTGTAGAGGTCACTTTTAAATAGTGAAACCACAAACATTAATGGTCTTTGCTTTCTATGTTAGTTGAAATTGCATTTCTTAGTTAAACTAATAGATTAGGAGTGAGTATGCCAGCCATTTCCTTTACTTGGCTTTTCAAGTACTTTATATTTTGATCATAATCTTGTAGTTATTTTATGAATACTTGATAACGGAATTATTAGCTATATAAATGTAATTGAGACCTTGAGTCTATGGATAACAATGAACTCATCTTATTATTAGTGTGCCATTTATACAGCCCGTACCTCCTCCTATCTTAATGCAGAATCTCAGATTTCCCTCAAAGTTCTCTCATTTGTAACTAACAAAAACACCTGGATTTGTGTAGACAGCGAATATTTTTTTGGAATTTGGTCAGATGATTAGAAAGTAGGGCTATTTCTATTATTTTTTCCAGTTGAGTTTCATGTTTGAGTAATTTATCAGAGATCACAAACTGAAGGCATATGTTGGCTGCAGATGTGTTTTATTTGCATGTTTGAAATCATTGTCCGTGGTAAAAATCAAGAAATCTTACTAGAAACCTAGGTTTTCTAACAACATTGGGTGACTTTCCAATGGGAGGGGCATGGCGGCTGTCTCCAGGCAGCCCCAGCCTGACTCCCCTCACTCCCTCACTGCCTGCATGACTCCTGTGGGCATTTAAGTTTATGATGCATGTAATAGCCTATGACTGAATAAATAAAAGTTGTCACTAGCATGGAGCACGGATCCTCTGGAAAAAATTACATTGTTAAGAATGTTCGGGGATTGGCCATAAAAATTGTATTTGTAATGTAATCTTCCTTGAGAAAAAAAAATTGTAATTCTGTCCCAGGCTGTGCAGATTTGGAAGATTCACTAATTAATTTCTATACCATGCTATCATTAATTATCCTCTTTATCCAGAATCTATTGAGCACTTCCTCTTACTAAGTTATTATTTATTCAATGTAGAAAACATGTTTGCAGCCTTTGCGCCCTTTTTGTGATCCTCCTAGATCGCTCATTCATGCCATCGTTTAGGAGTATCTGTCTTTGCCATGCCCCTGGGGGGCTGTTCTGCTCTATTTCCTCCTTTTTCCTCCAGTTTTGTTCACCAATATCAATAACATCTTTTTTCTCACTGTTTTAGCTTGAAAAATGTATCATTTGATAATGAAGTGTATATCTGGAAAATAAATGTAGACCTTCAGTTCCTATTTTGATAAAATGTACTCAGAAAGCTAATATATATCAAGGACTTGAATTTATTCACTTACTCATTCAGTTGTTCACTTAGCAGATACTTCTTGAGTAGCTATTGTGTGCCTGATGTTTCTAGGTCTAAGAATGCAATGGTGAACTACAGAGAAAAACATTCAGCCACATTCTTGGGGGGAGACAGGTATTGAACAAATAGAATATCTTGTCAGATAGTGACAGTGCTATAAAGAATGATGATGGAGGGGATGGTGGTGGAGTCATGTGGGTGCTACTTTACCAGTAGATGGGGAAGGCAAGTAAAGCCTCTCTGGAGAGGGGACATTTGAGCAGAGTCGTGGATGAAGCAAAGGGATGAGCCATGTGAATGTGTGTTGAATGCGGTCTTGGCTGTTGGAACAGTTCTTGCAAAGGCACCGAGGAAAGAATGTTCTTGGTGTGCTCCTGGAAGAGCCTGAAGACTGGAATGGAGTACTTGAGGGAGTTGGTAGTTCAGGATAAGTGGGCTTTGTAGGCCATGAAAAGTAATTTGGCCTCCCTCCCTCCCTCCCTCTCTCCCTCCCTCCCTCCCTCCCTTCCTCTCTTCCTTCCTCCCTATTTTTCTTTCTTTCTTTCAATGTATTTTTATTGATTTCAGAGAGGAAGAGAGAGGGAGAGAGAGATAGAAACATCAGTGATGAGAGAGTCTGCCTCCTGCACGCCCCACAATGGGGATCGGGCGTGCAACGCAGGCATGTGCCATGATCAGAACTGAACGGTGACCTCCTAGTTCAAAGGTCGATGCTCAGCCACTGCGCCACGCTGGCTATACAGGTTTTATTTAGTGATGGGAAACCATGTAAGGAAGATTTATTTATTTGTTTTTAAGACCAGAGACTCTTGAGCACCTGCCTATATGCACAGGAGTGGCATTGGCCATGGGTAATGCCCTCTCAGTGGCAGCTGGGTTTCCAGAATCAAGTTCAGGTTTCACATGAGTGAGGAAGTACACAAAATTTGGCTATATGCCAATGTCCTGGGTTCCTTCTCCTCTCTCTGACCCACTGTGGCTGGTGCAGGGATTCCCTGCAGGGTGTAGCCTAATGTAAAAGAGGTGCATGCAGGCTTGTTAGACATTTCTGTTTTACAGTGTTTCCACATTGGTGTTCATTTGAGTCTTCTGGAAGAGCATGGATTCCAGGAACAATGGTCTGCATACTTTTTGAATACGTGGTGTCACCAGTATGAACTTTTGCATGTTCACTGACAGTGGAGGTCCTGGCTCTGCAGCAGCTTTCTGTTCAACATCATCTAAAGCACATTTGGATGGATATGCATTTAGGCAGGTGCATCCAATAGAAGGGAGAATTTTGATAGGCAAACTAATTTGTGACACCCCATTGACCAAATGACAAAAGCACTCACTTTCCCATACTCCAATGCACCTTTGTAATCACTTAACTGTTTGGAATTATCATTCTCATGTTAAAGACTTTATTATTTTTCCTCTAGTAACACTTGTTAGGAGGACACTGATTTATCTGTTTTTCTGGTAGAGAAGATAGTCCACCAGTGAGCTCAAACTAAAGTCCACTGATAATGAGTTCCCCTTGTCAAAAATTTATTTTCATCCTAAATTAGAAAAGTCATTATGATAAACACATACTTTGTTGAATGCAGGAACAATTAACATGATAATGAAGGAATTTGTGGTATCTGTCCTGGTGCCCACCACATTTGGTTGTGCCCCAGGGGCTCCAGAAAAAGGGAAGCTACAAGTTTTTCAGACAATCTCATAGATATGTTATCTTAGAGCCAGAAAGGCAAATGGCTCAGTTAGAGATCTAACTTGAACTCTGTCAGGGAAAAATACAGGCCTAGGACATGACTACTGTCATAACCTGTTTGTAGTTATTTGATTTTCAAACCATCTTTTGTGGTTACTTTAGGTCTCTGAGTTTGCAAGACCGCCACGCAGGCCTCCCCTGAGCTGGCCAGGTCAGCATCTGGCTCCTTTCGTCCGCACACTCATCTTATTTGTTCACATTATTTTTCTCTATACCATTATCACCCCCTGGCATGCAGTTTATTTACTTGGATACTTGTTTATTAACTCCTTCACTAGAGTGTAAGCTCCAGGGAATTCAATTTCAAGTTCTAGACCTCCATTAGCAGCATATTCTCACCAATGGAGATACTGAAAACCCAAGTAAGCCAAGGATTTGTACAGGTCAGTTTTCTTTGGATATTGGGTTGCTTTCTCTTAGGAAAGAGAAATTTGCAAGTGTGACTAATAGATCATATGGGAGTAGGTCTCTGACTCTCTGCTCCTCAAAGTATAGTCTGCCGCCGAGACTGATTTGGCCCAGTGGATAGAGCGTCGGACTGCGAACTGAAGGGTCCCGGGTTCGATTCCGGTCAAGGGTATGTACCTTGGCTGCGGGCACATCCCCAGTAGGGGGCGTGCAAGAGGCAGCTGATTGATGTCTCTCATTGATGTTTCTGACTTTCTATCCCTCTCCCTTCTGCTCTGTAAAAAAACAAACAAACAAACAACAACAACAAAAACAAAGTATAGTCTGCCAACCAGCTGTATTGATATTCCTCCAAGGAATGTAAAATCTCAAGGCCCACCCAACCTGCTTAATCAGAACCTGCATTTAATGCTGGTGATTCCTATGTACAATTAAAGTTGAGAAAGCTCTAACTCACTCAACTTTGATCTAAAAATCAGAAGAAATCCAGAACTTGGTCATTTAACTTGGTTTTGGATATCATCATTAGTAAAGGGGCCATTAAACTTCATATTCTTTTTTTAAAAAAATTGAAAACAGATATTGAATTTGAGTTGGTTACTTGATCTTTCTGCCCTCAAGTTCTTTTTCTCTATGAGGAGGTGGTTGGTCTAAATGTCCCTGTGTGTGTATGTATATATGCCTTTCAGACTTAAGGCAGAGCAGATCTGTTTATATCTTTACCTCCACTTTCCCCTTAGTTTCATACTTCTGTCCTTCTAGTGATTTGTAGAGCTCCAGGTGGAAAATCCACTCACTGACAAAATGGTAACCACATTGTATTTGAAAGGAGCAGTCCAGGGTCCTGATCCCCAGAAAGGATCCAACTGTTGGGCTAGCTAGATTGAAAAAAAAAATTATTTGATCTTGTACTCTGTGTCAGGCACTACTTATGTGCTTTGCATGATAAACTTATATAATCCTAAACAATAACTTGGTAAGGAAAAAGTAGTGCTATTGTTGTCCCCACTTAAAGTTGTGGAAATCAAGGTCTGAAAGGGTACTTTGTCAAATTCACACAGTTACTACGTGAGGTAACTAGGATCCCAACCCAGGTGGTCTGGGGTCTGGGCCAGAGGGCTGTATTGTTTTTTGAGGGAGAATCTTCTAAATTGATTAATATCTATTAGAGAAAAATGTAGATTAAATGTTGGTGATAGTAATTGTAAGCACTTCAATGAAACTAATTTGAAAGGCAAAAATATGAAATACTGAATTTTGAGCTGAGTGATCAAGCTTTATTTCTTTTGAGGCTCACATTTAAATCTTTTGTTGTGTTAAACTGCTCATGTGGTTTTCCAATGCACAGACTGTCTGGAATGATGAACAAGTTGTATATATTATTCATTGCAACTACTAACAAGTAGCATAACTTGAGATTGTTAAAATTGTTCCCAATCCACCTTCAGGCAGTCATTAGCATGTGAGTGCAGGCAGCACTGGGCCAATCCCACAAGGGCTGGGTGAGGGGAAGGGGAAGAGAGAGTGACAAGGAACTCAGGTTTAACACCTTCGTGTGTGAGACCTGGGCTGGGTGTCTTACATACATTATCTTATTTTATCTTCACAACACCCTAATGCCGTAAAATAATTTCCTCTATTTTACAGAAGAGGAAATACAAGGTTTGGAGCACAATACTTGCTCTGAATCTTACAACTAACTGTTAACTGTTGATGGCAGATTTACTGATCTCAGAGCTCATCTTCCCAATTTGACACTTTGCAGCAAAGCTAGGTGGTGCATATGGTCAATGTTTAAAATATTCGCAATAAAGCCCAGCCAGTGTGGCTCAGGGGTTGAACATCGACTTATAAACCAGGAGGTCATAGTTTGATTCCCAGGCAGGGCACATCATAGTTTGATTCCCAGCTGTGGGCTCCATCCCTGGTGGGAGTGTGCAGGAGGAAGCCAATCAATGATTCTCTCTTGTCATTGATATTTCTCCCTCTCCTTTTCCCTCTCCCTCTCCCTTCCTCTCTAAAATCAATAAAAATATATTTAAAATATTAGCAATATGATTTTCAGGTTAACATATTTATTTAAAATATAGACATTTTCCCATTTTGGTGAAAATAATGCTATTCTCCCAGCTCAGATTACTTGACAATCCTATATAATAAAAGAGAAACATGCAAATTTGACTGTACCTTCGCTACGCTACCAGCCAATCAGGAGCGGAGGGTGGGGCTGAGGCACACGAGGCAAGGGCCAGCACCAGCAGGCCAAGGCGGCCACTGGGCTGGTGGGGGGTCTAATCGTAGCCCCAGAGCCAGCAGGGGGTCTGGACCCATGCCACTGCCCCGAGGCCCGGCCTGGCAGCTAGGGGGTGATCAGGCTGGTAGGCAGAAGGGGTTAGGGACAATCAGAAGGCAGGCAGGCAAGTAGTTGAAAGTCGGCAGTCCTGGATTGTGAGAAGGATATCCGACTGCCCATTTAGGCCCAGGTTTACTGGGATTGGGCCTAAATGGGCAGTCAGACATCCCTGAGGAGTCCCAGATTGGAGAGGGTGCAGACTGGGCTGAGGGACATCCCCTCTCCCATGCACGAATTTCATGCACCGGGCCTCTAGTAGTAAAATAAAGTCAATAAAAAAAGATAGTTTCCAAGGATATCCCTAAACATCCAACAAAAAACAAAGGTAGTAAATAGTTGGTTTAAACTTGTAGTTAGACACATTATCTGTTGCATATCTAGCCCTGATAAATTATGCATTTGTTTATTATTTGAGGGAGAGAATGGCTTTGCTCGGAGGTAGTTGAAGCTATAAATATGCACATATGTCTCTAGCCACCTCCTTAGCATCACACTTCACTGCAGGTGTGCATTGATCTGTGCTGTAAACACGCTTGGCAGGAAATCTACCCCAAGTCTTCATTCCAGTGGTTTGCTTCTCTGGATGCAGTTGCCCAAATTCTCCAAATTAAAAACCCATGCTGATTTTCCCTATCCTTGTTCCCAACTCCTAACAAGACATAGGATACTTTGATCCAAACAGGTCAGCTCAGCCTTCCCTATGAGGCAGCATTTCTTGACTTATTTTCATGTCTGTTGAGAGCAAAGACTGCAAAGAAGAGGAGATTCTTTTTTACTAAAAAATGCATAGCATTTTTTACATTCCAAAAGGAAGGCAGCTGAGTATCTCAGTCACTGTGGAAACATGCTGGCTTTCTGGATTTTGCAATGTGGCTTCTATATCCCATAATGAGGCAGCCTCCCAGAAATTGCTAGGGAATCAACGTATCTTCTCCATATCCAGTTTAAGTCATTTCTCCCCCTTAAAATGAAGGACTTTCTGAAAATCCTCAAAACAATCTGTTCTTATGCTGCATTTCCTTGTATTTTTTCTTAGGTAGGAATCTTAAGTTTAGTAATTTAAGGAATCATTTTTTTTTCATTACACACACATGTATTTTTATTGATTTCAGAGAGGAAAAGGAATGCGAGTGAAAGATGAAAGCATCAATGAGGAGAGAGAGAACTGCCTCCCACCAGAGATCATGCCCGCAACCTGGGCGTGTGCCCTGACTGGGAATCAAACTGTGACCTCCTGGTTTATAAGTTGATGCTCAACCCCTGAGCCATGCTGGCTGGGCTG
This sequence comes from Antrozous pallidus, assembly GCA_027563665.1. Taxonomy (NCBI): domain Eukaryota; kingdom Metazoa; phylum Chordata; class Mammalia; order Chiroptera; family Vespertilionidae; genus Antrozous; species Antrozous pallidus. The sequence continues at coordinate 69,237,233 of CM050511.1, forward strand.
GGGAATCATTTTTGAATGTAGAGTTATCAAAGCTTACAGAGTGATCATTTAATTTGAACAACCCTTGCAGTAGCTGATGCAGAATGAAAAGGAAGACTAGTCATGTCTCCCATGCCTTTCCCTAGCTGGGGTTTCTTAAAATCCCCCAGTTATTCTCCAGTAGCAGTATTTTTTAGCTTCCTGAGGCAGCCAGCAACTCTCTGATGTAAAAGGATTTGTCATTTTGATTCTATTCGAAATGAAACATTTTGTACAGTACATAAAAAAATATAGAAGTCTTCTCAGTGGATGAACAGCCTATTATCCATAGGAAAACTGTGTTTTATGTCCGTCTGAGAATTACCGATTAGGGCGAGAACCCAGGCAGAAAGCAACTAACCTGCTGCTGAATTGTGGTCTGGAAATGGATGGGGGGTGTATTTTTTAAAGCATTTTCAATTGGTGCCATAGTCTCCATTCTCTAAAGTACAAATGAACTATTTGGCTAGAATTCCTGAGGGTCAAAGGCAGCTACATAAATGGAGGGGACTCTCTCTGACTGCCTGGTGGGTTTTTGAGTTAGAGGGGAGTGATGGATAACCAGTCGATTCCACTAGGGACAAAGCCTGCCTCTTTGAAACCGGTTTACTTTTGTAGGATGATCCATTAGCATTTCCCAGCTGCATCTGTGAGGACAATTGTGGGAGGGAGATCAGTGCCTTTTAGGACTAATGTGTCTTGATTTTGGCAAGAACACAGAACAGTCTTTTATGAAGACGTACTGCAGCTTTGATATTCAGACATAATGACCACCAAGGTTTGAACTTGCCTTTTGTGCTTCCTTGGATAGAAAACCCTCCAGGAGGGGGAGACAGGAGAAAAGTAATTACACAGTCTTGCTTGATGGTTTGAGGAATTCGTAGAAATCTTAATCACAAAGTACTTTTTGTTCTTGTACTCAAGGTCCACTCCTAGGTATGTGGCCCGTGCAGTTGCACAGGGTGGGATCTTAGGAGAGCCCTCTGTTTGGTTTAATGCTCTGTTCTCACTTTGAAATTATTAATTTTTTGAACAAGGAATCCATGTTTAGTTTGCACTAAGATCCACATATTGTGTAACCAGTCGTGCTTGTAGTTCAGTCTTAAAAAATGGTCAAAACAAAACACCCAACCCAACTGAACAAAACACAATTACAAAAGTCCCATTAGGACATGCACCAGCATCTGGGTGGGTGAGCACATGAATTAGGGAGGGGGTGCCTGGAGAGAGCATGGAAGCTCAAAGCTCTGTTTGTGCCCTTTCCCCATGCCTACCCTGCACCTCTCTTCCATCTGGGTGTTCCTGAGCTACTGTATTTTCCTATGTATAAGACACTATTTTTTTTCTCTAAAATCATTAGACTGAAAATTGAGGGGCATCTTATACATGGAAGTTAGCCAAGAAGGGAGCCAAACAGGCTTCCTCCAATCACGATCCTTGTTGTTACTGATATCAGCTGATGCCACAATTGGAAATGGATGTAGAGAGTGCGCAGATGCAACAAGGACCAGAGCATTCTGAGCCCATAAAGATGCCAAAAAATAAAAAGATAAATACTGGTAAGTGATTGTCTTACTCTGCAAAATTCAAACTAAATGTAATCAGCTATGCCAAAGAGCATGGAAATAGAGCTGCAGAGAGACAATTTTGGATCTCCTCTCTCTGAGTGTCTGATTAGACAGTGGAGAAAACAGGAAGAACAACTCCTTAAGATGCCAATAAAGAAGGCCTTAAGAGGAAAACCAGCAAAATGGGCAAACTTGGAGCAGAGGCTTAAGACTTGGATTATGGAGCAGCGCCAGAGTGGCTTATGTGTATAAACCAAGATTATTCAATGTCAGGCAAGAATGTTTGCAAGTGAGATGAACATTGTTCATTTTACAGGAAAAGCAAAATGGTGTTTCAATTTGATGAGGAGAGAAGGGTTGGCCATGAGAACATGAACAAAATTAGCTCAGAAAATGCCACTAGTTTCTGAAGATGATCTCACATATATAGACAATGCCTGAGAAGACATCAGTGATGCAATAGAAGTTGAAGAAATTGATATATCTGGAACTAATAGTAATGAAGAGAGCAGTGATGCAACAGAGGCTGAATAAAGTGACATGCTGCATAATTTCATAGTATTGGTATGTAAACATTACCTGTGGTAATTACTGAATGTGATCTGTTTTATGTTTAAAATATTGATTCCTTAAATTTGGGTTGGAAAAGTGGGTGGCATCTTATACATGGGGAATATTATACATGGAAAAATATGGTATATCTTTCACTATAAATCAGTGATCTAGTAAAAAATAAAGAGGAGGGGAAGCAGGGACTCTGACCAAATATTCCCATCTCTTCTTTATTACCAATTGAATTTTCTTTCCTTTTAGACTTTGTTCTGTTTTTCTTCTTCTGTTTATTCCACACAGAAAGGAAATATACTGTATATAATGTATAGCTAAGAGACAGACTGAGCTGAGGTCATTTCTCATTTAGTTTCTGTGTGACCTTGGGCAAGTAACTATTTCCTGAAGACTTAGTTTTATTACTTGCAAAATTGCAGTGTAACAGCATCTAACTAATAGAATGGATACAAGGATTAAATTATATAATGCTTATGTAACATCCAGTACAGCATCTGCCAATGGGAAGCACTCAGTATATAAATTTTATCTTTTGTTGATTTCTTCCAACATTTTGTTATGAAAATTTTAAACATATATAATAATTAAATTTTATAGTGAACACCCCATTCATTGCCTTAGATTATCTTATTAACATACTATCTAATAAAAGAGTAATATGGCTGAGACCGGTTTGGCTCAGTGGATAGAGTGTCGGACTGCGGACTGAAGGGTCCCGGGTTCGATTCCGGTCAAGGGCATGTACCTTGGCTGTGGGCACATCCCCAGTAGGGAGCGTGCAGGAGGCAGCTGATTGATGTTTTTCTCTCTCATCGATGTTTCTGACTTTCTATTCCTCTCCCTTTCGCTCTGTAAAAAATTAATAATAAAATAAAATAAAATAAAATGAAAGAGTAATATGCAAATTGACCATACCTCCAATCAAGCCATGCCCATAAGCCATGCCCACAAGTCAATCAGGAGCAAATAAACCCCAACCAAGATGGCTGTGGCCACTGAGAGCAGGAGGGAGGCTTGGGTTTCCCTGGCAATAGAGGAAGCCGTTTTCCACCTGCCCTTGCCAGCCTAGGCCTCCACTCAGTGCTACAAAGTTTCAATTATAGAAAGTATATACCGACAGAAATGGCGGCAGCCATGGAGCTAGAAAGAGCAGAGGCTAGGGTTGCCTGGGCAATGGAGAAAGCCAAGCTTCTGCAGCTCTGGCTGGCCTAGGCCTCCACTCCAGGCTACAATGTTTCAATTATAGAAGGTAAATGTCTCTACAGAAATGGCTGCTGCCACAGAGCGAGCAGAAGACTTGACTCCGTTCCAGGCTACAAAGTTTCAATTGTAGAACATAAAATAAATCCAAGATACCAGGGCCTCTGCTTGGGTCACTGGAGGGCATGGCTGGTCTGCAAACCACCACAGGCCTCTCACCCAGGCTGTTCCACACCTCAAGGGAACCCCCACCCTGATCTGAGACACTCTTCAGGGCAAACCAGCTGACCCCAACCCATGCACCAGGCCTCTATCCTATATAATAAAAGAGTAATATGCAAATTGACCATCACTCCAACACACAATAGGGCTGCCCCCCTGTGGTCAAAGATCCTGCCCCCATTTGGACACAAGATGGCCACCACAAGGTGGCCAGCAGGAGAGGACAGTTGGGAGGGACCAGGCCTGCAGGGAAGGACAGTTAGGAGTGACCAGGCTGGCAGGGGAGGGCAGTTGTGGGCAAACAGGCTGGCAGGGGAACAGTTAGACATCAATTAGGCTGGCAGGGTAGTGGTTAGGAGCGGATCAGGCTGGCAGGCAGAAGCGGTTAGGGGCAAACAGGGAGGCAGGCAGGTGAGCAGTTTGGAGCCAGCAGTCCTGGATTGTGAGAAGAATGTCCGACTGCCTGGTAGGATTGGGCCTAAAAGGGCAGCTGAACATTCCTCAAGGGGTCCCAGATTAGAGAGGGTGCAAGTTAGGCTGAGGGACTCCCCCTGCCCCCTGTGCACGAATTTCGTGCACTGGGCCTCTAGTCCTATATAATAAAAAGCTAATATGCAAATTGACCAAAAGGCAGAATGATTGGTTGCTATGATGCACACTGACCATCAGGGGGCAGATGCCCAACGCGAGAGCTGCCCTCTGGTGGTCAGTGTGCTCCACAGGGGGAGTGCCACTCAGCCAGAAGCCGGTTGCATGGCTGGTGAGTGCAGCAGCAGTGACAGGAGCCTCTCCTGCCTCTGCAGCAGTGATAAGGACCCCTCAGGAGATGTCCACCTCCTGGCTTAGAGAGTGCACGCTGGGGTACGATTGTGGTGCCCTGGGCCTCTAGTTTTACTATATTTGTCGTGTTGTATCTCTTTTCTATCCATCTTGCTATCCAACTAATTCATCTTGTTTTTGTGAAAATTTTAAAAGGAAGTTGCAAATACAAGTATACCTCTCCTAAATGTTTCAGCAAGTAAATAATTAACTAGAGTCATTATTTGTTAAGATTTTTTTCTTTTGAGGTAATATACAGAGAGTGAACTATCTAAATTTTAAGTGCATAGTTGCTGAGTTTTGACAAATGCTTGTATTTGTTTAACCCAAATACCTATTAAGTTAGAGGATTTTATCATTATCATGCACCTTCCCAGTCAATCCCTATTCCCACTCTCCATCCCCAGAAGTAACCACTGCTCTGTTTTTTAAAACCTTAAGTTAGTTTGCCTGCTATATAACTTTATATAGGTTATCATGTAATATACTAGTATACTCTTGTGTAAAGCTTCTGACACTCAGAATTATGTTTTTGAGATTCAGTCATGTTATTGTTCTTCCTTTAGTCTTGCTGCAAACCATTCAATGTATGACTATACTATAGTTTATCCATTCTCCTATCAATGGACACCTAGGCTGTTTTCAGGTCTGGGCTATTATGAATGTGCCATAAACATTCCTGTAGATGTCTTTCTTTTGTGTGGAATTTCTAAGTCAGAGAATAGGTATATATTTAGTTTTATAAGAAACTGTCATAAATTATCCCAAAGTGGCTGTACTAAATGATGTGCTGGTAAATTATTATCAACTGGATCTACAAAAAAGAAGAAAAATGATAAGGAGGAGGCTGGGGGTGGGGTGAGGGAGTGGAGAGAGGAAGGAAGAGAAGGGGAAGGAGGAGGAAGAGGAGAAAGGAGAATAGAATAAGGAGGGTGAAGGGGATGAGGAGGGGAGAAGGAGAAAGAGGAGAGGAGGAGGAAGAAGAAGAGGATAACCTATAACTACAAAATTGCCAATTCTATAGTGTAAATACTCCCACCATAGTCAATTTCATGCTACCAATGTGAAGTCATTGAGGGTTAAGATGGGAAGAAATGTGCATAATTGCCTATTGTGAGCCTTTACAAGCTAGCGTATGCACACCACTAGTTGTACTATTTTATTTCCACCACATTATAGGAGAGTTTCAGTTGCTTTATATTCTTGTCAACATTTGGTATTGTCAGTCTTTTTAACTTCAATCACCTTGGTGGCTATTAGTGGTATCTAATTCGGGTTTTAAATTTGCATTTCTCTAATGAAAATACAATTGTGCTTATTAGCCTTTCATATAACTGCTTTGATGATTTTGTATTGCTACCCACTTTTTATTGGGAGGATTTATTTTGAGCACAAAAGGAAAAAAGAAAGAATTCATGGACATGGACAACAGTGTGGTGATTGTTGCCGGGAGAGAAAGGAGGTTGGGGGAAGATGGAAGGAGGTATAGAGGGGGATAAATAGTTATGGATGGAGACTTGACTTGGGGTTGTGAACATACAATACAGTGTACAGATGATGTGCTGTAGAATTGTGTACCTGAAACCGCTATAATTTTGTTAACCAGTGTCACCCAATCAATTCGATAAAAAGGGAAAAGATTACTTTTATCTACCTCCAAGTGTTAAAGATAGTCCCTACCTTTTGTTATTAAAGCTGTATTGTTTATAATATGACTTTTATAATATGTGTAGAATCCACTTCAAATTAATTTTTATATTTGATGTGAAGTAGAGAAAGTTTATTTTTTTGCCTGTGGATATTCAGTTATTATAGCAACATTTGCTGCAAATTTTCTTTCCCCATTAGACTGACTTTGCCAAAAATTAAAGGAATACTTCTATTTCTTTCTCTACTACAGTGATTTTCTTGTTAATTATGTCAGTCACACATTATTTTGATTGCTATAGCTTAAAGTCTTGAAGTCAGATAGTATAAGTCCCCCAAATTTATTTTTCTTTTTCAAAATTGCTTTGGATAATCTAGACCAGTGGTTGGCAAACTGCAGCTCACAAGCCACATGCAGCTCGGGAGCCACATGTGACTTGCAAGCCGAGGATTGCCGCTCTGTTGACTAATGAGTTTGCCGACCACTGATCTAGACCCATTACATACATTTTATCATATTTCCACTAATTTTAGTCTAAGAACATAACAAATTATTTTTTTACAATAACCTGTCCTTTTTTAGAAAAGTTCCTTATAAGTGTTTAGCACATTATGAATATTTTATAAATACTAAACATCCAATCTGCAATTCTATAACCCTGTAGTAAAACATTGTAATTATTTATGTCATGCATAACTGGGGCAAAGGGGTTAGTTGATAAATGCCTTTTGGTTATTTGCTGAAGTAGGAATCAGGTTTTCTGCCTTTAGGGACAGTGAATTCCATTAAATCACAATGCCTGAGGCAAACTGTCAATTCTCAATAAAAAATAGATGATAAATTTTCTAGTGGTCTATCACGTAAAAGTCTCAGCCTATTTCTGAAGAATAAATATGTGCCAATGATTGGTTATTTTCGGTGACCTTTTATGCTTTATATTACTAGTATCATAGATTGGAAGGAATAGTCTATTGGACTATTCCACACAACATCTGTATTCCAAACACCATTCCTAGTTCATGTTGGAATCCCTTCTGAAATATGTTAGAGTTTAAGGGAGTCAATTAATCATACTTCCCTTCCTTTAACTTCTGAACCACTTGAGAACTACATATAGAAATTAGTTAAGTATCAAAAACATTGATTCCAATTCTAGCAAAGTTGGTTCAGAATCTAGTCAAAGTACACTTCCTGTTTCTTATCTCCTCCTCTGAGCCCATGGCCCAGATGCAGACTAGACAACTGGAGTTCTCCTTACCCCTGTGGGGTCAGGATGTGTCCTGAGAGTGTTTCCATAAAATAGAGGCAAAATGGGGAGGAGAATGCATATGATCTATATACAGGCAGCTTTGATAGAGGGAGTCCAGAGAGAACTTTGGTTAAATATGAGCATAAAGTTTCTTCTCTGCCTGTGGGGAATAAGGGCAAAATAGAGTAAGTAGAGAAGGCAGAGCAGAAGGTTTTCATATCAAATGAGATAGAGAGACCCAAGGTAGGAATGTTGGAGGGAGAATCACTGTTTGTCCTATTCACTTCTGGGGAACCCAGTCTCTCAGAGCAGCATAGTTATTCTTAAACATCTCTTATTATAAAGTAAGTTTAAGCTACCTCTTATAGTACTGCCTTTTTGCCCTCCTTCTGTTCTCCTGACACTTGTGGGATAAATGTACATATTGCTTCAGCAGACTGGAAGTACTTGAGGTGATGCTTGTTATGTCTTTACTAGTGCCTGGTGCACGAATTTCATGCATGGGGGTGGAGGAGTCCCTCAGCCTGGCCTGCACCCTCTCCAATCTGGGACTCCTCGGAAGATGTCTGACTACTTCTCACAATCCAGGACAACTGACTCCTAAATGCTTGCCTGCCAGCCTGCCTGATCACTCGTAACCTCTCTGCCTGCCTGCCTGATTGCCCCTAACCACCTCTGCCTTCCTGATGGCCCCTAACCACCCCTGCCTGACTGCTTGATCACCCCTAATTGCTCCCCTGCTGGCCTGATCACCCCTAACCACCTTTGCCTTGCCTCACACCTGGGACCCAGGATTACCTCCTCTGGCTGGCTGCAATCACCCAGGACCTGAGCCAGCTTCATCCAGGCTGGCCACAGCCACAGGGGACCATGGGCAGGTGGCTTCACCCAGGCTGCAGCCTCAGGTGTTGGCACCCAGGATCGCAGAGCGGGTGACTTGTCCCTCTCCCAGGCCACAGGTGCAGACACAGTCGCTGGTGCCCAGCACCATGGGGCAGGAGGCTTGTTCCTCTCCTGGGCCGCAGCCTGGCTTGTCTCCATTCCTCTCTTGCAAGCTCATTTGTCCCTGGCTGGTCCCCATTCCTTTCTCACCAGTGCTGAGTGTCTGAGCTGTTATGGTGTGATGACCATTTGCATATTAGCTCTTTATTATATAGGATTCCTTGGCCTTCATTTCACAGTTCTTTACTTTCTCAGAATCTGAAATGTATACCACCAGATGTTTTCACCTGCCCAGCATCCATCCCCTCTTTCTCTCTTCTTCTGGTAAAGCCAATGGTTTCTCTTTAGATCTCCCTCTTTCCTGCCTGAGCTATTAATTTGGGTGGGATTGAATGCTGCCTCCCTCCTCTCCTCTTACCCCTAGTTCCAGGAGTGAGTAATCAATCTGATCCATGGCTAGCCAGTAGATTTGAAGTAACTAAAACCAAGAACTCACGAGAACATTGTCTTCCAGGGAAATAGCTGTAGGCCTAGAACATTTATCTTCTGGTATACTGCAACATCAAAGCAAATGTTGATGCTAAATTTAGCATCCAGTCAATTTTCAGGAAGAATTAGACATTAACTGAATATTCCTTCAGTTCCACCCGCTTGCTGTCATTGGATTGACCTTTTAAATGGCTGAAGAGACGGTCCTTGACAGTTTATATCTGGGTCCTCTGCCCCTTGATTGCACACAGATTGCTATGAATATGCAGTCAAGGCCCTTTCTGAGAGGTGAGCTTGCCTAGTGAAGCTGAACTGTTCTACTTTGTAAAATGAAATGACGTAATCTGTACTTTCCTTTGGATTCCTATAATGTACAGTGAACAATGATGTCTTTTATTTTATTTTGCCTTCCTTGTTTTCCATAATTAAGAATGAAATTTATTTAGTGAACTGTACTGGCTGCTTAGCTTTTCAGCATTACCCAAGGTAATTGTTACTCAGAGTGAGTTCTTTATTGCCTGCTTTTAAAGGTTTATTTTTCTTTTGGTGTGTTTTCTTGGCTTTACTCCTGGCTGGGCTGACAAATTAATAGGCATCAGGTACTAAAAGTGTTTGCAATAAAGCAAAGTGGCAATAAAGGTCACCTGTTCCAAGAAAGCTTTTCTTTAAAAAGAAATGCACAAAAAACCTCTTTAAATGTAGATTATTCTTTGTTGCAACCTCTTATCCACAGTTAGTATTTAAATACTTTTGTCCTAATTAAATATGGGTAATAATTGCAAAGGTTAATCTTTAGCTTCATTCTTGTTATTGTATTAGGAACTATAAACAGAGAGCCAGAAATAATGACATCTATTTTAACTTCTATCGCATTCACGTATTCAGTAAATATTGAGTACTAGAGGCCCGTTGCATGAAGATTCATGCAATAGGCTTTTCTTCCCCTGGCTGCCAGGACCAGTTTTCCTCTGGAACCTGGGACCCAGGCCTTCCCTCTGGCTGTTGCCTTCCGTTTTTGCTTTGGCCGCTGGAGGCTTCACTCCAGCCGGAGCCTTCAGTCTTCTCTGCTCTGGCTGGAGTGCCACGCTGCTGCCTAGTCTCTGCAGAGAGCGGGCGCTTGCGCCACTTGGCCCTGCCCCCCCCACTCCTGTCCCCCCCCACTCTTGTCCCCCCCCCCCTGCTCCTGTCCCTCCCCTGCTCCTGTCCCCCTCACCCCCCTCCCACTCCTGATTAGCTGGTAGCATAGCCAATCAGAAGCCAAGGTATGGTCACATTTGCATGTTACTCTTTTATTAGATAGGATACTTCTTGTGTGCTCCCAGCTGGGGATGTAAAGATGTAAAGCTATGGTCTATCCTTTGAGGTGTCACAGTCCAGTAGAGAGAGATAGAGGGATACTTGCTAAGCAGTACGATTAGCTCAACAACAGAGAAATGTTGGGAAGGGAGGCTGTGATTAATTCCATCTTGAAAGGTGGAATGGGTAGTCTTTAGGAAAGATGTGTTTTGAGAGATGTGTAGGAGTTCTACCTAAAAACAACTGGGACAAGAGCACATCAGGTGTTCTAGTAAAAGAGAAGGAGGTACTATGCAAAGCAAGACAGAATCTAACAATCTTTCCCATTTTGAGAACCAGGAACTGTTTGATGTTTTTAGAATATGAGGTGGGAGATACAGAAGATGAGGCTCAGGAATTATGCCATACAAGAACCTATGTTCTGCCTGTGTTAATTTCTACATGTGGGGGAATAAAAAGATTTTTAAAGTAGGGAACTGACATGGTTAAGACTAAATTTGGTAAGATGTTACTAATTTTAAAGGACCATGCAGTCAGCAGCTAACTATCTATGACAACATGGGTCTAGGAAAGCATCAATAATTGAAATCTTTGGATGAAATATATTTGGTTTAACAAATAAAAATGGATATGAAGCTGGGTCCCCTTCCAATGACACTAAGTAACTGTGTGCCTTCGAGAAATTTAGTTAACCTCTTGGCCTTGGTTTTCTTTTGTTTCCTCATCTGACCTAGGAGGCAATTGAACAAATTCTCTGAACTATCCTCCAGTGCTAATATTTTATGGATGTCACACGTGGATTTAATTTTCTTTCTCACCATACCTTTTAAAAGCTTAAGTGGTAAAGGAGACTGGATCTCCTACCATGTGCTGCCAATAACATGTTCTCTTCACTAGTAATAGGCTAATTTACTTTGCTTAATAGACAATTGCTGAGCCTCATTTAAGACTGTGCTTTAATAAATGTGAAATTTCATATCTTGGATTCCAACTAAAAGTTTAAAAATCTGAGAAGATTAAAGGCAGGAAATCATGTTTTATTGATCTCAGAATTGCCGGGATCCTGTGGTGGATTTTCTTTCTAAAGAAGTAATTGGTAGAAATCTTTTTGGCCCCTTTTAATTGTCTTTCTTCATCTCATCATCATTTCTGTGCATCTACTTTTTCTTCTTAGTTTGCAGAATTCTCTTTTATTTATCTCATGGGTCATGGATTGAGCAGATAAGGCAGTGAAAGAGCTGTTTTCTGTTCCTAGAACACATTGAAGAGCAGGCTTTTTCATGTAATGGTTTTCATCTTAAGTCAAAATAATGTATTGTCAAAATAGTAGTTCCTCTGTAAAGGAGTTAGCCAATGCACATGACCTCAGGGATTCAAATACAGCTTGTTCCAATCCAGTTTATTGGTACATGGGTTCAGATATATTCATAGATTGAGTCTTTTCACCTTTATAATGCCAATTCTGCTGCGACACACTTAACTTTTGACATCAGTGATATTTCTGCCTCTCAGTACCAGTGCAAATGGGGAGATGATCTACTGTATGAAAGCAGGTATCTGGAAATAGAAAGAGTCTTAGGAAGCCCTTAAAATAATTTTTAAATGACCATAATAACAATATAGGAATTGCAACATTTTCTATAGCATTTGCACTTTTTGAATATGTGGTTAATTCAGGTTTCTATGAGTGAGACTTAAAGTTCTTAACAAATCAGACTATTGTGAAATTCACATTAAATACCCTCATTGTTCATTTCAGAAGGTGTTTACATAAGGCTTAAGGAAAGAAAAACAACCACAGCTTCCTTCTCCCTATCTTAATGCAGATTTGCATATGATTTACATAATTTAATGTCAAAATGAAGAGCATCTTCTTTAGTCTTAGTGACTTCTCACCGTGTCTTTTAGTCTTTAGCCTCTCAATAACTTAAACTATGTTTCTTGATTACATGTACTGGCTGTCTAGTTTTTAGAATAAAATACCTCTCATGATAGGAAATCCAATCTACTTTGTCTAATAGTATTCTTTTCATCTGTGCAAGTTTCAGTGATAAGTTGGCTTTGGAGTAACTGACTTCCTCATTATCATAGGCTTTTGAGTGTATATCTGCTGGCTGAAGTATACTAAATTAAAATATAGCGTGATTGGCTTTCTTCACGTGGAAGACTGAAAAATGGCTTTCTTTTAGAGAAAACATTTATTCTGTACTTAACAGCATGAGGCAGGGGAATATGGCAGTTAACAACCTGGGCACTAGATCTCAACTTGCCAGGATGTGAAACCTGGCTCTGCCACTTACTGGTTATAGAAATTCTGACAAGTAGTTAAGCTTTTTGTGCCTTGACAGAGAAAATAAACTATATCTATCTTACAGTTTTGTGGTGTAAAAACTAAGAGTTAATTAATTTTAAAAGTTTAGATCAAAGTGTTAAAATATATTAGCTATTATCATTATTCAAGGTGTCACTCAATCCTTTTCAACTTGTTACAAGAAAGGGTTATGGGAAGAGGGATATTTAAAAAAATCTCTATTTTTTTTAATGTTAAGAAGGGCTCTACACTGTTACTGGTAAATGTAACATGGAAAGCTGAGCTGCCTTTACGTTAAACTCTGAACTTTGTCACTTAAAAAAAAGCAAAAAACCCCATCATAAACAACAAATGAAGCACACACCTATCCAATATTGCATTAAATAAAGCTAAAATAATTTAAAATTGTAAGGGTATCAAAATGTCTCTAGCCTTCTTTATAGAACGCAAAGAAGGAAACAAAAACCCTTTCTGCATCTTTTTTCAATTCTGTGTTTCACCAATTCATAAAAAAATGACATTCTTTAATGAGCAATAATGCCTTAGATACAATGAAATAGCATATATCTAATGGCATAGGACTTATTTCTAAAACTTTTGTCCTCAAAGGACATCACCACACAGAGTTGCTTTTTGTCTCTCTCATTGTCTTCCTTGCATTTCTGGATCCCCTTTTTCCACTCTTTGCCACCCCGCTTCTGTTATGTATTTGCTCATAACTTTGCCTAAACTGATCTCCTATCCTTAATCCCTTCCTATTTATCCCCTAGCAATATACCTATTCAATATTCACTTGTCTCTCAAGATACATTTCAAATATTGCCTCTCAAGTATAAGGCCACTCCTCCAGTGAGCTCCCATTGACCCCTACATGCTCCAAACACTTGAGCAATGAGGCAGAGATTAGTTCTGATTCTTCCTGTTCTCCAGTTCATCCTGGACTTCGAATCAATGTTAACAAAAGCTGTCTTAGCCACAAAGACCCATTTCTCTGGTAAAGTGGAGGAAGGAAAAAGGTTCTGACTACATTAATTTGGGGTGACTGTTTTACCAGTATAGGTGCGGAAGCATGTTTTCAATCCAATTCTCACCTCTCTAACCAGAGAGTACATTACCGCTTGCCTCTACTCCCATTTCCTAGGCATCATCAAGTGAAGGGAATGTATAACCACTCCTCCTCCAATCTACTCTTGTCAGAGGGTATGACTCAATAGAGTGACAAGATGCCAATTCTCAGGGTTCCTAAGATTTCTTTTGGATTTGAAAATGGCTCTCTGCATTTTTTTTACCCATATGGTTATAACACTAATCTTTGCTTCATTGCTCAAGTGTTTGGAGCATGTAGGGGTCAATGGGAGCTCACTGGAGGAGTGGCCATCTACTTGAGAGGCAATATTTGAAACGTATCTTGAGAGACAAGTGAATATTGAATAGGTATATTGCTAGGGGATAAATAGGAAGGGATTGAGGATAGGAGATCAGTTTAGGCAAAGTTATGAGCAAATACATAGAGTCGGGAGACATTCAGAATTGTCCATTCAGTGGACAATGAAGAGTTTGGTCTCTGTGAAGCATAGGGCTCAAGGAGAAGGCAGACTTCAAGGGGAAATGTGATAAATTTAACTTAGACATGCTGAGTTTATATATCTTTAAATCACCTGGGTAAAAAAATCTAAGAGGATTATATATGGGTTTGGGATAGTAGACAGTGAATGAAAATATAGGTTTGGGAATTTTGAACAATTGAAAGAACTTGAATTGTTTGGAGAAATGTAATAATAAAGATGTATGGACAGAATTTTGTGGTCATAAATAACTGTATCGCAGTTTAGGATTTTAGAAATAGAACAATTCGGAGTTATAAAAAACTCTACAATGAGAAAATTAAAGATGATGCAAAAGAATATAAATTATGATTTTGCTATTTGCAGATATTTTTCAAATAAAATAGCAAAGGGCATCTTAAGAACTGAATTAGGAGTATAAATGTCTTCTTTTCCAGTTTGCCTTGCCTAATTTCTCATACAACTTAGTCCCTGGTAGAAAGTGGCCACTCCTATGCTCATATGAGCTTTGACTTTATTAAAAAAAGACTTCTCTAAAAGAAGAAGTGGTGCCTATAAAAAAATCTCTATATGCAAAATAAGTTGCCAGCAGTGATATAATGAATCCGTTAGAGATGAGATGTCTGTAGTGAATGTTAATGTGTTCCAATGAAGGAAAGCTAATGGGCCAGGCAGATCTGGAAGGGGTATAACTATAGAGGAGATTGGGGTCATCTGAGGACTGCTTCTAGGTTCTGTTCCTACTCATGGAGTTCACTTGGGTCATAGGTGACTTGTGTATCTGATTGTCAGCCCCTTGAAGATGTGGATGCCACTGCTTATTCAAAGACCATATGTGTGGTTATCTTGGTTTCAGGTCTAGTTTTCAGCCTTTCCCCCTTTTCACTTGATACAGCTTTATAGTGATGCCCTGTGAAGTCTTTTGGAGCAGTAGTGGATTAATACTGTTTATTTACAACTATTCTTGCTGATCTGTATATTTATGTCAGGTAGTCTTTGACCGTAATCATGTGCTTTAAATCCTTAACCAGCCATTTACCAAAAATTAAGGAACTATAAAGATATGTAGGCATACATTTTTAAATCTATCTATCTATATACATACATGTATTATTTATAAAAGGCAAGGCCAGACAAATGCATTCTCCTTCTTACTGTCTTGATGTTTTTGGTCACAACCCATGCTGTAGTCACCAGTTCTTCTGGACAGGAATATATATGACACCTTTCCCCAAGGAAAGTCTGGAGCTCAGCCTGAAAGCATACCCTGCTGCTTACTTGGCCTCTTTCCTTGAGTTTTACTCTGTACCGCTGTGTCCATCCTACTGGTCAGAGGAAGTAAGGAAAGAGGACTAAAGGGCAAGGAGGACATGACTCTGGCCAGCCTACCATGAAGGCAGTGTGGGGCAGGAAGAAACTTTCCTCTGCCCTAAAGGCTCTCTAATAACCAACAGTCATGCAACAGATTAGCAAGAGAAAATAATTAAACCTAATACATACATATGTATGGAAAGTCCCCATACATGAGAGAAACCTCACATGCAGCAGAGGTGCAGAGGGGGAAAGTGAACATGGGCATATAAAACCTCCTGAGGTAGGGATTAGGTAAGGTATCTTGGGGGCTTCCAAAGATCATTGCAAAATGATTACAATAGCAGATCTTCAGTAAAAAAGAGCTTGCCCTGTCCTATGTATAGGTAAAAAGAAGTGATCTCTGATCATCTCTTATGGGCAAAGCCTCTAATTCAAATTCTAGGTAGTTAAGAGTTGGGGGGAGAGAAGCTTATTTTGAGCCTGGGACTGAAGTTGCCTTTAGCTCAAAATAATCTGCATCCCACAGAGGCACACCTTGGGGTGACTCCTTCTGGACCCCCACAACACAATCTGTATATCTAATTTATCCTGGGTCTAACCCTCGTTTTTGTTAGCCTTTCTAAAGGGTAGATGTGGAGGCAATGAAAGGAGAGAATAAAAAAGAGGAAAAAAATAGCACCATTTGCTGTGGGGCAGGAGTTGGGAATCTAATAGGAAGAGGGCAGGAGAGAAGTGAGGATTCTAAATTACCCAGTTACCCAGAAAGCCAAATTTTAACTCTTGTCATACCCAAATTCACCCTCTGTGACCCAATATGTCCTTACCTCCACTACATGTTCTCTTAGGAGTAAAGGTAGGAAAATGGGGGAAGAGCCATGAGCTCCTTCTAGAGATTAAATTTGTATATTTGTTCATTCAACACTTGTTAGTATTTGTTGAGTGCTCATTTGTGCAGGCATTGTTCTGGACACGGTGCACAAATATATGGTGAGTGAGAAAGACAACCTGAGAAAGAAAAACTGAAGTTGCAGTTGTTGTCTCTGGACTTAACTAAAGTATAAATACTCTCACTCACTGGTATATTTCATCTTCCTTTTGAACATGTGTTAGGTAACATGTGGGTGGGTAGCTTCTGTACCAGCAACTTATAAAATTTTAGCATCACTCACTGTTTTCCGTCTATATATTTAAAAATGATTTATTAATACATTGTGTTGAAATTACTGAGGACTGGCAAATCATCCAGGTCTATTTTCATCCTGAGTCAACAAGTTATTTGGGAGACATACCAATTTATTGTGTTGGCAGTTTGCTTAAAATGGCTCTATGGTTTTAAGTTTTCTGAAAGCCAGGGTGCAGAGTGCCAGGTTATTTGGCAAGATTCTGTCTCACTGTGTAGTCAGATAGACATATGCTGAACTGTGGAGTAAACCCAAGCTCTTTTGAACTGGAGGCCTGTGGACCCTCGGGAGATGTGGGTCACAGTCACTATACATAGAGCTTTACATTGAAGATCTGCCAGTTGAGATGGTAAATGTGTGGCTTTCTGTTGGTGGGGAGCAGACACGAGCCATTTTGACTTCATGTGGAGTTTCTGGAATGCTGGTAAAATAGCTAGAGATTACCAGCACAGGGATGTCCCATGCTGATATTTGGCTGGGGAAGCTTGGCACCAAAGAAGACTTTCTTGGCTAGCCCCGTGAACAAACTGGCCTGGAGTCTGACAAGGGGAGTTGGCAATGATCCAAGGCTAAGGTGCATCTTTTGGAGAACATGTGAAGTCCTATTTTTAATCATCTTGTTTTTATGTCTCTTCACAACTAATTTCTTTATAAATACTTTTAATTGCATGATGATTTCTTTTCTTTATGAATCTCTCTATTAATAAGTGCATTTGGATTTATGTAATTTGCTCTTCTGTAATATTTTCTAAATGCAATTATCAGTTATTTCTAAAAAGAGAATTGGTATAGTGTCCCCTTTGTTTCCAGTTAAGTTTAAGAGGTTCAGCTCTGTATCTTTGGGTAATTTAGGTGGTTCCATTAACTCCTGATGATGGAGTTTGGAAGCCTCTTATCAACTAATAGGAGTAAAGAGTGATAGGAGTAACTGTAAATAGAAATGTGAAATTAATAACTGCATTTATCATTTTATAGCAAGGGTCTTATCTCATGTGGTGAACCTCTCTGTAAACATCGAGAGCTTGAATAGCCACAGGTTGCTTCCTTCACTTAAGTAATTAATTAAAAGTATTTAATCCCTTTTTTGTGAAAATAGGGCGATATCCTACAGGAAAGAAGTCTGTAGTGTTGATGTGGAATGCTGAAAGCTGGATAGCTTCATCACCAGATCAACCTGGTTGAATCTTCTACTTATTCCATGTTTTGAATAGATTAGTATCCTTGCATGCATATGTATTTGATCATTCATTCACATTTATCTTTCATTTTTGTCTTTTTATTTTGGGTTTTCATAGTATTGTATTATTAGGAGACATGACTCCTATGTATCTTGTTTTTTCCTCTAGTTATAAATTCTGTTTCTCTAGCAGATATAAATGAATTTTGTTCAAAATTTCAAATGATAGCTTTTATATTTTAGTAAGTAGCCATGAAATTTATGATGTAGGTATACTCTTGCAAATTATGTCCTCATTTGAATACCTGCCCATACTGATGTATTAACAAGCTCTGAATTAGTAGGATTGCCTATTTTCAGACATAATGCATTGTTGGAAATGTGTATGAAAGCTAAATGCATAAAAGATGATTAAGAGAGCTAAAAATTTTGAGGCATTATTGGTAGGATGGACAGGCATTGTTAGAGAGCTGAAACATATTCTGAAATCCTAATTACTCCTAGTCTTATAGGTACTATCCTCATACCAGTAGATACATTTCTCTTATTTCATAAACATTTATTTACTTATTTATTTATTATTTTAAAAAATATTTTTATTGATTTCAGAGAGAGGAAGAGAGAGGGAGAGAGAGAGAAACATCAATGATGAGAGAGAATCACCAATCAGCTGCCTTCTGCATGCCCCTTAGTGGGGATCAAGCCTACAACCCAGCCATGTGGCAAACAGGAATCGAACCTGGGACTCTTCAGTCTGCAGGTCGATGCTCTATCCACTGAACCAAACCAGCTGGGCTGTTTTTCCCCCCCATTGAACACATTATTGACAAGCTTAAGTACCATTGTATACTAACTGACAGTTGGGATTTGCCACTTTTGATAATGCTAAAATTTGCTTCTTCCTATTCATTGCCACTGATTCTTCTTTTATGATCTTCTTTGGAGTTATAGTTTATTTCATACTAGAGGCCTGGTGCATGAAATTTATGCACAGAGGGTGGGGGATATTCCTTAGCCCAGCCTGCACCCTTTCCAATCTGGGACCCCTCGAGGGATGTCCGATTGCCCGTTTAGGCCCGATCCTGGTAGGAGGATCGGGCCTAAATGGGTAGATGGACATCCTTCTCACAACCAGGACTGCTGGCTCCAAACTGCTCACCTGCCTGTCCCCCTGATTGCCCCTAACCGCTTCTGCCTGCCAGCCTAATCACCCACTAACCCCTACCCTGCCAGCCTAATTGATGTCTAACTGTTCCCCTGCCAGCCTGTTTGACCCCAAAATCCCTCCTATGCCAGCTGGTCACCCCTAACTGCCCTCCCCTGCTGGCCTGATCGCCCACAACTGCCCTCCCTTGCAGGGCCTGGAACCTCCCAACGGCCCTCCCCTGCTGGCCATCTTGTGGTGGCCATCTTGTGTCCACATGGGAGCAGGATCTTTGACCACATGGGGGCAGCCCTCTTGTGTGTTGGAGTAATGGTCAATCTGCATATAACTCTTTTATTAGATAGGATAGAGGCCTGGTGCCTGGGTGGGGGCCAGCTGGTTTGCCCTGAAGAGTGTCCCAGATTAGGGTGGGGGTTCCCTAGGGGTGAGGGGAAGCCTGGGCGAGGGGCCTGTGGTGGTTTGCAGGCCAGCCACACCCCCCAGTGACCCAAGCGGAGGCCCTGGGATCTGGGATTAATTTATGTTCTACAATTGAAACTTTGTAGCCTGGAGCAGAGCCAAGCCTTCTGCTGCTCCGTGGAGGCAGCCATTTCTGTTTGAAACTTTGTAGCCTAGAGTGGAGGCCTAGGCTGGTGATGACAGGCAGAAAGCTTGAGTTCCTCTATTGCCAGGGAAACCCTAGCCTTCCTCCTGCTCTCAGTGGTGGCAGCCATCTTGGTTGGGGTTTATTTGTATAATCTGCTCCTGATTGGCTGGTGGGTGTGGCTGTAGGCGTGGCTTGTGGATGTAGCAAAGGTACGGTCAAATTTGCATATTACTCTTTTATTAGATAGGATAGATCAGAAACATTTCCCATTAGGTTTATATTTAGGAATTTATCTATTTTGTGTAATATTAGGGATATAAGGAATCTATTGATTTTTATACATTGATCTCTACTTAGCTATTTTGCTAAATTATAATTTCTTATTTTCTAAGCAGACTATCATGTGGTCTGCAAACAGTGACACTTTTATCTCTGTTTCCAATATTTATCACTCTCTTTTCTTTTCCTTTTCCTTTTGCATTGGCTTTAGTATAACATTAAACAGAAGTCATTGTGGGCATCCTATCTTTGTCTCTTTTGTATTATGATTTTAATAAATTATTAATTTTAACATATGATGATTGACTTTTATTTTGTTTAAAAAAGGGACCAAAAGAGAAATAAAATCTTCAAAGAATTGGACATAAAAGATACCATGACACAGGCAAATGTGCTGTCATTGCTGAAACTGAACTGATGGCAAGCTGGCAGCATCACCATGTGATGGCCTGAAGTGGCCCTGGGCAGTTTATGTTCAAACGTCTGTTTTAGGATAGTAAAGGGTCCTTTGGAGGTTATTTATATGTGTAAGTTGTAGCAATTTCAAAGTTATAATCATAACATTTACATATATAAAACTCAAATATACAAATAGACTGAATGGCAGAACAACCAACCAACCAGTCGCTGTGATGCGCTGATCACTAAGGGGCATGGGCGGAGCATGGTGGGCATTGGCAATAGACAGCAGAACGCAGAACATGGCATTGGCCGCAGCGGGATGGTGGAGCAGGTGAGTGGGGTGCAGGTTGCTGTCATAGGGGTGAGCCTCTGGTGGTTATTGAAAATTCTTTGCTCATACATGCCACGGTCCCGCCGGGTGCTCAGACCTGTTGCTGGTGCCTGCATCTGCTGGTGGCTGTACCCACTGCCAGCTCCTGGTGCCAGTCCTGATCACTTGGTGTCAGTGGGTGTGAGCAGCGGCTGCTGGCCTCGATCGCCCCTCAGGGCTTCTTCACCTCCCTCTGCTTCTGAGGGGCGATCAATTGGGGCAGGCAGTTGCCTCTCACACCCACTGCTGGTGCCAATCACTCTGCAATGTCAGTGGGTGCGAGCAGGGCTGGCCCTGTCAGCATGTGGGAGCAGCAGCAGCAGGAGCAGGGCTGCCAGCAGACAGGAGATTGGGGGCTGTGGTGGGAGGGGTGGGAGGGTTCGCAGAGGATCTGCCAAGACCCGCCTCTGTGCCCACTGCAGCCTCTCGGTCCACAGTTCTTTTCAAGGTGCACAGATTCATGCACTGGGCCCCTAGTTTTCATATAATAAGTATGGCTGTTACTGTTAAAAATATGGTCAGGAATTTTAAAAAATTGATTGCTGGGATTAGACCATGAATTTTCAGAAATGGAAGAGGATACAACTTCCCTCCTCATTACCACATCAGCAAAATATAGGGCATGGTTTTTCAACAGTCCGTGAATTTAGGTTGAAGTAAAGAGAAGTGTAAAATATAAAGAAGGGTACTGAATGACAAGAATACATATGCACAGAAAATTATTTCCATGCACTTAAATTATAGGGATCTTTAAATAAAGCAAACTTAGAAATACAGGTAACCAGGCCGAGACCGGTTTGGCTCAGTGGATAGAGCGTCGGACTGCGGACTGCGGAGTCCCGGGTTCGATTCCGGCAAGGGCATGTACCTTGGCTGCGGGCACACCCCCAGTAGGGAGCGTGCAAGAGGCAGCTGATCGATGTCTCTCTCTCATCGATGTTTCTGACTTTCCCTCTCTAGAAGAGGTGTGATTGAGAATTCCTCTAGTATAGATGTAGCGGATCAATGAAAAAGCAAATGCATCTGTAGTGGGTAGAGGCCTCATGGCTGCCCATCAGTCCTGGAGCCCAGAGGGCAGTCACCAACATGCCTTATGACATGTCCAAAGATCAAGGTCATTGCCCTTATCCTAGAATGTCTGATTTGGAAAGTGTAATGGAACAAAAAGATGTTTCTCCAGGTATATTCCCCTCTTCCAAAGGATTATTGAATGACTGAGTCACCACAAAGTATTAATGACTTTATTAATTGTTTTTTTAAATATATTTTATTGATTTTTCACAGAGAGGAAGAGAGAGGGATAGAAAGTCAGAAACATCGATGAGAGAGAAACATCGATCAGCTGCCTCCTGCACACCCCCTGCTGGGGATGTGCCCGCAGCCAGGGTACATGCCCTTGACCGGAATCCAACCTGGGACCTTTCAGTCCGCAGGCCGACGCTCTATCCACTGAGCCAAACCAGCTTTGGCTATTAATTGTTTTTATACATCCAATGCTCTAGTTAAATTAGATTAGTACTGTTCCTCCACCCTTTACATCTCTGAGACTTTCTGTTATACCTATCTGAAATTACTATTCTTCCCTTTCATCTGCCAAACTAAAACCCAGTGTTGAAAGGCTAGCTAATCTTAAGTGGGTTGAACAGGAAATTGTAACAACCCTTCATCTACCTCCTCCTCTCTTCCACTCCTCTACTCCCAACTAAACACAAAACCAACATAATCTCTTTTCTCTGAACTTTGACAGTATGCTTTACTTTTTTTGTTATATTCTAATTTGTACAATTAGCATACATTTTTATCTTTCTGTCAAATTATAAACTTATCAGAGGAAAAAAGTCTTCATTCTTTTTTTTTTAAATAGTAGTTTTTTTTCCTTTCATTGATTAAGGTATTACAAATGTGTGCTTATCCCCCCATCTTCATTCTTATTTATTGAGTATTCTCTTCTACCCTCCCCTTCTCACTTTTTACTGTACTTTGCATGTAGTAGATATTCAACAAATATCATTATACGTGGCATTAACCATTGAAACCTCTCTGAAAAGGGACATTGAATACAAAATGGTAAAGGAGTTAAGGGACTTTACCTTAAAGTCTCTTAAGCCAAAATAATGATAGTAATGTATCGGGTAGAACAGTAAAAGGCTGGCTTATGTCAGATTCCCTGAAAACACACTTGGACATGGAAACCTGTGTATAAGAAATTTACTGGGAAGTTCTACCAGGATGGGACCAGCACCTGTGAAGGGGGGAGCGGGAGAGGAAGTAGGACTTGCGCTTCCAGTGTGGGCCTCAGCTAACCCTCCAGAGGGCTCTAGAGCTGGATGTTCTTCAGGATCAGCGCACATTTAATCCTGCTCAAAGCGTCCATAGAAACTTTTGGTCCATGCCAAAAGGTCCTTGAAATTTGGTTTGATCCAAAATGTCTGTGACATATTTGGTCCTGTCAAAAACATCCATGCTTAGAAAACATCTTTGGGTTCAGATAGCCCATATCATTTATTTCTATGTTTGGTTTACAGAATGAATACATAAAAAATACTATCTTGTTTTATTGTTTCATAATTGTGGTTGTATTGACAATAATAACCCTTCTTACCGTGATAGCCTACTGGGTAATAGCACATGGGTTTAGGAAGATGGATCAGCATGGACCCAACGTCTCCGTGGACGTTTAGGACAGGACCAAATGTCCTGCAAGGCAGTTGACAATTGTTCCATCTTGAGTCAAAAGAGCTGAGGCTTTATACCAGCGCATTGCCCATTATTGGAAAAGGGTTGGTGACCTTGGGATAGATGGCATGTTTTGGCTGAAGGCAACCACAGGAGAGTGACTCAACTGAGAGCTATCAACTGCCATGACCTCCCAGCACCCATTACTATTACACTAATACAGTCAGGATACTGGTTGGCTATTTAAAAATGCAGTTAAAGAGAATCATAAAAAACAATACAGACATCCACAAATAATTTTTTTTTGTTAATCCTCACTTGAGGATATTTTTCCCATTGATTTTATTTTTTTATTTTTTGGAGAGAATGGAGTGGAGAAAGGGAGGGAGAGATAGAGAACATCGATGTGAGAGAGACAGTTGATTGGTTGCCTCCTCATGTTGTCCTGACCGACCCAGGGCCAGGGATCTAACCTGCAGCCCAGGTGCATGCCCTTGACCGGAAAGTGAAGATTTTTCCACTTAAAACATATCAATGTGTGTTTATTTGCCCGTGTTTAATCACAGGAACCAGGCCTTTATTTGAGCATGGACTCTCTGGCTGATGTATTGCCTCACTGTTTCAGTTTATTTAGAGACTAGAGGCCTGATGCACGAAAATTCATACAAGAGTAGGCCTTCCCTCCTCTGGCTGCAGCAGGCACCTGGGACCTGGGCTGGCTTCCCTCCTGCCCCAGCTTGCTCAGAAAGGGAATCTGGAATGATGTCTGGAAGATGTCTGCTATAATTAGCATATCACCCTTTTATTATTATAGATACTTGTGGAACACTCTTGTCCTTTTTACACATAATTTGAAAGCAAGATATTTACTGACTTGCCTTTCTTATGTCCGTTTTAAACTTTGATCTTATATTTTATTAAAGTAGTGAATAGTTCTATAAACCTTTTAATTAAAAGCAGCAGTACTCCATCTCATCCTTCCCCACCTTCAAGCTGCTCTCCACAACCACTTCAACACTCTTTTCTCTTCTTCATCTGGATTTACTTCCATATAAATATCATTATCTGTATATTGTTATTTTTGTCTTAATTTTTCAGTGTAGACATTTTCTATTGATATCTACTACAGAGACTGATAATTTAGTTTTCTTATATCCCCATCTCTGTTTCCCTAGCCCCATTCTTCAACACCTACTTCCCCTTTTGTCTTCCAAATACGGTTATGCTATAAAGTTGTGCTTTATATTATTGAGTATCTGTCACTATCATTTACAGCTGAATCATGTAGTTTGTTATGATTGCATTTACTTTTCTATGTAACTTTTAGGTTGTGGTGTTTTGTTGTCTTGAGTTAGTAATAACCAGAAACTCTCTATATCACAATGTCTTCAACTGGAGGTATTAGGGTAGTTAGAGATATACAATTGTTAATTATTAGTTTGCATTGACTTTGTTTTTTATGTACCAGTCCCTAATTCATATCAAACTTTCTAACAGAACTGTAAATACCCTTTCAATACACTTCATCACATACTAAATGCTTAGTGAGCACGTGCTGAAAATATGCATAGCCAGTGTTCTAATCTGCATTTTATAAACAGCAAAGTAATTCAATTGAGAGAGCAATGCATTTGGAATTGGAAGGCCTGGTGAAAGGCCTGGATCTGCCTCTCCTTAGCTGGATGACCTTGGACTAGCATATTTGAATCAGTTTTCTAATCAAATCAGAGAATTGGATTAGATAATCCCTAGGGTCTATTCCAGCCCTATGATTCTATTATGAAGTAAAGGTATGCAGAAAACACCAAACTATATAAAATATAACACTGCGATGATATTAGCTGCCACCACTTCTAGAATCACCTCCAGATGATGCCTTGATAACCTCTGACAGGCAACATTATGGAAACACCACTTACATTGTGATAAAGGAGAATTTTGCTTGGCCATTCCATTGGAGCAATTGTCTTACCCCTTTGGGATACCTGGTTGTAATTTGAGGGAGCCACCACTAAATGTCGCTGTAGGTTACATAACTAAGTGGTCAGGACAGCTAAATTAGTGTCCTTAGCTTCAGGATGACCATGTGCCAGTAGTCTCTTTGTAGGTTCAGAATTATCCATTTTAAATACTTAAACATAAAAACACTAAGATGGAAATGAACTGTGATTTTAAAAAGAAGTTGGTAAAACCTTCAGAAATGTTTTTCACTTCTCCCATATGCTTTTCCCTCAAATGCTTTCTGAATATCTAGTTATTCTGTAAACTGGATAAACTAGTATTTAAAGGAACTCTCAGCTGAGCAATTGCTTGACTTCTTGGTTTAAAACTTCCTGATTTCCCCCTCTCAAGATAAAGAGAGTAAGCCCATAAAGAAAATATGGTCTCTTTGTTTCCTGGTGCTTGCTTCTGTTTTATCTCCAAATTTACCTGAAATACTAGACATTTATTTACTGCGTTTCACTGATTTTGTGAAAATATGCATGTTTTCATTTTTAACATTGCAGAGGTTGTGGCACTTCACATAATCAATGATGTCTTTTATATGACAAGTTGTTGTATCTGATACTAGGGTACATCCATCCATTGTAATATATTAATCTGTGTTAAAAATTTTGTGACAGATTAAGTTCCTTTTTTAGTCTAATTTTTAAAAATTAATTCATGCACTGGACCTCTAATTTGTATATATACATTTGTGTTCAGAGATCATAATAATCTGGCCACTCATTGAAGTCATATGTAATCCTCATCATTCTGGAAGGGGGGCTTTTTCTTTCCATTTTATAGTTGAGGAAACAGGTCCATAAAGTTCAGTAACTTGTACAAAGTCATATTGCTAGTATGGGTCATTGTACAAAATAGTGTATTTGTGTACTTTAACTACATATCTGAATCTTTTCCTACCATGTTCCATTGATGTTTTAGGGCACACCACTTCTCTTGAACTCTAGAAGTTGTTTTCTGAATTTAGACCTCTTTGAACAAGGTATAGTTGTTTTCTCAACATGAAAAATGTTGAGATCTCCAATTAAACAATATAGAAACAGTTTTTCTGAACTCAGGTCTCAATCTCTGTGATCAGAAGGATGGAGTGAGCCCTGGCTGGTATGGCTCAGTTGATTGAGCATCTCGAATACACGGAAAGGTCACCAATTTGATTCCTTATCAGGACACATGCAGGCTTGCTTGCAAGCCTGATCCCCAATAGGGAGCGTGCAGAAGGCAGCTGATCCATGTCTCTCTCTCTCTCTTTCTCTCCCTTCCTCTCTCTCTAAAATCAATAAAAACATATTAAAAAACAAAACAGAAAACAAACCAACAAAAAAAGACGGAGTGAGACTTGATGTCCTGAGATGTGAATGCTTCTCTGTGAAAACTGTGGGCTCCTGAGAGTAAGCAGTGTTCCTCACGAGGCAGCCTGGGACACAGCAGACTCACTCCCAGCTTGTGGTTCCCTTAGTCTTCTGGCAGACCAGTCTAGGAAATAGTATTGAAAATGCTTTAAATGTTTTTTTAAATTTATTTCCAAGTGTCTAACTTACCGAAAGCCGGTTTATCAACTTTAGAGGTGTTTGCAATGAGTTGACGAGTGTCCTGGAGATTTGGGCTGTATGCAAGATTTCATTGATAGGAAGGTTGTAGTTCACCTCTCTTAACTTCCCAAGGGAAAAGTTGAGAGCGAATTCCTGCCAACATCTTATTTGCTTTGACAGTCCTATATGCAAATGACATTCACGGGTTAAATCAAGAAGCATTGAGAGAGAAGAAAGCAGTTTACTGATCATCATTTGTGTTTGTGCAGACAGCAGACCCTGGGTAGCTAAATTTCAATTCCCAGCAAATCTCAGAAGCTGCTGAAATACATTCCCTTCTAATTCCCCATTTCATGTCCTCTAGGGCATTTGCTGTCTGCAGGCTGTACTTATGTTTTCCATTCCAATCCTCTTTATTTCAAGTTCTCCTCATTTGTAAGTCTAAAAACAAAGCATTAGCAATCTGTCAGAGGTTCTGTTCATTCATTTTTCTAGGGATTTATTATTAAATAACTCCTTTTATATCAGCAAATTGAGCTATTATGATGATAAATAATCTGTTGTCCTATTTTGCAAGGATTCCTCAAATAGAGAGCATATGATTATAACATGTACCAGATACAATAGCCGAAAATTCAAGAGATAATTTGATTATAATAGTTTAAAGTTTTCTTATCTTGAAGAAAATACTGTTTGCTGAAGCAATTTCGAAATGATATATTTAACTCTCCAACTTTTAAAGGAGGTAATAATTCTATTGTGTTTTCTGGGTGAAAATTATTTGCACTTTTTCAGAGCCATCTGTCAATCTTTTTTAAAAAAATATGTTTTTATTGATTTTTTAGAGAGAAAAGAAGGGGAGAGAGAGAGCGAGAGAGAGCGAGAGAGAGCGAGAGAGAGCGAGAGAGAGCGAGAGAGAGAGAGAGAGAGAGAGAGAGAGAGAGAGAGAAAGGTGAGAAACTTTGATCAGTTGCCTCCTGCATGCACCATGACCAGGGATCAAACCTAAAACCTGGGTACGAGTCCTGACCTGGAATCAAACTACACTCAACCAACTGAGCCACACGGGCCAGGGCACTGTCCATCCATGTTCATAGTGATTGCTTTGGGAAGGTCAACCATGAGACTTTTTATTATATCTCAAATCTTGAATCTCTTGATGTGAAACCAATGTGAGTTACATAGGTATAAAATATGTAGTAAAACACAAGCATAGAAGTCACCAGTATCTTCCTGAATGCTAAAATCAGGGGACATCTTTTAATCCTTATCGTATGTGATTTCTTGTCTGCCTTCCACTCATTTATTTAATTATTCATCCCTTTAATTGTTCAACAAATACTTATTGAACACTAGCTATGTGTCATGCACTGTGCCATATGCTGTCAATAAGACATTTAGTATAACCATAATATAGCTAATGATTAAAGCCATAGAAATGGGTGAGTTGTATTCACATTCAACAAATTTAAAAAGCAACTACCATGTACTAGCTATTGCAACATTTAAAATAGGAGTAAGAGTTTGACATGGCCTGTACTTCTCTAGAGTTCTCTGGGATAAGAGACATCAAATAAATGCAATATAGGTAGTGTGAAAAAGGTTATTATAGAAATGTGAACAAACTACAGTAGCAGCATAAGATAAAAAGAGATTGCACAGGAAGGATGGAAGACTCGGAAGAGAAGAAAACCTAGCCAAGAACTCAGTAGATCTCCAAAGAACAGGAGATGCTTCACAGATTTTCTTGTCATCTCTTCAAGCACATGTCATATCTCATTTATCTCTGTACCCTCAGCAAAGCCTAGCCTGATGCCTGCAACATAAGTGCTCAGTAATGTGTGTTGAATAAGTGGGCCCAGGGCAGCTGGAAAGAAATGAAAAAAATAAAACTGAAGCATGGGATTTCCCAAGCCCTGGGGAACACTTTAATCATCTCTTATTAGCCTTTCACTTGGAGGGCTTGTGCAGGTGGAACTCAAAATACACTCTGAAGAAATAAATATGCAGCAGTTTAGAACAAGGATGAGGGCTGCATCTGCCAGGGCTCTACTTGTGAAATGTGCACGTGGTAAGCCAGACATTTTATTTTATTTCTGGTGTGCGGTGAAACAGCATAGCCATCAATTTTCCATCAAACCATTACCGATAGTGTCTGGGAAAACGGCACATGACCATTCATTTACCAATGACAGTGCTGGCTTCACACAGGAACCCATCACATTGGGCCCCGCAACCTTCATACCTGTTGTGCGTCCATCGAAATGACCTAGATTAGCCAGTCATTAAGAACATTTCTTTCTTCCTTGACCTGCTTCTTCCCTGCCCCGCCCCTGCTCCCCTCCACCAAATTTACATGTTAGTATTTCAATAAAGACCTCTATACAGTTCCTTTTTGGTACATGGAGTTACTGTGATGAAGGAAGAGATTGAAAGACGTAGCATTAAAGCCTTGTGATAAAGGATAGCCCCACCTCTCCCACAGTAAGAGTTTCCCCAAGGGCTGAGTGCCTTCAACTTCATTGCCTAAGGCTGGTCTTCAGTTTCAGTCCCATCATTCCTGAGATGCCTGAAAGAGAAAATCTTTTTGAAAAAATTTTTTTCCAATTTTTTGAATTTTATCCTTTTTATTAAATTTATTGGTGTGACTCTGGTTAACAAAATTATTCAGGTGTCAGGTTCACTATTCTACAACACATCATCTGCACACTGTATTGTGTGTTCACCACCTCATGTCAAGCCTCCATCCATCATCATTTAATCCCCCTACACCCTCCTCTACATCCCCTAACCACCATCCACCCCCGCCCACCCTGCAATCACCACATTGTTTTCCATGTTGTGATTTCTTTCTCCCTTTTTCCTTTTGTGCTCATAAGAAGGGAATCTTATCATCAAGTACCTACAGCTAGGCTTAAGACTATCATACTTTCTAATTCCCCCAGATAATTGTGGGTATGGCTTTCATTGTCTTATCTGGATGACAAGTAGTTTTTCAAGTAAAAAATAAAAAACCAACAAACTACATTTTTTTTTTTCCTGACTGTATTCTCTCTTGCTGCAGGAAAGATCATGCTTTTCGGGAGGTAAGCAATAGAAGTTCCTGAAATGTTTTCTGAATAAGTCAGACTTTTGAACATAACTCTGTGTGTGTGTGTGTGTGTGTGTGTGTGTGTGTGTGTGTGTATGTAAAATGATCATATCACTTTATTCCCTCTCAGGTACTGCACAGCATTCACAGTATAAATCATCATCCGTCTAGTTTGACAAGGAGCATGACAAGTTGCCAGTATATAATAATTGGAAGATCATTCAGGGGAGGAAAGGGGCCATCCTTCCTTCCTGCTCCAGGAAGGAACATAAGTAGTGCTCAGGCTTTAGCAAACCTTGTAGCCTTTTTCTTACTTTCCCAACCACAATTATGTCTTTAGTGGTACTAATTCCTGTAATGAGCATTTGTGAAGGCCGTAGAGTAAGTATGGTTGGAAACAGGGCTGGAGAAGAATAGAATTCAGAATTTTCAGAAGTGGTAATATTAGCTACTTATTGAATACACTAGTGGCCCAGTGCACAAAATCCATGCACATTAAAAGACTATTAATTAGAGGAAATAATTTAATATGGCTATTTGCTCTTTCTCTATAATAGAAATATCAGAGACTAAAGAAAATTAGTAAAATGTATATGAAAACCTTCCTCCTGTCAGAGTCTGGGGCACACCACGGGACCCAGAGTCAAGTTCCTACTCACTCACATGTGCCTCAAAATCACGTGAGAGCCAGACCCAGCGCCCCCTTCACCCCCGCCCCCCCGGATTGGGGTAGATCCAGACCCTGCCAGTCCCACCCTTGTCAAGCCCCACAGGGCAGGGGGTGTCCTGAGGTCCCCTGGCCCAGCACCAAGACAGGGGGTGTGGCCTGAGGTCCCCCATCAAGTCCCACCAGGTGGGAGACACAACCTGAGATCCCCTGTCAAGCCCAGCCAGGCAGAAGGGGCACAGCCTCAGGTCCCCTGGCCTGGTGCTGGGGCAGAGGGTATGGTCTGGAGTACCCCAGCCTGGTGCCGGGGTGGGGCTGTGGCTTGAGGTTTCCTGTCAAGACCTGCCAGGTGGGGGCACAGCCTGAGGTCCCCTATCAAGCCCTGACAGGTGGAGAAAACAGTCTGAGGTCCCCTAACCCAGCACCAGGATGGGAAGCGCACCTTGAGGTCCCCTGTCAAGCCCTGCTGGGTTGGGAGTGTGGACTGCAGTCCCCTGTCAAGCCGCACCAGGTGGGAGGCACCGCCTCAGGTCCCCCAGCCTGGAGCTAGGGTGGGGGGAGCAGCCTGAGGTACCCTAGTCCAGCACCAGGGTGGGAAGCACACCTTGAGGTTCCCTGTCAAGCCCTGCCAGGCAGGGGGAGCAGCTGCAGATCCCCTAGCCCAGCACCAGGACGGGAAGTACACTTTGAGGTCCCCCATCAAGCCCCACTGGGTGGAGGACATGGCCTCAGGTCCCCTGGCCTGGTTCTGGGGTGAGGGTCGAGGCCTGAGGTCCCCTGTCAAGCCCCTCTGGATTGGGGGAGGGTGTAGGCCTCCCATCCCTGGCGCCGCGGCCACACCCCCCACCAGCCTCCCATCCCACTGCCATGACCACCTCATGCTCTCTGTGAGCAGGTATGCATAGGGAAGGCTGGGTCAGCATAATTGGGAGTGGATCATGGGGGGCCAGCATCCTGGGTGAGCTGGGCCTCACAGCCTCTCTGCTTCAGCTCCCAGCACCCTGGACCTAAGGAGTAGTGCTTTCACAGGGGCCTGGCAGGCACTGGATATAGTGATGCCTTAAAAACAGAAGAAGCCCCCTTTAACTCTGGCTGGAAGTGCGTTGGGAACTTATGGTCGGGGGAAGCAGCCCAACATCAGGGCTGAAATAAGACCTTGGGTAGCCTTTGGAGGGAGCAAACCAACAGCAAAAGGCATCTTTGAAACAAAGACATTTGAACATACAGTGGATATTAGGTGATATTAAGGAATTACCTTAACTTTTCAAGGTGTGACAATGGCTGAATATTTACTTCTTTTTAAAAGATATGTATCAGAGAATATTTAAGTGGGAAACAACTTGCTTTGAAAGTATGGTGTTGTCCTAGCCTAGCCCTCCCCACACCATGGACGCCTCAAGGACTGAGCCTCTCCTGCTCGCTAGGCCCTGGAAAGCGCTGTGTGCAGAGGTGTGGTCCGTGCTTCGTTCCCTGCCCCTGCCAGCGTGAAACGCTTCGTTCCCGTCGGTGCTGGTGTGAAGCGAAGCATTCGTGAAGGGAAGCGGGAAATGTTCCCCGCCTGGGTCCAGGCACACAGTGGCCACGCCCCAAGCCAAGGGCCCCCCCCCTCCCCCGCTCCTGATTGTCTAGTAGCGTAGCGAAGGTACAGTAATTTGCATGTTTCACTTTTATTAGATAGGATGTCCCTTTACATTCTTACAAAGTATTCTAAGGTAAATAAATGATCTTGTGGGACATGCAAATGAGCGCCAGGGGCACCTTGGGTAAAGAGCACTAGGTGTAAGGTGGGCAGTGAGTTGTCAGGGTCACGTGCTCTGGCCTCAAGTGGCAAAGCACCAAGAATGCTGAGAAATGTAGTTCTGGTGGCAGACGCATTACTCCTTCAAAGTGAGTGTGGAAGAAGTTACTGTTGTGGGTGGGGGATGGAGGGAAAGCAAAGGTTGGAGTCTCAGACAATTCACTCATGTGATTGCAAAGACAGACAGCCAAGGTGGGGCAGGGTTGCAGGCTCTGGCACCAAGCGGCGGAGCACCAGGAATGCTGGGAAATTAGTTCTGGTGGCAGACCCACTGTAGGAGAGAGTTTGAAGTACTGTGCCACCAGAACTACATTTCCCAGCATTCTTGGTGCTCCCGATACCCTGCACTAACCAAGAGCTCTGTGAACTTTCTCCACCCAGTGGTGGCCAGAATCCTGCCCAGGCAGAATGATATGACAACATGCTGCAGCAGCCTCGGTTGGCCTAGGATAGCCGGTCCCCCGCCATCCCTGCCAGGCCAGTGCCATGCCCAACCGCTTCGCCATGGTGGCAGTGGCGCGCACGTTGGGACCAGGGTCAGGTGCGGAAAGCCCTTCATTCTGGGAGACAGGGTGCGGCCAGAAAAGGTGCTGCCCCCATGCCCATTGACTCAACAGATGATGCTGAAAGGAAAATTTTCCCATTGAATTTCTTAATAGTATTACTCCTTCAGGAATGTAGTGTTATAACTTAAAACTGAAAGTCGGTGCAATCATCATGCTATTGAGAAATCTTAATAGTAAATGGGGTCTTTGTAATGGTACCAGATTTATTCTCAAAAGATTACTACCTAACATTATTAAAGCTGAAGTATTAACAGGATCTGCAGAGGGAGAGGTTCTTCTGATTCCAATAATTGATTTGTCCCCATCTGACACTGGTCTTCCATTTAAATTAATTCGACAACAGTTTCCTGTGATGCCAGCATTTGCAATGACTATTAATAAATCACAAGGACAAACTCTAGACAGAGTAGGAATATTCCTACCTGAACCCGTTTTCACACATGGTCAGTTATTGTGGTGCTTTCTTTCGAGTTCGAAGAGCATGTGATGTTAAAGTTAAAGTTGTAAATACTTTATCCCAAGGGAAATTAGTCAAGCACTCTGAAAGTGTTTGCACTGTTAATGTGGTATACAGGGAGATATTAGAGTAAGTTTAATCACTTTATCAGTCATTGTTTGCATCAATGTTGTTTTTATATCATGAGTTTGTTATTGTTGTTATATCATTTTGTTATTTATTTATTTATTAATGAAATTATGTATTATTTTTATATAAATTGTACTCATTACCTTTTACCTGTCATACTTTTATTATAGAGAAAGGGCAAATAGCACTATTAAAATATTTCCTCTAATTAATACCCTTTTAATGTGCACAAATTTCATGCACCAGGCCACTAGTTTTACATATTAAGATTGAGGCTTGAAGAAGTTAAGTGGTGTGTCCCAGTCCACATAAGAAGGGGCATTGCTGGGGTTTGAGCGCATGCCCTTTTCATTAAGCTCTCAGGAGGGACAACTTTGGCCTATTTATGTGTCAGGTGGGTAAGAGATATTTAACAACCAGGGCTTTTTTTCCTCTGTTCTTTTTTTTTTTTTTAATATATATTTTATTGATTTTTTACAGAGAGGAGGAGAGAGGGATAGAAAGTCAGAAACATCGATGAGAGAGAAACATCGATCAGCTGCCTCTTGCACAACCCCCACCAGAGATGTGCCCGCAGCCAAGGTACATGCCCTTGACCGGAATCGAACCTGGGACCTTTCAGTCCAAAGGCCGATGCTCTACCACTGAGCCAAACCGGTTTCGGCTCCTCTGTTCTTTTAAAAACGGGTGGAGGTGGCAGTGTGGAGGAGGGCAATAGGGAGGATGAGACCCAGACACTGGTAGCAGCCAGCAGTTGGCTAGGGATGTGGATGTTCTCCTGTTCACTTCAAACATAAGTAGGAAGTCAGGATCTGAGAAGAAGTTTAGTGGCAGCATATCTCTTTGACTCCAGAAGATGCACAGTCTTCAGGATGAAGGAGAATTGGAATAATTAATTTGGAATAAAAATCCCTACTTCCTAAGGACTTGTGACTAGGGTGGGTTATGTTAATAATTTGGAATGATTGGTTCTCAGTTCCTCAAGGACATAACTCAGTTCCAGGGAAGTCTACAGCCCTATGCAGCATCAGCAAATGATAGTTCCTCCTGTGAACTATTTTCTTTATTCCTCGGTGCTTTCCTAGGCTTTACCTTGTGCCAGACCTGAAAATCTGGAGCTGTCAGCCCAGTGCAGCCCCACAGAGCATGTGCTGGGGCAGTGTTCCAACCTTGTGGCGGTGAGCGTGAGGACAGTTCTGCATGCTGGGCCATATTTATGGCTTTGTCAGCTGCTGGCACTGTGCACATGGGCTCAAGATGGCCAAAAAAGCTTTAGTGGATGATGAATGTTTCGTTAGGATGATGATCCAGAGAACTGAGATAAGTTACAGTGCAGCCTCCCAGCAGCAGGCCCAATCTAGACTAGAACATTCCCTGAAACAAGAAATTCTTGATTCTTCAGTAGCCCCGGGTCACATGGGGCCAAAGATAATGAGCATTTTTCTTGGATTTGCGCTTATGTCCAAGTCCTCTGTCTATCTAAAGCTCTATCTGTGATATGCACTTTATCCTCTTCCCTATCTATCTGAAGATGCCCATGATTAAAGGGGCTATAACATTTATTTTTGCTCTGCCCTGACTCATGACTCAGAATCAATTGATCAGCACCCTAACCTTAGTGTTGATAGTTATTTCTGAAGAGTAAGACAGAGCTAACTATATCAAAGTATCAATACCATTACCATATGCAAAATATTTTAAGGTACATGATTTTCATCTTATCCTCATAATAACCATCCAGCTGGGAAGTGAAAAGTTTATTATGCTTTTTTGAAGATGAAAGCTAGTAATGTAATCAAGGTTACAAGAATAATAATTAGTGGAACCAGGACTAGAGCCAGATGTTTCTGATTCTTAGATCTGGACCCAAGGGTAGACAAACTCTAGCTCTCAGGTGAAATCTGGCCCACTGTCTGATTTCATATAGCCTGCAAGGTAAGAGTTGTTTTCACATTTTTAAATAGGCAAAAAGCAAAAGAAAAACCATATTTAATGATATATGAAAATTATATATAATTCAAATTTCAGTGTCTATAAAATAACATTTTATAGGAACCCAGGCACACATATTCATTTGTGTTTTGTCTATCACCCCTTTTATGTAACAATGACAGAACTGAGTTGTTGTGACAGATCTTGGGGCCCACAAGGCCTAAAATACTTATTGTCTGTCTTTTCATAGGAAAAAGATTGTCAACCCCTGTAATAGATGATCAATAAACAGAGAGCCCTCTCTGTGTTAGTTCAATAGGGCTACCACAAAAAAGTGCTACAAACTGGGTGACTTAATACAGCATCTATTCTCTCATAGTTCTGAAGGCCAGAAGTCCAGAAGTCCAAAATCAAGGTGTTAGCAGAGCTATGTTTCCTCTGAGATTCTGAGTAGAATCCTTCCTTGCCACTTCCTAGCTTCTAATGATGGCTGTCAGTCCTTGGTGTTTCTTTGTTACAGCTTCATTCATCCAGTCTTTGCCTCTATCATCAGATGGCCATCTTCCCCTAATCTTTTCTCTGTGAGTGTCTATGTTCAAATTTCCATTTATTTATTCTTACTCCCAATGATATTTTTCCAGTGAGTTTTAGAGTTGAAGGGAGGGAGGAGAGAGAGGGAAAGAGAAAGAGGGGTGGGGGAGGTGCACAATGTGAAAGATAAACATCTATTGGTGCCTCCAGCATGGGGACTCGACCTGGCCAAGTATTAAACCTGCAACCCAAGTATATGCCCTTGACTGGAAATTAAACCCTTGACCCTTAAATGTATGGTCCTATACTTTAAACACTGAGAACACTTGTCAGGGCCAAATTTCCCCTTTTAAAATAAGGATACTGGTCATATTAGATTAGGAACCACCCTAATAATGTCATTTTAACTGGATTATCTGCAAACATCCTATTTCCAAAAAAGCTTACATTCACAGGTACTAGGGATTAGGACATCATATCTCCTTTTGGGGCCAACAATTCAATTCATAACACTTTCCCCACATAATATGCACCCCCATTACCGTTACTTTTCCTTTTGTTTTTCTGCCTCCTTCCTCCTTCTTTCCTTTCCCTCTCTTCCTCTCTTACTTCAACACTTATGAAATCCCTTCTGTGTCCTCACCCCTGTGCCCATCACTGTGCTAAAATATAGGATATAAGGATGATTAAAAGTTGGCTTCTGGCCTAGGTGAATTTACAGTGCAATGTAGAATCACCTATGATAAGTTTCCCCAAAGGAGCTTGATAAGAGAATTGCAGTAGAGAATTGGAGGGCTTTTAAGGATCTAAATTCCCTAGTTTTGAGTAGTAATCTTTCAAAGTAGTTGATGTCTTATTAAAGTTCCACAGCTATTGACTCAAAAATTGTAGATGCTCATATACATAGAATTTTAATATAAAGTTTCCTCACTATGTCAGAATATACAGAAATATTTTGCTCTTCTTACTTGCCTCAATTCCTTCAATCCATCTTCCTTCAGCATTTACCACATCATATTAGGATATTCTGCTCTGGAAAAATAATGGGATGACCTAGAGTAGGTACTGTTAGCATTGTTATATTAAGTTGATGATTTTTAGGGAGACTTGATCTGCCACTGTGTGGGATGAAGCTTGATCTGACTCAGTGACTTTTGTGCTGATATGTTGCACTTTGTTGTGTCTACTTTGTGGCTCTACTTGCTCCTCTTGACATTAATTGACCACATTCAGACACTGTGGTAAGGTGCATGAATTGTGTTCTGATAGTGTCTCCATCCCTTGCCCCAAAGTACAGCATCTAGCTGTTATGCAGAATCCTCCCCACCAGAGTGAAGGGTTTAAGGGCACAGCAAGGGAGTTGGTTCTGGTGGCTGTTTGTGGAGAGCATACTCAGGTCCTGTCTTTTACTCCTGTGCAGTTTGTATATGTGGAGTTCCTTGTGCTCCCTGTGGATTCAGAGCTTCCTATTCTATCTCAAAACTACTAACCTGGAAACAGCAAGGATTCACTCCCTGTAGGGCAGGGGAGACCCATACTAAAAAGCTAATATCTCTTCTCTCATGTGCCTAGGGTTTGCAGTTGCTGCTGGCCTTAACTTTGTGCCTGGACTTTATGTATACACTAGAGGCCTGGTGCATGAAATTTGTGCCCTCAGGGAGGGAGGAGGGGGTCCTTTAGCTTGGCCTGTACCCTCTCACAGTCCAGGAGCCCTTGGGGGATGTCTGACTGATGGCCTAGGCCTGCTCCCAGAGCAGGCATCCTTAGTGCTGCTGCGGAGGTGGGAGAGGGTCCCGCCACCACTGCTGCATTCACCAGCTATGAGCCCAGCTTCTGGCTGAGTGGTGCTCCCCCTGTGGGTGTGCATTGACCACTACGGGGCAGCTCTTGCTTTGAGCATCTGCCCCCCTGGAGTCAGTGTGCATCATAGTGCCCAGTCAATTTGCATATTAGCCTTTTATTATATAGGATTTCCCAGTCACTGTTTGACCCAGCCTTTTAAAGGAAGTTTTTTAAAAAAATCTTAGCTCTAGCCAGTTTGGCTCAGTGGATGGAGTGTCCCAGGTTTGATTCTGGCCACGGGCACATGCCTGGGTTTCAGGCTCGATCCCCAGTAGGGGGTGTGCAGGAGAGAGCCTATTAATGATTCTCTCTCATCATTGATGTTTCTATCTCTCTCTTCCTCTCCCTTCCTTTATGAAATAATAATAAAAAAAGATATCTCTTTCCTGAATGCAAAGTCTTATTAGCTTTTATAAACAACTAGGGGCCCAGTGCACAAAATTCATGCACGGGGTGGGAGGGGGCAGTCTCTTAGCCTAGCCTGCCCCCTTTCACATACTGGGAACCCTGAGGGGAA
The DNA here is from genome assembly GCA_027563665.1 of Antrozous pallidus. Lineage (NCBI taxonomy): Eukaryota > Metazoa > Chordata > Mammalia > Chiroptera > Vespertilionidae > Antrozous > Antrozous pallidus. Next base: position 69,275,343 of record CM050511.1, read on the forward strand.
GTCAGCAGCCCCATAACCCTGCTGCTGCAGCCACTGCCAGTCACCGCAGCCACCAAGGTATTTTCATCAATACGGACTCCACTCCCTTCACCATGAAAAATATGACAACTTTCTTTAGGCATTTTCAAGATGTATCTTTTATAGGATATGACATTTCTTTCTTCATTTTTTTTTTATCCTCACCTGAGGATATGTTTCCATTGATTTTTAGAGAGCTGGGAAGAGAGAGAGGAAGACAGAGAGAAACGTCAAAGTAAGAGGGACACTTTAATTGGTTGCCTCCCGCATGAGCCCTGACCTGGGCCCTAGCCAGGGAGTAGCCTGCAACCTAGGTAAATGCCCTTGATTAGAATTGAACTGGACCTGCAGTCGGCAAGCCTAGGCATTATCCACTGAGCCAAACTGGCTAGGGTAGGATATGACATTTCTTAGCCCTCCAGCAGCAGACCTTCCTTTTTTTTTTTTCCAGGAGTGTGGTGGAAAAACCCTAGATCATCTTTTTGGATTCTTATACCTAAGTTACTAAAATATTACCAGTGGCAAACAGGGGGCTTAGCCAGTGAGTGGTCAGAAAAGGTATTTCCTCTGTAGTTCACACCAATTTCCTCCAATCGCTGGCTTTGTTCCTGCCAAGGCCTAAAGTCTCCGGGCCTGGGCAGGGGACCACCAGCTCCATCTGATCACCTGGCCCTGCTCCTGCCCAGGTCTCAAGCTTCTGGCTGGGGCTTGGGCCTGGGGAGAGGACCCCCACTCCCTCCGATCACCTGATTGCCCGGCTCTGCCCTTCCCCAGGCTTCAAACCTCTGGCTGGGGCTCGGGGCCTAGACAGAGGACCCCCAGCTCCCTCTGATCACCAGCTCCACCTCTGCCAGTCCTGTAGCCTTGGGGCCTGGGAAGGGACCTCCCAGCTCCCTCCAATCACCCGGCTCCACCCCTGCTGGATAAGGGACCCCAAGCTTCCTCCAATCGCCCTACTCTGCCCCTGCCCAGGTCTCAAGCTTCTGGCTGGGGCTTGGGGCCTGGGCAGGAGACCCCCAGCTCCCTCTGATTGCCTAGCTCTGCCCCTGCCCAGGAGCCCCCTGTCTCAGGCCCTTCCCAGGTTTCTCAGGATACACCGGGGACCTACCTTGGAGTGACCTCAGTGCTGAGAAAGTTCCTGGGGCCCAGGCTGCTGGGTGCCTACGCATGCAAATTAACCTCCATCTTTGTTGGGTTAATTTGCATACTCTGATTAGCTGTGGGAGTAGTGGAGGTAAGGTCAATTTACATGTTTGTCTATTATTAGGTATAATGCTGAGTAAGAGGGAATTAATATTAAGTTAGTAAAGCACCTTTGGTATTGATATGAGACTAGAGTAACCTCACATTATTAGTTTTTAAGTGAATTTCATATTGTATTCTGATGATCCCAGAATATAATTCTCCGAACACACTCTATCCTAGAAATACTTCTGAAGACCAATGGCCTGAACCTTGACTTAACTGCTTACTAGTTAAGAAAACTTGGGCAAATCACTTAACTTCTCTGTTTCTTTAAAAAAAAATATTGATTTCAGAGAGGAATGGAGAGGGAGAGAAAGATAGAAACATCAATATGAGAGAGAGTCATTGATTGGCTGCCTCTTGCACACTCCACACTGGGGATCGAGCCTGCAACACTGGCCTGTGCCCTGATGAGGAATTGAACCATGACCTCCTGGTTCATAGGTTGGCACGCAACCACTGAGCCATGCCCGCTGGGCATTTCTTTGTTTCTTAGTGAGTATAACAACTACTTCATAGAGTTGTTTGGAAATTTCAAATGAAACAGTGTGTGTTGAGGAACTCTAGAAATTGGAAGTTTTACATAAATGTTAGAAGGTATTATTAGTATTGTTACTAATTTAAATTATGCTATGTAAGTTCCAGTCAAAAATACTGTTTTGTTTCTGTTATGAGGTTATAAAAGGCATTTTATCATTATTGTTAATTACTTGGGTATATCTTAGATCACAGGTTCTGAAGGTATAGTGCATCAATTTTACCTGGAAATGTGTTAGAAATGCAGATTCCTGGGCCTTGCCCCATATTTCCTTAATCAGAACCTTTAGGACAGTGGTTGGCAAACTGTAGCTAATGAGCCATATGTGGCTCTTTGGCCTCTTGAGTGTGGCTCCTCCACAAAATACCACGTGTGGGCACGTACCTACAGTGCGATTAAAACTTCCTGGCCCATGTGCAGAAGTCAGTTTTCAGCTCTCAAAAGAAATTTCAATCGTTGTACTGTTGATATTTGGCTCTGTTGACTAATGAGTTTGCTGACCACTGCTCACGGATTTTATCAAGACTCCCAGGTGATTCTTATGCGACCAATAGTTGAGATCTACTAGCTTAGAGTTATGCTCAACTGGATATGTATAGGCTCTAATTTTGCTGATTTTTTGTACTTGGCCTTCCTTTCAGACTAGAAATGATTCTGAAAGACACAAAAATGTGTACCTAAGATGGAGTTATCATTCAACTTTTTACAACATGCCATTTTCAGCATTGACATAGACTCTAGGATTGCATGGCCTGGAAGCATGGCCTTCGTTAAACACAAACTTGTTGGAGATTATGGTGGGGGTCCAGAGAGGGGGTTTTAAGGTACTCCCTACTGAAGTGGGAAATTAACAGTTGAATTAAATGACTGGTTTAGTCTTTCATCTCCCTCACATGAGTGTCTACTGATTGAGTCTGAGGCTCACCCCTTAGGTACTCTCCCAGATCTCAGAACAAGTGAGGTACTTTATTGCACACCCTATCCTTTGCCAACCTGCCTCTGGATCGCAGCTATGCCGTGACAATTATGAGTGACAGGTGGATGGTAGTTACTTGAGTAAACTGAAACCCAGAGCTATAAACGTAATTAAGGTAGAAGAGGGAAAGTAGTGGGAAAACATTAGGGAAATCACCTTGCTGTCATTTTGATCCACAAGGGCAGGGGCACATGGTAGGTGTTCAATAAGAATTTATTGACTAAATGAATAAGGAATGAATTTCATGTTTGGGGAGCTAATCTGGTTCATAGGTTGATGCTCAACCACAAAGCCATGCTGGTGGCTCATAACTTATGAGAATCTATCTTATCCCAAATGAACAGACATTATGCCTTGATTGAGTGAACTGTTAGATATGTTTAGTTTTAAATGCAGACATAAATAGATTTGATCTTTCCATGGCTCGAATTTCCTCCCATCAGCTTTCCCCTAATTATCCACAAGTGTTCCAAACCTTCATTAGCTAAATAGGATGCAGATGATGGTCATTAGTCTGGGATATAAATCCTGCTGGCATATTCAATGGCTTTTCACTTGGTTAATTGAAATTTTCAGTATTTATGGACTACAAGAAAACACTGTAATTTTATCATTTATTTCAGGGTATAATTTTTTTCCTTTAGCTGGTTGTATTTTATAACTATGCAGTTAAAATAAATAAATATGAATGCCATATTTTGCCTGGAGGGCTACCACTATTTTCAGTGTACAAGTATCAAAATAATCTACCAAATATGAAGACCAAATGGAAATTCATACTAGAAATCCTAAAATTGGCTGACTAAAATGTCTGTGAGAGCATCCAAGTAGTATGCACTTTTGGGAGCCATCGATTCAAGTGTAAGAGTCTTTCAAATTGTTAGTAATATGAGTAGACCTAGTCATGACATTCATCAAGGAGTAAGAAATCATCCAGTGTGTCTGTGGGGTGCAAATTGCAGGTATCAAATGAAGATGCTTTATGCAGGCATCATTCCTTTACATGGTTCATAGCTTTCAATGGAATTTGACCATTTATCAAAACTAGCTGGTCTCTGTTTGGTGGTACCTGACTGAGAATGAAACACACACACACACACACATGCACACACACACATACATAAAGGCACTGATGTTGGACATAAAATTTTATAACACTACCATCTATTGCAGATATTTAGTTTCTGAATTCCTTAATTTTTATAATCTAATATTCAATGCAATTAGCTTCTTTCGCACACGACTTTGTTCCAATTTAATCATGTCACATGTTTGCTGATTTTACTAGTAAAATATAAATCTTAGTTATAGACATTGCATGGCAGAAATTGGCTCAGCAGAGATAGAATATATCTATTTCAGTTTTTTTTTAAAAAAAATCTAATTTAGCGGGAATAAAATAACATTGTAATAACTCTCAGAGGTATACTCTCCCTTAAGAAGGAGTATAGAACATATGGAGTCTCTTTTCAGTGTTCAGTCACTTTGCAAAACATTCCTGCCCATGAGACTCGGATAAGCAGCTGCTCTGCCAGAAGTTTCTTTCCATGGGCTAGACTGGATAAACCATCCATCACCGATCCTCCATCTGGGTTCTCTGACCAAGGCATTATAGTTGTTATTTCAAGTCACTCTTCCTTCTGGGTTGCGTTGGCCTCCCTTTCTTTCTTTCTTTCTTTCTTTCTTTCTTTCTTTCTTCTTTCTTCTTCTTTCCTTCTTCTCTCTCTCTCTCTCTCTCTCTCTCTCTCTCTCTCTCTCTCTCTCTCCCTTCCTTCCCTCCCTCCCTCCCTCCCTCCCTCCCTCCCTCCCTCCCTTCCTTCCTTCCTTCCTTCCTTCCTTCCTTCCTTCCTTCCTTCCTTCCTTCCTTCCTTCCTTTCTTTTCTCAATATTCCCAGAAAGTTTATTTATAATACCCCAAACCTGGAAATAACAAAAACCATAGTCAGATCAATAGATAAAGTGGTTACTGACAGAACACAATACTACTCCATTGGAATATTTCTATATATGGCTGTTAATGGTAATGTAACGAAGACACGTTTAAGCACCTCAGTTTTCTGAATTAACCATAATTTGTGTGTCTCAAAGTCACATGTAAAGACATCTTATAAGTTATGCTTTTGTGGATCACTTGTAAAACTCTCTACCTCTGTATTCAGTCAAATATTCCTCCTCAGAGGATGGAGAAAAGAAGTTGGCAGTATAGTCACTGATTTCCAAACAATGTACCTGGTAGAATCAGGCCCATTTTCTCCAAATTAGCCAGAGCTATTATAACCTAAAAGGAAATGCACATGACTTTCCTTGTTTCATAATGAAAAATTCAAGACCTCGAGGCCAGCAATCCATCATAAGCTCACAAGGAGGTCTATTAAGAAGTGACAAGAACTAAACGCCTTGACTCCTGAGCAAGTGGTCCATTTGATTATGTGCCCAACAACTATCAAAAAAGGCTGGCAAAACTGTAAGCTCTAATAAGGGTTCACCATTCAACTAAAGTAAGTTTGCCAGAGCCAGTATCTGTCCTTAGCAAAAGTGTTTGAAAATAAAGTATATTATTGTGGACACAGCAATACACCACACAGATCTCTCTGTTGCTAGGCTACCCTCTGCTGTCAGTCCTCTTAGGAAATTGCCCTTGGCTGAAAAGAATCATTTTGCTTAGGGTGATGCCCCCTTCCCAGGGAAGCCGTTCACCTCATCCCAGGTTGGGACAGGTCTGTCCCATCTTTAGATTTCCCCATTTGGTTGGCTGAGACCTTTGCTGAGTTTATACTACAGCCCAATGTCTCCCTCTGCACAGACCTGCGCCCTTTCCCTTCCTTCTACAAGTGGAGATCCCAACATCACTCTCTAAATAAACCTCTTGCATGCTCACCTCCATCCCACAGTCTGCCATCTGTGCCTTTAGACCTTTTCCCATCACCATTGACTATCCAATGTCTTCATGATGTAAGTCTTCATTTCCTGTTAAATCTGCTTTTGAAATTATTATTTCTAAAAAAAGTATCTGCTTGTAGGAAAGGATCTGATAAACTCATTCCTTCTAAGGTGTAACAGACCAACGAATTATAAGACAATTTTCCCCTTTTCACCCTAGCATCTCCCAAGGGTTTCTCTATTATGACTAAAAGCCTTATGCTAAAGACTGAGCTCTGATAAGTGAAATTTCAGGCATCAGTGCATAAATGGAAAACAGTGGGGCCCCACCTTTCTAGATTCATTTTGGGAAATTGCTACAATGGTCCATGCACAATACTGTTCACCCCATGCTGGTCACCCTACCATCAGGGTTCGAAGTCAGCACTCTAAAAAAGCCCTGGTGCTTCATCACGCTTGCCCTCCTGTGACAAACGCAGCATCCTGCAACTTTGGTGGAGGGGACTCATGAGGAGTTTCCTCTTTAGTAGAAAAATATTGATGCAACAATCAAGAAGGTCACAGCATGGGTAAGTTGCCATGCTTTGAGTTTTTCATTTTCAGTAATTAAAGTGAACATGTTATGGAAGGTTGAGAAAGCCCACCCAAAGTCATTTACAATAGCTGCAATTAGGGGACTGGAATGCCGGATAGTCTTTAGACAGGAACGGAATGAGACTGACCAAGCGTATAAGTAAAATCCCTTTAGAAAATGGCCAAATTAAGGAGCCGGACTCTCATTGACCCGTGCCATACCTCTTTCACACTCCTTCCAGGTGCTGAGAGTTCACCGTACATTTGTCCTTTGGCTCAAGTGTTTCTTTTCTACAAATATAACATTTAGAGCTAATTGTATTAATTTTGCTCAGGGAGTCCAATTTCACCCATCTCTGGCTCTCATTCCTCCTTCTTTGTGTTTCTCGGTTACCTGACACTGTTCTTGAAGGTTGAATGGTATTGTTTAATTTCAAAGCTCATTTCCCTGGGTTTATAGCACTAATGTCTGACTTCTTAGACATGTTAGTTAATTTACTCTCCTCAATGGTGTGTCTGAAGCTTAAAAATGCATTTAGTCTCTCAAGTTGCCCGCACACAGTCTTCAATAGCTGGAATTTGGGTCCTCCTCAGATTTTGACTTCCATTTAGGACTGAGAATAAGATTTGAAATCATGGACAGGAAGAGAAATTCCAGGAAAAAATTTGTTGCACTAGCCAGGGAATTAGAATAATTTCTGTAACTAGCTCCATTAGAGTTTAGACCCATTGTCCTCAACTGGGGGTAATTTTGCACCCCCCAAGGGGCAACTGGCAATGTCTGGGGACATTTTTGTTTGTCACAATTCACATGAGGCGGGGCATGTTTTACTGGCCTCTGGTGGGTAGAGGCCAGAGATGTTGCAAAACATCCTACAATGCACAGCACAACATGCACACCCCCACCCCACCCCCACAACAGAGAATTATCCAGTTCAAAATGTTCATAGGCCCAACATCGAAAAAATTGATTTAGCCAAACCAAGTGGATAATAGATAATGGATGTATGCTAAATAGAAAGAAAATGTATTTTTCTACCATTCAGGAGTTTTATTTCTCTTTTTTGGCTTTACTTACTACATGTGAAGCTGCATTTTCAGCATCATGCTTCCCAAACAGTGTTTTGGGATAAGGACTACAGATTTGCTTATGCAATTTTTTTAAAACATCCATTCAATGCATATTAATTGGATACCTTCCTTGTCTCAGGCACTGGGCTAGGTAATGGGGCCACAGCAGTGACCAAGTCTTGTCAGGTCTTTACCTTCTGGAGCAGAAATCTGAGAGTGAACAGAGGGCCCCATGCCAGGATGCTCAGGTATACAAATGCGTCAAGATGAAGATGGTCATGAGGAAGGTATTTGATTGAAAGACTGCAGGTGGGGTTCTCACTACAGCATGTGAGAACTGTCTCCTTTGGCTCTTCTCTTTCTCATTAGTGGTATAATCTTTGAACAGCAAGCAAAGATATCTTCCCTTGCTTCCCAAAGGAATAGAGAAATGAGGGAAATGAAGGTAAACCTGGCAGCAGAATAGATAAACATAGTATGTGACTCCAGGACTATGTTTGGTCCTGCCAACACAGGCTGCTGTTTGTCAGGGTTGAAATTAGATCAATGGGACAGATTATGATAAGAAGAATGAATCATGTGCCCTCATTCTCTCTGAGCAAAGATGGCTATTTCTTTATGGGAGTCATTTTCTTGGTAATTCTGTTTTTATGAACTTTTCTTCCCTTTTGACTTTTGCTTTTCCTCTTTCTTCCACCACCAAAATTCTTCCCTGTTTTCCCTTTTCCCGTTTTAATTCAAACTTTCTAAATAACATGTATTTCTTCTCTCATAAACAAAATAAAAACACAAAAACTGCCAGCAAACCAAATTTAAGGATCCCACCCAACCTAAATCTTAAGTTTATTTTTTCTTCACTAAAGATATTTTTTGTGTGCGTATCCACATCTATGTTTTCTGTCCTTTAATACTGCATATGATTTTGGGCCAGGTCATATGTTGGCTCAGATTCTTCACTTTCCCTAATACTTGTCCCAAAACAAAACTCTAGGTAAGGTGGTAAATATTTTTATGATATATGAGGAGAGCATAGCAGAAAGTTTATATAGATTATATCTTCAAGCCTTACCAAAGTCTGTGTTTATTATACATTTCTTTTAGTTCTTTTAACCCTATTCAACCAAAATAAAATTATTAGTATGTATATGTGTGTATTTGTGTGTGTGTGTGTGTTATATTTAATATCTATCTATCTACCTACCTACCTATTTACCTAAGGATACTTATTGCAGTAAACAAAGAAAACCAACACAAAAGAATAAAACCTGGAAATTACTAAATATCAATAAATAAAGGAAAGCATACATAAATATGGGGTATCCATATTATGGAATGTTACATAGCTATTGAGAATAATGAGTTAGTCTATATGAACTGACTTGGGAAGATATTGATAATATAGTCTAAGCAGGATGGTATGATCTCAAGAAAGAAAGAAGTTCTATGTGTGCATATGTAATCCTATATAATAAGAGGCTAATATGCAAATAGATTTAACAGAGGAATGACTGGTCGCTATGATGTGCACTGACCACCAGAGGCCAGACGTTCAATGCAGTAGCTGCCCCCTGGTGTTCAGTGTACTTCCACAGGGGGAGTGCGACTCAGCCACAAGCCGAGCTCATGGCTGGCATGCACAACAGTGGTGGCGGGAGCCTTTTCCGCATAGATAAACATGGCATGGAACTCCAGGACTATGCTTGGTCGTACCAACACAGTCTGCAGTAGATGGACATCCCCTCAGGGCTCCCGGACTGTGAGAGGGTGTAGGCTGGGCTGAGGGACCACCCCCCTGAGTGTATGAATTACGTGCACTGGGCCTTTAGTCCTATATAATAAAAACCTAATATGCTAAGTGACAGGTTGTTTAGTCGGCCATTCAACCAATCAAAGCGTAATTTGCTAATGATATGCTAAAGCCATTCAACCACTCACTATGACATGCACTGACCACCAGAGGGCAGATGCTCCAACCAGTAGGTTAGCTTACTGCTGGGGTCAGGTTGATTGGGATTGAGCGAGATGGGCCAGACACACATTGGAGCCCTCCTGTGGTTTCTTCCCTGCTGGCCAACCTCCTGGGTCTCTCCCAGGCCCCAATTGTGCATCAGTGGGGTCCCTCGGCCTGGCCTGCACCCTCTCACAATCCAGGACTCCTTGGGGGATGTCAGAGAGCCAGTTTCAGCCTAATCCCACAGGCCAGGCCAAAGGACCCCACTGGTGTATGAATTCATGCACCAGGCCTCTAGTATAATAAATATAATTAATATGTAATGCATGTAATTGTAAAGAAAGGATGAGCACAAATTGTTATTATTGGTTATCTCAGGAGAATAGGTTAGAATGAGTTTGAACTTACTAAGAATATATATTATTTTTGTAATTAAAGAAAAAGATCTACTGAAACAATCAAAGCAATACTATGCATGTGGGTAACCACAGCTCAGTTGAACACTTCATAGGATAATCCAAAAGTAACAAATTTGTAAATTTCAACTGGCCTTGAATGTTTAAGTGCCTTTCTAGTAGTTCATCAGGTCAAGAAAATACATACACAAATATGTCAATCACTGGGATGATGATGTGCTAAAGAAAGAGGAGATGAGATGCAAGCCTGGCACTGCTATTCAGAGTTACAAACCTCGTGAATGGAGAGAAGCTCCATTCATCACTCAGCTCATCACCTAACTCTTCAAGGTAAAGAGAAAGGACCGAGTGTGGTTGAAAAGATGGGTTTTGGAGTCAGACAACTTGTCTTTGAGTTCTGGTCTGTTTCTGAGGTGTTTGATCTTTGGCAACCTAATTGTGCTACAATTGCCTTGTTTGTGAAATGAATATACATAAGAATCTTTATTTCACTGGGTCATTGTTGCCTGTAATAAATGTTCCAGTTGGGTGTGTGTGTGTAGCATTGGGAGCAGTGAAAGGCAGATACTTTTTAAATTCCAGAGAAATCAGTGGGGTTCCAGGAAGTGGTACCCCCCCTTGAATTGGAGATGCACAGGTCTGGGCCAATATCATTACACTCTGAGAGTTATAATGTGTCTCTTACCTTTCTGTTTTGCAGACCACCATTTTCAGCTCATTGGGCAGTGAGAAGTCCTTATCTGACTGCAGAAAGGTAAGTCAGCCTCTAAGAATTTCAGCCTGCTGTCAGAGTAATAAAGGCTTCAGAGTTGATGACATTCATTTGAAAAGCAATGAGAATGTTCTGATGACGCATTGTAGCCCTCTTTCTTCAGAGATGGAAATTTGAATCGTTCTCTTTAAGAAAGTGGAAAACTGTTAGCATTTTTTAAAATAGAGAAGCCCTGATTCAATATATTTCTATATCGCTATTATTTGACATTTTATTCTGCTAGACGAGCCTCCAGGGAGTCCAGAGCAGTCTGCATTGCAGGCATCTGTGTCTTTGTTTGCAAATTTAAATCTAATGAACTTAATACCCAATACAATATAAAACTGATTTTGTATTGTGAAAGAAAGCTGATCATATAGCATAAAATCTGGTTTGGATTCACCACAATCAAGTTTGAGAAGCTGTCATGCTTTGCAAAAGGATTAGCCTCCCTGGCGTCTGATGGAAGACATCCCTGAAATGGATCATGTCTCAAGACTGCCTGTTCCAGTAGTAGCAGTGTGTCTAATTCCTGGCCATTGCTGTCCAGGGGGCACTTTTATCCGCCTCTTTAATCTCAGGTTTAACTAGATCTTCTCCTTCTTGAGGGGAAAGAAGTGATTTTACAGCCCAAACAACTCAAATAAATTCTTTGACTCCATCTATTGATATGGAAAACCAGGTGCATAATGAGTTGATTAGTGTCTCACATTTTAGTTACTTGGCATTTCTTAAGATTTTATACCATGACATTGTTTGCTGTGCTGTTTCCATTTCTGGATTTTCTTGACATGAAAATAGGTAGCAGAGATAATCACCTTTAGTGGTGTGAGTGCCCACCGTTCTGAATGCTACCCATTTCATTACCTTGATACTTTTTTAATTGCTTGTTAGATCTCCATCTTAATTGAATTCTGCTGAGTTTGTTTTGTTCTCTGCTTCCTAAGAGTGAGGTCCATGCAATGCTCTTAAAATTATAGACTTTTGAGAAAGGAGGGACTTTAGGAGTTCTCTAGTCTCACTTTTCTCTGAGTGTTACTGACGTTGATTTATAGGTGGACTTCTAGCCTTTACCTGGATATTCTGTTGACAGGGAACCTTATAAGCCTAACTGTTCACTAGTGAGACAGAGTGTTAGAGAGTTCTTCATTTTACTGAGTCAATATCTGCCTCCTTGTGATTTTTGCCTAGTTATTTACATATAAAGTTCGTTACATGTTTCTTCTGAATCTCCCCCCCACCACTAGGGTAATGCTTTTCCTTCTTTATTTCTGTTAGGATAGTTATATGATTGACTTCTAAAAGCATGGACTATTGGGATCTGGCTGTCTGGTTTGAAATCTGGTTCTGCCACTTACTACTTATGTGACCTTGGGTTGGTTACATAACTGTTCCGTGCCTCACTTTTCCTGAAAAAGTTGTGGTCAGTGTTATAGATGTCCCTCATCCCTCCCCCTTTTTGTTCCTTTACACCCAACCCCTGCCCTGCCACAGGCCTTCCCCACACTATTGTCTGTGTCCATGGGACATGCCTTCCCCACACTATTGTATGTGTCCATGGGTATGCATATATTATCTTTGGCTAATCTCACCCTGACCCCTCCATCCCCCTTCCCACTGAGATCTGTTATTCTGTTCCATGCATAATACCACTGGACCTATTTTGTTGGTTAGCTTATCTGTTAATTAGATTCAACATATAAGTGAGATAATGTGATATTTGTCTTTCTTTAATTGGATTATTTTGCATAGCATAAGAGTCTCTAGATCTATTTATGCTGTGGCCAAGTTTAAGAGCTTCCTCATTTTTGCAGCTACATAGTATTCCATTATATAAATGTACCACACCTTTTTAGTCGAAGGAACCGCTGAGCTAAAGCTAGCCCTGTACCACACCTTTTTAATTCACTCACCTTCTGGTGGGCACTTGGGCTGTTTCCAGATCTTAGTTATTGCTAATAATGCTGATATGAACATACGGGTGCATATATACTTTTTTTTTTTTAAATCAGTGTTTCAGGTTTCTTAGACTGTATTCCTAGAAGTGAGATCACTGGGTCAAACAGCATTTGGATACCAAAACCATTGCTGTTAGTGTTTTGCTATCTTCTTCTGTCATTGGATTCTAGCTGCTAATTTATGGGTCCTGTTTTTCCCCAAAAAGTCAGCTCTTAGAGGAAAGGAACAATGGCTGATTCAGTTATGAATAATAAAATAATATCCCATAGGTAGTAAAACTCAATAAAGATTTATTTACTAAATGGATTTGCTATATACATGATTGTTAGTTAGTGTGATATTTTATTCTAAAAAGCACTGTTTTTTCTTTTTCATAATTGTTGAGAAAAGAATATTGATTTTGAGGTTTTATTTATCAAGTCAATTTCTACACTAAAGTAAGATGTTAATGGCTAGCTGGCATGGGGGAGGGGTGAGGATTTAAGTGTTTAGCCAAAGACAGCAAGTATTCCAAGCCCTACTACCTAAACACCATCTTAAATAGTTGTAAGATTACCTATTCTTATTTTCAGCCAAAGACCAACCAGTTCACTTCTTAATTTGAAAAGCTTCAAAGCATCTAGGTGATATACATGAATTCATTCATTCATGATTATTTATTGAGTGCCTCCTATTGCAAGGCAGTTGATATTGTTAATACTTCATAGAGGAAAAACAAATATGCCAAGACTTGAAATGGCTTTACTCTAGGGTGCATATTAAATTTAGGCAGACTCTTGGAGGGTGGATCTAGTTCGTATCTTCTGACTTTCTTCCTCTGTGACCTCTCTAGCCCACACTATTGAACTAGAGTTGACACATGGTAGGTGTGTACTGGCTGGATGAGCAGCAGAGAATGAGCTTCAAGCATGCTCCACAGGATCTCCTGACACCTGTTTTATGTGCATTGATATTTATATCTTTTTGTGTCTTGATACTTCTCCATTTCTCAGTGCAAGATATTTGCACCCAGATATACTGACTCAGTAATTTTCCTGTAGGGATATTCTGACATCGCACAATTGAACTTCCAGCATTTTAATTTAAAGGTAATGTGCAAAACAGATATTCTCACCTCTTCCCTGTGACTCCTCGCCCTGACCCTGACTCCCACTCCAGAGTCATAGGCCAGAGATAGACCAGGGGAGATGGACAGCTGAGGGTGATGGATGGGGTGAGGGTCAGGGATAAGATGAATCCCAGGGATGGGTTAAAGGTTAGAGATTTCTGTTTCACAAATTACTTTGAAATGAAAAACCGTGGTTTTTCAGTTTGCCATCAAAATGCTCTGTTTTATCCTGTTGTAACTTTCATCTACATATGGTAACTTAGAGTCCCATCCAGAATCCTTGCCTATAGTCTTAGAGATAAGTTCCTCAGGTTGGAGAGTTTATTGAATAAATTCAACTATCATTAGTTTATTGTATTTTTTGGGGGTAGGGAAACAGCTGTTTCTCTCTGTGTGTGTCACTCTGTTCTCCCTGGACTTCTGAGGTATTAACCCATACAAATGACCACTTTAAAAAGTAGGGTATTTAGGAAATGTATCCCTATCATCTAAAAAGAATTGGTGTTCTAATATGTGGGAATCTGAAGGGAGTCCATCTGTTGGTGGCTGTAATTTGTGGAATTATTTGTGGTCATGTTGACTTCTTCCTATCCTATCCAACCCTTGGCTTTGACTCGTGTCTTTCCACTGTCACCAATGATGTGTGAGTGGGCACAGCATGTGCCCATATCATCTCTCAACCCCGCAGATGATGTTTTTATTTTTAATAGACATAAGTGATGCTTCACTCACATAGACAAGGTAATTTTCCTTCAGGAAAAGATGATTAAGACTATAGAATGTAATGAGCTACTAGAAGATTCAAATTTTTCATCAGTGTTGATGAATAGGTTCCTGGGAAAACACAGCCCAAGATAGTATATCAGTAGTTAAGGTATTTACTCACAGTTGGTTCCTCAGCCTTTTGAAACTATATCATATCTGTCTTCCTCTTTTTAAGATTAATACTTAATGTCTAGACTGTGCTCATTGACCTCCACAAAGCCGGCTGGGCAGATTCCCAGGGCTCCCAGCCTCTTGGCAGAATTTCCAGGCTGGTAGGTCATGGTGACTTCTTCCCATGACCTGAGAAAAGGCACAAAGTCCAAATCAAACCAGTCAGCGTTGAGGAAATTCTTCAGTTCCCCCAGAAGGACAGAATCCCATGTTCTGGAGCAGTTACAGAAAAGGGTATTATTTCAAGTAAATTTAAATGCTGTTTGCTTTCTAAATAGATTTTTTGGAAGCTACGAAGGTTCATTTTTGGCAGAGAGCAGTTTTTGCTGACTTGCTGTAGGGCTCTCTGCTGGATAAAGGATGCTATATACACATTGCAAGTTATTATCTTTTTTCATGTGTGCCAACACAGACCACTAATTTATGGGAAGGAAAGTTGTATCACTTTGAATAGAGGAAAAGCACTGCAGCCTGTTCTTTCTCTCCCTCCCTCCCTTATTCCCTCCCTCCCTCGCTTTCTCCCTCCTTCCCTCTTCTCCCCCTTTGTCCTCTCTCCCTCCCTCTATCTTTTCCTTTTATCCCTCCTGATTATCCCCTCCCTCCCCTTCCCAGCAAAGAAAGAGCTTTTAGCATTCATTTGCAATGTTTGAGATAAGGATGGATGGTTCTGAATTCTATGCCTTCTTCTTTCAGCTTTTATTGCCCTGTTTTGGTTTTTATCATTGCATTTTTCAATCCCACTCTCCTGAGAGGCAGTATGGTTAAGAGCACAAGCTCTGGAGACTGGTTGCAGGGACTGGAGTCCCACTTCGACCATCCATGAGCTCTACAAACTTTGCCCAGATTACTCAGCCTCTCTGGGCCTCATTTGTCTCATATATAAAATGGGACAAATAATGGCACCAGCCTATGGAATTGTTGTGAGCATTGAATAAGTGGATCCATATAAAATTCTTAGAACAATGTCTCAGTAAGAGATGTTCCTTTGTAATTCTGCCCTCTGCAAATAAAGACTACTTTGAGCCTTGGTGCTTTGAGTTCCACTTTATCTCTTTGCTCTAAAAGAGTAATGCAAGACACTGGCAGGTGAGAGCATGTATGGGAGTGGGGTAGGGGGGAATGGGAGGATATGGACACATATGTAATACCTTAATCAATAAAACAAAGTGCAAAAATAAAAAATAAAAAAATAAAAGAGCAACAATATTAAGGAAAGTATATCAATGGACTTGAGCTGACATCAGCATTTAGAGAAGACTAAACTCTAGTTGCACTCGAGAAATATGTATAGGCTTCTAATTCTTAGTAATTCTAAATCGTAACAATTAGAATGCACTCAAGTTCAATCCTGGGACAGGTTCCAGCTCTGTAGAAGCAAAGCATTTCTTAATAAATGAAACATAAAACCTTCCTAGTAGTAAAATGAGCATACTTTTCTGTGTCTTTACAGAAAGTACGTGGCATAATTTCAAGCACATAGTTGACATTTAATTATGCTGGTTAATTCATAAGCTTGGGACTAGTATTATTGTTCCTCCAAAGGTCTCCAGAAGAAGGCTTGAGGGAAAGGCAGGGAGTAGAAGACACTACTCTTGGTATGTTTTCTTATGCCAGCACCTAGAACATTCTCAGGTAGGTAAAAATACCTTATTCCATGCTTGGAAGTGCAGAACATAAATTATTTTTGTCCCTCAAATAAACATATAGTCATTGTCTTTTCTAAATGTTAATATTGGCCCCGTATGACCACCAGCATTATCATTTGTTGGGTAAATATTCTTTATAAGTGGGCTGGCCAGACAAAGTCAATTCTGTGGGTAGAATGGGCCTGTGACTTTTATCTTCATTGAAGGGAGGCATTTCAATGGGTGGAGGATTTGGGATGGTAAATGCAAAGTCCTATGGAAATGTGGGCTTCCTCACTTTTAGTGTAGCAGCCATGGAGATAATTGAATAGAGTGAAAACTGGTGATTCCTCCATAATGTTATCACGAATATCCCTAGCCTAGGAAATTTTTTATTCTTAACCTTGTGATCTTGAAATTTTGAAAGGGAAAGACACACTCTCAAGGTCAGACCAAGTAGTCATGATTTACAGGATTAAAATTGGGTACAGAAAACAGTCTTCTGACCAGAAGAAATGTATTTCCTGTTTTTGTGTGTTCATATCTTAAGCAAGAATCAAGGAATACATTTTAACCATTTTGTTGTTGTTCGGGTATAATTCACAAGCATATTACAGCTTAATAGATATAAAAATTTATAATACATAATAGAATCCCATCAGTAACGTTACCTCCTGCCTTTTGAGGTGTGGGCATTTCCATAAATAAGGCCTTCCTTCCTGCTAACTACAGCATTGCTAGTGCTACAACACCCATTATTCTCTCCCAGCAGCTGCTGAGGTTGTCACTGCCACTTTAAAATAAACAGCACATTGAGATCCATAGGTTGTATAATGTAGTCATTGTCTGCTGCAGTAACATTGCTAATAGGAGGGAGTTAGTTAAGGACAAATGTCATGAAAAATGTTGCTCTAATCCCCTTTGAGCTGTAATTATCCCAGCTGCATTTGCATGAAAACAAGGTTGAAGAACATGTCCTTAGTCATGGTTCATGCACAACTGCCTATGTAATACACATTTTAGTATATATTTGAAACAGTATAATTATTAGTAGCACCTCCTAACACATACACCTGAAAAAAACAAAACAAAACTATTTTGATTTACAAATAAAACATGGATTTTTGTCACAGCAATTCCAGACTGCCAAAGTAGTGTACTGGGGTAGCAGAAATAAAGATATATTGATAAATCTTGCAAATTATACATGCAAAAGGGGCATTTAAGAATAGTACTTAATATACTGTTTTTGTTTTTTGCATTTGTGTGTGTGTGTGAGGGGGGGAGAGGATAAATACCACAAACTGTACTCTGTCCAACTGTGTCATCACCACTCTGATTTCACTAGGGCTTTTTTAAGTACTTAAGATATTATAGTGAAACTCTGGTAAATTGTGAATTTCCCTTGTGATTGTAGAGTTTTCTTCTTGGCTCCTGTATTACTGAGTCTCAAGGACATTACGGCAACTCTTTCTTCCTCCTTTTCTCCTATTTCTCTTCAGATTTTTCAGAATCTTACATAATCAAGACTGTGCTATAGTTACTTAAAAATAGGCTTGTGTGCTCATACACACATATACACATCTACTTTTACATAATGTGTTCTGAAAATGAGCTTTTGTAGACATAGTTATCTTGTTTTCTTAGTCTACAGAAAGTGTGCTAGATCTGAAAAGAAGCATAATAAATAAAAGATGAATCCATACGAAGTATGTATGGAGAAGAATTCATGAAAATTGGATCTTTGTACTGGCTTACAAATCTTTATAAAAGCTGAGTAGTCAGAATACTTAATTTACCTCAATTAACAGAGATTACTCTTGCTATTGTTGCTCAAAATGAGACCAAGTTACTCTACAATTGAGCTAATTGCAACCTCTGATTTAGCTGCTTAGCTCTGTGCTTTTCTTTTGTTTTCATAAATGATCTATACAGGCCAAATAATCTCACCCCTCTCTCTCCTCCCACATTGATTGTTTTTCTTTATTATTTTAATTCTACATTCTGATGATTACTGTAATCTCCTGAAGTCATTGCTCAAGCCAACCACTGAATTAGACAGCTGGGGAGCCAGTGTGATGGCTGCATTGCAAGGCCCAGAGCCAGCTCTGAGACACTGCTTGAAGAATTCATACGCATTCACCTATTCAATCCTTAGAATAATTCTACAGGTTGTGTTAAAAAATTCAACTGAGTAAAATTTAAAGACTTACTGGCTTTATTCAACCATTCATGAATTGGGCAGCATCCCAGCTAGCAAATAGAAAGGAGCTCCAGAGGGCTGTGCAAAATGAAAACCCTTTTTAGGCAGAAGGGGGTGGGAAATGAAAGTTACTACCAAAGAGTGAATTGTCTCAGGCAAGGTCACCTTCCAATGCACTAGTGCTGACCATGCAATTCCAGATTTTAGGTTACATTCCTGGGAGAAGTTGAAACTGCAATTAAGTCTTTACTGACAGGGGGCTTAGCACAAGTGACTCAATTTGGGGCCTCTCTCTCTCTCTCTCTCTCTCTCTCTCTCTCTCTCTCTCTCTCTCTCTTTCTCTCTAACAGTAGATACCATTGTTTGTCTCATTTTTCATATGAGATGAGTAAGACACAGAAAGGCTAAGTGGCTTGGGCAAGCTTGTAGAGCTCATGGGTGGTGCAGCTGGGACCCCTGTCCCGGAAATCGGGCTCCAGAGCCTCTGCTCTTACCCCTTCAACATACTGCCTCTAGGGAGAGTGGGTTGGAAAATGCAATGATAAAAACCAGTACTGGGCAGGAGAGCTGAAAGGCGAGGGCATGGAATTTAGAGCCACCTATCCTTATCCCAAAAATTGCAGATGCGTGCGAAGAGCTCTTTCTTTGCTGGGGCAGTGCCAGGAGGAGAGGAGGGGAGGGGAAAGTCTACAGTATCTCTCCTCCGTTCATCAGTAATACAGCTATACCATCTTATCAACATCTTCTCCATGACCACGCCATATAAAATTTCAACCTGCTTCTGCTCAAACAATGTCTAAACTCTCCATTTTTTTCACCTCACATGCTAAGATGCTATGTAATTAATTTTGTATATTAACATCTCTTTTTCCCACCAATAGAATAAGTTCCAAGATGACAGGGTTTTTTTTTTTTTTAATCTGTTTTACTCACTGATGTTAATTAAGACTTGAACATAGTAGCTCCTCAAAGAATACACTTTAAATGAGATTCTAGTACTATTAATAACACCACCACCATCTTCAATCATAGCAGGTAATAATCACAAAGCTTTCAGCTATAAATGACCAGAGGTTATATTCAGTATAATTCCTTCTTGTGTAAAGGAAGAGACTACTGGATTTACCCTCCTCCCTCGTCCCTGTGTCTTGTTGGATTTGTGTCTTGCCTGAGCCTTCAGGAGAATTCACAAGTCTAGGTGCACAGGGTCAGATGCTAAAGTTACAGAAAGTACTGTTAATTTAGCTATTTCTTTTAAAAAATATTTATTAGTTGAATTGATTGGGGTGACATTGGTCAACATGAACCTATAGGTCTCAGGTGTGGGTTTCTAGGTTACAAGATTTGTGTATTGCACCATGTGCTCACCAACCAGTCAAATCTCCTGTCACCTTATATGAGGGCCCTCTTCTCCCTCAATTTCCTTGCCTCTGGAAATCACCTCACTGCTGTTTGTATTCACGAGTTTTAGTTTTATATCCCACAATTGAGTGACATCATATGGTTCTTAGCTTTTTTCAGACTGAATGTTCTCAAGGTTCATCCATGTTGCAAATGCTACTCTTTCATCCTTTCTTATGGCTGAGTAGTATTCTATTGTGTATATGTATCA
Source organism: Antrozous pallidus (assembly GCA_027563665.1). Taxonomy (NCBI): domain Eukaryota; kingdom Metazoa; phylum Chordata; class Mammalia; order Chiroptera; family Vespertilionidae; genus Antrozous; species Antrozous pallidus. Next base: position 69,295,205 of record CM050511.1, read on the forward strand.
CACCTTCTTTATCCAATCATCTACCGAAGGACACTGGTTGTGTCCATGTCTTGGCCCCTGTGAATAATGCTGCAATGAACATAAGCATGATCTTTGCTAATACATGTTTCAGAATTTTCAGGTAGATGCCTAGAAGAGGGATTGCTGGGTCGTATGTTAACTCTATTTTTAATTTTTTAGGAACTGCATTACTGTTTTCAATAGTGACTGTGCAAGTTTACATTCCCACCAGCAGTGAATGAGAGTTCCTTTTTCTCCGCAACCTCTCCAGCTTGTTTTGTTGATAATAGCTATCCTAACAGGTGTGAAGTGGTATCTCATTGTGGTTTTGTTTTGCGTTTCCCTAGTAACTAGTGAAGTTGAACATCTTTTCATACAGGTTGGGACAAAAGTAGATTTATAGTTGTATGTGAAACAGTATATTCTTATATTATTACTTATTAATTACTAGAGGCCTGGTACAAAAATTTGTGCAATTGAGGGCGGTTGGGAGTGAGGGGGAAGGTCCCTCAGCCCAGCCTATGCGCTCTTGCAGTCCAAGAGCCCTTAGGGGATGTCTGATTGGGGAGTGGGCCTAAGCTGCCAGTTGGACATTCTTAGTGATGCTATGGGGGCGGGAGAGAGTCAGTCCTTCCACCACAGCTGAGCTCACCACCCATGAGCCCAGCTTCTGGCTGAGCAGTCCTCCCCGTGTGGGAGCACACTGACCACCAGGGGGCAGCTCCTGCATTGAGGGTCTGCCCCCTGGTGGTCATTGTGCATCATAGTGACAGGTTATTCCTCCGTTTGATTTGCATAGTAGCCTTTTATTATATGGGAGGATTGTATTATTTTTAATACAAACAACTGTAAATCTAATATTGCTCCACCCTGTATATCTGTTGGCCATTTGTATGTCTCTTGGGAGAAATGTCTGTTCAAGTCCTCTGTGCTCCCTTTTTTAGAGAGAGTGATAAGGAGGGGGAGACACACAGAGAGAAACATCAGTGTGAGAGAGACACATCAATTGGTTGACTCCCTTATGAGACCTGACCCAAGCTTGCAATCGAGGTACACACCCTTGACTGGAATCAAACCCCGGGGCCTTTCAGTCCATTTCTCATGCTCTATGCCCTGAACCAAACCTGCTAGGGCCTTTGACTACTTTTTAATTGGATTGTTTGTTTGATAAAGAACTCATACAACAACATCAATAACTTTCCGTTATTTTCTTTTTTCTTGTTTTCTTCATTTCTCTATTTAGCTTTCTCTGCCCTTGGCTCCTTCCCTTCTTTCCTTGACCTAATATTTCAGGTAGCAAGATTAAGTTATAAATTGTTTCCATCTCCAACCTGCCTCCCCGCAGACACATCATATTTATTCTCATCTTCTCTAGGCCCTTGCTGAGCAGAAGGTTTGGATTTACTTAGACCAAAATAAATATTGAAAGTCTCCCATGATTATTTGGATGGTAAAAGACAAATGAATCCCTGTCTTGAATGAGCTCCTAGTTCGTTGGTGGTGGCGACAGGACGCATTACTATGCTTGGATAAATCACAACAGGATGAGTTCTGTAATAACTATAAACAGCGTTTGGACAGCAGAGAAAAGGTTGCAAGCAGCCTTCCCTGGGAGAGACGCTAACTCCGTCTACCCCTCCGTCACTGCACTCTTCCCGGGGCCACGACTACATGCACCTCTGGGTTCGCTCACTTGGTGGCCGGGCCTATTCGTCTTCCGAGTCAGGGGCTGGCGGATGGTTTAAATCAAGGGCTTGCCTGCCCCATGGTAACGAGTGAGATAACGCTCGTGTTGCTAGCATTTTAAACATTGGCCCAGGAGACCACGTGCTCTGTCTTGTTCTGAGGTTGAGCCTCAATGGAATGACCTTTAAAACCACAGACTATGCAGGCTTGTGGAACTGCCTACAGAGGTTGAAAAAGAAGTGGTGCTGCTGGTGTGGGGTTGCAAGATAAGCAGAGAACCCAGGGAATGACTCAGTGGGAGTTTCCCTCCCGGGGAAGGATAAAGGAAAAGAGTGTACTGTTTTTGGCAAAGGAAACTGGCACTTAACGTGATTATTGCAACTCAGGGCGCTTGGCCTTTCCTGTTGGGGAGATCACACATGGTGAATGCAGAGCTGCTCTTCCCAAGCTGAACCTTCGCGAGCTCCAGTATCCAAGTGAGATGTCAGAACGGCCACTACCCTTGGCAAGAGGAGCCCTTTAATTAATTTCAGCCTTGAGCTGGCAGCTTGCCGCGAAAGCACCTGAGTATGGTTGCCTGTGACAAGGACCGCAGCAGGCCTCTGCCAGTGGCTTGCTGCTCCCCCAGAAGCGTGCATCTGTCTCCGTGGGGGAAGACAGGGCTGCCGTGTCCTCCTGATGAGGGATCTGTTCCCACTTGGCTTCTTTAGAGGAGTTTTTCAGAAGAGTCTTTCCTCTGAAGCAGTTGTAGAGGTGGAACAAAGACAGAAAGTGGAGTCCTGTTTTCCCTTTTTTTTTTTTTGGCTTAGAATGCAGATTTATTTATTTTTTATCTTTATTGTTCAGTTTATTAATGACATTGTTCCCTTTTTTTTTCACCCTATAGTTCCCCTCCACCTGGTACCCATCCCACCCTCCGCCCTCACCCCCCTCCACTGTCCTCTCCCATAGTTGCATGATTTTTGTCCAGTCTGTCTCTCTCTTTTTTAAAAAAATGTATTTTATTGATTTTTAGCAGAGCAGAAGGGAGAGGGATAGAAAGTCAGAAACATCGATGAGAGAGACGTCAATCAGCTGCCTCTTGCACGCCCCCTACTGGGGATGTGCCCGCAGCCAAGGTACATGCCCTTGCCGGAATCGAACCCGGGACCCTTCAGTCCGCAGTCCAACGCTCTATCCACTGAGCCAAACCGGTCTCGGCTTGCTGCACTTCCCACACCCCCTTTCTCCCCAAGAGTTGTCAGTCCATTCCCTCTCTATGTCCGTGATTCTGTTACATTCACCAGTTTATCCTGTTCATCAGATTATTAATTCACTTTATTTTTAGATTCATTTGTTGATAGATGTGTATTTGTTGTTCATAATTTACACTTTTATCCTTTTCTTCTTCCTCTTCTTAAATAATATCTTTCAGCATTTCAAATAATATTGGTTTGGTGGTGATGAACTCCTTTAGCTTTTTCTTATCTGCGAAGCACTTTCTCTGACCTTCAATTCTGAATGATAGCTTTGCTGGATAGAGTAATCTTGGTTGTAGATTCTTGCTATTCATCACTTTGAATATTTCTTGCCACTCCCATCTGGCCTGCATCGTTTCTGTTGAGAAATCCGCTGACAATCGTATGGGTGCTCCTTATAGGTAACTAACTGTTTTTCTCTTGCTGCTTTTAATATTCTCTCTTTATCTTTTGTTCTTGGCATTTTAATTATGATGTGCCTTGGTGTGGTCCTCTTAGGGTTCCTATATATTGGGGTCCGGTGCGCTGCTTGGACTCCTAAGTCAATTTCTTGCACCAGGTGTGGGAAGTTTTAGGTCACTATATCTTCAAATAGGTTTTCATTATCTTGCTCTCTCTCTTTTTCTGGCACCCCTATAATTCAGATGTTGGTATGTTTGAGGTTGTCCCAGAGGCCCCTTACACTATCTTCAATTTTTTGGATTCTTTTGGTTTCTTGCTTTTCCAGCTGAGTGGATTTTCCCTCTTTGTATTTCAAATCTTTAACTTGGTTCTTGGGGTGCTCCAGAGCACTTTTAGGTCTTTGTATAATATTTTTTATTTCAGTCAGTGTATGCTTAATTTCTGGTTGGTCCTTTTTCATATCTTTGAGAGTCTCCTTTATATCCTTGAGGGTCTCCTTCATTTCCTTGTAGGACCCATTCATTTCCACATTGGTTTTGATCATTTCCTTGCAGGTCTCGTTCATATCCTTGAGGGTCTCGTTCATTTCCTTTTCGGTCTTGCTTATTTCCTTATAGGTCTCAACCTTTTGTAGGAGCCTCTTGAGAAGCCCTATAACCGTGGTTTTGAATTCCATGTCCAGTCGTTTTTTTTCCTCCATTCCTTTCACATCAGATTTCTTTCCATGTCTCTGCATGGTGGCTGCTTCCCTGAGTTGGTCAGTTAGCATTGTGTGGTAGACTTCCTATTAGGGACAGTGGCTCAGCCTCCCCAGTTACCTGAGGTAGATATGGGTTGTACAGTCTTGCTGAAGTTAAGCTCAGGTTAATGGTTGTTAGCACTTGGAGGGGTTGACCTCCAGTCCAATTGTCTGTGAAGTTCAGCTCTTTTCAGGTTGGATGGGCAGAGTCTCTGGGCCAAGCAGACAGCGTTAGCTCCGCCCTATGTGGCCCCAGGAAGTCTGTGTCGGTGGCAATGGCCGCCAGCACCTCTGAGAGAGAGCCGCTGCCAAGCTCCACCAGCTCTTGGGGAATTCAGACTCTCCCCAAATGAGTCTGCACACCCAACGTCTCACCCAGGGTCGTAAAACAAAGCAGACTGATGGTTTCCCGAATGAGATAGCAAGTCGCAGAGCGCTCTCTACGTGGTCACGCAGCTGAGCTGTTCCCAAGTTCACGCGCAAGTTCGCCTTCTCCACAAGCCGGGAGACCCCAGCAGCAGCTGAGCTTTGGCGTGCCCTCCCACTGTCCAGTTTTTACCCCGTATGATAGTGGGTTCCTTGGACTTCACCCAGAGCTGCAGAATCAGTCCAGTGGGACATCTTTGTCTCCCTGTTTGAGAAAACTGGCCAGTTTTCAGCTGCCCGCCCTATCCATTGGGGAGCACGCTCCAAACCTCTCTTTACGCGAATCTTTAACACTGTCCTCAGCCGCTCCTCCGAGTCACAGTGTCTTATCTTCACTTTTATTTGTGGAATTTTCACTCGGCCAGCTTTCTGGTAATTCTGGAAGGTGTTTGTTCTTTCGTTAAGTTGTAGTTTTAAAATTGCTGTGTATGCCGGCAAGATAGGTGTTTTACCTATGCCGCCATCTTGGTTCCTCCCTGTTTTCCCTTTCTGTTTGGAGAGCCCCTGAAGTCAACATGTGGAGCCAGCAAAAGGTGCCAAATGAAAGGTTGCACTTCTGGCTGAGTCAGAGCTTGTTGTCTGGCCTTGGCTATGGAAATCCCAAGGTTATCCCTGTGGGATGGGTTTTGGAGGCGCCTTAATGTCATCTAGATGATCTGGCATTGTTCTGAGGCCCGCCCCCCTGTTATCTCTTCAGGGGATTTGGACTCAGTTACCAAAAGCTGCATTTCCAGGTGTCTCAGAGGAAGCATCCTGCAGATTTGCAAATGTTTCGTGTGCCCTTGCAGTGCTTCTCGAAGCACCTTCTGCTCTTGTCGCCACAGGAGATGCCCTTTGGAAGACTTGTTTCGTTTTCTTAGAAGGGACAGAGATGTGCTGAGGCAGAAGTCCTAAGACTTTAACGAATACCTCTGGCTGTGCAACTTCTGGTCCGTATCCACCCACACAGCTGGCTTCCTTCTTCTGGTTTTGGTCCTGAGCCCTCGTGATCTTGGTGGGGGAAATGTTTTCTCTGACCCTTTTCTGTGCTCCACTTAGCTCACTAAAGTATTTCTAAATTTTTATGCATCCAATGAGATTATGTACTTTTGTACATCAAATGGAGTTATTTATTTATAGTAAACATAGGCTGTGTGTTATGTAGAATATCTATAGCATCAGGTGATGTAATTTCCAGTTTATCTGTAACTACTGAATGACTCTGGAGCCAAACTGCCCAAATAAAATGCTGTCTTTAGCACTCATTAACTCATCGAGTTACTAAATCTCTCTGTGTCCCCTTGTCTTCACATTTTTGAGAAATCATATGTATTTTAATGACTTGGAAAGGTTTGTCTCATTCATAATGAGCAGAAGTCAATAACAGACATTTGCACTGTGCTCAAAAGCAGCTCAAAAACATTTAATGCAACATGTTACTATGATAAGTCAGATTGAAACCCAGAGTTAACATGTATTTTGTTTTCAAATTAGAACATACTAAAATATAAACACACAATTAAAATATTGTGTTACTGCCTGGCTGGCATGGCTCAGTGGTTGAGTGTTGACCTCGTACCAAGAGATCATAGCTCAAATCCAATCAGGGCACATGTCCTGGTTTTAGGCTCCATCTACAGTGGGGGACATGCAGGAGGCAGCAGATCAAATGATTCTCTCTCATCATTGATGTTTCTATCTCTCCCTCTCCTTTCCTCTCTGAAATCAATAAAAATATATTTAAAAATGCTATGTTACTGAATGCTTCAGTTAGCAAATTGTTTTGCTCTAAGGGAGAAAAGAAATTTATCAATATGTGCATTTTGTGTGCTTCTTAAAAGCAACATTTTTGCTACTTTAGTATAACTCCTAAACTACTGATAAAGTAATGTTACTAAGTACTAGAGGCCTGGTGCATGAAATTCAAGCACAGGTGGCCTTCAGTCCAGCCTGCACTCTCTCCAATATGGGACCCCTTGAATGATGTCTGACTGTTGGACATCCCTCTCACAATCCAGGACTGCTGGCTCCCAAATGCTCACCTGCCTGCCTGCCTGATTGCCCCTAACTTCTCCTGTCTGCCAGCCTGATCACCCCCTAACCACTTCCCTGACAGCCTGATTGATGCCTAACTGTCCACCTGCCAGCCTGTTTGCCCCTAACTGTCCTCCCCTGCAGGCCTGGGTCTCCCTCAACTGCCCTTCCCTGCAGGCTCAGTTGCCCCCAACTTCCCTCCTCTGCAGGCCTGGTCTCTCCCCCTCTCTCCCCTAACTGCTCTCCCCTGCTGGCCTGATTGCCCACAACTGCTCTCCCTTGTGGGCCTGGTCCCTCCCAACTGCCCTCTCCTCCTGGCCACATTATGGTGGCCATCTTGTTTCCACATGGGGGCAGGATCTTTGGCCACATAGGGCCAGCCATCTTGTGTGTTGGAGTGATGATCAATTTGCATATTATTCTTTTATTAGATAGGATAGAGGCCTGGTGCACGGGTGGGGGCCAGCTGGTTTGCTCTGAAGGGTGTCCCAGATCAGGGTTGGGGGTTTCTTTGGGGCAGGAGGTGGCCTAGATGAGAGACCTGTGGTAGTTTGCAGGTTGGCCATTCCCCCCAGTGACCCAAGCCGAGACCCTGGGATCTGGGATTTATTTATCTTTTATAATTGAAACTTTGTAGCCTTAAGTGGAGACCAAAGCAAGCCAGGGCTGTGGAAATCTTGGCTTCCTCCATCGTCGGGGGCAACTCAAGCCTCCTGCTCTCTCCAGCTCTGTGGCTGCTGCCTTTTTTTGTTGGAATTTATTTTATCTTCTGTAATTGAAACTTCGTAGCCTTGAGTGGAGGCCTGGGGCCACCAGGATGTGTGGAAAGCTTGGCTTCCTCTATTACTGGGGAAACTGCAGCACTCTGTGGCCACAGCCATTTTGGCTGGGTTAATTTGCATACTCGCTCCTGATTGACTGGTGGGCGTAGCTTGTGGGTATAGCAGAGTGATGGTTAATTTCCATATTACTCTTTTATTAGATAGGACTAGGGTCTCGGTGCACGAAATTTGTGCACTGGGGGGTTGGTCCCTCAACCCAACATGCCCCCTCTCACATACTGGGATCCCTCAGGGGATGTCCAACTGGGGCTCACCTCCAGCCTGGTGAGGCTTTAGGCCTTGGGTACCCAGCCATTGCCCTGCTTAGCTCAGCCCCGGCTGCCTGTGTCCACCTGGCCCTGAGGGCTGGGCGCTTGCCACCACTTCCACTCATAGCACCAGGTGGCTGGGCGCTCGCTACCACTGCCGTTTCATCTCCACCCCTGGGGCCCAGCGCTCATGCCACTTGGCCCTGTCCTTGCTCCTGATTGGCTGGTAGCATAGCCAATCAGGAGCAAAGGTATGGTCACATTTGCATGTTTCTCTTTTATTATACAGGAGATTAGTATAACAGACCATACTAATTATGTGGGAGTGACCAGCTAAGGATATAGTTATTAAAGCCTTGAAAGTAAATGTAAACCTGAGATAAACCACAAAGAGCAAGGTGAGAAAACAGGTAAAAGGAGAAATTTGGGGAACAATACTATTTAGGGGTCAAAACAAATAAAAGATGGGAAAGGAGGCAAAGCTAATGAGCCAGTAGTGAGGATCAGAGACTGAAAATACTGAGAACAAAGGAACCAATTAACGCAGCAGTGCCTTGAAGATGGAGAGGAGAGGGCATTGTTCATGGCAGCCAGAGAGTAAATGCAGAAAGTAACCTCAACTATAAGGAGAAATACCTCACACGCACAGAAAACATTTCAGAATGAATGGATTGGGTGTGGCATTTCTTCATTTTTCAAGTGGAGATAGTAACAGTGAAGACATTCAGCTCATGGTCCAGGATCGCGTGAGTGTCTTGACGTCATTTCTGAATTTAGCTTCTCTTGATCTAGAGACAGATGTACTGTCTAGAGGAGATGTGCTCCTTCCTTAACTTCCCCCCACCCTCACCCCCAACCCTGACCCATGGCAAATGATCCACCCACACACAAGCAGCCGACGGTGGTGGAACGGAAACAAGAAACCCCATTAATTCCTGCTATTGGAAAGGGGAAGCAGACTCATAGGAGCCTCTGCTTGTGCAATCCTGACCTCCACGCAGGCGAGCTACCCTGGGGTAGGTCTCGCTTCTGTTTTCAGGAGACAATTTCCCAGGCATCTGACTCTCTCTGGCAGAGGGTTTTCTTTAACTTATCCTCCCTGGCTGTAAGTGAAGATGGCATTACAGACAGTGCCCTCCTTGGGTGAGAAGCTATTGTCTTAAACAACTACCATTGAACAGCCATAGTCCCTGTTAGTCCTAGTCTCTTTAACTTGCTCAAAAACTTAGTTGGGTTTTGCTTATTTGATTCCCAGTTAGTTCCTTGTGCTAACAGGCATACCCATAATTCACTTTTTTTTTTTTAAAAATTCATATCCCCTGCTTTTTTTTCTCTTTGCTGAAATCACACAGATAGAAAACGCACTGATTTTAAGTATACTGACTCAATACATTTTCTATTTTCCCACGTATCCACCTATGTTGAGGCATAATACTTTTCCAGCTTATAGTTAACTCCTTCATGCCCCCAGTAAAGTGGCCACTTTTCAGATCTCTATCACCATAGATAAGTTTTGCCTGTTTTTGAACTTTATATGAATGGGACCATACAGTATTTACTCTTTTTTTTTTTTTTTGCAGCTTCTTTTGTCCAACATTGTGACTGTGAGAGCCACCTGTGGTATTGTATGTAGCAGCAGGGTATTTTTCTTTCTCTCCAATGCTATTTGGTATTCCATGGCAAGAACAAACCTCAATTTATTACTCTATTTAGCTTTGGGTGCACTTTTTAGTTGCTTCCACTTTTAGGTTTTTGTGAACAACAGCACTATGATTATTCTTGTACATTTTTTTTTTTTTTTTTGTGGCCACAGCACTCTTTCATCTGGGCATATACACAGGAGTAGAATTTCTAGGTCATAGGGCATATATATTTATGTTTTACTTTAGAATATCTTCCTAATCTTTCCCAGAGTGGCATATCACTTCTTTTCATCATCTATAAGAGAGACGTTATTCTAATCTAAAGCTCTGGGAGGTTGCAAGCTCTCTACCACTCATAAGTTTTGCCCCATTTTCCAATGTTGTTCACAGGAGTTGGATGAGGAAACTTTTTGACCACAGCCCTGTTGGCATGAGCTAATTCAAATCCTTATGTGCCCCTTCCATTTAGAGGATGGGAAGGCAGAGTCTCCTTAGGGTTCCATGAGGTGCATTGGCCCTCTTTCATAGGGTCTTGATTGAGCTGTACCTCCTCAAGGGTCATCATCTACCTCTTAGACGGGTATCTTCCCTCAACCCTTGAAGGATCACCAGCTCTTTCCTTGCAAACCTTAGACCCGTGGTCGGCAAACTGTGGCTCGCAAGCCACATGTGGCTCTTTGGCCCCTTGAGTGTGGCTCTTCCACAAAATACCACGGCCTGGGTGAGTCTATTTTGAAGAAGTGGCATTAGAAGAAGTTTAAGTTGAAAAAATTGGGCTCTCAAAAGAAATTTCAATCGTTGTACTGTTGATATTTGGCTCTGTTGACTAATGAGTTTGCTGACCACTGCACTAGACACCATCCATGAAAGCCTGGAGGCACTCTCCTAACTGAGCAGTGGTTCTAGAACTCCCCTAAAAATACTGTTTATAGGTCTGTGTCCCGTTGTTCAAAGACCCCTTGGGGGAAAACAAAGATATTCTCTCATCTTTGGAGTTTGTTTCTTGTTGGGCTTTAGAGGAACCAGCAACAGTGACTTGTGCCCAGGCAGCAACTAAAACTTTACCTCCTCCTCCTTATCTTTCCAGTATTTCATTCTCTGAGGAAATACTGACTAGAATGACTGTCAGAGCACCCATCCACCCTTCAGTTTATTCTCATTAAGCACTAGATTGACTGAATTTAGCTTCAAGGTCAAAGAGTCTGAGAAATCCTGGCTAGGATTCTGGCCTTCAGGCCTGTGCGGAGGGTATGAGAGTCCAAGGTAGGGAACTGGATGAGGGGAAGGAGCAGGCTGTGCTTGTCTGCTCAGTGACCTCTACTGGATAGTTCACCTGGGCCTAAAACAAAACAAAACAAAACAACACGTTGCTTCAGTTTTGTGTAATATGATTGGGCTGATCTGACTTAAATGCAGAAGGAGTGTACAAATGTGTTCAAGGGAATTCGTTAAATGCATACTGGTTGAGAAGAAGGTCAAAACCCAGAATCCTGATGGTATGAATCCAGACTAAGTTTTCTTCCACTCACTATCCTTTTATTTCTGCTGGATTTTTCCTATTAAAATTTTAAAACAAATCAACTATAGAATTTTTTATTTTATTTAGTGTCTTTTACCTGAAAGTCCTGGATCTTACCAAGTTCTGAGTATACACATTAGCATTCAATACTATGTTTTGTTAGCTTTTAGCACCTACCTGTTGACATAGACAACTCAATTCTTGGCCAATTTTTTCTCGCCATGTGTTTCTGAAGGTTCCCAAGAATTTGCACATGGACTTCTCAGGTTTCCTAGTAGAAGTCTGCTAACTAGCATCATTTCAGGGAAGCCTGTCACTGCCTTGCTGAGCTGTCACCTTTCCATGAAAACAGTGCTCACCTGCCAGTCTGGTGGGTAGACAGGACCCACTGTGATATAGCTTTGCTCCATAACCCTGCAGGGTGCTGCTATATTCAGTGATGCAATGGGAGAATGCTCCTTGCCCCATCTTTGCAAAGAACATGGGCTCTTCGGCCTCAAAGCAGCACTGCTTGTACTCAGAATTTCAGTCTTCCCTGAACACAGTGCCTTCAGCTTCTGATCTCACAATCCTGTTCCTAAATCTAAGAGAAAAGGTATATGCCACAGTATTTCCCTCTATTATGTTCATCTGTCCCCTCCGCCTCTGTATCTTCCCTTTCTCCCGAACATGCTTGCACCAACATTTCTGCCCTCTCTTTTATCCAGAAATGGCTCATAGATGCCTTTGTCTATAAACATAACATGTTCTCAGGTGGTTGACAGCCCAGTTTCATACATAGAGAACCCCAGAATCCCATCTAGACAGCTAGGATGCTCTGATAGTCTACTTCTTCAAACTGGTGAGTAGCCCAAAGTCTATGCTCGAAAGATCTCTAGTTCTAGAAAAGTGTGAAGGTAATTAAGCAAAATGCTGGTCTCTTTGTTCCTCCAGACACCAATCAATTGCAAGAGGAAGTCCATGTTTATGTTTCTAGTGCTCTTTATCTCTGTAATATGCATTTCAACAGTGTCTAGATCTAAAGGATTGAGAGCCAGAGTGTCTAGATTCTTATCTTGCCCTCATAAATAAAGGAAGCCAGATCATTTATTGAACAACCAGTTCAGCATCCTAAGAAGCAAGCTACCTTAGCATTTTTAAAGTAGCCTTTCATCTGCAAACTCTTTCTAGCTGGGTCAGCGAGTACCAGGCAAAGTCAACACCTGGTCAGGGAAACCTGCCAGTTGGACTTCATTTGATTGTCATTTCTAATTGTGAAATAAAAGAAAAAAGATTTTAGATGAAGGAATAAGCATGATTCTAGGAATGAAGGAAAACTGAAATTAGATTGATTCTATGAAAATTAGCCATATATGCTCTTGGAAGATAACCTTGATTGATTCAGGGAGATTATGCTGGAGTTAGCACAACTCAGTGAAAAGACTTAGATCTTCGATCTTGTTTCAGCATGGATTTGTGTGGTTTGGGGACAGTATCTTACTTTTAGCATCTGTTTCCTCATTTGACAAATGTTTTTAATAGCAGTTGGGCCCAATATGCGAAGTGTTTGAGGATTAACTGTGTATGTGCTGGAACAGCATGAACAAAAATCCCTTGTGAGGGTGGAGAAGAGGAGGAGGGGTGCAGAAAGGAGACTGTATGCTTTCTGTCTGGCTGATAGGAGGACAGAAGGGAAGATTTAAATTTTTTTTTGCAATTTTAGGGCAGGGAAGAAGAGAGCAGGAAGATGCAGTTAGGGGAAAGTTTGTTGTGATATATCACTCCTTCATGAGAGAAGCTGGGCAGTGCCTCTCTTTATGAGTCAATCTGTAATGACCCCTATGTACTGCTGGCTTCTCAAGAGCAGGAACGACAATGTTGTCATTTCTGTTATACCAGCACATCCAGACCATGTGCTGAGACAGAGCAATTTCCAACCAATGCCTGTTGAATGGTGAATAAATGAATGAGTGGATTCTGGTGTAACTTACCACATGATTGCACAAAGCAATCTCCAGATAAATGCATGTTGCATGAATGAATAAGTGAATGCACAACTCCTATCTGATGAATGTGCAATCAGGTTAATTTGCAGACTATGAAACATACAAATAGGTGGGTACAAAGCAAGCAAAGCACAGACCCCAGTGAAACAGCAGGTAGAGAGCATTTTTAATCCTTGTTGCTGCTGCTGCTCCGAGGGATGGTTTTGGGAATTTTTTTCATATGGTAGAGGAAGTGACTCTGTCAACATAATTTGAGGACTTCCAAGTAAGAAAGGAATCTCTTTTGAACTTTCATTCTAAAGATTTGTCTTCTAAAAATTAGGGTGATTTGTAAAATTCCTAATTTTGTGTGTGATTTGCAAATATGGGTTGGAAAATAGCAGCAGACACTGTAAAATTGGGTGAATTTGTAGATTTGCGCAGAGCTGTGCTAAGAAAGTATTGAAAAGTCTGATCTTGAGACATTTGCCCAAAATTTAAACTAAAGAACATGTAAACCCACTAGGGCCTCCTTCATACATTGTCAGTGCTCTGTTATATTAGTTGCATGAATGAGTGAGTCAAGAAAAATTGGATCAAAACTTCTAGAATCCTCTGTTTTTGCTGTTTAGCTCACAAAGCACAAACTCCCAGAGAAACTGGAAAAATAGTGAGTTGAAGAGGTAAAAGATTGTGATACTTAAACAGCTCCATTCACAGGTATGTTTAAGACTTGGCATGGGAGAATGAGATTACCTGCAGGCCTGTCATTTTCATTTAGGAATGAAGAAGCATTTTAGCCAGTATAGAAAACAGCAAAGATAAGCAGGATAGAAATATAACTCAGGAAATCATTTGAGTAAGAATGTGCAATCATGAGGTATATTTTAAGGGGTAAAGGATGACAATAGTTGAATTTCTTGGGTCACATTTGGGTGGGGATATTCTTTATACAAATTGACAAAAGTTTGTCTTACTGCTGTATTACTAATATGCTCACTTTTGAAAGCCATTCGAGACTTCAAGCCTGGCTATAGGAAGTGTTGGTAGCCCTAACTATGACAGAACCCATTTCTATGCACCAATCATTGAGACACACATGCGTGGGCCAGATAAGCCCATAACTCCAATGGGGAGAATAAATCTGCTCTTACTCCACAAGGCCTGATAGACTGCTATCTTGATGGATTTCATGATAGAATTGCCCCCTCCCATGGCCACAATGAAGGTTGTTACCCTCACCAAGATGTCAGAACACAGAGCACATAACAGTCATTACTATTCTTAGTTCATTAGGCATTTCTTGCCTCCACAGTTAATATAAAATCTGACCTCTGATTCCAGGTATCAATTTATATCATGAATCTAGAAGATACAATTCAAAATCCTACCTATTCAGAACCATCTCCTCTCTGGTCTCTGTCCTCACACTAGTGATTCAATGGAATGTATTGTGGCTCTTTCTACATAGAACCTACATGCTAACACTGCTAAATCTATGTATAATATGTATAATAATTTACCATATACCTCCATGCAGAAAACCCTACACTTTTCTGCCTATGTTTTATTGCACCTCTAAGTACTTCCCCAACCCCAATATCTGGAAGGTATCTGGAAAAGCTACCAATTACTTAAGATGATCTTTAAGTTAAAAAGCAACTTAGTGCTAATTATTATAGGCTCAAACATTAAGAAAATAACCTGTATGGAAGAAATCTTGTATTCTCGGTACAAATACAGAACCTGTCCCAGATAAAATCTGAAAGACCAATCTTTGGAACTATTTGAAGTCCAGAAAAATTGTGGCATTCCATTTCCACTACCCAGTGCCTGGTTTTCATAATTCCCTGTCACATCTGACCATCAGAAACTCTGCTCCCCATCTCCCATTCTCAATCTAGCCCTCAAAGCCTAAAGTAGAGAAACAGGGTATATGGGAGTAGATTTTGCCACCACACAGACCAACAGTATCTTCCAACACTTGATTATAGGGATTGACATGGGCTACAGCCCACCACTCATCTTAGCAATTCTTCAGTTACACCAGTGCATACCATGTGGCAAACCCAGGGTGCTCTCAAGAGCCACTGCTCAGGGAAACATCATAGAAGAAGGGTATGCACTAACCTTCCTCCCATCTTGCTTTTTCAAATGCATCCAGCTGTGAACAAAGCTGCAGAGGCTACCTGGTAGTGTTCAGGACTTCCACTGGCACCCTCCTCTTTGATTCTGGCCTTCCCTCTGTCTCTAAAATCTGCATTAGTTCTAATTGAAACAACCACCTGCACTTCTTTCCAGATTTGTCATGTTTTCTACCTGTCCTAGAATTTTGGACTTCTATCCTCCTTTAAGTCTCCTGGCTTGGCTTATCCACCCCACTTGTCTTAGTCTATTTGGGGTGCTATAACAAAAATATCGTAGACTGGGTTGGCTTAAAAAACATTTATTTCACACAGTTCTGGAGCCTAGGTAGTCTAAGATCAAGACCCTGGTAGGGTATCCGATGAGGGCCCATTTTTTAGTTTTCTGATGTAGTGGTCTTTTTGCTGTCATCACATGACAATAAGAGCCCCAGAGTTCTCTGGAGTCCCTTTTATAAGAGCACTAATTCCACTCATAAGGACTTTACCCTCATGGACTAATTACCTCCCCAGAGGCCCCACTTCCAAATACCATCACATTGGGGATTAGAATTTTATCGTCGTAGGGGTAAAATTTGGCAGGTAAAAACTTTCCACTTGAACCTGCACATGCATGAACGGGTATATGCACTCATGCGCACATATTCACATGCATACACACAGAGATACAGTCCAATAAAAGTATAATTTGAGATGAAGCAGGAATAGTAGTAGTTCAGGATCAGATGATGAATGACTGTCTAAGTAGTTTGGATATTATCCTTCAGACTGTGAGGATTCACTAAAGAATTTTAAGCAGGGCAACAATCTGATGTGCATTTTAGGAAGATTTCCCCTTCTAAATGCAGTGTAGAAGATGATTTAAAATTCATAAACACTAGAAGATGCTACTGTATTAGCCCAAGCCTCTCATTATTACCTGATTCTTTGCTCATTAATTTACAAGACACTCTGCCTACCTCTGTGTTCTGCCTTCCATCTACTGATTGTTCAATCAACATTTCAAAACCGTAGGCAAGAAAGCAAGCTGGATCTGCATGATGAAGGTAAATAAGATGTTGAGAAAAGGGAAGAAAAGGAGGACCAAAAAAGGGCAGGGAGAATAATAAGGAGGTTTGGCTTTACTGGGGACATAGAGAGATGGGAGTGGATAAAACATAAAGTTGCCTGGGAAAAGCAAATGCAAGTTGGAGTAGGCACATGTGATACCAAAAGAGTATGGTGAGAGAGACACACAGTACAGACTATGTGGCTGGATAGAAGAGGCAGTTGATGTAAGTTTAGTTCCTATAATCAAACTGAATATAAAGGGGAATCCCATTGTTCATGAAGGAGGACAGGAGAGCTGTACCAAGGTGAGATTGCTCTTGCCTAAAATCTGAGTTGGAAGATGTAGTTCATGAAAAATAAGAGATTTGTGAATGCATGTCTCCCTCAAATGATACATAAAGTGGAAACATTATTTAAGAGCAAACACCTTTCTGCATTGTAAGAATGATAGTTTTGAGGCAAGAATTTATTTTATACCTTGAGAAAAACTGGTGACACTCAAAGCAACCCATATCTGATAGATGAAGCCAGCTACTTAGAATAAATTGGCCAGAATGTGGGATTGAAGCACAACATTCAAATGGAATTTATAATATGGACATAAAATGAGAAAGTTGATGCAACCCACAAGAGTTATATGCTACAGCAACTGACAGATGTGATTGTAAAGTCAATAAAGTACCTTTGAAACTTTAGCTACGGCAAAACTGATTTTTTCCCCCCTAAAATGCTAAGGAGATTTGGCAGGTAAAAATTTGAACACACTAGAATTCTTGTGATAATAATGAAGATATGGGATAATCAGCATATGAATAAAAGTAGACAATCCTGGTGACACTGAGAAAAAGCTGTGAAGCTAGAAAATTTTATTGTGGGACTGTCTCATGGGAAAGAAAATTGATTAAAAATGGGAAAAGTGAAAACAAAACTAAAGTACCAAATATCAAGAAAGAAAATATTGCCCTACTTGGCTTGGCTAAGTGCATAAGAGTGTCGGCCTGTGGACTGAAGGGTCACGGGTTTGATTCCGGTCAAGGGCATATGCCTGGGCTTTGAGCTCAGTTCCCAGTGGTTGGCATACAGGAGGCATCCAAACAATGATTCTCTCTCATCATTGATATTTCTATCTCTCTCTTCATCTCTGAAATCAATAAAAATATATATTTAAAAAAAGAAAATATTTTACCAACATGGTAGGTCAGGACAGGAACTGCACAATCAAATTTTTAAAGAATGAAAGCATTCTAGGGTTTATGGATTCTTTTTGTGTTTTACTAAGTTATTTTGAGGACTATATGGGAAAACCTTTGGCAAAGAGGATGAATGAGAAATAAAAAATGAATGTCAAAGACTAAGAAAGACATTAGATACTGGAGGCCACCACTTTACTGAAAAGTTATTACAGATTTTACTTGCAAGATTATCTGCAGTAACTGGCTGGATTAACAAAGGGCATGTTACAAGATATTTGTAATATGGCATATTTGGTGAGAAAAACATGAATTGAAGAAAAAACAGAACATTTTAAAGCAAGAGATAAATGGAACACATGTTATATTTGAATTAATATACTTTTGTTTGATACAACAAACTATGATTATTTTCCTTTAAGATGATGTAAAAATTTATGGCACTTATAAGATGAGTTGAACAGTCTTTAAGTTACCCTCAGCTACAGTGGCCAAGCCATAGAACCATTAAAAAAAAAAAACCACTGGTTAGAAATGATAGGAAATGGAAGCATGAGGGCATTGAAAAATGGTAGCCAGTTACACAGCTTTATTCTATGCATGGTCTGTTAATAATCTCTTCATTAGTGGGATTAACCAGGGAAGCAGAATGAGTAGGAGACATATATCAAGAAACTTATTTTAAGGAATTGGTCGAACAATTGTGCGGCTGGCTAGGAGTCCATAGGGCAAGGAAAGGGAGGCTAGAACTCTGAGTTAGGGGCTGCAGCTGCTGACCACAGCTGGAGTTCCTTCTGAGAAGCCTTAGTTTGCTCTTGAGGCCTTTCAATTGATTGACTCACACACAGTATCTAGGAAGATCTCCCTTAATGTCAACTGACTATGGACTTGAATAATATCTACAAAGTATCTTCACAATAATAGCTAGATTAGTGTCTGATTGAATGACTGGGATTGTAGCCTAGCCAACAGATTATCAAAATCTCTTAAGAAAATGTGGTAAGAATGAGGTGTTAAATGAAAGGGAAATAATTGTAGAACCTAAGTCAGAGTCTGCGGGTTACTTATTCTGACAATAAAAGAAGGAGAGAATGCATTTAAAATATATGACTGGGATATGAGAAATGCTGGGTGGAGCCAAGTCACCAATTTACTCAATCATTCACTTAATCTCTCACTTCTCATTCATCAAACATTTGTTTCTAGCTACTTATGAGACTTTGCGGTTACAAGATACAGTCTATTTCAGTAAGTAGCTCTGAGCCTGGTGTGAGAGATACAGAAGTAAAAAGACATTTAAAAATGCGTGTTTTGGAATACAATATGATAGATGTGTGTATATATGCTGTGGGATAATCAAGGAAGAGCAGTGAGGATGGTAGACAAATTGAAATGAATTTATATTGATGATGGCATAAATGTGAAGAGGATGAATCAAGGAAAATGAAATAAAAATAGAGGAATTTAAAAAGTTAACAAGCATGGGAGGGTAACGTTTCTTATGCTAATTCTCCTCTTACATATTCATGACATGTGGCTCTCCCCAAGAGTAGGTGTGATCCCACCAGCAGTAATGAAGATCCTTTTATGGCCCATGGAAAAGTAGCACAATCTCAGAGGGCAGCTGTGCATCTGCTAGGCTGGAGGGAAAAGAACATGCTGTATAGAATTTTTTCACACTTCAAGGTTAATGAATTTCAATTTTAAGAAGCCAGCAGATAAGAATGATGGTTGAGTGTCTGGGTAGCTGAAATACCAGATGCCCACGTCAGCTCAGAGGCTCCGCTGGAAAGAAATAATTTTTATAGTGAATATATCGTCCCCAAAGGCAGCAGGTTATGTCTTCCTTTTAGCCCCTGCCTTCCAAAATAGATCCCCACTGTATTAACTTGGATTCTTGTTGGCAAGTAACAGGAATCAATTGAAACAGGCTAAACAAAAAATGATTACCTGTAAGAATGCAAGAATAGATAATAGAACCAGTGGGGGAAGGTAGCCTTGATACCATTATAAAAATCTAGTTATTAATTAACAGGGAGGGAGTAAATGAAAGGCCAAATAATAAATGCATGCCATTTATGCCAGGAAGCTGCAGTTTAACACTCTCCAGGTCTTTTCCCCACAGATCCTGGGGGAAGAGACTGGACAGAGGCAGTTTAGACGCATGCCCAGTAAGGTCTAGGTGACCCAGTAAGGTCTGGGAAGGCACTTCCCGTTAGTCATACCTGGAAACAGGGTAGTGGTCCCTGCAAAGGCGTGAAATCTGAAACACATAATCTCTTGAACAAAGGAGCTCCTTCCCTTCCCTGTTGGCCCCCTTATAAGGTGGGTTCCTGGCTCTCTGTTGCAGGGAGCACACTCCCCTGGATTTGCCCACATGACCCACAGCCATGTGAATACCACACAATAGACTAATGGACTGTGGCCAGTCTAATGCTGTATCGGACCCAGCTCCACCTGGAACAGAAACTTTGGATGCTGGCTTTGCTTTAGCTCTACTGGGTCCCTAGCTGCACATTTTTCAGAACTGGTTTAAGGGAAATAGGACTTTTAAAACCAAGGGATATAATTTTATGCGAATAAACCGTTCTACCACATCTTATTCTCCCATGCGAGTTTTAGAAAATTCTTTTTCTCAAGAAATCGTAAGAGCTCCACTCCCACTAGCATTGGGGAAATTCCACCGTTGTAATTCTCTGATAACAGCCTGATCTCAGAGATGGGCTGGGCCTGGGATTTTCTTCCTGTTCCTCCGTCTCTATTTTCTGCTCATTAGCTTCATTCTCTGGTCTGCAGTCCACATGGTGGAATGTCTGCTCCAGAGTTAACAACTATAGCTGCAGCCACACCCAGAGGGACTTTCCCTGCTCCAAATCTGATTGGCTGGGTTTGGATCAGAGGCTGGGAGGAGAGAGACTGAGCCTGCAGTGGGAGAGAGGGATCATTGCTAGTTAGATTTCTCCAGGGAGAAATCTAAGAGAAAGGAGAAGGGGGAGCACATCACACACTTTTAGTTCCATCAATGAAGTTCTTGATTCCTATTCTTTTTTTACCCTGACCAGTGAGTTGAGGATAATGGGTGCACCTTCTTAAGTGAAATCTTTAGGAAACAGAAGCCAATGTGCTTCATTTGCTTTTCTATTTTAGTAAAACTATAAATACTCACGGAACTAAACAGCAACCCTTTCCTTTTTTTCCACTTCAGCACACCTACACCTGGAATTAAAAAGCAAAACTCAGTAGATCATTATGTTTTCACTTAGCTCCTTCTATGTGCTTAGCATTGTAGAGCTCAATATGAAGGATACAGAGGAACCAGAAGACATGAGATTTATTTAAAATAAATAAATAAATAAATAATTACCTACTGGAAGAATTAAAGATTGAGAAAGAGGCTATATTATATCAGATTAATATTCTAATAGACATATTAAGAGAATATATCATTAAGTACTAGAGTATTCTTCTCTCTGGACCTCCTGTGTACCTGCTGAATCAGTCCTCCAGGCACAGGGAGAGGAAAAGACTCCACTGTGCACCCACCCTGCTGAGAGAGAGAGAGAGAGAGAGAGAGAGAGAGAGAGAGAGAGAGAGAGAGAGAGAGAGAGAGAGAGAAGAGAGAGAGAATGCCTGGTTGTGGAGAGTTTGATTGTAAATACTGAATTGCTTTTGAACGTCACTAGTGGTTTTTGAAATAAAATGTATTAGACTTCTCTCACCATTTTACTATACTGCCATAGATCTAGAAGTGATGGTAATTGCTCCATTTTTCTGAGCTTTAGCCCTTGTAAAATTGTTATAATGATAATATATTTTGCATGGTAATGCCCCAATAATAATACTACTACATATACTATTAGGTGAATTGTATTTGACAAATTTAATTTTTAAAAGCCAACAGGAGAAACGACATCCCAAGGAGATTTAATGTTGACTTAGGTCCTCAGAGCAAGAAATTACCAGAAGTTTAATTTTGCTTTTATAACTGTTCTGCTCCCTACTCCCAGCGGGCTTTGGAGCTGCTTTCAGAACCTGCACCCCAGAGTCTCCGAAGCACCAGGGCTCCTGAGTGAATGGCAATGAACTTCAAAGTGAGTTTTTTTTTTAGTTTTTATCATCTCTTAATGAATTTTATAAAAACCATGTAAGCAGATAAAGTTTAAGTGAGTGAATGTAGAGGATTGTGGGGAAAGATGATCAATAGATTTAACAATAATTTAGTGTCTCCTGGCCATGGATCATTTTCTCCTTCTTTTATAAATAGCTCAACAGAACAACATCTTTTATTAGTTGTGTGTTTTTTTTTAAATAGGAAGAGACTGTACGTTTTCTGAAATTTTAGGAGCTTAGTGTTATAAAAAAATATCTCAAGAAGTGCCATCAATTTCTTAAAGCTAATCTTGAATTTTGAAAACAAAATTCTCTTAAAATGCTTTTAGAGAGATGGAATGGAATCTCCCTCAGAAATAGTTCTAGAAAGGGAGAGGGCTGTGATTGTGGTCGCTTTCTAAAGCTATGAAGGAAGCAACTTACATTGTAAGGACTCACTGGAAAAACAGCCACAATTTCATTATAATAAAGTAAATATAAACTGTAAATGTAATCATAATAGGAAACACAGTTATTTTCCCTCTTGTCTACAGTTGTACCTACTGTAGTACATAGAATATTCTGTCCGAGGTTCCACTGGTTAATTTGATGTGTCCACTTGGTTGGGTCACAGTACCCAGATATGTGGTCTACCATGATTCTTGCTGTCTCTATGAGAGTGTTTCTGAATTAGATTAACATTTAAATTGGTGGACTTTGAGTAAAGCAGATTGCCCTCCACAATGTGGGTGGGCCTGATCCAGTCCTTTGGAGGCCTGAATGAAAGAAAGACTGATCCTTCCCAAGCAAGAGGGAATTCTGACAACAGATGGCTTTGAACTTGAACTGCAACATTGGCCCTTCCCTGAGTCACTAGTCTCTGCAACCCCACCCCCCACTAGGAAGGTTATGGAATGATAGTTTTCATAATTGCGTTAGCCACTGTCTTAGAATCAACCAGTCTCTCCCTCTCTCTCTCTCTCTCTCTCTCTCTCTCTCTCTCTCTCTCTCATGCACACGCGCACACACACACACACACACGCACACAAATGCACACAAATTGGTTCCATTTCTGGAGAGCCCAGCCTCATACAGAGGTTGAATTTTATTATTTAAAGAGGGAGGGAAGGAAGGAGGGAGAGAAGGAGGAAAGGAGAGAGAGGGGAGCTCTCTTTAAGAGTAGCTCCTCTTAAGAATTTATTTAAATGGTATAGACTCTATTATTCCTTTTAAAACACTGCCTCTTGAATGTATAAGTTTATAAATCATTTAAAGGGTGCTTTCTTTAAGCAAGCACTTAATGAATTGGAACAAAACTGCAATAAGAAGTAGATTATATGGGATGCGTTTTAACAAGTATTAGATAGTGAACTCATGGAGGACAAGGTCGTTTGCATTATATTCTGTTCAATCTTTGATCTAATGTATTGAAATGGCTGATATTTGAGTGGGTCTGACCTATAAAAAAAGCAATTAGATATGATTCAATATAATAGAAGTACATTTTTATATAATAAAGGCCAGAAAATAATATTTCAAGATTCTTTCCCATGTAAGTAATTTCCTTGATTTAGAATCGGTTTTTTTTTTTTTTTACAGGCCAGTAAACTAAATATAAGATGGAGGCAATTAAATGCTTTACGTGAAGAATACATAAACTTGTGCAGGGTGATTAGTTCTTTTTGTTTTTTCCTTTTTTAAAGAAACCAATATTTTTATTGGTTTCAGAGAGGATGGGAGAGGGAGAGAGAGATAGAAACATCAATGATGAGAGAGAATCATTGATCATCTGCCTCCTGCACACCCCCTACTGGGGATTGAGCCTACAACCCAGGCATGTGCCCCTGACCAGTATCGAACCTGAGACCCTTCAGTCCACAGGCCGATGCTCTATCCACTGAGCCAAACCAGCTGTGGCTAATTGGTTCTTTTCCGTACTTTTCATCAAACCTTGAAATTTCCGTTTGTTTGTTTGTTTGTTTGTTTTAGTACACTGTAACACCTCTGAAATCATGGGTACAGTCTGCAGTGCAGCTTCTCACCTGAGACATCATTCCATGCAAGTGGACTGGCTGTGTGCCAGGTGTTCATGTTGATGCTATTGAAGTGCCTGTGGGTGTTCTGTGTGTCTCTTAGGTGGTATTGCTAAATCTGCACAAGAATAATTGATGTTGCCCTTGACAGTTTAGAAAGCCCTTTCATCTTCACACAAACATCATAGCATGCATTGTCTTCTCTATATTTATAATGGAGAAGGTGCAGCTGAGATAGCTAAAGTCACCTGTTGAGGTTACATAACTTAATGGAAGGTGCTGGAATGATAAATCACTCTGGGCACTATTGCTTTTCCACTTAGAGATTGATATCCAGTTTTCCTACAACTTGCTTTTCTCCTTCCAATTTGGTTGTACCCATTTTTGGGATTAGATTGCCGCTGGGCCATGAGCTGCTTATGTAGTAGGATTTTGTGAACATTTTCAAGGCTGTGTTTCCAAGGAAAGTCTCAGTTTTTCCCTACTGCATATTGGCGACTGGCCTCTGTTGTCTCTGGGCTTATTCTTATTCCAAAATACAGTGCTGACTTTGCAAACTTACTGTAAAGCATGTGCACGTTGAAAGCATAGCCATCTGCATGCAGCCAAGCTAGAAATGAGCTGGCTGTTTGCGACGCAGCCTCACTTGTCTAGTGCATTCAAGGAAAAGATGACATCGGGATCCAAGGGAGCTGTTGTATAATGAGCTGCATTCAGGAGTTGTGGAAACTGTGGAAAGAAACTCTTGTGAGGGATTTCTTAAGGCCCTGTATCAAGAAGAATGGGGTGGCAGGGGGTAGGAGGTGAGTGGGAAAATGGGGCCATAGACCAGTATGGCTGCTAAGGACTGTGATTGGAAGAGTACTTCCAATCACTGACTAAGGTGTGGATGGATACTTAGTCTCAGAGAATGTGTCCTGGAGTACAAGGGCTGAGTCTAACTCTGCTTTGTGTCTGCCCAGGGACTGTGCTTAGAGCCCAGACACACAGATTCAAAGAAAAATGGCTAAAGTCAGCAGAAAGTTATGTGTGGTCACAGAATAATACTGATTCTCTATTTAAGAAATAAATGATCTACCTCTTTCTTTCATATGTTTTAGCATCCTTGCTGGTATCTTTTAATATTCAGATTTTTAAAAATGCAGTTGTCTTTTGCAATTGGTTTCTCTAAATCTGTTTTCAGTACTGTGTAAACTCAGAGTGGAGCTTGTGAATATCCCTTTAAATTTAGCTCACAATATTCCTAATAATAGATTTTCTTTCTTGTAAATTTATTTTGCAGGCTTTTGCCTACATACTTATAGTTGCTTCATTCATTCTGGCTTAGAGCCACAGGGACAATTCTAGCACAAAACAAACATTAGCAGACTAGAATACAAGATCAATCTCTTATCTTACTAATTACCACCCATTCTCACTGACAAAATGTTCAGGTCTTACAGAAAAACAAACAACTCACCCCAAAAGCAGAGGCAATGTATGCATGTAATTACACCCGGCTGCACGTGCTCCGTCAGGGAATTTTCAGTGCTGACTTTCTGGATGGTAGATCTTAAGCAGCCTCTGTGGTCACAAGGTCATCTCTGGCCTTGAGTCTCATAGCTAGTCAATTGAGCCTTGTTCTCCCCATCTGAAAAACTGAATAATCATAGCCATTTCATAGTGTTTGAAGATCAAATGGGATCATGGATAAGAAATGGTTTGTAAGCTGCAGAGTGTTATAAGAGCTTTAGCTATGATGATGAGGATGGGCAGAATTTTTGGAATTTAGAAAATCTCTACAATTTTAAGTCGCTGTTTCCTCTTTTAGTTTTCTTAATATGAATTAACTTGTTTATAGGTATTGCAATATGAATACACACTGATAGGCACAACATCAATTTCTTGTAGATTTCTAAGAATTGTCAGGAGATTAGTTTTAGAAATCATGACTATATAGAGTTTTGAGAGGGGTTGGCAAATTATGGCCATGAACACAATCAGACCAGTTGCTTGCTTTCTAAACCAAGCAACTGGCTGTGGCTTCTCTTGAGCCGGTTATTTGCAATAGACTGTATAGCCTGAGAAGCCTAGAATATTCACTCTTTGGCCCTTCACAGAAAATGTTTGGTGACTCCTGAATTGGGTCAAAGGATTTGGCAAAATAAAAGAAATTTTAACTTCTCAGTATGATCATATCCTTTAATACCCTCATTGGTCAGTTAAATGGACATTTTGATACACTGGTGGTGAGAAGGTAAATGATGTAGCATTTCTAAAGGGTGATTTGGCAAGCTGCATCAAGAGTTTGAAAAATTCTCATCTAATTTTAGCCACTGAATATGAATTAAAGTGAATATTAACTGCACTTACTTCTAAGATATGGTACTTCAAATGCTTTAAAACATGCTTCTAACTTTTAAAAGTTCCTTGCTGTCGTTTTAAAATCTTTATGAGAACCAGATAAAAATACAAACATACCAAACATATCAAGATGTTGTGGGGGAAATATGTCCTTAGTTCAATGCTAGTTAGTGGTTGTTGTTTAGGGAGCTATAAGTGAAGACTTTCGTTTCGGTAGGTGGATAGGCATCCTGCAAATTTCAATCTTTTTAAAGGTTTCCAATAGATTAAGCAGATCCTGGACTCTGAGGCCTTTTATATACCTTCAGACCAAATGTTTCTGCTTCTCTCTCTCATAACTCACACACACACACACACACACACACACACGCACACACACACACACACAGACAATTCAGTATTAGTAACAAAATATTATCTATGTTTTCAACTTCCTTTTTAAAATTTTTTTATTTTTATTTTTTATCTTTATTGTTCAGTTTATTAATTACATTGTTCCCCCTTTTTAATCCCCCTGTAGCTTCCCTCCACCCTGTACCCATCCCACCCTCCGCCCTCACCTCCCCCTCCCCACTGTCCTCTCCAGTTGTTGCAAGATTTTTGTCCAGTCTCTTGCTGCACCTCCCACACCCCTTTTCTCCCCAGGAATTGTTAGCCCATTCCCTCTCTATGTCCAAGATTCTGTTATATTCACCAGTTTATCCTATTCATCAGATTATTAATTCACTTGATTTTTAGATTCATTTGTTAATAGATGTGAATTTGTTATTCATAATTTGTATTTTTACCTTTTTCTTCTTCCTCATCTTAAAGAATATCTTTCAGCATTGTATATAATATTGGTTTGGTGGTGATGAACTCCTTTAGCTTTTTCTTATCTGCGAAGCACTTTATCTGATCTTCAATTCTGCATGATAGCTTTGCTGGATAGAGTAATCTTGGTTGTAGATTCTTGCTATTCATCACTTTGAATATTTCTTGCCACTCCAATCTGGCCTGCATCGTTTCTATTGAGAAATCCACTGACAATCGTATGGGTGCTCCCTTATAGGTAACTAACTGTTTTTCTCTTGCTGCTTTTAATATTCTCTCTTTATCTTTTGCTCTTGGAATTTTAATTATGATGTGTCTTGGTGTGGTCCTCTTTGGATTCTTATATTTTGGGGTTCTGTGTACTTCTTGGGCTTTTAAGTCAGTTTCTTTCACCAGGTGGGGGAAGTTTTCAGTCACTATTTCTTCAAGTAGGTTTTCATTGTCTTGGTCTCTCTCTTTTTCTGGCACCCCTATAATTCGGATGTTGGTATGCTTGAGGTTGTCCCAGAGGCCCCTTACACTATCTTCAATTATCTGGATTCTTTTTGTTTCTTGCTTTTCCAGCTGAGTGGATTTTGCTTCTTTGTATTTCAAATCTTTGACTTGGTTCTTGTGGCCCCCTGGACTTCTTTTAGGACTTTGTGTAATATTCTTTATTTCAGTCAGTGTATGCTTGATTTCTAGTTGGTCCTCTTTCATATCCTTGAGGGTCTCGTCCATATCCTCGTAGGTCTTGTTCATTTCCTTATAGGTCTCATTTATTTCCTTGCAGGTCTCATTCATTTCCTTGTAGGTCTCATTCATTTCCTCATAGGTCTTGTTCATCTCCACGCTGTTCTTGTTCATTTCCTCATAGGTCTTGTTCATTTCTTCATAGTTCTCATTAAGTTCATCAGCCTTTTCTAGGAGCCTCTTGAAAAGCCTTATAATCGTGGTTTTGAACTCTATGTCTAGTCGTCTTTTTTCCTCCATTTCTTTCACACCTGATTTCTTTCCATATCTCTGCATGGTGGCTGCTTTCCTGAGTTGGTTGATTAGCTTTATGTGGTAGAGGTCCTCTGAGGGACAGTGGCTCAGCCTCCCCAGTTACCTGAGGTGGATACTCTTGCTGCAATCCTTTATGGGTTGTACAGTATTTTTGAATTTAAGCCCAGCTTGTTGCTGTTAGCCCTAGGAGGGTCTGACCTCCAGGCCAATTGGCTGTGCAGGGAAACTGTGTTTAGGTTGGATGGGCAGAGTCTCTGAGCTGAGCAGGCAGCGTCAGTGTCAGCTACTCCCTATGCGGCGTGCGGGTCTCTGTGTTGGGTGGTAATGGCTGCAGGCACCTCCAAGAGAAAGCCACCGCTGGTCTCCACCCATTGCCAGACAACTCTGCTTCTCCCCAAATGAGTTTGTACACCCAAAGTCTCGCCCAGGGTTATAAAACAAAGCATTCCAGTGGTCTCCCAAATGAGGGAGCAAGTCGTGTGTCTGTGCTGTCATGCACTTTACGCTCAAACTGCTGTTCCAAGCTACGTGCACTCTCCTCAGACTCGGAGACCTCTGCCGTGCCCGGCTTTTAGGGTGCATACCGTGGACCTCAGACCTCACCTGGCACTGGGGAATCTGTGCAGTGGGACGTCTCCTCTCTCCCCGTTGGAGAGATCCAGCCGGGATTGCTGCTGCCAGCCCTACAGCCTGTGCGCACACACAGCCCCGAACCTCTAGCTCTGCGGGTATCTTCAAGACTGCACTCCGCTGCTCTTCTGAGTCTCAGTGTCCCCCCCCCCTTTACTTTTATTTGTGCAATTTTCACGCAGCCAGCTTTCCTGTGATTCTGAATGATGTTTGTTTTGTTGTTATGTTGCGGTTTTGGAATTGTTGCGCGGGGCAGCACAATAGGTGTTTACCTATGCTGCAATCTTGGTTCCTCGGCTCAACTTCCCTTTTTTTTTTGAGCAGTTAATTTCATATGAAAAGTCCTTATGTTTAACCAACAATCTCTTGTCTTTGGTAGAAAGGAGTTACGTGGCTGAATGCCTTATTTTAAAGATTCAGTAAATAAAAAAGAAAGAAAGAAAGAAAGAAAGAAAAATATTTCTGGTAGAACAGCTAGAGTTGTGGTAGCAAAACTTTGCCTTCAAAAAAGAAATGGAAATAGAATATAAGTTGAAAGTCCTTGCTATGGTTTAAAAATGATTTTATGCTAGAATCTATTTGCATTGGTTATTCTTTTGTAGCAAGTGGTAGTTCCTTCATTGGTGTCTCCTATTCTTCCTCCAGGGATAAATGCATCAGAGAAGGTGGTAACCCATGGCAACCAGTCACTGTGTGAGAGGACAAACTATTTTGGAAGTGTACTTAATATTTTCTTAGTGAGGAAACTTTGTGGAAACGATTTCCCTTCCCCCTATTTTCATGATTCACAGGAATGCACTGTGGAATATCAGAATGCATGCACTATGAGATATGCTGCCCATGGATGGAACCTAGTTAACAAGTTTTGAAGTTCAGTTTCAAGACTGTGTAACTATAATAGAAGGTTGGGGGGGCTTCTAAAGTACATATGCAAAAGCGAAATGAGTGCTTATCAACAGCATGCATTACAATTGCATGCAAATCTACAATTACCCATAAACATTTCCATTTAAAAAAGCATGTGAATTCTCATACTTAAGAAGTGCATTTTGGTGGTTATAAAGTGATTTATGCTTCAAGAAAGAACCAAGAACCTGGCTCATGAAAAAATGAACTGTGTGTTCTTGTGTATGTATTGATTGAGATAAGCATGTGCACAAATATGATTTATAGATAAACATGCCCCTGGGTAGAGATTGAGTGCTAGTTTCCTGGAAGGACCAGATACCCCAATGAAAAATTCTAAGAAAGACCTGTCCTTTCACACTTACATGCACAAACACATCACAAAAACATTTTATTTTTTAAGTATAGAAAAAGAATGAGTATTATTTCTTTTTTTACTGTTAATATTTTTTCTGAAAAATAAGAAAGCTTGACAAACTGATTATTAAATCCAAGACTATAAAAGAAAGCATGGACTAGGATGCAGGGAAAAGGGCTCATTGTACTTCACTCTCTAGAACAAAACTTAGTGAAAACTCTTCTCAAATAAAAAACTATTAAATCTTTAAGGATAAGAAGTTAATAGTGGTTCTTTGCATTTGTAGAGTATACCCCATTTATTCTGGGGATCTTGCTAATTGCACTTTGTCCTGTGAATTAAGTAGCAGAGAAGTTTTACTACAGGGGGAAATATCATCCTATATAATAAAAGCCTCATATGCAAATTGTCTGAATGGTGGAAGGATTGGTGGAATGACCAATCGCTATGACGTGCACTGACTACCAAAGGACAGACACTCAACACAGAAGCTGCCCCCAGCCCACAGGCCCCAGGCCAGCCAAGGCAGGTGCCCCTGCTCGCCCTGCCAGTCTCCCCACAGATTGGCTCTGGGACCCTACCCATGCACAAATTTCATGCACTGGTCCTCTAGTGATTTTTATAAGGGTATATTTGTGGTATGTGGGTGTTGTGTGAATAAGATATATGTGTGTGTGTGTGTGTGTGTGTGTGTGATATATGTATGTATGAATACATGTATCATACATGCATATACATATATGCTGCAGTATTATTTGTTATAGCAGAAAACCCTCATAACAAGTTAAAGGGATATCAGTTGGGAATGGGCCAAATAAATCATGATTTTATGAAGCAACATTTAAAAAGAATGAAGTAAATCTTCCTTTACTGCTATGAATGTTCTTCAAGATATAAAATTAAATAAAAAGAAAAAATGCTAAACATTGTGAGTGATCTCTTTCATACAAATAAAATGATATACACTTAGATACAATATGCTAGTCAATTATAGCTTTATTTTGGAAATGCATAACAGCAATTCTAAATAGAGTTGGAGAGGAGTGGGATTTGGGGGAGAGAGAATTTTACATCTTATCTAATGTCTAAATTGCATGAAAATTTTATATGTTTGTGATAATGTTATTGAAAAGTGTTAAGGTTCATCTAAAGAATAGGAGATTTGTTCTGTATGCTTTTCAGCATTTGAAAATATCTGTTATTAAAATTTTGTCAGCTAGAGTGGCAGCTGACAGATTATTTAGCAATATAAACTATTAAGGGAATTTTTAAACATTTTTGTCACTTTTTCTATAGTTATCAATGATGTGAGATGGAACCTCGTGTCCTCCCAGCCCTCTAGTTATTCCACTGCCTGTGCTGCCTCCTGCCGAGAGGAGCCTCGGCCGAGATGACCTCTGAAGTTATGTCTGACACACGTATTTAACGACCGCAGTTGCAGTTACCATTTCACATCCTGACAATGCACAAGGTTAAGCAGACCTAATAGCCAGTAGTCCGATAATTGAAAACACCAGTGCTTATGGTTCAGGTTTAAATCTCCTAGTGTTTCAATTTTTATAATCAGGAGAGCCCAGGTTTCTGAGTTGTGAGCCCTCTTACACAGAAAAGACCTAAGGAGGGATGGAGAGATCTCTCAAGAATCCAGCAGGGTCCACAGATCTGTATATCACCTTTAGCGTCTGATTTATAAATGTTATGTAAATACTGTATCTCCCATAAGTATATAAATACAGACTTCATGGGTACATAAGCACTTATTTGAAATCATGTTGTGAGACAAACTGAGGGGAAATATCACTCATACCTCTAACTTAGAGACTTGCGATTTAGACTACTTTGGAGTTAGTCCTTTTGTGGTTCATCCACAGAATCAATACTGTAAGACAGAGTAACCCCAAATCCATGCACATTAAATATACAGAGGGAATTACTGACTTCCTGTCAGGAAGGTCAATAGTGGACTGCAGACATAGGCAGATGGCTAAATCAAGAGGCACAAACATCGTTATCTTTTTCTTCTTATTTTTGTTCCACTTTGCATGTTGATGTAAGTATCTCATACTGCATAGCTGCCTTTTTCCTATGTGACAAAAGGTTG
Source organism: Antrozous pallidus (assembly GCA_027563665.1). Classification (NCBI taxonomy): domain Eukaryota; kingdom Metazoa; phylum Chordata; class Mammalia; order Chiroptera; family Vespertilionidae; genus Antrozous; species Antrozous pallidus. The sequence goes on from CM050511.1 coordinate 69,326,569, forward strand.
TTCCTGGAAACTCTCGGCTCATAATGTTGTACTTCTCTGTCTAGTGGGCTAAGGACAGTCTTTTTCCTAATGTCCATTATTCAGATAGTTCAAGGAGGACTCCTGTTGGCCTCTTGAGGGTCATGTGCCAGTTTCGTGGCCAGTCAATGGTTCTAGAGGCATACAGTGCTATGACCGGCCTGGCTTGGTTCATCTGCCCACTTCTGTAGCTGCAGCCAGTGATGAGAGTGCCTCATGATTGAAAGCCCCAATAATATTTTCCCAAAGAGACCAGAATAATTATGATGGACAACATTTTGGAAATGAAAACACACACACACACACACGCACACACACGACAGTATCTTTTGTTTTCTCCTATAGATACCAAAAATCACCATTTTCCTTTCATGTTTACCTTAACTGTAACTCTCCTCACCCCTGCTTATAGCCACAAGTGGACTGAAGTGAGGGATTATGATGGCGTTTGAGCACTACAATTTTGAAGTATGTTCATCAATAAAATACATACTTAAATCTAATTGCCTTAACCCCAATTTTTTCCTTATTATTTATAAGGGAATTTTCAAAGCCTGGACTCTTGTATCTTAATTAATTTTTAAAAATGGTTCCCCCGCCTTACTCTTAAATTAAATAAGATTGAGAAAGGAAACTAAAACAAAAATAGGCTCAATAGGTTACCTGAACGGAATTATGCAAAAGTCAGAAGTTAGCATAATGTCAACAGCATGACTGAGTAACATGTCCTTCATTCGAATTCTTCCCTTCAGCAACAGCAACTTTGCATCTAGCTGTGACAAAAGTGCCTTTGTGGGAGCTGTGGGGTCCAGCACCACACATCATGTGACCTGGGAAGAGTCTTGCCCACAGGTATAAGCTGATAGACCTCCACTGGGGCTGTGGAGCCTGCAGTGGCCCATGAACCAGCTCCAGCCCCTTTGGCTGTGGCCTGGCTGTCCCTGGAAAACAGTCCTAGGCAATTACCAATCACCCTGGGATGCGAGAGCCTTTGTCGAAGCCAGGTTTCCAGCACTCTGGAACAAAATACATGAGTTTGGATGTATTGGGAGAGCATAAGAGTTACAATTGTACTTTACATCACCTGCCCCACCTCCTCGCCCCTCTCGGGGGCAGCATATTTCTGCATCAATATAGATCTTCTTGGCCTGACTTTTCCTGGCTAAGGAAAGTGGGAGCCTGTGAGTGTATGTTTGGCTTCTGCAGCTGTGTGTGATGCTGCCAGAGAGGCCCATTTCTGCATCAGCCCATCCAGGGTATTGAGTCATTAAATGAATGGCTGGGGGTGGGAAGAAGCTGGGAGAGTGACAGATAGGATTCTAGAGTGGGAGGGATAAAGGAATGTGGATCCTACTAACTGCCTCTCAGATTTTATCAAGAAGCCTATCCATGAGCTTTTGTCCATGGGTACCCTCAGTGCTTTGTGTGCCTCACCCACACAACCCCTCACCCTGTAGCTGACCGTGCACGCTTCCAACAGTGGTGAGAGCAAGCTTTGGCAGATGGCTAGTGAGCATGCATAGACATACAGATGGCCAGCAAGTATATGAAAACATCACTAATCATCAGGGAAATGCAAATCAAAAACACAATGAGATATCTATCACCTCACACCTGTTAGAATGGCTATTATCAAAAGATAGATAAGTGTTGGTTAGGATGTGCCTGCTGGTGGGGATGTAAATTCATGTAGCTACTGTGAAAAAAAAAGTATGGAAGTTTCTCAAAAAATTAAAAATAGAACTTCTAGCAATCCTACTGCTAGGTATATATCCAAATCAGGATCTTGAAGAGTTATCTGCACCTCCATGTTCATTGCAGCATTATTCACAAAAGGGAAGACAGGGAAACAACCTAAGCATTGGCTGATGGACAAGTGGATAAAGAAAGTGTAGTATATATAGTGAATGGAATATTATTTAGCCATGAGAAAGAAGGAAATCCTACCATTCGAAACAACATTGATGGACTTTGAGGGCATTAAGCCAAGTGAAGTAAGTCAGACAGAGAATGATAAATATTGTATGATCTCATATGTGGAATCTAAAAAAGCCGAACTCATGGAAACACAGAGAAGAATGGTGGGGGAAATGGGGAGATATTGGTCAAAGAGTAAAAATTTCCAGTAATAAGATAAATAAATTTTGGGGACTTAATATATAGCATGGTGATTAAAGTTAATAATGCTGTATTATACAGGGTGTTCCTCAAAATGTACTCATACTTTAATAGCTGATTCTATTACATTTTGAAAATAAAATTTATTTTAATAAACACTGCCTTTATATTTATTCAAAGTGTATACACATTTTTGGGACACCCGATATATATGTGAAGAGTAGATCTTAGATGTGCTAAGAGTAGATCTTAGATGTGCTCACCACAAAGAAGAAATGTTAACTAGGGTCTAATATCTAAATTATAGGGAACTCATACATCTTAACAAAAGGAAGGTAAACAATCCAATCAAGAAATGGGCAAAGGACTTAAATAGACACTTTTCACTAATGGAAATACAGAAGGCCAGAATATATATATGAAAACATGATCAAAGTCACTAATCATTTGAGAGATGCAAATCAAAACAACAATGAGGTACCATCTCACACCTGTCAGAATAGCTATCATCAATAAATCAACAAATGACAAGTGCTGGCAAGGATGCAGAGAAGAACCCTCGTGCCCTGCTGATGGAAATGCAGACTGGTGCTGCCACTCTGGAGAACAGTATGAAGTTTCCTCAAAAAATTAAAAATGGAACTCCCATTTGACCCAGTGATCCCACTTCTGGGAATATATCCCAAGAAATTAGAAACACCAATCAGAAAGGATATATGCATCCCTATGTTCATAGCAGCACACTTTACAATAGCTAAGTGGAAACAGCCTAAGTGCCCATCAGCAGATGAGTGGATTAAAACACTGTGGTACATCTACACAGTGGAATACTACGCTGCTATAAAAAAGAAGAAACTCTTGCCATGCACAGCAGCGTGGATGGACATGGAGATCATTATGCTAAGAGAAATAAGCCAGTCAGATAAAGATAAATAAGACATGATCTCACTCATTTGTGGACTATAATAACATAAACTGAGTAGATCCAGAGACAGAGAAGCATCAAACAGACCATCAGACTGCAGAAGGAAAGGAGGGAGGGTGGGTATGAGGGGTGGGGAAGAAATAAACCAAAGGATTTGTATGCATTCATATAAGCACAATCAATGGACACAGACACTAGGGGGATGAGAGCATGTGCTGGGGGTAGAGGTCCAGAGGAGAGGTTAGTGGGGTAAAAAGAAGACACATATAATAGTTCAAACAATAAAGGAATTTTAAAAATGGTAACTGTGAGATGAATGTTAGCTTATTCTGTTATGAAAACTATTTCACAATAGATGAGTGTTTTAAATCATCATGTTGTATACTTTAAACTTATACAATATTACATGTCAATTATATCTCAATAAAACTGGAAAAAAGAAAGAAGTTCATCATGCATATGGAGTTTATATATTACTGTGCATACTTTTATTACTTCAGGAAGGAGGAGAAAACCTCCTCTCCAATCCCAGGGGGAGATTTGACTTATAGCTATGTAATCAGGGGACCACCATTACTTCATAGCATTGGTTAGAGATGATGAGGTTAGGGATGATGTGAAAAGTCTGTTTCTGATCAGAGAAATGATTAAGATTTTATAAACACTGGGTCCTTTTCTGACTGTAACTTTGTAATCTCTCTTACTATAGGAATTCAACTACTAAGCTGCCTGGAGCACTAGATGAATATTTCTTATTTCCAAAATCACTTAATGGCTCTTTGTAACTAGGAGGCTTTGATGACAAGTTTCTTCAAGTAATTTCTCAGGTGGTATATCCCCTAAGTGACCTCAAAGTATAGTTTAGATCAGCGGTCAGCAAACCGCGGCTCACGAGCTGCGGTTTGTCACTCTGTTGAGTAATGAGTTTGCCGACCACTGGTTTAGACAATAAGTTATGGAATATCAAAGCTATAAAATCATTATTTTTCTAAGTATACTTTCAAAACTTTGCTCCATCTTCTAAAAAAAATACATATTTGAGTCTGTTGGTCCAGTATTTCATGTGAAAAACAAGTGGATTTCAGGCATAAGTATGTTACTAAGGGAGGCAGGAAGGCTGAGAGGTTACGATTGTAATAGTTTGATGTCAGGGAATTCTGAGATTTAATTTTGACTTTACTGTATGAAGTTTCTTAGATGAAGTTTCTTTGCCTTTCTCAGTCTCAGTTTTCTTCTTAATGAACATCAACAGTACTTGTTTGATAGTGCTATTGCAAATGTTAATGACATAATATTGGTCAATATGACTATATGCCCAGAATGCACACAAAAGTGTGTTTGTTAAAATTATTGATGTCACCTTAGACTATTATTATACAGTTTTAATATACTATAGGTGGAAAATCAAAATCTAGGCAAGATTGTCTATCCCCCTTTATTGATTTCTTATTCTGTATACTTATTTATGGACTAAGCAATGTAAACCTATATTTTTCTTTATAAGGTGACTGTTTTAACTGTTGCTTAAACCTCATCAGGTGCCATATTTGCAGATATTTCTACATTTGCCCTGAAATTGTAAAGATATTGTCTACTATGTCACAGAGGGATATCTGCTTCCCCCTTACATGGGTAGTTTCCATAAGAATTGGTGTAGAAAAAGCCTTATCTCCCTTGGGAAAGTAGTCAGTTTCCTCTTCTCAAAAATGCTTATGTGACTTATCACCTTTTCCTCTTTGTCTTGTTTGCCAGGAAGATTATAGTTGGTCTTTTCCCTCAACATAACACTTGACTCACTATTATATTTTGAATATTTACTTTTCTCCTCCTGTGTAAAAACTCTTAGCTAAATAATTTATTTTATCTTTATTTTACCCAATGTCTCTTATCCTTTTGGGAAAGAGGTTTTATGTATATATTTCTTCATGCAGAAATATTTTCTTACTAATTTTTATTTGAAAGTTTGCCTACCAAGTTTAAGTCTTGATATCAGCAATTTATTTAATCTAATTAGTGCTTCCTTCTGCCCCTGCCCCTCCCCCTTGTTCATTTCCGTCACATGTTTGTCCAACAAATATGTCTGGTGCTTGATATGTTGAATTTTTAGGTGGGGGAGATCTCTATGACAATGAATCAACTTGTCATCAGAGAGCATACTATTATGTCCTAATAGAGTGTATGAACTCTTGAGAAGAAGAATAGGCCTAATAAGATCAGGGTTACTTTCCATTTAAAGAAAGAGAGATTTGAATACCCTGCTAATTCTGCTGTAAAATGATAGGTTGGAGAAAGTCCTGGGATTTTTTCTGACATTATTACTGAATCTAATGGGATTTCGCTTTTGCCCACAGCCTCAGGTGAAATTGGTTTTCCTGTTCATTTTCTTGCTGCCTTTTCTACCATAGATACAAAAAAGATGTCTTTTCATATCTGTGAGGAAAGAGAATGAATTTTGTTTGTCACATTCCTAATTAGACTTTTAAAGACAGGGAGAAAATATGCCTGCTTGTTGAATCCCATTTTCTTGTCATTTTATACTACAGTTTGTCTCAGGACAACTTTATCCTTGCTTAATGTTGTCATATTTTCCTCCTTGTGGGTGTTCAAGGCAACAAGAGGTTGCTTATCCTATTTCATGAGGAAATGCAGTGTGTTATTAATCATGATTATTTTGTTCACATGTCAGCATGCCTCAGAGAGCTTGGATTGCACCAAGGATAACTCTTTCTGGGTGAAGGGGTGCATTCAGGTCATCTCAAGGGTTGGTTTTGACTTTAACATGATGGCACATTTCTTCTAAGAAAGCTGCTGCCCTGTGTTAGGGTTAATGGTACTCATTTTGCACTTATTTTCTCAAGCCTATTGAACTGCTACTGTGAGTTTTATGTCATGCTGGGACCTGGCCTGAATATAGCTGTGATGTTCTGAACCTTAAAATGGGGGTACAGCCTGAAAGGAAGAACATAAGGTAGTTTGTAGGTATATAATAATTGTTGGTCTGCTCTCAGATTTTGATTCTAAGAATAAGCACTGCATATGGGATAGGCATAATGAGTTTGGTAGAGCCCTGTTATTGAAGTTGGGGTGACCAGTGGTCTAGTTTATAGCCCTGAAAGTCCTGGATTGCAGGAAGCTCCTCTGTCTCAGGCAAATTAGGAGAGCTGGTCACAGCTGTACAATAATATGACATAATTGGTGTGAACTCTAGGATCTTAATTCCTAGTAAGGGTGTTTTAAACACAGAATTTGTTTTCAAGAATATTATTTCAACTGATTAGCCTAAGTAAAGAGAGTTTATTATAAGGAGTCTTATGCAAGTCACAGAAAAACTGAGCATTTAGAAAATGTGAGGCTCAGGTGTCCCTGAAGACCTCAGCAGCTCAAGTTCAAGGAACTGTAATCTCGTATTCTGCCATTCCTTGAGCTAGCTTCCAGCTCCCTCAGCTCCATGCCCCTTCGTTTAGATTTTTAAGAACAAGAATGTCAGTGGCTCGACCATACCCACGGATTGGTTCCTCTTAGCTCTTGTGTTTAAACTTGATCTATTTAGCATGGGCCAAGGGCCCAGGTGGAGATCATTGCAACTGACTTCCTAGCATCCATCCCACCCTAGCTGATTTTGTAATTCTGGTCCCCTTGCCTGTAGTTCATTTAGGAATGAATATGTTCCATATTCTGGTCAATGAGACCTAAGGAGAATCTTCTGGATGGCTTCTGGGAATGCTCATAAATCCTCAGAATGAGATACCATGTTCTCTGCATACTGTTGTGCCTGCTTGTGTTGCCATCTTGCTCATGGCTCAAGGATGAGGGCAACACAAGAAGTGCAGAACAGAGAGGCAGGAAAATCCAGAGTCTTTGATGACATCCTTGAGTCAGTGAATCAACCCAGGGTGTGCCTCACCCTGGACTTCCTGTAATTACAGAGTTAAAAAATTCTTTCTTTGTCCAAGCCCTTTGAGAAATGTGTAATGTATTCTATATCTTAGGATGTATATTGCATGCTGGGATAATAATAATTATTCACAATAATAATACATCCTAACAAACACCAACTGGCTCAGCTGGCAGGAGCTGGTAGGGCTGCTCCTACGGGTGGAATATACTGTTTTAAGAAAGCATGAGAAGAAAGAAGATGAGAGGCATCGCTTCTACATAGGTATATCAGAGATCACTGGAGCTCCTCTTTTTTGAAGTTGACTCTTGTTTTGATTGTGCTGGATGCATATTCCCTCTTTCTCTAATGCAAATAAAATATCCTACATTTTTAAAAATTACAAATGCAGTGGCTCTAACCACAATCTAAGAAGGGCCCAAATAAGCAATGACCCCTGCTATCAATTAGTTGCCAGAAGGAAGGACTTCAAAAATGGAATCATCATGATAGGTTAGACATCTAATATTAACTGGATTATAATTAAGTCTATTCAGAAAAGTGTATTATCTGGGTACCCAGGATACATCTTGCAAGCAATTCATTTTAGAGTCTGTACAAGGAAGTTTCATTTCTCAAGAGCAAATATTTTACCATACACACACACACACACACACACACACACACACACACGCACACGCATGGCCCAATGCACAAAATTTGTGCATGGGGGGGTGGGGAGTGTCCCTCAGCCCAGCCTGCACCCTCTCCAAGCTAAGACCCCTTGGGGATGTCTGACTGCCTGAGGATGTCCCTGTGCGATCAGGACTAAACCGGCAGTTGGACATCCCTCTCACAATCCAGGACCACTAACTCCTAACTGCTCACGTGCCTGCCTTCCAATCAACCCTGACCACTCTGCCTGCCAGACTGCTTGTCTCCAACTCCCCCGCAACTGGCCTGATTGCCCCCAACTTCCCTCCCCTGTGGGACTTATGGCCCCCAATTGCCCTCCCCAGCTGGCCTCATGGCCCCCAACTACCCTCCCTGGCCAGAGACCCTCCACCGCCAGGTGCAGAATGCTTGCATCATTGCTGGGGTGACGTCGCAAGCATTCCCCCCACCCCGGCACTCACCCAGTCACTCTGTGCCTGCTGCCAAGATGCCCTCCGTGGCTGGGGTGGAACACTTGCCTCATCGCCATGGTGACAAAGCAAGTGTTCTACCAGGCTGCTCATGCTGCTCACACTCAGTGGCCACCCCCTTCCCCACCCCTGGGACTGCAGGACTCCAGCAGGGCTAAGAGGACTGGGCACTACCATATGTGGCTATGGGCGCTGCCATCTTTGTGGTGGAGTGATGGTCAATTTGCATATCCCTTTATTATATAGGAGATATATATAGTTTGGCATATATATATGTGTGTATGTGTGTGTGTGTGTGTATATATATATATATATATATATATATATATGCCAAACTAAGCATTTGATAATATCTATTTATTTATTGCTCAGGCTTGGAATGCCTGTGTCATTGAGCTCTGGGTGTCAGGATTGGTGATTCATCTGTGAGTCAGATTGGGAGAATCTTGGATTTCTCCTTGTTGGTGGGAAAAAGTCTATTCTTTCCAGGCCATCCAAGACCATGTCATTTTAGAATAACCTGACTAGCTGTTAGAGCTGGCTTCGCAAGTGTGTGACCTATGCAATTACATAGGGCCCCACCTTTAGAAGGGTCTTTTGCTTGGCTTAATATTCTGCTATTGCCATCTGGAAATTCTTTTTTTAAAAAAAATATATTTTTATTGATTTTTTACAGAGCAGAAGGGAGATGGATAGAAAGTCAGAAACATCGATGAGAGAGAGACATCGATCAGCTGCCTCTTGCACACCCCCTACTGGGGATGTGCCCGCAGCCAAGGTACATGCCCTTGCCGGAATCAAACCCGGGGCCCCTCAGTCCGCAGTCCCACACTCTATCCACTGAACCAAACCGGTCTTGGCCCATCTGGAAATTCTTAATAATTTTGAACAAGAGGCTCCACAGTTTTATCTTGTATGGGTGCCTGCTTATGATTCTATACACTCTGGGTCTGCTAGCACAAAATAGTTACATTCTTGATTCTGATTAAAGAATACATTTTGAACATACCCCTTGGTTCTTATAAAAAGCTCATAAAGCTATGTTTGTGCTGACTGGCGGAAGGATTTGTGGCCTTGTCACTCCTCGAAACATGCTAAAATCAATTTTTGGATTAAGCCACTGATCTCAGTGCCTGGACCTCATCATTTGCTGTTCTCATCCCCTGTCCCAATTTTATTGAATTGGCCTTTGGTGATGACCCTTCATATTGAAGGATGTCTAAAAAGTCCGTATAGCACTCATCATTGTATTTACCAGGAAGGTATTGAGGAGGTTATTTATAACATTATGCAGTATCCTCATGGGGATCAATGCAAGCTATTTCTCTTTGTTCTCCGTACTAAGAATGCTTTTCATGACCAGTTTAACTGGTTACCTTTTGGATATTGAATCATATGGCTGTGTTTCCTTGTTTGTCTCGGTTGCTAGAAACAAGTAACTAAGGACTAAATGTACAAACCTCATAGTTTGCATTTAGTATAGTAATTTTATTCTTGCTTTCGTCTTATCTTTCACACCTCATTTTCCCTCTGCCTTTATTTTCTCACCCACTTATTTTTTTAAAAAAATAGCAATCTATTATTGTTGTGGCATGTGCAATATTGCAAACAGCCTTAAATTCTTCTGGAATATGGTGCATAATAACTATATAACAAACATTATTTCTTAAATATACTGTATTTCCTACTGTGTTTTCAATTGGGAAACATATAAGGGAAACATTCTTAAAGGGTAGCAAGATTTGAGGGATAAAGAACAATGACTTTTTCTTTACCATGTAGAGATACAAAGGAGTAATTTTATTTTATTTTATTTATGTTTTTAAAAAAATATTTTTATTGATTTTGGCAGGGCAGGAGGGGGGGCGGAGGATGGGAAGAGAGATGGAAACATCAATGATGAGAGAGAATCACCGACTGCCTCCTGCAGGTCCCTCACTGGGGATCGAGCCCACAACCTCGACAATTACCTTTGACTGGAATTGAACCTGGGATCCTTCAGTCCAGAGGCTGAGCCAAACCAGCTAGGGCCAAAGGAGTCATTTTAGAATATTGTTAATGTGAGGAATGATAAGGAAAATCTTTGGTAATAATAAAATATGACTTCAAAATAGACTCTTACCCTGAAAACCAATTATATTTGAGTATTTACTTTATGGTGACTCTTGATAAATGCCTCTATCTCTTTGTGTCTCATTCTCTTCTCTAAAGAGTAGATAATAACATACCATATGTTTCCAAACATTTAGAAGAGATATTAATCACCAAGGAAATAGAATTGCCTTTAACATTGGTATTTTTGTAAGCACAAATAGTTTATTATGTTGTTTTTAATAAAGCTACCTTTATTTCAGTACTATTCCTTCTAGGTTTTACTTTTCCTTTTTGTGTGAAAAGTAGGTCACATACTATATATAAAATAAGTTTAGGAAGAAGTACGTGAAATTGTAATGTGTAGCTTTATTTTCTCATTTCAAAACTTGCAGTGTCATGCTTTCTCATGTGACATTTTTTATCTAATCATTCAGCATCCATTCACACATGTTTATCATGTATCAGGCCTTGGAAATATATCAGTGAATGAAAAGATCCTGTCTCCATGGTGCTGACAATCTAGTACTTTTCCCCAAAACTGTCTCCTTGTATTTCTTGATTTTATGACTGTTTTTGACAATGCTTTCTTTTATTTTCTTATTGGAATGTTAAAATCAACTTTGCCTGAGATATGTCAATCTGGGTTTTTCTCTTTCTTTTTTTACTTACTAAAATAACTGGACATTTCACTTGAATTGCTAGCAGACCACATACTTTACTGATTACAGAGGTTATATGTTGTGCTTGATTTGGAAAAATTTACATAATTTCCTGATTAAGCTACATATTAACCTTTTGACCTTTGCACCTCTTCAGAGGTGGAGAATAATTAGCCTGCACAATCTGATAGAAAGAATTTACATCCGCCAAAATTTTTTTCTTTTGCCTCAATCAGTAGATACTTCTGATAATATATAGATTTTCTTCCAGGCTAAATATAAATGCGCTATTTTCCTCTGGTAGGAACTGCACCATTCATGGAGCATTGTCTATATTTTATTTTATTTTATAATATATATATATATATATATATTTATTTATTTATTATTATTTTTTTTTACAGAGAGGAAAGGAGAAGGATATAGAGAAAGAAACATCAGTGAGAGAGAAACATCTATCAGCTGCCTCCTGCACACCCCACATTGGGGATGTGCTCGCAACTAAGGTATATGGTGATCCTTCAGTCTACAGGCTGACGCTCTATCCACTGAGCCAAACCAGTTAGGGCGCATTGTCCATATTAAAAAACAAAACAAAAACAAAAACTATGCCACTTCTTTTTCTAAGCAAGTAAAAAAAAAAATCAAGGAATTTGCCAAAGGAGGATAGCAATTTCTTAGCCCAAATAATTTCTTTGCTTTTCTACTCAGAAGGAACAAAAAGAGTGATTTTATTCGTAAAAACACCTGGCTTTGCAGTTAGCACTCAAATGCATATGTAGTACAAGGCCTTGTTGTAAGAGGATTGAAGTTTCTTTTCTGGAAGGAATGCCATTTAACTCTTCAAGTCACTTTGTCAGACCAGGAGGGGAAAAGCCACCTTGAAATAGCTTTGTCCTGAGGATAATTCTAAAGGAAAGAAATAATATCATTTTTTGGGGGGGGGGGGGAAGAGGAGGAGGGTATGGCTTGACAAAGGCCTAGGTGACTGGAAGCTATGATCTATATTTTTTAAGGCTCACTGTTATTAGCAGCTCTAGTGGAATACATAGGCTCTAGGATGTCACTCTCCCTTTCTAGCCCAGAGGAAGCTAATCATGAAGAAAAGAGAAAGCTCAACTGGCAGTGTGATTTCAACATTGGGACTTACAGGTCGGGGGAAGGGTTGATAGTGACTGAAAGGTTCACTCTATGTACCTACCTTGGCGTTACTTTAGGAAAAGAGGATGGCATGTTACCATAGCTTAGTGGAGGTAGGCCAAGTGGGGGTGAATGGAGATGAAAAGAGATTTTGTGTGGGGTGATGGGCACATGATGCAGTGTGCAGATGATGTTTTGTTGACTTGTACACTTGAAACCTGGATGGTTTTGTGAACCAATGTTACTCCATTAAAAAAAATAGACCTTGGGAATCAGGGGTTAACCCTGAAGGAACAGGATCTCCTTTTCTTGGTAAACCAGCTTGGCTGTGCAAGGATCTAAGCCACAAGGAGCCATAAACAAGGGACAAAGGCCTTGGGGCTGCATGAATTCCCAGTAGCGATTTTGTGTGGCAGCCACAAGAGCAATCTCCAGTGAAAAGTGAAAAATGCTGGGACCTGAACAGAGTTTCTCATTTTCTCAATTCCAGACTTTTGTGATAAGGAATTTTAATAAACTTCCAAGACTCTTGAGCAAATCATGGGGAAGGGAAAATCTCCCAAAGGGGGGAACTTTGTGCTGATCTGTCTCGGGTGGGTGATGGTTGGTGATGGTTGCTTTTTAAATTAGGGGCGAGAGGAGAGAAATAAAGAAATGAAGTGGCATAATCTAATTACATATATGATGTTAATTCATTTAAGACACTTGCATGAATTAATTGTGACCACTTTTGTAAACAAAAGACAGCTGTGGGTACTATAACAGGAGCATTTTAGTTAAGCAGCACTTTTAATTCACTTGGTGAAATAACTAGTCAGGCCTTTCCAGTAGTCCTTATGTGTAGTATCATTACCAACTAAACTGTTCCACTTAACTATATCTATGAGTCTTTGAGTAGGCCTCCTTACTATTGGAGAAAAAGAGTATCCTATAATTTTACAATTCCTCATGAGCCAGAGAAAATGGCATGAATTTTGTCCCTAATACTTTTCTATTCTCGAAACAGAGAAATAGTTTTCTTAGGCTCTAGGAGGAACTCTAATGCATTCTCTCAGCCAAAGATAGTCTCATCATAGGGCTTTACTGTGGATCTTTGTTTTTTCTTCTTCCCAACACTCCAGTCAGATGTTATCTTTGTGTATTATGACTGGTTATAATATCCACAGGCCCCAGCAAAGCTCATCAAGGGCACTTTGGACATAGTGGCTCCGCAGAATGTGAGGATCAGTTTCTCAAAAACCTCAGAGTACATTTCTCTTTTCTATTTCAGGAATTTTATTTTAAACTCTCAACATTTGATGGCCATGAAAAGCTATGGCAGGTGTAATAGGTGTAATAGGGGTTACAGCACAGTGCCTAGCAAAAAACAGATGCACTGTAAATGTCTTTTGAAAAAATTATCAATAACTGGTTATTAAGAAAATACAATCTCTTTGGAAGGGAAGGGACAAGTTAGTAATAGTGATAATCACTATTACATTTGCAGACTTACAAAGTGTCTTCATAAAATCACAAAGAATAACTATTTAAAATAATTCTGATTAGTGATACTTACAAAAGGTACATGGCTTTTTTGCACGCTGTTTTCTATCTGACTGGTGAACATAAGCAGGGTAAGGCATCACAAAAACTAATCACTAGTTCTGTTGCCCAGGGATAAGGATTTTACTCCTTCAAATTTTTAATAAATTTTCAAGGCTCTCAAACAAATAATAAGGAAGCAGAAACCTGAAATTTATATTGTACTTCGTGTAATCCCAATGTGTGGGATTAATTTAAATGATCTTAGTAGGTCTAAAAAACCCATAGCACCCTGTGCAAATTACTCATATAACCACTTTTATGACATATAAGAGGGTAGAAAGAGGATTTCTTAAGGTGCCAATCAATTATGAGCACAATAATTTTGTTTTCAAAGTAGTGATTTTGAGCCAGAAATAACAGACATACACAGGTATTTAATGACTTCAAAACAGATTTAGAGTCTACTGAATCACCTCTTCTCTATCTAAAACAGGCATGGCTGACGACAGACCTTTCTTATTGGAAGCTTCATTGTGAATATAAGATGTCCAACTCTGGTAGTAACCACTAGTTGGTGGACCAGCTGCATTGGAATAAGTTAAAAAACTTGCCAAAATATTAGTTTTGGGGCCACACTCTTGAGATTATAACTAAATAGATCTTCATGAGGCCCAACTATGTGTGTGAATTGAAAAATTTTATTTCTGGTGATAGAATGGATAAGATGATTGGAGAAACCTTTCCTGACATCTAAAAATACCTAGTAAGATCTCTCTCTCTCTCTCTCTCTCTCTCTCTCTCTCTCTCTCTCACACACACACACACACACACACACACACACACACACACTTTAAATGTAGCTGAGTTGGGGGCAGAATAATGGTGTTCTTTGGGTTCAGATATGATAAGGAAGTTTGACTTTATGGAATTAAGTAATGTCCCAAACCTGGCCTTGGCCTGGTGTATCTGCTGAATGCCAGTGGTCTGCAGCCTGGAGTTTAGTAGGCCTCCTGTGCTCTGAATGGGAAATGAAGCCTAGGGCTCCAGGCAGAGTAGGAGGTCAGATCAGAGTGTGCATGCAAACCCAGGAGTCCCAAAGACAACATGCTTAGTGTGTGCCAGAAAGTTGTCTGCCTTGAGATAATGTGGACATGCACCTGTTTTAGCTTTAACTCTGGATAGAACAAAGAAATAAGAAAATTGCCTCTTCTGATAACCTCTGAACACAAGTTCACACTCATACAAGATTATAGATTGAATTCACATTAACACTCCAAGCTGTACATTAAACATAAAATGGCCCTGCTTAGTGTGGCCTCTCATTGGCAAGCACAAACAGGGCCTTCAGAAAAGTCCTGTAGGTGATGTTCCAACTAAATGAACTCATAATGTAAAAAATCCCTATGGACATGAGCAAATAAGCCACTATAAGAGAGAAAGAGCAGGAACAAAGAACTACAGAGCATATATGCAAAAACTATAGGCATTAGAAGAAACAGGTGTCAAATATATTATGTAATAAAAAATTGAAGGTATTTATTTTACTCAAGAATAAGAAGATGCCCACTATTATTGCTGTATATTCTCCAACTGGAGTAGTAATGAATCAATGAACAATAGTTTATGGGTATATTTTTGAGACTAATACTAGTAAACAAAAACATAATATATCTGTATTCATTTGCTAGGGTCAAAACAAAGTACCACAGACTGGGTGGCTTAAGCAGCAGAAATGTATTCTTTCACAGTTCCAAAGACCAAAGTGTGGGATCAAGTGCTGGCAGGTGAGTTCCTTCTAAGGCCTCACTCCTTGGCTTGTGACAGCCATCTCTCCCTGTGTCTTTATGTAGTACTAGAGGCCCGGTGTATAAACTCGTGCACCAGTGGCCTGTGGGACTGGGCCAAAACTGGCTCTCAGACATCCCTTAAGGGCTCCTGGATTGCAGGAGGACAAAGGCCAGGCTGAGGGACCCCACCAGTGAACAGTTGGGGCCAGGGAGGGATGTGGGAGGTTGGCCAGATGGGGAGGAACTGCAGGAGGACTCCAGGGCATGTCTGGCCTGTCTTGCTCAGTCCCTATCTGCTGGACCCCAGCAGCAAGCTAATCTATCAGTTGGAGCTTCTGCCTTCTGTGGTCAGTGCATGTCATAGCGAGCAGTTGAGCAGCTTTAGTATATCATTAGCATATTGCATTTTGATTGGTTGAATGGATGACCAGATGACTGGACACTTAGCATATTAGGGTTTTATTATATAGGATTTCCTCTGTGCATCACTGTGTACAGATTTCCTGTTCTTATTAGGATACCACTCATATTGGGGTAGGATCCATCCCCATGATCTAATTTTAACTTAATTATCCCTTCAAAGACCCTGTCTCCAAATACAGTCATATTTGGAAGTATGAGAGGGTTAGGGATTCACCATATGAGTTTGGGGGGATGTAATTCAGCCCAGAGCAAGGTACAAGGTAATAAGTCCAATAGGGTAAAATAGGTGGTGGGATGGCTGGGGCTAGAGGCTACAATTTTAAATTGGGTTGTCCAGGAAAGTCTTGCTGAAAGAGTGACACAAGCAAAGACCTCACGGAAGTGAGGAAGCAGGCCACACTTATATATGTCAGGGATGTTTGGTATGTTCCAGAAAAAGCAACAAAATTCCATTTCATACCCATAATCTCAGCAACAACTAACAGGTCTGAAGATAACAGTTTTTGGCAAGAATGTGAAGGAATAGAAATTCTTATATACTGCTGGTAGGAGGGATATAAGTTGATATAAACATTTTGGGAAATATGTAAATCTTTCCAAGTAAGAATGGAGATGACTATGATCTATAAGCCTTCCATTCCTAAGTTTGCTCACAAAAAACTTGTGTTTAAATATTGAGAGAGGAGTGAGAGAGTATTAATGCCAACATGGTAACATTCATAGTAGCAAAAAATTGGAAACAATTCCAGTATTAATCACAGAAGAATTAATAAAGTTCATGTATTAATAAATGAAATACTATATAACAGTGGAAGTGGATGAAATATAGTTCTGTGTATAAACATGGATGACTTATCAGAAGTAATGTTGAGCATTTATATAGTGTTCTTTCATATCAGTAAAGTTCATAAACATGAAAAACCAAATTATTTCTTTTATGGATATGCTTATGCCCACACATGCATACAGCATCCACACATTTCTGCTAAAGTTGCAGAGAAAAGCTAGAGGATGGTTAACAGTATTCAAGTAAGGAAGTGACTAATAAATATTGAAGTTGGGAGTTTGCCTCTGTTGGGCAGGGAAGGAGATTGGAACATAAAGGTGTTTTTGTTCTATATCTTAAATCAGTTTATTATTACACTAGAGGCCCAGTGCACAAATTTGTACAAGGGTGAAGTCCCTTGGCCTGGCCAGCGATTAGGGTGTACAGGGGGGCTGGCCACCTGAGGAGTAGGGAGGGACCGTGAGAAGTTGACTGACCGCAGGAGGTTGGCTATGGGAGTACACAGACCACCAGTTAGCAGTTTTTTAATTGAGCATCTGCCCACTGGTGGTCAGTGAACATCATAGCAACTGGTCAACTAGTTGCTCGGTTGTTCAGTCTTTTGGTTGCTTAGGCTTTTATATATATACACTAGGGGCCTGGTGCACAAAATTCATGCACTGGGGGTGGGTGATCCCTCAACCCAACCTGCCCCCTCACACATACTGGTAGCCCTCAGGGGATGTCCTACTGACCGCTCACCCCCAGCCTGCCAAGACCTAAAGCCTCTGGCTGAGGCTTTAAACCTTGGGCACCCAGCCATCACCCTGCAATGGGGCCAATGGCTGGCTCTGCCCTAGGCCCTTCCTGCCTCCCAGGCCCAGCCTTAGCCCCAGCCAGAGCGTGCCCAGCCCTGGAGGCCACACGCACACTGGCCACCTTGGCCCTGCCCTACCCCCCCCCGGCCCTGGCAGCCAGCGATGGCCCAGTCGTGGGGGCAGCATGCTTTCTGGTTGGCTCTGCCCCAGCTCCTGATTGGCTTGTGGGCGTGGTTTGTGGGTGTGGCTTGATTGGAGGTGCGCTCAATTTGCGTATTACTCTTTTATTAGATAGGATACACTGAGTGACCAGACTATTATAATCTCTGAACACATAATAATCTGTCCACTCAATGTGTGTGTGTGTGTGTGTGTGTATGTGTGTGTGTGTGTTTATTAGAGGTTGGTGCATGAAATTAGTACACAGGTATGTGTGTGTGTGTGTGTGTGTGTCCCTCAGCCCACCTTGAACCCTTTCCAATCTGGAACCCCTAATGGGCAGTGGATATCCCTCTCATAATCCGGGACTACTGGTTCCCAACCACTCACCTGCCTGCCTGCCAGATTGCCCCTAACTACTTCTGCCTACCAGCCTGATTACCCCCTAACCACTCCCCTGCAGGCCTGGTATCCCCTAACTGCCCTCCCTTGATGACCTGTTTGTCCCTAACTACTCTCCCCTGCTGGCCTGGGTCTCCTCCAACTGCCCTCCCTTACAGGTCTGGTCCCTCCCAATTGCCTTCCCCTGCTGGCCTGATTGCCCACAACTGCCCTCCCCTGCTGGCCATCTTGTGGTAGCCATCTTGTGTCCACATGGGGTGGCCATCTTTGACCCCATTGAGGCAGCCATCTTGTGTGTTGGAGAGATGGTCAATTTGCATATTACTTCTTTATTATATAGGATACTAGAGGCCTGGTGCATCAATTCATGCATGGGTAGGGTCTGGCCAGCCTGGCCAGGGGGAGGGGACATGGGTGGTTGGCCAGCCTGCCTGCTGGTATACATCTGATTGAGGGGACAATTTACATATTAGCCTTTTATTATATAGGATATACACTGAGTGGCCAGATTATTATGCATTCAGAAATTTACATCACAAAAAGATGTAAAATTAGATACTCAGGTATAAAAAATCTTGACATGTTAATATTAGTACAGATAAAGTATATAAGTGACAGGTTAACATATTGAAGATGGGTTAAGATTTATTCCTCTACATCTGGTAATCAGGAATGCCTATTCCTGCTTAAATCAGTGCTATAAAATAATGTTTTCTTTAAATGTATCCTTAAATTTTATATACTGTTTTTTTTTTTTTTCATTTAAGCAAACTTTTTTTTTGTGAGAGTTGGGAGAATTTTACATAATCCCTTATGAGAACATTAATGCTATCTTTATTAATGTGCTTTTTCTTTTCACACCTCAAAAAAAAATCCTGCCCAGCTAACATAGTTCAGTGGTTAACTGTTGATTTAGGAACTAGAAGGTCATGGTTTGATTCCTGGTCAGGGAACATTCCCAGGTTGTAGTCTCAATCCCCAATGTGGAGTGTGTGGGAGGCAACCCATCAATGATTTTCTTTCATCATTGGTGTTTCTATCTCTCTCTTCCTTTCTCTCCGAAATCAACCTAGTAAAACAACCCTAACATTTTATCTCTTACAATGGTAAAGCAGACTCAGCACAAGGGAGAGTCAGACTGCAGTCTAATTCCCAGCCTAAAAAGCTTTAAGTAAAGCACTGAACAGGCACCATTAACCCTTATTTAAACATTCACTTCCTTGCTTTCAACTAAAAGGGGCGTTTAGCTTCTCTGACCAGCTATTCCTGTTGATGACACAAGTAAACAACTAAGGGAGAAAATATAAAATAAACTCATATTTCCCTGCATCGGAGTATTCATTTTATATGATAAAAATTCAAAATATTTTCCTTTGATGTCATGTTTTAATCATATTGGTATGTATAAACTTTACAAAGCATGTTCCTATGTTTCCTGACTTGAGCCTTTAACAATCCTAAAAGTAAGGTAAACAATTGGAACTATAAAGAAAAATGATATTCATGTCCATGAAGTCCTTTTGTTAATGAATTGAAAGGTCAGAATTGGAGTCCAGATCTGTTGACTTATAGTCCTACATCTTTTCTCTTATAACATGTAGCCTTTCATTAGTCCCCCTGTTTTAACTTTGGGAATTATATCATTTATGAAGGAACAAAACAAAAAAAAAGCTCTTTATGGCTTACATAAAGAGCAGTTTATTCTTCTCACAAGTTCAGAGAAGGGGTAGGCACTGCTGATGCTGATTTAGGGTAAAGGGCTCAAAACCATTCTAACTGATAAAGTTTCAGATGCCATGTTCATATTCATGGAAAAAGCAGACAAAGATTGGGAAGGTGATGCCAAGAGATTTAAATTTACATCTTTTTGTGATGTAAATATCTCACATTGAAAGAAGTGCTGAGAAGTTAATTTTGTTTTGTTTTGTTTTCAACCTCTATAGTAGAAGCCTGCAAAGCAGAATGGGGTTGGGACTGAATGGGGTTTCTCATACACCAAAGCCTATCTTGTTTGTCCTAAGAAATTAGAGTCACAGCTCAGATGCTGATGCTGAGCGCTTTGATTAATCAATATGTGCACAGCCACTCAGTTTTAAGCTCAAGGAATTCTTTGTAAGCCCTTCTTTATGGGTTGCTCCACAGTGGGCCATAAGTAATTACTAAAATTCTGTCTATTAATTAAAAAGCAGATTAGTGGTAAAGTTAGTACGGTCATTAGCAGTGTTTCTCTGTGGTCATGTGGCTTCCTAATTAATCTGTTATAGGAGTAGCTGCTGGTCTTGCCCTTGGGCCCTATGGCTTTAACTTTTGCTTTTACAAAGAAAGCATCCAGCAACTGGAGACTCAGGCAATCAAACCAGGGTCCAGATGCTAGGGGCTATTTTTTTCCTAAATTCAGCAAGAAATAACTATAAAGCATCATCATTACTCTCTTTATGCACATTTATCTAAACCCTTGGGATATGCTCTAAAACAGAGGCTGACAAACTTTCTGTAAAAAGCCAGATAGCACATATTTTAAGCTCTGTGGGCATTGTTGAGTTTGTGTTGTGACTAATCAATTTTGCCATCATAGAGCAAAAACAGCCATAGACAAGATGTAAATGAAGGGCTATAGTTTATTGTGATCTCAAAAACAGGTGGAGGGCTGGATTTGACACCTGGACCAAAATTTGCCTAGTCTCGCTCTAGAATAATGACAACAATACCAAATCATAGCCAAACTTATACAGTACTTAAAAACCAGACCTTGTTCTATGTCCTTTTCAAGGAGTTATTACATTAATTCTGTTCTTATACTAATTCTATGGAGTAGGTAATATTAGTAATTCATTTCTCATATGAGAAGATAGACCCAGGAAGTTTATTTGTTTTGCCCAAAGTCCCTGCTAAGGCAATCCTAGTGGGTCTCCAGATTCAGTTTGAGTCCACTGTGTGTTCTCTCCTGAGATGGATTTTATAGATGTCTTTTGAGGAAATTTAGGTAATAAAGCAAAATATTATTTTTCATAATCTATTCATTCACCCTTATATCCACTCATGTAACCTAGTTAACAAATATTTATATCCTAGCTCTCACGTGGTAGGCACTGTGCTAGGAAGTGGTGACTCAACAGTGAACAAGAGTGATAAGATTTCTCTCTCTGCATAAGGCTTGTGATCTAGTAAGCTAAGCCAGACAGATACATAAGTAACCAAGACTATTGTACCAAAAAGTGAAGACTATGTTCCCGGAGGAAGTGATAGTTACTGGGCTGACCAGTCCACACATGAAAGAAACAAGTCACATGGTGTTTTGGGAGAAAGGGAGTTCCTGGCAGAGAGAAAAACATACAACTCCCAGTGATGAGTATGGACTTGGCTGGAGGGTCACACAGAAGGGTGAAGAAAGGGCCTTACAAATAAGTAATGTGAGTCAGTCATGGGGCAGAACATAGAGGACCTTTTAGGTAAAGATGAAATTTAGTCTTATTCTAGTTTGGTGAGATTTGAAGCAGGAAAGTAGATGATCTGATTTGCTGTTTGCTATATTGTGAAGTATAGAAATATACTATATTTGGTCATTCAAATTATTTCTCATGCATATCTGGATTTCACTCATAGTTCCTGGCTAGCAGCTCCCAGACCTCTTGGAATTTCTTAAGTGTTGGGAGTGAAAAATGTATCTTTTGGTATGTTAATGAGGTGACTTTTAGGATGCACCTAAGGATAGGGTGGCTGTCAGGAGTCTTAACATTGTGGTCCCACCCCTTACCTCCAGGGATAAACTGTCCCTGGTCAGTGGTTTAATCAGTCATACCCTATGTAATGAAGCTTCTATAACAACCCAAGTGAACAGAGGATGGGGTTGGGGGAGCGTCTCAGTTGGTGGACATGGGAAGATGTGGGAGAATGCACCTGGAGAGGGTGTGGAAGATTTGTGCCCTTCCTCCCTGCCTTGCCCTATGCATCTCTTTTGTCTGGCTGTTTCTGAGTTTTTTGTTTTTTTTTTTTAAATTATTTTACAATAAACCAGTGATCTACTAGTAACCAGTTTCTCTGAGCTCTGGAGCTATTCTGGCAAATTAATCAAAGCATGGGAAACCTCTGATTAATGGCCAGTCAGTCAGAAGAGCAGCTAACAATCTGGACTTGTTGTTGGCATTCTGAGTTGGGGAGAATTGTTGGCATCTCCGATCCACGGCCAGCTGGCCCGAAGCACAGAGAGCCTAGGCTCATAGTGGGCCTCAAGTATATGTGTTTGGGGTAGGGCAGTATTGTAGGACAGGTTCTTGTGGAATCTGATTCTAGTGTTAGAATTGAGCTGAATTCCAGGGCACCCTGATGGTGTCTGAGACTTGTTTGTTGGTATAGGGAGAATTTAGCCCAGGAACCCAACTTACTGTTTGATATAGTCAACTCTGGCTGCTCTGAGGAGATTACAGGAGGTAGTTGGAGGGTGATTCGAAGGTTAATACATGAGTCCGAGAGAGAGAAGTTGGATGTAGAGAGGTGAAAAATAGAAAGTTTGGAGTTCTATTTTTATAGGTAGGGTGGATAGATTGGACATTGGGCCAAGGGAAAGGGTAATCCAAGATAGCACCTGTGATTCAGATTGAGTATATAGTAACATTTACAAAGATGGAGAAACTCATAAGAGAGAGAATTTGGGAGGGAAAGGGGTAACCAGGAGTTCTTTTGGGGACAAGTTATATATATAAATCTAGATTTTATATATATATATATGTAAATATATATAAAATCTAGATTAAAGAGCAGATGTTATGGCTGAGTTGAAATTTTCAGAGTTATATGCATTAAGATGATTATATCAATTAGAAATTTCCTGTTGCATGCAACAGGAAACCAAAAATTGAACTAGGTTAAATGATAATTACTTGTAAGAGGAAGCCCATATGTAGGTCAACATTCTGGTTTGATTTGTTGAACACTTCAATGATATCTTCAAAGACCCAAGTATTTTCCTCTCTTTATTGTGTTGTTCAAGTGTCTTTTGTATCCCAAAGTTGGTTTTTGTGTGGTTGACATCAAAGCTATGGACTTCCTCATTCATATGTGAAGAGTGTGTGGGGGTAAGTGGGTATTAGAAGGCAGAGAAACAGAGAAACGCACACACTATATTCCTCTAACAAACACTGACAATTTATGCCTCTCAAGAATAAAAATGGCCCCTGCCAAGGATCCCTGAGCAACCCTTCACTCACATCTTATTGGCGCAAATTGGTTTAGGCCTGCTTATCCCCCAAACAGTAACTGGCAAGTCATGAGGTTTCTTCTGTTGAGTTAGACAAAGTACCTGGAGTAGAACCAATATGGGAAGCCAGACTTACAGTCCATTATTTAGATAGATAAAATCACATAGGGAAAAGATAGAGATACAGGCTAGAAGAGAATCCAGGCCTGTGCCTGAGGAATTCCAGTATTTAGAGGCTGAACTGAGACACAGGAAGAAACATCAACGGCCAGTGAGGGATTGGAAAACCAGAAGGGTGTCTTGGTACACAGGTTGAAAGGAGAAAGTGTGGGGAGCTGCAAAAGGCTAGTGAAGGAAAATGAAATGAGGTAGAAAGGTGACCTTTGGATTTCATTAGAGTCAGGGAAGACTGTTGTCCTATAGAGCATTCATTTTTTATTGGGTTGGGGTTGGGAGCAGGATACCTCAAATTTATAAAATCCCAATATCTAATAAATTGTTGTTTCTGGAGGAATGGTAAGGAGTGTTAATTGTGGATTGATAGTCATTAGAAATAGTTGTTCATTTGCTTTGTTATGCAGGATAAAATGTCTCTTTTCAGACCTTTAAAGATAGACCAAAGATCAGGTTTTACACATCGATACTCAGGGTTTTGAACCTTTAGTATACCAAAGCTGATAAAAAGGCACATGAAAATATTAAAATCTGATCTTCTTATCCTCTTTTTTGCATTTCTGCACACTTTCTTCTTCATATATGCCTGAGGAGGCCACAGCTATGCAGATGGCAGGCAAGTCAAAATCATCCTGACTACATGTGTGAAATTTACATGGATGTCAACGATAATTTCATGTTCCCGTATGCTGAGAAATAAAAGAATGGACGGATGGATGATGGATGGATAGAACGTTGAAATGCTACATGTTTGAAATTTCTTAATCAAGCCCCGAGAGAGACAAAATCAAAAGTTGTATAGATGATGTGATGGGCCAAATGGAAAGGGATATGGAAGGGTGATAATATAGCATGCTTTGCAGGGGCATTTGGACTTTTTTGGTATCTATTTATTTAAATGCCTGCTTTTTCCTTGACTTTCTGAACTCCTTCAAAGAAAGAACTGTATATATTTTTTTACTTTTGTATTTTCAGGGTTTAAATGGAGTGCAATGACTATCAAAATGTTAAGTATACATTTACTTACATTAGGAGATGGTTATATGGAATGGAGCAGGTTGGCATAGGACTGAGATTACATAAGGAAACAATAGTTTTGCACCTTTGTGTGACACTATTAGTTATGTTAGGGAACTCCATATTAAGAAAGAAAAAGTTTCCTAAAAGGCCCCACTAGTCCAATTAAGCCAGTGCTTCAACCAGCAGCGCTTTTGCTTCTCAAGGGACATTTGGAAACTCCTGAAGATGTTTGGCACAGTTTTCTGCATAGTAAATGATGCATTTACTTCTTGTGTCCTTGTAGAATAGGGCTGTAGTTGTCCTGGTAATGGTTACCTGAGGAAGAGCAGACCCAATCCTAGACTCCGTGTTTATGTGGAGCTCTTTAAAATAGTCCACATGATGTGCTTGTGGAGACTTTTCAGGCACCTTGGTTGTCAAGAAGTTGAGCTTCGCCTGCTTGTATCATTTCTCTGGACAAGGCCTTCCTTCTTTACCTGAGAACCTAACCTAGCACACCTGGAATGCATAACAAAGATTAAGCAATGATCAAATGAATGGTGTAATGAAACGTGCCCTGTTTTGCATCTCCCCACTCCCCACCTGGCACTCAAATGGCCCAGCACTAAAACATGCAACAATGCCGCTGTGTCCACTTGACTTTCCCATTTGGACATGAACAGCAGGTGGTGTCTGACAGGCTGAAGGATGCGGAATAAAGGCTCCACACAGCTGTAAATAGCAGGACGCTTCTCAGGATAAGGCAGGGAGTGTTGGGATCCTTCCTAATCTGGCAGGCTGCTGTGCAGTAGCATCTGCGTGCATAGCTGCGATGTCTCTCATTACCATTCCAAATGATGAGCTTGTTTCTTAATGCACATAAATTGCCTTCAATAGACGGGGTGATTGAACACTGTAAATATTTTTCTGTGACACTAAAAATAGTAAGAACTCTGGAAAGCATTTTTGTTTCCTTTTCTGCAAATACTTGTCATCCTGCAGAGGCTGAGCCCATGAATATAATAATTTACACACACCCTTCTCACTGCATCTTTTGCCAGCTTCTTTCCCAAGGTGAGGACTGTCAGGGCTCTGTCAGATTCACTGCCCTCAGTAATGCTGAGCTGGCCTGGGGATTCTGTTGCCCTTGGTGTATTTGCATGTTGGGTGGTGGGGGAGGATTATTAGAGCAATGGTTTTGGGAAAAGCTGCTGGATTTGGGAGAGGGCCCCCCACTAGTCCACTGCCTTGTCATGTGTCTAGGCTGCTACACCTCTGTTCCTTAGGGCAAAACACCAGCTTGCTCTTCCTGAATATTTTTAAGGGCCTGCCATCCCCTGAGGAGTTGCTCATGCAAATGATATATGGCAAAGCTTGTCCTTCTCCATCTTCTGTTTTCTGTGAAACTCACCACTGCATCGCTGTTACTACATCACTGTGTTAGCAGTCTTGGTGTCAGAATAAGGGGTCACCCTCATACAGCCCCCCCCCCCCCAAATTCTATAAAATGCCCTTGGTGAGGGCAAGGGAATTCATATAAAAGTATCTATGCATATGTTTCCAAGTATGATTGTCTAGGGTAGCACTGAATAAGACAGCATTTCTACAAATTTATATAAAGGTGAATGATTGAAATGAGAAAGAGAAGTCTCCAGCCCAGGACACAATTCACAGATATTCAGAGGATAGAGCCTTCAGACATTCCCCTTAAATGCCAATCTGTACTTCCAGAATTGTCTGCATTTCTCTCTTGCTTTATCTGTACTAATAAAAGGGTAATATGCTAATTAGACCAGATAGACCAGACAAAGTTACAGCAGCTGTGAGGGCCCAGTGAGGGCAGGCAGCTGCGGTGGCCTGCAGTGGCAGCAGTAGTGGGGTTATGGGGGCAGTGCCTTTCCCTAATAGGCCCGGTTGCCTCTTGCAGAGGTAGCAGGAGAGGCCGTGGCACTGGTCCTGGGTCCCAGTCCTGCAGGCACTCCTTCTCTAGAAGTTATGGCACGGTCCTAGCTAGGGTTCTGGGGTCCTGGTTTCAGCACTGTGGTCCCTCCTTCTGCAGAGGTGGCAGGAGAGGGGGCTGAGCTGTCCTGGAGCCTCAGCAGAGGCTGGACAGGTGGACCACAGTGCCTCAACCTCCCACAGCCCCTCCCTGAGCCAGCCCCACCCCCACCAGTTGCGGGGGCAGGCCCAGTGCTAAGAAGCAGTGAGCTCAACTTCTGGTTGAGTCACACTCTCCCCTTCCCCCACCCCTGCTCAGCCAGAAACTCAGCTCACTGCTGGCGAGGTGGTGTGAGCCTCTCCCACCTCCACGGCAGGTGGGCAGTGAGGAGCAAGGGATCCTGGACTGTGAGAGTCCTGGACTGCGAGAAGGATGTCTGAGTTCCAGCCTAGGCCTGATCCCCAGGGAGTCCTGAATGGTGAGAGGGCACAGGCCAGGCTGAGGGGCCCCTGCTCTACCCTCCCGTCCCCCAGTGCACAAATTTTGTGCACTGGGCCTCTAGTAGTTTCATACACAGAAACTAAGCTATGATGCAGGAACAATGGAGAAATGTTGATCCTGCTACTTTGTTTTTTCATGTTATCCCCACAGTCAGTATTTTATATCTTAAGTGATATTATAGAGAAAATGTAAAAAAGATTGCTAGTATCTTCTCCCTAACATGTGAGAATGTTCTCATAACATCGATAAATTCCTCTTGGGGGCTGGAAGTAGCCGCTGGGATGAGCTGTCCCAGGTCAACAGCAGGAATGCAGCGCAGGAAGTGGTTACCAGCTCTGCCTTAGTCTCTAGGTGTCAGTCTTGTTTTGACTGCTAACACTCTGCTGAGTTCTTTCAGCTACAAAAGGAGGAAAACTTGGGCTGTTCTGCCACTGCTCCTGCGTGCAGATCCAGGACTCCTGAACTGATTGTTGGTGAAGATGCCATAGGCATATGTTCCTGATAACACTGTTCATTTGCTTCAGTCAACTGACTCCACCCAGAAATGAGAAGGGGGATGTGTTATCAAACCATTGATATTGGAGTGTCTGTTCTTTGAGGGCAAGACACTGGGTGAGTGTCTTCCCTGTGTGTGGTATGTATATATGTGTGGATTTGTGTTTGTTTACATGCACATGTATGAATGTGTGTGTCTGCATGTGTGTGTGTATGTGTGTGTGTGTGTGTGTGTGTGTGTGTGTGTGTGTGTGTGTAGGTCACAGAAAGCTGCTGGAAGGAAGCAGGTGCTGGGCCCAAGTGCCAAATGGCCCATAAGAGCAGGGTAAGGGCTTTTGGTTTTTGCATCTCTAAGCTGTGGTTCTCACTACTGTTGTTACAGTGCCAGCAACAAGGGATGGCCTCAAATAAGCTGCTTGGAGACCAAAGGGTGTTCTCTGCAGAGAAACTGCTGGTTGGCAAGGCAAGAAGAAAAGCTGTGAATCTTTCCCCCTTTTGGCAGTGGGCCTGGTGGTTACAAAGGGACAGGATTGATGCCCAAAGCGAACGGACTCAGGCGTGATTTTTGGGAGGACCCTTTCTGGCAGCTCTTCCCGGAGCTTAAGCCACAAGACTGAATAGATGACATAGACACTCAAGTCTCTTGTGTGAAAACAGGTCTACAGTTAATACATTCACAAATAAAATAAACATATTTATCAGATTGCTAGGAAAATGACATCCACATAGATGTTATTTTATTTTCTGATAAATGTGTAAAATATCCCGTGTGTGTTTTTTTAAACTTTAAGACATTATATGGCATTAACTCGAGACTGTAGATTTAGAAACCAGCTCATTTGAAATGTATTCTTTAGGCATTATTGTGAGGGATGTAAATGAAGATGCTTCTCAAGAAAGGGGGAGTATGGAAATGTGATTCCTAACATGCAGCTCTACATATTCACCTACCATCATGGGCTGAATTGTGTTTCCCCTCACTTTCCCCCCCGCATCCCTGCCCCCCAAATTCATATGCTGAAGTCCTAACACCTGCACCTTAGAAATTATTATATTTGGAGATAGGGTCTTTAAAGAGGTAATTAAGTTAAAATGAAGTTATTAGTGTGGTTCTTAATCCTATATGAGTGGTGTCCTTATAAGAAGAAGAAATTGCACACAGACACAGAGGGAAACCATGTGAGAAGACTGAGGAAAATACTGCTATTTACAGGCTAAGGAGAGAGCTCTCCGAAGAAGCTAATACTGCTGACACCTTGAACTGGGATTCTTAACCTTCAGAAGCTAGAGGGATAATATTTTGTGATCAGAAGGTAAAACTTTGGCGTATAAGATTTTTGAGCTGGAGCAGTACCAGGTGAAGAAAAGATGATGGCCAGAAGGAGGGATATTCAAGTAAAGTGTAGTTAAAAGTCATTGAAGCTTAAAAAAAAAGTCAGGGAAAAAGGCAAAAGTTTATCTTAATCACAATTTATCATGAAAAGCAAAACTAGGTGAGATCTCTGTGAAGAGTGAGCAGCCAGGGCTAGGGTGGCAGAAGATATGCTTAATGATGATTAATCATGAGACATTTTCCCCTTAGGAAAGAGTATTTGCTTGCTTATTTATTTTGGGGCAAGCTTATTTACATAGAGGGAGTAAGATAGTCTGGGTTTTTCCATTTCTAATGTCAAATAAATCCCTATTTGCTGAAGAAAAAGCAGCACAGATGTGATAGATGCTCTAAATAATGAACTCTCCCTCAATGCCACAAAATTGCAAATGAGTTGTGATATGCTCATGATTATTTCTTTAATGAAAATGTGACATTAAGCTATTCCCAGCAACATAGTAAACTTCTGTTTGCTGATACGCTGAGCCTTTCATTAACCTTTTCACACATGCCATAGGATCCATTTTCTGCTTATTAAAGCTTTATATTCTAATCCCTCATAAATGCTATAGGAGTATAAACAGACTTTGAGAGTTTTTTTTGTTTGTTTGTTTTCAGCACATCAGGGAAAAGGGTTGAAGGCTCTATATTCTAGTTCTGAAAGCACCAAAAACACTAAAAGCAAGATTGATGACTGTAACAAATTGAAATCTCAAATGACAGTTGTCATGGAAAGGTTAAAATCCCTGTGAAGGTCACTCAGTGAACTGCTAGTATCTAACTAGCACAGACATAGCCTTTATGTTTTATAATAGAGGCCTGGTGCACAAAATTTGTGTACTCAGGGTGTAGGTTCCTCAGCCCAGCCTGTGCCCTCTCGCAGTCCGGGAGCCCTTGGGGGATGTCCGAGCAGGCCTAAGCTGGCAGTTGGACATCCTTAACACTGCTGTGGAGGCAGGAGAGGCTCCCACCACCGCTGCTATGCTTGCCCGCATGAGCCTGGCTCAGGGTTTCAGGCTGAGCAGAGCTCCCTCCCCCTCCCTGTGGGAGTGCACTGACTAGCAGGGGCAGCTCCTGCATTGAGCATCTGCCCCCCTGGTGGTCACTGTGCATCATAGCAATGGGTCTTTCTGCCTTTTGGTTGGTTTGCCTATTAGCCTTTTATTATATAGGATTAGTTCTTGTTTTCTTGCTTTGAGAATGATGTTGACAGAGATGTACAAAAGAGGGCAGACAACTTGCAAAAAAAAATTGGTACAAGTTAAGAAAACTCCTTGAAGGTGATCTATTAGGTTCATAAGACTCAATTTCTCACTTTTACGTGATCTTTGAGGCATATCAGTTCTCAGGTTCTATCCTGTAAATTGTCCATAAAGAGCATTCCAAATTATTTGTGCTGCATTTTAGTTTTTATTACTGTGTCTTAAGCTGTGGCATAGAAAAAGCCACAGCAAATGTACCTGAGCGTGTCTTCTATCAACTCTTGAGACATCAGTATGGCCAGGGTTCTGTGAAACATGGATTTCTCAGGCTTAACTTTAAACACCCAGAATAGAGCTTGCTATTGTTTTCTTCTGCTTGGTTGCATGTTCTACATTGTCAGTGGTGCCACTGTCAGAAAGTGAACTGTGTTCATCTGAATCAAAGACTTCAAACAGTATGAGCAGAAGCAACACTGGAAAGCCACTGGAGTGCTACTAGACTGAGCCAGAAAGGAGTGCTGGGTGGCAAGCAGGACTCTTCAGCTCACTTGAGGGCTGCCAGAGGGACGGGTCAGCCCAGCATAGTCTCTGCAAGCTACCATATTTTTCTGTATATAAGATGCTATTTTTTTTTTCTAAAATCGTTAGGCTGAAAATCGAGGGGGCATCTTAGATATGGAAGTCAGCCATGGACGGAGCTGCATGGTGCATAGCTTCAAACAGCCTTCCTCTAATCACCAGCCTTATTGTTACTGATGTCAGCTAATGTGGTAATTGGAGATGGAGGTGAATGCACAGATGCAATAGGGATTGGAGCTTCCTGAGCCCATAAAAATGTCAAAAAATAAAATGATAAATACCAGTAAGCAATTGCCTTAGTCTGCAAAATTCAAACTGATTGTAATCAGCTATGCAAAAGAGCTTGGAAATAGAGCTGCAGAGAGACAATTTGGACCTCCTCCCACTGAGTGTATGATCAGACAGTGGAGAAAACAGGAAGAACAACTCCTTAAGATGCCAAAAAAGGAAAAGGCCTTAAGAGGAAAACCAGCAAAATGTTTAAAATATTGATTTCTTAATTTTGGGTTGGAAAAGTGGCGGCGGGGGGTGGGTGAGGGGTGTCCTTATACATAGAGGTGTCTTATATACGGAAAATACGGTAAGTAGAACTTCCTTCTACTCTTTCCTTCAAGGTACCTGAAAAGTCTTGGACCTTTTCAAGTGGATTCATATTCCTTATGTCTATTCCAATATCTCCTGAAGCTGGATCTTCTTCTCACCTCACCCAAGGCAGCCATTCAAGGTCAAAGCATATGGACCTGCTTTGTACCAATGACACCAGCTGTCTAACCTTGAGTACCTAATCTCTTTGTGGCCCACTCCCAGTCAAAACTTGGTTGTGAGAAATCATAACTATGAAGGAGTGTTTGTGGATGTGACAGTCTATGCACTTCTCCTAATATAAAAAGTGTTTCCCTCGGATGAAGAAAACCATCAGAGAATTGTCTTCCTTGATCTTACTGGCCCCTTGTCAAAGTACGTCAGCTAAATTGCACCTCAGTATCGGACTGCTCTTGGCTTGCAGTGCAGGTTTTCATCAGCAACAGCTGAGCATCTTTTGCTATTGATTTTTTTATTGGATGTGTTTGAAGGCATTGCCCATCACACCCCACAGGATCCCCACTAGGAGACCCCAAAGAGACATTGCTCTGTGATCTCAGTGCCAGGAGAAACCACGTTACTCCCAGGCAGTCAGTTTGTTTTCCTCTGGAAGATGTGATTCATCTTGTAACGTATTTTTCCCTGTTTACTTTAGCCATTAGAAAGTCAGAGATCAAAGTGGGACATAACTCTAAAAAGTATAATGCTAATTTTACCCTTAGCTTTATTATAATCCCATCCATTTTACCTTCTGTATCATCTCCTTCAAGGATCTTTATATCCCTTTGTGCTTGGTGTATTGAGAAGTATATGAAGTTTCTCTCTGAAGACATGATATACAGTCTTAAGGGTTTGCCAGTAAAATAATAAAGATATAGCTCCTGATGCTCAAAGAAAATAAAGTAAGGAGCCCACGACAAAGGAGCCCACGAGTGGAACAGGTTCAGTTCAAAGTACGCGTGTGTTGAAAAGAATGGCTGCCATGCAGCTTCATGTCGTTAATTTTAAGTCAAAAAGACCCTGCTAGAATCAGTGTCCCCCGGAGTGTGTTCTATAGGACATTAGTTCTTCAAGGATTCTATGTTCAAATACATTTGGGACACTCAAAGAATATACTTTACTTTTTTGAAACCTGAACTACAGGATTTCTAGAAGATCTTAACTTCATTGTGAATCTTCAGGAGGCAGACTATCTGGTTCAGAGTTTCTAAATTTATTTGACCATTTATTTTTCCTGGAGCATGTCCAAGAGCTAATCTTTTTTGAGAAATACTAGGATAGCATAATGCCATAATGATAATTATTATTATTAGAAAGGATGGTCTCTTTTTTCTTAAAGATGTAGGGTAAAGGCTTAGATATTTATTGCTAATAATCTTTTTTTTTAAATTTAAAGTGGCAATGCACTAAAAACAAAAGTTATAAAAACCTTTATAGGCCATGTGTGTTGTTCTTTGGATTTATTTTAGTGGAGTCATTTATATTTAGGTATTCTTTCTTAGTTCAGGGTTTAAAGTTCTTAACAATCGGATAAAGTGTGTTGAGGTGGAATCCTTGGCGACATGCTAATTTGATAACATAATTACGCTGCAGGAAAGCATAATAGAAAAGTAGTTGGAGTCTGGAATGAGACATAGTTTCCATTTCTGGCTCTATCATTTACTATATCTGTGACCTTGGGAAAGTTGCTTAAATTCTGTTAGCCTTGGTTTTTTTATCTGTAACATGGGTATCCTGATATACCTATCTCATAGACTTGCTTTGAGGACTAAATTAATTCTTGTGTATGTGTAGAGTGCTTAACACAGTAATTTTCATATAGTAAGTACCTAATAAATTGTAATTGTTTTAATTTTTGTTTATTCAGCAAACATTTAATTGAGCAACTGCCAGGTAATGGCTATTGCATTGTGTCTGTGGTTATAGATATGAATGAGTCATAGTTCCTGCCCTTCAAAAACATAGTCAAGTAGACAAATAACAGTAAAAAAATGTGTGAGGTGCAGTATGTATGGATTAATGATACCTATAAATGCAGAAAGAGTGGATTCATAGAAGATAAGGTTGCCAGTTCTTTAGGACAATATGGAAAGGTGGCTGACATGGGCACCCACAGTAGATGCTACATTATAGATGAGTTATAAAAGGTGATTCCACATTTGCCAGGGAGAGGACAGAGAGGCAGGGTGTGGGCAAGAGGGATTCCTGGATGACTTATGAGAATGAGCAGAGGAGACAGAGTAAATTCAGGAAGCTGCAGGTAGCTCAGAATAGCTGTGAATGCCACTGGCAGGGCAGACATGTGATGAGAAACCAGATGGCCAAGATCAGCAGTGAAGCATTCATTTGCAAGTCATATAGTAAGTAGTAGGTAGGCACTGAGGTGTTTCAGCAGCAGAGTGACCATTGATTTGTTTTAGACCAGTGCTACTCCATGTGTGGTCTGTGCATTTGTGCATTAGCATCAGGTGGGACTTCTATTAGAAATACAAAATCTCAGGCACCATCCACTGCTACTGAATCAGAGTCTCAGCAATCCATGTTTTGGCAAGCTCTAAATAATTTTTTGTAGCATTAAAGTTGGGGAAGCACTGTTTTAGACATATCACTCTGTGCTTTGCAGAGGATAGATTGGGCCCTCTCCAGGTAGAAGCAGGGAGACTGAAAGACCATTGTCCAGGTGGAGAATGATGGCAGGTTCTGAACTAAATCAGAAATGGAGGAAAAAAGAAGAAGAGACATCTAATAGAGTATTAATAAAGTTTACTTTATAGAATCTTAATTACTACCTGGATGCTTTGTTAGGAAAAGGGATGGTTCAGGAATAACTCATAGGTTTCTTACTTTATTAATAGACTGTGATGTTATACACTGAGATAGGGAATATATGAGGAGTATGAGTTTTGTTTTGTTTTTGGCAGTGAGAGTAATCTACACACCAGTCAAACTAAACCATTTGAAGTTCTCTAAACACACATGCTACCTAAACTTTAAGACCTCGTTGTTCCCTCACTAAGCACATTTTCTGCCTCATTCCCTTGCTCAGCTCTTTGCATCTAGAAAACTCCTATTGAGCCCTCAAGTCCCACCTCCAAAGTAATCTCCCTAGGAAAGTATTCCTTCTAAATGCTTTCTTAGGGTTCCTACATTAACTAAAATGAACTCTTTGTTTGTTTCCTTTGTATTTAGGTCCTGATGGTAAGGTCTATATCTGGTTAAACATTTTTTCCCCAGTCCCTGGTAGGAGACCAATAACTAATTATTGGATAAATTACAAAAGAATGATCTCAGGAAAAAGAGTTGTCAAAGGAGGACTCAGAAAGCATTGTATTAAATGTAGGCGTATAAGGAGGAAGTGATGGCAAGGAAATCAATGAAGGAAGTCTTAGAAGGGAGTTATCAGCAGTGTCAAAAGCTTCCAAGCAATCATGTAAGATAAAGAATGAAAATGTCTATAGGATTTGGTAATCAGGCAGTCGCTCCCTTAGCCAGGTGGGTTTGAGGGGTGAGCTCTCATAGTAGAAATCAGATTAAAGTGTTGTAAGAACAGCTGGCCCATAGTAGAAAGTATGGAAGAAGGAGACATGGGGGTCAAAGGAAGGCTCTTCGAAATGAAGAGGACTTAATAGATTTGATAGATATGTGCTATTGAATAGGGACTTGGTATAATTAGGAATCTACAGTAAAGACAGAGGGAGAAGAATGATAATAAGATTCCAGCTTAGAGGAAGAGATCAAGCTTCATGAAGGAAGATTAATCTTAAGTTGGAGGAGTGCCTGGAGGGGAATGGAGATGGGTTTGGGCATAGACAAGTTTATAGGGATGGGGAAGGAAGTTTTGGGAGTTGACAATTGATAGCTTAATTTTCTCATTGAAATAGGTAACAAGCTAGAAGTTCCTATTTATGAACGTGTATATGTGTGTGTGTGTCTGTGTGTGTGTCTGTGTGTGTTTAGGGAGTGGTTTGGACAGCCCTAGGGGATGTGCTCATGGAGAGGAATGAAGGTGCCAAGTGGTCATGTAAGACCTGACAGAGTGAGTGAACCAGAAACACATTATTTTTTTTTTTTAAGAAAAGGAAGTCCTATCATTTTAAGTTTGTTTATTTAGATGAGAAATTTTATTAAATATATAAGGAGTATTATAGGGTCACTATTGATTTATAATATTTTTTGCTTGAGAGACTATCACTGAGGAAAAATTCTTCTTAAAGGGATATTTGTCTGTTATTCAAAGAATGTTATTTGTCTCACCATCTAGATATTTATATACTATATAAATTACCTGAACATTTAATAACTGTGGGATCCATATGAACCTCCCACATTACAAAAGAGGGAAGAATCCAACCATGTTATTACTCTGGTTGAGTTCATATCCCTTAGTTAAATGCATGAGCAAACCATGCTGTGATGCCTTGAATAAACTATTAATCAGCATAAAAATATAAAAATCTGTACCTTAAAATCAAATCATGGTTTTGTGTCCCAAGTGGCTCTGTAATATTGCACATTCATATTTATTGAGTTCTTACATAATAACATATATCATGTTGTAAGCTTTCCTAGTATAACCTCATTTAAACTTCACAATAATTCCAGGAGGCAGGAAATATTTAACTCATGTTTTATAAATGAAAACCTGAGGCTTACAAAATAGGATCCTTGCTTCTCTATTAGCTTACTGTTCCAAGGAGAATATAAAAACCTCAGAGGGCCTGATGTTTAGTCAGTTTAGAATTCTATATTAGCTGAGACCAGTTTGGCTCAGTGGATAGAGCGTTAGCCTGCAGACTGAAGGGTCCCGGGTTCGATTCCAGCAAGGGCATGTACCTTGGCTGTGGGCACATCCCCAGTAGGGGGCGTGCAAGAGGCAGTTGATCGATGTTTCTGACTTTCTATTCCTCTCCCTTCTGCTCTGTAAGAAATCAATAAAATATATTAAAAAAAGAATTCTATATTAAAACTGCAATTTTACAACCTTTCTAATTTTATAACATCAAATAACCTAGGTAGGGAAGTCCAGGTAGCCTGGAGTAGTCATGATGAACAAATACAAGGCACACGTGCTTTCCCAGCTCCTTTGTTGCCCATTGCAGACATTAATAATCAATCACAGCATACTTTTCTTGGGGACAGACTTGGTCTCTACAACCCTCATGAGATAGTGATCCAGGCAACCCCACTAATTGATTTGTCATGCATAATATACCCATTATTTTTTGAATCACACCTGGTGGAAAGGAGAGTAAGTTCAGACTCCCTGAGACGCAGGCAACATGGAATAAGATGTACAAGGGCTTCATTGGGGGAAATGCTTGTGAAGATTAAGGGGAAACAAAAAGGGGAGCAGCTGTAGACAAGGAGGGTCTTCAGATCACAATGCAGGTTTGACACCTGTGAAAGGACAGAAGTAAGGATTGGATAGGTAGGAATTCTGACTATAGCACAGTTCTGAGAAAGTCTCAGCCAGGATGATGGGGTTCCTGAGTAAAGGTGTCTTTTAGAGGAATCCCCCTATGGGTAGGAATGGCCTGACTCTCATTCCTGGCTCCATGTAGTGCTTGGTCACTGGCTGTGAGCAGTCTTGGGGAAGCATGGCCTTGGAGCTGGAAGTCAGCCCACAGGAACACAAGTCAACTAAATCTTTAATGACAATCTGAGTGCATACTTTCATTATAGCCATGACAAGTATCCCTGGAAATATCTTACCTGATTCCTCGAGATCAGCTAGGAACTCTGATTTCTCTACTAATGCTGGCAATTCACAAAGCCCCTGAAAATTTCCCAGCAGCTAGATTAGAGCTCCATTTCTTTTTCCTGGAGTCGTGGCTCATCTTGAGTCTTAAGCAGTTGTATGTGGAAGAAGTTCCTGTGTATTTGTGGAGCCTCTGGCTACTCCCCTTACCATCAAATCCTGAAGAAGAAGAGGATGTGGCAGCCACCATATTTTTCATGTACCAACTGATCCCTGGTCTTATCACTTAATTCAGTGGGAAATTATGTTTCACTTCCCCTTAGCAAAAGCCATCCTTTTTGTTATAGGATTATAAAACAATAATATATGATTTATAAAGTATTATAAAACATTGGTATCTTCAAGGAATATGCTTAAGATAACCAAATATTTTCTGAAATTACAAATATAGAAATGTTTATCTAGCTCACTGGCTTCCTCCCAAATTATATTTTCACTGGAAGACATATACATTTATCGTTCTCATGTGGTGGACATTTTTTTTCCATTAACTGCCACTTCAAGAGTTAAATAAGTAGCACCTCAGCAAAGTAGCTTGGCTGATAACTAAGTTTATTTATTATCTAAGTTATTTAGTCATGCACACTAGTCTTAGAGCATGTGGGACTAAAGGTGTACTTCTGTATGATTACATATTACTATACTGTAACAATGACATCATCACAGCTACTACCTACCATTTATTGTTTGTCCCTTGCCAAGGCACTGAATTTGAAATACATTAATATCAGACATTTATAACAACCCTGTGGGATAGGTGGTACTACCCCTTTAAAAAAAAGGATCAGAGAATTTAATGTGGTTACCAAAGTCAAACACTGAGTGGCAGAAGGAAGATTTAAAGCCACACTCACTTTGGCTCCAAATTCTAAGCTCTTAATTACTATTTTGGGCTACTCACAATGAGTCAGAAGCTGTGGGTCAAATACATTTATTTTATTTTTTAAATCCTCACCCAAGGTTATTTTTTCCATTGATTTTTTACGAAGAGTGGAAAAGAGGGTTAGAGAGCGAGATAGAGAAACATCAATGTGAGAGAAACACATCCATTGGTTGCCTCCCACATGTGTCGTACCAAGTACATGCCCTTGACAAGAGTCAAACCCACAACCCTTTAGTTCCCGGGCTAACACTCAAACCACTGAGCAAAACTGTGCATGGCTCAAATCAGTTTATAACAGGGGACTGCTACATATAATACTATTAGGTGCCTGGTATATGGAATTCGTGCACTAGGGGTAGGTGATCCCTCAGCCCAACCTGCCCCCTCAATGGCTGGCTCTGCCCCGGCTGCCTCGGCCCCATCCCCTGGCCCTGGCCCTGGCCCTGGCCCTGGCCTTAGCCCTGGTGGCAACTGCCCAGCCCTGGAGGCACCCTGCACTGGCAACCTCTTACACACTGCCTTGGCCCTGAACCCCCCTCCTCTCCTTCCCTGCCTCATGCCGCTCGGCCCCGCCCCTCATACCACTTGGCCCTGTCCCCACTCCTGATTGGTTTGTAGCATAGTGAAGGTATGGTCAAATTTGCATGTTTCTCTTTTATTATATAGGATACCTCTTTCTCCCCCAATTTGATCAGATTTGCCTTTAGGGCTGGATGCATAAATCATTAGATAAAAAACCTTACCTAAATATATTAATCATGCCCACACATTAGGGCTAGCTTCAGAAAAAGGAGTTTTTATATAAGGATTTTTATAATGTAATTTAAAAATAGATAACAATTTCTCTGTTTCTCTCTTCTCAAAGTTACGCGGAGGCCCTGGATGGTGTTATAAGTAATAGATGAGCATAGGCCATGCCAAGCTTATTCTTAGTTCCTAGCACTGTGCCTGGGACATAAAGGAAGCTCTAAGCTCTATGAACATTGCATGAAGGATTGCTGGCATATTTGACTGCTGAGAAACTGTGATATTCATTAAATAGAAAATCACAGGCAGGAAAAGAATATTGTAAGTTCACTTAAGTTAAGATGGAATAATATCTAGAATCTTGTGTGTCCCAGGACTGGTTAGTAATCTACTCTTCTTTGAGGTTGAGGGTGGTTCTTTGTAGATCTGATTTTTTCCAAAGGACACAAAATGGGGCAATTGGCTTAGCCATTGAGAAGAGAAAATGAAAAGGAACATCTGACCGCTGTTTTTATTTTAAATGCCTTATTATAGGTCCTGGGGAAATGTGTGCAGTAGATGAAAACAGCCAGGTGTTTGGAGAACAGCCCTCTGGGGCCAGCTGGGAGAGGGCAGCTGGTCATCAGAATAGATGGAGAAAAAAAAACATCTGAAAGATGAAGAATTAGCCCAAGAGGGGGTACCCAATGTGAGGGAGGTTATGGAAAGACTATAAATTATGTGGACGGGAAAGGATAGAAGGAGCACATTTTAGAAGGTGCTAGTGTCCAATAAAAGGTCTCTAATTAGCAGAGGCAGATGTCCAGCTAGAAGTCAGTTGTCCTCTCAGACATTGGTGGGTGAGGAGATATGCACAGCATTCAGGAGGGGGAGAGCCTCACTTCAGTGCACGCCCTGATGACCTTGAGCACCTCCAGCAAAGGAACCACCAATCTCAGGGCTCTAAATTACAAGGCGAGTCTTTCTAGATGGGAGGAAGGAAAACAACCCAAATTTGGACAAATACCATGTAATTATTAATGGTTTTATGGGAGAGTAATCCAAAATATGTCTTGGATTTTGAACTTCTTGTCCCGTAAAATGATGGACTATATTTATAAGGGAGAAATACATGGTATTGCTGCAGTCTCCATACTCTCTCCCCCCCCTCCCCTCGGACTCCATTTATATTTCCAAGGCAACAACATACCATAAATAACAGCTACCAGTGCTTGGCACTTGTTACATATAGGCACTAGACTAAATTTTTTACATAAATTAACTTGTTTATCCTCACAATATCCCTCTGAGGTGACACTTTTATTATCCCTATTTTACAGGTGAGGAAACTGGGTCACAGAGAGAGGACTGATAAAAGAAATAAGAGCATCTAACACCCAATAGGGTAAGAAAACATAGTCCCACCCTTGTTAAAACAAACTGCTGGTTACAATGACTAAGAGCTAGAGAGGGGAGATAGAAGGACAGATAGGAGGAGAAATGGACAAGAAACTAGGCTAGCAGAGTAACATTTTTAAAAAAATATATTTTATTGATTTTTTACAGAGAGGAAGGAAGAGGGATAGGAAGTTAGAAACATCGATGAGAGAGAAACATCAATCAGCTGCCTCCTGCACACCCCCCACCAGGGATATGCCCACAATCAAGGTACATGCCCTTGACCAGAATCGAACCTGGGACCTCTCAGTCCACAGGCTGATGCTCTATCCACTGAGCCAAACCGGTTTTGGCTAGAGGGGTAACCTTTTATTTGGGGGATAGAGGTGGAGGCTGGGGACTAGTCTTAAAAGAAGAAAGGTATATAGTAGGCCTAAATTCTATAATATTAGACCAATGTTTACATGTTAAAGGGACTTCAGAGCTAGAGCACAATCTCTAAATTTTGAAAATAAAACACATTTTGTCTATATCCTCAAGTCAGCCTAATGATGACAAACCTTGAAAAAACACTGGGAATAGAAGGAAGCAAAAGAGAGGGGGATGAGCCCCGACCAGGTGGTTCAGTTGGTTGGAATGTTGTCCTGTATACCGAAAGGTTGTAGTTCAATTCCCAGTCAGGGCACATACCTAGGTTGTGGTTTGATCCCCTGTCAGGGTGCAGACAGGAGGCAACAGATAATGTTTCTCTCTCACATAGATGTTTCTCTTTTCTCTCTTCTTCTCTCCTAAAAATCAATAATAAGAAAACACACACATATTCTCTTGTGGATTAAAAAAAAAAGAGGGTGGAGATGGCTGGCCAGGTGTGGCTCAGTGATTGAGCATTGACCCATGAACCAGAAGGTCATAGTTCGATTCCCAGTAAGGGCATATGCCTTAGTTGAGGGCTCAGTCCCTAGTGTGGGATTTGTAGGAGGCAGCTGATCAATGATTCTCTTTCATCATTTATGTTTCTATCTATCCCTCTTCCTTCCTCTCTGAAATTAATTAAAAATACATTTTTTAAAAAAGGGGCAGGGGAGAACTGCACATGAGGAGGCACCAGAGGACTCAGAATGTGCTGTTGATAGTATGATGATAACCATCTGTCATAGTCTATAAACCCTCAGGGCTTTGGCTCCCAAACCCCCAAACTCTCATGTTTTCTCTGGGGTCCTCAGAGAGAAATTAGCCGGGCTCCCACTCCTGTGGCACAGCAGTCTGTGTTACACATATATTTAAATTGAGACTGTCTTCCAAGAGAAGCTGTTATTCATTTATGCATGTGTAATCTCCAACCATTAGAGGGCCAAGGCCATTCTTAGCCAGTGTCTTCAGTTGATCATGCCCTTTCCTGTCTCCCACCTGTTGCTGCCTTCAAAGCAGGTACCTATATCCTGAATCCAATAGCTGAGTCAATGTATAAGCCTATGTCTGCCTCATGATTCTCAACTTGTCACAGCAAGAGACAGTGTTGCTAGGAACTGGGCCAGGGAAATACAAAGACATTTTTAACCAGGCAAAAATATGCAAATAAACTGCTTTGAAAGGAGGTGGTGTGTGTGTGTGTGGGGGGGGGGGGGGGGGCGCGGAGGGAATCCAGAATCATAGCTTCTGAGCTGGAGCAGAGAGAACCAAGGAATTAATCTGATTGTCTGTGATTCAGAAGTATCAGCATAGAGACTCCCTTGCTATCAGTGTCCTTGTGGAGTCTGAGAACTGAAAGAAAACATGGGTACTCCAAACTTTATCAAGTTGGGGTCCTCAAACTACGAGATTGGGTTAAAATTTTGCTTCTCTCATTTCATAAGATGCCTGAAGTTGCTTATTTGAAGTTTTCCCATAGCAAATATGGAAGGGGTTGGGTTTCCTTCTAATTTCCTCTCTGCTCTGTCGTGACTTTTGGAGTGCCCAGTTCCTGGCCATACTGCCCTTCATCTACTGCAGTCAGAAGAAAATTCCCTCCCTGCCTCTTTTTCTGTATCTCAAAGGCTACTATCTCTTCTGTGAGGAATCGCTTAACGTTGTGGGTATGAGATAGGTGCAGACAGTAAACTTCCTGAAAGGAGGGAGGACCAGGAAAACCCCCCCAGTTGTCTCAATTGGAAATCGTAGTAGAACTGGGGCAGGCAGAGAGAGTGTGTGTGTGTGTGTGTGTGTGTGTGCGTGCGCACACACACACACATGTCAAATTGATTGCTGGCAAGAACTATCTTGTCAATTTATCAGGTAAATTTTTAGGATTAGCTGATTTACAGACCTCTATTTAGGTCTGTTTGTTTTCTCAGTGTACTGTTAGACATAGCACTCTCTATATGACTGTACATTGTCATTATCCAGGAAGCTTTAAGACATCCTACATGAGACTCAGATTCAATAGTCCTGTGCATCAGGACATTAAGAGCTCTCCAGGTGATTCTAATTTGCAAACAAGGCTCACCACCAAAGGGTAGCATTACAAGCTGAAGAGAAGCCTAAGGATTCCTCAGGCTCTTGAGCCAGATGAAAGGACCTGTTATAGTGACACCATTAGTTAAAGGGAGGAAGACACTGAAAATCAATATCTAAATGCAAGTCTTTCTGTTTACAAAACAGCAGTACTATCAGCCATAAGTCCACATGGGAGGCCATAGAAAAACTGACTCACTTCCAAGTTTTATTGTTGTCAATCCATTTATATCCAGGTTCCCCTCTCTTACACACTAAGAGGTGCTCAGGAAGTCTGGAGGCCACGTACAGCTTTATTAGCAACATGATTCTCCCTGGAGTTCGAGTAACAGAGCAATCTCTGCAGATAAAGCCCACTGCTGTCAGTGCACATCAAGACAGACACCAAATCAAGTTGTTCATCCCTGATCTCCAGATGAATAGACTGTGGACCCAGAAAATTATGCCGCTGGGTCTCTGAAAAGAGAATGTCAGGATTGTATTGTCTTTCTGCATCTTGACACCCAGACAGCTTTCAAGACTTGACTTGATTTTAGTCAAGGAATTCCTATCCTTATAATTCTATCGAATACCATCAGTGATAGCATGCTACATTTAGTGAGCACTGCTATGTACCAGGCATTCTGTGAAGGGCTTTATATGGATCTTCTCATTCCATCCTCACATCCTCTACAGGAAGTAGATGCTGTTTTCCCTCACTTAACAGGTGAAGAAATTGAAATTGAACATGACCGAATAATGTGGTCATTATCTTGAAGCTAATAAATGATAGAGCAAGGATTTAAACCTAGAATTGTGACTTCACAATCTAAGCTTTTATCACTGAGTTCCTGCCCTTTGTCTATAGATTTCCAGGGTAAAACAACTCCATTTTGCTTGTT
This sequence comes from Antrozous pallidus, assembly GCA_027563665.1. Lineage (NCBI taxonomy): Eukaryota > Metazoa > Chordata > Mammalia > Chiroptera > Vespertilionidae > Antrozous > Antrozous pallidus. The sequence goes on from CM050511.1 coordinate 69,369,594, forward strand.
TTTCAGTCTGTGAGTGTATCCTTGCCTAGAATCAGAACCCTAGTAATTTTCATAATGAGTATTATTTTTGTTGTTGTTGATTTATCTAAAACGAATCTTCTTCTAAGAGGTTGCTAAGGCATACATGAACTTCAAACACGAGCTGACTTGGTCATTTGGGATTGAGATGTTTCTTTATGCAATGTGATTAGTCACAGGAAGGAAGCACCAACGATAAAAATCTGAGTAAGAGATGCTGAGCATGCTCCCGGTGCTGCTATTTTGTCAACACTGAAATTTCATACTTTATACTGTTCATTTTCTATTTTAACTAATGGTTGGTGTAACATTTTGCTCAGTCTGCTAGAGATACTTGAAAATCTTCCCAAAGCTATCATTAATGAGTAATAAGATGGAGCCAGCCAGGATTTCTCTGCCTTGCAGCACAGGGATGCATTGATGAAGTTGTGAAGCATGATGACAGCTGAGTTGTTATAATGCTACTATGTTACTACAAAGTAATAAACAGAGGATGGCAGATGAAGGTTTGGATCACCTGCATTTGAACGTGTGTCTAGAGAAGGATCTCCGTGTACGTGTCTCCTGCTAACTTGTATCCTGCCTCTGAGAAGTCATCATTGGAATGCCAGGCTTGGGCTTAGCTCCTATCTGAGCTTGTCCTGCTCTAGATGGGATGACTCTCTGACAGGGATGTTCTAGCTGTTCCACAGAATGTTGAGGGTTCTGCCTGGGGCTCTCACTGAACTCACAATGTCAGTGGGTGAAACCCGCCCATGTGGATTTATGGAAACTCTAGCACTTTTAAAATCAGTTGACACTTTTTAGAGTTCACTGAGTCCAGAAAGCCTAGAATAGTAAATCTCAAGATCAATTTATTTTCTTTAATAGTTTTTACTAGAGGCCTGGTGCATGAAATTTATGCACAGGGGGACAGGGGATGTCTCTAAGGCAGCCTGCACACTCTGAAATCTGGGACCCTTTGAGAGATGTCCGGCTGCCTGTTTAGGCTCAATCTCGGTAGGATTGGGCCTAGATGGGCAGTCAGATATCCTTCTCACAATCCAGGACTGCTAGCTCCAAACTGCTCACCTGCCTGCCTCCCTGATTGCCCCTAACAGCTTCTGCCTGCCAGCCTGATCACCCCCTAACCACTATCCTGCCAGCCTAATTGATGTCTAACTGTTCCCCTGCCAGCCTGTTTGCTCCCAACTTCCCTCTTCTGCTGGCTGGTCACCCCTAAATGCCCTCCCCTGCAGGCCTGATGGCCCACAACTGCACTCCCTTGCAGGCCTGGAATCTTCCAATGGCCCTTCCCTGATGGCCATCTTGTGGTGGCCATCTTGTGTTCACTTGGGGGCAGGATCTTTGACCACATGGAGGCAGCCCTCTTGTGTGTTCGAGTGATGGTCAATCTGCATATTACTCTTTTATTAGATAGGATAGAGGCCTGGTGCATGGTGGTGGGGGGTGCAGCTGGCTTGCCCTGAAGGGTGTCCTGGATCAGGGTAGGGGTTCCCTTGGGGTGTGGGGTGGCCTGGGTGAGGGGCCTATGGTGATTTTCAGGCCAGCAACACCCCCCAGTGACCCAAGTGGAAGCCCTGGGATATGGGATTAATTTATGTTCTACAATTGAAACTTTGTAGCCTGCAGTGGAGCCAAGCCTTCTGCTTGCCCCATGGCAACAGCCATTTCTGTTTAGGTTTGTTTAAATTCTATAATTGAAACTTTGTAGCCTAGAGTGGAGGCCTAAGTGCTAGGGCTGCAGAATTATATCGCCCGGGCAACCCCAGCCTCTTCTCTCTCCAGCTCCGTGACTGCCACCATTTCTGGTGGGATTATATATCTTCTATAATTGGAACTTTGTAACATTGAGTGGAGGCCTAGGCCAGCAAGGGCAGGCAGAAAGCTTGGCTTCCTCCATTGCTGGGGAAACCCAAGCCTCCATCCTGCTCTCAGTGGCTGCAGCCATCTTGGTTGAGGTTTATTTGCATAATTTACTCCTGATTGGCTGATGGGCATGGCTGTGGGTGTGGCTTGATTGGAGGTACTGTCAATTTGCATATTACTCTTTTATTAGATAGGAGGATTCCTCTGAGGCCAAGACTGAATTTTTTGCTTCACCAAATAAAGCATCATGTCTTTTCATGCTGTGGGCTCCTCTACCTTCTGGGCTAAAGGACAGAACAGAGTTGAGAAAGTGATGAGAAAAGGTGATGACCCTCCTCATTCACCGGCAGAGTGGCCTGTGCATTGCTGTCTTTGATCTCAGGGGAAGATGCACCTGGCAGAACGTTAGAGACGTCCTTTGATTGGCAGACCAGGTTTTGCTTCCTTTTGATTATAATATATATTATAATTTATATCATTATATACATGTAATGATATATGCAATAATGCAAGCTTTTACTAAAATGAAATTTGGAAATAATGCAAATATATCTATACAACCTAGAGAGGTTACAGTGATTAGAAAGACACTGTGGGATTCACAAGGGCGCTCCACAGCTCTCTTGCCTTCCAAGCCCACAGCACGATTGCACTTTCCCATCATCCCCTTGATCTGTGTGAGACCTTTAGACTGCTTTGGTCAACCAGGTGTGCATGGAGGGAAAGCACATCATCCTGGGAAGAAACTTTAAAGCTGGTGTGTGCTTTGCAAGGTTCACCTTTCCTGCCAGCACAGTGGGTACTGCTTCAGCAGCCCAATCCCTGATGAAATCTTATGGACCCAGTACAGACATGTAGACAGAACAAGAAACAGTCTTTACATTTAAAGATACTGAATTTTGGGGTTATTTGGATTGAAAACATAGAAAAAATAGATAAGAAAATCATGTTAAAGCTGCTATTTTGAGAGGTAGTAGAAATGTGACAAAAGGAAATTATTCTAAAGGAAAGGACTCAAAACTTGTTTGTTTGTCTTAACCTTAGGAACTGCTGGCCAGCAAATGTAGGAAAGGACTGGAAAGATATTAAATTGCCCAGGCCAATCCCTATAAAGCCTCTAGTTTGTAAATTATAATAAAATATATACGACATAGAATTTGCCATTTTAACTATTTTTATGTGTACAATTCAATGACATTAAGTATATTCACATTGTTGTGCAACCATCCTCACTATTCTCCATAACTTTTTCATCATCCCAAACTGAAACTTTGTTCCCATTGGCGAATAATTCCCCATTACCCCTTCCTTAACTCCTGGCAACCACCATTTACTTTCTGTCTCTATGAATTTTCCTACCTCATATAAGTGATATTATATAGTATTTTCCCATTTATATGTGGATTATTTAAAGCACCCCCCTTTTTATTTTTAATCTCCACCTGAGGATATGCTTATTGATTTTGGAGAGAAAAAGAGAGAGCAAGAGAATGAGAGAGAAACATTGATGTGAGAGAGAAATATCTATTCTTGCCTTCTGAATGCACCGTGACCTGGGATCAAACTCGTAACCTCTTTGGTGTGCAGGATGATACCCCAACCAATTGAGCACCTGCTCAGGGCAAGCCTTCCCCCTCCTTTTAATAAAAAAATTACATTCCAGCTTTTGCTGCTAACCCAAACCTCTCTGGCAATTCCTAAGACAGTATTTGCTCAAAGAAGAGAGAGGGACAGTAAGAATCTGTCCCAATCACTAACTCTGGTGCCTCTGGCAGTGGGTCGATGTGGCGGCATGCTTTCCAGGCCAGAGGTCAGCAGCCTTTCCAAACTGGAATGCCAGAGTTCCAGCCCTGTACTTCCCCTGGGTCAGGGGGTCAGGGATGGTTTTAACCTCCCCCCCCCCTCCCCAGTGACCAAGTTCTGCCTCCTGCTGATGCAGGGAAAGACAGATGCTGTTTCCTGCAAATAGAATGGAGTAACAGCTTTGATTTGTTTCTGTTGTAGAGTAAAGGTTGAGCTAATGACAGCAGGTGGTTCTAGCTCTCGGAAGTTAGCTGTGACAATGGTGACAGGTCCCAATCACATTGGAATCCATCTTCTGAAACATCAAAGAAGGAGGAAGCTTCTTTATCATACTTTTTACTTGAATAAAAGGAAGTTGACAGAAGTTGTCTGGGGAAGTTATTACTCTTTCTGGTAACTGCTTTTCTCCTTCTCTCTCCAGTTATACTTGTTAGACATGAGTGGATAGTCTAAGGTAGACATCAAAGGGGTGCGGGATGGCAGTGGGAGTAAGGTCAGAGAACTCCAAGTTGGAGGATGTAGAATCATTTTTATTGATGTGGTCCCCAGAGCTTCTGTTCAGGGAGGTGGGGCAGCCTTGGAGGTCATGGGTAAGCCATCAAGATCACCTCTGGAATCTAGCTTCTGCATGCTCCATTAGAGGGCCACCAGGACAGATTGGTGAAATCCTTGTGCTCTGGTGATTTTGAAGTTTTTGTTTGGAAATTAGCAGATTCAGAGGTTCACATTTTAAAAATGATGTTAGGAAATTTCAATAATTGCCTTAGAGTTAATAAAACTGTGCTCTGGCGTATGTATTTGCTCAGTAGGTATCTCTATGTGTCAGGCATTTAACTGGGTGCCGAGGATATAAGAGAAGCAGAAAAAGACATGGTTTCCTCCTTCATGGAGCTCCCAGTCTAGGAAGCAGACAGATATCAATCAGTGAATAAGTCATTTGCCTAGCCAGCATGGCTCAGTGGTTGGGTGTTCACCTGTGGACCAAGAGGTCACGGTTCAATTCTCAGTCAGGGCACAGGCCAGGCTCGATCCCCAGTGTGGGGCATAGTCCAGGAAGCTAATTAGACACAAATCATGTAAACGAAATGTCAAATCATAACTCTAATGGGAGCTAGAAAAAAGATCTGTTCTGTTCCACATGGGTCTGTGATCCAAGTTTAAGGCAGCCAGAGAAACTGGTTTGGAGATCGAGGGACAGAAGAGCTTTACCAGGTGAAAGGGAACAAAAACGCATTCCAGGTGAAGGGAATGGCATGTCTGAGGGCCTTGTGGGAAGGAATTTGGCAAGAATGATGATGACTGAGGCCGTTTGTGGTTGGAGTTGGGAAAGAAGGATCGGTGGACAAGTGAAGGTTGGAGGGGAAGGTGGGAGCCAGTCAGGAATGGCATGCTCATAAAAGCGAGAGGAGTCTAGCTTGTGTTCCATGTTCCAGTGGCTAAGAGCATGGATTCTGGAGCCACACTGCCGGGCTGGATCCCTGCTCTTCCACTTTCAAGCTTTGTGACCATAGCAAATTACTTAACCTCTGTGTGCCTCTGTTTCCTAAAATGTTGAATATAATAGTGCCTACCTCATAACTCGTTAGAAAAATTAAATGAGTTTGTACATGTAAAGTTGTTTAGAATAATGTCAAGCACTAATTATAAGTGCCACATAAATAAGATCTATTATTATTATTACCCTATATGGTAAAGAATATCACTATTCCTCAGATATTCCCTAATCAGTTTGTGAATAAGAAATCCACATCAAATTATATACAGAATACGTAAATATTTGCATCACAAACAGAAAAAGAAAACTAAAACAAATTGTAGGTCTCTTCAATGCCCATTCAGAATACGGAAAATGCATTTGGCAAGTAAATTATCTTGGGAAAATGTTCTTTCAAAGGTGAGGGAATTTAATTGCCCTCTTCTTTGCCCAATGTGTACTGAGATTTTCCATACTGATGCAAGTGATGCTGGGAACTAACTAAGGGCAGAACTTACTTCAAATCCTTTAATCATTTTATCATTGATGTAATTGAGCAATGTTAGAATAGTAGAGCCAGAAGCAACCTTAGAGATCAAGTCGTCATTTGTTCTGATTTAATTGGCTGTTGGTTTCTGTATGAAGTGATCACATTAGAAAAAAGAGCTGCTAGTTTAAGTCTTTAATAGACAAGTAATTAAATTAACCAAGGTGCTTCCATGCAAATCATCAATCATTTGCAGTGCCTCCTTTGGAAGGTGGTAATGCAGTTTTGCTGAACTTAAAAAAAATTTTTTTTAAATAAAAATAGTAAGCAGCCTTATTTGGTACCTATAGGTTTGGTAACATTGTGAATCACCAGGCCCTTTATGTGGACAGCATTATATATTTTTTTCCTTTTTTAAATTTTTTTTAATCTTTATTGTTCAGTTTATTAATGACATTGTTCCCCCTTTTTTTTCACCCTATAGTTCCCCTCCACCTGGTACCCATCCCACCCTCTGCTCTCACCCCCCTCCACTGTCCTCTCCCATAGTTGCATGATTTTTGTCCAGTCTCTTGCTGCACTTCCCACACCCCCTTTCTCCCCAAGAATTGTCGGTCCATTCCCTCTCTATGTCTGGGATTCTGTTACATTCACCAGTTTATCCTGTTCATCAGCTTATTAATTCACTTGATTTTTAGATTCATTTGTTGATAGATGTGTATTTGTTCTTCCTAATTTATACTTTTATCTTTTTCTTCTTCCTCTTCTTAAAGAATATCTTTCAGCATTTCATATAATATTGGTTTGGTGGTGATGAACTCCTTTAGCTTTTTCTTATCTGTGAAGCACTTTATCTGACCTTCAATTCTGCATGATAGCTTTGCTGGATAGAGTAATCTTGGTTGTAGATTCTTGCTGTTCATCACTTTGAATATTTCTTGCCATTCCCGTCTGGCCTGCATCGTTTCTGTTGAGAAATCCGCTGACAATCGTATGGGTGCTCCCTTATAGGTAACCATCTGTTTTTCTCTTGCTGCTTTTAATATTCTCTCTTTATCTTTTGCTCTTGGCATTTTAATTATGATGTGCCTTGGTATGGTCCTCTTAGGGTTCCTATATATTGGGGTTCGGTGCACTTCTTGGACTCCTAAGTCAATTTCTTTCACCAGGTGTGGGAAGTTTTAGGTCACTATTTCTTCAAATAGGTTTTCATTATCTTGCTCTCTCTTTTTCTGGCACCCCTATAATTCAGATGTTGGTATGTTTGAGGTTGTCCCAGAGACCCCTTACACTATCTTCAATTTTTTGGATTCTTTTGGTTTCTTGCTTTTCCAGCTGAGTGGATTTTCCCTCTTTGTATTTCAAATCTTTAACTTGGTTCTTGGGGTGCTCTAGAGCACTTTTAGGTCTTTGTATAATATTTTTTATTTCAGTCAGTGTATGCTTAATTTCTGGTTGGTCCTTTTTCATATCCTTGAGAGTCTCCTTTATATCCTTGAGGGTCTTCTTCATTTCCTTATAGGACTCATTCATTTCCTTTGTGGTCTTGCTTAATTCCTTATAGGCCTCAACCTTTTGTTGGAGCCTCTATAACCATGGTTTTGAATTCCATGTCCAGTTGATTTTTTTCCTCCATTTCTTTCACATCTGATTTCTTTCCATGTCTCTGCATGGTGGCTGCTTCCCTGAGTTGGTCAATTAGCTTTGTGTGGTAGACTTCCTATTAGGGACAGTGGCTCAGCCTCCCCAGTTACCTGAGGTAGATATGGGTTGCACAGTCTTGCTGAAGTTAAGCTCAGGTTAATCGTTGTTAGCACTTGGAGGGGTTGACCTCTAGGCCAATTGTCTGTGAAGTTCAGCTGTGCTCAGGTTGGATGGGCGGAGTCTCCGGGCCAAGCAGACAGCGTTAGCTCCGCCCTATGCGGCCCCAGTGACTCTGTGTTGGTGGCAATGGCTGCCAGCACCTCTGAGAGAGAGCTACTGCCAAGCTCCACCAGCTGTCGGGGAATTCAGACTCTCCCCAAATGAGTCTGCACGCCCAATGTCTCACCCAGGGTCGTAAAACAAAGCAGTCTGACGGTTTCCCGAATGAGAGGGCAAGTGGCAGAGAGCTCTCTGCATGGTCACGCAGCTGAGCTGTTCGCACAAGCTGCCTACTCCACAAGCTGGGAGTCCCCTGCAGCACTTGAGCTTCGGCGTGCCCTCCCACTGTCCAGTTTTCACCCTGTATGATAGTGGGTTCCCTGGACTTCACCCAGAGTTGGAGAATCAGTCCAGTGGGACGTCTTTGTCTGCCCATTCCAGAAAACTGGTCGGTTTTCAGCCGCCCGCCCTCTCCTCTGGCGCGCGCTCCAAACCTCTCTCTGCGCGAATCTTTCAACACTGTCTGCTGCTGCTCCTCCGAGTCACAGTGTCTTATTTTCACTTTTATTTGTGAAATTTTCACTCGGCCAGCTTTCTGGTGATTCTGGAAGGTGTTTGTTCTTTCGTTAAGTTGTAGTATTAAAATTGCTGAGCATGACGGCAAGATAGGTGTTTTACCTATGCCGCCATCTTGGTTCCCCCCCGCTCTGGACAGCACTATATATTAAACAAACTTTTATGAAATGATCACTGTGTATGAGGCCTTGTGATGGATACTTTTATATGATACCTCATTTAATTCTCAGAGTAATTATGTGAAGTCCTGGGTTCATTGGCCTTTGGATCTGGTCTCTCCCTTCTTCTGCTCTGCTCTGTACTGCAGGAGACTGACTTTCCTAGCCTCTCCTGCCCACTGGTTCCTGGTTGGGTTTGGGCATTGGCAGACACTGGTGGAGATGTAGGTTGGGATATAGAGAGAAGCCAGGGTATTCTATGTGTGTGTGTGTGTGTGTGTGTGTGTGTGTGTGTGTGTGTTTGTGTGTGTGTCTCCTCCCCCTCCCCCTGCCTCCAGCTCACATGGGACTGGCAGGGGAACTTCCACTTGGTGACTCCATCCTAGGCTCCAATTGTTTCCTCTCTCAGTCTCCCCAACCAGTGGATGGTAGAACTTCCTGCTCTGTTCATCTGTAGAATTACCCCATTGTCTGCTGCTTGGCTTACAGTCCCATCACCTGTATAACCAGCTCCCTCCATTAAATTCCCTCTATTAAAAATATGTTAAATAATATCTGTTTTCTTATTTAGGCCCTAACACATATATTAAAAAAAAAAAACCCACAATTATACCTGTTTTTTTTTTTTAACATATGAGGAACCTAAGGACCATCAAGACCATATACATATTGTGATATATATATATATATATATATATATATATATATATATTCACTAATAAAAGAGAAACATGCAAATTAACCATCACTCCACTACACCCACCAGCCAATTAGGAGGAAATATACAAACTAGAAGGCCAATATGGCAGCCGCCCAGTTGCTCCAGGTGTGGAGTGGCCAGGCTGGGCAGGAGCCTGTTATGAGAGGGAGAGCGGGCAGGATCTATGGGAGTGGCACTCTGGCCCCGTGAAGATGAAGATGGTAGACTCTGGCCTGAGTCTGTAGCGTAGATGGTAGATTCCAGCCATAGTCTGCAGTGAAGATGAAGGCAGCAGACTGTGGCCAGAGCGAAGGCCTGGGTCCTGGGTGCTGGAGGAAAACCAGTGCTGGAAGCCAAGGGAAGGAAGTCGTATTGCACGAATCTCTTCATGCAACGGGCCTCTAGTGTGTGTGTGTGTGTGTGTGTGTGTGTGTGTGTGTGTGTATATATATATATATATATATATATATATATATATATATCACAATATTAACCTGCCAATTTAATCAATACCATAAATCTACTAATTAAATCAAATCAAAGTCCTTGCCCTTGTAGGCTCCCATATACTTTTTGTGCTATTATATGATGTCTTTGCAACTCTCTGGGAAAGTGAAACCTGATTTTCAGGGGCGATCCCACCTAGCTCATCAGTGTTGTGATGGTTTTCACCACAGTCCTATTTTAGTTCAGTTGGATTGATAACTTACTGCAGGATGAGTATGAAGATCAACACTTTACATCTCTCCAGACCCAGAATTACCAGTATTAGGCCCTCAGGCCATATATAAGATTCTGATGCCCTTTTGTGTGTCCACTAATGCTTGGTTCTTGGGAAATCCTCCACAGATCCATGAAGCCACCAAGTTCTGGCCACTCTCCCAAGTTATGATGAATTCCCTTTGTTTTGGTTTAAATAGAAAATTGAGATCTTTATTCCTCACCTTGAATTTACTCAGAATCAGGTTATAGAGATACTCTTAAATTATCGTGAAGTCCCAAATAAGATCAGTCTTTAGACTTTACCATAATTTTAGACTTAATTTTCAGATTCTTTTCATAGTAATAAATCATAGTCTAAATGTTTGTGGTCTGAATACACTGAAGGAATCATAGGGTGGCCTCAATTTACTTGTAGAGACTCCTCTTATGAAGAAGTTGGCATTCAAAAAGGACAAAAAAAGGCGAAGCTAGCAGTAGAAAAACAGCCTCTGAATTCTCTCTTGTTAAATAGTAAGAATAGATAGATGGGATCAAATAGTGGAAAGTGTTAAGTCTAGGTTAGTGAGTATGTGTGTGTGCATGTATATGTGTAGGGGGAAGGGTACAATACCAAGCTATCAAAGTAGTGAATGATTTGACTAAAAAAATAGGGAAAAAACTGTGGTGGTAGTGGTGGGGTGTATGGAGGAGTGTGGGTGTCCCAGGGGTGAGTGTCAAGATGGCCACTCTGGCAAGCGATGTTTTCAGATGCTTCAAGAGTGAACAGAGATTGATTTGGATTATGTGTTTCTCAGCTAGACTACTAGTAAATACATGTTAACAATTGATAAGTGCAAACACATTGGACAGTTGCAGCTTGCTTAAGACCATTCCATTCTGAACCTCAGAAATGGCATTGTGTGGACTACAATGCAAGTGAGTCAATTTGGGCTTGTCTTGGCTGTTCCCATGTTGCCTGTGGAAGATATATTGAAGAACATGCTGTCAAGCACTTTCAAGAAAGCAGTCATCCTGTTACATTAGAGGTGCATTTCTTGTGTGTGACAACAAATCAAATACCATAGAACCTTTCTGGGATTTGTCACTGGAATTTCCCAAAAGATACCAATGCAATGGAAGAGATATTGCTTTCCAGTCTTGCCTGGTTACTGAAATGTTGGCAAAATTCACAGAAACAGAGCTTTAGAGGGAACACTCTACATATGTGACCAGTGTAACTCAGAGAGGTTTTCCTCAAAACCAGTTGTACTTACAGAAGCTCAAAGACAGCTTATGATTTGCCACCTACCTCAGATTCTCAGACTACGTCTCAAATGATTCAGAGGGTCGGGAGAAAATTAGTGTTCATGTTAGCTTTAAAGAAATCTTAAACATGGATCCCTACTGCTGCAGGGAGTCTGTTACATCCCTCAGACCAGTATGTTTTATCTATAAATTATCTGCTGTAGTAATCCTTTCACCATAGGAAAGGATTTGGCTCAGGACACTACACTGCCTACTGTTATAATTCTGAAGGTGGGTCTGGGTACACTGCAATGATTCCAAGCTAAGCATGTATACTATGGAAGAAGTATGCAAGGTCCATGCTTATATCTTGTTTTATATTCAGAAATTTACTGAGAATGGGCATTCTAAACTCTTGCCTCCAGAATTCCTGTCTGGTATCCTTCCTCTTAATGAAGAAGATGATAACTCTAATGAAAATCCTAGTTGACTCAAAGATAGTGGGACTTCTTGTGATTTATATTTTTTTTCTCAAAGGACTGATTTAAAATTTTAAGCTTCATTTTTATTTTTTACTTATAAATCAGTGCACACTATGTTTATAATTTTGTATCTACAAGTCTTTTTATAGAGACAAAGCATAAATATATGTATATGAATGATAGCAGGTCACTAAACTTTTTTTAAGTATTTGAATATTTTAAGCTTTTAGTATTTACCTCAGACTGGTGTTGCCCTTTTATATTTAAACTAGAGGCCCAGTGCATGAAATTCGTGCATGTGGGGGGGGGGAGGCGGGGAGTGTCCCTCAGCCCAGCTTGCACCCTCTCCAATCTGGGACCCCTCAAGGGCAGTCGGACATCCTTCTCACAATCCAGGACTGCTAGCTCCAAACTGCTCGCCTGCCTGCCTCCATGATTGCCCCTAACTGCTTCTGTGTGCCAGCTTGATCACCCCCTAACCACTACTCCACCAGCCCAATTGATGTCTAACTGCTCCTCTGCCAGCCTGTTTGCCCCCAACTTCCCTCCTCTGTTGACCTGGTCACCCCTAACTGCCCTCCCCTGCAGGCTAGATCACCCCAACTGCCCTCTCTTGTAGACCTGGTTCCTCCTAACTGCCCTCCCTTGTTGGCCATCTTGTGGTGGCCATCTTATGTGCACAGGGGGGCAGGATCTTTGATCACATGAGGGAGCTGTCTTGTGTGTTGGAGTGATGTTCAATCTGCATATTACTCTTTTATTAGATAGGATAGAGGCCTGGTGCACGGGTGAGGGCCAGCTAGTTTGCCCTGAAGGGTGTCTCGGATCAGGGTGGGGGTTTCCTTAGGGTGTGGGGCAGCCTAGAAAAGGGGCCTATTGTGGTTTGCAGGCCAGCCATGCCCTCCAGCGACCCAAGTGGAGGCCTTAGGATGTGGGATTAATTTATGTTCTGCAATTGAAACTTTGTAGCCTGGAGTGGAGCCAAGCCTTTTGCTGGCTCCATTGCTGTGATATAATTGAAACATTGTAACCTGGAGTGGAGGCCTAGGCCAGCCACAGCTGCAGAAGCTTGGCTTCCTCCATCACCTGGGCAACCCTAGCCTCTGCTCTCTCCAGCTCTGTGGCTGCTGCCATTTCTGTTGGGAATATGTATCTTCTGTAATTGAAACTTTCTAGCAGTGAGTGGAGGCCTAGGCCTTCAAAGGCAGGTGGAAAGCTTGGCTTCTTCCATTGCTGGGGAAACTCAAGCCTCCCTCCTGCTCTCAGTGGCTGCAGCTATCTTGATTGGGGTTTATTTGCATAATTTGCTTCTGATTGGCTGGAGGGCATGGCTGTGGGCATGGATTGATTGGAGATATGGTCAATTTACATATTACTCTTTTATTAGATAGGACTAGAGGTCCTGCATACAAAGTTGTGCATGGGTAGGGTCCCTAGGCCTAGTCTGCAATCAGAGCCATCTTCCATCTGCTCACAGTGCCCAGTCCTGTCCTGCTGCTGTCCACCCCAGCTCCCCATGGTTCTCTATTCGCCATGATTGGAGCCTGCAGGCCAGGGGAAGGGACCAAGAGGTCTGTCTTCTATTTGTGCGCCAGTCCCCAGTCCTGTCCCACTGCCACCCACCCCACTTCCCCATGGTTCCCTGTTGGCCATTCAGTGATTGGAGCCTGAAGGCTGAGGGGAGGGACCAAGAGGTGGTCAATGCACCTTATAGTGATTGGTCAATCAGTCCTTTTGGTTGTTATGCCGTTATGGTCACTGACCTTTTATTATATAGGATTGGCACAGATTATGAATTTGTACTAAAGTTCAGGTTGTATCATTTTATACATTTATCTTTTGTAGCTATTTTCCATATACATTCTTATTTGATGAAAAATTATAGACACTTTCTTCACTAATACCCCCAAAAAGTCAATTCTTTCAGGCTATTTATATATTGAAGTTACCTTTGCTCCTTGAAGGTAGTTAAATTACTATTTTTCAAAGAAAAGAAATACTTATCAATCACACTCATTGATATTCCTGAAGCTTTGTGTGTTTCAGGGCTCAGAGGACATTAATGTTAAAGGAACTTCATCTTTTCAAAAAAATTATTTTTAATAATTTTCTTTATTTGGCATAGTCAAGCTTACAAATGAAAATGACAGCTTTATAAATAGTATACTTAAATGATTTCAGTACTGTGGACATAAAAACAAATGATGGTTGGGACTTAAAATGATTTGTGTTGGCAGCATACTGGTTCGTCCTGATTGTAATAAAGAAGTCATATAAAAAACTTGAGTTTACCAAATAGTGTATTATGTTACACAAGTAAATTTAATTTGGTTATGGATTCATTTTATGCCTAAACATTAAATCTTTTAAAAATTTAAAAAAATAGGTAAAATTGTGTTGGTTGAACTTAGATATGAGGAAGAGGGTCTGAATGGAGGCTACTACTTATAATGTTAATATAGATTGTATATATAGCATATGATATGTATTACAATACTATTATTTATAGTTAAGAAAAAAGCAACAAAGACTTGAACTAAGTGAGTTTGAAATAGAAGCTACAGGTTTATGCAGGAGATGATGGAGATGTAGAATTGATGAGACTGGATCATTGATTGGTATAGGAAATGAGGGAGGAGGGCAAATGAGAATGACTTCATTTAGAATCTTCATGACTTTTTTTTCTTTACATAATATCCAACCCAAATAACTTTCATCCTGTTGTGGAACTTTCATATTACTACAGGTAAGGGGGTGATAGTCATTCTTCTTTGATGAGGACAGAGAAGTATACAAAGTGGCTTATCACAGCCCTGCATGTCCAGCAGAGGCAGAAAGAGAGCAACTAAGAGATGCTGGCCATGGACTGAGACCATGGGATGTAAAGGAAATGGGGCACCTTCTGTTCATTCTTCACACAGTGAGTGACTACCAATCCACATGGCTTTATAGTGTGTTTAGAGCTTTAGAACATCCTTATAAGGTAAGACTTTTGCATAGGATTAGGCAAGGAATGAGGTAATTACCTATCTCAGCTTCACCTGGGGTCAGAAGTAAGCCATGAAGGGAGGTTCTTAAACCTAGCATAGCCCTCCACTCTATTCAGGCTGGTCTCTACCCTGCCTTGAGGGCAGATAATACTCTTCTGGCTCATGTCCTTGCATTTGCTGGTCCTCTTATCTGCAGGACCTGCTCCTTATCACCATTGAGATCCTCTCCACTCCTAGAGCTGGAGTGCCTCCTACTGCCCCACCCTCCTAAATAATTTATTTTCATTTCAACTTTTACAATCTGCATATTTCACATCATTTTGTACATCACAATGTACAATGTGTTTTCCGATCGTCTTAGGTTCTACAGTAGCGGCTATCAAACCGTGGGAAAGAAAAACACTGATATTTACATTATGATCCATTAATAGTAGCAAAATTAGAGTTATGAAGTAGCAAAGAAAATAATTTTATGGTTGAGGGTCACCACAACAGAAGGAACTATATTAAAGGGTTGTGGCATTAGGAAGGTTGAGAACCACTGCTCTATTTCTTACTCTTTGTCATCCTCCATGACAACTAGTACAGAGCAAATACCTGATGGATGATTTAGTATGAAAATTTTGCTCCTAACTTCTCCTAGTTACCTTACTGCTTTCTTCTTTAGCTGTGGGCCACGAGCATACATATGAACATGAGGTACAAGTTCTGAACACTAAAATATTTCTTCCAGGCAAAGAGAGTGACATAGACAGTTCCAGACATGGTGGTACAGAGGGAGGGAGGAAAAAAGAAAAATCTGTTTAGAGACACAGATTATTCTTTGACCTGGGAGGACTTGTTTGCTGGGAGTTATAAAAAATCAAAACTGCTGTAACAATTATCAGTTCATCTTCAGACTCTGGTGTGTCTTAAAATAGCAATACCATTGGACATGACATAAGCCAAGAAATTCTTGGTGAGACATTTGGGTAAAAAAGGTTTTCTGATTTAACAACATTAGTACTGAAGACCAGCTGGTCATGTTTCAGTAACTATTATTTACCCATTTAGGAATATTATGGCAACTTATATCTCTTTGTAGAATTTTTCACCACAAGTGTAGATAAATGTATATAAATTCATTCTGAATTTCACTAAAAATGAGAAAACTGAGATCCAGGGAGTTTAAGTAACTGAATATCAATAAATTTCCTCCTCTGGGAAGCTTTCCTTGCACCTTCAGGATGGGTTAAGCACCATTATATCTTCCATAGCAACCTGTGGCTATCTTAATGATAGCCCCTTCATATTACATGGTAAATATAATACTATAATAATCTGTTTTATATATTTCCCCCCTCTATGAGATTACAGCCTCCTTGAGAATCAAGTTCAGTTTCTAAGTCCAATTCTTTTTTCCCTGTTACATTTACATGACCATTTTAAAGCATGTCATAGCCCTTGGAATTTTTAAACGCAGAATGCCCTTTAGTTATGGAGAATAATTACTAGCTTTATTACATGGTCAAGGTTACGTGGTGTGCTCTCCTTCTCTATGGAAGGGAGTATTTAGAACATTTTTTTCTCTTCTGAGACACCAGCCCCACTGCATTTCAGTGGCTGAGGAAGCTCTGCTTCCAGAAGTTAACATCAGAAGAGGATAGCTGATAGTTATAATTGCTCCTTGGTAGAAAGGTTGCCACACACACTAGAGAATAGTCATGGTTAATTTTTTTTAGAACCATGGATAATGGAACAAATCACTCAGCCATGGAGCCTCCTCCAACTGAAAGGACATAAAGAGACATGGAGGGGGAAGCAGGTCACGGGCTCTGCCCCGGAGTTCATGGCAAGGAGAAGGCAGGCAGATGTGACTCACTGGGTCAGCTGAGGGTGGCAATGGACTCAGCTGTCACAGTGGAGCTGACATCAGCAGCACATGCTTGACATTGGGGCAAAGATAGCATCAGCCACTCACAAGCATGTGGTGGGAAGAACCACGGTTTGAAGCCTGCCGATAGAACTCTTCTGCTTGGGGTCACCACATAACAACAGTGAGCCCTCTCTTGCTGTCCAGGTCTCACTAGGCTCAGCTGACTTGGAGAGCTTATCTGGGAGGGACTATGACTTAGCTTAGATCACGTAGAACATTGGAGACCGGGCTGGGGCTAACACCTGGACGGTTAGACTTCCTGCTAGTGCTCTCTGCATGGACCACACAGAAAGAGAGACATTAGCAGATTTTTAAGAAGCTGTTAAATCAACTGAAGAACAACCTGACTCTTGGATAGCTTTCTTCTTTAAACTGCCTTCTGATCCAGTGATTCCTCTTCTGGGAATTTATCTGAAGAAACCGGAAACACTAATTCGAAAAATGTAGGCACTCTTATATTCATTATAGTTTTATTTACAGTAGCCAAGATTTGGAATCAACCCAAGTGCACATCAGTACATGAGTGGATAAAAAAGCTATGGTACATTTACACAGTGGAATACTACTCTGCCATAAAAGGAAGAAAATAAGAAGATTTTACCCTTTGCAACAGTATAGATAGACCTGGAGAACATTATGCTAAGTAAATAAGCTAGTCAGAGAAAGAAAAGTCCCATATGATTGCATTTATATGTGGAATTTAATTAACAAACTGAACTAACAAGCAAATTAGAGGCAGACTTATAGATAGAGAGCAAGCAGGTAGGTGGAGGAGGCAGGGAGAGATTGAGCAAAAAAGAAAAAGAGAGAGAACTCATAGACAACAGCGTGGTGATTATGGGGGTGGAGGGGGATGGGTGGAGGGGGAAGAGGACATAGAGGGGATAAACGGTAATGGGAAAAATAAAATAAAAATTATAAAAGCACAAAAGATCTTTCAAGTGTTCAGTGGCTGCAGTGATTTGACACGCAGTTTGTCATTGTGGCCTGGGTGATTCTTACAGATTAAACTGGAGAAATATTGCCATCATGTAGTCATCATGCATATGCTGATCTTTACTGATGCATAAAAAGTAACAAAAGTGACACATGCAAGAGTCTTCAGTGGGTCCCTTCCTAAGCAGGCAACATTGCCTTTCAGAGAGGAAGCTATAGTGCATAATTAAAACTATAACGACCTTTAAAATACTTTTAAAAAGATGATAAACAGCTTGAATTTACTAAACACGTAAATTATTGAAAATGTTTTGATCAGTTCTCTCATTTGGTCTTCACATCCACTTCCACATAATGTAGCAGGCAGTAGGAGTCATCCATTTTCAGAAGAATCTGAAACCAGTGAGGTTTGGCAGTTTGCCCAAGATCACACAGCTGGAGCCAGGACAGGAATTCTGATTCTTTATCTAGTGTTTTGTGTTAGTAAAGTTCGCAATACTTATCTGAAAAGCAAACAAAACAACCAAAGTGTAGTTTTGGTTTGTTTTCTAATTAATTTGGTGGCAAAATGTTACCTTTCCAGAGGTACTGTGGCAATAAAACCTGTCTTGGGGTGATATGAAGCTCTTTCTTGTTCTCTTTATGGAGAATATTAATATATTTTATTGCAGACATTTTACTGTGTTCAATGTCAGGATGCTGCCTGAAACCAGTGTATATTATTTGTTGTATAAGCCATATTATCTTTATAAAGTCCAAGAAAAATTCTGATTTCAAAGCACATCTCAAGAGAAGCATTTTGGATCAGTATAACCCTGATGTAGACTGAGTCTGCCATCCAACAGTCAGGCAATGAAGTATTGACATTCACCAGATATTCTAGTGAATTGTCACTAGTGGTGCCATATACGTATTGCTGAACAAATTAGACTATCATGAAATACACTTAATATCAACTCAGCAGTTTTGAGGGTTAAATAAGGTAATTCGGGTAAGTCATTTGGCTGAGTGTCTGGTTCACGTGATGCGTTGCATACCTAGAGTGCTGGCCATTGCCTTTTGCAATTCACTTTGTATCTCCAGGTTACAGAGGAGACAGTGACAGGTTGCAAGTCAAGTAACCTGCCCAAGATCACATGGATAGTAAATGGCACCACCGGGACTGGACACCCAGACTGTTGCTTCCACACAAAGCATATGCATAACCAGTGGGGTAGAGATAATTCTGGATCTTCCAGGGGTCCTTATAAATCTTTCCAGATCATGATTATGAAAATTAATTACTGAATCACTGGACTGTAGCATGTGGAAGTGGTGTTTAATAGCCTGCTGGGCAAGCCAGGTTTTGTTGGAGACGAGAGAGAGCGAGAGAGTGAGAGAGAGAGCGAGAGAGTGAGAACAAGGGGGGGGGGAGAGAGAGAGAGAAAGAGAGAAAGAGAGAAGGAGAGAGAAGGAGAGAGAAGAAGGAGAAGAGGAGGAGGAAGGTGGAGGGAGAGGGGAGAAGGGAGAATGACTTTATGGATTGGCCAACCTTTGTTCCAGAGAATTATTCTAAGTATAGTAACTCCCTTGAATGAATTGGATGAGATCTTTCTGTGAATTAGAGCAATGAAAAGGCACTCCCTCCCAGGACTTTGCCCTGAATTCTGTGGATCAGACCAATGATTCTAATCCCGCAGCTCCCTCCCTGTCACAACTCACATCCCAGATGGTGAGAGGAGAGCTCCCCAGCTCGTGCCTGAGGTCTGTCAGGACAAGCTGGCAAAGAAAGTGAGCACCCTCCCCTCCCCACCCCCCCAGCAGCCAAGCCCCAGATTAAGAGCACCTCAAACCATTGTGTTGGCAGCTGCTCCAACTCCCCCACGCGCTGAGCACCATCAGCACATGTCTGGCCTTATTTGCTGTTTGGGACTCGGCACTTGAAAGGTGCCCCTCCCCCGCCGCCTTGACATTTGTCCAGAGATTAATTGGGCTAATCCCCTTCTTGGAAGAAAGGTTTGGGAAGTGTGTGTTGCAGGAGAGTGAGGGGGTAGGCCTCCAGGACTGAGGCGGCTAGCATTAATGAAGGCGCTGGGGCTTGCTGCAGCCTTTGAAAGGCGAAAAGAGCAAATTTCTCTGCTGTTCCTGGACAAGGCTGACAGGTGGGCAGGGAGACTGCGCTCCTCTGTTCTGCCGGCTCTGCCAGAAGGTCCGTGCACTCCAGCAGTAACGACTCCTGACAGCACCAGCTGTCATTCAGGGAGGCAGCTCCCAGCACACCTTGGCCTGCCATTCTCGCTCTTACACTGAGGGCTGAAGGAGAGAGCCCAGGAAGGGCCATCCTGATGGTGGAAAACACACGTGGCTCGGGGACTTGTTTGGGACACTTACAAATGTACTTTTAAATTTTGTTTTGAGTCAGGCATTCAAAACAAACATTATTTGAAGAGCACACCAGAAATTTGTCATCGCCACCTCCACCAAAATTGCTGTCAGTGGTGTGAAAATCCCCAAACAGCTCACTGATGAGTACTTCGAGAAGAAGAAGCTGCGCAAGCCCAGACACCAGGAGAGTGAGATCTTCAACACGGAGAAAGAGAAATGCGAGATTACAGAACCGCGCAAGGCTGACCAGAAAGCTGTGGACTCGCAAATTCTGCCAAAAATCAAAGCGGTTCCTCAGCTCCAGGGCTACCTCCGCTCTCTGTTCGCTCTCACCAATGGGCTTTAAGCTCACAAACTGGTGTTCTGAATTTCTTAAAAGAACCCAATGAAATAACTGATATGTTAAAAAAAAAAAAACCACAAAAAACCCCCATTATTTATTATTTGAGATTTTGAGTCAGGAGAAGGCAGAGGACTACAGACAATTGTTTTGTTTTCTTCTTTTTAAAAAATATATTTTTATTGATTTCAGAGAGGGAGAGAGAGGGAGAAAGAGATAGAACGTCAATGGTGAGAGGGAATCATTGATCGACCGCCTCCTGCATGCCCCCTACTGGGGATGGAGCCTGCAATCGGGCTGGGAATCAAATGGGGGCTTTTTGGTTCGTAGGTCAATGCTCAACCACTGAGCCACACTGGCCCGGCGACAGTTGTTTCCTTGTACTATAGGCAATTGTCCCCATTTGAGAAGAGACACAAAGCTTACCTTATTGTCTAATAATAACAGCTAGCATTCATTGGGAGTTTATTATGTGCCAACGCACTGCTTTAAACATTTTACACCTATTAATTAATTTATTGTCCTTAACAGCCCAGATGAAGGAGGTGCTAATATTGTCCCCATTGGACCGCACTAGTAGCCTCCCCAACATCATTTGTAAATGGCTGCACCAATGCTCAACACCAACCCAGTCCCAGCCCTGCCCTCTTAACCTCTGCACCAGGCTGCATTGCTGACAAAGAAAAGGGAATACACATTTGCCTGGGCCAATTCTCGGTAAGAATATGACTTCAGTAAGATTGAACAGTTAATTGAGGATAATGCATCCCGGGAGAACTGAGGATAAAGAGCCATGGAAATACTTTGACGTCTCTGGGAACCTCTGAAAGCTATGTGCCTAATTGTACTCTCCGTGGAAAATTCCCTCCAGCTAACAGGATTCTAATGGTGTGCTGTGTTTCTTTGTAAATTACTGCAGACATTGGCATAAGGAATATGAAAGGACTGGTGGTTAATCAAATGAACTTACAGGAAGCAAGTTCTTCAAGTGAGATTTATACTGATGCCCGTTATAAAAACTGTTAATAATGAGGGGTTTTTAAAATGTCATTGCAAGGTGAGAGGAAATTTGCAAAGGTATGACTATCTGCTCATCTTTTAGTAGAGGTACGGTAACTAGGTCACAGGATTTGCTTGGGGGGAAGTGAAATGACAGATAATAGTGTTAGAAAAATGGCTGGAGAATTTTTGGCATGTCTTTGTGATTTTCGGGCAATCTTGGACCTAGCTTTCTCCCTTCTGTGTAAAGCCGGAGGTATGCACAGCCTCTCTTCTTCCAGCCACGGCTTTTCCTGTTGTGGGGATAAATTTCCTGATCCCCAAACCAGTACAGATTCTCAAATGGGGAAAGGAAGAGAAGAGAAAAAGACATAGAGTCAACTCACCTTGTATTTGATCTTCGAAGCCGAGGTAAGAAGGAACGCTGTCTTCATGATGTGGTGAGGAAACTAGAGAGGGAAGCAGTTGCTAACCTGAGACCACGCAGTGAGTAAATGGCTAAGCTGACTGTGACGTGCAGAGTGGCACTTTACATGTGGTGTCCACTCCTTCTCGTCATCATGTCTCAGGCACCAGGTGACAAAGATGGTGAAAGCAGGAAAGGGAAAACCCTGGTGTCACTCCCCTTCCCTCTTTCTGCTTTGCCACCAGACTATTTGGCCACACACAGAGTCAGTCTCCTTGCTGTAGACGGGGCAGGGGGAGGAAGGTGAATGTAGGTAGTCTTGTTTCTTAATTCCCAACTTCGCACCTTTCTCCCAGTTCAACCACAAGCCCCCTCTCCTCCTAACCCTGCTCTCATCCCACGCACATCTTCACTCTTTGCTTGGACCGGAGAAGAGCTACCCCATTGCTGGCTCATTCAGATAGAAAAGGACTTCGGTCATTTTCATTAGGCTTCTCTCCTAACAGCTCTGAGAAGTAAATCTTCCTGTATACCCAGGAAGGTGTATTTTTAATATTCATCGCCAGTACAGGATTACTATACCTAGAAAAAACTGGAAGACGGTTTGTTAGAAGAGAACCTGTTCCAAAACAGATTTCCTTAAAGTATTGAAACAGGCTTCCCCCCCCCCCCCCCAAGTTAGGGAATCACTAGCAAAATCTCTTGCTTTATATATAGAGTTTTCAGTTTCTGATAAAATGATCAGTAGTTTTCATCTTGTATTACTAACTGCATGCAGATCAATGTATTAATTATAAAAGGTAATGTCATCTACTAGTATATTCACTTGACTTTATTCTGACATGGCATAATTTGGTAGGTACCAGGACAGGCACCATTTTTCCTTTTTGGTACTGCTTTGGGCACATGCACCTCATTGCATGTATGTACATCATCATTCATTCACTTGCCTTTGTGTCACATCAGATGTGAACTCCTTAGTTGCACAGACCATGTTTTAACTTATTTAACTCTTAGCATAACAACCTTTCACTCTTATCCTTTTCAATCCATTTTTCACACCATGGCCGAAGAGAACTTTTGAAGCATAAATCATACTGTGGCATTTTCTTGCTTTAAAAGCTCTTCGAAGTCTTCCCAATGCCTTAAAATACCATGTGCCTGATTAACTACCACCCCTGGAGGGCCTGGCTCCTGTCTCCTCCCCACCTTGCTCCAGGCCTGCTGGCCTTTGCTCCATACTCCACCGCCCGGAGACCTGGGGGCTTGCTCGTCTCTGTCTGGAATGCTTTCCCCCTGGCTTTTGCTGAGTTGGCTCCTTCTCATGCCTCAAGTCTTAAATGCTTAAATGTCACCTTAAATGTCAGGGAGACCTTTTCCTGAACATTCCATCTGAAGTGAGTCTTCCTTGTTTCTTTCCATCCCTGCACTCAGTTTAATTCCTTTATTGTACATATCACAATCAACAGTTTGATTATTGACTCATTTGGGGGTTCTCTGCTTCTCTTATGGGAATGTAGGCATCCTGAGGACAGGGTCCCCATCTGTTCACAGATGTATCTTCAGCACCAAGGGTCATGCTTGGCATGGAGCAGGGCTCCATATTTGTGTGTTTAATAAATGACTGCATGAATGAACAAATGAACAATTATAGGATTCCCCTACAGTCATTACTCAATGATTTGTATCTTTTGTACTTACCCAAGGGGATGGTGTGAACCCTCATATGTTCGAATATAGCAGTGACAAGGAACCAAGGTAAAGACAGCTCTTATTATAAGAGAGTGCTGCTTGAGAGTAGAGATGATGGCTGAGGTTCCCAATGCTATTCTGCATGCCTGCTGCTGTGCCGTCTGCTCACCTCCTCCTGCTGAATCCTTTCCAAGCCTAAGATGGCCAAACTGCCCTTGGACACACTACTAATAAGAGTGAATGGGAGTCTCCTGAATTTGGGAGACTCTTACTCAAAGATCTTTAAATAAAATATCTGCTTTTTCAAGAAGCTTTAAATAAATGGGAGTGGATAATTGGGATCTAACCCTTCAAGGCTGCTCCTGTGATGACAGCACCACTCCCTCTAGGAACTGAACATCCTCAGAAACAGGTGATTTGTTTTGCCATATCCAAAACCTTGTGTCTCTTTTTCAGGTCTGGTTTTAGCATACTGAGAATCAAGGGAGTGAGTCTTACCAATTCCACAACCATTTAGGGTGCCTTATTTATTTATTTATTTATTTATTTATTTATTTTTGGCTCAGCTTGACAATTCTCAAATTTATCTTAAAGGTGAATAGACCCTAACAGATCAAGGTGTCCTCAGTGCTTCTGTTGCTCCTCAATGTATGCAATGAGGCCCTGGAAAATAAGTTCTTCAGTTATTCATGTTCTATGGGTCATTTGAAATGTATTTTCTTGGACAAACATGGTATTTTGCTTTTAATTTTATGTTTATATTTACTAGAATGCTTAGTAGAATATTGGTTAAGTTCTTATTGCATTCATAGTGATAATGAATGTGGACTGAAAATAGAAAATGATAGGGATTGTTCCAATAGTATTCAGGAAACAATTATTTCATCTTGCATTATCAGCTCTTTTGAGATTGAAAAATAATTTCCTGAATTGTGGCTTTAGGTGATAATCTCCTAAACACAGTCTCCTTTTAGTGAAAAGACTCGAGTCCTTGTTTTGTTTCTTGCCTTTGAATCATTTATGGATTTAAAGCCACCCCACTGAGCACTGACTCATCTATGCCAGGTGCATTGGGCCTCAATGGGCTGGAAGTGAAATGTGGGTCCCAAGCAGGGAAAAAGATGAAAACCACATTCACAGTTTATTTGCTCACAGATGTTCACATAATAGGAGCAGAAATTTAAGAAGTAGCTTCTTTCTCTTTGTATTTGACAAGAAACAAAGAAAACAGTTTTGTGGGGGGTTGGGAAGGCAAGGGGCAATAAAACTCTGAAAAAAATTGGAAATATCCATCTTCATCTGCCAAAGAGAATGAATTCTTTGACAAAAGTATTGAGTTTCACTCCAAGGAACACAGACTAGAGCACTTGGCTCTTGATGATTCATTGGCAAGTGACTTTTACAGGAGGAAGGAACTAAGGGTAGCTCCTGGATGAGGCCTGGAAGACCTGGGATTGATTTCTACCCTCTCCCCATACCCTGAATTGCTGTAAGGGAATCATTATGGGGCACGTGCTATATCAGGGGCACGGCAAGTCCGTGTGTTTGTGAGATGCTAAGATGTTGGCCATAGATTTCCTCCCTGCCTCTGTCAGCACAGTCAGTTTGGATCTGTGTTTACTGCAGTGACTTGTCGCCTTGTGGTATTGAGTTCTCTGCCTCCTCATGCAAAAAAAAAAAAGATGGAACACTCTGAGAGAAAGAGACATTTGCTGTGACTTTCTAAGCCCAGACTTTCCAAGCTGCTCTCTTTCCTTCTATATACAGTGCTCCTTTAATCATGGTCAAGGACCAAATGGATAACTGCTTCTGAATGATGACTTCTATGGTCTGAACAGCTAGGTTTCTCTTGGGTTTGGTTAAGTGAGCCAACGATGCTTTTGCAATATATTTTGATCTAAAACTCATGCTTATTGCATCATAATTTAAATTCGCATTACCCTGGTTCTCAGGTTGAGAAGTTTCTCTCCTCTGTCATTCTCTTGCACTTGATGCTTATCTCTGTGGAAACAGCAGTACAGGTAAGATCGTGCTAGATTTTCCCCACCAATTGACATTATCCTACTGATATCTCCAAGTACCTTATTTTTACCAGTATGAAACTTAAAATAAACATATATGTGTAATTTATATCATATTTCTTACTTTCTCTAAAGCATTCACTTTATGAGTAGTAGTAATGATAATACTCATTAGTCAGGCCAGCTTACCTGCTGTATTAAACAGTGTCCACATTTCAGTGGCTTTACACAATAAAATTCATTTTCATTCAGATGGAGGAGTGGGGAGATGTTCTATTTAGCCATTTAGAGACCTGGTTTCCTTCTGTCACGTAGCTCCCAAGCTTTGGTGTCTTGTCCATTCAGTAGGTGATGGGAAAGAGAGTGAGTACTATGCACTGGAGATGTTTATGGGTCAGACCTGGAGGAGTCCACATTACATCCACTTAATTTTATAGCCTAGAATTAGGTCACACAACCACACCCTAGTGCTAGGGAGATCAAAAGTATAGTATAGCCTTGACAGCCAGGTAAAAAAGGAGAACACAGATATTGGTAAAAGAAAAAACGTTGTTAATATAAGGCACTGCATACATTTTTTTTTAAAGATGACATCAAACTGCCGTGAATCCTATAAATGTTGTAATAGCTACACATGCCATTGGAACATTAACAACATCAGATTGTGCAGAATAAATATTTGTTAAATGACCGAATGCTTGAGAGCACTCATCGGCATTATCTCTGTTGGCATCTCCATCCAAAGTTGACTCAGGAGCACCCAAAGTTGAAGCAGTAGCCCAGACAGATATTATAGGAGAGTGTATTGTACCTTTTGATGGTGCTATGACGTCTACTTCTGATGGAAGTCAGTCTAGTACATAGTTATTTTGTTGACTGGCATATAACATTGAATAAACTTTATTATATGAGCAGTCACTGATGAAAGGTTCACTTAGTATTTTTCTTTTACTTTTCTATTTCTTGAGAGATTTCTGACTTAATAATAGATTTGCTTGGCCACTTAAGGAAGTTCATCCTAACAATTTTGGCTGCCAACCTTTCAGGATATCAAGATGTTCTTTGTTACTCTACCTTTGACTAAAGTTGAATTGTTGGGGTATCTGGGTCATTGGATCACCAAGCATCTATTGTATAACAAAATGATCCTTATTACATATTTTTGGCCTCTAGAGTTTATCACTCATTAGCTCATTGAGCCTTGGGACTTGTTTTATTTATATTGTGCCCTTGGCTTCTGGCTTATTGTTTATAACATGGTAGACCTTCAATAAATGTTCTGCAGTGGTCTCAAAATGTGGCCCCTGGACCAGGAACATCAGCATTGCATGGAATCTGTTAGAAATACAGACTGACAAATGTCAGAGGGGAGGGAGATGGGGGACTGGATAAAAGGAAGTGAAGGGATTAGCCAAAGAACATATATGCATAGCCCATAGACACAGATAATAGTATGGTAAAGGCCAAGGGAAAGGGGGTAGGAGCTAGGTGGATGTGGGCAGAGGGGAAGAAAACAGGGGACATTTATAATAGTGTCAATAATTTCAAAAAGAAAAGAAAAATGCAAATTCTTGTGCTGACTCCAGACCTGCTTTGGGTAGAGCCCTGCAATGTGTGTTTTAACAAGCTCTCCAGGGTCCTGATGCATGCTGAAGCCAGAGAACCAGATCCTAACAATTATATATATGCTAGAGGCTTGGTGCATGAAATTCATGCATGGGGGTTGGAGATGTGTGTGTGTATCCCTCAACCCAGCCTCTCCAATTTGGGATCCCTCTCAAAATCCAGTACTGCTGGCTCCCAACCACTCACCTGACTGCCTGACTGATTGCCCCTAACTCCTTCTACCTGCCAGCCTGATCACACCCTAACCTCTCCCTTACCAGCCTTATTGATGCCTAACTGCTCCCCTGCCAGCTCGATTACCCCTAACTGCCCTCCCCTGCTGGCCTGGTCACCCCTAACTGCCCTCCCCTGTAGGCCTGGTCACCCCTAACTGCCCTCCCCTGCTAGCCTGATCACCCCTAACTGCCCTCCCCTCTTGGCCTGGTTTCCCCTAACTGCCTTCCCCTGCTGGCCTGGTCCCCCATAACTGCCCTCCCTTGAAGGCCTGGTCTCTCCCAACTGTCCTTCCCTACCAGCCATCTTGTGTCCACCTGGGGGCCACCATCCTGTGTGTAGGAGTGACAGTCAATTTGCATATTACTCTTTTATTAGATAGGATATGTACAATATTGGGTACTTCATTGTTGTTCACTGTTCTCAATCATGTTTAGTCTATCCTTGGTTTTAGTTTAGTTTAAGTAAAATACATTGAGGACCCTTTCTAGAATTGGACATTTCTGGGATTTATCTATAATAATGGCACTTTCTTCAGTTTCACCAGGTGTTCCATAAAATCTCAGTCGATACCTGGTAATGGTGATTTTGCACTTATCTCCAGAATTATGAGAGAATAAATTTTTGTGGTTTATGTCAAGTTTGTGGTAATTTGTTAAAGCAATCACAGGAAAGGAATACAAGAAGTATTCTCTAAATATTTTGCTTTTATTCCTATTGGTAAAATATTTTGAGCCTGTCATTCAAAATATTTTTATTCACATAATGTAATTATTATATTATATACACTACTGGTGGCCTGGTGCATGAAATTCATGCACGGGGGGTGGGGGGGTTCCCTCAGCCCAGCCTGTACCTCTCCAATCAGGGACCCCTTCACGGATGTCTGACTGTTGGCAGTCAAAAATGTCTGATTGTTGGCAGTTGGACATCCCTCTTGCAATCTGGGAACACTGGCTCCTAACTGCTCACTGGCCTGCCTGACTGATCGCCCCTAACCACCTCTGCCTGCCTGATTACTCCTAACCACTTCTGCCTGCCTGCCTGATCACCCCTAACTGCTTCCCTACCATCCTGATCACCCCTAAGTGCTCCCCTGCTGGCCTGATTGCTTCTAACTGCCTCTGCCTGAGGAGTGGACGCTGCGCTGGTGATCCTAGCTGGCCTGCAGTGCCTGTTTCGTCCCTCCATGGGGCCCCACCCCTCGCACCACTGCCCACCCCTCGCGCTGCCACCCCACCCTTTCTGCCACCACTCCACCCCTTGTGCCACTGCTGTTCCCACCCCTCGTACCACCACTGATACTCTGTGGGGCCCTGGCCTGGGGAGCAGACACTGCACTGGTGGTCACGGCCGGCCCACGGTGCCTGTTCTGTCCCTCCGTGGGGCCTTGCCCCTCGCGCCACCGCTCATACCGCTTGGCCCTGCCCCCCGCTCCTGATTGGCTGGTAGTGTAGTGAAAGTATGGTCAAATTTGTATATTACTCTTATATTAGATAGGATAAGATACTCAACATAAGATTTTAAAATGACGCACTAAGAAGGGAAGAAATAGGCCCTGGCTAGATTTCTCAGTGGTTAGAGCATTGGCATGCAGGCTGAAGGGTCTCAGGTTCCATTCCAGTCAAGGGTACGTATCTCAGTTGCAAGTTCAATCCCCAGCTCAGTTAGGGCACATGTGGGAGGCAACTAATTG
The DNA here is from genome assembly GCA_027563665.1 of Antrozous pallidus. NCBI lineage: Eukaryota > Metazoa > Chordata > Mammalia > Chiroptera > Vespertilionidae > Antrozous > Antrozous pallidus. The sequence goes on from CM050511.1 coordinate 69,398,169, forward strand.
GTGTGTCTCTCTCACATTGGCATTTCTCTCTATGTCTCCCCCTCCCACCCTCTCTAAAATCAATGGGAAAAAAATATCATAGGGTGAGGATTAATGAAAAGGAAAGTAAAGAAAGAGAGAAGAGGAAAAATAAGATCTTATAGGTAATTTTATATTACTACTGGTTTAAAGATCTTTTATTCCCACAAAGAATAATCATGCTTTAGTGAAAGCAGTGTGTCTGAATATGTTTTGTTAGTTTGAAAAACTTGTTTACCACTGTTAAAGATCTGTCAGAGTTCAGTTTATTTAACTATTTTATCCTAAAGGTCATCATAGCTGAAAAATACCTTACAAGAGTATGCAGGCTCAAAAGGAGTATGTGTTTTGGATGGGGGGGGGAATACTCTGAGTATTTTAAATAAAATTGTTAGAATTCAGGCCAAGAAAGGCATATGCAGGAAGAGGTGAGTCCTTCCTAGAGAAAACCCAGAGATCTTTAAGAAAAGCCATTTTTCCCTCCCATAATCTTTAGGTTATTTCAAATTCCTAGGCATTTCTGTCTGTATCTTCTTTCTGCTGCTTGTGATCAGTCGTAGAGGGGCAGGTGGCCCCTTGTTCATCCTGGCGCTGGTGTGGGAATATCTATTACCCATTAAGGAGAAGGAACTTGAGGCCTAGCAGAGACACTCAATCCACCAAAGGTCACATGAGTCAGTGACTGATTAGGACCTAGAACATTAACTGAACTTTTATTCACCTGAACACCTAATTTTCCAGAGTGGAAAGCAAGCTGCTTTCCCCTCCAAGATGGATACTTTTTCTGTGGCATCTGACACTCCATTTTTCTTAATTACCAGTTGTGGTGCTCCAGAAGGTCTGCGTATGTCTTTGTGGGACTAAAAGAGAAAAGTTAGACTGTTCAAATATGAAGCATTGTGTGAACTGAAAGGTGTGCATTATGATCAACAAACTGTCTGAGGAAATAACAATGGAAAATTTCATTCAAAGAAAACTAATTTTTTATTGAAAGAAGGCAGTTCCCAAATACAGTGCCATGCTGTATATAACCCAGACTGGATCTTAACCCATACCTTCCACAAGGGCATGCACCACAGCCAGTTGAATTGTATAGTACAGGAGTCCTGGTCCCCCATGAGGGCAGTGCCAGGAACATAGAAGGTATTCAATAAATATTTGCTGGATGAATAAATGTGCCAGTTGTTCTTCTCAACTTCCAGAATTATTTCTCTGCTGGACTCTAGGAAACCCTCCTCTAGTCTTTCTGGTTGGGATGTGGAAACACAGGTGGGGTGGTAAGACCTACTGTGTTACAAGAAAGTTATCATTATTAATCTTCTTTTACAGGCTTGAGTGTGAATGGCTAATGTATTGAGGGTTTAAAAACCAAATTGCCTCTGGTTTCACCTTTGTCCTATAGCCCTGACTTACTCTATTGTCAAATAACAGTGAATTGGCCTGCACCTACAGAACAGTGACCATCCAACTGGCCATTCAGCAAGCATTTTTTGAAAACCAACTCTGGCCAGGCACTAGGCAGTACTGCAGGTTCAAAGATAAATGAGACAGACTTTGCTTTCAATTAGATCCTTATTTAGTCCACAGCAGCCCCTAGAAGACTGGGGTTGGAAGAACAGGGCAAGGCTTATCAGTGCAGGGGCCACCCAATGTATTTACACTAACTTGAAAGAAGGCTGTGCTGCCGGCATATTTTGTAGGTCCTTGGCATATAGTTTACAAAAAGATGTCAAAATTGACTTTTAATGATGTTCAGGCAAAAAGAGAAAGATGCAGCTTACGTGGCTCATGTGACCCCATGCTGTGTCCCCCAAACATAAGCCTGGGCTCACTCAGTTTCCCTACCCAAGCATAGCAACCCTAGAAAGATCACTGTGGCAACAATGTGAGAATGGCAAGGAGAGTGCAGTTGCAGTTTTAAGAAACCAAGACTGGCCTGGAGGCTATGGAGGAGGTAGTTTAAAGGAAAAGGTTGTGCATGAAAATGGAACTAATAGTAAGTAATGTTTGCTGAGTGTTCACCACTTGTCAGCTCTACATTCATTACTTCATCGAATCTTCACAACGACCATATATGGTTGATATTATTATAGTGTTTTTCAGGTGAAGAACTGAGGCATGAAATCATTAAGTTATTTGCTCAAGGACACATGCTAATCAGTGGTAGAGGCAGGCTTTGGACTCCTAACCACCTCCCTGTGCTGCACTGTGCTTGATAGACTGGATATGGGAAGTAAAATGAAGAGAGAGCTGAGGTTGACACCCAGGCTTCTGGTTCAGAAGTCACTCCTCATGCTGTACGTACTATCGTGGGGAACACCAGAGGAAGAGCAGGTTTGGGAGGCCAGGGAAGAGTGTAGTTTGGGACAATTTGAGACTGAGGCATCTTTGGGACCTGCAGGTAGAGATGTTTACTTAATCAATGGTATATGTTTCTGGAATTCAGAAGAAAAATCTGAGCCTAAAAGAAATAGAGCTAGATATAAACAAACAAAAGAAAACCAAAGAAATGAGCAAACCTAAAAACTGCACACATAGCAGGAAAACAAATATTTTTAATAATACTTGAAGCCGAGACCAGTTTGGCTCAGTGGATAGAGCGTTGGACTGCGGACTGAAGGGTCCCGGGTTCGATTCCGACAAGGGCATGTACCTTGGCTGCAGGCACATCCCCACTAGGGGGTGTGCAAGAGGCAGCTGATCGATGTCTCTCTCTCATTGATGTTTCTGACTTTCTATCCCTCTCCCTTCCTCTCTGTGAAAAATCAATAAAATATTTAAAAAAATAATAATAATACTTGAAAATTTGACCTGATATTTTGAGCATCTGGTACCTAGAGTCAGTACGTATTCCAATCCCCAGCATTTATTTAAAATAGGCCTTCATCCACAAAGTTGGTTTCTTTGGCTATTCTCATTAGGAAGCCAAGCTTTGAGTAATACGTCTGTCTGTCAGCTATGAGGATCTGCAGTTATGCACCTACAGTCTTCCACTCAGCGTTTATGACACCATTGGCCAGCTTTGTTGGTATAGTTGGTGTCCATGGAACTAACTGATGTACACTGACATTAGATGCTCAGCATCATTCCACTGGCAGCATATACCCACCAAAGGACCTGAGTGGTAGCAATATCAAGCTAGAGGAGATGCTGCTGACATTTTTATGAGTCTATAAAAATCATGTTTCAAGAATTGCTTATTTAATAAATCTGCTTGCAAAACTGATGGGACATTCTATATTGTGGAGAAGATAAATTAGCCTAATGCTTGTGCAGGTCTTTGTTCCATGTTCAACAAAAAAGGGGGCTGCCCATTTACAGCTGTTGCCCACAGGAAATTGCATTTCAACCAGCAATGAAAGATGTCCTTCCAGGGCAACAAGTGCACCCTCTTCAAATCCAAATCAGAACATGCCCCCATTTTCTGCCCTCTGTTGAATGCCTATCAGGGAATCAGTTTCATGGTGATCCCAGGTGGTGAGTAGTGAAACCAAAGGTCTTGGCATTAGATTAGTGATGGTTTCCTATGGCAGGAAGTCGTTTCTATAAACTCAGAAAGCTCCTTGTCTCTGTTTTTTCTGTGAGTGGGGTTGTAGACAGTGCACTTGCACATGAGAACTGGGAGCCTGCTGGGACCTCACTAGTTAGAAAATGGACAGAAAATTACAAAGAGGAAGAAAATAGTGACCTATATGTTAAGTACTGCAAAGTCACTGAAGAAACACTGGGTCTGCAGATTTCTGAACACCCAGGATGATAGGTGCCTCAAGACGTGCCTCTAATTTTCTCTTTCTAATGGGAATTGTCTCTGTATGGCCAGGATAGCATTGCTGAGTGAGTCATCTCTGAAGGAACAAATGTTCTCTGAAAGGGGCTTAGTATGATCCTCCTTTCCCTCTTTAAACTACTAGTTTTTACATTTTTAAAATTGTCTTGAGTAATGACTTTTATTTATTTATTTTTTTTGAGTAATGACTTTTAAATATGTGCATGTTTTTTTAAAATTGTGTGTTTATGTTATGAACATTATAAAATGTTTTCCTTGCTCACTCAAGTTAAGCATATTGGCATGTACTGAGTGAGAATGGCATTATTATTTCAAGTATTAGTTATTCATCATTGTTGGTGAAAAAGAAATCTTTGTTGTAATGTAATATGTCCACATATATCTCGATGTTTCTATATATCTTGATATCCCATATGCATTGAACACTTACTGTGTGCCTTTGAACAAAGCAAGTCCACACCGCATGGACCTCTGTCCTCCTGTGAGAGCCCAGTTGCCCTGCGATGTTACTCAAATGGGTACCAGTTACTGTGCTACCTGGAAGTCCAGGAGCGGGTGGTGTTGGTGAGGGAAGTGAATATATACCTGCTGGTCAGATTGAGACATGCTCTGAGGAAGAACAGTGTAGACTGAGAAGGGCTGCTCTTTCCGATGGGGAAATCTTCTGAGAAGCGAATTGAGGTTGGACCTGACTGCAGGGAGGCACCCCTCCTGTGAAGGGCATTCTGCGTATGCATTCCGAGTTCCATCCTTGGGTCTCTGGTTGCAGATGAGCACAGCCCAGTGGCCTAGGAATGACCTGCTGAGGGCTTGCTGACTCCCAGGGAACAGGAGGCCCATCCTCAACAGCTGGGAGCTGCCACATAAATAAGACCCCAGAGCTTTGTTCAGCTCAGTCTGCTCCCTGTCAGGCCTGACAAGGCAGCGTCCTTTGTGCTCACTCATAATGGATGTCCTTTCAGAGGCACCATCAGGTTCTGAAACTGGAACTGTTGAGTTGGTAAGCCCAGCTCCTCTCTCCCCAGCTCTCCCCCGACAAGCCGGGGAAACTCGGATGCATTTAAAGGCTTTGATGAACGTGGATTGTCATTGTCTTGTTTAAAATGGATGTCCAAGCTATGCAAGCAGTTTAATCACCAGCTGGCTGGACCTTACCCTGTAGTTACCCAGCAAGTTAGAAAACTGAACCTATGTGGGAAGGATATTGCTTGTGAGAAGAGGCAGAGAAAGAAGTATGAACTTAGGTCGCAAGGACAATTGGGAGTCTTTGCAGTCTCTTTCCCCTATGTTTCTACTGAACTTGTTTTTTAAATTATAGAAATAGTACATTTCTTAATAAGTCCAACAATACAACAGTATAAAAAATTAGTAATCTCTAATCCTATTGTTCTCTGATGACTTGTGTAGTAGATTAGTGCAGAGGTCTAGAGTGTGGGCTGTCAGCCAGAGAGCTACTTGCCAGCTGTGTGACCTTGAACAAGTTAATTTATGTTGGCCTCAGTTTTCTTACCTGTAAAATGGGAGTGATAACAATCTTTTACCTACCTTTTAAGGTTATTGTATTAAATGAGTAGCATATAGTGCACTTAAAATGATACCTGGTAAAATGTAAGCTCTATGTTTATATTAGCTATTATTAGCATAGCTACTATGATATGTCACTTTTTTGTTTTTATTGAAATGAAATCATCGTAGAGAACATGACAACTCATTATCTTTTCCACCTAGTCTATCACAAAACTCTTTCTAGATCTAAATCCAAACATATATAAACATTATTAAATTTTAACAGCTGCATTCAACTACTTAATATGGATAGCCATTTTATCCTTTTGTATTGTTACTGTGGTTTTACAAAAAAGTTTTAAAAGTGGGGATCACTGGATCTAAAGTCAAGAGATTTTAAAATGATAATAGATATCCCAAAATATCATAGCAATTTGCACTCCTACCAGAAATATATCAGTGCTCATTTCCCCATGTACTTACCAGCAGTGGATGTTATCAATCTTTAATTTTTTCTAGTCCAGCAGGCAAAAAATAGAATCTCATTGTCCTTTCAAATGACATTCCTTTGACTACCAGTGAGGCTCAGTCCAGCGAAGGGTTCTAAGCTGGGCATTAAATGGCAAGATTTCTCATTTGAAAGATCACTGCAGCTCAATTTGGAGAACTGAATTGAGTGGACATGGTGGGGAGGGCTGATCTGGAAGGAGGAAGGGTGGTTGGGAGGCTGTTTCTCTTCTGCTACCTTGACCATTATTTGGACAATAACCTCCACTCCCAAATATCAACCTCTAACCCTTGATCCTTGCATCAGGTTCCAGTATCATGTTTCTTTTTCTGTGTTATGCATCTCAGTCTCCAAATGTCCAGAGTAAGTTCCTATCTTCTATTTCCCCATTCTTCACCTATCCTTTCTCTTATATTCTTGACTTAGTTAATGGCCTCACTGCCTTCCTAACTAAATCTAGGATTAGGGTAGTTAGTTTGCCTACACAGTAAAACTTGGAGCCACTTTTCAGCCCTTCTCTTTGACCTCCTACAGCCAGTCCATCCCTAAGTTCTGTGACTTTGCCTCTGTCTGCTTATTCAAGTCCTCCCTTCCCTCTATTCCTCCTGAAGCTGCCAGGTGGTCACACCATCATCATCTTTTTCTTGATCATTGTATACCTTCTTGAGTTCCCAGCCTGATCGTGTTTCTTCATTCTCTTCTCTCTGCTTGGAATTTTCTTCCATCGTTTACCCCCAAACAGTGAAATGAAATTTCCTCCTAAGCTCAGCTTGAGTGTCCCTTTTTCTGTGAAGTCCCCGGTCATTCATACTCTACTCCTAGCAGAATTCATGGCTCCTTTGCTTGTGCTTCTGTTGTATTTAATACATGCTTAGGTTGCAACACTTCCCCACATCATCATCACTGGACCCATAGCACTTTCTTTCTCCCCCAGTTATCTGAGACCTTGAGAACATGGGCATGACTTCCATAACTTTCTATTCAGTGCACTACCTGGCAAAGGGAGCAGTTAACCATTTTTTGGAGCAAGGAAGGCACACAGGTTGAAAGTTTTGCAGCTAAGAATGATGTTATTATTTAAAATGTCTTATCTAGTATATTTAAACTTTTTAAATAGTAAAACAGCACTTATTTCTTATAGGAAATTGGGAGGGGGGAATCATTTCCCTTTTATAATTTTATTTTGCCTTTCCCCATCTTAGTTTAATGGTTGCATAATAGTTTATAATGAGATGAGTATCCACCCGCCTACCTCTATGTCCCCATTCCTAGAGTCTGGGAATCCCAGACTAAATTAAAAGGAAGGGAATCTGTTGCAATGTCAATTACACCAGGAATAGATAATACATAAAAAAATATGTTAGCAAGTTACTCTTCCCAGCACTTTAAAAGCCGAGATATTTTCTAGTGTGGTGCCATGGGCTCTGAGTGGGGTCTTGTAGAAACTGAGCTAAGAATGAATTGAATAGAGTATGGGGGCTCAGCTCCAATTCCTACCACTCAATGAATATTTTATCACTCATCATTATGTGTTTTGTTTTTTTTTCCTTAACAGTAGAGTAGTAGAGTTCCTCTGCTTCTCTTTCTTATTCATTTTCTTTTTTAAAAAATATTTTATTGATTTTTTTTTACAGAGAGGAAGGGAGAGGGATAGAGAGTTAGAAACATAGATGGGAGAAAAACATCGATCAGCTTCCTCCTGCACACCCCCTACTGGGGATGTGCCCACAACCAACACTGGAATCGAACTCGGGACCCTTCACTCCGAAGGCCAATGCTCTATCCACTGAGCCAAACCAGTTAGGGCTCCCTTATTCATTTTCAATGAGAAAAACAATGAGCAAACTGTAGTTGATGTCTACTTTATAATAAGGCTTGAAAAAAGGACAAGAGAAGTGGGACAAATCTCATCCCACCAGCTCTTTATGTCATTAGACTCAGAAACAACCAACCAACCAAATAAAGCTGTTCCACTTCCTCGGGGATTTGTGGTGTGTTCTTCAGTAGCTATGACAGTATATCTGTTTTGTACCTAACTCTTCAGTCCCGCTTCCATGTTGAGGGACGTGGTTGCAGTTTCTATTTCTTCAAAATAATTTCCATAAGTTGTTCCTTTTTTTTTACCATTATAATAATTATAATTAATAAATATTTGAGGTATTAAATATTTTATGTATTCAGCTTTATATCCTAAAGCCCATTCTAGGTGCAAAATTACTGAATCAAAGGATAAGAATAGTTTGAGGTTCCTGATACATTTTGTAGTTTTTTTCAAAAGAGGTTTTCAAATTTACATATATTCCTGTAATGTATGAAAGTGGGTTTTTTGTCACATTATTTCCCAGAGTGAATGTTTACAATTAAAAAATAAATCTCTGCTATTTTTTCTAGGTGGTAGGCTGTTATAGAATTTTACAGATTGTGTCCTCACCTCTTCAGGAAACCTTTGGACTGACAGATTGTTTATCTGGGATAAAAGTCTGCTATAGATGCTTTAAATGTTCCAATAGACCCTTAATTCTTGGCATTCCTGAGCATCGTTCCATTTATAAGATGTACAATCGTGTTTTAGAAATGGCTAGTTAGACATGACAGGGGCTGTGCCATCTTTGTGTAGGAGAAATGACTCATTGTAAGAGCAATGGCAGCTGGGGACCTCAGGGAGAAAGGAAAAGAAGGATTTGATTAGGGGTAAATTGGGTAATCTGGGAAGGATGAGCTTACTAAAATTTGCTAACATAAGTCATAGTTTTAAGACCAAAGGACTGTTAGACAATGTAACTAGGGGCGTGGTTTCTTTTGCAGTTAAACACACACACACACACACACATATTCCTCTAGGTATAGGCAGGGGATGGGAAAGAAGGGAGTCCGGGTGAGTCTTGACTACCTTTAGATCAGATTGCTGAGCACTCATTAGGATTCATTGAGGTTCCCTCTCTTTGACAATATTTGGTTGCCTCTCTATAGCTGCCTGCCTTTCCTGAGCTTGTAAAATGCAAAATGCAAGGTTTGGGTTTCGAGTCACCACTTGGAAATCATAATTTCAGCGTCCCCCAGACTAAGAAGTGGCTATTTGTGGCAAATGCTTCTCACACTATTTCCAGCCCTTCTCAGATATTTCCTCCCTAATCACCATGTATTTTTGTTGCAGTTCCTTAGTAGGAAAGATGGTCTGGTGAGATGAGATTCTGCTGTTCTCCCTCATTCATTTTTAATGGCTAGCCAAAGCAATCGACAGATGTGAATTGTTGGCTTCTTCAAGCTGGGCCGTGAAAAGACTAAGAACACTGGCCTGATCTCACCCTGTCAGATCATCTGTTTAGGAAAAAAAATCCAAGTTCTTCCTTCAAGTAGGTTACAGTCAAGTTCGGTAGAGACCCATGGACACCATGGGCATGTTAGGGAGAGTAATGATGAGGTGCCAAATGCTGGGGTACAGTATGAGTGTAGACCAAGAAAAATCATACCACAACTTTTCTAGAGCCTAACAATTTAGAAAGAACTTGTAACTAAGTTATTCTTATTTGAGCTTCACCAAAACAAAGTCATACAAAGTCCCCATTTTGCAGATAAAGTAACTGAGACTCAGAAATATTAATAAATATCTTGTTAAGCAGAACTCCATGAGTCAGAGCATAGATAGGAATAAACATCACAGTCCATGACTCAGGGAGGAAATTTGCCTGTCTGGGCTAGAGGATTTTATAAAGTGATTTACTGGGAATATGATTTCAGAGATAGGGTGGGGCCTTTGGAATGAAATTAAATATCTTTGAATTTTTTTTTTTGTCTGTGAAAAGTTTTAGCACATACTAAAAGTGATGCCTGGCACAGGGGCACAGGTTGCATTCAGATGGGGAGAAGTTGTTTTATAGAGATTGGCTACATAATGTTGTAATAGTCAGTGTATGATATACTGGCCCTAATTTTTTTATGAGAAGATGGTGTAAGATGGAGAGAAGACCCATGGAGGACATATCTGAAGAAAACAATGGAGGTCTTAGTAATAAAACAGACATGGTGGGTGACAAAGAAGGAAGAAATATAATTCCATTTTGAGCCTGGGGATAAGAAAAATGGCAGCTCAGTTGACCCAGAGCTGGCTCCTGGAATCCTCAGGCGGCCAAACAATACCCTGAAAGCATCTCCAGTGCTAGAGGAGCACAGGATTGGAGGGGAATTACTTAGGAAGACTATCTTGGCCTGTTCATAATCACCAAGTTAATTCAATGAGGAAACCATCCAATAAGAGAAAGGGAGGAGTAAGTTTTATCAAAATGTTTCTAGTGCTGATGAGTGGGTTTCTCTGCTACACAAACGGCAACACTAAACCACGTTATCCAGTTTTCTGCCTTGTTTGGGAATGGTGTTTTTTTAAGCAGCAGCAGGGAGTGGGTTGAGACTAGAGTTTTTTAATAACATGATTTTGATTTGTGACGATTTGTAAAGTTTTCATCTCCTTGAAGAAAAATAGATATAATTATTATAATAATTAGTTTTTCCTCTGGCTCCCCTGACTAGCACAGTTTCTGAGCATACCTCTAAAATATACTCTATTTTAGCAATGTGGGCATTTAAACAAGTCAGTGGTAACAAAGGTCTTTGAATACAAGGGTGTCCTAAGCAGATCTCAGTATAATTAGTAGCTCATGGAATAATTATACCGGATGGGGCAAATGAGGGTTTACAAGTATGCATGCACAAAACAGAGTTTATTCTTGAATCATTATTTATTAACTAGGGGCCAAGTGCATGAATTCATGCACCTTGAAAGGAACTGTGGGCTGCAAGGCTACAGTGGGCACAGGGGCGGATCTCAGCCGATCCTCCTTGCCCCTGCTCAGCCCCTTCTGCTGTGGCCCCGTTCCCTCTCTGCCCACATTCCCGTTCCCACCACCACCGGCTGCAGGTATGAGTGGGGCTGGCACAGGCATTGGGTACAAGTGGGGCCAGCACTGGCAGTGGGTATGAGTGGTGGCTCTGGTGCCAGCAGCAGATACAAGTGGGGCTGGTGCCAGCAGCAGGTGTGAACTCCAGGTGGAACTGCGGTTGCAGGAGCAAAGAATTTTCAGTAACCACCAGAGGCTCATGCTGTTGACAGCGACTGGTGCTCTGCCTTGGTCTGGTGCCCCAGCTCATCTGCTCCATCACCCACTGTGGCTGATGCCAACCATGTTCGTGCTCTGCTGCCTGCTGCCCACACCTGCCATGTTCCACACGTTCTCCCTGGTGGTCAGCACACATTATAGTGACCAGTTGTTTGGTTGTTCTGTCATTTGGTCTATTTGCATATTAGGGCTATATATATATATTTGTAGTTTATATATAATTATAGTTTCTATATGAACGATTGTAAATGTACATTTGCCCCACTTTGTATTCTCACGTTCCAGAGATTTCCTTATTCCAATAGTAAGAAATATTCTATAAGAGAAATATTACATACCCAGATTTCACAGCTTTTGGTGAATAGTGGAGAGGAGGCTAGGTTAGGCATCTTTCATGCACATGAAAGAAGAAACAGAATTGTTAAATGGCCTCTTAATTTACCTGAATCTCTGCATGAGTGAGGCAATAAAGGAAAATGTTAATAATTTTAAATATTTTTTCTCAAATCTTTTTGGAATATGAAACCTTGAGCCCATAGCAGTGATCAGGGACTTCCCGGTGCAGATTCTTTGATCCAAAATGAAAAAAAAAATGGAGTGTGAGCAATGACCTTCCAGTGTCTGAAGCAGAAGAGCAGCAGAGAGCTCCTCCTTTCCCCTTGCCTCACATACTCCTCCTCCCCACCCATGAATGTTTCCTGCCTTCTCTTTACTTTTCCAGGTTGTCTATACGGACTTTCTACTCTGGGAATAATCATCTCTTCCATTCTAAAAATATACTCCACTTTTTTTTTTACAGCAAGTTGACAAGCATTTCTTGAAAACCACTTATATACCCTGTGCTAGTTCTTGTGCAAAAAAAAAAAAATCCCTCCTTTTTGACTGAGTCTTGCTCTTTGTCTCTATGGTAACCTTGATAGAAAGCTAAGTAACACTCTCAGGAGGATGCCACTGGGTTTGGGATTTGGACAAGGCTGGGATGAGTGTTCGTTAGTGAATTTGTGTCATGTCTTATGGAGACTTCTCAATGGAAAGCTCTCTTAGCAAATAAGCATTCCCTGAGATACATATAGGATGCAGTGAAAGAGACCCCAACTGATGGTTTCTAGGCTGGAATTTTCCTAACCTGCTCTGAGGCTTTGTCCTGATTGAGGACTTTGGGTGAGTCCTTTGGTTTCTCTATGCCTGTTTCCTCAACAGTAAAATAAGTGGTTGGGATAGAGTCTGCTTGTAATTTATGCCCTTTCTCCCAGCTCTAATATTCTACTATCACGTGTTGTTGTTTTTAACTTTGGATAGGAAAAGTCCTATACCATCAGAGTGCTCAGCAAACTGATATAAACTATATTAAATTGATAATATTAATAAAAGATGCTTTGCTTGCTATTTGAAAACACAATGGTTTCCATCACTGGAAAATTCATGGACTTGAATGGGTTATTTGTGTAATGTTAATGTCAAGCATCTTTTAGCTTGGGTGCTTTATATGTGGAAAATACATGTAACTTTTTTTCAAAAGAGATAAACCCTCAGAATTTTATCAGACCATTTACTACATCTGCTATCTGGAGCCAATATGTTCTTTGTTTTATGGGAAAAGGACTTTTTCCTTTTCAGTAGGTTAATGTGAGTACAACATATTTCCATGGTGGCCAGGGAGAGAGAGGTTGGAATCTGGGGTTGAAAGAATAAAGAGGAGAGAGAACTAGGTAGAAACAAAATGGGTCCTAATAAAGTCTGTGTTTCTTTTAGAAAGAACAAAAGGCACAGCTGTTCCTGTGGATCTAAAAATAAATGAATAGAGGTTTGTTGTTTAATTATTCAGTTACATACTCCCTGTTAGGTGATGAGAGTGAAGGGAACTGAATCATCTATTTAAATTAAAATGTCACAGGGCTTTCTTTGGGGCCTTAGCTACTTGTCTGACTTGCCCTGGGAAGTTGGCTTTCTGGGTTGGCGTCAGCCCAATAATGAGGGTTGTGTTGTCCTTGACTGCGGTAGGACCAGACGGGTACGGAGAGAGTGAGGTGCAGGGAAGGAGGGAGACTTGGGACAGCTGTGCTTATTCTCCTGGATTCATTCAGGGAAACATATTCCTGAGAGAAGGCAAACCCTGCCTGCCCCTGTGATTTTGTACCCTGTAATTCTAGGGCAAATCATCATTTCTTTGGTTGCTTTTGAAACTTGTTCTTTTGAACCAAAGTTGGGACTCTTCCACAAGATTCCCTACCTAGAGTTTAAAGCTTGCTCTGATCTATTCCCAATGCACTGCAAGCTTTTGTTCCATTGCCAAGGTTCTGTAGCCCTCAGTTACAGGACCCAGGTGCGATTTTGCTAGCAGCTAAATCTGGTCCCTTGATAACTGCCAAAGGTTATGGCTTCTAGCAGGGACCTCCCTGGCCTTGGCTGTTGTTCTGGGGTTAGACTACTAATTGCTGCCCCTGATGTTTGTCACAAATGCCTGAGAATGGAGATACTCTCATCTGAGGTTCTTTTTTCTACTCCTCATGTGATTTCGAAGTTGGAGGTGGATGGCCTGAAAGGGGAGGGGGACAAGGAGGTTGCCTGAGGTCATGGTGGCTCTCTGGGTTTCACCTGCCTTATCGGATAAAAGAGAAGGTTGGGGTCATTGCCAGCTCTCCCCCACCAAGATATCACAGTATCCACGTCTTCATTACTGTTTTCCACCAGGTTTCTGCTCTAATCCCTTCCACTCTGTGAAGCCTCTTTGTCCAGAGTCTCCTGCCTCCGTCAAAACTAATTTCTCTCTTTGCACTATCATCTCACCATGTTCTATTATAACCCTCACCACAGCCCACTTTGTATTTCAGGCTTTGGTTCTGTGTCTGTCTCCCTGACTAGACTGTTAACTCCTTGGTATCAGACCTGCTCATGTCTTATTTATCTTCCCATCTCTCCTAGTGCTCTCAGCATTGCAGGCAGGCATTGGAGAAATGTCTGAGTTGCCAGAACTTCTCATTTGCACTCACAAGGACATATCTGTAAGCAAGTCCTTAGGAATACCACCTGTAAAATCTCAACTCCTATTAACCTCTTAGAAGCTTAACCGTTGAGAATGTAGGTCCCTCCTTGTGATCCTAGAACAAAGTTTATTAAAGGACAGCTACCTTTAAAACTTCTAGTTCCCAATGCATTTGTAAAGCTCCATAGGAAACAAGGTTATTTCCATTTCTGCCAGATTAATGACCCCACAGAGAAGCAGCCTGTGCCCATATTCCAGAGATAGTAAATCTTGGAGTCCATGGAAAACTGAGTGCAATCAGAACTCTTTTTACCCTGTTGAAACAGTAAATCAAAACAGTGTCATTTCAACATATTATTCAAAGATTCAAGCTCATAGAATGATCACTGTATTGCAGGATATACAAAGCTGAGGAGGACACAGCTTCTGCAGTTAGAAACTTACAGCTTTATAAACAATTTTAAGAAATTGCTTGCATGACTAGTGTGAGGCTGAGTTTAATAAGTGCAATCAGCAAGTGAGAAAGTGCCAGTTCTGGGATTCAGAGGAGAGAAAGCTCACATCCAGCTGGACTAATCCAAAAGGGCTTTTTGGACAACGTGGAATTTGAGACTGGCATTGAAGGATAAAATACACTTTTAGTAGATAGGGAAACTGTATAAGCAAAGGTGAGGAAATGAAAAAACCTGGAACATACAAATAATTGTCTAGATTACTTGAAATGGAGATTACGTATCTCAGAGTAATAGGAGAGGAGACAGTGGAGGAAAGGGGGAGTTCATGCTCTGGAGGATATGCTAGTAGATGCCTCCATATATTGAATGGCTTGTTCTGAAGTTGATAGGCAATAGGATGCTAGAAAAAAACATTTTATTATGGGTGAGAATATTTTAAATCAGAGGGTGGCAAACTTTTGCCAATAGGCCAAAGCCAGCCTGCTGTACTATTTTACTAGAACACAGCCATGCCCCCTTTTTATGTCTTGTCTGTGGCTGCCTTTGGGCTATATGGGGGCGTTGAGTAGTTATTACAGAGACACATGGCCATTGGCCCATGAAGTCTTAGCTCTTTACTATCTGACCTTTTTTAGAAAAAGTTTACTGACCTTTGATATAAACATCATTCATTTATTCATACATTCATTAATTTACTCATTTATCAATTCAACAAACATTTTGCACGTACTGAGAGCTAGGGATATGCTCTGACACTTTTGCTCTTTTCCCTCCCTCTGCCCCCATTATTTAATTTAAAGTTGAATCCTTGCTAACATTGCCCTTTAGACTTGTTCAGAGAATTTAAGTTCTCATGTAATTTATTATTCAACATTCAGTTTTTTTCAAATGCCATGAAAATGTTCCTTCTTTAGCATTATTGGGTAATCATATCCGGGCTAAAGTTCAAGCAATGTTTATATCAATGATTCAGGTCAAAAGTGATCTTATAAGAGCATAGATTAAATAATGCAGCAGAGAGGGCTGTGAGAATGTAAGTTAAAGACAGAAAGGCCAACTGTATCAAAGAAGTAAAAATTAGTGTGGCCTCTACGTTGATAACTGCCTGTCTTAGCTGTTTCTCTAAGGGAAGGTGCAGCAGAGGGAAGTGTGTGGGCCAGTCTTCCCACAGCTTCACCAATACCACCACCTCTCCAACTACCATTACCACAACCCCGCCTCCATCAGTTTTATTGCTTCTTGTACAATGGAAACAAACATCTTCAAATCTCAGTGTCTTAAGGCTATGGGTTTTATTTCTTTCTCATACTACACATGTCCACTGTGTGTGAACTGGGGGCTCTGCTTCATGCCATTATCACTTCAACACCTCACCTGCCAAGCAGATTTCACCTAGAACACTGCCAATAGCTGTGCTAGGAGAAAAGAGAGCTCTGGAAAATTGTTCACTGGCACTTCAAACTTCTGCTTGGAAATAGCACACGTTATTTCTGCTCATATTTCATTGACCAAAGTAAATCCCATGGCCGTACCTAATTTACAAAGATCATACTTCATACAGTCAGTTTTACCATGTCAGAGAGTTGGAAATGCTGGGTGGAAAGCACTAAGAATTAAGACATAAACCTCTAGAATCTATCCTAATTTTCTGGTTCTGCAGAAGGAATTTGAATTAGTCCACTTTAAATTGGACTATAGAAAAGAATGACTGATAAATACTGACATGACTGATCATGTTGACAGCCAAGGAATCAGAGACCATGTGGTTGAACATGAACATGAGGATGTGGACTCAGTTTATTCAGTAGGAGTTGTCCTTTGGCATGCTGAGCCTATGGAGCTTTTTAAGGCTTTCTTACCCAAATCATTAAAAACCACTCCCACTGTGCCAGCATAGCAGAAGCATCAAAGCTTTTGTTTTTTTTACAAAAGAAAAAGATAAATAAAACCATTACTTTGGCCCTTCATTGCTCTCTCCTTTGCCCTCAGAATGACTCGTTGGACATGACATGATTTGAATGTATTGATAAGTTGGTGTATCCTTTTAAAAAATTACATAATATCTACACAGACATTACCCAGTATGTTTATATAGTGGTAGTGAATAGCTTGTTAAGCATTTAAAATTAGGTCATCAAATATAACAAAGTATGATTTCAGAAAACTCTCAGGACCTCTAATTACTAAGTCAGTGCACTTGACTGGTTTACATTTTCCTCAGGGAATGCATCACTACTGTTTCTTGAAAGATTTTGGTGGTGCAGAAGTATTGAAACAGACATTTTAATCTTTTAGGGAAACTTTAGCTACTAAAATGTCAGTCTGATCACTCCCTAACCACTCCCCTGTCAGTCTGATTGCCCCTTACTGCCCTTCCCTAACTGCCCTCTCCTGCAGGTCTGGTCCCCTCCAACTGCCCTTCTCTGCAGGCCCAGTCACCCCTGTCTTCCCTCCTCTGCTGGCTTGGTTACTCCAAACTGCTCTTCCCTGCAGGCTTGATTGCCCCCCAACGGCTCTACCCTGCTGGCCATCTTGTGGTGGCCATCTTGTGTCCATATGGGGGCAGCCATCTTTGACCCTATGGGGGCAGCCATCTTTTGTGTTGGAGTGATGATCAATTTGCATATTACTCTTTTATTAGATAGGATAGAGGCTTGGTGCATGGGAGGGGGCCAGCTGGTTTGCCCTGAGGTTGTCCCAAGTCAGGGTGGGGTTTACCTTGGGGCATGGGGCAGCCTGGGTGAGGGGCCTGTGGTGGTTTGCAAGCTGGCCACACACCCCAGCTACCCAAGCAGAGGCCCTTGTATTTGGTATTTATTTATCTTCTATAATTGAAATTTTGTAGCCTTGAGCAGAGGCCAGGGCAGGCCAGAGCAGTCAGAAAGCTTGGCTTCCTTCATCACTGAGGGCTACCCAATCCTCCTGCTTGCTCTAGCTCCGTGGCTGCCACCATATTTGTTAGGTTAATTTGTATACTCGCTCCAGATTGGCTGGTGAGTGTGGCTTGTGGGTGTAGTAGGGGTATGGTCAGTTTACATATTCCTCTTTTATTAGATAGGATGTTAATACAGAAGTAGAAGTATATTGCCTAAGAGTGTGATTGACATCTGGGAATAGTGTGGTCTGTCTAGACACTTATTTTCTTTAGTTAAGGAGGGGTGATGAGGAATATTTCTGCATATTAACTAAATATAAGATATAGAAGATACAGATAACTAAAGTTCCATGTGTTTGGGGAAAATAGATGCCAGAAAAATCTGTATATTCTTCAGATACAGTTTGAAGTTCTTTTATTTTCATCAAGGAATCAAAAAACCTTTTTTGTGGGTCTCTTTATGTTTTAATCAGCCTGTTAAAAAGGAGAAATGAAAAACATAGTTAAAATGTCTCCTACAGAGATCCTCTCTTCTAAAATATGTAATCCACAATAACATAATTATTTGATCTTTCTGAGTTGAGATCCACGAAAGACCCAGTCTCAGGCTTCAGAAAGAAAAATCAGAGTTCTGTTTGTTTGGTAATCTCATAATACATGAAAGGTCATAGTTTGAATTGTATGTATCAATGGATTTCTGATGACTGGCTTTGTATATAAGTATAAACCCTGTGGATAAGCAGGAATGAACATGGCCTCAACAAAAAACACAGTAGAATCAACTGACCTTTCAGGAACTGGAGTGTAACTACCTGGAATGCCAACAAATTTCCAGAAGTCCTTGTCTAGCATCCTGGCTTCCTGGCTATTCTCAGACTCTCCCTCTTCAGGTCCAGGTGACATCTAGCCCTCTAGTTTCCCCCAGAGAAAAGCAATTGCATTTATCTCAGCTGAGGAGGTTGCATTTCTTCTTTTCATAGCAATTTGTGTAGCCTTTTCATTTGAAGAGCTTTGCAAAGACTAAAGAAATACTTAACAGATCCTGGAAAGCATATCATCCCATTTTACAGATAGAGAAGCTGAGCCAGAAAGACTTAACAAATAAGAGGCCATTTTCTCAAGTATAGCAGAAGTCAGAAGGCATGTCATGACTGTGATTTTAATGAAGTGATCTGATTAAATCACAATTCCTAGGCACTTTTTTTTCTTCTTCTAAAATCAGCCCTGCAATTAAAACATAATTATGCTTTGTTCTTTCGTGGTACCTTTCACCCAGGGAACTGAAAGTACTTTACAAACATTAATTAAGCAGCACAGTACCCCTGTGAGGAAGGTAGGAATTATCCTGCTCTTCCATGTGGTGACATGGAAACCGAAGCGTTTGCTGCTTTACCCATGATTACAATGGGAATTGTTGTCCAAGCTTCCATTTGGTTGAAGTATCTCTTTGGTCCTATCTTTCAGTTAAACTTCTTTGAAATGCAATCATAATCTTTTGTGAAAAGTATTTTCAACTGCTTATTGTTATTAGCATTTTATGCTATTTAAAAATTTGTGCTTTTGTGAATAGTTTTCATTACATATGTTTTAAACTTTAAATCAGAGCTTAAATTATAGAAGACATCTTGGTATGATTAGAGTACTGTAAATAAGTTAAGTCTCAACTGAACCTGAAAATCATTCTAAGTGCTTTTATCTTTCAGTAAACTTTTATTGAACTATACTGAAGTCATACATAGATACAGAAAAATGCGAAAATCATAAACATCAGGCTTGATGAATTTTCACAAAGTGAAAGCACCTGAAAACAGCTCAAAGCATTAGCAGCATACATGCCCTCTTGCCCTGTGCACCCACTTCCTGTCACTGACCTTCCAAGTTAACCCATAGCCTCCGTTTTAACAGCATAGATTAGTTTTGCTTGATTTTGTACTTTAGGTAGATGGATTCATACTGTATTCACCTGTGTCTGTCTCCTTTCACTAAGCGTAATGTCTGTGACATTCATCCATGCTGTTGCTTGCAGTTAGTTCAGTCTTATTGCTGTAGGATCTTTGATTGTTTAAAACACCACAATGTTATATCTATTCTACTGTTGATGAACAGTTGGGTTGTCTCTCATTTGGGGCAGCTGAAGTATTACTTTAAAGATACGTTGCTGTACAAACTCTTCATCAATTAGATTGAAATAAATCAAAGGTTACTTTTTACATACTTTACCATGAAGGTTTTGAGATACATGAATGATGTCTACTAAGAAGTTGCTAGAGGTTATTCATAGGACTGATTAAGAACCTTTTCCCCAATTGTGGGGGTGGGAATAACTTAAAATTTTCTCTAAATTTGAACATGTCACCTGCCTTTACTGGTAGGTTGAGTTCACATAAGAGGCATTTTAGAGAAGTGCAAAGAGCCCAGCTTGGCCTGGGTGTGAATTGTAGCTCTACCACTTGCTGCGTGACCATGGCCAGCTCAGCCTCACTCAAGTCCACCTTTCTCAGCCATCAAATTGTGTCACCGGTTGTTGAAAGATATGAAGTTAAATACATAGCACTAAGTAGGAATTCAATGAATGGTATATATTATTAGATAATTTTGGACCCAATATGACTAAGCCCTACCAGATAGATTATAATTTTGGATTGTTACTGATACTTCCTTGAGTTCTGGCCAGTATGGCTCAGTTGGTTGGAGAGTCCTCTTGTATACCAAAAGGTCACAGGTTCAATCCCCAGGTAGGACACATGCCCAGGTTTTGGGGCTCGATCCTGGTAGGGGTGAGTGCAGGAGGCAGCCGATGGATGTTTCTCTCTCACATCACCATCTCTCTCTCTCTCTTTTTCTCTCTCTCTCCCCCTCTCTTCTTCCTCTCTCTCAAATCTATTTTTAAAAAGGCCTTTTTTTTTTAAAAAAAGTACATATTTGAAAAATTCAATAAATAACTGTAGTGAGTGTAGAAATATCTATATGTTGGATAACATGAAGAATTTCTGTATGTCTTCTTAAGATACATTAATGATGACTACACAGTGGTCAATTGATTCAATCTTAACCTCCCTGGAAGAATTTATCACAGCTACAATAAAGAAGCAGATCAAATGTCATCACAGACATCCTATCTAATAAAAGGGTAATATGCAAATTAACCATCACTCCATCAGAAAGTTGTTGGTGCCCATAGCCACAAGATGGAGGCGCCTAGTCCTCTCGGCCCTGCCGGAGTCCTCCAGTCCCGAGGATGAGAGGAGAGGGTAGTTGCTGGAAGTGGGAAGCAAGAGCGGCCTGGCAGAATGCTTGCTTTATCGCCTCGTCTGTGAGGCAAGCGTTCCGTGCCCAACAGTGGATGGGCCTCTGGGCCGTGGAAAGCCTCCGGGCAGCGGCTCACACAGAGAGCTACTGGGCACACGGATTTGTGCTCAGGGCTACTAGTACTCTATAAACAGTTTGTTTTAATGTATGACTTAGATTGGAAAATTGTTGGCTTTAAGCTCAGAATGCTGTGGTGGTAGAGGTTTTGTCAGGAAATTGCAATGGGATCCTAGATCAAAGGGCCTTACGTTAAATGACATTTTAAAAATAACACTTGGAGTGACCTGCATGGGTGGGTGTACTTTTTTTTTTCTCTTCTTTTGCCTGACTCTCATGTGGCTAGCTGTCTATTAAATACATTTCACAAATTCTTGAGTTTCCACTGAAGAGTAATTTATCAGGATCACTACCTTGTCCTAGTCTACCTTTTCCCATCTCAGGAAGTGGGAAATAGTTCTGTCCCATTGTCACTATCATATTCCAACCTGCCAATATCTCCCATTTAGATCACTTCAGGAGGTTTATACCTGATATTCCAGCATCCATTCTTGCCATTTTATAATTCTAACACTACTTGCAGCTAGAAGTGGTCAGTTCAACAAACCAGATTAGTTCTGCCATCTGCTTCAAACCCTTCAATAGTTTCACATTGAATTTAGGGAGAAGTCCATAACCTAAAAAATGGCCCTTTCTCCTTTTCTCCCCTGTCTCCCTCCAGAGATTTCATGCTGCAGCCACACAGGCCTTCTTTCTAGTCCTTTCGTGCCTTACATCCTTCCTTCACATGCTTTTTTCTCCGTATCCTATCATTTCCTAGCAAACTCCTGCTAATTCTTCAGGTCTCAGATTTACTATATTTCTTCAGGAAAACATCCCATGATGCCATGCATTTCATTATTAGGTCTCTCCATTGTATACTTTCATAACACCTCTGCTTGTATTTATAATGCTGTACATACTTAGAAATTTGTATTTAGTGCTTACTTTCCTTGCTAGTCTGTAAGCTTTATGAAAGTAGAGATTCTCTTTACTTTGTTTACATACGTGTCTCTATTGCTAAGTGCTCAATAAACATTATTGACTGATTGAGTCATATATTTCTATAGGGTAGGATTAGGTTGTTATATCTCCAGAGGAAACTGGGCAAATATTTATCTCTTCGGAAATGTTGAAATGATATTTTAAAACAGTGAAGGAATTTTTCTGTGTTGTTTGAAAAAGTAAAGAGAGCAAACCTTTCAAAAGGGATTATAAAGGTTTTATGCTGATACTTATTTTGATTATTTTTCTTGATTTGTTTATCATAATATAAGTTAAATAACAACAAAATGTAATACAATATATATGGCCTTTGATACTTTGCTAATAACATATAGCAGGAAAATATACCTTGAGGGAGTTCCTTTTCCAGCCTGGCATTTCTAACTTCTTAACTACTTCCTTCTTCTTATACTGAGCATCTGGAACAAGGCCATCTGCAGCTCAGAGGTGATGTCTCTTCTCTACTTCATCATCCAAGGGCAGCGTTAGTTCCTCCGACTGAAGCATAGGCATCATTTCATTTAGAATCCCCTGGGGTTTTAACTACAAGCACCGATTCCTGTTCCCATCAAACACCTGGGAATTAAATCTCTGCTGGAGGAGGCTTAGGGAATTATGTCTTTAATAAGAACAAAATGTTTCAAAACTATTGGTCTAGTGCCTACTCATTACAGGTTAGGAATTGGCAACAGGCACATGTATATGATGATAACTTTGGGGAACACAGATTTACAATTAAAGCTGAGGAGCTTTAATTTTGAAATGAACCTGAATCTCTAGCATGATAGGAATCATAGAAAAACAAAGATAAAAGGACCATTTGGTTAAACTTTGGGTTTCAGGAGTATTTATGCCCAAACCACATAAGACTGCTGCTAATGGTCTGTTTCCTTGCTAGAAATATGTACGGACAGAGAACCATTCATATATTGGAGTTTACTACTGAGATAATCAGGCAATGTTAGGTGATTTTTCAGCATTAAAACTCTCTGGCTTTGTCTAGGGGCCATTCTTCCTTCTTTGGGACTTTGTAAACATGGAGAACAACTAACATTGTCACCATCTTGAAACACTCATATATGGACATGTCATTGTCAGTCAGGACTAGTGGATCATTTAGGTAGTAAGTGGTAGGAAAGGACATACTGGGTTGAAAGCAACCTTAGACAATGCTTAAGCATAACCTCTTCCTTTTACAGACACATAAACAAATGCAGGGATTCGATATCATAAATCTGAATGACAGATTTATGAGTATATTTCAGCACCTCAAATTGATTTTTATCCTTGGTTATGTTTTCCCATGGTGCAGTTGGAAAGCATTAGTCGATCTAAATTAAGATCTGGTTCAAATCCTTACCTATCACTTACTACCTATATGATTTCATCACCTTATTTGACACATCTGAGCTTCATTTTGACCATGTGGTATAGGAAGATAAAAATATCAATTTAATTGAGAATTAAATGAGATGTAGCAATGTCCCTGGTACACAGTAGGTGCTCAGTTAAAAAATTATTGAAAGGCAGTTTGGCAATTTCAGTCATTGAAGTGAAATTAAGCACCACATTCAGTGTGTAGAAACCTATAAGGTAGCTCATTGTTATTACAGGGCTTTAGTTACATATTGGGTCAGAGCTTATTTTATTATTTTTTAAATATATATTTTTTATTGATTTCAGAGAGGAAGGGACAGGGAGAAAGAGAGATAGAAACATCAATGATGAGAGAGAATCACTGATTGGATGCCCCCCACAAATCCCCCACTGGGGATCAAGCCCACAAATTGGGCCTATGCCTTGACCTGATGGGGGAGGAATCAAACCATGACCTCCCAATTCATAGGTCAACACTCAACCACCAAGCCACACCAGCAGAGCAAAGAGCTTATTTTCTTAAACAAGGGCTCAGCGTAAAATCTGGAAACAGCCCAAATATCCTAGAACAGTGATGCTGACAGTCTTTTAGAAGAATTTGATGCACCTACTTTAGTCATAAAAAATAATAATAATTGTGATAAATAGTAAAAGTTAATAGTTTATATGATGTGTATTATGTGGCTCCTGTAAGCTTATTCACTTAATATTTGCCATAACTCTTTGATGCAGATACAATACTATTCATATTTTAGTGAGATTAAGTAATGTGTGTATCTTGTGGGGAGCAGTGGGGTGGCAGGGTTTTCACATGGTTAATCCATGGGTGAATCAGGATTTGAACAGAAGTAGCTGTGATTCCAGAGCCAAGTGTTCAATTCTGTAACTCTTATCTGAAAATACAAACAAACAAACAGAAACCACAATCTTGTGCGGGCCCATCCCAGAGTTGATGAGCTGCAGAAATGTAAGACAGGCAGGTCAAAAACAGCTGTCATAACCATTATACTTCCTGTCTTTCTATATGCCTTTTATGTAGTCTGCTTATTAAGAAGAAAACATACTACTGTAGATGTGATTGTCTTAAGCATTTCCTGTGGCCCCATTTTCACCTCTCAAAACTCTTTCTACAGCATCTTTGAATTGACTCAGGGAGTGAGGTCCACATTTGAAAGATCTTGAGGAAAAAAACCTAACTAGGTACAGATGCACGTGTTTGTTTTACTTACTAATGGTTGGGTGTAGGTTTCCTTCTCCCGCCTCAAGGAAGCTGAGGTTCTGAGGCAGCCACAGACTACAACATAAATACAGGGAGGAAGGGAGGGAAAATCTTGGAAAACTCAAAGCTTGATATTTCCCAGACATGCCCCAATCTGCTTTTGACCTCGCTCCAAAAGGAGTCGTTTCCATAACAGAATGTGTATAACTGAATGTGACCCTACTAAAGCAGTTTCCCATTAGCCAGCAGCCTTCCCTTTCTTATGGCCTGAGACTCATATCTTTGGTTCTAGCTGCTCACTGCTAAGATGCGGACTGATGCTGGGGCCCTGCAGTCTATACACATCATGGTAGCCCTGGTCTCAATGCTGTCTCCTTCTCCACTGCTTTACCAGATTGGGTGGGAATAATTTGTGCCCCAGGTTATAAGTATAGTTTACAAGTGTTCATTAATCATATCCTCCTACTCCTTAACCAGCCCTGCCTGGTAAATAAGCTGAGAGCTAAAACAGTTTCTCTTTACGTTCGTTGGCAGAAAAGAGAAAGATCTGGGAGGTGACAGAATCTGCCTCAAGCAGCACGGAGAAGGAAGCAGAGGCAGGCCAAACTTGACTCTTAGCATCTCAGTCTATTAGGCAAGATTACCTCCCTGTCTGACATGTGGGCTGTCTCATTCTCCTTAAATCCTCTGACGTGAATTTTCCTTCTGAGACTAAAAACAAGGTTAGAAGAAGGGTCAGCCGTCTGGGTGACTTGGCGATGACTTCTATTAGGACAGCTTCTTTCTCCATAGTGATGAAATTTAATCTCACAGTTTAAATGCTTGTCCCAAAATATTTCAAAATGTGAAAAGCATGTGAGCCAAATGACAGAAATGTTTTTTTTAAAAAACAAAAACATGGGCTTCTTGTCATCCACCACACTGGCTGTTTCAAAGTCTGCTCAGTCAGTAAATTATTCTTTCTGATCTTCATTTCTGATGATATCCAGATGGTCTAAAAGTCAATCTTTTCTGTGAAAGATTCTCTGTGAAGTTGAAAGTGAGTAGCCATTATGTTCAGATGCTGTGAGTAAGAATTAAAAGAAATGATGTAGAATTGGCTGTACTCAATTAACAGTAGTTAATATTTAAATAATTATAGTGCCTATATTTTCAACTTGGGGTTAGGCTACACTTTGAAATGTTTGTAACTCTTTAAGTAAAACTATATATTTCTCCCTAAATTATAAGATTTTGTACAAGCCTAAATTGCTAATGTTAACTTTTCTCCCTGTCTATTTTTGCCATATCATCTAGAATTAAAATTCTGTTCTGATGGGTTCAAAGGTGTTCAATAGTCAGCCTACCACAGGTAGATTCTGAGAGCTTGAAACATCTTAGTGTAGATTATGGTGTTTAAGATTTATTGTTTCTTTTAAAATGTAACCTTAAAATGATTAATTAATAACCTATTGTTATTATAATTTTTAAGTCACCATCATTTATTAAACTTTGAAAAGAAAATAATAATATTCTTTTACAATATGAAAAGAGCAACATCAGCTTCTACTTATTGAGTCTCTACCAATTCTATGCACTATGGTAGATGCTTTAATTTGTTACCGTATTCAGTCCTTTTTATTTTGTTCATTTACTGCCACCATTGATAAGGCAGCCACAATGCAGGTGCTTTCGGGCCTGGGCTCCTGTGGCAGCCACTTCCTCCAGGCCCTACCAGCAGATATACACATGCAGGCGTGCCTGAGTGCTGCTACCCACATCAGAAACAGCCACATGTATACCTAAAGCAGTGGTTCCCAACGTGGGGCACATGCCCCACAGGGGGGCAATTTGATTTTTAATGGGGGCAATTTGAGAATGAGTTATTAACAGTGAATGTTTTTCATTTCTTATGGTTCTAAGAACCTCATATACACTATATAGATATATATTGTGACATATTTATGCATTTTAGTTCTCCATTATATGTTTTGAAACTTTATTTGCTATTTTTCAAATCACTTCATATTATTATTTTTTAAAACAATTTCTTAGTGATTTATTCCTCAGTACTTCAGCTGTCCTTTCATTCTTTTATTTTTCTCTTTCATGGATGCCATGTTCTTTGGAAGCTTGTTTAGACCAAGTTAATGGCCTTTTAGGTTTCCTCCATGTGAATTGGCGTTCACTTTTTCCCCCCATTTTTTTCTTTATTGAATAAGGTATTACATATGTGTCCTTATCTCCCCATTTGCCCTCCCCACTCCACCCCACTCATGCCTTCACCCCCCTAGTAGGAGTTAACTTTTTTAATAAGAAGAATTATATGTCATAGGAGGATGGGCATCAGAATTTTAGAGATACTTAAGTGGGGCATGGCCAAAAAATGTTGGGAGCCACTGACCTAAAGGAAAGGGAAGAGAGAAACCCAAATGTATTCTGTCTCCTGTGTGCCAGATATTGCAGTAGGTTCTTTCACCTCAAAGACCAGATAGAAAATCAGTATTATGAACACCCATTGAATTACCAGCTGAACTTCAGTAACCAGAACTTTCGCACATTAAATAGCTCTATAACTGTTGTTTTTAAAGGTGACCTTATTAAATAAGATTCTAAAAGTCTAACTCATAAAAGAGAAATTATATCAAACTTCTCATGTTTCTAATATCATCTTAAAAGTCGGTTTCCAGTGACTCCAAATGCAAAAAAAAAAAAAAAATTCTAGCCTAAATATTATATTCTTTTTTTTTTGACAGACAACCGTTTAGTTTTTATTTCATAATCATAAACTTAACTCTGCAATCCAGCTAGACTGGGAAGGGGTAAGGGAATTATGGAACCCAATAAACTGGCAAGAGCACAAAGATTATGGAACATTCCAAGGAAATTGGGGTGAAGGGGTGTTCTCCTGAGGAATGGTCTGGTGGTAAAGATAAAACACAAGTCAGATTTATTAAAGTTGTCCACAGTCAGCCATGGTGATCTTCTTGCTAGTCTTGCCATTCCTGGACCTATAGTGCTCCATGGCTGTCACGATATCCATGCCTCTTTCACCTGGCCGAAGACCACATGCTTGCCATCCAACCACTCAGTCTTGGCTGCAGATGAAACACTGAGAGCCATTTGTGTCAGGCCCAGCGTTGGCCTGGACAGGATGCCAGGGCTTGTATGTTTCAGGGTGAAGTTCTCGTTCTCAAATTTCTCCCCATAGATGGACTTGCCGCCTGTGCCATTATGATGTGTGAAGTCACCACCTGGCACATAAATCCCGGAATAATTCTGTGAAAGCAGGAACCTTTATAACCAAATCCTTTCTCTCCGTTGCTCAGAGCATGGAAGTTTTCTGCTGTCTTTGGAACTTTGTCTGCAAACAGCTCGAAGGACACGGTAGGGTTCACCATGGCTGGTCACGGGCGGCTTTGGAGTGTCAGTGTCTGCAAAGCCCTAAATATTATGTTCTTAACCCCAGATGTTAGTGGCTTGAAAGGGACCTTCTTGCCCAAGAGCAGTTTTCTGGAGTTGTAGATTGTGATATGATTACTGTAATGTAAACAATTGTTCCCTTAGCAATCTTTTACAGATGGGAAGCCTTTTTGTTTTGTTTATAGCACCCAAAAGTTCCCCAGAATTTACCCTTCACAACGATTGATGTTCCTAGCATGGGATTGTGCAAAGAATCCTTGAATGGAGTTCTAGTCCTGTTATTGCTCTCATTGGCTGGGAGATTTGGTGCTGTCACTGAATCCTCAGGTTTGTCCTTTATAAAAAGTAGTAAGTTTGACTGGACTCTAAGATCTCTCTTCCATTCCACATGAACATTCTGGAGCCAAAAATAATATTGTAAAATAGAAGGCGTCAATAGGTAAATGGATTCGGTTGAGTCTCATTACATGATTCCAATGTTTCCATGCATCCGAGAGCCTGTCTGCCCCACCACCTCTCTACCTACAGGCTTGGCTTGTGTTCCAGAGCAGCTCACTTACTGGGCAAGAGGCAGGATAGCTAGTGAGGAGGTATTGGCTGGTGATCACTGAACAACAAATCTTGGTCTCCTGACTACACAATGGCTTCAGAAAAGGATTTGAGTCTCTGTAGATAATTCATAGGTTGCATATTTAACATTTTATTTTATTTTTTATGTTTTCATCATAAATTCAGGACAGTGCAGACTACTTTAACTACTTGAAAATTATGAACCCATTGATAGTATGGGGTAACTCTCAACAGAATCAAATTTTTGATTGGTAGCCTGTGCAAGAGAGAAAGAACTAAACTTTGAAGTTAAAAGGACCTGTGCTTCTACAGTGGCCCATGACTAGCTGAGTGATTCTGGGCACGAGAGTTAAATCCTCTGAAACTGACATATCTAATCTCTTAAATGGGGGCAATGATATTTATTTTGTAGAGTTATTATAAGGATTCAAGATAATATGTACAAAGCTTCAGATATAATGGATGCACAATAAACATCAGCTACTGATTGTGACTAGAATAATGTTTCTATTTATATGGTGTTTCTTTTTTATGAAATGATATTGACAGTAGATGGTAATTATTGTTTTCAACTTAGCAAAAAAACCTGATAAAATATATGATACCTGCCCTTATATATATATTTAATTTGTTTGATCTACAAATCCAAAATTATAGAACTCACTGAATTAAGATATTTTAATCATCCTGAATATT
This sequence comes from Antrozous pallidus, assembly GCA_027563665.1. NCBI lineage: Eukaryota > Metazoa > Chordata > Mammalia > Chiroptera > Vespertilionidae > Antrozous > Antrozous pallidus. The sequence goes on from CM050511.1 coordinate 69,427,026, forward strand.
AAGGTCAACTGAATCAAATTATTTTCACTTTCAAATCATTTTAATTGGGGCAAGGATTCTAGGCATTCCCTAGCCAGCTCATGCTACACCAGTTACTATCTCCTAAATTCCCATAATACCTATCATTAAGATGACTCAATTCATACACTGTGTGTGTGTGTGTGTGTGTGTGTGTGTGTGTGTGTGTGTCTTATTAGTACCAGTACTCAATATGGTATCAATGTGTCTTGTATTTTTCCCAAAAGAATCCCTTTGGGTCTCACTGAATCCCTTTGGGTCTCAGGTTTGTCCTCTATAAAAAGTAGTGAGTGTGACTGGATCTCTTCCATTCCATATGGACATTCTGGAGCCAAAATAATAATGTAAGGAGGTCAAATAGTTTTGTGGTAGATTCTGGACTCTGCAATCAAACTGTCAAGGTTCAAGTTCTAGTTTCACTAGGTAGCTGTATAACCTCAGTGGCATCATCTATCAAATTTCAAAATTGCCTACCTAATAGGGTAGTTGCAAACATTTACTGAGATAATTTATATAAGCATTTAGTATGATGCCTGATACAATAGTAAGCGCTCAAAAAATAATAATCAAACCAACAAACAGACAAAGGACAAGCAAAAACAAAAACTAAAAACTCTTGGAGTCAGTCAAACTTGAGATCTGACACTCCTGCTCCATCATCAGCCCTTCCTTTTTTATTTCATCATATGGCTTTAGGCAAGTTATTAGCACCTCTGCACCTCATTTTCCTTACATGTGTTGTCAGAATAAAATAAGTTATTATTTGTATTTAATATTGTTCTTGACTCATTGTAGTTGCACAATAAATGTTTTATCTACTCCTTCCCCTTTTTCAAGTCTGTATTACACGCAGCCCTTTCTCTGTACTTTGCACATAATTATAATTAATAGGTATTTATTGCAGCCATATACCCCTGCACTGTCAGTTACTCTATGCAGAAGAGCTGAGGCCAATGTAGTCTTGACACAGACCAGGAGTCTTACTGGTTGGGACTCAGGTTAACCAGACCTTTGGCTATCCCTCTGCTTTGGCTAAGACTGCCTCCTGAGAGACTTCTCTGAAGACAGCGTATCAGGAAGGAGACTGAATTGAGACATTTTGTGATATCTTATCACAGTTAGGAGAGTTATGGGCCCAACACATTGTGTTAAAGATATGCTATAGCTTAAGAAGTTTGTGGTTGGGTATCTGTCTGTTTCCTGAGAGCTCTAACCTCAGCCTCTTCCTTTGTGAGATTCTCACATTGTCAGCTCATAGGGAAAAGGTGGATTGTCTGCCTCATTAGACTTGACCACAAAGCATGGCATGCAAGGGGGAAAATTTGTGAGAGATATTTTTGCCTTACACGATAATGTCCCTCTAGTTAAATAAATTCTATTGATGTTAAAGAAACAAAAAACAAAACTGACAACACCCTTTTAAGAGCCATTTTGGAGTGAGATAATGTTTGTTTTTATTGCTAAAATGAGGGAATGGAGAAATGGGTGATTATAGAATAAATCACTAAAACAGTTTTTAAATATATATTTATTTATATTAATATTTTTCCCAAAAGAATCTCTTTAGGGTCTCACTGAATTCCTTTGGGTCTCAGGAATGAGACCTACTTCGACATTAATATTCTAATGTATGAGGAAGCAATGCTCCTTGCACTAAGTACTGGTCCCTAGTCTTTTCTTTTCTTCAGTCTCTTGTAACTCCTTTTCCTTTTTTCTTTCTCACTGTTTTTATTTACTTTTCAATGAATGCAGCAATTTAGGAGAGACTCCTTCTAAAAGAGAGAATTTAGAAGGATTGGTTAAAATACTGACTCTGTATGATCTGAAAATGTACTCTAAAATTATGGGGTTAGAAAGCGGAGTGTGTATTCTGCATTGGTGGGCTTCTGATCATGGATCTGGTCAAAGGCACCTTGCCAACAACAGGAAAGGAAAGAGCACATGACTGGCATGTTCACTTTGGGCGCATTTATTGCAATGTGTTGCTTTTCAGGTATTTCCTTATTCAGAATAGAAGGTTATTTTATTTGTTGCAATACAGGCACCTATACCAGCTCCAACAACAGTACAGTTTGCAATTGTTGGGGAAGAGGCTTTGCAAAATCTCATTAAATATTTACATTCAGGCTTTGCTCTGTCAGAAGAATGAATTTAGATTGGCTCTGGTGCCCTTTCCCTCACACTCTTTTAACATAACCTTTTTGGCACTATGTGACACTATGTCTTGAGTAAAATGAAGTTGGAATCTCTAAGAACATTACTCCCTATTAGGGAGACAAAAAGGGGCAAGAACACAAGCATTTGTTAACATTAGCTGATTAGTTCAAGCTCATCCCAACTTAAGTCATTCAGACTGCTTATGAATTTTTTTTTAATTTATCACTTCTCTTATAACTTCATATGTTTTTTATTTAAATTGATATGATTTTAAAATCAGCTTTTTTCTAAGAAATAATATCTAAGAAATTAAAGATTTTATGTCTAGTTTCATAAGACATATGAAAAGAAACTCATGACAATTAATATTAAATCTGAAAACATGTGTTTTACTTATCAACCTGTGTGACACTGGTGATAAGCACTCTAAACTTTGGGAAACATTGAGGTGGGTTTCCCCACTGTTGAAATTGAAATCAGGAATGAAGACCACATTCCTAATAGGGGATTGGAAATGCAGTTCATTTGCAAAGCCAAGGTTGTTAGAAATACCTGTAGGTGTGCCCAGGTATTCAAGGCCTTCCCTTTCATTTGCTCTCCTCCTACTCTACTTTAATCCCTTGTGCCTGAGCTTTTGGACTCTCCTTCTCCACTGGCTCTCCACCTCCATTCTTAATTATCACCTTTGCTTTGCCACTGACTGTGATCTGTGGGTTGTCAACCTCAGCCTGAAGACTTGATGCCCTCATGTACAGGCTCCTTTTCATGGGTTGCTTTTTGGCCTTTTTGCCTATGAGCTTTTCCCTAATTTCTATTATTATGGAACTAATAACAGCAAAATAATACAAATTAGTATAAAACAGCAAATTAGAACAGAAAGTACTCTGTGAAAAACCTGATCTGGAAGGACTTTGTGTGACTGACTAGGAATAGAGCCATTACCAATTTAAAAAAAATCTGTGAGAAGAGAATTTGTGAGAAGCTGAAAATAAAAATGGTGTGTCTGTCTATATCTCTTAAAAGCATTTATTGCTTAACTGTGAAAAGTGCAGGCCACCCTCAATGGTCCTCTCATTATTTCCTGAGCCAAAATGGTGTTCATTGCTGCAAGAGTAATTTTCAAATATTTTAAAACATGATTTCACCATTTTTCATGTGCATCCCCAGAGACCATGGACAGTTTAAGGGCTGGAGGAATAGAAGTTCGAAGACTCAGGAAATTTACTAGTGTAACTCAATATTCTACCTCCTGGTGTAGGACTCTCTTCACTGATCTTTGTTTCCTTATTTTTATGAGCTGAAAAATATGTATAGCTTGACATTAAATAAAAATACCTGTGACTTCCTTTAACAAGATATTGTGGAACGAGGTGTGATTTTTTTTAAGGAATAAAATCAATAAATAGCACTGACAATACAACTGGTTGGCTTATTAAACTCACAAGGATGCCTTTGATGAAAATATCAACAGAATGCTATACTTCTGTTAAATCAGATCAAATACTGGGGCCACAAAGCCAAACCATGAATATATAGTTTTTACCTGGAGTCTTATTTACCTTCTATGCTGACGCAATTTTGTGAATTAAGCAAAGAAGGGTGATGCCATCTGCTGAAACACTAAAATGGAGGAACATACAGAGACCTCCAACACTTTTGAAATCCTCTTTCTCTAAAATATCTGAATCTTAACGAGATTTTGAAAATACAAAATTTCTGAGTCATACTAACACACATAAGCAAATTTCATACGAAAGTGGCACATCTGAAGGAAGCCTGCTGCCAGGGTGGAGACAGGAGACAGTCGATATACAGGATTTATTCATGTGTGGGCAGCTATTGCATTCACAGTGCTCGGAGAGAGAGCAGAATGTGCTGTGCCTGTGAGACTACTTTTCTCTGTCCCAGCCCCATAGTTGCTTATGCCTGATTGTTGCCAGCCCTTTAAGATGTTATCTACAAATTATTGCTCTTACTTTGCTGGACACATTCATCAGCCTTTGAATTTCTTCAAACCTAAAACAGCTAAAAGGCATGGCTCAAAAGAAGCAGAATGGGACGCTTTCACCTGGTGTTTCTAATGATAGTCTGAGAATTGTTAACAATACTGAAAATAGCTCCTAGTAGAGCAGCATCAAGACTGGCACTATATACATTGTGAATATCAGAATCATAGAGACGACTTGGGCTTGACTGAGGGAGCCCACCTCAAAATGTACATAATACATCCAAGGAAAGCTAAGACACATTTCCCTCTTTACCAGTCTGTATTTCTCTCTCCAAATTTCTTCCTAATTTCCCACACATCCTCCTTTCCTCCACAATTTTTAAGGCAAGGATGAGGTTCTTTGAAATGAAAATGATTTTTTTGTTCATAATTCAACTCATAACTCTGCCTAAATAAATAAACTGATAAATAATTGCAGGGTTCCTTCCTCCTGGAACTCTGTCTTCAGCATATTTGGTTTCTTCACTTGACTTGAATACCATAAACAACAATAGTTCACATATGGGAAGAAAAGGAGGAATGTGTTTTGCTGAGCAGTAACTCATCAATAGCTCTGTTTGCTGGATATCTGTAGGTGCCTTTCACAAAGAGTCTATTCTAGTGATTGGATCCTTAGACTCATGAGTGGGAATTCGAAGTAAGTCCACAGACCAAAAACACTGTGTTTTAAGTAATATAGTAAGTACATCACAGCGAAAAGAGCACTAGAAACCAGGTTCTGAATTCTGATTTTTCCACTGATTAGTTTAGTGGCTTTAAGGAAGTTTTCACCCTCATTTTCAACAAAATAAAAATGTTGGGTCAGATCTGGGCTTGTCTCAAGTGCCCTTTCAGACTCATTGGAAAGGGTCTGTGGAGAGTGTTGAGAATGATTATAAGACTTTATCCAGGCACAGGGAGAATGAATAGGCTCATTGATTGATTCAGATTCAGGTTTATCCCGGTAGATTAGCTAGGTGTGTTCTTACAGGTAATGATAGGAGTGCCTCCTATGCCTCCTACTAGGAGTGTACTCTGTGGTGTGTTTCACCTCTACCTGAGAGAAGTTTAATACATGTCAGAAGCCATAAGATTATTCTATAATTTTCAGAACCTGAAGTAGAAAATTCTCTAAAGACAATTATTTTTTAGATTTATTCTTTCCAATGCCTTGGCCCAGACTCTCATCTTTTCCTTCCAATTCCTAATAATTGGTTGGAACAAATGGCCAGATGATGCACCCTGTCTGGGGAATGAAAGAAAGCTCCCAGAAATGCCTTCCTCACTCATGTTCATCAGGCAGAATGAGGAAGGGTTAATTTGCTTACCAGTTGATCAACTCATAATGTGTTAATAAGTGGGTTGTAAACTGGAGATTTTATATCATTTCCTTTTGAAGGGATCAATTCCAAGAGGTTTTTAAATCATCCAGAAATAAAAAAAAAAAATTCAAGCCTACATAATCTTAAGGAGAAAGTTTGCCATGCAATTAATTATAATTGTTGCTGTCTATATTTTGGAATTTATGATAAGTGTCCTGAACAGCTTCAAAAACACGTCTATAATTTCTTTGTTTGATGAAGATTTTTCTAGTTCCTAAAAACCTCAAAATTTGAAGGAGATTTGGATCTCTGTTTATTTACCCATCAGAGTAACTCACTTGAATTGAAGCTGAGGCTTTGGAATCTCCATTCATTACCATCTGACAGTGTGCTTTATATCTGACTACAAATCAGAGTGTGGGGGTTCTGGTCCTTTTCTTTGTTTGTTTGTCTTATTGGATTTATTCCTAAATTTAAGAAAATTGTTGAATCATATTATGTCTGTTTCCCCCCCTAAACCATTGGATATTTCCTTTTCCCTCTTGACTATACCACAAGGATATTTGAGGAATCTCAACAGCGGCCCAGGAGGTCCATTGAGGCCTTCTGGTGAAAGTCACTTGTGCCATTACCGTTGTTGGCTAGGCTGTTACTTACTCTGTGCCTTTATGATAAATAGATCTGAGTGTTCTCTTGAGCACAGAGGTACCTTTTACACATCATTTTCAGCACTTAGAAACTGCAGAGGCTCAGAAGAAATAATTTTGACTATGAAATACTAATGCAGTTTTCACCTTATTCACAAAACAAGTTCATCTGCTTTGTGATTTCCCAAATGTCTGGGAGAGCTTGTGCAACAAAGTCTGCTGCCAGGGCTCTCAGGTGTGTTGGCAGATGTCCTAGCAGGTTTGATGCCCTTCAGGCTGCTGTAGTCTCTTACAGTCACTTTACTGTTAAAGGCAAAAGAAACAGGAGTAATGTGTCAAGGCTTCATTAGCCTTGAAAATCTATTAACTCCAAGAGGACATATATTCTTTAGAGAATATGATTTTTTTCAACTGTACCTCTCCTCGACTATAATTTTAGTGAACTTTCTTTATATGATTAAAACTGGTTGACTATTTCTTTGTCAACATCCATTTTTCCTCTTTCCCAATCAAATGCTACATCTTTTATTCCACATAAGCAGTGGTGTATGAGTTGAGATTTAACAATTGGATCTGTGAAGAAAAAATAAGAGTTCTAATTTGTAGCATCTACCAATTTTGTGGTATTAATACTCTCATCATGGCCATTTTTAAGTAACCAACATGATATCCCTGAACAGAAAGATGGGAAGAAATGCACAGTAGCTCACCATTATATAATATTATCACCACCCCAAACAAATAGATCCCAATGGCCTTAGAGCATAAATAATAGTAAAAAGTGAAGGGAAACCAAGATGGTGGCATAGGTAAACACCTAAACTGCTGCTTAACACAACAATTTCAAAACTACAACTAAAAGACAAAACAGATATCATCCAGAACCACAGGAAGGCTGGCTGAGTGGAAATTCTACAACTAGAAGGAAAGAGAAAAGCACACTGAGACTCAGAGGAGCTGCAGAAGGTAGAGGTATGGAGACTGTATGCGGAGAGGACTGGCAACTGAGTACATGGCTAGCTTTCTCAACTGGAAGGGAGACAAAAGCTCCCAACTGCTCTGAACTCCAGTTCTGGGCAAGACTCTGGGGACCCAGACTCATTCGGGGAGAAACTGGACTATCTGGCAGTGGGTAAAACTCAAGAGTGGCTTTCTCTCAGAGGTGCTTGCAGTGATTACCATGGGACACTGAGACCTAGGGACCTCATAGGGCAGGGATGATGGGAAGCCAATGCTGTCTGCTCTGCCCTAAGATTCCACCCCATCCAAGCTGAGCACAGAAGCTTTTTCAGGTCTTATCTCATAAGGGTATCTCCAGCACAGAAGTTCTCCCAGCATATACACAGCTGATCCTCACAGCCAATTGACCTGGAGGTCAATTCCTCCCAGTGACACCAACAACAATCAAAGCTTAACTACAACAAGACTGTGCACACAGCCCACAAAGAGGTCCACCAAGAGTGTCCATCTCAGGTGACTGGGGAGGCTGAGCTGCTGGGCTCAATAGGACACCTAGCACACAAAGCCACTCTGTCAACTCAGGGAAGCAGCGAAAATGTGGAGACAAAGAAAAAGACTGCAAATGAAAGAAATGGAGGAAGGCAAATGATTGAATATAGAGTTCAAAACCATGGTTATAAGGTTTTTCAATAATTTTCTAGAAAAGGCCGATAAATTTAGCAAGACCCTCAAGGACCAACTAGAAATTAAGCATACACTGACTGAAATAAAAAATAATATACAGAGATACAACAGCAGACTAGAGGATTGCAAGAATCAAGTCAAAAGTTTGAAATATGAAGAAGCAAAAAATACTCAACCAGAAAAGAAAAATTATTCCAAAAATATGAAGATAGTGTAAGGAGCCTCTGGGACAACTTTAGGCATACCAACATCTGAATTATGGGGGTGCCATAAAAAGGGAGAGAGCAAGATACTGAAAGCCTATTTGAAGAAATAATGACTGAAAACTTTCCCCACCTGGTAAAAGAAATAGACTTACAAGTCTAGGAAGTGCAGAGAACCACAAACAAAAAAAATCTAAAGAGGATCACACCAAGACACATCATAATTAAAATGCCAAGAGGAAAAGACAAAGAATATTAAAAGCAGCAAGAGAAAAACAGTTAATTACCTACAAGGGAGCACCCATATGATTGTCAGCTGATTTCTCAACAGAAACTATGCAGGCCAGATGGGAGTGGCAAGAAATATTCAAAGTGATGAATAGCAAGAACCAACAACCAAGATTACTCTACCCAGCAAAGCTATCATTCAGAATTGAAGGTCAGATAAAGAGCTTCACAGATAAGAAAAAGCTAAAGGAGTTAAGCTAAACCAGTATTATATGAAATACTGAAAGGTATTCTTTAAGAACAGGAAGAAGAAGAAAGAGGTAAAGATAAAAATTATGAACAACAAATACATATCTATCAACAAGTGAATCTAAAAATCGAGTTAATAAAAATATGATGAACAGAATAAACTGGTGAATATAATAAAATCAGGGGCATCGAAAGAGAGTGGACTGACAATTCTTGGGGGGTGGGAAGAAGGGGTGTGGGAGATGCAGGAAGAGACTAGATAAAAATCCTACACCTATGGATGAGGACAGTGGGGGTAAGGGCATAGGGTGCAGTGGGAACCTGGTGGAGGGGAGCTATGGGGAGGAAAAAGAGGAGCAATTGTAATAATCTGAACAATTAAAATTTATTAAATAAAAACTAAAAGTAAAAAGTAGTAAAATAATTGGGAAGTGGTATGCTGTTAATATATATCACCCTTATTTCAAACATAACTTATTCATTGGTGCATATAATAGAATTTGTAGTAACAGCTGTGTTTAACAACCGGCTCACAAACTTTCTGAAAATGTAATATTCAGTTCTTGTGAGCTGGTATGGCTTGGTTCCAGCTCACCCTTACAAATGAGATATGTAGAAACAAAAGTTTATTAATTTCCTGGTAATGCTTGAAAAACTGGGCAGGCAAATGTAAGTGATTCTAAACTCCCTTCCTGAACAGAACAAATGAAAGAACAGGGATGTGTCCATTTAACATGCTTTATTTGGTGCCAGTACAAAGCCCTGGCATTTATGCACTTAATGCAGAGATCATATCAACAGCAAAAAGTGGGGAGACCAGGCTTGCCAAATAAGCCACTTCTAAAAACATCAAAAAGACTCTTTAAAAGTTTTAAAGGAATATAAACACACTGAACATGAAACCAGCAGAACTTGGAGAGATATATTTTTACAAAGTTAGTTTAATCTAGACAATATAAACACATAGAGATAGTATTAAATCTGTCTGGAAAGGCAATACTATAGACATCATTGTTCATTGTGTATGAAATGAAGGAAGTAAAGAAGACAGGCCAAAAGGAAACAGAGACTTAGAGTTTGATGTATGTAAGTAGATTACAAAAATATAATTTACAGTTACTTTGGCTACAACTCAATAGATCTGAGACTACCACAAGTCAGTCTTCAAAGCTTGGCTGCTTGAGTATAATAGCTCAAGATGCCAGGCGGGAATATGAATTCTACTGGGTCTAGCAATAGTAAGAGAAGAAAACAAAGGTATCCTAGTCTACAGATCTTTCTCCTCCTCCAGAAATTGCCTCCAAGCAACTCCCTCCCCATATCCTGTTGATTCTACCTTATCTCCTATTGCCAGGCATTTACCTGGAAGTCTCTTTATCTGTTTCTTGCCTAGTTTCACTTAAGGTCTCCTCCCAAATTCTGTTGTTCTTGAAATTGCAGGAAACCTTTCTTGACCTCTAAGTCCTCACTGGAAGACACATTGAGTTAAAATTATTTGCTTATTGGTATGTTTCTCCCCATAGACTTAAAACTGCTTAAGGATGAAAATGTAGCTTATTCTATTATTTATTATGTGCCTAGCACAAGTCCTAATAATGCATTAGGTGCTAAAAATTATTTTTTGAGTGAGTAAAATAAATGACTCAGTGCCCACAGAGGAGACAAACCCAATAGACCCTGGAAGGCTTTTCATTGCTTAATATACATACTATTCTCTGTATTACTAGATGATAACTTCTTCTTTACATTCTCTTTGAGAATAATTTAGCGGAACAAAGTCCATGAAGAGTGTACCTTCAATGGACATGCCTCCTGTTGACCTTCTTCATACCAATTTCTGTCATTCTCCCACCAGCTATATTAATAACCATGTCCTTCTTTCCCTTAATTGCCTTCGGGAGCTCTTTGCTTACTATACTGAGTACAATAGATGGTCTGTCATTACCTGAAATTAAATGGAGGACAGTAGATTCCAATGCTAAGGACTCTCTCTACCTTTGAGCACCTGTGTTGATTCTCTCCTCTCTTTCCTTCTACCTGAATAATTAAATGCATGCTCCTTTGTCTTGTTTTTCAGCATTGCTCTCTACATATTTGTAGAGACAAAATAAAATGGAGCAAGGAAAAATTACAGGTTTGACAAGTGTCTGGTGATAGCCTAAATTATTATCTTTGCATAGAGCTAAAGGCTGACGTAGGCCTTTTTTAAATACACCTCCAAAGACATGAAATTCAGGTTCTAAATTAGAGAAGGATTACATTTTGTAGCTTGGTATTTTATTCTCAGGTGTGTGGGAGATGTCTGGAAGTAAAATGGCTTTAGCACCTATAGACTGGGGCTATTTCAATTGGGATTTCTGTCACATTTATGATTTGTAATAGCCTTGCACTTTGACTTTTACTCCTTTCAGTCTATTGGAGTGAACATGGATTTTATTTACTGCTCTCAAAGCCATTTAGACACAATTGATGACAATCTGTCAATAGCGAGAACTTTCACTTCCTTTGTGATCAGAGCATGTGGAACCTCCTGTTGGCAGTGGAGGAGATTATTAGTCTTTACCTGTACTTTTTCTGCTTGATCTTATTTCCTCTTCCACCCTCAATACTCCTTCAAAGGCTTCCAGAACAGTGTGAACCAGCCTTCAGTATTGTGGTTATCTGTTATCTTCTTAGCCATTGGAAATAGCCACTTTGGAGCTCTGTGTATTTGTTAACGGTCCCTTCTTTCTTTGTTGAATTAAGTAGCAACTTTTGTAACTTGAAATAATTTAAAACCTTGAGGTTCCAAAAGATATATTTTCATTTAATTTTTTAAAGTATCTAAAATAGTAACTCTCCTAATTAGCTTAATGTTGAACTTTTCCTGTCAATTCTTTAGGATTACACCAAAAAGTTTAGAAACATTTACACATATTGTCACATATCATATCCAATTATATCTCAAGAGTATTACTTCAAAAATATTATATCTGCATGAAAGTCATTAGGAAAATATAAAGTGATTATTTTCAATGCAGTGTTGAAAATATTATTTCCCAAAGCATGGGCCAGTCTTCTTGAATCTTAGTTGGAGAGATTGCTTGAATGCAGATCCCTGGGCCTCACAGTAGATATTTCAAATCAGAATATGTGGGTGGGACTCAGGAATCTGCATATTTAGCAGGTTCCCAGATGATATTGATATACTTTACAGATTAGTGACCATCAATCTAGAACATTAAAAAAAATAAGAAATACCTTGTTATTTCTCTTTAAGCATAATGAAAACAGCACCTTTCTCATTACTTCTATGAGTTGGTAAGTGTATATTATTGGGCAGCCATGTAGGTGGGTGTGTCTGACAGAACGAGCCATCGTGGGCAGGAGTTGGTTGTAAGCTCTAAAAATGATAGCTTCATGTATTAATAGCAGAGTGGCCTACAATTGAACATTATACATTGTGCATGAATTGGACTATGTAGAACAGTCAGACTTCATAATACAGGTGGGATGGAACAAGTAAGTTTCCTGGCCCCTGATGATACTTATAGATTAGATGAGATAGGAAAAATATCTTAGACCTATTCATTCATTTATTCATTCATCCACTTGACAGATGATTATTGGGCACTTACTTTGTCCCAGGCACTATGCTAGATTCTGGGAATATAGATGTGAGCCAAACTGATGTACTCATGGGGCTTATAGCAAAGTGGAAGAAAGATATTTAATAAATAATCCCATAATCACAGAAAAAATCACGGAAATAAAGTTGCTAAGGAAAAACTATATGGTGCTAACAGAGTATGACAAAAAGATCTGATACAAACCAGAATATAGCATTTACATTTATAATGTAACTGTTGGCAAAACAATCTGAGCACTTCTCCATCTCTTTGTTATGTAACATCAAAATAATAGATAACATTATTGCCATCTATTTGTCTGGGCACCATGGTAGAGTTATACAAATGTTTTCTCACTTCATCTTCTCAATAACCCTATGAGTTATGTCTCATTTCATGTACAGGGAAGTACACATTCCTGGAGCTATTAAATTACTCAACGGGGATTCAGACTCTGGTCTATCTGATCCTAATGCCTATATTCTTTTCACTGCAATCCCTTAGATAGATACCATAGATTCACAGAGTGTTTAAACTAGATGGCATATCAGAATTCATTTGCCCACTACGCAACACCCCATTTACAGATGCAAACACAGAAGTTAAGTACCTGTCAAAACTCATGTGAAAACTTGCTGAGAGCACAGTAGAATCTAGAACCCAGATCTTGAGCCCAGTGTAAGGATCTTCTCCCTATAGTATGTTGCTTCTATATCTCATAACAATGTGTACCCTGCTGGGAAGTTAGAATGCAAATGATTCTCTATGCTAAAATGTAAAAAACTGGTTGGTTTAAGCTGCATAAATAATTCCCAGTTATCAAAAATTGCACTACATTGTTCTCATTTACCTTTGTACCATTAGCCTCCTTTTAAGTGTTCAAAATCCACCTTATGATCACTGATAGAAATGTGCTGCTCTTTAGGCACAAATACTATTGGCACACTCTCTGTAAGGAACAGACTCCCCAGTTGTATTTTCAGTAGAGGAAATGGATCTATTTTTTTTCTACCTTTTATCATAGGTTACGATAAAGCCAGGGCTGTGACCTGGTGCCTGGGTTCCATACACCTGCAGGATAAACATGGGGCATCCTCTGAGAGCATAATTAAGTCAATGGCACATATTTTTAACCATTTTCTTTAATATTACAGCAAGTATGAATATATTATGAAATAGAATGAAAAATTAGAATGAATTTCTTAGATGATAGAACACTTTTTCAAATAATAGAAAAAATGAAGTAAATGCAGCCAAATGACTAACATCTCCAAAACATATTGTGTCCCCTTTTATCCAACTTGCATTCATACCCATTCATGTATGTATACTCACTCTCCTCCGCCATTAGGAAGAATTTGTTGAAAAAAATTTAAGAAAATGTGCCTTATATTCATTACACTCTCAGGTCTTTGTTCCTGAAGGTGTAATGTAGAGAAAAAGTCTTTGTAATGACTGAGACTCAAGTTTGAATATTGAAAGCATAATTTCCCAGCTGTGTGACTTCTATTCTCTGAGGCCCAGGTTATTTAGCTGTATATCGGAGGTGGATTGCATACACCATAGCCTGTTTTGATGATTAAATTAGATAAACATAAAGTGACAGTATCTGGGACGTAAAAGGCACTAAAAGTGATATCTGACCATAATCACATATTTGTCAGATAGTAGGCAGAGGGTAGGGATATAACACGTGGCCAGAGAAAGCTACTGGTTCAAAAAGAATTTCTACTGTGTCTTATCTTCTAGAGCATTGGAAGATGTAAGAGCAAAGTAAACACACACACACACACACACACACACACGCGCGCGCACGCACACACATACACTCATAGTCATACACAGATCTGCACTTGTGGGAAGAGGGGAGAAGCAGATAGTAGGTGGGAAAGAATGGGTTATCAGAGAGAGGCTTCAGCAGCTTGGAGCTTTTGAGATGTGAAGAATATAAATCAAACTTCCATGAAAAGACTAAGGGTTACTCTTTCTTTCAAACAGTGATTTATAAAAGTTAAGGAAATAGTAGGGATATGAGTTTTTGGTTCTCCCACAAATATTCTGCTTTAAATCTAGTCTCTATTTTCTTAACACCTGTTGGGAGACTGATATTATTTGTGGTGTCAGGATTAGAAAGTACATTGTGCCAGAACTATTGAGACACAGATTTTGCCTTAAATTTGAACTCTTTGATTTTCTGGTCTCTTTCTCTCTTCCTGTTTCCAAGGCCCAGGGCTTTAAAAAGATCAGAAAATAATTATCATATAATATTAGGCCCATAGGAATAAACATTTTTACGAGTCAAGTGCAAATTTATCAGAATTACATAACTAAAATATCGTCAGCAGGCTATGTGTAAGTTTATAAGGGAAAAAACACACATCCTTGGGATTGATTCATTCAAACTATGAATGACAAAACTAGCCAACAGATTTCTTATACTGCTCATGTATTATGTTTGTAAGTGTCCTCCTCTACACACCCATAGCACACGAAGGCCCAAACAGCAGTTCTCTATAGACCCACCTTTAATCTGGTTCTTCCACGGAAGAAGTGAAGAGAAGGCAATTGTCCTGGTGATCAGGAGAGTGTTAAGCTTGGCTGCTGGCCTGAGGGAAGTAGACAGGATGAATTCCAGACCCTCCTCCAGAGAAGACATTCTGCCCACCTCTGTTCTCTCCAGTTGACACTTCAACTCACGCCACCGAATCTCACCACACTCTGTGGGAGTTAAAAGACAATGGTCCCATATCACCTTCTCTAGCTATAGTGATGACTTCTTGATCTCTGTCATCAAAACAGCAACATCTCCATGTGTTTCTTGATTAAATATAGAAGTTGCAACATCTTTGCACTTTTAAAAAGTTTTAATATTATTTCTAAAAATAAAAACATCTAAGAGAAATAAGAACCTCCTTGAACCACATTTACCCATGGCCCTGTCATCCCTCTTGCTTAGGTAGTCTTCTCAGGGCCTCTCCTCATTATACCTTTTAAGGATATTCAAGGATACCTGTCCTTTTGAGGAATCAGAAATAGGTGGAGGTGACAAAGTGTTTACATCTTTTCCTTCCCGACCACATATCTCTGAACATTGCATCACACCCAGATCTACTGTAGCAAATTCTTGCCTAACTTGAAGGCCTCATTGGCTGCTTGCTTTAGAGAGAAGACCCACTGGTCATCTCAAGTGTCCATGACTAAAGCATAGAAGAAGAAAAATTCTGACAGTTTTGATTGAAGGCAGAGATGGCCTAAACCAGATGTGACAGTTCTCAGGACTAAAAGCTTGGGCCAATGAGTCATAGTCTCTTCAAAGAGATGTCATGAGGCACGGGGCCTTACGAACTAGTCCTGCCTGTGGCACCAGGATAAGGTGAAAAGAGCATATATTGAAGGGATCCTAAAACACAAGCTTCTGAGCAGCAGCTTTCACGCAGTGGAATTTACATAAATTTCCTTCTATACAGAATTGGCTGTCATTTTATAGGCACAATCATAACTGGGAATGCTTGCTTTCATAATATGTATTTTCAGATGACAACTATGTGGGCAGAGGGTCAATACAGTGATTTAACTGAGGTCAAGAGCACTTGGCATGTGGAATGAATTATTGTGCCTATCCCCCTTTCAGCAGGAGAGGGAAGTTTAGAATTTGAAGCTAAGTTCAGGCCTTCCTGAAACTCATACTAGCCCTGGGCAGTTATCTACAGAATGTGATATGTTGAGCATTTCTTCATTCCACAAATATTTATTGAGTCAGGCACTGTGCTAGATACTTGGAGAAAACAGAAGAGGAAAGTCCCTGGCCTCACAGAATCTACAGACTAATAGGATAATAGGAGAGAGACGCATCAAATATTTCCACAGGGAGCTGGAACCCCAGACCTTCCATGGGCCCCAACCAGCTTCAGTAATTACTTGCGTGTCTCAGTTCTCAAGAGTGTCCTTCAAGTCTGGCTCACTGACCTGGTACATTGTTGTTTCCTGGAGAGTTACTTACAATGCATATTTCTGGGTTTCACCCCAGTCCTACAGAATAAAATTCTCTGGACTTTTAGCAAGCATCCCGAAATATTTCTGATGCCATAAATTCTCTCTTTGCATATTTTAACTGCAATGAGGCTTTTCAGTGTTTCTGTAAGAGCGAAAACATGAGCAAGTCAAGTATGTTGGTTTGTGGTAGAATGAGTACTGGATTTGTAGCTTTCAGGCATGACTTTAAATGTTGGTTCCCCAGTTACAACTTTGCTTTTGAGTTTCAGTTTCTTTATCCCCCAGCCCACTGAAGGACTGTATATGATAATGCCAAGTCCATGGTCTATAATCACTTCTTTAGGTTTCTTTTAAGTAATAAGTTACTTATAAATACGTTAAAACACAAGCCATGATAGGGAGAAGTTATTTGTAATATTTATATATAATATATTCAGAATACATATATATATATATTATAATATATATAAATAATATATATATTAGAGGCCCCAAGCACGAAATTCATGCACGGGGGTGAAAGGTGGTCCCTCAGCCCAGCTTGCACTCTCTTCAATCTGGGACCCCTCCAGGGATGTCCGACAGCCCTCTCACAATCCAGGCTTGCTGACTCCCAACTGCTTGCTTGCCTGCCTTCCTAATTGCCCCTAACCGTTTCTGACTGCTAGCCTGATCACCCCCTAACCACTTCCCTGACAGCCTGATTGATGCCTGACTGCTTCCCTGCCAGCCTGTTTGCTCCCAATTTCTCTGTTCTGCTGGCCCGGTCACCCCTAACTATCTTCCTCTGCAGGCTTGATTGCTCTCCAACTGCCCTCCCCTGCTGGCCATCTTGTGCTGGCCATCTTGTGTCCACATGGGGAGAGGATCTTTGACCACATGGGGGCAGTCCTCCTGTGTGTTGGAGTGATGGTCAATCTGCATATTACTCTTTTATTAGATAGGATAGAGGCCTGGTGTATGGGCGGGGGGGGGGGCAGCTGGTTTGCCCTGAAGGATGTCCCAGATTAGGGGTGGGGTTTCCTTGGAGCGGGGGGCGGCCTGGGCGAGGGGCCTGTGGTGATTTTCAGGCTGACCACGCCCCCTGAGCGACCCAAGCAGAGGCCCTGGTATCTGGGATTTATTTACATTCTACAATTGAAACTTTGTAGCCTAGAGTGGAGCCAAGCCTTCTGCTCGCTCCTTGGTGGCAGCCATTTCTGTTGGGACATTTATTTTCTATAATTAAAACATTGTAGCCTAGAGTGAAGGCCTAGCCTGACCAGAGCTGGGGAAGCTTGGCTTCCTCCATCGCCGGGGCAACCCTAGCCTCTGCTCTCTCCAGCTTCGTGGCTGCTGACATTTCTGTTAAGATAATATGTATCTTCTATAATTGAAACTTTGTAGCATTGAGTGGAGGCCTAGGCCAGCAAGGGCAGACGGAAAGCTTGGCTTCCTCCATTGCCGAGGAAACCCAAGCATCCCTCCTGCTCTCAGTGGCTGCAGCCATCTTGGTTGGGATTTATTTGCCTATTTGCTCCTGAATGGCTTGTGGGCATGGCTTATGGGTGTAGCAGAGGTGTGGTCAATTTGCATATTACTCTTTTATTAGAATAATAAATATTGTAGATAATAAATAATAATATTGTAGACAAAGAAACAAAATAAAAGCATAGAAAAACTGGTAAGGGATGTGAAGAAGCAATTCACAGAGATGGAAACTGAATCAGAAAAAACTCAATTGGTTACAAGGAAATAGGAATGAAAAAACCTGGAGCACCATTTACTATAGTCTGACATTATCAAAAACTAAGTCTGGAAATATCAAGAGTTATTAAGATGTGGGTGAAATTGGTCATGGGACTATAATTTGATCCACCCACTTTCAAGATATATTGACAGCTTCTAGTAAAATTGAAGATATAATACCTAGGTCTCAATAATTCCTCTTCTTTCTGTGTATATATCCAACAAAAAACACTCGTGTATTTGCAGAGTCATATAATAGGATGGTCATTCCAGCATTGCTTGTAAGAGTGAAAAATGTTGGAAACAATGTAAATGTCCATTTATAGAGAAATGGGTAGATAAAATGAGTGTTTCAAAGTGATCATCCAAATCGACTGGTTAGATTTAAAGAACTTTATGTTGAGTGAAAACAAAGAGAAGAACAAAATCCTAAGTATGATTTATTTATATAAACAAAAAAGAACAAAAATATTATACCTTCTTTCATAATGCATGTAATTTTTTGAAATGAAATGGGAATAAAACCTCATGATATTTTTGCCTGAGAAGAACAATGGGCAAAGAATAAGTTGTTAAAAAAAAGTTGTTTGACTATATTTGTCATTTAATTCCATAAAAACAAAATATTGAAGAGATACAACCAAATGTTGACAGTTGCTTAGTCTGGATCACAGGACTATGAATATTTGCTGTTATATTATTCTTTATAGTTTTCTGTAACATTAATGTTTCTAAAAGTAAAAAAAATACAATTAATTACTCTTCGTCTCATAGCTGAAGAAACTATGTCGGCAGATAAGTGAGAGTCGCTAACCTGAGATACTTGACGGGTTCTGGAGTACCTACTAGCTAGAGGCTCTGGGGAAGCTGGGAGTGTTAGAGGTCCCCCAAAGGCTTGCAGTCTCTTCCATGGTGGGAGGCCCCAAGAATGTGAACCATGTTTGTAGTATAATTTTTTTTGTTTTTAATGCTCTCAGCTACTGTTTATATAGACAGTGAAATTACCACTCAGAGATTCGCAGAATAAATAGCTCTCTGTCTTCTCTTTCCATGTCCCCCTTTCACACCCCCAATCCGCTTGCGGTTTGGCAGGCACACTTGACTACCTTACAATTGGCCACTCCTCTGCAATTCTATTTCATCGTCCTGTCTGGTAAGTGGCTGCTGTGGGAGTACGAAGGAGACAAGAAAAGGAGAAAACAAAGGAGAATGTAATTGACTCTGGATAAAGAAAGTACATTTCTTGGTTTATCATTCAAAGTTCCATGCCTGAACCCACATGTGATTTTAGAGATGAGGGCACCAGGGATACCAACTTGCAGGCCCCTGAGAAGTTTGTAATGATCTTAAGTTTCTTGCAGGCTGTCCTCTAGAAACACACAGAGATGCACACATACTCAAACCCCATTCCCACCTCCCACACTTTAGTAAAACCTCCAGCGTGTGTGGGCAGCCTCTACTCCGATGAATAGAAACCAGTGTGCTCAGGACACAAAGCATCACCTTCATTTTAATGTTCTTTCATCCTCATGTATATATTTAACTTGCATGCTCCCAATGATACAAGGCAAAGAAAAAGAGGGGTTATTTTTCTTTGCAGTTCATGTGTTATCATTTGACTTTGCTGTACCATCTAGATTTTTCTCTTTTTTAGATAGATGCTTGTGGATTCTGCCCTGCTGGGAAGCAGCTGCCTTGGCATAATAGAAAGCAGTGGTTTCCAGAAAGTGTGGTCTCAGTATGAGCAGCATCAGCATTACCTAAACTTGGTAAAAGTGTAAATTCTTGGGACCTACCCAAGCCTACTGGGTGAAGGCCCAACAATCTGTGTTTCAACGAGCCCTCAAGGTTATTCTGATGCACGTTAAAGTTCTATTATAAAGTACCAGAATTTCAGATAAGAGTTCATGTCTCAACTTCTTTACTTAGCTGTGCCACCTTGGGCAAATAACTCATTAGAATTGAGTGTTTTTAATATAATGTAAACAGAAAGTATTTACTGAATGTGTAATGTCTATAGAAGTTTTCTGAAAACTTGAAGGATCGTATAACTTAAAGTTGTTATTATTGCTGCTATCTTATCCTGGGTGTGGTTTTGTTTGCTAAATTAGATGCTCTTGGTTTAAATATCTTTTCTGCCTCTCTTAGAAGCTTCTTAACACTTATCCATAAAGAGTTGCCAGCTTTGACCAGTGTTGCTTAGTAAGTTGGGCATTGTCCTATGCACCAAAAAGTTACTGGTTCAGTTCCTGGTCAGGTCACATGCCTGAGTTGGGGGCTCAATCCCCAGTACAAGAGGGAATTGAGCCAACTGATGTTTCCTCTCTCACATCAATGTTTCTCTCTCTCTCTCTCCCTCCTTTCTTCTCTTTCTCTCTCTAAAAGAAAAAAATAACCAATAAAAGTATTTTTTAAAAGTTGCAAGATTTAGCAAATAAAAATACTGGATACTCAGTTAAATTTGAATTTTTAATACTTTTTAATATAAGTAGGTTGTAAATATTGAATTGATGTACTTATACTGAAAAATTACTCATTTAAAAAAATTCTTTATTGGTTAAGGTATTACATATGTGTCTTTATTCCCCCATTACCCGCCAACTCCCATTCATGCCCCGACACCCCTGTTGTCTGTGTCCATTGATTAGGCTTAAATCCATGCATATAAGTCCTTTGGTTGATCTCTCCCCCTTATCCCACAGTCCCCTACCTTCCCTGAGGTTTGACATTCCGATCGATGCTTCTCTGTCTCTGAATCTGTTTTTGTTCATCAGTTTATGTTGTTCATTATATTCCACAAATGAGTAAGATCATGTGATATTTATCTTTCTCTGCCTGGCTTATTTCACTTAGCATAATGCTCTCCATCTCCATCCATGTTGTTGCAAATGGTAAGAACTCCTTCTTTTTTACTGCAGGATAGGTGTAGATGTACCACAGTTTTTTAATCCCCTCAAATGCTGATGGGCACTTAGGCTGTTTCCAAATCTTAGCTATGGTGAATTGTGCTGTTATGAACACAAGGGTGCATATATCCTTTCTAATCCATGTTTCTATTTTCTTGGTATATATTCCTAAGATGTGGATCACTGGGTCAAATGGGAGTTCCAATTTTAGTTTTTGAGGAAACTCCAAACTGTTCTCCACAGTGGCTGACCAGTCTACATTCCCACCAGCAGTGCACGAGGGTTCCTTTTTCTCCACATCCTTGCACTCATTGTTTTTAACAAGTCCTATATTTAATCTGATGTCCCGTACTGACACTGGCAACCCTCATTTTAAGGGGTCTTTTTTAAGGTTAGGGACCTGTGTTTATTAATTTCAAAATAGTCACGTATGAGAAGGAATGTTTTAAGCTTCAAGTAACAGAAACCTCGGTTTTGAACACATAGATTTATTTGTCAAACATGGCAAGGAGTCTTGGAGGAAGGTGACTGTAGGGAAGGTTTGATGGCTCAAAACATTAAGGCTCTGGTTCTGTGTACCTGTGATCCTCTTGCTCTTTCCCTCATCATCACAGAATGACTGCAGTAGCTCTAACCATCAGAACTTCACAGAGCTTTCTTGTCAGACAGCTTTATAGTGTCAGAAAGAGAAATGTCTTTCCCAGAATCTTTCTGAAAAACTGCAAATTTACCATTTCCAGTCTCTCAAGTGGAGGTAACCAAGGAGAGATATGTGAAGGAAACAGTTGGGGCAGCTACATGAAAGTGTCTCCCAGCATTGAGCAAATATTTATTGAATGCCTATTCTATACTAAAGCCTGTGCCTAGTATTAGAGATGCAGCAATATGTAAGACAAAGTCCTGCCCTACAGGAGCTTATATCCTGTTTAGGAAGGAAGACCGTAGTCTCATGAAATGATATTGTTAGCTCTGTGCTTTGTTAGAAGAATATGCCAGGCATACTGAGCACTCATAGGAGGGCATCCTCTCAGGCCAGGAGGTCAGAAAAGGCCTCCCGAAGAAATTCTACTCAGCACAGAGTAAATGCTTGGGATTATATGAAGATTAAATCAGTTTATGTATATGCAAATCTTTACTGTAGTTTTTGGCACATAATAGGGTACAGTAGATATTAACTGTTATAATGATTATTTTCCTAGTGGGAGCCAGTATCTGGCCTGTCACTTGGGTGACCATCTTTTATTGTCTGATCTAGATTAGGGGATGTGAGTTGCCTTACCTGATACAGGGCTAGGACATTGAACAAGGAGTGGTGAAAATGAGCAGAAACTAAAGCAGATGACATAACCATGGAAGTTAAAGTTCGTGTATCTAAAGAGCTACCTAATCAGTGTTTCTCACAAGTTTTACAGTCTTTGTACATATGTGTGTATGTGTATGTGTGTGTGTGTGTAATCCTCATATGATTATTGATGTTAATTGAAGTTCAAAATAAGTTCAAGACTGTAAGTAAAAGCAAATAAAATTTGCTTTTATATTGTGGGACAATATGCTGTTATTTTCAAACTGTATCCCATTTCCCTTTGCCCTACAAATGCTATTCAGATACCTTTTTTTCTGCTTACCCTGTTCATAATTACTGCTTTAGAGATCATATGGGTTAATGGGTTTTCATTCTGTGATTTCCCACATTCCTGGAGGGTGCCTTAGGGTTATCTCAAGGACTAAAGAGAAGGCCAAGTATTCTGGACTCTGCTATATTAGCAATTTCACATGTCCTCTTCTCCAGTAAATAGATATGTGCGTGCACATGACAAACAGGACTTCCATTTACCCTGGAGGTTTAAAGACAATACTGTAGCGTCAGATTCCCTACCCTCTACTAGCTGTGTGACCTTAGGCAAGTTTCTTAATTTCTCTGTGCATTGGTTTCCTCATCTGTAAAACAGGAATGACAATAAAATTTCCTACCTTATACTTTTTAGAGAGAACTAAGTGAGCTAATCCACCTGAAATTCTTAATAGAAAGCTGGCAGATTCTAAGTTTGCAATAATTGTGAATGATTAGTACCACTTTTTATTAGTCATTGGGGGTTTAAATATGATTTATCTGAACAAAGAGTTCTACTGCTAAAAGAAAAAAAAACAAAATAAGAAAAAGGTCATTGTTCAAACAACCTCTATAGCTAAAGCCATTGAGGTCCCAAGAAGTTGAGTGTTGTGTGGCTTGATGAGGTCATTCGGTTAGTGGTAGATTGGGCTCAGACATCAGGCCCGCAGACTGCCACTCCAGAGCTTCTACAGACACCCAGAGCACGAAGTTGTCATAGCTCAAAAGAATTTTACTTATCTTAAGATGGACAGCAGGTAGCAAGAGTCCTTATGAATATATTTCAAACATTGGTTTCCATGCTTTGAGGTCTAAATATCTACTTCATAGCAAGTTTGAGCATCCACTTAGGCTGTTGACAGGGTTTACTTCCAAATCTATCTTCAGTTGCTGCCTTGGACCTGGTTCCTCTCAGCAGTTTTATAGAACAGTCCTCCTAGCAGGCTGAACCCTCACCGAGCCGCTGTGTAAACTCAGAGAGATGGCCCAAAAAACAAACAAGTTCTCCCTTCAGAGGAGAAAGTCATCCACAGTCCTTATAGGTATTCTTATTCCCATGGACTCCCAGGCTAGAAACCCATAATTTATCTTCAATTCTTTTTCTCTTTCCCACATTCTTACATTTATTTCTACAAAACCTTCAAAGGCATTCTTCTGAAACCTGGGTCTACTTGGCCTCACTAATGTAATCTCTTTCATTAGTCAGGTCATGCTCACTGGACTCAGCAAGTAATAGACCTAATTAAAATGGGTGAAGACAATAGGGATTATTGTCTCACATGACAAAAAATCTGAGGAAGGTAGCTTCAGAGTTAATGCAGAGTGGAGGGTGCTGGGGCAGCTTCTTTTTAATTCTGCTGTGTTCACCTCATGGTAGCAGGCAGCTACCACAACTGCAGGTATATGCCCTTCAGGACAATGTCCAGGCAGTCTCTCCTTGTTTAGGATAGAAGACCTTTCCCAAAGTCCCTTGGCAAACTCCCCTTTCTGTGCCAGGGTGGTTCTGTGGTCTGTGTTCATCTTCCAAGGAAGCTGGGTGACTCTGTGGTTCCAGGTGGTCTCTGCCAGGTAGGAAGAAAGGGTTGGGGTTGGGAGTCGTGGCTATTGGATAGGTGTATTAGTTTGCTGGGGCTGCCATAGCAAAATACTACAAATCAGATGGTTGAAACAGCAGAAGTTTATTCTTTCACAATTCTGGAGGTGGCCTCATATAACTTAATTACCTCTTTCCAAATATAGTCACATTCTGAAGTACTGGGTTTAGGACTTCAACACGTGCATTTGGGAGGATGGGCTCACTATTTCATTCATAATATTAGGCACCTGGCACCTGTCATATTGCCAATGACAGGTGTCTTCCTACCCACCCCCTAAACCTTTGCTTGTTAGATCCCTCTTATCCAGAATCACTTTCTACTCTCTAGAAAGCAAATCCAAAGTCCCCCTCTCCCAGGAATCCTATTCCTCTGTCTTTGTTCATCTTCCCATTCCACCTCAAGTGAACTCTGCCTCCATTCCTATATATGCATCTTTGTCATTGAAGATGTGTCAGCTTGAGGATGACTTGATTGGAGCTGATGAAATAATACAGACGAGACATGACATCACTCGGTGTGAATGCTCACTTGGACATAACCTAGGTTATAATGAATTTTGATTGAAGTGGGGCAAAGAGTCATGCTGAGATGAAAATGTGAACTGAAATCTTTTTTAAAATCTGCATGCTAGTTCATCAGCATCACAGGTTGAAGAAGAAACTTCAGAGGAACTTGGAGTTGAATCTGGGATCTTTTAAGGGGACTTTAGAATAAAAACAAAAACCAGAAAAATGAGATTTTACTTACAAAAGAGAAATTGGTTGGGCACCATTTTAGATACTGTTGAATTTCTGATCAGGAGACTCTCAATAGAATTATAGTCTCATACTATATGCTTGCTCCTTTATAGCTATTATCTTTATTATAATGTGTTTGTAGAGAAATGGGAGAATGGCATTTCAAGATTAAAAATCTCAGCTCATCAATTTTTATAGCAGCAACCATACCTCAATTTGATTTTAAAATGTACAATTAACTTCTAAGTTCTCCATAAAAACAGTATATTTCTCAGAGGAGAGCTCTGAAGGCCCTTATTAATAAGATCCTCCTGGGTGTGGAATTCTTATTTGTCACAGCTTCCCTGGGTCAGTGGTCGGCAAATTCGTTAGTCAACAGAGCGGCAAACCGCGGCTTGTGAGCCACATATGGCTCACAAGCCGCAGTTTGCCAACCACTGCCCTGGGTGACTTTTAAAAATGAACTATTGCAGGATTATTTTGAAGCTGGAATTTTTAAAAAAGGAACTGTTACTACATGGGCCTGCTTAAGGTATCCTGCTTTCAAGTTTGCTCTCTTCTCAATGCGAAGGTCTTTTATCTCTGATTAGTGATGGACTTCAAAAAGAGGGAAGCATTGGCATATCCTGCCTCCCCACAATTTCTTTCTTTGTAGCTTTGATTGAAAGGAAGCCAGCACACACCTACACACATGACAAGCACACAAAATAGCAGGTGTCTTGAGCCAGAGTCTTCCACAGGCCAAACCCACCAGTGATTTCCCAAGCCATGGAAATGGCCTTTCAAGTCAACAGCCAATGTTGTCAGGCTCATTAGAAAAATATAGCATCAGAAGTTTGGCTTTCTGTTTGAATAATCTACTATTCTGCCACGTGCATGTTTGCCATGCTTTCTTATTTAGAATCAGCAGAGGCCTGCCAAACCAAATACATCATGATACATTCTAAATGAATGGTATTGCACTAAGTAAATAAAAGCCAATAGGAACATGAAGTAGATGGCATTAATTTTGTGTGACAAGGAGAAAATCAAAGACACACTGACAGGAGAAGTGTTAAAAAATAATAGAGTAGAATTTTGCCAGATTGGAAGGTGAAGAATACTGGGCAAAGGCAAGAGCCTGCCAAGTAAGCCTTCAGGGACTATTGAAGGAAGGGAGAGAAGTGACACAGAAGTTGGGCACCAGGACAAAGGCAGGTGGATACAATTTTGGAGGGAGGGAACAAATGCACAAGTTAGGTATTAAAGGATAAAAGGTACTGAGAAATCAGAAAAGGAACATCAATGGCATAACAAAGTAGGGAGGAAAAGATCTTAGCACTAATGTTTTATACAATTGGAGGGACTATAGACCAATACTTGTAGTGTAATTAAGAGCAAGAAAAAGTATATATTATCATGTTCTCAACTACATTATCTAAATATGTAAGTGCATATTTAGATACAGGGTTTATTCAGCGGTGAGCATATTCAAGAAAGTCTTCCTAAAGAGGGTGGAGATGGGCCAAGGTCTGGCAGGTGAGAGAAACTTGAATTATCAGAGAGGTTCAGGAGAAGGCATTCTCCCTGGGCCAATGAGTAGGATGTGGGAGCAGAGTTGGTAGATATGAAGGGTGATAAAGTAATTAGTCTAGCTTTAGGGGTGGTGATAGAGGGAGAAAGATTAAGCAGTGGAGTCCATTCAGTGCTTCTCAGTTTGACTATAATTCAGTGCTTCTCAGTCTTGACTGCCTGAGTGAGTAATAAGTCTTTTTAAAGCTTGAAAACAAAATTTAGCAGAAAGAATGATGATTCTGGTAGTGGATAAACCTGGGTTGAAGTTGCAGCTCTGCCCAATTTCTGGTATTATGAATAGGACAAGGCCTTTAACTCCTCCTTGGGCTTATCTCTCTGTTTTAGACATAGAAATAAAATAACAGTCTAGCAGAGGTGGGGTGAAGAACAGTGAGATGATGGATACAAAGTACCTGGCATAGAGCAAGTATTGATTGAAAGCAACCTGTGGTGTCATTCCTATAAAGAATAAAAACACCATACACCAGTATTCTAAATCTAGCTCAGCTCATTGAATATTGTATGATTTTGAATAAGAGATGCAATCTCTCTAAACTTTAATTTTCCCATCTGTAAAATCAGCACTTCCTTCCTTTTCATGGCTGAGTCATATTCCATTAAATCAATATGCTATATTATATTTATCCATTCCTCAGCTGATGGACATTTGTGTTGTTTCCACTTTTTTTGGCTCTTAAGAAGAGTGCTGCTGTGAACATCTGTGTAGAATTTTTTGTTTGGTCATAACTTTTCATTTCTTGTGGGTATATGCCTAGGAATGAAATTGCTGGATCATATGATAACTCTGTGTTTAACATTTTGTTTTTCATAGCATCTGTACTATTTTACATTCTTGTCAATCCATAAGGGTCCCAATTTTTATGTAATCTTGGCAATACTTATTTTTAATTTGTGTTTTTTTATTATTGCCCTCCTAGTGGGTGTGAATGGCATATTACTGTGGTTTTTACTTGCATTTTTCTAATAGCTAATAAAGTTGAGCATCTTTTCATGCTCTTATTTGGTTATTTGTAAATGTTCTTTGAAGAATTGTCCATTCAAATCCTATGTTTATTTTTAAATTGGGTTATTTGTCATTTATTATTGAGTTTTACGAGTTCTTGATATATTCTGGGTGCAAATCCTTATAGTAATTTGCAAAAAAATATTTCTCATTCTTTCGTTTATTTTTTCACTTTCTTGGTGGTATTCTTTGAGGCATGTTTTTAATTCCAGTGAAGTTCAGTTTACCTGTTTTTCTTTTGTTTCTTGTGCTTTCAATGTCTCTAAGAAGACTTTACTTAACCAAAAGTCATGAAGATGAACTCATATGCTTCCTTCTAAAAATTTTATAGTTTTAGTTCTTACATTGAAAACTGTGACCTATTTGGAGTTAAGTCTTATGAACAGTGCGAGGAAGGAGTCCAATTTCATTCTTTTGTAAGTAGATATGCACCATTTATTGAAAAGCCCATTCTTTCCTCATTAAATTGTTTTGGTCCCCTTGCCAGGGATTTATAGGTCTAGCCTTACGCTGCCTTATCTTTTGAATGAGAAAATAAGCCACATTTCAGAAATCTAATAGAACATGCTGCTACTACTGTCCGTTGTTAGACTTATTTCATATCATTGAAATATTTAAAATTATATATCACTGCCTTTTTAAAAATAAATTGATCTGATTTAGACTTTTCTATATTTCAGATAAAAATTCATGGTGAGAAAATTATCAGATTATTTTCACTTAAAAAAAAAAAAGCAAACTATGGAGATCTGGCTTGAGGTCACAGCGGTGGTGCTCACACTGTTCACTGTCACATTTTCCCAAACATCTCTCTCTTGGCATCTTTCCTTAATGCATAACCCAGCTGGACCAACAGTAGATTCTGTGGCTAGGTAACCATACTTAATTCTTCCTTTATGATCATCACTGTGAATTTTCAATACAACTTTATCAGTCTTGTTTATCTATCCCCCCAAATCTCAAAATCCTTTTAAAAATATGCATTGTTTCTCTGTCCTGAAGGTAAAACACAGCAACCTTGTTTAATAACAAAGCTTATGTGGCTGATGGTTCTGGAACAGAAGGATTGATTGTTCTCCCTCTGGGTCTCATCCTCATTTGTTCAATTAATGGATAAGGAGCAGAGCTCAAAAGGGGCAAGCACACAGGCCAGTCAGAGCTACTCTCTATTGAAGCCTAAGGCAGCATATGGGGCTGCCTTTCATGGGACATTCTGCTTGCAGAGTGTGTGAGAGGCAGACAGTGGGCAGCAGGCCTTGGGACAGAGTTAATCTGTATCCTCAAGGGCACAGATGATTCCCAGTCCTTTAAGCTGCTATGGTAATGATCTTGGGATGCCAGGTTAATAGGGCAGAGGGTGATTTGGACCCAAAATGGAAAGTAGAAAGTGATTCTAGAGTGAAATCTAGAATCTAAAAATCCTTCCCCTGCCTAAAATCTTTGTAATTATCTCTAATGACATATGCTATGGTGTTTTATCTTTCCCTTGTAGGGAGGAGCAAGGTGGACATATGGAGAAATAGAGTTTTAGTGCATCTGCTAATAGCACTGAAAAAAAACAAACTCTAATCAGCCTTGAAGCATTTTTGTGAGATGACATAAAGAATTAACACTATGTTTTGTTTTCTCTGAAGCGAGTGCCTGGATAACTCTTTAAAATAGCCTGAAAAATTAATTATCTGAAAATTCAGGCAATCATAATTACACCATTCACATAAGTTGCACCAATTTCTGCTTCATTCTTTCTGAGTGCTTGCCAGAGATACAGAGTTGGTTTATTGTACGGAAATGAGAATTTAATGTTCTCACTGAGATTATTTCTTCTTTGCGGGTGCATATATGATAGAAAGGTACAAGTAATGTGAATATCACTAATTTACTTTGGGTTTTCCATCTGAGAACTGTGTATTTATCAATTTAATTAGTAACATGAATGTATTCTCAAGCACTTACCTTCAACAGAGACTATTACTTTGAAGTTCTAGATTCCTCCCTAAACCCAGTCTTCCTTGACTAAGAAATGCTTTCAAGTTCAAAATACTCATGATTCAAAAGCTGGTTGTTAATGATGGACAATCTGACCTGGAGGGTGTTTAGTAGTATTGTTGTCCCATAGACGGAGGGGACTACTGGAATATGGTGGATGGGACAAGATATGTTAAAGTCTTGCCATGTGAGGAACAATCCTCACAACAAAGACCTTTCTCAGCCAGGATGTGAACAGACCACTGAGTGGCTGATCCACTCACCTGGGCCTGATTCCCATCCCTGAGTGGACTGTGTACTTGTCTACATCCCCTGGACATCTGATGCAGTGATAAGAAAAACATTTTTGAGATGTTCTAAATTGATTTATAGAAGCTGGACAGTGAGAGCAAGAGATAGAACTGCTAGTCTGTCAATAGCTGCTGACCAGCCAACAGGAGATTTCTTGAATCCCTGTTTTGTCTGGTAGAGTTTTGGGTGAATTCCAGGTGACTATTTCCGTAGATTATTTTAGCCAAGCACCATGGAACCAGGAGTCTCCACTTGTTTACGTGTGAGCCTCCCACTGCTGCCCCATCTAATCCATAGGAGCGGCCACTTCTTTATGTGAACTCTGCTCTATTCCAAAGCTGGTCCCACTCGCTTGACCTTCTCCCATCCATTTGCTTAGAGCTAATGTAAATTCTTTCAGTCAGCTTACATTTTTTTATTCTCTCCCCTTCCCCTACTTGATGCATAAAAATGCTTGCAAAACCCCCGAATATGGACTTGTCTTTTCTACGTAGTCATGCTGCTGGTTGTTTAGACTCCATGTCCGATAATTGGTCTTTTGGGTAGCATTTTTGGCTCAGTATAATCTTACTTACAAAAAGAGTTTCAGCTGTGGATGTTAACATTCTTTTAGTTTATCAGCATTGCTTGGGTCTATGGTCTTCATTTTCCTTCCTGCTTGCTTCCCTGGTGATCTAGACTCAGCCAAACCATCTTCCCTTCCCCTCCCCACCCAGAGACTCATTACTGCCTTCTGAAATTAATGTTCATCTTGTTATTCTTTCTTAATAATAACAACAACTAGCATTTACTGAGTGCCTACTTGGTATCAGAGGGGATGCTGAATGATTTTGTAATATGTTATTTCCTTTTGTCACCACAATGATCCCAAGAGGCAGATATCATTATTATAATATGGTATCCTTCACAAAAATGAAACTGATGTTTTGAGAAGCACAGTAATTTCTTAAAGTCATATAAAGAAGACAGAGAAGGTTGTGGAGCTAGAATTTGATCCCAGGTCTGTGCACTTACAAAGCCCAACCCTCTGGTCAGCTGGTCCATACTGCCTTCCCTGGCCTGGCCTTTGTCGCTTAACTGACTGACTCTGCATTGGCTTTTCTGCCAGCTCACTCACCACACAGGCTGTTCCCTGTGCTAGGAACCTTCTTCCTTTCTCATCCTCATCCTCATCCTCATCCCAGCCTCCTTTGTCTGGCTGATTCCTACCTAGTCTTTAATCTTGCTTCCTCGGGAAAGTTTTGGGTGGCTATCCCCACTTTGGTTTAGAGGCTTCATCTCCATGCACCCTCTATTTCCCCAATCATGGACAATAATACTATCTAATAAAGAGGGAATATGTTAATTGACCCTCATGCCATCGCAAAGATGGTGGCGCCCACAGACAATAAGGAGGGAATATGCTCATTGACTGCCCTACCCTCAGAGATGGTGGTGCCCAGTCTCCTCAGCCCCGCTGGGGCCTTGCTGTGTGGCTGCCTCCGGAATCCCCCAGTCTCCTTAGCTCCCTAGCCACCCAGGGCTAGCCTGAGGCGAAGGCAAGTCTCCGATGTCAGCTGCCCAGCCACCCAGGGCCGCCCAAGGCTTATGCTGGGGGTCACCTTCCCCTGATTGCTGGGTCCCCTCCTGCTGCTGAGGGCTCCCAGACTGTGAGATGGGGCAGGCTGGGATGAAGAACCCCCTCTTCCCCTCCAGTGCATAAAGTGTTATGCACTGGGCCTCTAATGATAGTTATAAATATAGTTCACATGTCTATGTCCCTTACTAGACACTAAGGGATTATGACTTGTTTAATCTTATGTCCCTGATCCCTAGCCATGGCAGAGTTTAGGTGCTACACAGGTGTCTGTAGAATGTGGAGAAGGTGGCCTCAGCTCACCCATCTGGCTCTTGCCATTCCTAGAGTGTCTCAGGTGGATACTACCCTCTAGCCCCAGCTCTCTGGTTACAGCTAGCCTTCTTGATTGGGATTCTCTGCCAGACCATCTCTAAGGGCAAAGCATGAGCAGAGCTTGGGTGGGGAGACCAGCACTGATGGAGTACAAAGGAAAGGGTTTTCATGAGCGGGATTTCTGGCCCATTGCAGAACTTTTGGGACAAATGAGACAAACTTTCATAATGTGGACTTCCTGAGCCATATAAGGAATTAGAAATTGCTTCTTTGATCCACTAATTTCTTCTAACTTTAGTGCAATCAAACTGAGTTCTAGTGGAGTCCCCATCCCCTAAACTCTCCATAACTTGGTAGGAGGGTTCTATAAGAAAAACAATAGAGAAAGAATGCTTCTTGAGTAATGCTTTTGGCATTCAGCATTGAGAGAAACCAGTTCATTACAAACAAGTCAACAAATCAGGCATGTTTTTATAGGATTATGATCCTTAGCACAATTGTTACATTGTGATGGTGTCTCCCAGGTGCCAGGGACATTAAACATGTGCATGTGTGGGTTGGTTTGTTTGCTGATTTATTTTTCTCTCTCATGTTTACCACCACCCTAAGACTTTAAGTACTATTTTCTCTGTTTACACATAGGAAACAAAGGTAATGTAACTTGCCCAAGGTGATGCACCTTATAAGTGTTTGAGATGGAATTTAAACTCAGGTCTATCTGAATCCAAAGTCTGGTGAGTTACTGGTTACCTCGTGCAAAGGCATCACCATTCTTCCTCCCCACATTCCTTTCACTTCCTCATTCTCATAGAGACAATGTTCTCTGTCACCTGGGGTGTGTGTGTGTGGGGGGGGGGGGTGTTGGGAGAGGCGGGGAGGGGGTTTGAGCCAAGTGGCACAAGGAAGCATGAGGAAAATAAAAGTCAGGCAAGACAGGGGTGGGTGAGCAGGAAGATACGTGGTCCTTCTCTGCCAAAAACTGCTATAGAATTCCTGCCACTTTGCAGGCATAAATGATCTGTGTTATAAATAGGAAGACTTTCTCTTCATTTAGGACGGCTTTTCATCCCACAGACATGATTGAAAATGCTCCGGGTCAAAGAATTTACCTAAGTTTATTTATTTGTATCCAATTTTTGTGTTTTAAACCTAGAAAAAATATTCAGTCTGACTCAATCAGGAAATGTGGAGGCATAAATAGATCCTTCTGAACATAATCAAAATGATAATTCCCTCCTCAGGGCTAGCTCAGCCCCACTGGCCCGACTGCAATTACGTCTCAGTGCCAGTCTCCTGGGCCACTCCATTCTGTCAGTCCATCCTCATTTCCAGGCAGCGCATAGAGCTGGGTGTTTTTTTCCTTGCAGCTGAAATCCTCCCAGTCTCCAGGGACAAGTGTGACTGCTGTAAGTCGAGTTGAATTTACAATTCCCAGGGTGGCCTTTATCACTGTTGTGCAAACACCAACCTCCTGCAAACCTGCCTGAGCAGAGCATGTGATACCTGCCTCACCTGACTCCACAAGGTCAGAGCGGAAAAGCTCGCTTTCCTCCGCACATATTCTCCCCAGGCCCAGGTGGACGTGGCCCAATCCTACCCATGAAATGGCTGCTCTTTTCCGAAGTGTTCCCCACACATGCAGCCCCATTTAACAGGGCGGGCCATGACTCAGTAAAGGAAATGTGTGGGTGGTGTTAGGGGTATAAGTGTCATCTGGAGGTTACACATTTTAAGTGTGTCCATGTGTGCCCATTTAGGACAGGCTCACTTCCTGTCCTGCAGCCCCTTCAGGAACTAGGACAGGTCACAAGGTGTGTGACAGGGATAATTAGGTGGTATGCTGCAGGGATATGCTTGGGGCTTGTCATCATAACGGGCAGGTGAGCACTCTGTTTCCATTGTCCAGAGAGAGGAGCTGATGATGAGGCTGCGGTTTCAGCACTGAGGTCCTATCTGTCAGCAACAATGCAATCAGCTTTTGATGATTTAGAGGCTTCTATTCTGCTTCACTGAATGATTTAAGGCCTTTTATGTTGTGATGTCGGCACTTCTCTCACTAAAAGAGGGAAGGGATGCGGGGAACAAGTTGAACCTCAAACATGACTATTTTCTAACTGGGTAGCTTCTAGCTCAAAGGAGTTCCTGAGGGATGGGGAGCATGGTGTTAACCAATAGCTGTGATCCTTGGGATGATTTTTATTTTTTAATTATTTTATTTTTCAGTTACAGTTGACATTAATATTATATTAGTTTCAGGTGTACAACATAGTGATTAGACATCTATATAATTACAAAGTGACCCCCCCCCCCCGGCTAAGTCTAGAACCCATATAACATCATATATAGTTATTGCAGTATTTTTTACTATATTCCTTATGGCCTTGGAATGGTTTTCAGAGAAAGGCATATTTAATATATCTGTATCACTCTACTTCTTAGAGTTGACACAAATGAAATAAAAAAATATAGGGAGTTGGAACTCCCATTTCTGTTTCCCAACTTTAGAATGTGAGAATAGATCTTCAGGTACCTGTGTGATTAAAGATTTTGCCCAGGGAAGTCCTGGGGTGGGGCAGGAACCAGGTGGAGGAGTGGGGGAAGGGGGAAGATGAGGGACATCTGTAATACTCTAATCATTTAAAAAAAAAAAAAAGCTTTTGCCCAACATTTGTGCCATAGTCCACACCCTGCTTCATGAAACTGTCTCTTCCGTTGCTTTCAATGAGTCTGCACTCTTTTTGCTTCCCTCCTTCTTGACACATCCTCAGCCTGCTTTGCTAATTCCTAATTTTTCCACTGAGCTCTGTGATGGGGGAACCACTTTAGGATCTATTGTCACTGCCTTCTCTGCTGCATTTCCTTCCTCAGAGTGATTCCATCCACTGCTGCGTCCTCCCTCATACTTAGACCCTTCAGTGCCAGAGCCCAGTCTCACTGCCTGCTGCGCCTCCGCATTCAGACCTCCAGCAGGCATCTCACACTTAATTAGCCCAAAATCAAACTGAACTGTTTCTCCCTTCCCTCCCTTGCACCACCCAGGGCCTCCACTCTGGCAATTGCTCATCATTCCTAAGAATTTCCACTTATTGCTGGCAGAGCAAAAATGGCTTCAAGAAATTTATAAGACTCAGTTACAATGTGAAATACATATACTCTTTAACCCAACAAGCCCACTCTTTGGATTTATCTTGTAGAAATCAAAGACCTTTCTATATAAGTGTATACATGTAAGGTTGTTTGTTATTTGTAGTTGTGTAAACTTGAAAACAACCAGAATGCTCATCAGGGAGAGTAGATGTCAGTGATTTATAGCTATTATATAGCTATTTGATATGAAAATATTTCCATGAAGTGTTCTGAAGCCAAAAGGCAACTTGCAAAATAACATGTATAATATATAATTATTGTACCACCCCCCAAAAAAACAAAATCCCTGTATGTATACTAATATGTGTTTGTGTACTTGAATGGACATGGGTAAAGAAGTGGAAGGACGTTTGGCAAACTGTTAATATTGTTTCCCTGGGTGGAGCAGTAGCTAGGAGGAGTGAATACATGTTGTTTTGTAATAATTGAAGAAAATATTTAATTGCTCATCCTCTCGTATTTCTTACTAGTCACTAAAGTAAGAATCTTAGTATAATCTTAGGCATCTTTTCCCCCTCCCTTTCCTCTTCTTCCCATGATTCACTGTTTTCATGTTTGTGTCCTCCACCTGACTACAGTCATTGAGGGCAAAGAGATTTCTGCATCGTGCTTTGCACATGTTCCTCAATATGTGATTATTGACTTAAAATGAAGATTTTCATGTATCTTTGCTCCATCTTTATATGTCTATCTCTAAGCTTTATTTCTAAATCTGAGGCTATTAGAGGTTTTACCAAAACTTTTGAATATACATTGCCTTACCCCACCCTGCTTTGGGAAATGTGCCCTTGGAATATATGGTATTACATCATGTACTCTTCCCCAAGGTTTACTTATGCATATTTATTCTTTTACACATATTTTTACTCGATTTTGCACCCCACTTTTAGAATGACTTAAAGCCCTTTGGACAGGAGCAGGTAAACAGAGAGTAAACGGGCTTTGTGCATCTATGCACTGAAATGAGCAAAGAAGAGCACCTGTGTCAAACGCAGCGGTGAAAAAGTTGGTCAGACCTCCAGGTGTCTTCCAATATCAAATGCTTGGCAAGGTGAAACCACAACATTCAGGCATTTTACAACCAATTCTTAAAATAGTCTAACCTCTGTGTTAAAGATGAGGTAAGGAACATTTTGCCATATCCAAGGGAACTTTATGCTCACGACCTTCTTCATACACCCACACCCATATACACAAACAACTGTGTTGAACTTTACCTGAACCCCAACTTGCTGACTCATGATTTCACTGGCTTTGTTCCCATGGCTTTCCAGGGCTTAGGGTTAATGTCTGAGTTGCCTGAAAGGGGCGTGACAGATATTTAGTCAGACTTGACAGACGAATTGCTCCATCCATCTTTCTACCAGTTCTGCGGGCACTATTCCAGTTTGCATTCCAGAACCTTGAAGATGTTGTGATACCACGATCTGTGAGTGGCCACCCTCGCAGTTTGTAACATTGCATAGCACATTGCATGACCAGGCATGATGTCATTTCCATGCAAATCAATAACAACAGGGGCTCTCTGAAAGCAGATTGAGTTATATCATCAGCATGCTATTTATATCCCCAACACTTTTCAGGCTGAGTTCCGAGTAATAGCAGCCATCAATCACAATGCTCCTTTGTTCCTGGAAGTTGCCTTATATCACTATTGCCATTTTACTAACAGTGGGAGCGGGGTCAATGTGAAATATGCACAAAAATGCTGCTTGCTCATAAAAGACCTAGTTTGGCATTCCATTAAGGAATGTAAGCTCTGCAACTAGTAATACCCAACTAGTTAAAAATAACTGATATGAAACAAGCTATAGTTTGTAAAGAATGTTACTTTTGTGATGGCTTTTATACATTAATAAGAGATATCTTAGATTCTAAGCTTACCATCATCAGCAGACAGAATCTCCTGCAGAAGCTATGCTTCCTGAACCCTGCTCTCTGTGTGGTCTGAATTTTTTAAGGGTTGGTGTCAAGCTAGTAACTATGAGGGGGCTGGATTTTTTCTTTTGGTACTGAATTCTGAATATAGCCTTCTCACTCCAATTGACTAGTCTGATGGGAGTCAATCCTTTGGAAAGATATTCTTATACATCTCGACTCTTGATTGAGTCCTCATTCTCTACTTCCCTCCTCCCCAAACAAATAGGAAATACTACCCAGAGCAGCACAGCGTTCTTTGAATGAGCATAATCTCTTAGCATTAGAAGTTAGTGGGAGTTTTGCCCAGGGAGAGGAATTAGAAATCAGCCCATAAAAATAAATGAATCTGTTTCCATAGTGATGGGAATCTTTCTCTCCGTAGTTTTTATCCTGTGTTCCCCCACAGATCCCTTAGGCAGAATAACAATAAACTGGAAGAAAACATTTTATTATCTTAATGGATTCTTAATTTAAAGCCGAAAGCCTTTAAATTATCTTCCCAAGGATTCCGTTGGCCATAACTTTGGAAATTGAGTACCTGAGCAGCGTCACAGGAGGAATATCACCTCCCAGAGCCTAGCCAAGTGGCGTGGGGAGGACCTCATGGGTTACACACGCTTTATGTATGCAGCTTTCCTGATGGGTAACACACATGTCATGTTTAATATTTCATTGGTGAAGGAAGTGTGCATCTGTCTGTGTTCATCTGCCGAGTGAAATTTTGCACTGATGAAGCCTGCATGTGGTGATCACAACAGGGCTCCCTCATTACACCCCTAAATCGTATTCAGAGCAACCAGGAGGAATTCCTGACAGCAGGAAAGCCTGAGCCACTGCTCTTTACCCACCAACCAGCTCCAGGGGGCCCTTACCTTTTTCTGCAGCTGGGCCTGGGCCTGCCTCTGCCATCACACTGCGGAGTCTGAAGGAAGGCCAGCAGCAGGAGTGTGGGAAGCATGGCTGCAGAGACAAAGGGCCCAGAGGAGCAAAGTGCTGGGCAGAAGTGTCCTAGGGTGCAGGTGAGACACTGGGAGCCACCCCAGCAAGGTGGAGCTGGAAAAATGTCTCGGTGTAAACATAGCAAACTCATAATGTGTGGAATGGGGCAAGTGACATGAATGGAAATTATTTCAGCATTGTTACAAAAACCAAGCGTGAAAGGCTGAGTAAATAGCTTTGGTGTTCTGTGAAGTTGTCTCAATAGAAAAAAAAGTCTTGGCTCCCTTTCTTAATCCCTTGTGAAGGTGAATGCATATTCTAGTTTTCTTGGAAGGTTTAGGTTTTATGCCTATTGTCCTAGTATAACTATTAATGCCAACACTTTCCATTCTCTATCTGTATGTCTTAATTAAAATTTAGGAGACAGAGACTTAGTTAATTTCAGTTCATTTTTTAAAAACATAACAGCAAGCCAAAGGGTTAGTTTAGCCTAAATGCTCACCATTAGCTTAATTTCATATAGACTAGATGGGGGTAGGACAAGGGAGATAAAAGGGATTATTTGATATAAAATGTAGTTGCTTAGCTATCAGGTACTAAGGGTAGAAAATTTTACTTCAAATTTTCCCACAAAAGATGCACAGTTACCAACAATTGACATCTCCTTTTTGGAGAATGAGTTAAGACCTTGAGGGGGAATTGAGAGTTAACTGGGTAGTTTAAATATTATCCCTAAGTATTTAGAATCAAGAATAGGCCTGTTAGAAAAATGAAACCAACATACAGCAAATGTCAACTTGGAATAGGAAAAGGCAGTGAGCAATCAGAGAAAGAGTCTAAGGAGCATCTCTAATAGAGGCTGGTCTATTTCTTTTTGGAGGTTAACACCTGTCATGCCTACTTTATTGGGCAATGGAGGAAATTGGGCAAATCCTCAAGGTCATATGCATATAGAGAGATGTATTGGACCAGTGGTTGGCAAATTCATTAGTCAACAGGGCCAAATATCAACAGTACAATGATTGGAATTATTTTTGAGAGCCAATTTTTTTGAACTTAAACTTCTTCTAACACCACTTCTTCGAAATAGACTTGCCCAGGCATTTTGTGGAAGAGCCACACTCAAGGGGCCAAAGAGCCACATGTGGCTCTCGAGCCACAGTTTGCTGACTATGGTATTAGGCTAATCCAAGACAAGAACCAAAGGGAAACTGAGTTTATATAAATATAGTCATTATGCTTTAATGCTCTTGCCCTCATTCACTGAAGACTTACTAGGTGTGAGGCATTGTCACAAATACTGAAAATATAGCTACTCTCCCATTCTGATACTCCCTATCCCTCTTCTCTGATATTTTGTGTACAACATTTTTAATTTTCAAAATACTACCCATTTCTCTTTTTGGAAATGGAATTTAAGTTCTATGAGAACAGGAATATTCTCTGTTTTATTCAGTGTTATATTTGCAACAGCTAAAACACGCCTTGCTAAAAAATAACATGCTGAATAAGTTAACAAATTCCATCATTTGTATTACTTGCATAAGAAAGAAGAGATATGATATTCATAAGTCAGAAACTCTGAGAGTGTACCCTGGAAACATTGATGAGGCATGTATAAAGTTCTGCATTTGAGGATTTTCCTGTCTTATTGGGCATAAATATACCTTCAACATGCTTGTGGTATATTAGTCAGTGTAGGCTACATTATGCTGCTGTGACAAATTAGCTTCTGAATCTCAGTGACTTAATACAACATATGCAGTGCTGGGTAGCAGAAGGTTCTGCAGAAACCTGGCCTGGCAAAGTCTCCACCATCCGCTGACACCATTACCTCAACGTTGTACTTCAGAGTTTGCTGCTGCAAGAGAAGAGAGAATAAGGATAATTCATAATTCTGTTTGTGCTTGCTCATTTTTCCAATTTGACTAACCTTTCACCGTAATGACCCCAATGGAAGCTGGGAAGGCTTCCTGTGTATTTAGGAAAAAGAGAACCATTTGTAGTAAGCACACACTTCTGCATCATAGCCTGTGACCAATGCTATGAAATGTCACTAATATTTGTCATGAAAAGCCCTTGGAGGACACAGAATGAGCTTTTTGAACTAAATTGTTTTGTTTAAAAAGGTTTGAAATACAGGAATAATACTAAATAATGATAATCGTATGAGTATTATTATATATGCATGAACAATGAAAAGAATTATTTTCAGTAACTTAAAGGGGAAAAAATTATACAAGGGTATCAAAAAGTGGTCACTGACCCACTCAAGTGATTCAATCAAGACACTGTGGCTTGTTATGAGAATTTGTATATGAACCAACATTCTATCGGTACTCATGTCCTTTCCCCTCATTGAGAAGGAATTTATTTTTGCCTCTTATTAATGTGAAAATGCTCCAGCAGAAATTGTTTTTCTGCAGAGTTGTCCATTTGAACCTGACCTTCAAGGCTGAACTAAGCAGGAATAGCAAGTGCTTACTACCTTCTAAAGACAACAAATTCTGGCATTTTATCTTATTATGAATCATACCAGCTCAGTCACTGACCTTCAACATTCACCTTGGCAGGAGGAGTTGTGCATAGTGTCAACAAACCTAGTTTTCATGAATTCACCCTGCTCCTCATGGGAAATGTTTGCAGAAAATGGCTATCTGAGCATTAAAGGATAAATGTCCTAGTCCTCTTAAATTCTTTTAGTTTTAATTTCTGGATAGGCTAGTTAATAAATTGGCTCATGGAAGTAAAAGAAGTAGAATACTAAGCATTATAAAAATAACATTATTATTATAAATTGTAAAAAAAAATGCAGAAGTATACACAGAATGTAACTTAGCAGCAAGGACTCGAGAAATATATCCATTGTCACCTGTTTTGTGCAAGGCAGAATGGTAGGTGCTAGGAATAAAATAGTGAATAAAACAGAATTACTAACCCCATGGAGTACTATTTAGAGATATCACTGATAGATATTTCAATGTTAAAAACTAAAAGCTTTCCAGTAATTTTATTTATTACTAGAGGCCTGGTGCACGAAATTCATGCACAGGGGATGGGGGATGTCCCTTGGCCAAACCTGCACACTCTCCAATCCTGGGATCTCTCAGGGGCAGTCAGACATCCTTCTCACAATCCAGGACTGCTGGCTCCAAACTGCTCACGTGCTTGCTTCCATGATTGTTCCTAACTGCTTCTGCCTTCCAGGCTGATCACCTGCTAACCACTCCCCTGCCAGCCTAATTGATGTCTAACTGCTCCCCTGCCAGCCTGTTTGCCCCCAACTTCCCTCCTCTGCTGGCTTGGTCACCCCTAACTTCCCTCTTCTGCAGGCTTGATCGCCACCAACTTCCCTCCCTTGCATGCCTGGTCCCTCCCATCTACCCTCCACTGCTGGCCTGATCGCCCACAACTGACCTCCCTTACAAGGCCTGGAACCCCCAACGGCTTGCTCTGTGGTGCCCATCTTATGTCCACATGGGGGCAGCCCTGTTGTGTGTTGGAGTCATGGTAAATCTGCAAATTACTCTTTTATTAGATAGCATAAAGGCCTGGTGCATGGGTGGGGGCCAGCTGGTTTGCCCTGAAGAGTGTCCCAGATCAGGGTGAGGATTCCCTTGGTGTGAGGTGTGGCTGGGCAAGGGGCCTATGGAAGTTTGCAGGCCAGCCACACCCCCCAACGACCCAAGTGGAGGCCCTGGGATCTGGGATTAATTTATGTCTACAATTGAAACTTTGTAGCCTGGAGCAGAGCCAAGCCTTCTATTTTCTCCGTGGTGGCAGCCTTTTCTGTTTGAAACTTTATAGCCTAGAGTGGAGGCCTAGGCTGGCAACAGCAGGCAGAAAGCTTGGCTTCCTCCATTGCTATGGAAACCCAAGCCTCTGTTCTCTCTAGCTCAGTGGCTGCCACCATTTCTGTATCTTTTATAATTGAAACTTTGTAGCATTGAGTGGAGGCCTAGGCCAGCAAGGGCAGGTGGAAAGCTTGGCTTCCTCTGTTGCCAGGGAAACCTAAGCCTTCCTCCTGCTCTCAGTGGTGGCATCCATCTTGGTTGGGGTTTATTTGCATAATCTGCTCCTGATTGGCTGGTGGGCATGTCTGTGGGCGTGGTTTGTGGGCATAGCAAAGGTACAGTCAAATTTGCATATTACTCTTTTATTAGATAGGATTTTATTTATTAGAGCAGTTTTAGATTCATAACAAAATTGCAAGTAAGTTACAGATTTGCCCTCCGCTATCACAGAATCATAGCCTCCGTTATCAACATCCACCACCAGAGTGGTGCATTTGTGACATGTGATGAACGTACATTGACACATCCTAATATTCCAACATGCATAGTTTACCTTAGGAATCACTCTTGATGTTGTACCTTGTATGGATGTGGATAAGTAACTATATACAACATAACATACCCATTATCATATTGTATCATACAGAGCAGTTTTGGTGCTCTGAAAATCCTTTTTCTCAGCATATTTATCACCTTGGCACCACTGTACTTTTTATTTCCCCCATAGTTCATCTTTTTCAAAATGTAACATAGTTAAAATAATACAGTACATAGTCTTTTCAGATTGGCTTCTTTCACTTAGCAAGACACATTTAAGATTCCTCCTTGGCTTTATAGGTCATTTATTTTCAATGCTGAATGATATTCCATTGTTTGGAAGTACCACATAGTTTATTTATCTATTCACCCACTGAAGAACATCTTTGTGGTTTCCAAGTTTTGGCAATTATGAATAAACCAATTAGAGTGATCTGTGTGTAGGTTTTTGTGTGGACATAAGTTTTCAACTCCTTTAGGTAAAATACTGAAGAGCATGATTGCTGGATCATATAGTAAGAATATATTTTGTTTTGCAAGAAATTGCCAAACTGTCTTCCAAAGGGGCTATTCTGTTTTTGATTCCCACCAGAACGAATGGGAGCTTCTGTTGCTCTACATCCTTGTCAACATTTGGTGCTCTCAGTGTTCCAGCTTTTGGCCATTGTTAGTGGCATCTCATTGTTGTCTTCATTGCATTTTCCTGATGACATATGATGGAAGCACCTTTTCATGAGGTTATTTGTCATCTGTACATCTTCGTTGGTATGTATATTAAGGTCTTTGGCCCATTTTTTAAACTGGCTGTTTTCTTATTATTGACTTTTAAGAATTTTTGTATATTTGGTTAACAATGCTCTATGAGATGGACTTGTCTTCTCATTCTTTTGACATTGTCTTTCAGAGCAGACATTAATTTTAATGAAATACAGTTTATCAATGATTTCTTTCATGGATTGTGCCTTTAGTGTAGTATCTTAAAAATCAATTCCATACTCAAGGTCATCTACATTTTCTATTTTATCTTTTAAGAATTTTATGGTTTTGTTTTACATTTAAGACTGTGATACATTTTGAGTTAATTACTGTGAAGTATGTAAGGTCTGTGTCTGATTCATTATTTTGCATATGATTGTCCAGTTGTTCCAGCACCATTTATTGAAAATATTATCTGTGCTTCATTGTATTGCCTTTTGCTCTTTTGTCAAAGATCAGTTGAGTATATTTGTATGGATCTATTTCTGGGCTCTCTGTTCTGTTTAATTAATTGATTTTTATATTACTTTCCCAATAGTACACTGTCTTGATTATTGTCTAGCTTCTTTCTGGTCACTTTTATTTTTATTTACACACACACACACACACACACACACACACACACACAAAACCCCTTGAGGAGTCTGCACAAATGTGCATGGCCACAGTTTACAGCTGCTTTGAGTCTAGCTAGCCTTTTTTTCAAATTTAAGTCATTCCCAGGGTATATGAGAATTCCCAAACCCTCCAAATCAGGACAGATGCATTGGACTGACATTATAGAATACAAAAGGCAAATCAACATCTGCTTCTGACACAAGATTTTCATTAAAACAATTCAGAGCTACATTTTAATATGTGAATTATACTTTTAAAAAGAAACCAAGCAAATGAGTCCTCTCAATCCTTTACCAGGTTTAATATTAAGCTGAATGCTT
The DNA here is from genome assembly GCA_027563665.1 of Antrozous pallidus. Classification (NCBI taxonomy): domain Eukaryota; kingdom Metazoa; phylum Chordata; class Mammalia; order Chiroptera; family Vespertilionidae; genus Antrozous; species Antrozous pallidus. The sequence goes on from CM050511.1 coordinate 69,470,437, forward strand.
AGTTAATGTTAACAACTCACACTGACCTTAGATAGGTTCCATATTTCAGCAAAAACAAACACATTCCATAGAGACCATAGTTCAAATTCGGCCAAAGAGCAGTAGGAGTCTCCTGGGTAGAAATTGAAAAAAATAAATGACTTTATTTTATTAATTCTGTCATAATATTTTCAGATACATTTTCATATATATGGTAGTCAGATTCTAAAACCTCTTAGATTTTATCATGCCAGATCAATTAATATCTAGATATAGATCAAATGTAATGTTAAATTAAAGTGGATGAATTTTCATTTTTCTTTTATATATATTATTTATGCACATCCACTAATATTAAAGGATAAATACTGAAGTTATATGGAATGCTGAGAATATAATAATGGCTATGTTGTCATGTTTTATTTGTATTTCTTGTTCATAGCAGCTTTATTCGTAACAGCCCAGCCCTGGAAATTAATAAGAAGTTTCTTATAAATGAATTCTGTTCAATAATTAAATTATTATTACATGTTTTTCTAGTAATTTTGTTCTGTGCATTGTCTCCAGAATACCAAGCTAAATGGTATACAACCATAAAGATGATAACCCCATGCTTTATGTTAGCCTTATCATTTATTCATATCTGTTCAAGGATAACAAATCTGCTTTTAAATAACTTCTTGTGGATCTCCACTACAGTTTTAGTTATCTAGTCATGCTCAGTAACTAGTCTGCAAGTCACAGAAAGTCCTTTCAGGGCTCCTCAGCTCGAGGCAGTTCAACTCAGATCTGCTTCAAAGGAAGCCACTTGTGATTTTTTCCCCCTGAGAGACATTCTATTTGTGTTTTTAACATTCTCCAAGTCTCTAAAGAAAATACATTAAAATCATCAATGGAGGAATAATGAGTTAGAGGGAGGGTGACACAGAGAAACTAAACACCAGGTTGACAACTGAAGCACCTAGATACCAGGTTCCCAAGGAGTGGTGGCTCATCCTCCGAGTTTCTTATATTATTTTTTAATTCTTAAATTCACAGCCTAAGTGAATTATTCTCAATCAAGAGCTTAATTTTAGCTTCAATTTGTCTTTATCAAGTACATTTGGAGAAACTCAGAAAAAATTAACTGTCTATTCAGAATACTGAGGTTTGGAAAAAGTGTTATTTGAACACTATTCCTGGGATTTGTGCTTTCCTGGTGTTGCCCAGGTGGACTTCGCTTCTGCTGCATGTCTGCCCTTCTGCAGAAGAGATTGCCTTTCCCTGATGATGGGAAGGCATTTCCCTGCGGGTAAATATGACTGAGGTTGATAGAGACATTCAGGTTCACCTGGTGTCATGGATGGAGTCAGCTGCCCACATTCTGAAGGCTAAAGTGGCCCCAGTGAGAGTAACAGCTGGGATGCATGTGTTCCCATCAGCCCAAGCTAAAAAAATAGGAAAGTACCAACACTGAAATGATCTTTGCATTTGGATGGAAGTCACAGTTTTCACTTCCCTTCAAGGATGATTAATTAGACTATTTTCATACAGCAATCACTTGTCAGTTATAAGCAGCAGGCAGCAGATGATACTATAACTCTCTTTCAATAGCAATTTTCAGAAAGGAGTGTTCAAAACAGTATTGGTTTAGGAAACAATGTAATTAGATAAGGAGCCAAGATAAAATATTTAAACTCTCTTATTGTCCTACTCTCTTATTGGCCAAGGAAATTATTTTCTTGGGGGTTATTACTACCAGTCTCTTAGTGGATCCCAATGCTGTTTTTTTTTATGTGACATGACTTTAGGAGATTTCATTAACCTACTCAGAATTGAGGGAAATTACCTCCAAGAAAGAAATCTTCTTGATTTGAATAAAGTGTCCCCTAAGTATTTATCGGGAGTCATGGATGAGTAACACTTTATGCCAGTCAAACATCAAAAAACTATCACCAACAAATTAATAGCAACAAGGTCAACCACAAGCCAACCAATCAAGAACACATCAATTTTACAATTGATAACATTTCTACAGGTTAAATCAGTTTAGTTATTTTGATAAACTGGTTCAAATTTCATATTTATCTGTAAGAATTAAATAAAATGAAACATAACATGAAATAAAATTCTTCTCTATCCTGTATTCATCCTGAAAAAATGGAATAGCATCTTTTAAAGAAAGACTTGAACATCGAGAGTGAAGAACATCTCACTCTATATGATCTAACAGCATTATGACCTACTAGAGGCCCTGTGCATGAAATTTGTGCATGGTGGGTGTGTCCCTCAGCCCAGCCTGCTCCCTCTCCAATCTGGGACCCCTCGAGCGATATCTGACTATCCTCTCACAATCCAGGACTGCTGGCTCCCAACTGCTCGCTTGCCTGTCTTTCTCATTGTCCCTAACTGCTTCTGCCTGCCAGCCTGATCACTCCCTTGCCAGCCTGATTGATGCCTAACTACTCCCCTGCCAGACTTTTTGCCCCTAACTGCCCTCTCCTGCAGGCCTGGTCACCCCTAATTGCCCTCCCCTGCAAGCCTGGGTCTCCCCCGCCCCCCCGCAACTGCCCTTCCCTGCAGGTTCATTCGCCTCCAACTTCCCTCCTCTGCCAGCCTGGTCAACCCTAACTGCCCTCCCCTGCAGGCTTGATTGCCCCCAACTTCTCTCCCTTGCAGGTTTGATCTCTCCTAACTGCCCTCCCCTGCTGGCCTGATCACCCACAACTGCCTTCCCTTGCAGGCCTGGTCCTTCCCAAATGCCCTCCCCTGCTGGCCATCTTGTGGCAGCCATCTTCTGTCCACATGGGGGCAGCCAACTTTGACCACATGGGGGCAGCTATCTTGTGTGTTAGAGTGATGGTCAATTTTCATATTACTCTTTTATTAGATAGGATAGAGGTCTTGTGCATGGGTGGGGGCTGGCTGGTTTGCCCTGAAGGGTGTCCTGGATCAGGGTGGGGGTTCCCTTGGGGTGTCGGGCAGCCTGGGCTAGGGGCCTGTGGTGGTTTTTCAGGCTGGCCACCGCCTCCAGCAACCCAAGTGGAGGCCCTGGTTTCTGGGATTTATTTATTTATTATCTTTGAAACTGTGTAGCCTTGAGCAGAGGCCAGGGCTGGCCAGTTTGGGCAGGAAGCTTGGCTTCCTCTTTTGCAAGGGACAACCCAAGCCTCCTGATCTCTCCAGCTCTGTGATAGTGCCATTTTTGTTGGGATTTATTTATCTTCTATAATTGAAACTTTGTAGCCTTGAGCAGAGGCCAGGCAGGCAGGAAACTTGGCTTCCTCCATTGCTGAGGCAACCCAAGCCTCATGCTGACTCTAGCTCTGTGGCTGCCACCATCTTGGTTGGTTTAATTTGTATACTTGCTCTGATTGGCTTTTGGGTATAGTGGAGTGATGGTCAATTTGCATGTTTCTCTTTTATTGGTATAGATAATGGCTTAGGAATGCAAAACATTTTATGAATATGAGTTACCATTATTACCTAAGATCCCCCTTTTAGCAGAGTTGGAATGCAGCCCCAACAGCTGCCAGTAACTGAAGAATGTTGTCAAGCAATTTGTCCTGCTCTCCATTCTTCAGAATATTTATTTCCATGACACTCCCACTATCTTGCTGAGGATGCACTATACAGACACTGGGGAAAAGAAAGAACCTTGGAAGCTGGCTCATACCATCTGATGTCATTTAGAGTTAACAGAATCTTCTCTAAAAGCCCTTCACAAAATAATGAGCTCTTTTATTGGCTTTAAAAATAAGTGTGATATTTTGGTGAACAGCACAGTTTTTGGAGCCAGAAGACTTTGGGTTCAAATTCTGTTCTGCCATTACATAATAGATTATCTTAACAAATGTATCTCAATTTATTACCTGTCTGTTTTCCAGCTCCATAAATGTTAGTCATATGTACTTCATAGGGTTTTGTCTAACACAGTGCCTGTTATATGACTGTCAAGCAGAATGATTGAAATGATCTGTCTTCCCACTGAGATACTAGTAAATAGTCAATACACAGTAGTTATATAATGACCTCAGTGCCTTTCTTGCCTATTCCTAACCTGTAATACTCCTCTCCAGGTTTTCCACATGTCTTGTGTAGTTCTTATTTGAAAGGAGCAGAAAGAGCATTGGCTAATATAAACAAAGAAACAAATGCATTAAAAGATACTGCTGAAGAAACTATAAATTTGGTGGAGTACATATTGGTGCGACTACTATGTAAAACTAAACTAATTGGTGTTGTTTATTAAAATTGAATACTGTATATGCAGAGTCTATGATCTAGCAATTCTACTCTCAGCTATATATCACATAGCAAAAACATACATATGTGCAGCAAAAGCATAGGAAAAGATATTCACAGTGATCTTGTGTGTAATAGCCCTCAATTGGAAACAACCTAAATGTTCATCAGCAGTGAAATGGACAAATTGTTAAGTATTCAGAGAATGGAATACTATATTATATAGCATTGAAAGTGAACCAGTTGTAAGACATACACAATGCCATGATGCTTCTCAAAAATATAATATTAAGGGAAAAATGCAGATACAGAAGATTATATTTTGTATAATTTCTCTTATATAAAGTTCAAGGTTAAGGTTGGGGGGGGGGACCTATGGTGTTCAAGATCAGAATTGTGGCTTCCTTTAGAGCAGGAGTGGGGAGCTTTTTCTGCCAAGGGCCACTTGGATATTTATAACTTTATTCACACGCCATACAAAATTATCAACTTAAAAATTAGCCTGCTATGTTTGGTCAAACATTTAATTATATCACTCCTAATGCCTTGAAAGGGCCAGATGGGCTGGATGTTCCCCACCTCTGCTTTAGAGCAATAACTTGAGTGGAGTTTCCACCTGGATGAGCCTTGATTGACCCCAGGTTGCTGAGCAGACTATCTGTCCCAGAGGAGGTAGAGAAAATTTGTATCCTCCTTGACCTGAGAGGTCTGGGAAGCCCAGACTGCCTTGATTAGAGATGTGAGAAGAAAGTCAGACCCATTAAAAGACAAGGGGCAGAGGTGACTCTGTGTTCTGAAACATACCTGCTTTTCAATTTTTGCCTTCCATAACATGATTTCAGACAAAAATGTCATTGGCAGGCACCCACCATACTAAAATAGAGACCACTATAAATTCTTTTTTTTATTTTTGAGAGAAAATGGATGTTTATATGTTCTGGTTTGTAAGTCACGCTCATATGCTTTATCTCATGTGAAATATTGCTTCAAGAATGAAAGACAATGTAAAAAATGCCTCAATCATGATGTCTGACCAAAGCAATCATTCATAACAAAGCTGAGTTGGGGAGAGCAGGGAAAAGAAAAGTAGTAGTGCCTTTTCTTTCTTTCTTCATGCATCAAAAATGAAAAATCTGCCCTGGGCAGTGTGGCTCAATTGGGTCAAACATTGGCCCATGCACCAAGAGGTCGCTGGTTTGATTCCCAGTCAGGGCACATGCCCAGGTTGTGGATTTGATCTCAAGTAGTGGGTGTGCAGGAGACAGTCTATGGATGTTTCTCTCTGACATTGATATTTCTCTCTCTCCCTCTCCTTGCCTCTCTCTCTCAAATCAATAAAAGCATATATTAAAAAACAATTAAAAAAATAAAAGTCTTACATTTAGATCTTTTGAAACTAGATTCTGTTCTCTTTGATGTGAATGCAGTTTGGATAATGACTCACATATAATAAAGTAAATCAGCTGACTCAACATGAATGTAAATAAATACACAGTGCTGTGCACCCCACACCAGACACTTCCCTGGGTACGTCCCAGCAGCACTCACCCCTGGTCTTGTTCTAAAGTCCAGCGCGGGGAGGGCTGTCCTGCCATCAGGAGGAGTTCATCTATTGGTGGGTCAATAACTGCTTTCATAACTCAGTTATAACCATAATCCCACTTAAATATAGCTTAAATGTGTAGAAGTCACAATCTAGTGATATTTTTAAGAAAGCTTTTTTCCCCTATTAAAGATTAAAATGCGAAGGGCTGCTTTTGGCCCATGTTTCACTGTCGTATGTGATCCAAAAACCTCAAAACCCAGTGATGGGGCAGTCACAGTATCAAGCACCACACTGTATCCCTCATTTCAATTGCAATCATTGGTTACTTACTCCTCTTTGTTCTATTTTCTATCAAAACCTGATCTACAGAGATTATTTTTCCTCAGTTATTTGCCCCTTGTTGTGAATTTTTAAAAAATGTCATCTCTCCCAAGGAATTTTACACATTAAACCTCTTGATAATTTATTTTGCCTTTTTAAATCTTTTTTTTAATTTTAAAAATTATTTTTCAGTTATAGTTGACATGCTATGTTGGTTTCAGGTATACAACTTAGTGATTAGGCATTTATGTAACTTATGGAGTGATTACTCTGATGATCAGTCTATTAATTATAGAATGAATGACTTTGCCCTGGAAAAGAAATTTCAGGTGCAGATAGTCAGTGGGTGGGACATTCTTAACCTTTGCACTTAAAATTGCACCACTTCTCTGCTGTCTGAATTGTACCTATGAGTTATGGCTTCGTTTTGATCTGCCATCTGACCTTACTTAATTTTAGTAATGCAATAAAATTTTATAATGACTAGTTAAGGGCTATATTGTTTAGAAATTTTATGATTGTATACACTTCTTAGAAATATTAGAGTAACTCTGAGCAATCTTTCAGCCTTAAGGAGAGAAAATTAAGATATCCTTCACTTTACTATATTTGCCATGAAATAAAAGCACATCTTAGTCTGAAAGTTAAGGTGAAGACTCAGCATCCCCAGTCAATGTGCAAGTTTTATACCTTTGATTAATACCTTTCCTTTTTTATTTTCCACTCAAACTCTAGAGTCATCTTCATTCCCTTTTTTTCTTATTTGGGAACACAAAGTCACAATATTTACTTAATATCAAGATATATATACAAGATGGATCGAGGTCTTCACTAAGCACAAATTGCCAAGTAATATTTTACAAAAATGATATTGTTCAACAATTATCTATAGGAGGATGATAAATCGATTCTCTTAGTTCCAATTTCTTCTCTATATCCCCAAATGTCACCACCTTATTTCAGTTCTCAGGAATCTACCTCATCTCCAGACCTCCAGCCTCATACTCTTCTAATACATTCTTCACCATGACACCAAAGTGAGTCTTGTAGAGCATAGAGCCGTCTCAGATGCTCCTTATCTAAAACACATTACTGGCTCCTGCATATCTTCAAGATAATCAAGGTTCCTGAAGTTTGGCCCTCCTATGACACTATGGCCTTTCTGAAAATATGCAATCATTCAAAGACATTTGTTCTCTCGTCTTTCTATATATGTATATTAACCGACTGTCTGGAAATATCTACCCCATTTTCTGTGCATATGCCTCTCTTGTCTTTTTTAAAATATATTTTTATCAATTTCAGAGAGGAAGAGAGAGGGATAAAGAGAGAGATAGAAACATCAATGATGAGAGAGAATCATTGATTGGCTGCCTCCTGCACACCATTGCACTGGGGATAGAGCCCATAGCCAAGGTAGGTGTCCTTGACTGGAATCGAACCTGGGACCCTTGAATCTGCAGGCCAACGCTCTATCTACTGGGCCAAACCAGCCAGGGCTTGTCTTTTTTTTTTAATTAAAAATTTTTAATTTCATTTACAGTGGACATACAATATTATATTAGTGTTAGGTATATAATATAATGATTAGACATTTATATAGCTATGGAGTGATCACCCCAATAAGTCTAGTACCCATATGACACAATGTGTCATTATTGAAATATTATTGACTGTATTCCCTATCTATTACTTATTAATAGATATATCTGTCTTATTAATTCATTCATTTCTTCATTTACCTATTTCTTTATTTACTCAATAAATATTTGTTAAGTGCCAATTATATGCCAGATACTTTGCTTAAGTTTGAGGACATAATGATAGATAAGAATAGAGAAGGCCCTGGCCCTTGGGGAGCTTAGAATCATGAGAAGTAGAGATAAATAATATGTTCTTTCTTATTAAAATCACACAAATATATATACCAAAAAATTCCCAAATCAATGACAACTCTTATAAAAACTACAAATGAGAATTGCTTTACCGGATACAGCCTTGTTTAATGGGTATGACCATTATCCTCATTTTCTGTATGAGGAAGTTTAAGGTTTGGAAAGGCAAAGCAAACTTTCCCACCTTCCCACAGCTAATGGATGGAGCCAGGGAAGAAGGGGAGGCAAAGCTGTAAGAACAACTGAGGCATAAGTAAAGTGTATTCACAGGAGTGAGCAGAAAATTTTGACTGCAGCAAAAAGTTCAAGTTGAGACAGAAAGTGGGTTAAGGCCAAAATGTAGTGCAGTAGTTCCTCCTTATCTGTGGGGGAATATATTCCAAAGCCCCCAGTGGATGCTTGATAGCATAGGTGGTACCAAACCCTATATATCCTATGTTTTTTCCTATATATATACTTTTTCACTTGAAGAAGCACTTTATGCCTTCTCTTTGGCATATCTGAACTGCCAGCATCACTGCGGTTGCACTTCGGGGCCATAAGTAAAATAAGACTTACATAAGCACTGATCCTGGTAGCAATCTGGCAACCCCAGCTGGCTACGAGTGACTCAGGGATAAGCAGCCTGTATAGCATGGAGACGCTGGACAATACAAAGGAATGATTCACCTTCTAGGGACAATGCCAGATTTCATTACCCTACTCAGAATGGTGTGCAATTTAAAACTTATGAGTCGGTTATTTCTGGAATTTTCCACTTACTATTTTTGGACCATGGTTAACTGTGGGTAACTGAAACCACAAAAAAGTGAAACTATGGATAAAGTAGGATTACTATACAAATTTACATCAAAGACCAATATGTTGAGAATCAGAGCTCCAAAGTGGCGAATATGCTTTGCATCTTTTAGTGCCTTATGCATACAGTGATGCAAAGTCTCCCTCTCTGCACCTCGCCTGCACCCTTACCATGTCCTTCCTTTCTCTTGGAACCCTATCAAGAGTCTTTACTCCTCATCTCCACTTCCTTACTCCCTACAGACCTGCCAATAATCCTTCCTAGCTCAACCTCCTCTTCCAAGCAATGTACAAGTTTTGATGATTTTAATCCCAACCTCTTTCTTTCTTGAGTCTTTCCCTTTTCTAGTCCTTCTGCTACTTTTCTTGTCCAGATTTTTCAATCATTAGCCCATCTCTCATGGTTTGTGACAACAGCGGCCTAACTGGTTCCCTCGCTTACAGTCTTTCCTCCTTTCAAATGCATACTCCTGTCTGATGGCCAAGTAATCCATTCAAACATTGTTACAAAAGAATCCTGTGCTTCCTGCCCACCTTTCCAGCACCACCTCTCAGCACCTCTGTCTCACTCTGTAAGATATCACAGCAACAAATTATTTGTGGCTTACATAAAAATTTAACATTTCTTTTATTCCATACCTCTTGCACTCATGATATTTTCTCTTCCTAAAACACCATAAACTTCTTTTTATATCCCTAGGTCCTCCCTTATCCTCCCGGCCCAGCACCACTTCTGTGTCTACCTAACTTTTGTTTTGTCCTGTACTTAGCTTCTGCACCACCCACTCCTGGAAGCCCTCCAGCCACAGGAACTCTTCTCACGCTGGGGTTGGACGGCTCCTCCGTCTGCTCCCATTGCACTTCTGCATACCTGTATCTTAAATATGCAACACTCATTTTGAATATTATTTGTTTACCTCTCTCCCCCACTAGACTTGGGGGGCACTCTTATTCTTCTGAGTATCTCCAGGGCCTGCTCAGTACTGATAACAGAATGCCACCCATTCAAACTCCTGCATCTGCTTTGTTCCCTGTCACTGCAGCAGCGTCTCTCCAATTCATGTGGAAACTTTTACCTACAATAAAAGTCTAAAAGTTTCCAAATGGCTTTTAAAAAAATATATATATATATATATATAATTTGATTTTTTACAGAGAGGAAGGGAGAGAAATAGAGAGTTAGTAACATCAATGAGAGAGAAACATCGATCAGCTGTCTCCTACACACCTCCCACTGGGGATGGGCCCATAACCAAGGTACATGCCTTTGACTGGAATCGAACCTGGGACCCTTCAGTCTGCAGGCCAATGCTCTATCCACTGAGCCAAACCAGTCAGGGCCCCAAATGGCTTTTATCCTAAAATCTCTTTCCCCTGATATTGGTAATCCTTTTTTGCTCAGTAACTAGGCTACTTTTGTCACAAATCAGGAGAGATAGGCTAATACTTGAAAATCTGGACTAGAAATGTAGCAGAAGGGCTAGGATGCCTTGTATTAATTTTCCAGGGCTGCCATAACCAAGTACCACAGGCTGGGTGGCTTGAGGAAACTCTGAGGTAATTTATTTCCTCAGAGTTCTGGAGGTCTGAGATCAAGGTGTCAGCAGCTTGTGGTTCTTTTAAGACCTCTCCTTGGCTTGTAGATGGCAGACTTCTCCCTGTATCTTTACATGATCTTCCTTTTGTGTGTGTCAATGTATACATTTCCTTGGCTTAAGCTCCCCAGTCATTTGGATTAGGGCCCCATCCTAATGAACTCATTTTAACTCAGTCACCTCTTTAAAGACACTACTTTTAAGTGCAGTCACATTCTGAGCTACTGGAAGTTAAGACTTTAACACATGAATTTTGGGAGGACATAATTCAGTCCATAAAATGCCTCTTACTCATGGACACATTTCCCTAAATTTCTGCCCACATTTGAAGTCGGAGTAGGTTATAGCACCCTGGCTCCCTCCCACCCTCTTATTGAAGTTCCATTGTGATCACTTTAGGTTTGGATTTCTTAGAGCCCATACTTGTGGCACCATTTTGTGTGTGAAGTTCACCTCCATTGGCATATGAGAACTGTGGAGAACTATTTCTTCTCCTATGTGACATATTCTCATGTTTGAATACATATCTTCCCATATTCAGTTTCTTTTCTGAATTCCTGGACAATGTCAGGTTCATATCATACATGTGAATGGACCATTGTGTTGTATAACTTGGTCTTGGTTTTGATGGTTCAAAGAGATGTATAATATTTATGTATTCTTGATTTAGTGGTTTCAGATACCATGCCTTATTGGATCTTCCAAAATAAAGCATATTGCACACTGTATATTTTTAAATGCTAAAATAAATGGAACCCCAAAGAGGTCATATATCAAGTAGGTGTCAAATATATTCTCAAATTCAAGTTTTCAGAATAGAAGGCCAGGGCTCTTACCACTATATCACTAATTTTTATTTACAAGTTCTCAGAGACAGACATATATTTATTTTAAAAGCATTTACTTTTATGAGCCTATGCTTATTTTATTAACTCATAATTAATTACTCTTTTAAAATGTTTAAAATATTTGTTTATTTTAGAGGATATATGTTTAAGTAAATTAAAATTTATAATTATGATTTATAATGTTTTGAATATTTTCAACTAAACAATTAAATATACTTATGTAAGCCTATGCAATAAACTTCTAAAAAATCTATATCTTTTATAATTGTTATAATCTATAATTGTTATATTTTTACTTAAACATTTTTATAAATCTTACATTTCTTATCAATGTTTTTATATATAAATTCTTATAAAGTTCTTATAGAGCTAAGTGATAGTACTCGGAAGATGATTTTTTGATTGACAGTAGGGAGGAAATCTATTTATTAAATTATAATAGAGCTTCATAGATGCCTATTTTATAGTAATAAAACATTTGTCATTAACAAAACATTATATATTAGTGCTTATGATGTAAGTTTCTTTGGCTGAACCAGATTTTAATCCTCCAGATTAGCTTGTGATGCCTGTTTTACCTTTGGGGAAACTGAGGCTTAGCAAGATTCAACAGCTTACTAGTGATCTCAAAGCCAACAAGTTATGTGGACAGAATTTGGTCTCATGCCTCTGACTCCAAGCTTATTGTCTCACTATGACACGAATGAAGAAATTACAGGACAAAGCCATAGTCAGCAATTACTCATTAAAATCAGGGGCACAATGAGTACAGACACTTTAAGTCAATGAAGCCCATAAAAAGGGTGTTGTATAGCTTTGACTGGTCATCTGACACTGAGTTACTTAACCTCTGTGGCCCTTAGTTTTTCATCTATAAATCTGTGGTAATTGTGGCATCTTCCTCATGAGTTTGCTGTGGGAAAAAAATGAGTCATGTGTGTGTACATACATGTGAGTGATAGCTATGAAAGTCAGTCCAATCCTTTTGAAAAGCAATAATTAGATAGTAAGTAACAAGAGCCATAAAATTGTCCATTATCTTCTGCACAGGAATCCTACTGCTGGAAATATATTCTAAATAAATTATTCAGAAGACAAGAAAGTAGACCTGGCTGGTGTGGATTAGTTGGTTGAGTGTCGTCCCATACTCCAAGAGGTCGCCATTCCATTCCTGGTCAGGGCACATGCCTGGGATCCTCAGTAAGGGGCATGTAGGAGGCAGACAATCAATGTTTCTCTCTCATCAATATTTCTTTCTATTCCTCTTCCTTCCTCTCTTTCAAATCAATAAAAACATTTGAAAAAAGAAATGATAAAAAAGAAACAAGTATATTTCTCCAGGTATTAATTACAGGGAAAACAGTTTGGTAGTTCTTCCAAATATGAAACATATGGTTACCTTATGATACAGCATTTCCACTGCTATGTGTAACCAAGAGAAATGAAAACATACATCCCACACAAAAAATTATACATGAATGTTCATAGATGCCTCATTCCTAATAGTCCCAAAGTAGAAATAACTCAAATGGATGAATATATAAATGAAGTGTTGGTGTATCCATTCAATGGAATATTTTTGTCAATGAAAAGGATAAAGTAATGATACATGCTACATCATGGATGAACTTTGAAAATAATTATACCAAATGAAAGTCATAAAAGACCAGACAGTATATGATTCCACTTATAGAAAATTTCCAAAATGGGCAAAAAGATAGAAATAGAAAGTAGACTAATGGTTGCCTAGAGCTGGGGAAGGAAACAGGAGAGGTAGTAAGTGATGGCCAATAGGGAAATGTCTCTTTTGGCAGAGGACAAGATATTCTAAAATTACTGATCACCACACACCCCCATGAGTATAAAAGAAACATTGAATTGCGTACTTCAAATGGGTGAATTGTATGGTATGTGAATTGGATCAATAAAACTGTTTTTTAAATTTCAAAAAAATTAGGGAGAAAAAGCAAAACCAATCCAACTATCAAGATATAAAACACATTATACCCTATTCTGTTGATGGAACATTATGTAGTCATTATATATTATAAATCCAAAGAGCATGTGACAACAGAGAAAATATGTCACATGATATTAAGAAGTATAAGACTGAGGTACAAAGTGGGATTGTACCTAAATATACATGCATTTGGATAAAAGCAGGCAGGAAAATCAAAGATAGGAGAGTATGGGGTAGGGAATGTGCCTTCTTGCAGAAGTCCCTTTAATTGGCTGTATCTCAAAAGCACTTGTTTTAATGTACTCATAGCCTTGTGGTAGGTGCAGGTAGTACTGAAGATGCACAAAACAGAGAGAAGGAAGGAAAGAAGAGCACAAGGGACTTTTTTAAAAGCAGCATGTAAAACGTCCAAGAAATGGAAATTTAAATGCACATATTTAGCGGGGCATTTAAGGGGAAATTGGTACCGAGGGAGGTGCTGGAGAATGTAGAAGCAGGTTAGGCTCTAACAGGATTCTGCCCAGAAAACTTAAAAACTGTAATGCTTATAAGTATGCTCTTCCCCGTGACCTGCTCTCTGCTTTCAAGTGCTGAGGGCAGAGGATTTTCATATACTGGAGCTGGTGTGGGTCTGTGATAAAAGCCAAAAGGAAGTTGGGATGCTTAGCAGTATGCACAGTTTACTTAAATTCACCAAAATTGTACTGGAGTGTGGAAAAAGGGAGGAAGTCTGGCCAAGCCTGAGTGAGTCAACATTTAATGGCCCTCCACCCAGCTCTCCTCCCTTCCCAAGGCCACCTCACCTCTGTGTCTGTATGCTTGACCCTGGCAAGGAGTGAACACCAGCTGGGATGGGTGAGGCAAACCCAAAACCCTGTTGGTTGGCTTCAGTCAATAAGTTGGGGGTGGGGCAGAGAAAACAAGGACCAGAGCAATGACAACAATCTATACCACGTTCTTTTTCAGGAATTTTCTCTTTCCTTGGTTCCCACTGAATGTTTGAAATATCCTTCAACATCCTAGGACCCAGAAATAGCTTGTGGCTTTTGTGAGGGGCAACTAAAGTGCCATGTCAGTAGTTCTTGAAAAGCACTATACAGAGGCAAGGTGCAGTTATTTTTGCTCTGGAGAAATAACGGGTTAACAGGCTGAGTTTGGGTAAAAGGGATAACAATCTTTAAGGTAGAATTTGCTATCATTTCAAAACAGAACACACTGATTCTAGGTATGAGAAGGGGTGGGTGGGAAGTTGACGTCCATGTTTTCTATAGAGTATAAAATGAAGATTTCTAAGAGAGGACATATTCTTTCCACCAGAGTTACTAGGAATGTAGGAGCTGTCCAGTGATGCACCTCTATGAAGATGCCCCCTGGATGGATTCCACTGCTCAGTCAACTAGCTGAACTGCCTGATGACCCCTGCAGCCATTCTTCCTCATAAGAATTCTAGATTATTTCTGTGCACCAGGAGTTGATCTTATATTTCAGGCACCAAAATAAATACTGAAGGTTGCAATTACAGTTCAAGTCTTTAACCACTTCTTCGGTCTCCTTTTAGGAATACAGTCTTAGAAAACTAACACCGGGTACCTTTGATGTGGCAGTCTCTGAGCAGCTCTGTAGCTTCTCAGGATGGCTGATTTGACTTTTCTCTCATTCTGTTACTCTACTTTGTCCAAGTCCTTCCTCAGCACCACATTCAGCAAACAGTGAGCTATATGTGCAGTGTCTGACACCAGCCACTATGCACTCAACCATCCAAACAGCAGCAACAAAACCCTGTGTGCAAAGCCTGAAATGAGGAAAGGAGATAAGGAAGGGGAAGCCCTATTTAGTAATAACTACATGCCCCTCACTATCCGGTGTTTTGCCTTTGAACCCATTGTTGTAGACATTTCCTTTTATGTATGGCCCAGAATCATCACATATTTTCCCACCAAACAAATAATTTCTAGGTGAGAAATCTCTGTTTTGAAACTGCTGGATTGTTTTAGTCTTAAGAACACCCAGGGCAAATAGTATCAAGAGAATCTTTAACCAAAAGAAAATCAGGCTGCACAACAACCTAAGAAAACTAGTTATGTGTTGCCATAGCAACTGGGCCAATCTCAGGGTGAAGGGCAGAGTTCTTCAGATTCATCTACTGTATCTGCAGATTGACTTCCTTGAAACAGAATCATGTGTCCTAATCATCAAAACGGAACCTGTTATTTTCACTTAAAAAAAAAGTTGTAGTCTCAAATTGATCTGTTTTGGCCTTTACCCTGGTGCCATTCAATGTCTTTTTATCTCAGAAAGATGGGATTTGGTAACTGGATCCTTTGGAACGTTTATTCCTGCATTCACTAATATATTAAGGACCTGAGCCAATGGGGTTTGATAGTAATTAAACTTTGATGGCTGGAACATGACCTGTGAAATGAGTTGCTGGTCTCAGTTTAACTCCTAATGGATAGAAATCCATATTGCCTAGAATCTAGCCATCACCCCTGCTTTCAGGAGAAGAAATCAGAGGTTTGAATGGCATCTCCTGAGGGTAAACTGCAGGGCTTCTTCCCCAGGAATTATGCTTTGCCTTTCTAGGTCACCAATATCTTCACAATTAGTCTCAGAATACCCTGTGAGATGTGTGTAAATAACACAAAACACATTTATAGGCTAGGCCACCCTGGTGGAAAGTACAAGTAATTTTCCCAGGTTAAAATAATTAGGAACAGCAGGGTAGAGATTCCAGAGGGTCATTCGCCCTTCCTTTTCTAAGATTACTGAAAAAAAATTTTTTTTCACCCAAGAAATGGCCAATTAATGGACAGCAGGAGATGAGGATGGGTCAATACTAGTGGATTCATTTTTAAAGGTCATTTTCATTTTAGAGGGTTATTATACCTACAGTTAAATTCTTTTTCCTGTAACAAGCATCTTGATGTCTCCCCTAATAAGACTGAAGGAGAGTGAAAAATGTGTATGGTAAGGAGAGCTGAGGGTTGAAAAGAGCTGGATCAGGTAAGGTGTTTGGAAATTAGTGATTATACAAAGAAAGATTCAGCTGACAAAAGGAGAGTTTCTAACAAAAAGCACCTGCAAGTAGGTCTTAGTTTGTTTTGGCTGCTATAACAAAATATCCCAGACTGGGTAGCTTATAAACAACAGAAATTTATTTCTTACAATTCTGGAGGCTGGAAATCTGAGGTCAGGGTGCCAACATGGTCAGGGGAGCTCCCTCTTCCAGGTTGCCAACTTCTCATTGTATCCTCACATAGGAAAGGGGCAAGCACACTCTCAGACCTCTTTCATTAAGACATTAATCCCAGTCATGAGGGTTCTACCATCATGACCTAATTACTTCTCAAAGCCCTTACTTCCTAATACCATCACCTTGGGGATTAGGATTTCAACCTGCAGACTTTGTGGGGACATGGAAATTTAGACCACAGCCATGTGTAAGATGTGTGTTGTATTATGAAAGATACAGAAATATCTAAGAAAACCAAATATGGCTTGAGATTTGGATTAAATTGTGGGACAGAGTTGGAGCTAAAGTACAAAACAGCCATATTTTTCCGGGTTCTGAAAAGCAAGTAGAGAACTTTTGAATTATACAGCAGATCCTTGGGTTATGTCGGAGATCCATTCCTATGGTGCGATGAAATGTGATTTGGGCCGTAAGTGGGAACCCAACTACATAAGCACCTACATCACCCACATGGAGCACATACACAGCAGTAATGAAGTGAAACAGTAATAAAAATTTAAAAGGAAGATAACAATTCCTGACCTTTACTTTGGTAAATAAAAATAAAAAACATAAAGCACATATGTACATACATTGAAATGACAGAACTTTTTTTTTATAAGTAAATGGGAGATGGCGACATAACCACAAAATAACATACATTGACTCTGACATAAACTGAGGACTTCCTGTATTCCACATAAATTCAAATATCAAAAATCAGAAATTAACTGGTCATTGTTTTATGCAGTGAAATATTAGTAAAGTTATTTTTAAAAAACGATTCACATAGTCTGATCTATGTTTTATGAAGATAGAACAGAATAAACTGAAAATATTTTGCATTATGTCAACATGTGTGTATGACTTTCTTCAAAAAGGTCATAAATCATTTTGTAATATGTGCCTGCACAAGGTTGAGTTTGCACAAACTATAAACTGAAGATGCCTGTGTAAAAATGTCAACTCAGGTATTTCAAATGAACTATTCAGTTTAAGTGCTGTAGGCACTTTTGAGAAAAACAAGGAAATGGCTTAATGCAGCAGGAAAGCCAGCCATGTCCCTGAAATCTCTATTTCCTTACTTATAGTAACACCAATGGAAACCTTCGATGTACAGCAGCATAACCCCTTTCTGCTTTACAAGCCCTCTGATTGCGAAACCAATTGGCAAAGTAAGAATGAATCCATTTCTTGCTGAACAGTATTTTAGCCTATTAGCCATTATTTCTTTTTGTCTTCAGCTATTTGGGAGACATAATCAAGTGGATCTCATAAAAGTGGCTGGTAAAATCCAAATTTTTGAACTATTCGGTTGGCCTTTGTGGCACTTGTCCTATACAAAATGTTGAGCAGAGGAAATGTTGATCTGAGATTTTCTTTTTTTTTTAAATGGTCATGCAGTTTTTATTTTCTGCATACAATCTCAAATCTAATTCCTAACTTGAAGCTTTGATAAAATTTTGAACATTTCAGTAATTTTTTTATGATCAATGATTTATGACAGACTGCATTTATTTGTTTCCATTTCTTGAAAAATTACATCTAGCTTTCATATTTTTTTGAAGGTCAAAAACAAATAACAAATTTACTATTAACAAAGTATGTTTTTAAAATAATACAAAGTATTTGGATAAATTTTAGCAATTCTCTGTGAGAAACTGGACGATTGGAGTCTCTGGGTTAAGCCTTCTTTAGTGTCACAGATTTTTTTTTTCATTTTATTTACAATATAACTTATATTTAATAGTAGTATGTTTTCCTCCCCCCCCCTATATCCTCCCCACAACCTCCCTTAGCCCCCAGCACATGTCCCCACTTGCCCCCCTCCCCGCCCCAGTGTCTTTCATTCATTGGTTATGCTCATATGTATGCATACAAGTCCTTCGGTTGATCTCCCCCAGCATCTGCCTCCCATCCACTCCAGCCTTCCCCCTGTAGCTTGACAGCCTGTTCGAGGCCACCCTGCCTCTATATCAATCACTTCCCCCTGTTTCTTTTCTTCAAAAATATCTTGCCTCTGCATACTGAAAACAAACATATAAGAGCAAAAAAAGTCTGAGTGTCAGTTTCAATGTCCAACTGTTCTGAGTCCCAGTTTCAATGTCAAATAGTTCTTCATGTGTACATGTCAGCAATGGTATACAGATGGTGGACACATCATGGCAATGCAAGATCCATCCTCTCTGGTATGGTCCTGGGCCGCCGGCAGCCACGCACAGCTGCCGACTGCTAGCATGGCAAGGTGTCGTCAGTGTCCCCCATCTCTGGACCATCCTCGTGATTGGAACAGACCCGTCAGTTCCTCACTGTCACAGGAACCCACATGGTCTTGGAGTTGTTCTCTGAAAACACACAAACACATTCTCGACCAAAAGTTAACAAAGGGATCCTCTCTGCAAAATAGACTTGGGATTCTTTTTATTTTTGCCAAAATGATTTTCCTTTGGCTTATTTTGACACCATGTGTGTTTTTTCATGGGTGTTCTACAGTTGGTTTTACAGATGGAATTTTCTTTTCTGGAGTAAGAATTTTCTACATGTATTTTACTTATAGGATATTTTTCCTTACATGATATTACCCCACTGCCCCCCCCTTTTTTTGGTTAATAGGGGCTTTTGGAAATTTTATCTTGCAGTCTTAGTAATTTTAAATTTTATTTTTTGCACACAAATATTACTGCTTTAGGTTCTTTGGATGTTAGGCAATTTTGCAGTGAGATGAACTACTAATAGATATTTTAGTTAATGTTTTAGGAAAAGCTTTTTGTCCAGTACAGTTAGATTTTCTTGAGTATTCACTTATTTCACTTGTCCAATTTAAATTAATCTAAAAACTTGATTACTATTTTACTGTCAATTTTAATACTCAAGCAGAAATCTTAGTTTACCCAGTAAATACTTGTGGAAAGGAATATTTGCATTTTTGAGTAGGTCCTCAGCATTCCTGGTAATAAACTAAATTTAGATATAGGGCAGCTATTGCTGGCCGAGTCTCTGTCTGCCACCTGGGTCCCGGTGTGAGTTGTGCGTGGGAGGCGTAGCAGCTGTGGGGGTAGGAGACCTTCCTCAGGAGGGGTGAGAATTCAAGCTCCTGCAAGGTTTGTGGATGAGGGTCTGTGCCCCACCTCTGTTGATCTTTTAGTTCTCTCCTGTTGGCCCCTCTGTGACTGTGCCTGTCTTAGGTTGTTCCTTCCCTGAGGAATCTTACCCGTCTCTGGCTAACCAGCCATCCTCCGGGGCCAAACAGGATGATGTGAGGTTCAGTCTTGTCTCCTTTGTAGTCTATGCCCCCGTGGCCGATCTGAGATTTTCCTATCTCTGCTTTTGCTTCCACATCCATCCTGAGGGTATCCTCCCAAATTCCCATATAGTCCTGGTTTCTCAGTTCCTTTATTTAACTCCCCTTGTTTGTCAAAACTTGTTAGAAAGAAAGAGGGTGCTTTTAGTCATTTACATTGTAGGGAGGAGAAAACCATTTTCCTCTACTCTCTTAGGTTAGGTACCTGGGGTAATGCAAATTAAACTAAAAAAAGGGGGGGGGGACAGATAAGTGGGAGAAAATGCTTATTACTGTGAATAAGAAGGCCTTTATAGAAAAGGCCTTTATTACCACATAAGTAGTTATATTAGAGACTTATATATCATTTTAACAAAGAGTGATTAACTGTGGAGAAGTGACCAGAAAAAGAAAATAGGTTTGAGGCTTTTGGGGCCATTAAATTGTGAGAAAGTGAATATGGGGGGAAGTTCATAGAAGATAAATTATTTAGTAAAGTTTGTTACACAGACTCAAGTTGGTGATTTTTCTATTGGTAAGCGACATCTCTGGTGGTCAAGAGTCCTTATCCTCTTGGTATAAGGAAGGAAGATACTGCTACAAATTTATGTTACCTTTATAAAGGGAAATGTTTGCTTTGTTTTTAGACAGAATGGGGAAAGCAGAGAGCTTTTCCTGCATCTGTTTCTCAGTTGCCTTTGTTACCAAGCAAGGGCCCACTCCTGTATGCACATAGGAGCCAAAATTATGACACTGATCTTAAAGAGTGATTTAGTCAATGCTGAGTCAACTCAGAGAAGACAGGAGGCACCATTGAAATCTATCTCCCGCATCAGGGGGTCTAGACAAGTTTTAGGGGTTAGGGAGGATGGAAACATGATTTAATGTTAATGGGGTAAGTTTTGATTGGAGGATTTTGAAACTTGACCAATTATGGTATAGGATGAGGGGCAAGAGAAAGCACAAAGGAATTCCAGCCTGGCAGAGTTTTATTGGTCAGTGTTTTGATTTATTCATATTTGATTCCCATGAACTAGATCTTCCTCATTGAAGGACTCTTGCTTGGTAGAGGATCCAGTGGACAAATTTCTATTACTTGAATTCTGTAGACTGAAGAATCTTGGTTCTGGTTCATCCTAAGGACAGGGGTGGCATGTACTCACTGTTGTCTCTGTATGGTAACTCAGATTGAATTAATCACCAATCTGCTTTACAGGAGCAGAACCAGTTTTAAGCTGTTCAATATGATTTGTGTGCTGTTTCACTTTCATCTCAAAATAGTCCTTATGCCAAAGTGACATATTTCGAGGTAGTATATTCTGATCCCCTTCAAAAATTAGTTTGAAATCCAGCCACAATACTACCTCTTTCAAACAGATTAGTTATTTAAACCATGTTGTGAGAGATGCCTTTAAAGGAGAAATTATGGGTTTTTGCCTGAACTGTTACTATCCCCTAGTCCCACCATGGAGTGTAGAGCCATATGATAAGAGTATGGGCTTTCTGGAGCCAGCCTGCCTGGGGTCAAATCCCAGTTTTATCACTCACTGGCTATGTGACTTTGAGCAAGTTACCTGTATAAAAGAAAAAAGAACATCATAATATTACCTGGTTCCTGGGACTGTCACCAGGATCAAATAATTTAATATAAATTCACAAGAACAAGTATTTTTAAAAACATATTTTTATTGATTTCAGAGAGAAAAGGAGAGGGATAGAGAGTGATAGAAACATCAATCATGAGAGAGAATAATTGATTGGTTGCCTCTTGCATGCCCTCTACTAGGGATTGAACCTACAACCTGGACATGTACCTTGACTGAGGGAGATGGGGAGATCGGAAGGTGACCTGGTTCATAGGTTGACTTTTAACCACTGAACCACTGGGGTCAGGCAGAACAAGGATTTTTTTAACTCATTTTGCTCACTATGTATCAGGAACTCAACGCATTATGCAAAAGAACTTAATGAATGAATAAATGAAATGCGATGTACATAGTTAGCTTAGAGGAAACACATCCTCAATTTGCTTATCTCAAGAAATGGGAGCTACAGAAGGTGGTGTCTTATGTGAGGAAGAGAAGTAAAACTCTGGCCGGTATATCAAGGACACTTTCCAGGCACATCTCAAGAGAAGGACCACAGTCCACCTGGGATATCCACACTTTCCTGTCCTTTGCTACAGTCCTGCATCTCTAGACCACACAGAGTCCAGCCACTAGGATGAAACATAGTCACTATAGGGATAAGTCAAAAACAAGCAATTCTTTCAATAGGGCTTTCTCTCCAACTTACAGATACATGTGGGCAGACTCAGAGTTTTTGCAGTTTTCCAAAGAAAATGAATCTGTTTTTCCTGCGATTCCTGGTAAATTTGCCTTGGTGGCAAGTCCTGCAAGAAGCTGTCTACAGAGTGCGAGGTCCCGGCTGCACAGGAAGCCTCCTGGCAGTGCTGTCAGCACTGCTGACGTGTTACAGGCGTAGCTGGGGAGTGACCCAAGCTGGGGACTGAGTTTCTGTGAGGTCTGCACTTCCCCTCTGCTGACTGCAGTTCAAATGAGAGGACTATCATTTGGCCCAAAGATTAAAACAGCAAATAATGAAAACACACCTTGAACATCACAAAGTGTGGTGGCAACCGCTCTGACACTCAAACTCTTGCCCTCGCGTCTGTCCCCCACAACCCCACCTCTTTTGATTTTGTTTATATAGATTCTAAATGGACCACCACTTTGTTAGAACAGAAAGAAGCCATTTAAAAGGCTGAGGTCAGAAGTCAATGAAACCCAGAGGGTCTCTTTTGACTAAACTTTATTTTCATCCATCCAATAGACAGCCCTGACTTCATGTTTTCCTAGACCTGATCAGAAATTGTAACAGCAGTGTAAGAAGAGTAGGAAGGGAATTTTGGAATGCTTTTTAGAGAGCAGAAGGCACTTCAATGCAGTATGATCATTCCTGATTTAGTGATATTTGCTGTGGATTCTCCGCTCTCCTTCGCCTGCCAGGGCGGAGTTAGTAGTAGGTGTCTGTGAGTAACACCAGGACTGTCTTGGGTTGAGTGGGACAGCTCCCGGAGGATTTTCCTGCTCCCTTTTCTCCCCATAGCTCTGGCTTCTGGGCATAATACTCTTGCTTAAAATACACAAATGAACTCACTCTGCAATCAGCTGTTATCTCTCCACCTGGAGAGGAAAAAATTATGCTGAAAATGTAAGCAAAGTCAAGCTTTAATTACAGGGGTCAATGGAAGGCAGCATTTGGGGTGGATAATTGAAACCTGTAATTAATCTGCTTAGAATTCAAACTCTCTCACTGTCAAGAAGCTTTCTGTTGGGTGAAAGGCTGTAAGCTGGCCCCAGATGTGATTTCTATCGCCCAAATTATGGTGCTGCAAACTGAACCAGGGAATAATGTTTCCCTGCTATGGGGGCAGGAAAGGTGTGAAAACCCCCAGCTGGAAAATCGAGGATTCCAAAGTGAGCTCATAATAGGAAAAAGTATATTTTGGGGCTAATTCCAGGCTTACAACTAAGCCATAACTTTTTTTAAAATTAATGGAATTAATGGTTATGGTTATGTTATGATAAGAATAAAGGAGAGAAACTTCTTGGAGCATAGAAGGGGAAGCCAGGGAAATCATTGGGCCAAGCAATGAATGACTGAAATATGTGGCTTTCCACCCTTGAATCAAGAGGAGTTATGTGTTATATTTTGCATAATTGGAATCAGAACCTTTTGGATAGAGCATATAAATTTATGTAAATAAGAATGCAAATGTTAAAAATACGTATCTTGGGATCTCCAGGGGATTGCCCGGAAGCTTCACCTTCCTTAATTTTGCAGCTAGTAAATATTGTGTGGTGAAAACTCAAAATTAACATATTCTCCCAAATCCCATAATGTTATAACTGGAAGACTTTCTTGGTAATTTATAGGAGATACTCTGGAAATGAATTAAGACTGGTTATTTTAATGTATTTGACAATAAGAATGTTACCCCCAAGAGGTTACACAGGGTAGCAGTATATTCCAAAGGGATTTCAATAAATTAATGGCATATTCAAAGCAAATGGTTGAAAGGGAATTAGATAAGGATGACAGAGACAAAAGCAGGGATTTAGGGAAGTAGAACATTAGAGGATGACATTAAATTCCACTACCAGGCTCTGCCACAAAATTCTCATTGGTGCTACTGGCAAGGCCAGAGACTAGACTGAAAGGAGCATTATTTCAACGCAGCAAAGCATTGTGCGGGTCATGCCAAGTCAGAACAACCCAGTGAAGTGCCATGACCTCTGAAAACTGCACAGAATACCAAGCAGATGGCGTTGTTTTGGATTAGGACAGTAGTTGGCAAACCTCGGCTCATGAGCCTCGGTTTGCCACTCTGTTGACTAATGAGTTTTCCGACCACTGCATAAGGCATTACCGTTACCCAGAAGTTTTGACTTCAGGGTAAAGACATTACTACATTATTAAAATGTTTTTTTTAAGTGTTTTTCCCTAAGGCAGTGGTAGGCAAACTCATTAGTCAACAGAGCGGCAAACCTCGGCTCTCGAACCGCAGTTTGCTGACCACTGGATTAGGAGTTGCCCATGACCTTGGCTATGCTGACCTTCCTTTCTCAAAGCAATTTAGGTGATAGGTATACTTGTCCTCAATCAAGAGAAGTGTAACTGTAACACATTATTTGATTTAACCAGAAGGAAATGGAGAGATAAAGTGCCTTGAAGGATAGAGTGTTATTAAATGGAAGGGTGGCTAAGAATGCAAACCAGGCTCCCCAGGCCTTCTTTATTTCTGGGTGAGTGAAGGGGAAACTGGAGGAGCGAGGTGGAAGTGACTGGATAAACAACAGATAAAAAGAAAGGAACTGGTGAACTCAGAATCAACAAACTAGAGTCTGCTGTATTTCAAAATTGGGAGACACCTGTGGGAAGAAAAGAAGTAGAGGTGCTCATTTTTATAGCTTAATTTTTAGCTCCTTTTAGCACTAGTGAATTTTTCTTACCAAAGGAAAGTTTATCTTAGCAAATGGGGCAACTTAGGAGTAGTTTTGAAAATAGCAGCCTGTGGAGAATGATTGAACATTGCATCATGTCATGGATGGGTCTGGAGAGACAACATCAATTCTATAAGAAGTACCCTGGGACTTAACTTAATATTTAGGGGACTCAGTGATCCAAGAAGATGGAGGAATATCTTCTATTACACCCATTAGAGTCCATGCCATTTCTTCTTCTCATCTCTTCTCACAAGCTAGTCTGTGGCCTCTGGTGCTTCCAAAAACCCCAAAATACTGAAAGTCAGGAATGGAATAATCAGAAGATAATAATGATGAGCAAAGCAAGCCACTATAATTTCTACAGTTTTAGATAAACATAATTTTAATTTTTTGAGTGTGAGGGCCCCTATTTGACTCGATCTCTGTCTCTGTATTTAGCTTTTGGTCATTGAAGCAAAATACATTAAGCTAAGTAAGTATTTTTATTCTATGGCTTTTGTGACAAGGTAGAAGAAAGTTAAGGGGTCAATTTTCTTTTTCTTGTTATTCTAAGGTTTTAGTGGAACATATGTCAACCCATCTGAAGAGAAGATTTTTCAGCCTCCCTAGCAGCTAGAAGTAGCTATATGTGAGATTATGGCCAACAGAATATGAGAGGAAGTGATGTATTCAGTTTCTGAGTCATGCCCTTTATTATAGGAAAAACAGGCCACTCTTGTTGATAAGAAAGCTGGAAAATCCACCTTAGACCAAGAGAATTGACTGACAAACAGCAATGAAGAGTTGGCATATCTGACTCCATAGAACTATTGACTGCTTGTGTTCATACTGCTATTGCCTGGGACAGAAATCCACTTCCATCTTGTTACACCACTACTATTTTGGCCACTGACACAGTAGCTTCAGTGGTATCCTAATGCACAATTAGGGCAGGGAGAGAGTGGGCTGCATGCTCTTTGGGAATTCATTTAGAATCCAGCAAAGGTAGAAGGCAGAGCCTGGTATATTACATATCAGTTAAAGGAATTAAAATGTTAAGTTGCTGATGTGTATCTGTCAAATCAAACCTGGATGAGAAGGAGAGATAGGAAGACTAAATAAGGTGATGAGCAGAACTCTGCTGAGCAGAGAATTCTGTCTTTGAGTTCTGAATGTAGTAAACACAGTTATTTATCATATACTGAATTTTGAAAAAGTTTTCCTTAGAACTGAGGCAAACAAATTTTTACTAAAAATACTCAAACTCAAGCACTATAATGGAACCCATTCATTATCTGGTCAAATAACATTTTTATTAATACTTGTATGTAGGGGCTATCATTTTATGGGATGAATAAATCATTTTCTCATACCTTATCCTAGATCCATTCCCCTTCTATTTTACATAAAATAACACTTATTTTTTAAAATACATTTTTATTGATTTCAGAAAGAAATGGAAAGGAAGAAAGAGAAACATCAATTGGCTACCTCCTGCATGCCCATACAGGGGATTGAGCCTGCAATCCAGGCATGTGCTCTGACCAGGAATGAAACTGTGACCTCCTGGTTCAGAGGTTGATGCTCAACCACTGAGCTATGCTGGCTGGGGCAACACATTGTTTTGACTTGATAAGTTAGCCCTTTAAAACTTTAACTGTTGCACCCATTAGAATCACACCATTTCTTTCCATCGTCTCTTTCCTCAAAGTGCCTGACACAATGACATGCACATAATAGGCAGGTGGTGCTGTCTATTGATGGTTAAATGAATACAGAATCTTAATTTGTTATTCAGTCTGATATTTTCATCTTCTCATCTTTGTTCATGTGGTTATTGAAGTAGTATTCTATGTGAGTGGCCTACTATAACTACTGAAGAGAAATAATTTTTAAAATCAGTATCATTAACACTATTCTGTAAATATTAAAAAACCAGAGTTGGAAATAGATTTACATTTAGAATCCTGGATTCTCATTACCACTGAGTCACAACTTGGGCTTTATTACATTAGGTCCAAAAGTGAGAGTTCAACTGGATAAGAAGTGCAGTCTGATTGACAAAGAGAAGAAGTCTACCCATCCCTACATTGCTAATAGACTAAATGGCTTTATCAACAGGCTTTATATGCTCCAACGAGTTGAAATAAGATTTAGCAAATATGCATGCCCTATCTGATTTGGCTCAGTGGATAGAGTGTCAGCCTGCAGACTAAAGGGTCTCCAGTTCGATTCCGGTCAAGGTCACATGCCTGGGTTTCTGGCTCAATTCCCAGTAGGGGGCGTACAGGAAGCAGCCAATCAATTGATCTCTCTCATTATTAATGTTTCTATCTCTCCCTCTATCTTCTTCTCTGAAATAAATAAAAATATATTTAAAAAAAAAACAAGTATGCCTATATGAATAGCAATTCAACCTATGTCCTCTTGTAAGCATATAAAAATGCCAGCTCCCAAAGCCCGCAGAAAGTAAATGAAGTCTGGATAATTAATATCTGTAGAATATACTTAATTGGGTTTATAAAATTAATTTATTCAGAAATAGGCAGATACCAAAATGCTATAAAAATAAAACAGCAAACTTAAACACAAATCATTCTTGTTATTCTGGACTTGCTTTACAATTTATTTATAAAGGTTGAAATAGATTGTACCACATGCATGGCCTGAATGCATAGACAGGATGTACTTGATGTTTAAATATTAGATAACTGATTATTAGATGCCCTCCCCCTTATACACACACACACACACACACACACACACACACACACACACACACGTGTAATCTCCACACCCCTACTATTGGAGACTGCCCATTATCAAAGGGTCATGGAGTCAGATTTGTATTATGGAACTTTTGTTTATGCTATCCTTGTCTCAATAGGCTGACCCTTTTCCATTAACACTGCCCCATTTTTTCTCCCAGAACCCAGTTTGAAAATCTCAAGTGGAACTTCCGATGGAAAACGCTAAGTAAAAATGGTGTCCTGCTCTGTTAGTGACATAAAAAGAAACTTTACTTTGTCCCACCTTGGGATAGGGGAAAAAGATGACCTATGATTAGCATATATACTCTCTATTCATATAGATAAAAAAGGGAAAATCACTAAATTCTAAGAAATAGTTCTACAGAGTTATCAGCAGAATTAATACAGAATTTATGCAGTATTGCTGCCTTTGGAATACTCTGGGTACTCTTGAGAAAGCCCAAGGAGAGGAAGCCCTCTTGGAAATACTGCATTCTAAGCATTCTATGCCAGCCAAGTATCCACTAAGAAATAAACAGACATTGAATGCTGTCCATGTGTGAAGCAGTGAGCTATAAATGGTAATCCAGGGCCCTTTAGCAGCAATAATTCTAATATATAAAAAGTCAGGGGCTGTCACAACCAAAACAACCAGATGGATGACCAAACACAAGCTGTGTGGAGCAACAAGGCTGGCAGGGGGCAGTTGAAGGTGACCAGGCTGGGAGGGGGTGCAGTTGGGGGCAACTAGGCTGGTGGGGGAGAGGCAGTTAGGGGCAATCAGGCAGGTAGGCATATGAGCAATTAGGAGCCAGCAGTACCAGATTGTGAGAGGGATGTCCCAGATTAGAGAGGGTGCAGGCTGAGCTGAGGAGACCCCCTCCCGCCCTGCACAAATTTCATGCATCGGCCCTCTAGTAATTATTATAATACCTACCATTGCCTGAGAACTCTGGGCCAACCTGACGTAAGTTCTTCATATCTAGCCTCTCATTTCATCGTTTTACTGGTGAAATCTAGAGAGGATAAAGGGCTTGCTCAAGGTCACAGACTAATTAATAAATGATAGAGTTGCCATCCCAAACCAGGCATGCCTGATTCAAGAACCTCTGCCCTAACCACCTGCCTGAAAAGCTTTTTATTTGGATGATTTCTTTTCTATTTCTATTTGAAATATAATCAAAGTTTGCTGAGAGCACAGAGAAGGATGCCCCCACACTCCCCCCAAAAAAGTATGACCTGGCTTATGCGTTTCTGTAGCTACAGTTTTTCATTTTCATTTTCCAAAAGGCCCCAGTTATAAATAGCAACTCTGCGCAAGTGGGAAATAATGTGTGAGCATGCAGTGTTAGGTTGGCCCTTTAAAGGCAGTGGCTTTACAAAGAACTTTAAAGGGGGTAGGAACTGCAAAGATATCACCATGAGGTGCCTCCGATCAAAATAGTATTCCTCAGAAGCCATTTCAGATAACTTGTGTCCCAGTTTTTCTCCTCTGGGAGAAGGAGGCTTGGTGCTCACAGAATCCACGAGGCTCTGCATTTAATTTTAAGAACTTTAATGCCCGATGAAAAGTGGTATTGTTAAAGTTCAATTTAACAAAAGGATCAGAATAAAGCCTAAAATCTCCACTCGCCACTAATGCCTGTTAGGTTTTTCATATAGACAGACTGGCTGCCTGGTAAAATAAATGAGCACAAATGAAGTGAACAGAGAGCAGAATGCATAAAAGTTTATGGTCTGAAGAGCAGGGAGGTAATTAGTGGTGCGATGAACTCCCCAATTGTGTCTATGTTTTTAAAGGTTATTTCCTGCATTTTATGAGAGATGAGGAATTGCATTGGGGTCCCCCACAGAACTTTGTGTTTACTATTGGAGATATTTATTTTAACCAACCTTACTTGAGGGTTGGCTGAGTGCATGTCAGTCTTTTGCAGGGACTTGTAATCAGCTTGGCTGGGGCTTGGGTGGAGCGGGATTGTGCTTTGTTCATTATTTATGTCCCTAAAGCACCAAGCATAATTATTTCCATATTGAAGCTGCTTGCTGAGAAGGAGAGAGAAGCAGTAGAAAAAGAAAGGGAAAGACATTTTCATATTGTTGTATCTGAGATTGCCGTTTTCTGATTACCTTGGGTCAGACTGCTTTTCTTTAAGTGCCTTCTGAAACCTCTCTAATGAATAGCTTAGTGAAAAATTCAACTTTACCTTAAAAGACGTTTGCTTACAGAATAACTCTTTATATATATGTATATGTATATTTATATATTTTTTTCATTGATTTCAGAGAGGAAGAGAGAGGGAGAGAGAGATAGAAACATCAATGATGAGAGAGACTCATTGATCGGCTGCTTCCTACACGTCTCCTAATGGGGATCAAGCCAGCAACTGGGCATGTGCTTTTGACCAGAATCAAACCTGGGACTTTTCAGTCTGCAGGCCGACACTCTATCCACTGAACCAAACCGGCTAGGGCGAGAATAACTCTTAAAAGGCTCTTTTCATTTGCATAAGGCAGAAACTGCAATTTTTACACTTAGAACTTGCAAATAGAACTTTGCATAAGAGGCATATGGAGATTAAAACAAAGTAGAAGAGCAGGAGGGAGAGAGAGGGAGGAAGTTGTTTCCTTCCTTTCACTGCCCCAGTGAAAGTGATCTTGCCAAGGTCAGCAGGAAAATCCTAACTGCTAAACCCAGAGCACATTTCCATTCTTCTCTAACTTGATGCAATTGACCTCTTCTTGAAAGTTGTTCCTCTCTTGGCTTCTATGAGAGCTGACTTCTAATTTTCATTTGTCTTCCACCTCTTTTGCTATTTCATTCTCCCTCAACAATACCTCCAATTTTGTGTCCCCCAGCGTTCCATTCCTGGTGCACTTTTTTTCCTTTAAGTCAATCTCTCTCCCTGAGCAGTGTTCTTTAGTCCCTTATTTCATTTGTTCACCATGTTCAAAACTAAGCTAGTTAGCTTCTCTTCCCTTTCTTTTTGTTTACCTGCTCTACAGATGTTCTTTTCTCCTCTCTCAATGAATGTGCCTACCTTACATCCAAAGATTCAAGCCAGACACTTGGGCATTGTCCATAATTCTCCCCTCTCCCTCATCTATTGAGTCTGCACCCAGTTCACATTATTCTAAATACTTAACATTCACCCTCTTCTTCCCCATTGTGGTTGCTGTGATTAAGGCATTCATCATTTCTCATCCAGTTACTGATGAGCCTTCTAACTGTTTTCTGTGTCTTCACTTGCACCTATTTTTTTCAGTACCACACCAATACCACTACAGAGTTTTATCCTTTCAAATTGCAAATATGATCAAGATACTTACCTGACTAAGAGGTAGAGTGGCTCCCTATTGACTAGTAAGTTAGTCTAAATCTCTCTGAATGGTAGAATGAGGCATGTGTGATATATCTACCCATCACCCCTCTCCAGCCTCAGCTCCCATTGTACATTCTCTCCAATCCTACACACTACTCTCCACTTCATGACTTTGTGCCATTGTTCGTGCTGTTCCCTCTACTTGTTCCAACATCATTCCCTTCTCTTCTTCAAAGTCTCTCTTACAATTCACTTCCCTTCTCTCCCATCCCTTCTTCAACCTTTATTCTAAGTTAAAACTGTACTTTATATGTTCTCTTTTGCATCATTGCTCTCACCTTGTTGAAAATTTTCCCTTATATTTCCAATCTCTTCTTAGTAATGAAGCATGTTTCTTATCTTTTTACTCCACAGTGTGCGGCTCAAAATACGACCTGCTATGCACTGAATGCTCTGGAAATCCTGTTTCTGCTTATGAATACCATGTCTGCTCCTTTCACCACATATCCAGAATTCAAAGCTCATACAAACGCACAACTTAGAACTTCTCTACCCTCTTGCAGATTTTAGAATTCTCTTGGCTAGTTACCTGACTCTAAACTTTCATGGATGGAGAAAATTGAATACTCCTCACAGATGATTAGTGCTGATTATTATGTTGTAGTTTATTATAATAAAAGGGCAAATTTTTATATGAGCGCATGAAGATAGCACCTTGGCCAATGTCAAGTCCTCCTTATTAACTAAATAATAATGATAGTTGGGGAAGATAGGTATATTACCCCATTTAGGGAATTCTACCCTGTCTATTTTATTAAATAGCATTGCAGTGGGAGTGATAACCACCTTCTGTACCTTTTGGAGCAAAAGTGGTTGTGGTCAGTGTTTCCAGATGCTCTCCGTACAGAGAGAAGGGAAAATGGTTCCTGGTTCCAGCTTCTGCTAGGAGGTCAGTCATGAAAGAAAGTTTGGTCTTTTGACCCTTAATAATATCTAACCAGTTTCAAATTATGTATTCTGATAGAAAAACACAAAGTGTAAAAAGATGAGAGCTTCCTAGATATGAATTTATCCCACAAAGAAGAGTTTATAGCGCTAAAATGTACATTCTGTAGTATTAGTCAATACTGATATTTGTAATAATAAAATGTAATGATACTTATTTTAGAGGAGATGACATAAAAAAATAAGAATCCTCATACAACTCCTTACTATGATAAAAATATACATTTATAATTATACTAGAGGCTCAGTGCATTCTTGAAATGGAGCAGGAGGGTCCTTCAGCCTGGCATGTCCTCTCTCACAGTCTGAGACCCCTCAGGGGACATCCCTCTTGCAGTCCAGGAGCCCTCGTTCCTTACCAGCCTCCTGCTCACAGCTTCTTATTGCTCAGCTTGCTGCTCCTTATTGCTGCCACCGAGGTAGGAGAGCTCCTACATTGAGTGTCTGCACCCAGGTGGTCAGTGCACATCAGAGCGCACTGGTTGTTCTGGTTGTTCTGCTGTAATGGTCGCTTAGGCTTTTATTATATAGACTAGAGGCCTGGTGCATGAAATTCGTGCATAGGAGAGGGGGATGTCTCTCAGCCAAGCCTGCACCCTCTCCAATCTGGGACCCCTCGAGGGATGTCTGACTGCCCATTTAGGCCCAATCTTCCAACTGCCTCTTTAGGCCCAATCCTATTGGGATCGGGCATAAAAACGGGCAGTCGGACATCCTTCTCACAATCCAGGACTGCTGGCTCCAAATTGCTCACCTGCCTGCTTCCCTGATTGCCCCTAACCGCTTCTGCCTGCCAGCCTGATCACCTGCTAACCACTACCCTGCCAGTCTAATTGATGTCTAACTACTCCCCTGCCAGCCTGTTTGCCACCAACTTCCCTCCTCTGCTGGCCTGGTCCCTCCCAACTGCCCTCCCCTGCTGGCCTGATCGCCCACAACTGCCCTTCCTTGCAGACCTGGAACCTCTCAATGGCCCTCCCTTGCTGGCCATCTTGTGGTGGCCACCTGTGCCCACATAGGAGTAGGATATTTGACCACATGGAGGCAGCCGTCTTGTGTGTTGGAGTGATGGTCAATCTGCAAATTACTCTTTTATCAGATAGAACAGAGGCCTGGTGCATGGGTGGGGGCCAGCTGGTTTGCCCTGAAGAGTGTCCTGTATCAGGGTAGGGGTTCCCTTGGGGCATGGGGCAGTTTGG
This sequence comes from Antrozous pallidus, assembly GCA_027563665.1. Taxonomy (NCBI): domain Eukaryota; kingdom Metazoa; phylum Chordata; class Mammalia; order Chiroptera; family Vespertilionidae; genus Antrozous; species Antrozous pallidus. Next base: position 69,503,377 of record CM050511.1, read on the forward strand.
GTGTGGGGCCTGTGGTGGTTTGCAGGTCGGCCATGCCCCCCAGTGACCCAAGCGGATGCCCTAGGATCTGGGATTAATTTATGTTCTACAATTGAAACTTTGTAGCCTGGAGCTGAGCCAAGCCTTCTGCTCGCCCTGTGGCAACAGCTATTTCTATTTGGGTTTATTTAAATTTTATAATTGAAACTTTGTAACATTGAGTGGAGGCCTAGGTCAACAAGGACAGGCAGAAAGCTTGACTTCCTCCATTGCTGGGGAAACCCAAGCCTCCCTCCTGCTCTCAGTGGCCACAGCCATCTTGGTTGGGATTTATTTGCTCCTGATTGGCTTGTGGGCGTGGTTGGTGGGTGTGGCTTGATAGGAGGTGCAGTAAATTTGCATATTACTCTTTTATTAGATAGGATAATCAACATGTTTATTAAATAAATGAACATTATTTGATAATAGTGCTAAGTATTCTAGGAGATGCTAAAGAAGTTAATTTTGTCTTACAGGATATAGAATGACTTACTTAGCATTGGAAAGTAATTTAAATGTCATCTCACTCAACTTCTCATCTGATGCTTAAATCTACCCTACAAACACCTGCCAAACCTCCTGTGGGTATCTCCAATTTGAATGAGCTTTCTACCTCCTGATGCAGTTCATTTCATATTTAAATAGCTCTTATTGTAAATGATAATAAATAAAAATTATTCAGTGCTTATCATGTTTCATAATACCAGACTAAGTATTTTATCTTTAAAACTCCTATGTAACCTTCATCACAACCCTTTAAAATGATATTATTATTATTCCCATTTTATAGATGAGGAGAAAACTGAGGATTAGCAACACCACACAGTTGGTAAGCTGGGGACTCAACTTTAAATACATAGTTTGCATTCTTAAAGAGCATGCATATGCTATAATTGTATTAACCATTGTCACCCCAATAAGTTTAATTGAAAAAAACCCAGTATATACATGTACCCTCTATAACCCAGCTTTATTCCTATGTTGACCCGAAAGCCACCTTCTTAGAGCTTCTGTTCATTGGTCTTAATTTTTAATGAAATGACACTAAACATGTCCTTTCCACATGAAAGCTCTTCAAATAATTGAAGATGGTTATCTTATCCACTGTATCCTCTCAGTCTTTCTACTGCATAGACAATTGCATTACCTTCCATTTTTCTTTGTGTGAAATGGATTCTAGGCCTGTTAGCATCATGGTCACTGTCCTTGGGCAAACCCCACTTTGGGTTCTTATACATTTCACACAGCATAGAACCATATTGGCTTTGTTGGAAGAGTAGAAACACAAGGCTGAGTTATATGCTTGTGTTTTACATACATGTTGGTAAGCAATATCTCTGCTGTCCTGTATTCATTCAGTTGGTTTTTGAACTTGAATTTAGAACTTTGTACTTACCTCAGTTTATTTTATCTTATAGTTTAGGGGCCCAGTGCACAAATTTGTACACTTTGAAATGAATTGTGGGCCACAAGACTGTGGTGGGCACAGGGGTGGGTCTCGCCCATCCACTGCACCCCCGCCTGGCCCTTCCCACCATGGCCCCAGGCCTCCTGTCTGCTTGCAGCCCTGCTCCCACCACCACTGCACTGATGGTGCCAGCCCTGACCGCACCCACTGACAGCATGGAGCCATTGGAGCCAGCACCAGCAGTGAGTGTGAGTAGAGCCAGTGCCCTCAGGGGTGATCAGGGCCAGCAGCCAGCACTTGCACCCGCTGACGGGACCAGCGCCAGGTGCTGGCAGTGGGTGCAAGCCGTGGCTCCAGTGCTGGCTGTGGGTGTGAGCAGGGCCAGCACAGGCAGTGGATGTGAGAGGTGGTTGCTGCCTCTATTGCCCCTCAGGAGCAGGGTGAAGTGGAGAAACCCTGAGGGACGATCAGGGCCAGCACCGGCAGTAGGTGCAAGCGCCAGGCAGGACCGCAATATGGGAGTAAAGAATTTTCAGTAACCACTAAAGGCTCGTCCCAATGACAGCAGCCAGCACCCCACCTTGGTCTGGTGCCCCCACTCACCTACTCCATCATCCCGCGATGGCTGATGCCAACCATGTTCTGTGCTCTGCCAATGCCCACCATGTTCCACGTGCACCCCCTCATGGTCAGTGGCATGTCATAGCAACCAGTTGTTTGGGTGTTCAGTTGTTCTGCTGTTTGTCTATTTGCATATTGGGTTATATATGGCAGATCAAGATTCTGCCATCTAAAATTTATTTCCCCTTTCTACTCGTAATGATTGCCATGTACCAAACCATCCCACACTTAATGTATTAAAACAATAATTGGGCTCCTAATTCTGTGTCAGAACTTAGGCTGTGCTTAGCTTAGTGCTTCTTTTGGACTTGACAGGCTTTTTCATGTATCTTTAGTCAGCTACAAGGTCAGTTGGGAGCTGGTGGGTCTAGAAACACCTCAGTTGAGATGGCAGGTCTCTCTCTATTCTACCTGTTTTCTCATCCTCCAACAGGCTAACCTAGGCTTTTCCACATGTTGAAAGAAAGGTTCCAAGACATCAAGTGAAACCAAGAAAGGCCCCAGAAGTTCTAATCTCAGGACAGGGACATTATTATCTTCTCCATATTCTATTGGCCAGAGCAAGTCCCAAGGCCACCTACCTTCAAAGGCTGGGGAAATAAACTCCATCTTTTTGTGCGAGGAGCTTCAAAGTCACTTTACAGAGGACCTCAATATAAGAAAGCATAATTGTGTTCATTTAAAAATCTACCACACTCTTAGGGTCATGGCATTATGACCCTAAGAGTATGGTAGATTTTTAAATGAACACAATTAGCCTCTCTTTAATCAATGTTTTATAAGCAGGTAGTCAAAATTACCCTTTAAACATTTATAGGAATTTTAATTTATTAAGATTTTAAAATAGAGGGCTATCTAGCATACTATTTTGCTTTTACAATGTAGTTAGGCAACCATAAAAATACACTGTAAACAGTGAAAGCAAAAGTTTACATGCTAAACTATTCTGTTCTCTTTCTAAAGAATCATAATTTAGAGATCTGCAGGGGCCACCACCAGGAAAGTGCTGTAGAAGAGTTTAAACTTGATCTGGAATTGAAAAATAAAAATAAATAAGGCTAGAATGCATATTGGGAAAGATATATGAGAAAGCATTCAGATTAGGGACTGGCATGTGCAAAAGCACAAAGAATCAGAGAGTAGACTGGAGTGACAATATTGAGGAGTTTCTCAGAAGAATGTGTGGTAAATGAAAAGAATGGTTAGGTGGCAAAGGATCTATAATAAAACTGAGAAACCAAAATTAGGAATTTTTGAATTGATCTTGTTAGCATTAGTGAACTATGGATAGCTCTTGAGCCAAAAGATAATGTGATTAAATGTTTGCACAACCAGCCTAACATTATTTTTGTGTTTTTGGAATCAGTGAAACCATTGAGAAGAGCCTTAGAGCTTTGTAAAAAAATATTCTGATTAAAGCTAAGTACCTAATACCATTTCCCCTAAGGTAGTTAAAAAAAAAAAAAAGACTTAAATAATTACCCTGACAGTAAGTTTCATTTCTGCCGATTTAAGGAGCAGTCAGAGGGTGCCAACATCTGGAAAGAGGTGAATATGTTCTTTTTCTTAAAGACAAGAAAAGGAAATGTAATTAATTCTGCTTAAATTGGAGGCATGTAGGTCATGTGTACAGAGTTTCAAGGTTGTTTCCCTCAATGGCAAAATGAGTGCTTGTGGAAATAAATAGCTGACATTTTCAAGATTCAAAAAGTTAGTAAAAACCTTGAGTAGTCCCAAAGGTCTTAGTTTCCCATTCTAGTATAGAATTGCTACTTACTGTAAGAGGACAGAACAAACACCCCAACCTTCTCCAATATTCTCTTAGTCTGAGTCCTATTGTAGGGTTTCTGTAAATAATGGAACCTCTCTTTAATCAATGTTTAAAAAAATATCCACAGAAGAGCTCTAAGATTCTTCTCAATGGTTTCACTGATTTCAAAAACAGGGTAATTATTTAAGTCTTTTTTTTTTAACTATCTTAGGGGAAATGGTATTAGGTACTTAGCTTTAATCAGAATTTTTTTTTACAAAGCTCTAAGGCTCTTCTCAATGGTTTCACTGATTCCAAAAACACAAAAATAATGTTAGGCTGGTTGTGCAAACATGTGTAATGATATGCTATTGTAATAGAGTAAGACTTTCTAAGCTTGAAAGTACATATTGGAACATGAATGCACTAATGGATCTAGGAAATAACTATTAATGACCATTAAAACTGTCAGCCCAGACATTAATTAGGAATTTTATAAAGGAGAGGTCAGGCTGACAATTCCTGCAAGCACTAATTAATTTTAACATCACTAAAAGTGGGGCACTCAGACTTTATATGTCCCATGATGTGACACAAAAAGAGCTTTATAGCAACACCTGTGAAGTGTTCTGGCCCCAAAAATTAAACCAGAAGTTTGCCAACTCTGTAGCTCTAACTGCCAATTGGGACAAAATTCAGGGGATAGAGGAACATGGTAAATGACATTCCAAGGAAACAGTCATCCAGATCCAAAAAGTGGGAAATTCCTTAGGGCAATGACACAGTATCTTCAACAAGTAAGTGGCATAGAATATAAAAATGAGGAGAAACCTTAGTGACATGTCAGCCAAACACTGCGTATAAACTGTATTTTAATCTGGATTTTAAAATCCAATTCTGAATGACATTTTTAAAAAAGAGAGAAAACCGAGTCAGACTGGATATTAGATATTAAGGAGCTATTACAGGTATTGATGAGTATGTTAGTTGTTATTTGAAAAGACCTTATCAGCTAGAGAAATATTCTGAAGTACTGATATATGACAAGATATTATGTCTGAGATTTACTTTAAAATACTTCAGTAAAAGAATAGTGAGGGGTAGGAGGGAATAGATGCAGTAAGAATTGCAGAATGTTGATAATTATTATACTGGGTAATGAATGCATGTGAGTTTATTATAATACTAGAGGCTCAGTGCATGACATTCATGCACTGGGGGTGGGGGATGGGGGGGAGGTGTTCCTCAGCCTGGCCTGCACTCTCTTGCAGTCCAGAATCCCTCTGGGGATTTCTGCCTGCTGCAGAAGTGGGAGAGGTGCTTGCCAGCTGTGAGCCCAGCTTCTGGCTGAGCAGTACTCCCCCCTGTGCAAGCACACTGACCACCAGGGGGCAGCTCCTGCATTGAGCATCTGCTCCCTGGTGGTTAGTGTGCACCATAGCAACCAGTCATTCTGCTGTTCGGTCAATTTGCATATTAGTCTGTTATTATATAGGATTCCCTTTACTTTTGTATGTTTTGGAATCTCTGTTCAAATTATTTGAAAGTTGTTGGTAAAAATCATGAAGGAAGAGGTTAATATATTTTTTATAAGCAAAATTAAGAATTGCTATGACTTCTTAAACAATAGGCTGGGGAAATATTTGTTACAGATGTGGCAGACAAAGAGTTAAGATCTGAATTCATACATACACATGCATGTACCTATGCATATACAAACCAATGGGAAGAACACTAAGAACCCAATAGCTAAATGATATAAACATGACATTCAAAAGGGGAAATGCAAATTGCTTTAAATATCCCATTAGAAATAATCATAAAAAAGCAAATTAAAAATTTTTGAACTTCTAATGCAAGCTATTCTCCAGAACATATATGCCTTTTATGTCCTGGAAAACAGTCATTTCCTATGATCAATAGAGAAATGTTTAAAAATAGCAGCAGCTTTTTTGTTAAATGCCAAAAAATGTCATGTGCTATACAGTCAGGACTATTTTTGGAAAGTCTTTCTAACACTTCTCCAGTGTGATAAAATCGTGGCCAAAAATCCCTGTTGGGGTTGAAGAGGGATTCATGAAAGAACACACCAAACTTGGGGAGAGGATTGTGACAAGGAAGGACTTCGAAGGGTGCATCCAGGCGTGCTGACAAAGTTCTTTATTTGGCTGATAGCCATATGGGCGTTCCTTTATCACGGTCTCTTACATTGTACATATGCTTTGTAGTTTTCAGTATATGAGTCCTTCATGTCCTTTGCTCAGTTTATTCCCATGCCTTCTTCAATAAGTGCATTATAATTTATAATAAAATGTGTGTGTTTTTTAAATTAAATTCAGCAAGTGTGGTCACTGGCATGCTTTGAGTTGCTTTAGGAGGTGGTTGGCCTGCAATCACCCTGAGTGAGCAGAGAGAGTCCAGTGTGGGAGTGGACTAGAGGCCTATGGTGATAGAAGCGATTTTTCAAGGGGAACTCTTAACTAGGGTTTGGCTGTAGGGGCTCGCCAGAGGCATTGTTGGCTATTAAGGGAATGTTCAGCTCTGGAACTACCCTAAAATTAGAGTACCACAGGAATACCCAAGAATCCCCTAAGGATTGATTTTTTCTTTTTTAAATCCATCCATATAGGATATTTTTAATGAGCAGAAGAGCTCCATGTATATTACTCTTTTTTGAAAATAAATATTTATTGTTCACATTATTACAGGTGTTCCTCCTTTTTCCCCCCCAATAGCTTCCCTCCACCCAATCCCCATGCCCTTACCCTGTCTTCATCAGTTGGTATAAGATTTTTGTCCTGTCACTTCCCCCATCCCTCACACCTTCTTCCCCTTGAGAATTGTCAGTTCACTCCCTTTCTATGTTCCTGATTCTACTACATTCATCAGTCTATTCTGTTCATCAGATTTGTCATTCACTTGATTTTTAGATTTACTTATTGGTAGGTATGTATTTATTGTCATTTTGTTGTTCATAGTTTTTATTTTTACCTTTTTCTTCTTCTTCCTCTTCTTAAAGAATACCCTTCAGCATTTCATATAATCCTGGTTTGGTGGTGATGAACTCCTTTAAGTTTTGTCTGTGAAACTCTTTATCTGACCTTCAGTTCTTAATGGTAGCCTTGCTGGGTAGCATAATCTTGGTTGTAGGTTCTTTCTGTTCATCACTTTGAATATTTCTTGCCACTCCCACCTAGCCTGCATAGTTTCTGTTGAGAAATCAGCTGACAGTCGTATGGGTACGCCCTTGTAGGTAACCGACTGTTTTTCTCTTGCTGTTTTCAAGATTCTCTCTTTGTCTTTTGCCTTTAGCATTTTAATTATGATGTGTCTTGGGTTGGTTCTCTTTGGATTCCTCTTGTTTATGGTTCTGTGCACTTCCTGGACTTGTAAGTCTATTTTCTTCACCAAGTAGGGAACGTTTTCTGTCACTGTTTCTTCTAATAGGTTTTCAATATTTTTCTCTCTCTTTTCTTCTGGCAGCCCAATAATTCAGATGTTGGTATGCTTAAAGTTGTCCCAGAAGCTCCTTACACTATCTTCATATTTTTGAATTCTTTTTTCTTTTTGTTTTTCTGGTTGGGTATTTTTTGTCTCCTCATATTTCAGATTTTGGTTTGATTCTTGGAGTCCTTTGATCTACCGTTGAATTTCTGTATATTCTTTATTTCAGTCAGTGTATGCTTAATTTCTGACTGGTCCTTTTCTGTTTTCTTGACATTCTCATTAAGGTTCTTGAAGGTCTCATCAAGTTTCTCGGGGGTTTTTAGCAGATTCTTGAGTAACCTTATAAATGTGGTCCTGAACTCTATGTCCTCCATTTCTTTCATTTGTGACATGTTTCTTTGTCTCCACATTTTGCTGCTTCCCTGTGCTAATGGAGTGGAAGAACGGCTGTACTGGAGACACACCTATGTGATTGGACTTGCTTCAGTGGGGCTTTGGTGCTTACCCCGTCTGCCTCTTGAATGTGTCACATATGGATGTGAATAGTTGAATTCTGGTGTGGTCTCACACTGAACTCTAGGTACACTAGCTTTTGGATCTCCAGTGGGGTGCAGGTCAGCTACTGTCTGAGGCAACCCAGCAAGAGCTACAGTGAGTTCTGCAGATTTCTTTTAGGCTGACCAGGCCTGCAGTTTGTTAGATTAAGCTGCGATAGGGCAGGCCATTTATATGCAAATGCCTCTGCATACAGCCTAAGGTGGGTTTGCAGATTGTGTGGGGTGGGGGTCTCAGGGAGTCACTAGGGCGTGGCAAACAGTGATGGCTGACACTCAGCCGTTTCTGCATTTCCTTGTTTCCAAGTCCCCCAAGCCCGAGCTGTGAACAGTAGTTGCTGAGGACACCTCTGCTTGGATATTCTGAAGATCTTGACATCAGAACTTTCTAAGAATGGCAGACTGCAAGATGGCTTTCTAACAGTGAAGATGAACTTACTTCTAATTGTTTTTACTTTCTTTTTTAAAATATTTGATTTTATTTTGCAGTATAACTTAGATTTAATAGTAGTACATATGTTTCCCCCCCCCCATTTTCCTCTCTCCAGCCTCCCCCCAGTACATGTCCCCACCTACCCCACCCCCCGTGTCTTGCATCCATTGGTTATGCTCATATGCATGCATACAAAGTATTTTTACCTTCTTACCGAGTTCCTCTAGGTGACTAATTCCACATATTTTCAAGATAGAAGAGGGCAGGGATAAAGGGTTGGATGATTTGGTTAAGCTGTGATATTAGAAAATCAACCAAGTTTGCTCCCCAAAAGTTAAGTTTGCTGTGTGCAGTCTGTAACTGTGCAGAAAGTATGTGTGTTCAGGAGTTGTATCTGGTCAATATCTAATCCTATTTTAGCACCAGACACTCAACCATGATTTGTCCATGGACAGACAATTAATAGAGAAGATAAATGGTAAAAACTCAAATATATCCAAAAATGTTGTGACCAAATTGTGGAAATAATCTATTAAAAAGTGCTCCCCCCTTTTCTTTTCTTTTTTATAATTAATTTTTTTATTGTTTAAAGTATTACAAATAGTAGTACATATGTCTCCTTTTCCCCCCCATTACCCCCCTCCACTTCCCCTACCCCCAGTACATGCCTTCACCTGCCCACCCCCAATATCTTGTATTCATTAGTTATGCTTATATGCATGTGTACAAGTCCTTCGGTTGATCTCTTTTTCAAAAGAGACAAATGGGCAAACATAAATATAATAATACCATCTTCAAGGGCTTCTAATAGTGTGTTGCCTTCTTTGTCATTTAGGACAAGGAACCAAGGCTTTTCCTGGAACCATGCAGCTCACATTATGCTCTATAATTCTCCAGTTCCCTCCAACTTCATTAGATTGCATGGAACCTGGGGATTATACTCTATTCTCTCCCAGGAGCAAGGGATTTGGCTTTTAACTTTCATCCATGAGTTTAAAATGTCAATTAATGACAAATAGGAGTGGCATTTGACCATTTACAAGAGAATTTTGATGTTTTCTTCTTGGTTCTAAAAAACAAAACAAAAAACTCACCTCTTTTTCTGATTGTGGAAGTGATACTCTCTCATTCTTCCTCATTATGGGTAATTTGGAAAATTCAGGGAAGGTCAAAAGGAAACAAAAATTTCCACGATACAAAGATAACATTTTGGTGCATTTATTTCCTATTTATGCATATATTTGTGGTATGTAACTGAGATTATTCAACATATGCAGTTTTCTATTCAATATAATGACATTTTACAATGTTATGATACAGCTTTCAAAAATCTTGATTTTTTTATAACTAATATTTGAGTATATTGCTATAGCTTAAATTATTTTACCATCAAGCCAATTCTTTTTTATTGCTTCTAACTTTTATTATTATAAATAATGCTAAGCTAAATGATGAATATAGATAAAAATGGATCTATGTATATTTTTCTGATTATTTCTTTTAATAATTATTTCTAGAAATGGAAAAGGTTAGAGACTTTTAAATGTTCATAATATTCACCACCTAGTTGCATTTCAAAAATGCTGTTCAGTCTATATTTCTACTTGCATTATATAAGGATGCCAATCTTACTATATCGCCATCAGCAATGAGTATTACAATTTTTAATTTTTGCTAGGTTAAATCACGTTTTGATTTGTTATTGCTTATTACTGGGGTTAATTTTTCCCATGTCTTTGTCATTTTTATATTTCCACTTTCATATATTATATGTTCATATCTTTGATCCATTTTTCTATTAGAACTTTAGTATGTTTATACAGATACTAGAAGCCCAGTGCACGATATTTGTGCATGAGGGCAGGGGGGTCCCTCAGCCCAGTCTGCACAGTCTCCAATCTGGGACCCCTTGAGGATGCCTGACCAGGATCAGGCCTAAATGGGCAGTTGGACATCCCTCTCACAATCCAGGACTGCTGGCTCCCAACCGCTCATCTGCCTGCCTGCCTGCCTGATTGCCCCTAACCACTCCCCTGCCAGCCTGATCAAAGCCTAACTACTCCCTTAAGGGCAAGATTGCTCCTGACTGCCCTCCTCTGCCAGCCTGGCCACCCCTAACTGCCTCCCTCCCTCCCCGCTAGACTGGTCATCTCTAACTATCTTCCCCTGCAGGCCTGGATCCCCCAACTGCCCTCCCCTGCTGGCCTGCTTCCTCCCCGAACTGCCCTCCCCTGCTGGCCATTTTGTGACAGCCATCTTGTGTCCACATGGGGGCAACCATCTTGTATGTTGGAGTGATGGTCAATTTGCATATTATCCTTTTATTAGATCGGATATATATATGTAATATGACAGGGTTAACAGGAAATTACACTAAACCATAAATGTTTGTCATCTCTCCACCTTTTCCCTTCTCTCTTTTTCATTCCCCTTTTCTACACTGATAAGAAGGATAATTGAGACTTTAGCTTTGCTAATTGGAGTGATATGTGGTTGGAAGAATATAGGTTAAATTTATGTACATTAATTGTATACTTTAATCCAGAAAAGGTGTAGAAATATATTAAAATAACATGGAAATGTAGAGATAACTCTGATTGGGGGGGTTATGAAAATAGAAAGAAGTTGGAGACACTTGACAGGAATGAGAAGAGGGAGAAAAAGATGAAGGCCAGAGTGTGTTACAGTTTCCTCACAAGATGATAAGGGTCATGCTCTGATTACTGAGGCTTTGATGAGATGGATAGAAAAATTATTTTGTTTTTTGTGTTTAGTTTAGTTTTGTTTTTTTAGTAAATTTTATTGTATCTGATACAGTGAAACCTTCTGTTTGCTGCTACCTCTGCCCCTCAAAACAAAATAAAACCATATTAAATAACATATCTACATTAAAGGTCATGGAGTTGGATTTGTGTTTCTTATGGATGTGTCACTAAGATGGGCCTTAAGAATAGATAAGATAGCCCAGGTATTTTTGTTTTGATTTTGTTTGTGTGTTTTTTAAAATATTGACAAGAGAGAGAGAGAGAGAGAGAGAGAGAGAGAGAGAGAGAGAGAGAGAGAGAGAGACAGACATTGATTTCTTGTTCCACTTATTTATGCATTCATTGGTTGGTTCTTATATGTGGCCTGACCTGACTGCAGATCAAACCTGCAACCCTGGTATATCAGAACAATGCTCTAATCAAGTGAACTAACCAGCCAAAGTTTAGCCTAGGTTTTATTATTAAGGTAAAACTCATGTAATAAATATAAATAAGCCTGTGATAGTTTTAAAGAAATATTTCTCCCTATTGGCTTTTTACTTTTTAATAAAATTTGCATTTACATTCTAGAAGATGAAAATAGCAACTTATAAAACTTGGCTTGAAAAACAAACCTTGGGGGGAAATGTGTTATATTAGACATACACGCAATGCAGTAAAGTTTGAGAGAACATCCTCCTTACCAATTAGATAATGTGGGTCCACCCAGGCTATTAGTTTACAACCAGGGAGTCCGCTCATATCCAGCTGTATTATTATGACACTTTTGACATTTAAGTAAGTATAGCTATATATCTCTCTATATTGCTCTGTGTGTGTGTGTGTGTGTGTGTGTGTGTGTGTGTGTGTGTGTGTGTCTGTGCTGGAGTGACCTGTTTTCATAACTTTTCTTCCAATTTTTCTCTGTCATCAGTATTTTTACATTTAACATTTAAATAATTATGGGATTAATGACTTCTGATGTGTAGGATTATATAATAATCTAGGTAGATTATTTTTTAGTTTTTCCATCACCATGTATCCTCTCTATGTCCTCTTCCACCTCCACCTACTCCTCTTCTCACCAAGCCTGCAATCATTACACTGTTGTCCATGTTAATGAATTCTTCTCCCTCTCTTTTTCTCTTTTTGGCTCACTCCCTCCACCCTCCTTCCCTCTTCCGCATCACCCCCCATGACCACCAGAGCTGTCTGCCTGATCTCTATCTATAACTAAGGCCCTGGCTGGAGCATTGTCCATTACACCAAAAGATTATTTTTTAAAGTATTCAGTTTGTTCTTATGTCATCATTGGAGAATTACTTCCTTCCCTGTTATATGTGACACTATTGCATAGCAGATTCATATTTCTTATTAGAACTATTGAACTTTGTCTTTTTTTCTAGTAATATGCTATATTGATTTTTGTAGATTTATAGTAACTTTTGGTATTCCTTTATTGCTTTTGAAAATTAATTTGGATACTAGTATGTTCTAAAATTCTTTTAAAATTTTGCCAAAAGTACATTTAACCTGTAAATTACTTTGCAAAGAATTGACAGCTTTATCACATTGGTTTTTCACATTCAGAATAGGGATATCTCTCTGTTCCAATATTCATTCTGTTCCATCAGAAAAAAATTACAATTTTTCTTTAGGTAAGGTACCACAGTATTTAAAATCAAAGTTATTGTTATATATTTTATATATTTTGTTGCTCTATAAATATTAGCACGCCTTCATTATTTTTCCTAACTGGTTGCTCTTAATACATAGAACAACCTTTAAATTTTAAATATTTATTTTTAATCTGATCATCATACTGAAGTTTAAAAAATTAATTTTAATATATTATTAGTTGATTTTTCTGGAGTTTTCTAAACAGAGATTTATTTATACTATGTATAGCTAGAATTAAAATATCAGAAAGGAAATAAAATCAATTCCATTTCTTATATTTTGATTGGAAGATTTTCCAGGAAAATTTTTATGTAATATTATAAAAAAATAATGGAATCATTGCTAACCATGGAACATCAGTGGCATTCCCATTGAATTCAGAAACAAGACAAGGATATTCACATTCAGACAACCTTAAAAACATTTTTTAATCTTTTCATTAACTTACTGAAGAAGACATTAATACAGAATGTATTTAACCTGAATGAAATACATCATATACCAGTAATACCATAATACAGATGAGGAGACCAAAATGCAGAGTGGTGAAGAATTTGCCCAGGGTCAGGTCAGTAGGATTTAAATCCAAATCTGATATTCCAATCTATTCTGTTCTCTAGTCCTTTTTTCTTGACCTTCTAGCAAAAGAAAGAATTTTATTTGTAGACTAGGGGCCCAGTGCATGAATTCGTGCACCTTGAAAGGAACTGTTGGCCTCTAGGGTGCCATAGGCACAGGGGCGGGTCTTGGCCCATCCTCTCTGCCCCCACCCAGTCCCTCCTGCCACAGTCCCCAGGTCCCTTGTCTGCCAGGAGCCCTGCTCCAGCCACCACTGCTTCCTCGCATTGATGGCACTGGCCCTGCCTGCACCCACTGTTGGTGCAGAGTGATTGGGGCCAATGCCAGCAGCAGGTGCAAGCGGGGCTAGCGCCATCAGTGGGTGCAAGCAGTGGCTGCTGCCCTAATTGCCCCTCAGAAACGGGGAGGAAGAGAAGCCCTCAGGTATGATCAGGGCCAGCAGCCACCGCTCATACCCACTGATGGCGCCGAGTGATTGAGACCGGTGCTGGGCACCAGCAGCGAGTGTGGGCTCTGGTGCCAGTTGCAGGTATGAGCGGGCAGGTACTGGCAGTGGGTGTGAGCAGGGCCAGCACCAGTAGCAGGTGTGAGTGCCAGACAGGACCGTTGTGCATGGGAGCAAAGAATTTTTAGTAACCACCAGAAGCTCTCTCTGATGACAGCAACCAGTGCCCTGCCTTGGTCTGGTGCCCCCACTCACCTGCTCCACTATTCCCATCCTGCGGCCAATACCTGCCATGTACCCCACTCGCCCCCTGGTGGTCAGTGCACGTCATAGCAACCAGTTGTTCGGTTGTCTCGGTTGTTCTGCTGTTCAGTCTATTTGCATATTAGCCTTTTATTACAGAAGATTGCTTAACATTTAATAAAATGATTTTTTACACAGTTTGTCTCACACCTTTTTCAGAACTAACCTTTGAGTTAAGTAGGGCCATGGTCATTCCTAAATAATACAAGTTAAACACCAAAATTTTGTCTCTTACCTCATAGATGGTTTCACTGAATTATACTATCATTCACTCCCTGTGAAAAGAATAGGCAAAACCCTAAAAGAAAGACTACTTTACTTTCAGGGGTGATCCTGCCATTTTAATGACACCTGTGGGGTTTCTCTCATGTGTATTTCATAATATTGAGTAGGCATAATTTCTGGGACGGTTGGTGTGAGGTTAGGGGCTTGGGAGAAACCCAGCTTAGAAAGACTAGTTTTTCTATTATGCTGGAAAGGAGAGCTATAGGAGAGTTTTCAAGTCACCATGTGGAAGACATTTGTATGAGGAGAGGTAACAGACTTTCACCAAACAATTTCCAAACCCTCACAACTCTCTGGCTTCACCTCTGTCTTCCGATTCCAAATTCTGAAATTGACTGGCTCAGCTTGACTTTTTTAGTCAGCCCACAACTCGGAGTCCTTAGATAATCTAAGAATGGGCACCCCGTGAGCCTGGTGGCCAGAAAGTTCAGTCACTTTGGCATAAGGTATGTACACTTAGGTTGGAGGTGAAAAGCATCATAAATGTGACTAGTATCCAAATACTATGTGGAAATATGTATGAATTGAAAACTGAATTAGGGAAATAAAATAGTTAACAACAGTTATTTCTGGACAATGATATTACAAAGATTTCTTTTTCTTTCTTTTGTCTGATTTTCCTTCAGTGGACATATGTTATTTTATAATCACAGACATAATAAACTTCAACATGCTAAAACAATTTTTTTAGAGAATGGTGATGTTAAAATGAAAAGTGACTTCAGAATGATATAATTTAACACCATTTCAGTTTATGAAAGTTAAAACAGGCCCACGTAGTAAAGTGAATTCCCCATGCTCACAGAACAAGGGAGTGACTGAGCTCTGAGTTTCCTGACTTATTCCTTAATGATCTCAGCCACAAACAGTGCTGCCTTGCCCAAACCAAATGAGATAAATGCTTCTGATTGCAAGTCGGAGCCTGTAGCTAGCAGATCTCTAAGGGTGAGATCTAACTGTAAACAGTGCTCTAAATCTTTAGGACTCGGGCAAGTTTGTTAAAAAGAATACCCCACTGCTTTGAACGCCAATTCCCAGGTTTCATTAAGCCATTATTTTGCAATGAGTTATATTTTGCTAAGGGCTTCTAACTACTCCAAATTGTCAGCTCTGCTTGATGTTAAAATAATACCAACAGTAGAGAAATAAAAGAATAAGGAAATTTCCAGATGTGAAGGACAGTCTCCCTCTACATGTGTGTCTGTCTCTCCACTCCGGTGGTTTTGGCTTCCTTTCCTCCAATGTGTTTTCTCTTGATGGATAACTATGATTTCTTAAGAAGGAAACAAAATATTTGGGGGTAAGAGTGAAGTAGAGGCGAGAGGGATACAAAATTAGATCTATGCTAAGGGAGAAAAGAAAAAGTTAGAAGTCTTTTAAGGTTTTATTTTTAAAAAGGACTTTAAGCTGAAATGAAATACCATGCCTGGCAGGAAAAGGTTCCCACACAGTTTGAAACTGGCTCCTACTGAACTTGGAGGAAACAAAAGCCCTGACGATTTACTCAGTTCTGGATATCAACATGCTCAGATAATCCCAGCTCTAAAGCATTTACAGTGTGTAAATTCCTCCTGCATATAGAGAAGCTCATATATGATTCAGGTAGAAGTCCCTGGTTAGTTTAGTACTTATTTCACTGTCGGCTTAGAAGAGGATGAGCTAATATGACATATGTCACATGAATGACAGACTCAAGATTCAAAAAGACCCAATAGTCTGTCGTGGTAGCTTGAAAAATCATTTCCAAATAAATTAGATGAAAAAAATTTAAAAATAAATAAATATAAAGTCCTAAAGTCAGAAACAAACAAAAATTAACCATACAAATAAAAGATAAGCCAATGTTGCTTAATAGTAGACATAAAATTGAGATGTCAATATTAAGCTTAATATGAGTTAAGCATGTCCAAGAAAATGAATATAGAAAAAAGTATCCAAAAATTGTTTTCAGATTTCAGCATTTTATGTTAGAAAAATTGCACAATCAAACTGGAACATACTCAAAGCAGAGAGGAGGGTCTGAAAACCATGTCTTAGGGAACCAGGAATATTTGTCTTGGATAAGGATATTCTGTTTGGGGGAAGAAGGAGGAAGAAGAAGAATCTACACTAATAAAAGAGAAAGATGCAAAATGACTATCACTTCATGATGCCCACCAGCCAATCAGAAATGAGTATACAAATTAACCTGACAAAGATGGTGGGTTAATTTGCACACACAAGCACTGAGCAGCTGGGGGCGGGGTGGGAACACAATGGATATTCCCACCCCATTGCTGCTTGTGCATGCACCAGCACCAGGTGACCTGCATCCCAGAGACGGGTGCCCTTGGGAGCCAGGCCACTCTGAGCCTGTAGGCCTGCACTCTGAGCCTGTAGGGTCCCGAATGCCCCTGGCCACTCTAGGCCTACACTCCTGGGAACGAGCGGCTGTGGGTGTGGCAGGAACATCCCCTAGACCCAGGTGCTCTGAGCTAGTGTGCGCATAAGTGGCCAGGGGCGGCGTGGTTATGCCCCCTGTAGCAAGCAAGCAGATAGCAAACTATGGGGGACTGCTTGCCCCTCGCCGCAGCAGTGAGGGGCAAGCAGTCCCCTGCAGCAAGCGAGTAGACATCAGGGCCCTGCTTGTCCCTGGCCATGGCAGCAAGGGGCAAGCAGTCTTCCACAGGGCCCCCCACAGAGAGCAGACACCAAGGCCTAGGGTGGTGTCAAGCAGACAGATCTGCAGAGAGCAGAGAACCATGGTGAGCAGGCCTAAGCTATCAGTAGGACATTTCCTGAGGGCTCCCAGATTGTGAGGGTGCAGGTCAGACTTAGGAACCCGCCTCTGTGTACAAATTTTGTGCACCTGGCCCCTAGTATGTAATAATGTTTCTCAAATGCTTGAAGGATTCTCATGGAGTTATAAGTCTTTTAAAAAGGACCAAAGGGTTAGCTTACAGGTGGCAAAATTCAGTTCAAAAAGAGGAAGATCTTTATAATCAGAGCTATCCATGAACTGGAGTGAGCTGCCTTGTGAGGTGCTGTGCTCTCTTATTAGAAGAATTTAAGTAGAGGTTAAAGAAAGTGCTCGAATCTGTGTATCAGAAACTTAAGTCATTATAATTATTTTTTTTCTTTTTACACCATCCTCTGCATTAGCTTAGTGGTATCACTGCCCTTGTTATTTCAAGGTATATATTGAGATATTATAGGATATTAAGATGACAAAATAACAACAAAGAACCAGCAAGCAGCTAAGGTTGCCCCATACATTCCTTAAGTACTGTTCCTAAAATTCTCTCCATAATCATTTATTGAGCATCTGCCATGTGCCAGGCAAGCATTGTGCCAGGGTCCAGGATACAATGAAAAAAAAAAATGACTCCTCAGGACACATTTTTATTTGGGGTAATGTTTAGGGTGGTGTTTTCTTCATGCTAAAATGAACTTCATTTGCTTTAAACTCTTTCTGGATTTAATGCTGTTCCATTTTTTTAGATGCTTTGATGTCCTCGGATCAGTGATTAACCTCATGACACATATAAACTAATTACTAAAATTTTGCAGTACACCAAAAATTTTTTTTGCCACTCTGACAAAAATAGGTATAATTTTGACTTATTTACACCAGAAAGCTAATGTTCTGTTAGCTGTTGTCATTTTTTAAAATTTGAAAACTTAAGTGAAAAGAGGCCAGTGCATGTTTTAAAAATTATTGTGGCACATCGGGTGCAAATTGCTGCCTTCAGTGAAAGTTGTTATTGGTGAGCTACCTCTAATGTAGTGACTTTCAATTGAAACCTTTCAAGGTATGCATGCTAAGAAAATGGTTTTAGTCCATTCTATTTAAATAAAGTAGAAAATGAATGAGTGTATTTGTTTCCAGCATCTTCCTTTATGCTACTGTCTTTGAATGTCTAGCAGGTTTATTCAGTACTTGTACAAAAGGTGGCTCTAGCTTACACATTGAGCTGGTGAAATTTAAGTCCTGAAAACATCTCTGATAATTAGAAGCTCTTTGATGTGGAGTATTCCACATTTAATGTGTGAGCAGATGTTGGCCAGCATTAAGCATTAAGATGAAAAAAGAATTAAGTGGGAGGTTAACATTTTAGAAGGTTTCAGTGGTATCCAAAGGTTTTTTGGACTCCTGTGTAGACATGAGGAAGCTGGCAAATTATATTCCAGTGTCATTTGCTCCTTGACTGTTTTGCAACTGCTTTCTTTGTATTTTACAAATTACATCAAGTTTTTTTTTTTAAAGCAGCCTCTAAAATTGCATTCAATTTGCTAAACCACCACAACCCATCTGTGTGTATAGGTGAGGTAGGTGGGGACATGCGATCCTTGACCAAGCTTGTACTGTACTTTTGGGACTGAAATGTTAACTGCCTTTTCTTCCTTTTCAACAGAAGAAAAGGCAGATTAACCTCCCTCTCCCACCTCCCCTGGGAGAACAACCAGGCTAGTTAGCAAGCTGACCACATTTTCATCGTTGTGTGTTGTTTGGGTTTGGCTGTCTAATGAATTTGCATTTAGGTGACTTAAATATAAGTGTTGTGTTCTTAGAAAGATTCATATCCATTTTTTTTGAATACCCATTACCTTAAACAGAACAGCACAGCTGAATTTAGGTTACTTTACTTCAGAATGTCCAACTACTATTTTAAAACAATAATGTCAACCTATGACTATTTTTTTAAACATGTGTCAGCATTGAAACAAAGCCACTCTTGATGAAACCCACACTCAGTCACCAAAGCTACAACTTTAGGAAATCAGAAGGAGCATAATAATAACAACAGTGAGCCCACAGTATCACCAGATTATGTGACACCTCCCTTCCTGCTTCGTTAGTGCAATTTTATGAAAGGCAGAGAGGACTCTTTTCCAAAGTTGTATCTGTATATATTAGTGAGAACAGAATATCAATGTTTTCAGCAATTGCTGAGATCCGTGAAGAATCACTTATCTTGCCAGTCCTAGTGATCCTTCATTAGGGGTGGCTGAAATATCTATGCCTGGGGGGCCCGGGGAAGAGCACCTGTGGTCACATCCGGATCCTAGCTCTTGCAGAAGACTTTACTCACAGTAGTAGGAACTCACATTGAGCTGTTCATGGTTCCTCATAATGTTAAACAGTTATTTCATAAATGAAAAGAAAGAGCAGACTCTAAAGGCAGAGCAAAGAAAGGCCATGGAAATAAGTCTCCAAGACTGACTTGTCTTTTTCAGTGTGTAATGCAGCCTGTTCATGACTGATCTTTTAGCAGGTCACCTCATCCTTTCATGCTTCCATCATACATCATGATACTATCAACCTAGGTAAGCCTTTATGCCACACATTTCAGAAAGCCGACAGAGAGAACTACAAATCTCACTGCCAGAAATTCCAAAGTACTGCTCCTATATATATAGTTGTGACTGCTAATGTGAGGGATAGACTAAAAAATACCGCATCATAATTAAGGAAGTTCTACAGTCCTGCAAAATTATTATAGGTGACTGTCTAATCATTCTTAATTACTTGCTATGGCTTTAGTATAGCCCTGGACCTTTATATTTTTCTCAAATTCTGTTACAGACCATTAGACATTAATTCTGGCCAAAACTTTTTCTTCTTTTAATAGTTTTCAGAGGTCCTGCATATAGTGTCGCCAAGATAAAATATGAATGTCTCAGGGATTAAAACTGTTCACAAGACATAAACATAAATTCCTTTTCATACGTAATAGTTCCGAGTATTGCTATATTGCAAGAGGCTATGACTTTTCTCATCTCTCAGTATGACAGGAATCAATCTGACTCTTACAAATTAAATGTAAACTGTTATTCTAATAGTGAACTGACTAGAGAAGTTTTCCAACATCAAAATTCCAATTGGAGCTGGCATACAATAAGTTAAAGTCCACCCTTACAGAGATTCAAGATATCAACATTGGGTATAACAGCTCTTCCAGCTGCAATAAAGCACCTACAAAAGATTCCTGTTTAACCTGTATGCATGCATATAAGCCTAAACAATGGACACAGAAACCAGGGGTGAGGGTATGAGTGTGTGTGTGTGGGGGGGGGGGGGGCCGGCAATAGGGGATAAGGACACATTTGTAATACCTTAATCAAGAAAGAAAAAAAAGATTCCTGTTTATTATCCTTGATGATGAATCTAAATAGGACATTCATTGATATTGGCCTAAGAAAAAGGCATCAGCCTGTGAGACTATATTAAAATATTTAAATGAATTAATAGCTTTAAATGATTGTGTAACCTCTAAATTCAGACCAACCAAAGTCCCAGGCTAATGAGAGCCAAAGAGGTGTTACATTAGGGCTACCATTCTTCCCTCCTATTGTCAGCCCTGAGCTATAGCCTCCCTTAAACTTTATGATTCTAGTGACTCTTGTACCCTAGATAACTATCTTAACCGATTCTGTATGACCATTTCCCATTGAATTGGTGCCTCTCACCTCCCTTACTGGTCTTACTCCAGGCTTCCAGGGTTAACTGAACATTTATACGATGGCCAAGTAGAGTTAAATATTTTGAAACTCTGACAAGAAGACTTCCTAACATCCCTCAAGTCTGTCTTTCTCTTTGACTACTAAGTCTGACCCAGATGGGATTAAGGGGTTCCTCACCCTCCCTAAACACTTGTTTTGATTTATCAACTCTTCCTAGCTTTTCAAAGGGCCCTGAATTGGTACTGGCTTTTCTCCCAGGCAAAAGCTTCTATCACAGCATGGTTTTGTCTAACCCGTGTATGAGACCTAGAAATATATTACATAACCCAAAGGAAAAGGAATTTTCCAAGAGTGTCCGTGATCTAGGACATTTCAGATATGCTTACAGGCAAGAGACTACAGAAGGTAACTAATACCATTCTTTTTGCAAATTCAAGATGTGGCAAGTTTAAAAAATTATGCCTTTCAAAATCCATTAAATTGTAAATCAGGAATGTGTTACAGAAATCACATTAAGTGGCATTGCTTGATCTTTATTCTTTTAATTTTATTTTTTTAAGTTTATTTGAGAGAGAGAGACAGAGACAGAGAGGAGAGAGAGAACATCAATTTATTGTTCTCTTATTTACACATTCATTGGTTGTTTCTTGTATGTGCCCAGGATCAAACCCATAACCTTGGCACATAGGGGTGACACTCTAACCAACTGATATACCCAAACAAGGATTTTATTTTTCTTTATTATTAAAATACTAGAGGCCTGATGCATGAAATTCATGCACAGGGGATGGGTCCCCTCAGCCCAGCCTTTACCTGCTCCAATCTGGGACCCCTCGGGGGATGTCCGACTGCCAGTTTAGGCCCCAAAATGGGAATCGGGCCTAAACCAGCAGTCGGACATCCTCTCACAATCTTGGACTGCTGGCTCCTAACTGCTCATCTGTCTGCTTGCCTGATTGCCCCTCACTGCCTCCCTGCTAGCCTGATCACTCCCAACTGCCCCCCCCCCCCGAGCCTGGTCGCCCCTTACTGGCCCCCACCCCCCCCCCCCCCCCCCCGTCAGCTTGGTCGCCCCATGCAGTCTGCTGTTCGGTCATTTGGTTGTCTCTCACTAACCCCTCTGCTGACGTGGTCACCCCATGCAGCCTGTTCAGTCATCCATCTGGTAGTTTCGGTTGGGATGGCCCTGGCTTGGATGTGAATTGGATGTATTCAGCTGGTACTAGTCTATAGTAATACATCTCAAAAATCTTAGTAATAGCCATTTATGATTCTATTGCAATGAGTTCCAGCTGAGTTTTACTCTAGATGTAGTTCATCAATAATTAGAAAAAATAATTTACGCCAAGGACGTTTACTAAAGCTGAAAGACTATATAACTACAATTGGCATCGATGAAACTGTTATGTGAACATGTAGGATGGCCTTTTCACCAAAATATGTCCATTTAACTTTTGAGAAGCCCAGGAAAACCTCTCAGAAAGGGATGCTGTTCACAGAGAATGAATGGCCAATGTAATTGCCAGAAGAGATCAACTATACAAAGTCACCAACATGTATACCTGGTCATTGGAACCTAAAAGTAGAATCTGTGCTATTATTTTTGTACCCTACCAGTTCACTACTTTACTTGTACCTTGCAGAAGCATCTTTGTTTGAGTAAATAATTGATGGCTGAGTTCTAGAGGTAGTATAATCTGAAAAAGTGGTGTGCAAGTGTTCTGATGCATGAGAATCACCTAAAGAGTTACTAAAAGAGCAGGTGTCCAGACCCTACTGTGAGAGATTCTGGTTCAGTAGTTTGGGGGCAAGGCTCAGTAATTCTGAATTCAAAATAAGCACCCAGGTGATAATGATGGTGGTTCCATGTAACACACTCTGAAAAGCTGAAGAAAGAGCATGCGTTTAGATTTCAAATCCTAACCATTTATTTGTTTGTGGCTTTAGGCAAGTCATTGCACTCTATGAGTAAGTTTCCTCAACTGTAAAATGAGGCTATACAATAATGTATAGGATTGTTGTGAATATGGCATGAAATCTGTGTAGAAGGGACATGGGACACACACTAAGTGTTCAGTAAATGTTAGTTTTCTACCTAAGGTTCTACTCAATGATAAGATGAGACTTTGGAAAACTCAGTCATTATTCATACATGACTGAAATCTAGTACCCAAACTGGGATACCTTTGAAAGTGAAAGGAGGTAAACCCAGGACTGTATAGTCAACTTAATTATTAGTCAGATAATTGCATGACTTTACCCCAATCTATTCTCCATTCTTAAAGCTAGAGAGTTGGATGTGGTCTTTGCAGTTGTTTTCTTGGCAAAAGCTTCTCAACCACTGTTAGTAATCTTGCAGTCAGAATCTGCCCTTAATGCATTTTGACTGTCTCTGCAATGCCTAGTATTAATACCCTGTAGGGAATATAGTAGGTTCTTCAAAAGATAACTTTGAATGATTAAATGATATAGTTTCTCTGTTAATGCAGTTATCACCAGGTGGATCAGTTGCTTAGAGCATCATCCTGTGCACCAAATGGTTGTGGGTTTGATTCCGGTCAGGACAACTTAAGTTGCTGGTTTGATCCCCAGTAAGGGATGTGCAGGAGGCAACTGATCAATATTTCATTCTCACATCGATGTTTCTCTTTATCCCTTCCTCTCTCTCTAATAAAATAAAAATAAAATCAATAAAAATATATTTTTAAATATATTTTTATTGATTTTTTACAGAGAGGAAGGGAGAAGGATAGAGAGTTGGAAACATCTATGAGAGAGAAATATCGATCAGCTGCCTCCTGCACACCTCCCACTGGGGATGTGCCTGCAATCAAAGTATATGCCCTTGACCTGAATTGAACCTGGGACCCTTCAATCCCCAGGCCGATGCTTTATCCACTGAGCCAAACTGATCAAGGCACAATAAAAATATTTTTTTAAAAAATAAGGAATGACAGCATTTCTCAAAGTGTCTACAAACCCCTTGGATTGACTGTTAGGTCAAAGCTATTTTATAAATAACACTAAGATATTATTCATCTTTTTTCATTGTTTTGACATTCACACTGATAAAAACAATGGCAGGTAAAAATTCTGGTGCCTTAGCAGAATCAAGCCAGTGGCACTAAACTATACTGCTGGTCATTCATTACATCCTTCACCCCCATTCATTTCCATTAAAAAAAAGAAAGAAAAATCCAGTTTTAGTTCCAAATATCCTTGATGAAGCAGTACAAATGACCAATTTCATTAAATTTTGATGACCCTTGAGTACTTGTCTTTCAGTATTCTGTGTGACCAAATGGGAAGCATACAAAAAGCATAGCTGTGTACCAAAGTAGGGGGATTATATCAAGGAAAAGCAATTATGAAATTGTTTGAGTTGTAATAACGGAACATTTCATGTGAAAAACTGACTGATGGGTAAAATGTAGTTATTCAGGATTGGGAATTTGGCAGATACTTCCCCAAAGATAAATAAAGTAAACTTACTACTTCAAGGAAAACAATGGATCCCACTTCCTGCCAATGGTAAAATTTGAGCTTTCAAGAGAAAATTAGAATTTTAGAAAGCCATCAGGAATTTGACAAATTTTCAATACTTAAAGGTTTTTCTGTGGAAATTGGTAGTGATATTAGTGAGTATTATTTTGTGATATGACATAATAAAAAAGGTCAACATTTAGAAGATTTGCATAACTCAGTGAATTCTATTTTCCAAATAATTAATGCATCATGTTACAAAATCCTGCATGCATGAGTGATCCATTCAAAGTGTGGATTAGACCATAGTTCATAATACTGTATATCATATTTGAAAGCTGCCAAAGGAGTAGATCTTAAAAGTCATTACTATGTATAGTGTATATGATAACTAGATTTATTATGGTAACCATTTCACAATACATGCAAATATTGAATCATTATGTTGTGTACCTGAAACTAATATAATGTTGTATGTCAATTATACTTCAATTTTTTAAAACGTATAGGAGAGAGTCCAATAGACTTTAATGTAACAAGAAAGGAAAAGTTTGTCAATGTGGTTTCAGAATTTATATTGTAACTAGTCTTTAAGAAGCTATGGCTTTGTTGAGTTTTAATGTAGTCAGAGAATATTCACAAGTATCTGGAGAGGTTATTAAAATACTCCTCCCTTTTCCAACTATACATTTATGTGAGACCAGATTTTATTTATTTATTTCAACCCAAACAACATTTTGCAACAGATTAAATACAAAAGAAAATATGAGAATTCATTTATATTTAATTAAGGCAAATATTAAAGGGATTTATAAAATTATAAAGTAATGTCATTTTTCACATTAAATCTGTATTGATAAAAGTATTTATGACTGCCATTTTAAATTAATTAGTATGTTTCAATTTTTTCAGAATTAATTTAGAATACATAGACATATACCATATAATATGCTATATAAATACCAATATAAATAAGAAAATATTATTGGACTCTTCAGTAATTTTGAAGATATAACGTTTCCACAGACTAAATGTTTTAGAACTGCTGAGTTATGGCATATTAATAAAATGGAGTTATATGCAACAGGAAATTTATAAGTACTTACTGGAATTCTCTCTATTATATATTTTTAAGTGAATAAACTGTATTGCATTATAATATGTATACTAGGCTTCCATTTGTATAAAAATGGGGGGAAATATATATATATTTCCTATCTAATAAAATAGTAATATGCAAATTAACTCTACCTCTGATTAAGCCATGCCCACCAGCCAATCAGGAGCTGGAGAGGAGCCAACCAGAGAGTGCTTGGCCCAGGCTGGGGGGCAGGGCCATGGGGAGGCGGAGCTGAGGCAGCCAGGGCCATAGGGGGCAGGGCCAAGGCAGCCAGAGCCGTGGGGGGTGAGGCTGAGGCATCCAGGGCAAAGAGGAATGGGACCAAGGTGGCCATGGCCAGGGGGGGAGTGGGGCCCAGACGGCCAGGGCCATGGGGGGCGGGGCTGAGTTGGCCAGGGCCGTGGGGGTGGGGCCTATGCAGCCAGGGCCTCAGGGGCAGGTCTGGGGCAGCCAGGGTTGGGTGGGGGGTTGGGGCCAAGGTGCATGCTAGCCGGGCTCTATCTGGCTGGGGCAAAGGCCTGGGCTGGGGACGGGGGGATGGAGGGGGGGCTGGGACAGAGCTAGCCATCAGCCCCATTTCAGGGCGATGGCTGGGTGTCCAAGGCCTAAAGCCTCAGGCTGGAGGTGAGTGGTCAGTAGGACATCCCCTGAGGGCTCCCAGTATGTGCGAGGGGGCAGGTTGGATTAAGGGATTACCAATTCCCAGTGCACAAATTTTGTGCACTGGGCCCCTAGTGCTTAGCATTGGTGCACTGGAGGTGGGGGGTGGTAAGTCCCTCAGTCCCTCAGCCCAGGTGCACCCTCTCCAGTCTGGGACCCCTTGGGGAATGTCCAACTGATGAGGAGGTGGGAGAGACTCCTGCTACCTCCACTGCACTTGCCAGCTTTGAGTCCGGCATCCACTCCCCCTGTGGAAGCTCACCTCCTGCATTGAGCATTTGCCCCCTGGTGGTCAGTGCACATCATAGCAACTGGTCATTCTGCTGTTCAGTCGATTTATAATTAGTCTTTTATTATAAAGGTTATACATATGTGTGTGTGTGTGTGTGTGTGTGTGTATACATATATATATTATTTCTTATGAATAGAAATTTCTTACATATCCTAAACTGTGGTTACATCTGGGAAAGTGGCCTGGGGTGTGAGGAGATGGGAGAATAGCTTTTTATGAAATGTCCTTTTGTGTATAAAAATTTTTTTACAATAGACTTTTGCTATTGAGAATATAATTTCATAATTTAAAAGCAGAAATCATACAAAGAAGTGAAAAATTGTCCAATATTAGATAAAAAATACTCAGTAGGACAGAATTGGTAATACACCTTAGGCATTTCTAACGTTGAGTGCTAACTTTGGTTCATTAGTTATTAAAAGAAATATCTTCTTTTGTGTTCATAGTCTCAAATTTTAACTTCAGCCATTGCAAATAAGTACTTTTTTGTCCTTCCTATCTTTCTGCAAATATTTATTTTTCATTCATGTTAAGCAATTCTACTGACAGTGCTTATTTCTGTTAAAGTGGAATGGCAAAATTTTACAGACAGGAAATGTCTTTTCTTGCTAAGATTAAGTTATTGGAAGAGGGAAAGACAGACAAGTAGAACATGAAGGACAGAAAAGATAAGAATCCTGGCATAAATTACCAAGAAGAATAAGGGAAAGGATTAAGGTGGGAAGTGTTACAATGGGAGAGGAACAAGGCCAGAGAAAGTGACAGAGGAGAAAGAGTTAAGAACAGCCTGGAAAGAAACCAGGAAAGGAGGAGGCAGAATTAGCACAAGGTCAGAGAGCAAGCACTTAGAGATAAGTAGAAAAGGAAAAGAAAAATAAAATTGAAACAAGGGCAAACTGAGTTGAAAACAAACAAATAAACAAACAAAAGTCTATTGAAGAGAAATGGTCCCTCAGCAAGTAACTGAGGAAGGGCTCACTTTGTCTCCAAGAGAAATGGGAGTGAAAATCACTAGACAGATATCCAGTGGAAACTGAGAAATTGAATGGGACGTGACACTTGACAAGAGGGGATCAGAAGTATTTTGATTGAACAAATAAGATTCTTTTATGTAAGATAGAAATTATGGGTAGACAGTTTCTAGGCAAAATAATGGGCCTGTCTACTTTCTATGTTCTGTCCAGAAATCTGAAAGCGTAGAGAAGGTGACCTTGAGCTGTGATGGTGGGTAGAAAGGCAGAAAAGGAGAAACTTCTGTGATCCCTTATCTGTGAGGAGGAGAAAGAGAGCGGGTGCTGAAAGAATCCTTTATCCTCTGGGTGCACAGCTGGCTTCTGAGTGTGTCTCTCTAGCTGAGTGAGCCAGTCACTTCTGCCCCAGACAGCCTCTGACTAGTGTTCCACCCACCAGCCTCAGGCTGTGGCCAAAGGCTGTGGTAGATAGGGGAGGGGGGGAGGGGAGAGGGGATAAGCAGAACAACCTCCTCTAGACTAGAATATTAGGGAAATGGAAATTTTGAGAGAGAAGGGAAAGAGGGGATTGGCATAGCAAAAGTGAAACTTCCACAACAGAAAAAAGTTTGGGTACAGAAACTGGGGAACAGAGGTAGAAAGAGGAGCACTTAAAAAAGTACAGAATCACTCAACTGTTCAATTTAAGGAGTGTTATTTATTCTGTGATGCTAAAGAATTTGGGGGTTCTAGGTCAGCAATTTGTTAGTGTTGTTATCACGTCCTGGATCCTAGATCCTCTGATTTGAACATTTAAGGCTGAGCTTTGGTCGCTGTTGTCTCCTCCTTGCAAACCCCTGGTTGCGTCGAAGGGAGTTAGTTATACAGCATGCACTGAAAGAACTAGCTGCATGGGATTAATTTGCCGATGTGATAGTGCAGTGGTTGGCAAACCACTCTGTTGACTAATGAGTTTGCCGACTACTGGGCTAGTGTATCATTTTATTAGCCTACAATAGATATCAGGATGAACATCTATAAAAAACAAGGCTAAGTCAATTTAGTTACATTCTTGTCCTTAGGAGCAGTTGCCTCCTGTCTGTATGCTATCAGTCTATAGAGGAACTGTTAAAGTAATAGTCCTAATATTGGGCCATTCTTCACTGTGAAGCAAGTGTTCTCAAGTGATAAGAAAACTGGGCAAAAAGTTAAAAGGTTACAAATAAATTATCCACAAACATCTGGGGTAAGTTATTCAATATAGTTGCCACTTAATTCCTTGAAGCACAAGAATATTTTCATTGTAGTTGTTTTATGTGGAAATATAATAAACAACGTAATTCACTCTTCTCCTTAAAGAGTATATTCTAGTTATATTTTTGCCTTTCCTTTCTTACTCAGTATTAATTATTGTTAAAATTAAGTTATTTTCCTTCACAACTATATAGTATGATATGTACCCGATGAAAGGATATAAACATTTTTGCCCCTATATTCGATCTCTAGATCAACTGGGTGTTTCAGGGTTTTCTCTTAAATTTATCCTTTTAAGCTTTCTGTCCCTCTCCTTGGTACCAGGCTGTCAGCGGCTGATTCTCTCCCCCAAGCTTGCTATCTCTAATGTATGAAGGCCTTGGAAGTCAAATAGCTATGTGTGAGAAAATGATGTCTAAGGTGCTAAGAAAGAGGCTCTGCTTCACACAGGAGCAAAACACCTGCCCTTCAGTGTGTCACAGTTGTTGGCCTGTTGGTTTTAGTGTGTGAACTTTATGGCATCATTTGGATGCTTACAGTTATTTCTGTTTTATTTTCTATTTAATTTGTGATCTTGTTAACAGAGGCGGCCAGGTGAATTGAGGGAAAATGAAATATTTGGAACATATATTGAGGAAATCCTAGCCAGTTGTTAAAGCTTATGAAGCACAAATTTGGAGGGTAGATTACCCTAAGCAAATCAAGACACACTTATTACTCTAAAAACTTAAATTCATAGTCATTTTACAAAATATCAGAAACAAAGGAAACAAAATAAATATCTCAAAAAGGTTACCAAATATATCCACTATTAATATTAAGATATTTCAGTAACCACCATTTAAATAACTGCTAGTTTACTTATCATGCATGGATGCATTCATACAGGAATGTATTACTTTGCAGCATCCAAATGGATGGAGAGAGTTGCTATTATAGAATGTATATGCTTCAGGGAAATCTGCTCACTAGTGACCTTCCTCAGATCCTTGAGAAAAAAATAATTTTTATTACTCTGCTTCTGAAGTACAAAAAAAAAACAAAACAAAACAAAACAAAAAACAGGAAGGGATTTAAAATCAGATTAGATGACTTATTAAATTTATTAGAGTTTATTAATTCTAGTTAAATGAGTTTCTATGAGGAGAAATTTTCATTTAAAGCTTTAAAATAGGGGGATGAATGCTGAAGCTAAGGGGAGGGGGTGGCTGGGAGAGGTCAGTGGGGGGAAAAGGAAGGATATATGTAATACTTTCAACAATAAAGATTTAAAAATATACAAAGTAAAGTAAAGTGAGGCATACTTCTCCCAAAGATTTAGAAAGAGTGCAAATACAGTAAGTTAAAGGAACAGAACTCATCTTCTATGGGACATTTTAGTCATCTCAGATGTGACAGTAACAGTCTTTCTGACCTTGGACTAGTCACTAGCTTGTCTAAGACTCGCTTTCCTCACTGGTAAGATGAAATAGTTGCATGAGGAGATCTCAAAGAACCATAGGATGCCACACCTGGAAGGAATCTTGGAAGAGTCAGCATTCGAATGTTGATTCATCCACAAAGCCAAGCCAAAGATATCCTTCAGTTAAAACACTGGCCCGTGCTAGCAGTCGGCAGCTGTGCGTGGCTGCAGGTGGCCCAGGACCAAACCAGAGAGGATGAAACTTACATTGCCATGATGTGTCCACCAACCAGATACCATTGCTGACATCTACACATAAAGAACTATTTGACATTGAAACTGGGACTCAGAACAGTTGGACATTGAAACTGAGACTCAAAATTTTTTGTTCTTATACATTTGCAGAGGCAAGATATTTTTGAAGAAAAGAAACAGGGGATAGTGATTGATATAGAGGCAGAGAGGCATTGAACAGGTTGTCAGGCTAAAGGGGGAAGGCTGAGGAGGGTGGGGGCAGATGCTGAGGGAGATCAACTGAAGGACTTGTATGCATACATATAAGCATAACCAATGAATGAAAGACACTGGGGCGGGGAGGGGGTAGGTGGGGACATGTGCTGGGGGGTAGGGGAGACTGGGGGAGGATAATGGGTGGGAAAAAGGAAAATATATGTACTACTATTATATCTAAGTTATACTGCAAAAAAATTTTTAAAAAACTAAAAAAAAAACAAAAAAAAACCATTGGCCCAACTACCTATAGAGGGGAAAAAAAACAAAACAATACTTTCTCACTTTCATGATCACAGCTGCGAGTTTCATTTCTTTGTAGGAAGCCCCTACTGTGACGTACAGGAAGGATGCTTGAAATAGAAGGGAAAGCGGAAACTCCAGGCAATAGAGGAAACACCAAGTGAACCTCTATGCCTACAAGGGGGCCCTGGCTATTTTATTGTTCTGGGTAATTTGGAAAGAAATTTATTTAACCATATCCACTTCCTCAAGTCATACCTTCCTTAAGTGATTGGTCTGCCTAAAGGATATTGAACATGTGAGTCTAAATTTCAACTTACAACTTCCTTAAGAATTTTCTTAGAATAGAAATAAATGTTGTCACCTACTATCAGAGGTCAGTTGTAATTCTGTGTTATAAATGTACCAGTTAAACAAAAACAGTTCTGGGGGGAGGATGCATCCAGTAGAAAAGCTCTTCAACAAGGATCGCAATAGAGATAACTTGCAAAGAGAATAGATTCATAGAGATTTATGAGTGGCTAGCTCAAGCCCATCCAAAGTACCATTTTATTTTGCCATTTATGTAATTGGTATTGGTATGAGCATGCTGCCCCAGATTCACATCATTTCTCTGCTTGGTTGCTTATGCTCCAAGCTATTTTCAGTAGCCCTGGCCATCTTTAAGGCTGGGTCTAGAATAGCATTTTTAGATCTTTTTTTTTTTTTTTACAACTCACAATAGAAATACATGTTAAACCATGAACTAGTACTCACATATGTGAATATATGCATGTCCTATACAATAAAGAGGTAATATGCAAATTGATCATCACTCCAACACACAAGATGGCTGCTCCAATGTGGACACAAGATGATCCCACAAGATGGCCAGCAGGGGAGGGCAGTTGGGGGCATTGAGGCCAGCAGGGGAGGACAGTTGGTGGTGAACAGGCCTGTAGGAGAGGGAGTTGGGGGGCGGGGACCAGGCTTGCAGGGAAGGGCAGTTAGGGGCTACCAGGCTGGCCAGGGAGGGAAGTTAGGGGTGACTTGATCAGAAGGGGAGGGAAATTGGGGATTACCAGGTTAGCAGGGGAGCAGTAAGGCATCGATTAGGCTAGCAGACAGAAGTGGTTAGGGCCAATCAGGCAGGCAGGCAGGCGAGCAGTTGGGAGCCAGCACGCCTGGATTGTGAGAGGGATGTCCAACTGCCTGTGGGATCGGGCCTAAATGGGCAGTTGGACATCTCTTGAGGGCCCCCAAATAGGAGAGGGTACAGGCTGGGCTGAGAGACACACTCTCCCTGCCCCCATGCAAAAATATTGTGCACCGGGCCTCTAGTATATATATAAGTAAATACACCCAAAAAGAGTCTCAAGTAATGATACACTCACCATATGGGCTCTGAGACTTTCTATTTTAGTCTGTGTTGCTTTATTTGTTGAAATGTTATAGCAACTCACTCTATTGACTATGCAATAATAGCCCACATTTGGGAAAACATTGTTCTACGTTAATAATAATGATGGTGAAAAAAAATAATAATAATGATGGTGATATATATTATAATATAGAATCATATCCTATTTTCAAAAAGCATAGTATGCAAATTGTTCCCTCAACCAGGAATTCGTCCAGGGGGTGGGGGTGACTGGGAGAAGGGAGGGAGGCCCTGGCTGGCAGCTGGCAGCTGCTAGGGACCTTACCAGTGCACACATTTCATGCACTGAGCCTCTAGTTAATACAATAAAAGCATCAACCAACAGAACCCTGAGCATTATTTAAGACAGACTAGGAAAGGTATGAAGGAATTCTCTTGCAGCCCAGGGGAATTTTCTGAGATAACATTTGACAAACACTTTAGAGACTCTTTGTCCTCATTTCACCTGTTTCTGACTCATCTAAATAGTGTTGCCTTAGATGTCTGAAAGATATGTTTCTATATGAATTCTGACCTTATTTGCATCTGGGAGTTAGAAGAAAATTCAATTATATGACACACCATTATTTTATGAACTAAGAAGGAAAAACATGCTGTCAGTTTTAATTGTAAAATGCCATCAATTAAAAAACATATCTCCATTTTAGAGATGCTAAAATCTGGAAAAAATGCATTTTAAAATCAACAACAATCAACACTGGGCTAATCATTTCCTGGGAGGACTCAGGGCTTCTAGGTTCTCTGTTCTTCCCTTGATAGGACCAACAGGGGGTTTCTTATCCATGGGGAAGATGAGCAGGATTGTGTTTTACTTAAGTATATGCAATTTCACAGAATTATGATGTTGAAAGGCATCCTCAGTGATAATGTAGATTATATCTCCTCATGTTAGAGTTGAAGAATCTGACACTGAGGAAAGTGACGTGACTTGCCCCAGATAACATACCAAAACAAGACAAAAATAGGTGAAAAACAAACAAACAAAAGATCTAGGTCATTGTTAGGCTGGAAAGGAAAAATCTTAGCACAGAGAAAATCAAGGCTGGAACCAAAAACTTCTAGTCTGTTTATTCTGCCTCCTAGTTCTTGTTATGGGATTGGCCATATCAAAACAAGGGACCATACACCCCTTCTATCTTATGGATCAAGTATCTCCATTCTGTGGGTTAAGATAAATTATTGCCAGACACTGTATTCTTCAAACATATTTTTAGTTAAGGTATTTTCCCTTTTCAAGAACCCAAGAGCTACCTTGGTTTCCATCTAATTATTTTCTGTTAGACCATCAGAATCTTTCACTATCAACTTAATTTGCTTATTTATAATTATATCCCACCCATTTCTCATAAGGATATACATATATTTAGTTAATCCTCATCCAATGATATTTTTCTATTAAATTTTAGAGAGAGTGGAAGGGAGGGAGGGGAAAAAAAGAGAAATATCCATATGAGACACATCAATTGGTTGCCTCCTGCACATACCCCAACCAGGGCCAAGGTTCAAACTTGCAACCCTTTTATGCATAGGCTAATGCTCTAACCACTGAGTCACACTGGTCAGGGCCCATAGGATATTTTAATCAACCTTTCTATCTAGCTAACTTAATCCAGTCATACTGTCCTCATTCTCACTGATTCTTGTCTAATTCCCAATCTGCTGTTAAGTAAATTCACCTGGTACCATCTATGTGTGGTGTGAGGTTTTCCATTTCCATTACTTTACGAATATTCCTCATGCCAATTCCTGTCCATCTTTTCTTTTTAATCCAAAATTTATATCCATCTGGAAAACACTCTTTAATGTGGTTTTGCCAGGACTGACCAGCAGTGGACCCTGAGTGAGGGATGAATAGATTACTCTTGACACAATGTTTGCTATGAAAGAGAGGGCTAAGGGACTACATGGTCAAAGGAACCAACTTGCCGCCTCCTTAGGTTTTATTGCAGCAGCATTTAAGGTAAAGTTTATCTTTTAGAAACAATAAGAAGGGTAAGTAATATCAGGAAGACAAATGTCTTTTAAGCAAGGACACCTAAAGATTAACCATAAGGATTCCAGGAAACACCACGGGGTCTGCACATGCAGACTTGTTTAGAAAGGTCAAGGAATCATTAGGAGTAGGCACTTCCCTTAAGCCGGAATTCTGATAAACAGGGCAGGCAGCTTTCCACACACTTTCCTTTTCTTGGAATGTCCTTCTTACAAACTTTCTAACCAAGTCTTGTGTGCTCCCCAACCTTGTTTTGTGCTCTCTGTGTACATTCCTTTCAGTTTTACTCAGCAATTTACTTGAAAATGCTTTCTAAATTATCTCAGCTTTTACATGTGTTCTTTTAAGGGTACCACTGCCCATGACTTTGAAGGTGATGCTCCTTCTGAAAGTTCCCTGATTCATTTGGCCCCCATCTAGCCATTTAGAAGAAAGGAATATTCAAGTATACACATACTCCTCACCAAGACACAGGAAGGGACACATAAACACAATAGCAAAGCTTTCTGAATGAAGGATTAGTTCATCACCTGACAAATAGGCGAAAGTATGGAATATTGGAAATATTGGACTAAATGAGAGATTTTGACCTACGGTCCCAACACTCACTATCTGCATGTTAACACTTAACTATTTCCAGTGCCTCAAGGATGGTCTGTCACACCTCTATGCCTGCATTTATAACCTTCTTAGTCTAGAGCACCCCTTCACCACTTTCTTTACCTGGGTCACATGTGTCCTTTCTGAAATCTCTCAAGAGAAGTTATTTTTTACCACACTTTGTCCATGTGCCCCTTCATTGTGCATTCCTGGAGCCATGGAGCCTGAGCAGCTATGGCCATCATAGTATCACTGTATCGTAATTATCTGCTCACATGTTTCCATTCCCAACTAGCCTTGGAAGTGCCAAGGATCCTCTTTGAGTCTTTCACATTTATAATGGTGTTGACAGCTAGAATTTGTGATCAATTCATATTGTTCCAGGAAAACAAGAAGAAAATACATTTGAGAGAATTGGTATATAGCCACCATGGAAGGGAATGGCACTTTCTGGGATTAGTGAGAAACAGAGCCACAGTTATGTCTCCTAGATATTAGAAGTTATTCTTAGAGATATGTTGCTCTTTAGAGTTGTGTTTACTGCGGGATAAGTCACATAAGCTAGTTAGCAATATGTCAGAGAAAAATATCATCTTCTAAAAGGTTAGAGCCAGCTGGACTTCTGTTGAATGACTCATCAGGCACCTTTGAAATGCTATTTCTCTCTTTATGCTGCAGCATAATATTGCATAGGTTGGATAACTCTTGTTATGTTGATTTGCTTGTTTCCTCTTGAATTGTCCTTTTCTTTACCCTTTAAGTCTAGTTATATGCTAGACTTAGTATTAGCTTTAACAGAGTTCTATTAATTCACTTATTCTCTGGTATCACCCCTACCCCACTTACAATGTTTTCAGAGCAAGGGAACTCATAAAGATCCTCATAAAGAAGAACAAAGTAATTGAAGTTTCTTTTATTTTTTATATTTTTATTGATTTCAGAGAGGATAGGAGAGGGAGAAAGAGATAGAAACATCAATGATGAGAGAGGATCATTGATTGGCTGCCTCCTGCTCATCCCACACTGGTGATCAAGCCCGCAACCCAGGCTGAAGTTTATTTTCAAATATTAAGTGATCGACTTGAATATAAATCAATTGGCATTCTGATTCATAATCTGAGTGGTATTCCTTTTACCTTGCACCACATGAAAAGGACATCTCTGGAGAAACCACTGACATTTTCCAGCTTTTCTAGATGTTAGGAAGTTTGGCCCAGAGGAAATAGAATAGAGCCACATAACATCTGTGCAATGCCACATGCATGTAAGGATGATGCAAAGGACCCTTGAGTCACACAAAGCTTGATTCAACCTTTTCTGCCATTTGCCACTTGGGTGTTGTTGGGCAGATTGCTTCCATGCCTCCCTTTCCTCATCTGTAAAATGGGATTTAAAATGCTTGCCTTATAGTTTTTATGAAAGATGTATGTGAAATAGTATATGTAAAGGCTCATGTATAATTAATGTCAGGTACATATTAAATCTTTAAAATGTTTATTAGTAGTATCCAGGCTATTTTATAAAATTGTTACATTATTATTATTATTATTTTAATCTTTAGTCAAAGATTAAATTTGTAAAACACAGTCAATAGCCTGTGGGGCTTTGGCACCAGCACTAACATTGTAAATCTAAGATTTCTTATATAACTTATTCTGTTTTGTTAATTATTTGTGACTTGCTGCTGGCTCACCCTGTGTAGGGCACAAGAATTATAACACAGTTGAATCACTCGTGGACCCAGAATAATGTTACTGATATTCAGTAGAGTCCCTTGTAAGCCGAGTCCTTAATAAAGCTCTGATGATTTCTTTTGGTTGTGGGAAATTTCATTGATCCAGGAAAGCCTGACCTAGGAGACAGCAATATATAATGACTTACAAATCCAAAGAGCAGTTTCCAAATTATTTTGTTCAAGATATGTAAAAGGACAGTGTGGGATAAGTAAGCAGAAAACAAGAGGAACTTGTTCCAAAAATATAATCATGCCTATGGAGACCGTGAAGGATTAACACAAGGTTTTATGTATAGAACAAGGTTGTGGGAGACAATCTATAAGCAGAATGTAGCATTTTGGAAAGTTGTTCACAATCTAGTTTTTAGTAAAAAGACAAATGCCAAAATACAGAAAATCTAGATATGTAAATATCAAAATGCAAAAAGGACATGGTGGAATTGCAGGTGGGTTTTTTTTATTTACATGTCTAATTTTTAAACAACAAGCATATACATCTTATGAAATATGATATGTCACATAAAAAAGAAAGTGAATGTTGTTCAAAATTTATCTACATGAAGTTCAAGGGTTTCTAAAACAGTTCATCTCAACTGGAAACAATCATTTAAGTACTGATAGAATAGTGAAAGGAAAAGCTTACAGGAATACTGAACAACACCCATGAATGTAAAATAAATGTCTACATTTGTTTCCTATTCATAAGGGTAAAAGCACCTTCCACAAAATATTTTCAAAGGCACTTTTGCCAGGATCATTGAGACCAACATGCATCCTACTATATTTCAGTAAAAACAGTTGTTGGAAGCTGTGTTATTTAATTAGTAAAATGATTGTCCTACCATAAAAAAAGAAGAGGCTTTCTGTCATTGCAAGGGAGTAATTCAGAAGCATCTTGGTAAAGAATGGCTTCATTCTACTAGTAATGAGCTTGCTGAGCTTATTTTAAAGCCAGACGATAAAAAACTGAACAAACAAATAGAATTTTGCAAAAAAAAAAAATTCATAAAAGAAGTTATTATTGGCCATATGAAGAAGAGATTTTCAAAGAAAGGATAAGGTTGGCTTGCCTTCCAAAGTTAAATCTTAGTAATTAGATTGCACAAAACAAAAAAAATGCAAAGAATTGCTATATAATTACTTACCATCAAAGAACAAAGCATGCCAAATATCAGGCCACAGAATCTTACAGAACTCAACTTTTTCCTAAACCAAGAGGGATAAAGGCAGTCATAAAATAAAGAATGCTTTGTGTTTTTTATTTTGATTTAGATTAAGATAGTAAGATAAAGTGTTTCTTTACTAAAATGAAACTAAACGATTTTGAAGGTGAAATCTGTTGATAAGAAGCCATCAGACATTGAACTTTCATTAGACTTCTGTTAAAGTAGAACTGCAGGTTAAGAAAAGGAAAACCTAGATTTATCCACCTTGAGAGAAACATCTATTAATTCCACACCTACTAGTGGGTGAGTCTCACCCTCTTGTTCATTAAAAGCTTATGGTGATTGAAGGCAAGCAGGTCTGAGGGAGAGGAAATATACTGGGTATGGCAGGGAAATATGGTATAATGTTGGTTTCTTCATTTTTGTATGGTGCTTTCTTTCATATCTGAGTCTTTCATGATTGAGAAAGTAGAGCATAGGTTAATTATATATTTCTTCATTCTAATGTTTTGTGATTAGCCTCTACTTTTTCCTGGTACTCTAAACAGTGCTTATCTGGAATGACAAATTATGTGTTCTGTGAGTCATTGATCTTTCTTAGTTATTAATGCTTTTTGATCAGAAACCCCTGGATAAGTAGACCCCTCCAATAATCCAAGAAGAGACAAGTAGTGATATTTCTAGTCTTTCATTAGTAGAGATTTTAGCAGTGGAACACAAGGGGAAATTTCAAGTTGTTAAAACATTTTTAGTTGAATAAAGGATTATTTCAACCATTATAATATTACCACCCTGACAAAACTAAGGAGAGTGAAGTGAAGCAATATATCAGGATTATTACACATTGCAATAAATTTATTGGAGTAAGCCCAATAGGGAAGTAGATTGCCAGTCAGTCGTTGCTTATAATATCAGTAACTTTAATGATAATAGGAAGTCTTGTTTCTCTCCATGTATCCTTTGTTTTCATAATTCCATAAGGAGAAATTTTACTGATATAAAGTTTTTCCAAATATTTTTAAACCAAGTACTATTCTTGCCCCAAAACATGATAATTTGGTCATTATTAAATCTGTAACTGTGTGATTTTTGTTTTATGGATAGATCCTGGCTTATTCATTCAAAAAATTTATTGAGCATCTGTTATTTGTCATATAGTAGGGAATTCTTATCTTCAGGCATTTACAATTTAGTGGAGAAAATAGACAAGGGACAATAAAAATTCAATGTGATAAATGTGAACTTTAGGCATAAGAACAATGTGCTGCAATAAATTTGGTAATTTATTTACTCTGTTTTCTAAAATGTATAAGGTCATACTAAACTCAGTGCCAGCTAGATCTGGAGGCTCAAACAATGTTATCAGAACCAGGGTGTCTTCCTCTCTCTCTCTCTCTCTCTCTCTCTCTCTCTCTCTCTCTCTCTCTCTCTGTCTTTCATCATTGGTTTTGTTTTGTTTTGTTTTGTTTTGTTTTGTTTTGTTTTGTTTTGTGGTAGCTTCCATTTTAGGCAACAAACAGATTAGCTCCAACAGCTCCAGGCTTACTCCCACCAAAACCGAAACCCCACCCCAATTAGTTCCTGCTAAAGTCTCAGAGTTGGCTATGCTCAACTCTTCTGGAGTCACATGTCCACTTCCAATGCAAGCACTGGGATCCTGTGATATTCCACTCTCATTGGCTACCAGATTATATGGATTGAGTTAGGGATGAGTTAGGGTGAGTCTCCAAAGAAAAATCAGCATGCTATTTGCTGGAGAAGCAACAGATGTTCACCGTAAATGATCATCAATATATTAAATAGCATGAGCTCTCTTAAGCATTAGATTTAATAACTCTCTATGCTATATCAATTTCTACTTTAGACCAAATATATCTATACCTGTAGTCAGATATAATCTATAAGGAGAAGTCTATGCTACTTTATACAAGATGAACACATAGAATCACTTCCTAAAACAGAGGTCTGCTGAAGAGCTAGCAGTATTCAAATGTAGTCCTGAGAAGCCCAAAGCATGAAGAGGTAAGGTTGAAAACAAGAAAGTAAGGTGGAATAAAAAAAAAGAAAAAGGAAAGGAAAACAATGTAAAAATAAAAGGAACATGGTAGAATATACTCCCAAATTCTTCAATCCATTGCTCTTCAGGAGATTTGTCCCACCAGTCAGAGAGATAATTTAGATAAAAAAGACTGCAGTGACCAAGTAGCTTAAAATTCTCAGCGAAAAGAAATGTTTTTCTCTTCCATTTTTATCTCAGATAACCGAACAAAAGCAAAAATCAAACAAATAAAAAATCTTGAAATTAATCCTTTCCTTTCGGAGAAGCTATTTGTTTTATTTTCCACAATGCCGCTTGAATGATGCTTTAAAGTGGCAGGTCAGTTATATAAGCAGGAAATAAGTTATCAGTAAACACATAACTGTGTTTTTCCACAGGACCAAGATGTTCTAATGGTTTCCCAGTAAATAAGTTTACTTTATTAAAGATCTGTTTTCATAAGCCAGAGGTTATTAGTGGTCATTGCTACCAAGAGTATGTCATAAATAAACCAAAAAATAAGTACATTGAACAAACACTGTCATAAAAATCCAGGCCTAAGAATAGTCATATATCAAAAAAATCAGGCATAATACTTATCATCTTTTATATGTTCACAAATATTCCCAATCTAGAGACTGCCTAATGATTATATTAAATTAGTTGTCACCCCCTACCCCGCTGTACTTCACAGAACTTTGTGTTATAGCATTGATGATGTTGCATTTTTATAAAATTTGTTATGCCTCCCTTTTTGTGGAAGACAATTTATAACAGGTGTCACTTGCCTTTTTGCATGTTTGCCTCTTTACCTGGCCTAAGAGCTCTTAAGGCCAAGAACCAAATCTTTATCTTTTTATCTTTAGACACTATGATTGACACCTACAAAAGTACTAAATAAATGCTGAGTGAAAAAAAGAATGAGTAGGTGAATTTAACGGACTGTTCTGTATAAATGAATTCCTGAACTCCTTAGTATTATTTGTTGTCTGTATTAGTTTAATGTTTTAGATGCCTCAAAGCTCAATTCTATGTAAATTAGCCAGCTCCCAAGAGTGGCAAATGACGTTTGAGGCCTGGGCCAGGACTGCTGCTGGAGTAGAGGCAGGGTGAGCGGTATCTGGTTAACTCACAGGACAGACTGGCAGTTGCCTTTTTGTATTAAGTGACAAAGACACTCCTAGTTAAAAAGCTCCAGTTATGTTTACTGCTGAGTTAGGCACATGTGGGTACGTTTGGCAAATTCTTGAGTTGGCTCCAAAGAAGATTTTTGAGTTAGGAGGTGGGTGTGCTTTACCAATCTCCATTTCTCCCTTGTCCTCCCAGCCAACCCCAGGCTCCAGATGGCTCTAAGGTCTCATTTGCATGGGGATGGGATAAAGCACTTTGGCTGTAGATCCAAA
The DNA here is from genome assembly GCA_027563665.1 of Antrozous pallidus. Classification (NCBI taxonomy): domain Eukaryota; kingdom Metazoa; phylum Chordata; class Mammalia; order Chiroptera; family Vespertilionidae; genus Antrozous; species Antrozous pallidus. The sequence continues at coordinate 69,544,357 of CM050511.1, forward strand.
TTGCATTCTCCAATGCAAAATTTGCCAGTTTTCAGGCATCTTGAGCAGTTTGCCCAGTTGATCATCAATGAACTATCCGTTCCTAGAGTTGGTACTCTCTCCATTGGAATCTGGAGGTGAGTCAGGGTGGATCATAACCTCCTCTCCCATGTAATCCAGGCACTGTTCTGACAATGTGAAGGCCCAGGGAATCAGTGGGCTGTGCCCAACAGAGTAATGGCAGAGGAGAGACATGTGCCCTAGAAAAGCCAGCAAGGTAGCCTGATGGAGCACGGGTGAAGCACACCACGAATGGCAAACCATGTAGAAGCTCAGTGTTGATAGTGGGGCTACAGTGTCCAGCAGGAAACTACTCAGGAGATACAGGCTGGTGGTGTCCAGACATGTCTGAGGATGGAAAAGCTTTACATAGTTATTGAGGACCTACCTCATGTGGGTAGAGGCAGTGAATATTAAATTATTGTTTTAGGTGATCTCATTCATATTCACAAGCTGCTAGGAAAATTACCTTCATTTTACTCTCAATCTGAACACTCATTCATCAGAGCAGCTTGTCCAAAATGGGCAATTATAGCAGGGATCTGAGCTGATTGATTCACTTAAAGTGCTGACCACTTCAGACATTATTGTTTAAAGAAGTATCCATTGAAATAAGAAAGCCACATTGTTATGAAGTGTTAGTGTGTTAATTATTTTTTATTCATTTCGGTGTGCCCTGACTTTGAATATAGTGAAAAATAAGCCTGCAAACTAGAAATGACAGTTTATTCCTTAAAATTTTTTTTCGAAACTGATATCATTCTCTAAAGTTGATTCTCCATGTCCTAAAGAATTAGCTTTGTTGCCACCTAAAAACTATTTGGTCTCAATGAACTTCTTTCAGCTGAATTGTCATTTCAAAAGGCAATGCAAATCTTCATACAGTTTACATTTGAAAGCTGTTCTAGCAAATAGATGGGACTTCATTCATTTTTTAAATTCTAATCTTACTTGGGACCTAAATATATAAGGGTACATATACTGTGTATACACATGCATACATAGAACGTTATTTTGCTATAAAATGCATCTTTTAATCTATAAATATTATGGTTATAACATTATTTTATTATTTTTATTTATTGGGATGACATTGGTTTGCAATAAAGGTTTCAAGTGTACAACTCAATAAAATATCACCTGCACACTCCATTTTGCACTGTGGCCCCAAGCAAAGTATTTTTCCATCCCCATTTTCACCCCCCCACCCCTCCTTTAGCCATCTCCACCTACCCCCTTTTCCTCTGGCTATCATCGCACTGTTGTCTGTGTCTATGTGTTGTGTATGTATGTTTTTTGGTTAATTCCTTTACCTTCTTTCATCCAGTCTCCCAACACTCTCCTCTCTGATAGCTGTCTGTCTGTTGGAACTGCTTTTTGACCCAGTGATCCTATTTCTGAGACTATATTCTAAGAAACCAGAAACACCAATTCAAAAGAATATATGCACCCCCGTGTTCATTGCAGCATTATTTACAATAGCCAAGATCTGGAAACAGCCCAGTGCCCATGATTAGATGAGTAAATATGGTGGTTACTTTTTAGATATTTCCCAAATTTTATTATTTATTTCCTTTTTTAACCATAAACAGTCACTTATTCTCTTTCAGGTAGCAATATTTGTTTTCTATTTCCATTGCAAGGGAAGCTAATATAATTCAGAATCTATGGAAATCTCTTATTTGTATTATAATATTAGTATGATTTTTTTTCTTTTTCTTCTCAAGAATACCATTTGTATCAGTTAATTTCTGTAGCCTGGATAGTGTTAGAGTTTGGAGTTTGCACATGGCGAATTGGCATCTAACTTGAGTTTTATAAACTTTTATAACATTAATGTAACCCATGTATTTAAGATATTAGTTACATAGTGGAATCTGTTCTCAATATTCTCACCAATTAGGAAGCCTTAGGATGTCTTCCTAGCTTGTGCTGACACATTGACAAGTAGATATTTTTCTGTGGTCCTGCCCCAGTGGCTTTATCTCTTACAAAAGCTCTCATCATGGAAAGGCAGTTTGGTTTGGCAGAGGAAAAGAGTGGACTTTGACAAAAGGATACCTGGGTTCATCTTAGTGCTCCTGCTTAGCTGTGTGATCCTGAGTAAGTCAGTGCACCCCTCTGAACCTCAGTTTCTGCATATGTGTAATAAGAATCATGCACGTGTGCTGGACAGATTAAGCGAAACACAATTACATGCTGGTAACAGAGTAGGCTCTCTAAAAATGCAAGTTTTATTGTCTAGTGATGTACTTCTCCCTGGAAGCTCAGCTGTCTCTATGGGTTTAATACAACATTCAGCTTTTAAACAGTTATAAACTCATAAGGCTTTAGGGCTGGACATTACCTTAGAGATCAATTAGTGGTATTTCACAATCGGAGAAGGCACAACACAGGAAAGTTAAAAGGTGTAAAGGGTCTTTTTCTGTATGTTTTGTGCAATAAAGACACTGCAGGCTGAATCACTACTAGGTTTATGTTTCTACCTGAAAAGAGTGGGCAAAACGAACTCATGGGAAAGCTGTAACAGGTATGAGGCAAGCCTCGATGACAGTTTAGGGTTCACACCTAAAGTAAGATAGAGCCAGGGTATTTTGAGAGTGGACTCCCTCACTTTACTGTGACCATGTACTCGAATGTCTTGGAGAATCCTGAACATAATGAACTGAATGCCTGTAATCAGTTGTCCAGTATCTGAAAAAGTAGACATTCACTGTGGTAACTCCGCATCCCAAAGATATTGCAGATACACTGAAGATATTTGTATCTGAGATTATTCCTCTTACTATTAATTTGATTCAGAGAAATAAGAAATCTTAGGCCCTAGTTCCTATGAACTTACCATATATAATGGGCTTTGTATTCATCAGCAGAACAAAAGAGAAGGATTAGAGAACTGTATCCCACAGTGCAATCCTTTACATTGCTGTAGTCACAATTTTTGTTGTGTACATACCTGGCATATTATTTGCTTTTTTAAAATAGCCTCACTTTTTAAACTTAACCTCATCCTAAACAATAATATCTGGGAAATGGCACATTTGCCATAATGATTCTATTTTTCTAATGTAAAGATAATTTCATGACTATTAAAATAAAAGAAGGCTGTATATAACCACCTAAAATTGTCTCATGTATACTCTGATTCCTTACAGGGCTAGCAGAGCCTCACTCTTCTGGTTTTTCCCCAGATCTATCAGAATAAAGTAAGATTTGCAGTGACAAAGCCCTTTCTATTCTCAAGTGTTTGGTGTCTGGGATACTAGTAAAATAAAAATAAAAAGCCGCCATTCTGGATCCATGTGGTTTTTTTGTGGGGGAGGGTTGGGTAGCTTCCATGTGCTTTTGGATAGTCACGGAGAACATGATACCAAATCCAGTAAAGCTTCCTGTTTAAAATATTGTTTGTTTTTTAAAGATGTTTTAAAATTGCTTTTTTTTTTAGAGGGAGAGGAAGGGAGAAGGGTTGGGGGAGAGAAACATGATCGCTGCCTCCTGCACTCCCCTACCACAATGGAGCCTGCAACCCTGGGTATGTATGTGCCCTGACTGGGAATTGAACTGGCAACCTCTCAGTGCATGGGATGACACCCAAGCAACTGAGCCACACTATCTAGGACTGAAATATTCTTTAAAGGATTGAACCACCACCATTGGGAAGTATTTTTTATTTTCAAATTACTTTCAGTAATATCCATTAAGTCCAAATTTTTTACATCAATTCCTACTTACTAAAAAAAAAATCATCTAAGAATAGACTTTTTATTTTTAAAATATATTTTTATTGATTTCAGAGAGAAAGGAAGAGGGAGAGAGAGACAGAAACATTAATGATGAGAGAGTCATTGGTCAGCTGCCTCCTGCATGCCCCGCACTGGGAATCAAGCCCACAACCCAGGCATGTGCCCTGACCAGGAATCGAACCATAACTTCTTGGTTCATAGGTCAACATTCAACCACTGAGCCAAGCTAGCCAGGCAAAACTAACATTCTTTAATAACATTACTAAAATCTAAGAACATTCCTTCAAAAATAAAATATTTGAATAGGAACAAGTGGAAGAAAGTACCTAAAAAAATTAACCTCATTAATGAAGAATATATGTTTTGGGAAAGATCTTGCAGAGTGGAAGGAAATCCCAGCCTCACATAAATGTTCCCCAGTGGACACTGACCCTTTTGATTGAACTGTTTCATTTCATCAAGAAGGTAAAGTGCATTCTGCCATTTCTTTTAAATTTAAGTCCATTTTCTTTTCTTCTTTCTCCATTAATATATAAATAGAATCATAGCTATTTTCAATTACATAGATAGGTAGTTAAATATATATATATATATATATATATATATATATATATATATATATATATTTAAGCTATCAAATGACTGGTTGCAATGATGTGCACTGACCACCAGGGGCCAGGTGCTCAATGTGGGAGCTATGCTCTGGTGGTCAGTGCACTCCCACAGTGGGAGTGGCCACTCAGCTGACCAACCAGCACCAGATGCTGGGCTCACTACCAAGCGGTGGCAGTGGCAGGCACAGTAGAGCAGTGTGGCACAAGGCCTGGGGTTGGGCCCTTCCCCAGCTGCCTGCTCCTTTGGGCACTACTCCATCCCTTGGGGGATGTTAGCTGGCCTGTGGGGATTGGGCTGAAACTGGCAGTCAGACATCCCCTGAGGGGTCCAGAATTGTACGGGTTTAGGCCAGGCTGAGGGATCCCACTGGTGCACAAGTCTGTGCACCGGGCCTCTAGTATATATCTTATATAATAAAAGAGAAACATGCAAATTTGACCATACCTTTGCTCCTGATTGGCTATGCTACCAGCCAATCAGGAGCAGGGGCAGGGCCAAGTGTGAGCGCTGGGCCCCGGAGATGGAGATGAAATGGCAATGGAGGTAAGCACCCAGCCCCCAGGCACTCTGAGGGGAAGCAGCAGCAGGTGGTGGCAGTGAGCACCCGGCCCCCCGGGTGCTGTGAGTGGAAGTGGCGGTGAGTGCCAAGCCTGTGGGGCCGGGTGGTCGCTGGCAGCCGGGGCTGAGGTGAGCAGGGCGATATACAGTACAAAGTTCTCTAGTGATCCTGGGCAGAGGCAGCAAGTCACAGCTCCCAGTCAGCCACATGATCACAAGAGTAAACAATGGATACTCTACATTGAACTGGGTTGTCAGCATTTTGGGGGAATTGTGGTTTGTGTTTTGACATCTTATCATGTATACAAAGCCCCCATCTATGTCTCCTTGCTTCTGGTGAGAAGCAGAGGAAGGCAATTACTCTTGAGATTTAACTTCTTGGTTCATAGGTCAACATTCAACCACTGAGCCAAGCTAGCCAGGCAAGACTAACATTCTTTAATAACATTCTTTAATAACATTACTAAACTCAAGATAGTTGCCCAACTGTAGGCTAATGTATATGTTCTAAGCATGTTCAGTGGAAGGTAGGCTAAGCTATGTTGTTTGGTTAGTAAAGTGTATTAAATGCATTTTCAATGCATTTATTTTATTTTCAACATACAGTGGGTTTGTAGGATTAACCCCATCATAAGTTGAGGAGCATCTCTATTTCAATGGTAGGAATTGAACAGTGACTGGGGTGGGGATAGTGTAGGAAGAGAAACAAGCTTCCTGTGAGCTGAGGTCTGAACTGTCCAACATGTCTCCTCAATTTGGCATTCCTAATCCTTCATTCCACGACAGACTCATTTCCTCCTTTCCTACCACACTTCCCAGCACTCCTCTTTATGCGACTCTCCAGCCAGCTAAACTGAGCTGTTTGACATTGCCCAAACCATGCCTCTGATGCCTTTCCCTCCATCTGCACTGTACTCCTTCCCACCTTACATGCCTAGTTCACAGCCCAGGACATCTCTTTCCTCCCTAAAGTTTTTCCAGTCCTGCTTTTTTTTTTTATTTGTCATCTACACTTCTCCTGTGGCACTCTTTTATAATCTAGTTATTTATGGGTATGCCTGATCTCACCGATTAGGTGTAAAGTTCTCTAGAAAAATGAGATCTGTACCTGATTTATCTTTGCATCCTTCACAGAAGCTCAAGCAAGGCCAGTGCAAATATTTCTTGAATGAACCAATCAATCCATCTACACGCTGATAGAAAGAAGACTTTGAGTATGCTTTCATAAGTTACTGAGGAGTTTGAGGCTAATAAATATCTTGATGCCTTTAAAAGTTTTAGTTAAGTTTATTAGTGGGTTGTTATTGCTGAATCTTTTGCGAAGTATTTTGCCATGCATTTACCTGAGGATATTTGTATGTTTCAAAGTGTTGTTATAGTCTTGATTTAATTAAAGTATTGGCTTTTTAGAGAAGAAGCTATTAAAATGATATATTCTTACTCCTAGATGTATTAACTATTACAGTATTTATTTTTCCCTCTAAAACTTTCCTTCAATTAATAATCAATTCAGTGTCAAAGTTGTAAAGAATTATATGTAGTTGTGATTTGGAATTTATAATCCAATGACAGTTTCTACTGGTTCCTTAGGCTTTCAGATCACATTGGAGATGCAAAGTCTCTTTACCATCAGAATTTACCAAAATTCTTTACTTTTTTCCATTTAAGAAAACTATTTTAGCCTTTGTTTTTCTTGCTTATTTGTTCCTTTACATTGCCCCAAACAATATATGAATTCTTATTAATTACTAAATGAAAGAAAGGAGAGAGAGAGAGAGAGAGAGAGAGAGAGGGAGAGAGAGAGAAGGAAATGACTCAGCTGGTAGCTCAAAGTAGTAGCCTACAGAATTATCCCAAGACTGGAGACAAAGAGTGTTTGGGCTAAACTCTTACTTTTCTACAAACCTATTTCTTTAAGATGTATTTAGCCCTTCACGTCCTAGTGTCTTTGATAATTGGTATACTTGTGTTGAGTTTTCTTTCCTCTTTACTATTAAATCTTTCAATTTTGGAATGCCAATTTTGAAAACTATCTAATATATATATATTTTTTTCTCACTATTCACACTTTGAATAGTGAGAGGAAAAAATAAAAAAGGTTTCATTAATATTGATTCAGTTGTCTATGTAAATTTACCTGGACCTCTCAGACTGCCTATGAAACTGACAAGCTCTGAGGGACGGAGCTGCCTCCACAAATGCTCAGGATCTCCTGTCATTATTCAGTGACTATTTGTCATCCCTGTCAACTGAATGAACTCGTTGGTTAGAAAGAAATCATTTCATTTTGTTGACAGTGAATAATAGCACTTAACACATACTAGTATATCCAGTGTCCCATGGCCCACAGATCTTCTTCATGGTGTCCCCTGTCAGGATCACGCAGGTTCTCTGCTGCTGCCACACTTCCATCTGCCTCTCCAGTAGGGCTGTGGCCTCTGGCCATCTGACCCTCAGAATTAGAGCTATTGTGGCTTTAGACACGCAGCATGTTTGCCACTTCATTAAAGAGGAACAAAAGAAAACAGGGCAAGAAAAAGCACATGTCAGCCAATCATAGTAGTTTTCCCTCTCTGAGCCTTCACCAGTTTAGTAGGCAAATGTTTGCACAGCCTTTTTAATTTCCAACACTCCGGAAAGGCACCATGTCTTTACTACTTACAGATGGGTCCTCTACATGCCTCCTGGAAGTCCCATCTGGCCTGCCTCGCTTTGAAAGCCTCCCTTGATACTGGCATCCTCCATTGAAGAGCCCTCTGTACTTGCCCCCACCCCCTCACTGTAGGCTGCCAGGATAGAGCCCTGCTGAGAGGTGGCCCTCCTAGGGACACTCTCAACCTGGCACTTAACACAGTCCCTCCTCTGGATTTATCCACTGACTCTGCAGTGCTGCCCTTCAGTCTTTCCTCACTCAGCACTTCACCCTTCACCCTCACCTTGGAGGCAAGAAGGATCAGGGGAACATTCAGTACTTTTCCCCTTAGGGACTCAATCCATTATTTCTAACACAGTCTCCTTTGGAAAAGATAGTTTAAATTCCAAGCAATCAACTTTCCAGTGAACTTGGAACATAGTCTGTTTGATTTGGGGACTGTGTGTACTCACATTGAGGAAGCAATGTTCCACATACAGATACCAACTACTGTCCGACTGCTGAGTGAGCACTAAACATTTTTTTTTTATAATTTAATTCTCTACAGACAGGAAACTGCAGGCAGCTGCTTCTCTCCCTCACCCCCATTCAGGAGGCACTTTGCTCCTTTACAGCAAAAGAGCTGAACTGTGAAATGAACTGTGCTGTCTGTATTGGGACTAGGTAGTTTGGCAGCCATTCAAGTCTTTTCTTAATGGTGTGTCCATCAAATAGCAAGTTTGGGAAGTCCTGCTTAAAATGCTTCGTCTGATTCCTTGTAGATTAGAGCAGGATAGGAAGGGAGTAAGAATCCACAGTCACACATAATTTTTCCTTTCCAGCTGGAGAAACTGAGGCAAAGAAAAGAACATTATGTAAGGTCACAGAGGGGAGCCTGCAATCTTGAGAAAATGATCTTCATTTACTCTGTCATTCCCAGGCAGCCGGTTGAAAGCTAATCTTATTTTTAAATAAGCTTAGTTGTCTGACATATTATTGACCACTCTTTCATTGGTTGGGGAAGGTGATGTGTTTTAGGAATAAGATTAGTTGTCAGAAGTCTATTAAACATGGAATTTAAGAAAAATTGGTTTATTTCTTTATAAAATTATTTAATAAGTTCACTTTTTGCTGTTGGATACAAACAAAAATGAGTGCAACACCAACTGAGGAATATATTTAAGTTATGAAATACAACATATCCCCAGCTTAAGAACTAGAATATTAGCAACACCTTAGAAATTTCTTGTATGTTCTTCTTCAGCCTTCTCAGGTGTCCCCCAACCACTACACAGAGGTGAACATGTTCTTAGATTTATTTTTGTCTATTCAGTGGCCTTATTTTCACAGTTTTATCATATGTGCATGTATCAGTAGATACTATAATACTGTATTTTGTTTGTTTTTCTGAGCTTCATTAGAAATGGTATCATGTTGTATATATTTTTCTGCATTCATCTTATTTTTCATGCCAGTATTATGTTTCTAAGATTCATCTATATTGTACTGTTAAGCTGTGGTTTAGTCATATTTACTGCTCTGTAATATTCATCTTGTGACTATATAAAAATTTAACTAGTCACTCTGGACAGTGGATTTTGGGGTTTGTGAGTAGATAAATAATAGTCAAGACTAGGCTGATGTATTTGTCCAACAGTCTTTCCAGATCAGGGACTTTCAGAAAAATTTATTTTTTACTCTTCTCAAAAACATATATATTTTATACTGTTTTTCAGTACTCATGCACATGTAAGTAACTGAAACAAAGTTAAGAAAAAAATACTGGTTTTACCATATGTGATGTACTCTAGTTCATTCTATTTCATTTTTACTTTTTAATGCTTAATTAGCATTGAGTGAGGCCCACCAAATTGATTAATTACCCTCTGTGTTGAAGATCATAATTTATAAAACACTGCTTTAAGTCTTATAGTGAAGAACAAATTAGTAGGTTTACAAAAAAACCGTTTATAGCATGCTTTCTAAAAATTTCTTGTTTATTTTATTGTTGACAGTATTATAGATGTCCCTAACCACCAACACCACCACCACCCTCCTTGCCTCTTACCCTCCTCCTCCTAGCCCCTGCCCCACCACCCCAGGCCTTCACCATACTGTTGTTATGCATATATGTATATGAGTTCTTTGTTTAATCTCTTCCAATCTCCCCTCCTCCCCTCTGAGATATGTCAGTCTGCTCCATGCCTCCATGTCTCTAGACCTATTTTGATTGCCAGTTTATTATGATCATTATATTTCACTTATAAGTGAGATTATGTCATATTTGTCTTTCTCTGTCTGGCTTATTTCACTCAGCATAATACTCTACAGGTCCATCTAGAGCAGTGGTTCTCAGCCTTTCTAATGCCGTGACCCTTTAATACAGTTCCTCATGTTGTGGTGACCCCGAACCATAAAGTTATTTTCATTGCTATTTCATAACTCTAATTTGTCTACTGTTATGAATCGTAATGTAAATATCTGTGTTTTCGATGGTCTTAGGTTCTACAGCAGTGGTTCTCAAACCTCTGGTTGAGAACCTTTAGCAGGGTCACCTAAGTCCATCAGAAAACACAGATATTTACGATTGATATCTCTCTCTCTCTCTCTCTCTCTCTTTTTCTCTCTCCCTCTTATCCCCTCCCCGCTTCCACTCTCTCTGAAAAAAGAAATCACTGCAAAAATATCCTTGGGTGAAGATCATCAACAGCAGCAACAAACAAAACAAAACAAAAACAACAGGAAAATTCTGTATTTCAGCCTCCTCAGGGGACCCTTGGAGAAGAGTCTCTTTCATCTACCCCCAAACCCAAAGCATCATTAAAAGCTCCTTTTTTGACTTTATCAGAGCTGATGGGAATTGATCATTTTCCACCTCAAATTGTAGACATCTTCAAACTTCAAGTGACACAGTTTCCTTCCTGTTACAAGAGAATTCTGGAACACTGGGTACATTTGTGTGCCAATATCCTCACCCCAAAAAGGACAGAGTTAACTGATTCTCCACTGACACTTTCCCCTTTGTACTTCTCATACCCATCTGAAGAGAGGGTTAAAGAATTTGGGGTCCTCAATGAGGTACCAAGATTTTAGACTATTCTGTTTGTCTCTAGACCCTCTCTTACTTGCTTGGGAATGGAATTATTTTATTTTAGAACTACTACTAGAGTACTCCCAAGTAAAACAGGAAATATTTTCAGAAAAGATTAAAACCATATTTTTGTAATTATGATAACACCGGGTTATTCTTGGATCATAAATTAGTCTCTTCCTTTTTACCCTTTCTCTTTCTTCAGAAACTAGTCAAAAAGTTAGAAATGTTTCAAATTCTAAGTCTTTAAGCAGATTTTTTAAAGAATTTTTTCTTTGTTTCTATATAATTGTATGAAGCAATTTTGTTTAGCATTCACAATAGAGCCTATTGCTTTTTTCCTCTTTATTTTTGTTTGTAAATCATTGGACATTTCACAACTTTTATTTAAGGAATAGTGTATACATAAGAGAAAATTTACATTCTGGAAAGAGTCTGGTGATCAAGAGCCAGAGTGCTGGAGCCAGACGTGCTGGGCTCGGAGCCCAGCTCTTCCACTTACTAGTTGCTTGATGCTGGCAGGTTACTTAAATCCTTGTGCCTCATTTTCCTTATCTGTACTATGCAAATAATAATGACATCTTCACTGTGGGGTTCATATAGGATTAAGCACATCAGTTCATATAAATGCATAGATCAGTGCCAGATATATAGCAAAGGTTCAATCTGTGTTATTCTTACAACTGTCATCATTACTTTATTATTACACAATTTTTTTTTTTTATTACATGGCAACCCACCACTTCCCTCTGACTTCCTAAGAAGCAAAGGCTGATTTTTTTTGTTTCTAAATCTTCAAAACCAAGACATTTTATCCTCTTTGGGGAAATATATATATATATATATATATATATATATATATATATATCTCCAACATAACTTACTGATGAAAGTTTAGCTTTGCTTAGTTATTAAATTAGATAAAGTATATAATGTACTTTGCAAAGCATACACTACTATACAAATGTCAGTTATTATAATACCTACTTCCAAGAAAATGTCTATTTTCCAAATGCTAATATTTAAGAGAGGGCTTATCTTTCTTTTTGGAAATAAATGTGAGGTGATTATTTCCATAAAGAGTAATCTTTATAGAACCTCAAAGATCTTAGACTAAGATTTGTTGATGGCAGTTTTCATTATTGGGATAAGGATTTAGATTGTATCAGATTTAAACACATTTGCAATTTCTGCTTTTCCTTCAACAAAGATATGAACAGATTGGTGTCAGAAAAAGCAAAGCACTCTTGGTTGCAGGAATTTAAAAAATAAATGTTAAATAAAATAGGTTTCCAGACATTTCAACTCTCAGACCATTTGATGACTATTTCATTTAGTTAATCATAATAAATTGCATATCTTAAGAAATTTCCTGGGAAGGAGACATCCAATCTTCAGTTGCTGGAATTTATCTGACCATCAATGAACAATAGTCTCTCCTTCCTCAATTTCCTTTTCTACACACAGTGCAAGTCTCCCCTAAATAAGACCTATTGTAATATATATTATCATTTTCTCAGTTTGTTGGATCTACACAATCTGGCATTTTGTTATCAGTTTATAATGTTATCATAGGTAAAATTATTTCCTGCGTGTATTTGCCTTCTTCACTAAATCTTAAGCCCTTGAAATCAAATAGCATATTTTATGCTATTCATACTCCTTTTTATGTTGGCCAGCAAAGCCCAAAGCACAGAATGATTGCTCAGGGAGTGCTGATTGATTGATTAATTGAAATTCACATGAGCCTACTCTGGAATCCAAGTGACAAAGCCTGTATTTTTCCTAAATAAAATAAGACCTCATAACAGAATTTTTCCACTTTTTCTTAGCCCCTTCTACATGCTTCTCTGTTGCTTTGGTGACCTGCAGATACAGCAGTACAAACAAGAAAGAGTTCCAGTTGAAGTTAAACACATCTGAGTTTTGAGTACTGCATGTAAAGCAGGATATTTAACCTTCTAGCGCCTCAGTTTTCTCATCAATAAAATGGGAAAAACAATGTCTGGTATTTTGAAGATTGGAGAAAATGCTTTATATAAAATGCCTAGCACCGTGCCTTGATGGAGTGCAATGAAAATAGGCTGTTAAACACGTACTTAAGTAGAGGTGCTGATTTGAAACTTATAGTTGGTTTTCTCAAGAACAGTATGTCCAAAGCCCAGCTCATGATTTTTCCCAACTCCCAAACCCAAACCTGATCCTTCTTCAAGCCATGGCACCACTGCCCAACCACTTATGCAAACCAAAATCTAGAATTCGTCTCTAACACCTCTCATATCCTCTTCCACACCTCCGTTTCCAAACCAACACCAACACATTACCTTGTGAGTCTTCCCACATCTCCCCACTTCCTACAACCACCAGGTGGGTGGGAGCTACTGCTGTCATCTCGCACTTGGGTTCACCACAGCACCTCCAACTCAGCTCCTACTTCCTCCAGGAGTGGCTCCAATATGTTCATATTACCTGAGTGTCTGACCTTCCTTTATGAATGCAAATCCGATCACATCTTTCCCTTGATGCCTTTCACTTTGGAAAAACAAATACATGAATCCTTTACTTGGCCTACAAGATCTGGTATGATCTGGCCCATGCTCTGAAAATATTTACCATTTGAACCCTCTCCCCCCAAATCCACTTTATCCTTCTCCACCTAGCTCTGTGCCCTGGGAGCTGAGGTTGTAGACTGCCTCCAAGAGCTCCCTCACCATCTGACTTACAGTTCATTTGACTAAAGCAAGGCCAGAGCTGGGAGGGGACTGGAGATTGCAGTACTTATTTCCCTGGGTCTCTTCCTACAGGGTAGCCTCAGATTGGCTTCTTACAGACATGGCTACTGTGAGGTGTCTCTTTCCTAGAGCTAGTTTATCTGATAAATATAGGCATAGGAGAGCTTTTCATTCTTAGATACTGTATATCCCTTGTTGATTTCCCATAACCATCAAGGCACCATTATAAAGAATCTCTTTATTAAACTGTCCTCAATGGCCCCATTTGAGTGTGCCCTGTGTTCTGCTAGAACCCTGACTGAATCATTCTTCCTTCCTTCAGCTACTGGCCTTTCAGTTCTTCAGATATTCCATGCTCCCTCCCACCCCTGCCTAAATGAATCCTTCTCTGTCCTTGGTTAACACTAACTTGTCCCTCAAATCTCAGCTCTAACATCACTTCCTAGTGGAAGCTTTTCCTGATTCCCCAAGTAGGTCAGGTAACTCTGTAATATACTTTGTTATTTCTATGTAATTTTCCACAGCACTTATAAGAAGGTAAGTGCATCATTAATTAAAGTATGTCTCTACTGTGAATGTAGGAGTTACTTTGCTTTTCTCATCACTGTACCCCAACTCCTAACACAAGGTCTGGCACATGTGATTCTCAGAGCAGAAATGGGAGAAGATATGGATGCATTCAATTCGCTAGCCACTAACTAGAAATGTGCAATCTTTAGGTGTACATAAGTGGACCACATTTATCTATTTATTTTTAGATCCATTTCCCATATGCTAATCATATTTTGGACAAAGAGATCTCATTCATTTTTCCAATCACAATTTTCAAGCAAGCATTTCAAAGTTACATTATGTTAGGAATGTTCTGGCTGCCTACTTGCCTCAAATGACTGTCCCTTTCTTCTTTCCATATTCTGCTCTTTCTGTTTTCCTCAGTGAATAGTTTCCCATTTTCGTTACCTCGTATTTGTAGGCTGGAATGTTCTTCCACCTCCACCAACCTACCAGTGTCCATGTGACTAACTCCTTCCCCTCCTTCAAGGCTTTTCTTACAAGTTTCCCCAATGGAGCCTACCATTACCACACTACTTAAAATTTCTAAAGTAATGAAATTTACTAAAGTAAGTAGAGAAGAACCTTATTGAAGAGAGTGGGATCATTATCTATGCTGGGGGAGCTGTGGTAGATACACCCTGTGGTATTTGGCCTTATTCTATAAATCTCCCATGCCCTGCTCTATTTTTCAATAACTTTGATCATCATCTAGCATCACTTATATTTTTATGATGCTTATTGTTTTTTTTCTTTCTCTTCTAGTAAGATCTATATATCTCATGTTCCAAGAGAATACCTAGAACATAGTAGGCCTTTAAAAATAATTATTGAGTCGAAACCAATTTGGCTCAGTGGATAGAGCTTTGGCCTGCGGACTGAAAGGTCCCAGGTTTGACTCCGGTCAAGGATATGTACCTTGGTTGTGGGCACATCCCCGGTAGAGGGTGTGCAAGAGGCAGCTGATTGATGTTTCTCTCTCATTGATGTTTTTGACTTTCTATCCCTCTTCCTTCTTCTCTGTAAAAAATCAATAAAATACATAAAAAATAAAAATAATTGTTGAATGAGTTAAATCAGTTTCTGTTTTTCAACATTTGCTGGCTTGTACTTCCTCATTTCCAACTATTCTTTCCCCATAAACCAAAAGTCTATTATAGATTGAAAGATTCTCCCTTTTCCCTTCTTCTTCCTGGACAAAACTTCATGATGCAAAAATTTTAAAAGAAGTTCATGTGATTTAAAAGAAGTTCATGTGGATATTAAGGAAGTTTCGAACTAAGATGGCGGAAAAGGTAAAACACCTATCTTGCCGTCATAAACAGCAATTTTAATACTACAACTTAACGAAAGAACAAACACCTTCCAGAATCACCAGAAAGCTCGCCGAGTGAAAATTCCACAAATAAAGGTGAAGATAAGACACTGTAACTCGGAGGAGAGGCGGTGAACAGCGTTGAAAGATTCGCGCGCAGAGAGAGGTTTGGAGTGCACGCCGCGGAGAGGGCAGGCGGCTGGAAACCGGCCAGTTTTCTCGAACGGGGAGACAAAGACGTCCCACTGACTGATTCTCCAGCTCTGGGCGAAGTCCAGGGAACCCACTAACACACGGGGTGAAAACTGGACAGTGGGAGGGCACGCCGAAGCTCGGGTGCTGCCGGGTCTGCCAGCTTGTGGAGACGGCAGCTTGTGCGAACAGCTTGGCTGCGTGACGGCGCAGGGAGCTCTCTGCGACTTGTCTCTCATTCGGAAAGCCATCAGTCTGCTTTGTTTTACGACCCTGGGTGAGACATTGCGCATGCAAAGTCATTTGGGGACAGTCTGAATTCCCTGGCAGCCGGTGGAGCTCCACAGCGGCTCTCTCTCAGAGGTGCTGGCAGCCATTGCCCCCGGCACAGAGCCCCTGGGGCTGCATAGGGCGGAGCTAACGCTGTCTGCTTGGCCCGGAGACTCCGCCCATCCAACCTGAGCACAGCTGAGCTTCACAGACAATTGGCCTGGAAGTCAAACCCTCCTAGGGCTAACAACAAAAAGCTGGGTTTAAATTCAAAAACACTGAATACAACCATAAAGGATTGCAGTAAGAGTACCCACCTCAGGTAACTGGGGAGACTGAGCCACTGTCCCTTTGAGGATAGCCACCACATAAAGCAGCAACCATGCAGAGACATGGAAAGTAATCAGGTGTGAAAGAAATGGAGGAGAAAAGACGACAAGACATAGAGTTCAAAACCACGGTTATAAGGCTTTTCAAGAGACTCCTACAAAAGGCCGATCAACTTAATGAGATTTACCAGGAAATAAACAAGACCAACCAGGAAATGAATGAGAATTACAAGGAGATGAATGATACTTACAAGGAAATGAATGAGACGCTCAGGGAAATGAACAAGACCTCTGAGGATACGAACCAGACCCTCACAGATAAAAAAAAGGACCAACTAGAAATCAAGCATACACAGACTGAAATAAAAAATATTACACAAAGTCCTAAAAGCAGTCCAGAGGGCCACAAGAACCAAGTCAAAGATTTGAAATACAAAGAACCAAAATCCACTCAGCTGGAAAAGCGAGAAACAAAAAGAATTCAGATAATTGAAGATAGCATAAGGGGCCTCTGGGACAACCTCAAGCATGCCAACATCCGAATTATTGGGGTGCCAGAAAAAGAGAGAGAGCAAGTTAATGAAAACCTACTTGAAGAAATAGTGACTGAAAACTTCCCCCACCTGGTGAAAGAAACTGACTTAAAAGCCCAAGAAGTACACAGAACCCCAAAATATAGGAATCTAAAGAGGACCACACCAAGACATATCATAATTAAAATGCCAAGAGCAAAAGATAAAGAGAGAATATTAAAAGCAGCAAGAGAAAAACAGTTGGTTACCTACAGGGGAGCACCCATACGATTGTCAGCGGATTTCTCAACAGAAACGATGCAGGCCAGACGCGAGTGGCAAGAAATATTCAAAATAATGAAGAGCAAGAATCTACAACCAAGATTACTCTATCCAGCAAAGCTATCATTCAGAATTGAGGATCAGATAAAGTGCTTCTCAGATAAGAAAAAGCTAAAGGAGTTCATCACCACCAAACCAGTATTATATGAAATGCTGAAAGATATTCTTTAAGAAGAGGAAGAAGAAAAAGGTAAAAATATAAATTATGAACAACAAATACACATCTATCAACAAATGAACATAAAAATCAAGTGAACTGATAGGCTGATGAACAAGATAAACTGGTGACTGTAACAGAAACATGGACATAGAGAGGGAATGGACTGACAATTCTTGGGGAGAAAAGTGTTGTTGGAAGCACAGCAAGAGATTGGACAAAAATCTTGCAACAATGGGAGAGGACATTGGGGAGGGCGGAGGGTGGGATAGGTACAGGGTGGAGGGAAGATATAGGGGGATAAAAAAGGGGAAACAATGTAATTAATAAACTGAACAATAAAAAAATAAATAAAAAAAATAAAAGAAGTTCATGTGGTTTAAAGGAAATGCCCTTACCATACCTACTTCCTAACTCAATAATTAAGCATTGTGAACACAGGAATCATGATTTTTGGTGTAGGATTTAATGTCCCACACTCAGTAAATATTTTGTTACGAGGGCAATAAAATACTTGAAAGCAAGTATTAATGAAAGTCCATAAAGGTATAAGTAAAATGCCTAAATCTCTATTTGCTAATTTCTATATCTATTTTATCTTTAAGTCACTTTAGAAATAATGCATAAAAAACAAATTTGTCATAAAATCTAGCAAAAGAAACTCATTATACATTTGTAGTTTTATCATTCTTTGTTATATTCATCATTGATATTCAAAGTAGTCAAGATTCTGCAGGATCCCAAAGTGCCTCTAAATCATTAAACATTAAATCTTGAATAGCATTTTAGGCCCATCTTATTAATTGAATATTGGTTGTCCATGCCCATTATGTATCCCTCTAGTAACCAGAAAATTCCAACCAATCAACCTGACAAGAAGTATCTATTAAATGTCTAACGTGTGCTCATCCTAGCATTGTCTTATTAACCAGAACATGGTGCCTCTGAGTGTGCTAAATGCTGAGAATCTACTGGATCACTAGCAACTGCAAATATCTGTTAGTCTGAAATTATTTTTTTCCCAAGATTCTGCTAAATGGCTGAAGAAGTAAGGTGATGGCTGGTTGATATTATACCAGTTCTCATCCCTTCATGACACTGCCTCCTCTCTGAGGCATATACCTCCTTTCTCCTTGTGATTAATCATGTTGAAACTCTAATTGGTTTTTCTGTCTTAAAGGAAACATGGTAGAAATTTTTTTCTGATATATTTTATGTGTTTTCCCCTCTTTTTTATATTATATGTTAATAAATGAGCAATTTAGAAAGTAGTGGGGGTAGTGGGGAACAAAGAAAAAAAATAATTCCCAATTCTCCTATATATTTTATCCCTAAAGATAACTATTGATTTGGGGATATGTTTATTTTCATGGTTTTTACATGCACGCACACACATGCACACCAGTGATCTGAAACATGTCAGTAGTGGTGAGCTAGAAAAAGAACAGCCCAACCCTATAAAAGTGACATCTATAAAAAATATACCTAGAAGAGAAAAAAAAGAGAGAGAGAGAGAATGAAACCTAGTCTTTAGGGTAAAGGTTAACAACTGAACTGTCATTTAGAGTTGATGATTTGCTTTCCCCTAAGCTTAGAGCTTTCGGGGAATTAGTTTATGATCCCAGGCAGCTTTCTCAGTGGGGGGCAGGGTGCCCAGTTAGCCCTAATTATTACATTTTGTTTCACATTCCCACTTAAACAGCTAACCTTTTCTTTCTAATGGGTCTGGACTCTGGCAGCCACAGCTTGAACTGACTGAGCTGTTCTTTCTCTAAATGGCCTTTTGTGTGTGGATAATGACCCCACTCTCTTGAATAGGGTCTTTCTCTACTTACTGTAGCTAAATGCATCATTGGAAAAAATAAAGCAAAGAGAAATTGCAGTAAAATGGTACATAATGGGGTGCAGGGTAGGCTTGGCTCTCAGACTTTCACACTTTCCTTCTTCTAAAGTTTCATACAGAATAATATTAAACCTCACAGTTGGGGGCAGGGGGAGCTGTGGTAGATGCACCCTGTGGGATTTGGCCTTGTTCTGGGCTATGATTTGACAAGACAAGCTGCCACTGAGTGGAGGGGTGCCTGGGTCTTCTCAGTAGAAATGCTGCTCTGCTTCTCGGTGCAGCTTATGGAGGCAGAGGCTGCCTCAGGATAAGTGCTCAGAAATACAAATTTCTTCCTGGTCAACCACAGGCTTCTGCGGGACGTTGCTCATTCTTGTCCTTGTGTTACAGTTCTGCTGTGAAGCCTGAATGTACCATGTCTGTGACATGGGGGAGCCTTATGGAACTGATGAATGAAAGCTCTTGAACACCCATTGATGCACTAAGATTTAGAATTATAAAAACTGAATGTCCTGTAATAGGATGGATAATGGTTATCAAAGTTCACAAAACTTTACAGCAGATGTTGAACCATTTATTTTACATTCAAAATTAATTAAAGGGTATCCAGAGCTCTTTGTAGTCCCAGTATAGTTTATTAACTGAAGGAAACTTAAAATCATAGTAAAGCAATTTCAAGGTCTAAAGACTCTGTACTGGAGCTTCCCTACTTATACTGAGTCATTTCCCTCTTCTTCATTGCTTTGCTTACTCTCTTCTTGTATGTACAAAAGCACTTTATACATTACTAGATGTTCTATAAATACCAGGCAGAGTGATATAATCACTCCCCTTCTCTTCGGTACCTAATTCCCTCCATTGCACCTTATTTACTTGGTACTTACAAACTCTGACCAATCTCTTTCTCCCACCTCATCCCTTAGATATGTTAATGGTTTCATTTAATAAATAATAACCCATAATGGGTTAATAAAAGGCAGTTAGGGATGCTTGGGTATAACCCTTTGAAGATCTCTAAGATGCTTCCTGTGGTGATTCATCCACTCCCACTTCTGAGTGCCTTAGGTACCTCATCTGAGAGGGGTAAATAATAACAATGCATCTCTTCTTTACCCACCCAAACTAGTGAAGAGATAGGTATGGCATTTGTATGTATGTTTAATATTTTTAAAGTTTGGTCTCTGCAGAGCAAGAGTTCAAGAGAAAAGACTGAAACATAGACAGAAGAAAGCTGAGGAGATTCTTTCCTACCAGTGAGTAGCGTTGGGAGGAGAGACAAATATTAGCGGTACAATATCTATGAATTGAACATGGTCATTTTTGATTCATCATAAGAACTTCTGACTAGGTTTTAAGCATTTTACAGTTCTATAAAATACTACCTGTTTTAAAAATCCAATGAAGTCTGGAAAAAATTCAGGTAATCAAACTCATTCTGTGTGAAGGTGTAGGGTAGCCCTTTATGTATATTCCTGGTTTTCCCCAAACATTTTGAGGCAAGTATAACTTTTCCTAATAGCTTTGGGCTGAAGCTGCTGAAGAATAGAGTGGTCCCAAGAAGAAGTATTAATTGGTTTATAAACCTTGACTTCACACATGGACTAAATGCCTTTTGATACTATTGAATTTGCAATTTACTGCTAGATGTGACCAAGTCTTTATAACCCATGTGAGAAACTGAAAGAAGACTAAAATTTCTAACACTAGGAAGGCTCCCATGTTTTAGACTTAGAGCAATACTTCTCTTAATTGCTCTTTGTAGGGCTATACATATGTCATCATGAGTGAAACCATTTGCTAGTCTTATGGTTCCATAATGTACCTGGATCAGTACAGAGAAGCTTGAGACACTTCCAGAGTAGATGCTAAACACTGACAGCTAAAGTAAAGGAAGGTCATAGACTAGGGTAGAACAATTCTTATTAGATCATAACTAATGAAACTGACATTCTAGATCACTTTGCCTACATGTCACATTCCCCATCCACATATTTGCCAAATCTTTATTGAACATTTCTTATTTGCTAGAGATGGTATTAGGGTCCAAGGATACAGAAGATCAATAAAGCAGGATTATCACTGTCCTCAGAAGGTCACAACTACTGAAAGAAATTGGAATATAAATAACAAAATAACAGATCTCATTTATTTATCCCAAGTGAGTTCCTGCTACTATTCTGTGTTTTGCCTTCACTTCCTCAGTTAATCTCACAACACTATATGGGATATGTATTATCTTCCCCTTTCTACAGATAATTAACTGAGGCACAGAGATTTTCATACTTGTGCATAATCACACAGTAGTAAGCGATGAAGCCAGATTCAGCCCAGACTTCATGCCCTGCCCCACTGTGTCTGAAACCATATTCTTAAAGAAAGGTATAGAAATGATCCCAGTTAGATCAGGAATCCCAGGGAATGAACTAGCACTGTTTTTAAACCTTTGTTTTATTCTTATCTCCCAAAAATAACTTCCTTTGAGAGTTTGGTGAATTTCCTTTCATCTTTCTATGCAATTAGTTTTGCTATGTTAGGTTTTTAAAACATAGATGCAATTGTATTGTATATACAATGTTTAACATGTAATTATGAAGTGTATAGGCCTTGAATATTATTAGTAACTAGAGGCCCGTTGCGTGAAGATTCATGCAATAGGCTTTTCTTCCCCTGGCTGCCAGGACCAGTTTTCCTCTGGAACCTGGGACCCAGGCCTTCCCTCCAGCTGTTGCCTTCCGTTTTTGCTTTGGCTGGCTGGAGGCTTCACTCCAGCCGGAGCCTCAGTCTTCTCTGCTCTGGCTGGAGTGCCACCCTGCTGCCAACTCGTCTCCGCTCCTGAGGGCGGGTGCTCGCCACCACCTCATCTCCGAGCCCAGGGGCCAGGTGCTTGCTGCCACTGCCACCGCAGCTTTGTCTCCGCTCCCAGGGCTGGGCGCTCACACTGCTTGGCCCTGGCCACCGTTCCTGATTGGCTGGTAGCATAGCCAATCAGGAGCCAAAGTATGGTCACATTTGCGGGTTACTCTTTTATTAGACAGGATGATAGGAAGTCCTTGAAATCATTGCTTAAGGGCTTTCATAGCCCAAGAGATACATTTTTAAGGTACATTTCAAATACTTAATTCACTGGGAAAGTAGTTATTTACTTGTCTAATGTGTATCTATATTATTAAAAGGGTAATGTGCTAATTAGACCAGGAGACCTTCCGGACATCCTTCTGGACAAAGCCATGGTGGTGGGGCCAAGGCAGAGGTGGTTAGGGGCGAGCAGGCTGGTGGTGGTGGGGGGAGGCAATTGTAGGTGAGCAGGCCAGCTGTGGGGAGCAGTTGGGGGCAAGCAGGCTGGCAGGTGGCGCAGTTGGGGGCGATCAGGCCAGTAGGGGAGGTGGTGAAGTTGGGGGTCAGCAGGTCTACAGGGGGGGCCAGTTAGGGCCAGTCAGGCTGGCAGGGGAGTGCAGTTGGGAGTGAGCAGGCTGGCAGGAGGGCAGTTGGGGGCAATCAGGCGGGCAGGAGAGTGCTGTTGGGAACAAGCAGGCCAGAAGCGGGGGGCAATTTGAGGTGTTCAGGCCAGCAGGGGGGCAGTGGGGTGAGCAGGCTAGCAGGGATGGGCAGTTGGGAGTGAGAAGGCTGGCAGGGGGAGGTGGTTGAGGGAGAGCAGGCTGGCAGTGGAGGCAGTTGGAGGCAATCAGGCCAGCAGGGGAGACAGTTAGGGGTGATTAGACAGAAGAGGGGGATAGTTGGGAATGATCAGACAAGCAGGAAGGTGAACAGTTAGGAGACAGCATCCTGGATTGTGAGAGGAATGTCTAACTACAAGGATTGGGCTTAAACTGGCAATTGGATATCCCTGAGGGGCCCAGATTAGGGAGGGTACAGGCTGGGCTGAGGGACACTGGGCCACTAGTTTTATCTAATAAAAGAGTAATATGCAAATTGACCACTCCTCTGACACACCCACAAGCCACGCCCACAAGCCATGCCTATCAGCCAATCAGGAGCAAATAAATCCCAACCAAGATGGCTGTAGCCACTGAGAGCAGGAGGGAGGCTTGGGTTTCCCTAGCAATGAAAGAAGCCAAGCTTTTCACTTGCCCTTGCTGGCCTAGACCTCCATTCAATGCTACAAAATTCCAATTATAGAAGATACATAATCCCAACAGAAATGGCTACAGCCACGAAGCTGGAGAGAACAGAGGCTAGGGTTGCCTGAGTGATGGAGGAAGCCAAGCTTCTGTAGCCCTAGCACCTAGGTCTCCACTGTAGGCTATAGTTTCAATTATATAATTTAAATAAACCCAAACAAAAATGGCTGTTGCCACAGAGCAAGCAGAAGGCTTGGCTCTGCTCCAGGCTACAAAGTTTCAATTGTAGAACATAAATTAATCCCAGATCCCAGGGCCTCCACTTGGGTTACTGTGGGGCGTGGCCAGCATGTAAACCACCATAGGCTCCTAGCCCAGGCTGCACCATGCCCCAAAGGAACCCCCACCCTGATCTAGGACACCCTTCAGGGCAAACCAAATGGTCCCCAACCCATGCACCAGTCCTCTATCCTATCTAATAAAAGAGTAATATGCAGGTTGACCATCACTCCAACACACAAGAGGGCTGCCCCCATGTGGTAAAAGATTCTGCCCTCATGTAGACACAAGATGGCCACCACAAGATGGCCAGCATAAAAAGGGCCATTGGGAGGTTCCAGGCCTGCAAGGGAAGGCAGTTGTGAGTGATCAGGCCAGCAGGGGAGGGCAGTTAGGGGTGACAAGGCCAGTAGAGGAGGGAAGTTGGAGGTGACCAGGCCTGCAGGGAAAGGCAGTTGGCGGGACCAAGGCCTGCAGGGGAGAGCAATTGGGAGTGACAAGGCTTGTAGGGGAGGGCAGATAGGGGTGACCAGGCCTACAGAGGAGGGCAGTTAGGGACAAACAAGCTGGCAGGGGAGCAATTAGATATCAATCAGGCTGGCATGGGAGTGGTTAGGGAGTGATCAGGCTGGCAAGCAGAAGTGGTTAGGGGTAATCAGGAAGGCAGGCAGGTGAGCAGTTGGGAACCAGCAGTCCTGGATTGTGAGAGGGATGTCCGACTGCCCTTTTGGGCCCAATCCTACCAGGTGTCCCATATTGGAGAGGGTGCAGGCTGGATTGAGGGACACTACCACTCATCCCCCATCATGATTTTTGTGCACCGGGCCTCTAGGCCTATTTAATAAAGAGGTAATATGCAAATTGACCATCACTCTAACACACAAAATGGCTACCACATGTGATCAAAGATGGCTGTTCCCATGTGGACACAAGATGACCACCATAAGATGGCCTGCAGGAGAGGGCAGTTGTGGGCACATCAGACCTGCAGGGGAGGGAATTTAGGAGTGATCAGGCCTGCAAGGGGGGTATTTGGGGGTGACCAGGCCTGCAGGGAAGGACAGTTGGGGGGGACCAGGTTTATGGGCAGTCAGACATCCCTCAAGGGGTCCCAGATTGGAGAGGGTGCAGGCTGGACTGAGGGACACATGCACTTCTGTGCGTGAATTTCATGCACTGAGCCTCTAGTATTATAATAATAAACAATTTGTGTTTAAGAATCATCATGAAGGCTCACCTATATATTGAAATAACTAGAAGTCTCAAGAGTCAAAATTATATTTAAATATATTTACATCTTCTTGTTATTTAACCTATGTGAGTTAAGCTGGTGCTCAGAATTGTAAATGCATTTACAGTTTTAGAAATTTCCAAAAGTATTCATAACAAGCTCAGAAAGAATATTGATTCTTTTACGACAATACAACAATATTAAATATTAGAAATGGGGGAGGAGGGATTGAAAATCATAATTATAGCCAGTCTTTCCATAAGGGGTATGTCTGTTTAAACTTTAATGACGATATAAACAGGAGTGTGCTACACTCCATGGTCTCCACCTCTTACCTATTAAGAAGGCACACAAAACTCTTGTTAGAAAAATAAGGACGTGTGTGGGGGAGGGGAAGATAATGTGCTTCAGACTTTTTAACTATAGCTACTGCTTTCATATCAGAAGCCAATTTTTACATTTGAAACCCCCACTGATCTAAGCAGATTTTTAGCTTGCCAACTAATGAGTTTAAAAACGAAGACTTCTTGTTATTGCTGGGTTTTCTTTCTGCTTCAGTTGTTGTTATTTTTTTTTCAAATAAAATGCTGAAATGCCAAGGAAGCAATTTGCAGAAATGCATTGGTAGCTAAATTGCAACTTGCTGTATCCCATGTAGCTGTTCTTCACTGGTGTTACCTGAAGGCTTTATAACACTAATATTATTTAAAAACAGAAAACTCAATGCCTAAGGAAGATTTTTTAGCCTGGGTTGACAGAAGCAAAGTAAAATTGCTTGGTCATGAAGTCATAAAAAGATTCTAGTCTTGCCTTAACTGTTTTGCCTTAGTGGATAGAGCATCGGCCTGCAGACTCAAGAGTCCCAGGTTTGATTCCAGTCAAGTGCATGCATGTACCTTGGTTGCGGGCACATCTCCAGTAGGGAGTGAGCAGGAGGCAGCTGAATTGGTGTTTCTCTCTCATTGATGTTTCTCTCTATCTCTCTCCCTTCCTCTCTGTGATTTTAGTCTTTCTGTATAATTGCCAAATTCACTAAAACTTTGCTATACCATAGAAGAGTCTTCAATATAAGATAAATTTGCTTAATTAGATCCAAGTTAGGCTTTTTAAAAACAATAGTACTTAACTCAAGCATAGTACTTAGATTACCTCACGTGATCTTCATTAAAACCTTATAAAATAGCTACCATAATTTCCGTCATTTCACAGATAAGGAAATTGAGGCACAGAGATGCAAATAACTAGCCCATGTTTACAGTCAAGGAGTGGCAAGGCTGGAATGTGAACATAGATAAGCCGTAATGTTTGCCAATTCCTCATCCAAAATCTCCAGTGGCAACTAATAGACTATCAATCCAATTGACAAGGGATTAATGGACCAGGATGTGTCTTTGGAGAGCAGGGAGTGAAGGAAGGCATAGGGAACTGAAGGCATGACATTTTAAAAACCAGCTTTCAGTTTCTGTTCACATTATGAGCTAGTGACGCTGCTTGCCCCATTACCAGATCTGTTCTCAGGTCTTCTCCATAGCCACTCTCTGGCTTCCAGTTGGGTACGGCCAATGGGAGGCACTGCAGGAACATGGCAGGCCAAAGGAGAGAGAGGTCAGTGTATTTCTTCCCCATTTCATCCCTACTTCAGTGCTTATCTCAGGTAATCATTGCATATTTTCTGCTAAGCTCCTGCTCTTTCAGCCTTAGGGTACTATCAACCTCTTGTTGCTAGTCTTTGGGTTCTGCAACATCTCTTATTTCTTCCTTTCACCGTACCTTTTTAAGTCACCCCTTTATTAAAGCCACACTTGCATTATCTGGGAGGAAATCTGTTTCCTGCTGAGACCTGACTGATAGATTGTCTTTCTAGTCTTTTTTTAAAGTATATTTTATTGATTTTTTACAGAGAGGAAGGGAGAGGATAGAGAATTAGAAACATCAATGAGAGAGAAATATCGATTCAGCTACCTCCTACAAACTCCCCAACTGGGGAAGTGCCTGCAACCAAGGTACATGCCCTTGATTGGAATCAAACCTGGACCTTTCAGTCAGCAGGCCAATGCTCTATTCACTGAGCCAAACCAGCTAGGACTATCTTTCTAGTCTTATTCCTCCCCACTTCTACCTAAATTCATTCATTCATTAAACAAATATTCACTGAGCCAGTACATCAAGGTGAATCAGACAAGATCCTTGCTTTCTTAAAACTGTTTTTTATTTCCTACTCCCCATACATCTCTTGCCAACTGTAATTCTTTAAGCCCTTGTTAGAATATTTTTTCTTCAAAATTGCAAATTGAGCCCATCACCTGCTTCTGTATAGCCCATGACCTAAGGATAACTTCTACATTTTTTCTTTCCTTCCTTCCTTCCATCCTTCCTTCCTTCCTTCCTTCCTTCCTTCCTTCCTTCCTTCCTTCCTTCCTTCCTTCCTTCCTTCTTTTTTTATTTTTTTAAAATCCTCAGCTGAGGATATGTTTTCATTGATTTTTAGAGAGAAAAGAAGGGTGGAGGGCAAGGAGGAGGGGAGAGAAAACGAGAGAGAGAGAGAGAGAGAGAGAGAGAGAGAGAGAGAGAGAGAGAGATTAGTCAGTTATCTCCTGTACGTGCCCCAACCAGAAACTAAACCTGCAACCTGGGTATATGTTCTAACCTGGAATTAAACCCATGACCTTCTGGTGTATGGGAAGACACTCCAAAAAAACTGAGCAATCCAGCCAGAGCAACTTTTTTACATTTTTTAATAGTTGAAGAGAATAAAAAAAGGAAGATATTTTGTGACACATGCATGCAGGTTACAAAACTGAAATATCAGTGCCCATAACAAAATTTTATTGAAAAATACCTACACTAATCCATGTGGCTGCTTTAGCAATGCTTCACGGAGTTGGGTAGTTGCAATGAAGACAAAAGTTGAAAATATTTACTACCTGGCCCTTTATAGAAGTTCGCTAACCCTTAATGTAGAATGGAAGTGGTAACTCTCATTTGTAGGCTTTACATTTGGCTGCTCAAGAAAGGATCTAGTCCCCTAAAATCTAGGTTTATTTCTAGTTTTATAAGGAGTAGGCAAAGGTTTTAATCATTTAGGGATGTGGTCAACATCAGAGCAGGCTAAATCCAAGAAGGAGGCCATCTCTATGAGGTACACAGTACATTTTGAATAAACTTAGCCTGAAACAGAAAGTTCTCTTTGAGACATTATAATAACAGCTTCCATTTATAGAATACTCACTATATACCAAATACTTCATTGGAAATTGTTTAATCCTCAAAACCACCCAGAAAGGTAAGTATTTAAGATGTTATGATGATAGGGAAATGAATTAAAACCAAAAGATGTGTTTAACCCATAAAACTCTAGCAGTTAGAGAGTGAAGAAGAAATATAATTCAAAGAATTGGGTTTTCTGCCCACTTCACATGAGGTCTGATCTTGTGGCAGATAAAAAGACTAACTTTATTCAGACCATGTTGAAACACCACCAAGCCACTATGTAAGTGACACACTCAAGGGCCAGTCTCAGCAGGCACCAGAGCCCTGCTCCATGGGGTTGACTCCTAAACAGTTAATCCACCATGGTGGTTGAAGCCAGTCAGTCCTTGCAGCCAATCAATCTGGGGGTAAATCCCTCCCATGAAGGCCCCAATAGCAATCAAGGCTCATAAAATAGGAGATGTACATAGCCCATGCATGGGATGCACCTAGAGTGCCCACCTCAGTTGAATGGGGAAGGTGTACTACTCAATTGTACAGAACACCTACTATAAAAGACCACTCTACCAAACCCGGGAGACATAGCAGCACTATCTAATACATAGAAACAAACACAGAGAAGCTGCCAAAATGAGGAGACAAAGAAATATGTCCCAAATGAAACAACAGAACAAGATTCCAGAAAAAAGACTAAACAAAATGGAGAAAGCAATATACTAGATGCAGAGTTCGAAACTGGTTATAAGGATGCTCAATGTTAAGGGGAAGAGTAAATGAACTTAGTGAGAACTTCAACAAAGAGACAGGAAACATAAAAAAGAAATGACTAGTATTTTAATTAAAATGAAGAATACATAACAGGGAACCATCAGTGGGTTACATGAAACAGAGGATCAAGTCATGTAAGATAAGGAAACAGAAAATATCCAATCAGAATAGCAAAAAGAAAAAAGAATTTTGAAAATGAAGGTAGTGTAAGGAGTCTCTGGCACAACTTAAGCATACCAACATTTGCATCACCAGGATACTGGAAGGAGAAAAGAGAGAGCAAGGAATTGAAAACCTATATGAAAAAAAAATGATGTAAAACTTCCATAACCTGGTTAAGAAAATAGATATACAAGTTGAAAAAAAAACAAAAAACAAAAAACAACCTCCAAAACCATAGAGAGTACCAAACAATATGAATGCAAAGATATCCACACCAAGACATATTATAATGCCAAAGGTTAAAGACAAAGAGAGAATCTTAAAAAAAAAGCAAGAGAAAATCAGTTAGTTATCTATAAAGGAGCTCATATAACATTGTCAGTCAATTTCTCAACAGAAACTTTGCAAGCTAGAAGGGATTGGCAAGAAATATTCAAAGTGATGAAAAGCAAGAACACTACAACCAAGATTACTCTATGCAGCAAAGCTGTCTTTTAGAGTTGAAGGACAAAGGAAAAGTTTCCCAGACTAGAAAAAGCTGAAGGAATTCATCACCACCAAATCAGTATTAAAAGAAATGTTAAAGGGTCTTCCTTAGAAGAACAAAAATATGAATAATAAAATATCAATAAATACATATCTATCAATAATTACTTTAAATTAAAATGGGTTAAATAAAAAGACATTGGAGTCTCAATAGATAACAAAAACAAGACCCTTATATAAGCTGTCTACAAGAGAGTCACTTCAGATTAAAAGACACAAACTGTAAATAAAGGGATGGAAAAAGATATTTCATGGAAATGGAAACAAGCAAAAGCTGTGGTAGCAATACTTATACCAAACAAAATAGACTTTAAAAGAAAGGTATATAATAAGAGACAAAGAAGAACCCAGCAATTCCAGTCCTGACTATTTATCTGAAGAAACTCAAAATAGTAACTTGACAACAAATATATGTTCATTGCAGTATTATTTACAACTAGAGGCCCAGTGCATGAAATTCATGCACTTGGGAGGGGGGGAATGTCCCTCAGCCCAGCCTGTACCCTCTCCAATATGGGATTTCCTCGAGGGATGTCCACAGGGATCGGGCCTAAACCAGCAGTCAGACATCCCTCTCACAAACCAGGACTGCTGGCTCCTAACTGATTGGCTGCCTGCCTGCCTGATTGCCCCTAACTGCTTCTGCCTGCCAGCCTGATCACCCCCTAACCACTTTCCTGCCAGCCTGATCTATGCCTAACTGCCAACCTGGTCACCCCTAACTGCCCTCCTCTGCCAGCTTGGTCACCTCTAACTGTCTTCCCCTGCCAGCCTTGTTGCTCACAACTGCCCTCTCCTGCAGGCCTGGTTCCCCCCAAACTGCCCTCCTTCCCCTGAAGGCCCAGTCACCCCCAAATGCCCTCCCCTGCTGGGTTGGTTGCCCCTAACTGCCCTGCCCTGCTGGCCTAATTGCCCATAACTGCCTTCCCCTGCCAGCCATCTTGTGGTGGCCATCTTGTGACCACATGGGGGGGGGGGCATCTTGTGCAAAGGCATGATGGTCAATTTATATATTACCTCTTTATTATATAGAATAGCCAATATATGGAAGCAATCTATGTGTCCATCAATAGATGAATGGGTTAAGAATAAGTGGTAATTGTATATATGTATGATGGAATATGACTCCATTATAAAAAAGAACAAAATCTTGACATTTGCAACAACATTGGTGGACCTAGATGCTACTGTGCTGAGTAAAGTAAGTCACACAGAGAAAGAATAATGCCATATGATTTCACTAATATGAAGAATCTAAAATAACAAAATAAATAGACAAGCAGAACAGAAAGAGACTCATATATACAGAGAATATTTTGACTATTGCCAGATGGGAGGGAAGTTGCGGAGGGTGGGTGTGTGAAAAAGGTGAAGGATTTAATAAATGCAAATTGGGCCAAAACCGGTTTGGCTCAGTGGATACAGCATCTGCCTGCGGACTGAAAGGTCCCAGGTTTGATTCCATTCAAGGGCATGTACCTTGGTTGTGGGCACATCCCCAGTAGGGGGTGTGCAAGAGGCAGCTGATTGATGTTTCTCTCTCATAGATGTTTCTAACTTTCTATCCCTCTCCCTTCCTCTCTGTAAGAAATCAATAAAAAAATATATTTAATAAATGCAAATTGGTAGTTACAGAAGAGTCATGTGGTTATAAAGTACAGCATAGGAAATATAGTCAATAATCCTATCTAATAAAAGAGTAATTTGCAGATTGACCATCACTCCAACACACAAGATGCCTGCCCCCATGAGGTCAAATATCCTGCCCCCATGTGGACACAAGATGGCCACCACAAGATGGCCAGCAGGGGAGGACAGTGGGAGGTTCCAGGCCCTGCAAGGGAGGGCAGTTGTGGGCAATCAGGTCAGCATGGGATAGCAGTTGGGAGGGACCAGGCCTGCAAGGGAGGGCAGTTGGGGGTGATCAAGCCTGCAGGGGAGGGCAGGTAGGGGTGACCAGGCCAGCGGAGGAGGGAAGTTGGGTGCAAACAGGCTGGCAGGGGAGCAATTAGACATCAGTTAGGCTGGCAGGGGAGTGGTTAGCAGGTGATCAGGCTGGCAGGCAGAAGCAGTTAGGGGCAATCAGGGAGGCAGGCAGGTGAGCAGTTTGGAGCCAGCAGCCCTGGATTGTGAAAGGGATGTCTGATTGCCAGTTTAGGCCCAATGCTACCAGGATTGGGCCTAAATGGACAGTCAGACATCTGTCGAGGAGTCCCAGATTGGAGATGGTGCAGGCTGGGCTAAGGGACATCCCCTGTCCCCCTGTGCATGAATTTCATGCACCGGGCCTCTAGTATTGTAATAACTATGTATGGTGTCACAGGTTTATTGAGATGATCACTTTGTAAGTTATATAGTGTCTAATCACTGGATTGTATGCTTGAAACGAATAGTAATAATATAATATTATGTCAACTGTAATTAAAAAATAACAAATTATTTAAAGTAAAAAATAAAAGACCAACTTTACAGAGTTGTTACAAGGAATCTGTGACCTAACTTATGAAAAAACACTTGTCAGTGTCTGGCAAGTAGTGGTTGCCCAATAAAGGTTGGTTTATTTTCTTCTTCCTTTTTTTAAACTATATTTCATATTTACCAAAGTTTATTTGGGTTGCACATAAAGACTGATTGAAAGAGTTAATAAAAATGGTAAAAATGATAAGAGCTGAAGAGTGGCTATAGGGTAGACAGAAATAGGAATGGAAACATTGCTTCTCTATAAGTTATATTCATATTGTTTTCATTTTGAAACATGTAAATATGTTAGCTATCAAAAATTAAATAAAAATCTGTAATGAGAATTAATTTGGGATCTATAAATTTTAGAACTACCCTAGCAGACAAGCCTACCCAATTTATGATAGTGATTTTTGCAAAATATTGGTTTTATTTCATCTCTTCTTTTAAAAAAAATCTAGTTTGGAATTTATTTATTTCTTGATTTGAACACATAATAAGAATCTAAATTTCTTTGTTTTTACAAATAACTCCTATGGATAATAGCAATTCTTCAGCCAGTGGTTAATTTTTATAATTGAAAGTTAGCTTCCAAGAGGTTGTCATAGCTGATTTTCATATATTGTTCTATCTACTGTTGTTTCAATCCAGGAGCATTATTTGTGCGAACACATGTATTCTGTAGTAGGTAAACTACTATTGATCAATGTTATATGAAATTAGCTAATGACATACCTAATTGTTGATAGCATAGTTTAGAAATTTACCAAATTTCTAAACTACATGGTCCTCTGTGTCCTGGTTCCTGCCTTCTGCCTTTGCCATCACCTGGTGCCCTCTAACATCACTACCACTGCAGGGCTTAGTGTTTCCATGCTGCTTCTTACCTAAGTTCCTGCTTAGTAAATATTTAATAAATTGATGAATGAATGACCAATATTGATTAATTTTCCATAATGCTGACCCTTTCCTATTAGAGAGGAACTAGTTAAGCTAAATCACTTGACATGCATACACCCCATTCTTCTTAATAATTATCTGTAGTTTTCTAAATTACCAAACTGGCTTTTTATAACATAATTCTCCTGGGATTAGTTAATACAGATCAAGTCACGTATATGTAAATTGGTGAAAACAAGTTTCTAGACCCACTGAGCCTATGGCTTAGAACAAACACTTTAGAAGACAACACTTGAGAAGCACAAACAACACCTTCACCTCCACTCCCATGACTCCAGCAGAGTTCCTGGTGCTACACCGTCCCCAGTTCCTGCTGAAGTGCAGGATCCTGCTCCCATTATTTCTGACAACCTCATAGATCAGACTCTGTCAGGATAATTTTCAAGGATCTTTATCAAAAGATTCCAATTTACTCTTTTTGAACCACTTTCCCCACATCGGTCATCAACAGGAAAACGTGCTCTGTTCATTTCTACCCTCAAATCTTAAACTATATTCTTCCCATTAAAAAAAAAATCCCCCAGGTGTGTTTGTTTTTAAAGTGGCTTGTTTTGTTTATGCCAATTGAAGTTTTATATGTCATAAAAGCTTAAATAAAATGAATGCCTTTCCCATAATCTTTCTTGGCACCTGCTGTTTATATCATAACATCTAATACTTGTCTCTATGTGCCCCAATTGCTTCCCAGTTGCATTTTATTTAGGTATCTTGTCTCCTCAACTAGAAGGAATGTTCTTCTGAGGCAGTCTGAGGTTTCCATTTCTCTATCATTTCTCATAATACCTACCACAGAGCTAGTGGACTGCATAAACGATCTAAGGATGCCGATTAAAGGAACCTCCAGAGAGCATTTCAAATTCAGAGGAAGGGAATGAATAGAATGAGTACATATTATCTGCCATGATAGGTGTTCATTCTTTATCTAGTGTAATCTTCACAAAATGCTGCCACATACATATTAGCAGCTTTATCATTTAGAGATGAGGCAATAGATGTTCCCAAATATTTAGTGACTTACCCAACCTCCTACAGCTAGGATGTGGCAGCACTGGAATTTGAAAACACATCTGCTTGAAGTCAAAGGTTTTTGTTCTTTTTTTTCCCCTCATTCATTATTTTACTGGTAGTTAACAGTGGGAACAAGACGGAAGACTAAAATGTTAGTATGTGTTAGTATGTTTAGTAAACTAAAACATTTAGTTTTGCCTATAAAAAAGCATTTTTATCTTTCTTTTAAAATAAAATTAAAATTACATAGGGGACAGCTTTTATTTATCAAATAGAATATGGAAACAACCAGGAATCAGTAGGGAAATGAAGTTAATTGTTAGAGAAACAAAGCCATGCCTATCTTAGTTAACTAACAAGAAATCCCAAATTTAGACCAACTTCACATTCCCCGGTTTCTTAGAGAGACAGCAAAAAGATTGAGTTATAGTTTCTGCTGCCAGATCTTTTCAAGATCCAGTCTTTCTTTCTTTCTTTCTTTCTTTCTTTCTTTCTTTCTTTCTTTCTTTCTTTCTTTCTTTCTTTCTTTCTTTCTTTCTTCTTCCTTCCTTCCTTCCTTCCTTCCTTCCTTCCTTCCTTCCTTCCTTCCTTCCTTCCTTCCTCTCTCTCTCTCTCTCTCTCTCTCTCTCTCTCTCTCTCTCTCTCTCTCTCTCCCTCTCCCTCTCTCCCTCTCTCTCTCATTTAACTTTAAAAGACAAACTAAAAAGTAGTTTAATTTCTAGCGCTTTCCAAAGTAAAACCCAGGCCCACTAAGCCAGGAAGGCAAAATGACCACAACAACAAACATTTTTTTTTTCTTGAAACCCAGATCCTCTTTCCATCTCTAAACCTCAACTACTTTACCTACTCTCCCTGTCCCTGGGCTCCTCACCTACCCTGGAAACAGACTATGTGTTATCTCCTTATTTCTCTGTTGGGCTTTTTTCTTTCTCTTAAGGTTCTCCTGGAATGGGAGACTCCATGCCCTGTAGTGGATGTGCTGGGGGAAGGCAATCTGTGTCTCCAGGCAGGATGGTGTGTGGGTGTACACCCTGCCTCACAAAAGGGAAACTCCCCCTGAGAAGCTTTCAAGCCTCTCTGTGAGATGACTCAGAAAAATACACTTTATTGACATCTTGGCTTCTAATGGTTCCCACCGCCTTTTCTTCCTGTGAGATCTGGGAACCCACATGATAAGTCAGACCCCTGGAAGTCCTCTGGCTGACAGATATCATTCTGAGGCTGGATAAGAAGAGGAAGGGAAAGGATTGTGGGGGAGGGAAGGGGCTTTTTGGAGGTTGATGCTGTCCTTACTTAGAAAACCCATTTCCCTTTATTCTGACCCCAGGCTTGTTTTAATTTTAAGTTATCAATTTGCAATAGCTAATCAGTTGCCTCAGGCATACACACATTGTCAAGGCGGCAAACTACCTGCCCCTTTCGAATCAACCCCAACTTGACAATGATTTATATGAACATGCACTTAGCCTGGAAAGCCCAGGCACTTTCTACAGGATGGTTTGCTGAGCTTATTCAGTAGAACTGTTTGATTTATACTAACAGCTGAGAGGCCCATGGAGGATTACAATATTTTCATGATTAAACAAGAGAGTGAATATACACTTTAAAATACACACACACACACACACACACACACACACACACACCTTCCAAACTCTAGGAAGAGATTTCAAAAAGCTTATTTTCCCATTTATTTGGACAAGTGTCATTTTGTTTTGAATGTTTGCCATTCTCAATCAGGTACTAGCGTAAATGTCCTAGGACCCACAAGGAGAAGTAAGGTTTACATAGTGTGAGCTTTCATTGCCACTCTGATACCAAATATTTACTGGGAAGTAGGATGGCTTTGTTCATTTAAATGAGAATTATTTGGTTTGGCTTAATGAAGCAAGAATTAACTGTTAGCTGTATCACTTAACCCACTGCTGTGATGTATCTGTCTTTATAAAAGAAACCTACTACATGCTTGGCAGGTCATAGCAACACTATTCTTTTGAGGGAATTGGTGAGAAAGAAGACTGTGGATTCTAATCAAAATGACAGCAGGAATTTGAGCAGAATGCAGAAGTCTGCACTGAGATGTTAACGCCACCCCAATTAGATTCTGCCTTGTCTTCTACCCTGATGGCCAATCAGATATTCACTGACCTTGCAAAGCAATATCTTGGCCACCCCCTTAAGTCCAACTCTGGGGGTTCCTTTTCCATAATGGGGTGTTCTCTCAAGAGAAAGCACAACTCCAGCATCATTAAGTGCCAAGCCCAGCATATCAGCTTCCCTTGGAGTTCTGCCATTGGAGTCAACTGCGATGATAACCAAACTGAGATTAGGAACTATCTGAGGGAACATCATAATCCTAGAGGGCATGGTGGCAAAGAGATTGGTTTACACTTACTTGAATTTGATTTATCTTTCCCAAACTAGGGTGTGCTCAATATCATAATTAAAATATACTCAACATTCAAATGAGTAGATTTCTGAGGCAAAAATTTTTATTATTGGAGTCAGTATAGTATTAGAGATAGGGAGTCAGGAAAAAAGACAGTGTGGGAAACAAGAGAAGAAATTAAAGATTAATTTTTCAACTAGGAATTCTTCTTTATAACAATGGTATTTTATTTTAGTGCTTCCCTCCCAAATATCTCAATATACTTTACCAAAAATATCCTTTTATGTCTTAGTTTCTAAATTTTGTAACGTCAAACATAGCCTTTTCTCAGTAATAAGAGAGAATACTTCAATTTTTAATAGTAGGTCCTTGAAACATGATATTGGTAGATTATTTTTGTCCCTTTTTATTGATCCTTATTGCTATTTCCTAACCTAATATTTGAAGAGAGAAAGAAACCCTGTGTAGCATAGAATAAATAGGAACATGAACTTTTTCAGGCTACATTTTCTTTACAGAATTTTTTTCAATTCATTATTGAAAACATGGAAACAGAAGCAGAGGAATATTGAATTAACTTGTATTGCATGCCACTAAGATTGTCAGTTTAGCAAGTAAATTGGTTGAACCTCAGATCAAAGATTTACCCAATACTATTTAGATAGTTATAGATTGAGCAATTATTTGGTGAAGATATGTCTGCAGAACACAGATACCTTGGGAAAAAGTATGTATCGATAATTCACATCCCCCCAATTCTGAACCAATCCCTGTATTAGTTGCTAAGGGAACTGTGCATGTTCCTTAAAGATGGCCTATAATTCTTCTGGCCCACGACTTCTCTGGCCCAAGACTTCTCTCTCCTTGTTATCACTGAGATATTTCCATCTTAATGTGCCTGTTACCCATCAAAATGGATGTCACAGTACTTTCCTCAAAGGAGATGGTTTCTGTGAAGAAGTGATGCACAGATACTTGGATTGTTACATGCGTAAGAGTCCCGTTGGGTTCTACAAATGCTCCAAATTTATAGTTGCTAGTTGTAGGCTGTGTGAATGTGTAGGAGACTGTCAATCAAAAATAGGGCTTAACATTTACTGTGACTTTTGCTATTCCTTTTTTCCCCTCTGCTGTAAGTCAGAAATGGAGTGGAACAAGTTAATTAAAATACTGGTGACTTAATGCTTTTCAGCCACTGAGAGTTCCAAGTAGCCCTTCTCTGGAGCATTCTTTCTCATTGTGAAGTTCATCGGGAGTCAATAGAGAGACTTTAAACAACAAAACAATTTCTTCTAAGCGTTTTCTGGCCTCTTTGTTTTAAAAATTTGAAGGCACAATTTTGTAGACCATGATACCAGGGAAGTGCGGGAAGCCATTCTATTTTATAAGCACATTGCTAGATAATAGTTTTATTGGCAGGCATCGGCTTATCTTTACCAATGCCCAGCTATTGAACCATCATCCCACCAGCATGCAGCTGAATCCTGAGGAATAAATAACAGTAAACTCTTTCATAAGCTTTTAAAAGTTATTTTTGGCCTTTGATGTCTTAGATACAGAAATGTGTGGGAAGAGATTTATTTGTATGTTGAACTCTTTGCTCTGTGTGGGATTATTTGAAGAATTATTTTAAAACTAAAATATTTTACTATACAAGGACTGAGAATGCAATCATGGAATGTCCCTCTTCTATAAGTTGCTAACTTGGTGGCCCATAGACCACATCCAGACTGCAGACATGCTTTTTTAGTGGTCTATATGTTTATTTATTTTTAAATCAGCACCCCAGGATATGTTTTTGTTGATGTTTTAGAGAGAGAGGGAGGGTGTGTGTGAGAGAGAAACATCAGTGTGACAGAGAAACATCAGTTGGTTGTCCCCTGCACACGCCCCAACCAGGGATTAAATATACAACCTTTTCGATGTATGGGATGATGCTCCAACCAACTGAGCCACGTAGCCAGGGCTCTATATGTTTTTTATTAATTGACTTAGGAGCCATTTTGTGTGAATTGGGATTTTCACATAGAAATGGATTTTTTTTTAAGTCTGTCAATATTGGGTATGCATTACTCCTAGGTAGGACCTAAGTAGCAACTGTCCCCTTTAAATAGGCATGGGCCCTCTTAGTTTGCCACAGTTCTCCACAAACCACAAATCAAATTCTACTATAGGTTTACCAAAGATGTTGCTTTTGTGGTAACTGCTCAAAACAAAGAACTTTTTGATATCATAATCTCTATTAGTCATAACAAGAGAAAAACTATGATAAATGCTTGCACGAGTTCCTTAAGTAACTTCCTTCCCAAGAAGATGAACCATTCATTATTCAGTAAACATCTATTTACCCTATCTCTTGTGATCATCACAACTCAATCAAGTAGGTGTTTTACAGAAAAGGAAAGTGGAGCTCAGAGAGACTAAGTTGCCTAAGGTCACACAGCTCTTAATTTGGCAAAAGTAAATTGCATTTCCAGGCTTGCTTGGTTCCAAAGCCCAGAATCCTCCACAAAGCATTCCGAAGATGTCAGATGACTCCATACCAGATCTCATTCCTCTTTCCACATCCCTGTCTATAGTAAAGAGTTGAGTCAGAGAGGTGGAAGAGGAAAAGGGAATTTTTAAATTTTATTCTCAATTGTTACATCATTTCTTTCTTAGAACTATAATATATTACCTATTTTGTATGTGTGTGTGTGTGTTTTAATTACTCAAGACAAGTTGTAAAAAGTAACCTATGTGTGGCTCTTATAGGCTACTAGAAAGTGGGTATCCACATGGTTTTTATTTTTTCATTGGCCATGTATACTCAATTGCTGCACAGCTGTATGGAGCTCAAATTGCAATAAAAGTGGTTTAGTGCAAACTATACATACATAATGATCTTTGATTTCTCCCCTAGGCTTTGCAAGTCTCTCTTAATTACCTGCCTGTAGACTACGAATTCTTTGCCAGATTTCTTCATTT
This sequence comes from Antrozous pallidus, assembly GCA_027563665.1. Lineage (NCBI taxonomy): Eukaryota > Metazoa > Chordata > Mammalia > Chiroptera > Vespertilionidae > Antrozous > Antrozous pallidus. The sequence goes on from CM050511.1 coordinate 69,583,338, forward strand.
ACTGAGGTGTTCCTGAAGCAGTATTTTCAGAGCAGTCTCTTCAGAATTGGAAACTGACCCCAAGCCCTCATGCTGAGGCAGGTCAGTGCAATTAGTAAAGCTGACATAAAAACCTACTCCAGTCTGGCTGGTGTGGCTCAGTAGTTGAGTGTCAACCTATGAACCAGGAGGTCACAGTTCGATTCCTGGTCAGGGCATATGACAGGGTTGTGGTCTCAATTCCCTGAGTGGGACATGCTAGAGGCAGCCAATCAATGATTCCCTCTCATCATTGATGTTTCTATCTCTCTGTCTCTCTCTTTATCTCTGAAATCAATAAAATACTTTTTTAAAAAAAGAAAAGGCATTCTGTCACCATCTGTGAGAAAAGTTGTAAAAATGGTAATAGGACAAACAGGAACACTATACAGGCCAGAACTGGGGAAAATAACAGTTGAGTTTGGCTGATTTCCTGGCTGAAGGGGAAGCTCTTTATTCAATACCTGTTTGTCCCAACACACCTCTACAACCTTCCTGATACCGTCAGTCATAGTCTTTCATCCATTCCACTATCCATCCAAGGCACTTCTGAGCACCCAAGTAAAATGACTCTTCTCTATTCCTTCCTATCCCCTTACCTGCTTTAATATTTTCATTTTACACTATCACTGCCACATATTATATATTCAGTTTTTTATATATTACATATTATTTCTCTCAACCACCTAAATGTAAGCTCTCTGTTTTTTTTCACTGCGATACTCCCAGCACCTTGTGCATGGCACATTGTAGGAACTCAATAAATATAAGCAATTGAATTTCCACTATAGTCTTAGGATCTAACAATGAATGAGACATGGTTTTGACCTTGAAGGCATTTATAGACTTTTTAGAGACAGATATAAACATAAATGCAACTCATACTAAGAGAACTTGACTTGTATTCATAACTTCAGCAAAAGTGGTTTTACTTGCTAGCTGTTGGACTCTGGGTATGATGGTTCATTTTGTTTGTCAACTAGCCTGGGCCATGGAATACAAAGATATTTGGTTAAATATTATTCTCAATGTGCCTGTAAGGGTATTTCTGGATAAAATTAACATTTGAATCGGTAGACCAAATAAAGTACATTGTGCCCCAAATATGGGTGGGCCTCATCTAATCAATCGGAGGCCTGAATAGAACAAAAAGGCTACCACCACCACCACCGCCATAGCACCCTCCCAACACCCAGGAGTAAGAGGGATCTCTTTCTGCCTAACTGCTTTGACATTGATCTTTTTTATTCTTCAGACATTTTCTAAACATCAGCTCTTCTTGGATCTCAGGCTGCCCGCTTTGGACGGGAGCTTTACCATTAGCTCTTAGGCCTTTGATTGGAACTGCACATGGGCTCTCCTGAGTCTCTAGCTTGCCAAGTTTAGACCTTGGGACTTCCCAAGTTAGCAAGTTCCTGCTAATAACATAATACACATGTTATTATGAACCAAGAGAAGATTATATATTTTTTATTTATATTATATGTTATATGTTGTATGTTATAATAGGCTATATAGTATAGATATATAACATTAATGTTACAATATATAATTATATATAACATAACACATAATATCTCTATATATGATATCTAGCTAATATACATATGATTTCCTATTGATTCTATTTATCTGGAGAACCCTAATGCAATGTACAAGTTACACAAACTTTTGAAAGTGGTATGTTCTGTTTGTCCTAGAAGCAGATGTCAAATAGAATCAAATGTGCAAGAAGTCTACTGAGGGAAGTGCCTGTGAAGGATAAGGGATGAAGGGGGAAGGAGCAGAAATAGGCAGAGGGGGAGCCTTCAGCCAAGGATGCAAGCCTGAGGCCTATAAAAGGGAAGAGGGAAGGAAGGATTGAGTAGGAAGAGTTTCAGGCCACAGGACAGTTCTGAGAAAGTTTTGGCCATCCTAATGGAGAGTCCCCAAGCTACAGTGCCCATTTGAGGAATTCCCCTTGAGACAGGAATGGCCCTGCTCTGGGTCCACCCAGGGAGCTCAGTTATTGGCTGGGAATAGCCCTGGGGATGTGTGGACTGGAGTGAATGCTGCAATGCACAGCAGCTGGAGGCTGTGAATCAACTGTGCTCCAGAATAGGTCCTCTGAGCAGGGTGCCTTCATGATCTTCTCTTCTAGAATGCCCTTCTGTGACAGGGGGTGGGCTTTCCCAAGTTTTGGTAATCATAGAGTATGTGGGAAGGACAATATGACTTTAAGGGAGGAATCCTAAGAACTTACCTGGGAGCACCTGGTCTTACTTAGTCTATTTACCAAAGCCAATCTGGAGTTGTCTCTGCCCAAGAGCAGGAATGTGCTGGGCTGCAGGAGGATGATGGTGGGAATCCAGGGAAAGGGGACATGGAAGATGGACTATGTATCAACTCTGCCAAAGCCAGCATCACAAGAACAGTATCCACCTGCCATCCAAAGTGATAGGAAGGGGGCCTGGTTTTTGAAACCAATAATACATCAATCCATGGACCAGCTTTGGTACCACACTCTACTGACAGACCTTGGCTGAGACTTTGAGGATCTGGATACATTTCAATAGTGCTGGGAGGAATGTGGCAGAGATGAGCTTTCCTTAGTTGGAGCAGATAAATCTCCCACAAGTGGGCAGAAAATGATTGTAGGCCACCTGTTCTTCTGGCAAACCAAATAGTGCTTGTTTTGTTAAATGATTATAAATCAGGTTCTCTCTTTTATTTCCCCTTTAGGATAAAAATTTATTAGCAATCCAGAAGATTTATGTGGGCTGGGCTTCCCCTGAAAGCATTTCACTTCTTTAGTTAGTGTATTTGCCCATCTCTACAAATTAAGAGAACTGCTGCTAAAAGCTTATAAAAGAAACAATCTTGTCAATTAATTTTGATGGAGTCATAGTGATAAAACATTAGTGCTAGGCAGGAATTGGAAACCCTTTATTGTTACCTATAGGGAAATTGAAACCCAGAGAAAGTGATTGCCCAAGGTTGCCTGGCTGACTAATGGCAGAAAGCAGGCTGGAACCCAAGCTTTAGTTTATAGGCCACAGCTCTGCCCACCATGGCAGCCTAGCTTTCCTTTCTGAATGTTCCCTCCTTTTACTTTTTTACATACTTTAAGTTAAACACATATTTGGTTAGCCAAAGATTTTTTTTATCACTCCTTCTCTAGGAAGTCACATTTTTTTTCCCTCTGGAAAAAAATGTTTTGTGACCTAACTTAATTTTAGAAAAAATACAAAGAACGAAAAAGCAGTGCTATACCTCAGGAGCTTATATGAATGCCATTGCCTTGAAAACAATGGCCAAAACCTAACATAAATCCTCTGAAGAGAAAAGTAGGTCCACAAATCATCCAGCTTTGTCACTGATAGAGCCAACACTTGTTTACTCATGTGTAAGATTCTGGCAGCTGCTAGCCTGGAGACTTTCAAACTTCTTTGAGCTGGAAGAAGCCATAATGATTATCTATGAGGAAACAGAGCACCAGAAAAAGCAAGTTAGGTTTGGAACCCACACCTTCCAACTCTTAACCAGGTAATTGTTTATTACAAAATGCATTGACGGGTGCAGATGAGGCTTTTGACTTAAGTCAAGCAAGGGCAAATGAGGAAGTCATATCAAGAGTCAGGACACATTGGCAATGATAATCACTATTGCTCACTACGTATGTTACAGGTACTGTTCTAACTGTTTTCCATGGATGAAGTATTTCTCTCACTAAACTATGAGTTAGCCTCACCAGGTTAGGTCCCAGCAACAACCCCCAAAGGCTCAGTGGCTTACAACAGAGAGTTATTTCTCATGTGCTGTATGATGGCTGAGGCTCTGCTCCACATGGCTTCTTTGTTGCAGGATCTGGCACGAAAATCCTATTTGAGATATATCAATCTTGAAGCAGTAGGAAAAGGATACAATGGCCCTGAAGGCCTCTGCTCACTTCCATTACCAGTTCCACTCAAATTCCACAGGTTAAAGCAAATCACATGGCCAAGCCTGACACCAATGAAAGGTACACAGCAAGTCATATGACAATGAGAATATACTGGTATATATTTAAACATGAAAGGCAACAAAATATTTGAAATAATATTGCAATCTACCACTATACATTAGCTTTTTCTAATCTTTATTAAAAAAAACTATGAAGTAGTTAAAAATATCATCTGATGTCCAAAGTTGTACCATTAAGAGAGAGAGCTGGTATCTGAATCCAAGCAGTATGGCTCAAGAGCCCACACTTAATTAATAGACTATAATCAATAAGTTGCTTTTCATACTATGCCTTTATTCTGATATTCCTCTGACACAGTTCACCTCTGAGAGAGAACATCTGTGAGCATGATACAAAGCAGTAGGCAAAGAGTGGCTACCAAGAGAAACCAGAAGAAGATTATTGGCTTTCCTCTCAGAAGCCTAGTCAAATGATGTATATCTAATATGCATGGGATAAATTGATAAATCCTAAATATATATGCACCTACCATTAGAGTGCTATGGGGAAGTAATAGATATCTTTTGAGAAGGGAGGCCTAGACTAGGGTGGGAAAGGTTGGAGATGAAGATGTACAGATGGAAAGGAAGAAGAGGAATGCATGAAGACAGGGCCAGAGGGCATGAGGTGGAGCAGCAGGGCGTTAGTTCAAGGCATACACATATTCAGCAGGGGCCTAAGAAGAGCTAATGGCCTGTCTCAAGGACACATACACTGACAAGAGTAACAAGGACCTTTGTCATTCTAGGTTAAATGGGTGTTCCAATACTGGGTCACACTGCCTATAGTGACTAGGAATGAATATTTTTATAACTCCTGCAGTTATCTTTGAATAGCACTATTATATTATATTGTGTTTAATAAACATTAAAAGCATTAAATTGGTAAATATTACCTTCTAAAATATATCAAATATTTTAAAATCCTGTTTTGACTTTTCTTCATATTTCCAAAGTACCCCTGCAGCTTCAAAAAATGAAAGCACATTTCATGTCTTTCAACATCCAGCAGGCCCTACAGCAAAACACAGTAGATTCACAGTACACTGACTTGGGCTGGAAAGATTGTTTTTATGCATTTATTCATTTAACCTACAAATATTATAAACAAGACATTATTGTAGGTGTTGGGGGTGCAGAAATAAACAAGGGGCACACATTCTGCCTGCATGGATTGTTCATTGTGCTGAGTATGCAAAGAGAAGTAGTGAGAACCAAAGAGCTAAATTGCACATTGATAAAGCAAGTGAACCATTATTATTGAGCTGACTAGGATAACTGTTCTGCAAAATGGGGGGAGTCATTGCAGGGCTTCCACACAGAAGACATGATGAGAACTACTGTTTTTTTGGGGTAACTGGACAGTATTGTGTGTGTGTGTGTGTGTGTGTGTGTGTGTGTGTGTGTGTGTGGTGGGGGAAGTGAACTAGAAAGGGATTTGAGTATAAGAAGCAGCATCCAGATGTCCAACAAATGGAAAAACAGTCCTGAACCAGGGTAGTCAGAGGAATGGAAAGCATGGACAAGATGGGAAAGATTTCCATGAGGTGGAATAGGAGAGGAGTTCCTGATCATGGGGCTGGGGTACCAAGGCAGAAAAATCAAATTTCCTGTAGTTTGCAGCCTACTCTCTGGTGGGTGCAAGGTGGTTTAGCCAAGAGTGGGCTTTGGATCAATTGGCCCTAGCTTCAAAGTCTGATCTGACACCAGCTATGAAACTTTTGGTAGGTTGCTTAACCTTTCTGAGCTTTGATTGCCCTATCTGTAAAAGTGAAATATAACCCCTAACTTCCATGATTAAAAAAGAAATATATGGTGCACTGGATACAGATTAAGCTTTCAAGAGTTTTTGTTATGATTATTATGGTTACATGGAAGATGAACTGGCCTGGGGCATACATTTGAAGTAAGTGTAGGACATCCAAAAACAGGTGTTGAATAGACAGTCACAAAGATGAGAGCCTTAGATAAGCCTCTACATAATACCAATGTATTAACATTTATTTTTATCATTTATTGTGTTAATTTTTGATGAGCTCTAATTCAATTAGTCCTCACAGCAAGTCTGTGAGGAAAATATGGTTGTCATCATGATTTTACAAAGGAATAAACTGAGATTTAGTTAACTGAACTTAGATCAGTCCACACAACTAATGAGAAGCATAATTTGAATTCAGGCCCTCTTGCCCCCCAAGCCCATACTCTTTTATTTTCAATTACACTTCCAATATCATTTTGCATTGGTTTCAGGTTTATAGCATAGTTGTTAGACAATCATATATATACTTTACAAAGTGTTCCCCTATTATTTCCAGTACCTACCTGGCACCATATATAGCTATAACACGAGAGGCCCAGTGTGTGAAATTTGTACACTGGGGTTGTGTCCCTCAGCCTAGCCTGCATGTTCTCCAATATGGGACCCCCCAGAGGATGTCCGATTGCTGGGTTAGGCCTGATCTCTCACAATCTGGGACGAGATCCGGCTGTGAAGCCAGGCAGGCTGCTGCTGCCAACCTTGGGTCTTCTTTTGATAGCTTTGGGGTTCCCTGACCCAGTTGCTGCCTATTTGACATGTTTTAGGCTGAGAAAGGACAGGCCATTCATATGCAAAAGCTGCACACAGCTTGGGTTGTAAATTGGGTGGGGCAGGGTCTCAGGGAATCACCAGGGTGGAGCAAAGAGCAATGGTTGCCAGTCAGCCCTGCACAGGAACAATGACTGCTGCAAGCACCTCTATCTGAAAGAAAGCCACCCTCACATTACTGCCCCAATGCCAGACAGTCCAGTTTCTCCTGAGTGTGTCTGGTCCCCCTGTCTTGCCCAGAACTGGAGTTCAGAGCAATCGGGAGCTTGTATCTCCCTCCCTATGAGAAAAGCAGTGCACCCAGATGCCAGCCCATTCTGTGTCTCTGTACCTCCTACCAGTCTCAATGCACTTTCTTCTTTACCTCTCTAGTTGTAGTACTTCCACTCAGCCAGCTTTCCCAAGGTTCTGGATGATAGTTGTTCTGTCTTTTAGTTGTCATTTTGATGTGGTTGTGGGAGGCAGCAAGTACAAGTGTTTTCCTATGCCACGATCTTGGTTCTTTCACCACAGCTTTTTTACCCACTGGTCTATTGCAAATAAAGCTGCATTGAACATGGGGTGCATATAGTCTTTCAAATTAGTATTTTTTATTTCTTTGGCTACATTCCCAGAAATGGAATCGCTGAGTCATAATGCAGTTCCATTTTTAATATTTAAAAAATATTTTTTTCAGAGAGAAAGGGAGAATGAGAGAGATAGAAACATGAATGATGAGAGAGAATCATGGATCGGCTGCCCCCTGCATGCCCTCTATTGGGGATCAGGCCTGAAATCTGGGCGCGTGCCCTGACCCAGAGTCGAACTGTGGCCTCCTGGTTCATTGGTCAACACTTAACCACTGAGTCACTCCGGCTGGACCATATTTAATTTTTTAAGGAATTTCAATACTGTTTTTCATAGTCAAAGATCGTACTCTTAAACATTCAAGGTTTGTTAGTAGCAAACCTGGAGGTGGCATTTATAGTCATGTACTGCATAACAGCATTTTGGCCAGTGACAGACCACATGATGGTGGTCCTACAAGCTTATAATGGACCTGAAAAATTCCTGACACCTAGTGATGTCATATCCATCTTAACACCGTAACAAATCACATTGCTCATGTGTTTGTCATGATACTGATATAAACATACCTACTGCTCTGCCAATTATATAAAATTATAGCACATACAATTATGTATAGTTCATCATACTCGATAATGATAACAAATGACTTATTGATTTATGAACTTACTATTCTATACCTTTTATCATTATTTTAGTGTACTCTTTCTACTTAAATAAAAAAAGTTTGCTGTAAGACAGTATGCTGTGTTATGCTGGGAACAGCCTCATATATGTTGTGTTTACCACGTATCTTGATAGCATCATTTTCTCTTATAATTGATTTAATCTCTTGTTGTTTTATACATTAACATGCTGTATAGGCTGCTAGCCTAGGAACAATAGGCTAGACCAAATAGCCTAAATGTGCAGTAGGCTATCCCATCTAGATCTATGTAAGTGCAGTCTAGTGATCAAACAAAAATGAAATCTCCTAACAATGCATTTCTCAGAACACATCCCTGTCATTAGTGAGCCAATGGCTATAATTTAGTTTAAGAACTGGAACTCCTCCTGCCTGTCACACTCAGGCCACCACCCCACCCTGTGGCTGCCCCCATTCTCCTGCTGTGCTGAGGAGGCCTGAGTTCAGGCAAAGGGAACCACCCTGCCATCTGAGCAGCACCTTTGTTGTGAACTGGGGCATATTTTATGGTTCCACTGAGATACCAGTCCAACAGCCTAATTACCATCACAGACTGCTCACTGCCCTTCCAGTTTACTTTCCCTGGTAATCTTGACCAAATTTCTTGGGCTGGAAGCTGCTGTGATGGAAACACAGCTCAGGAGATAAGGCCCAGGGTCAATTTGGGCCTCCACCTCTCACTATCTTTGTGGTTTGGGAAATTCCCTTTTTCTCTTTGAGTCTCTCTCTCTCTCTCTCTCTCTCTCTCTCTCTCTCTCCCTCCCTCCCTCTCTATCTCTATCTCTATCGCTATCTCTATATCTCTCATTTGCAAATCAGAGATAATCAGATCAAACAACAGGGAAATAGCATATGCAGAAGGAATCCTGCTATATAATAAAACCCTAATATGCAAATCGACTGAACAGTGGAACCACCAGCAAATGACCGCTCACTGTGACATGCACTGACCACCAGGGGACAGACACTTAACACACGAGCTAGCCCCTGGTGGTCAGTGTGCTCCCACATGGGGAGCACCACTCAGTCAGAAGACACACTCACAGGAGCACAGTGCCTGTGGCGGGAGCCTCTCCCGCCTCTGCTGCAGGTGGGTAGTGAGGAGTAAGGGGTCCCAGTCTGTGAGAGGGTGAGGGCTAGGCTGCAGGACCCCCCGCTCCTGCCACCCCCTGTGCATGAATTTCATGCACCGGACCTCTAGTCACTATATAAATAGCCTCTGTTCTCCATGCTGACACAGCAGATATTTTTATTTTAGAGATATTTTATTTCCCTAACAGTGCCCAGCTGGAGTACTGGAGGAAATCTGGGCCCCCTGCCCCAGAGGATGCTCAGGTCTTGAGCCACATAATGCTCCAAAGAGAAACCCTCTTACCTGACCCTTTAATGAGATTGACTACCTTGAACTCATGTAAAACCTATCTTACCTTAAGTGCAGCCATAATGAGTCATTTTTCACTCAAGAAAAAGTGTCACATTCACAGTTCTGCCCCTTCTCTTTTTGATGTTAATTTCAGCATTACCTATGCAGAGTACAGGTTTTTCATCCCAAACAAGCCCCACTTAGAACAGAATGGAGGCAGCTCTCTGACTCAAGGTGTAATACCAAGCATGTTAATAGCTTTGCCATTTCCCAGTGAACAAAACCTGGCAACAAAGCCAACTATAGTTCTTTCCTAATAATTTTCCACGTGAGTATCTGAAAATTGGCTTTCAAAAATCCATGCCACATAAAGCCTTTGCCAGCCAGTCTTTGAGAATTTGATATTATCAGAAGAAAGCCTGGTGCAAACTGTTCTATGCGTAAGTCACCTTGACTCTGCTTCTTATTCCGAGTCAATCCCTTTAAAATAGGAACGCATCCTAGTGAGCAAAGACCTGCCTTTTTATGACCATGCACTTCTCACACTGTCTCACAAGTAGGCATTCTCTTTTGCGTACGATCTGGCCCAAGGAGACACCGAAATGCCAGAGCAGTCGAGCGAGTAATTGGCATTTGCTCTGGGCTCTGCCACATTTTCTAACCAGAAGGATGGCCGAGTGGAGTGAGTGGGGGTCCCTCTTTGCATGTGGCTTTGTGCTGCAGGCCTGCCAAGCATTGCTATTCCAGCCCTTAAACCTGTGCCAGACTGTTAATGTCTTAATGCTTATTGGAGTGTCAGGGAGTGCTGGCAGATGTCAGGGGGAATGGGAGGCTGTCAATAAGGAAATTACTTACATTCACAGGGTGATTGCCAGCGTCTGTCAGGTAGTGTTGCAGAGGATGTCAAGAAAGAAGGAAGGGGGTGGGGGGAGGCAGCAGACAGCATTGGGGGGAGGGTCCTTGTTTTATCTATATGTGAATTGTTTAGAGATATTTTATTTTCCTTTTATTTCAGACACAGCAATCACAGGTCAAGCAATAAACAAAAAGTGGTTTGCTGTTTGGGGAGATTTCACACATAAGAGCTGCATGACCGGGGCCTTTTGTTTCTGACACACGCAGATAATTCAAATGTTTTTCCTTAGAAGGCAGAAGGAGTCAGGTCCCTGGTCATCAGGAAACAGATATTTTATTCAACAATTACTGCCTACTCTGGGAGATGTGGTCAATAACCCAACGGCTGCATAAGCGCAGGAAAAGGATTTTAAACACATTCTTTAAATTCTAGAGAGGAAAAAGGCATCCTCTTTGCTGTGTGGTTTTAAGATTAAGAATGTGAGCTAAGTAGAGTCCCACCCTTGAAACTGACAGCACCTGCGTGCCTTCTTTGCCTGTGTACAGAGGAGACCTGAGTGAGAATGGAGCTTCCGGGGAAAGAGGCTTGGAGGTAATCTTGCCTTTAAAAGCTTCTCTCAGTCCTGGATTTGCCATGGTGATTCTATTTATTGCCTCCTTAAGCCTGTAAAGCTCTCCTCCTGCCTCATTTCTTTACTGGTCTTTACACCCCTCCCCACCCTCCAGAGCGTGTAACACTGAGTGCGCTGGGAAGAGGCGGTGGCAAAAATACTGTCGTTAGTCAATACTCAGGCACAATGGTCTAATTACAAGTGGGGGGATGCACAGGAAGTTACAAACCTTACCTTTGTAAGGAAGGATCAGCCCCCTCAGAATCACCCTGGAAACATGAGACACCTCCAGTGTTTAGCCCTGGTGATGAGAAAAACACCATCTCACTTAAAGGGAACATGGCATTTCCATTCGTGGTTGGCGGTGGCTTTTTAGGGCTGTCTACACTCAATGTCCCATGTCTCCTATGGTAACCTAGCTCCTTTCAATATTTTAGAATTCCTCCCAGAAGGAACAGAAGAGAGGAAGTTAGGCACATTCGCTAGTTGCTTTTGGACTACTTAAGAAAAAGCAAATATTTTACTGATGGAAACTCCAGGGCTACAGGTGCGCAGAAATAATAGGAAGCAAGTACAAGGAACTTTCCCCCAGAGTGCCTGAGTCAAGTGAACTGAAAGATGCCACTGTAAGGATTGACCCCATGGGGACAGAATGAGCTGGGTTACCTGGGGGGAAAAGCTGAAGTCCAGACTTAGCCTGGAAAAGAGATGGGCCAGGATGATTCCCCGAGGGCCCTCTCCCCACTGCCCTTCCTGTGCTACCCAGTTCCTCCCGCCCCCAGATGAAGCAGTGTGGAGTCTGGATTCCAGAGGAGAATGTGCTGTCCCCATCAGCACAGCCCCAGGCGGGCCTCGCCCCCCTGCTGGTCTGGCTGTGTACTCACGGAGTCCCAGGGCGCATACCTCCATGGAATTCAGCACTAGGCACTGTGGGGCTCCAAAACTTTTCAAGTGTCCTCTGACCCTTTGAAGTGCTCTCCCCAAGGAGGCCTGAGCAAACTTCTGAGAAATGTGGCATTACTTAACCCACCCCTGGAGACTTCCAGGGACACCTGACATTTCAGGAAAGACTAAATACATTTTCATCAGCTTAACTCACAGCTTTCCTTCTTGGTCTTGCTCTGAGTTACATATTATTTGCTTGGAAACATTTTTCCTCAGTAGCACTGCAAGATTCTTGCCCCTCTCGCCCATAGCCCCTACACACTGAAGGGAAGTCGATCTAAATCTAACCCTTTCTTTTATATGCTGCAATATTAAACTCTGGGCAAAAGAGTTTCAATCAATCAATCAATCAGTCCAGGACTACGCTGAAAGGGATATTTAAAAACACAGAAAAACATGCTATCAGCAGACATAAGCAATATCATGACAATATCCTAGGGGTATCAGAAAAAAAAAACATTAACAAAGTATTAGGTTTCCTGTATGCATTTATTTTCCCATTTGGTTACTTATAATATATTGCTCATTTTACTGAAGAACTCTTTTATGTAAAAATTATAATCCAAAAAATAAATCCATAGATTTAAAAAATATTTTCTTCCCCATCCTTTCTACTTTCATGGTCGTTATTATTCTAAATCTTTGTTTCTTTTTATCTGACTCTCTAACTGGATACTGGACAAGGTGTAATAAGAAAAACAAGAATGACAAGACCAATAATTCTCATTAATTAAGTACATACTAAGAGCTGGAATAACCTTTGCATTGCCTCACTAAGACATGAGGACAATCCATTACCCCTACTTCACAGGTGAGGACTGAGGTTTAGAAATGTTAAACAATTCCAAGCCTCCTGTTCTGTAATCCCAGCTCAAAGGTCATTTCCTCAGGCACTGCCCACAACTAGGACAGATACCTCTTTAAGTGTTCTTACAATCTTATAACATACTAGAGGGCTGGTACATGAAATTTGTGCACAGGGGGTGGGGAGTGGGTCCCTTGGCCCAGCCTGCACCCTCTCCAATCTGGGACACTCGAGGGATGTCCAACTGCCCATTTAGGCCTGATCCAGGTGGCCATCCCTCTCATAACGAGGACTGCTGACTCCCAATTGCTTGCCTGCCTGCCTGCCTTCCTGATTGCCCCTAACTGCTTCTGACTGTCAGCCTGATCACCTCCTAATCACTCCTCTGCCAGCCTGATTGATGCCTAACTGCTCCCCTGCCAGCCTGTTTGCCTCAAACTGCCCTCCTTTGCCAGCCTGGTCACCCCTATCTGCCCTCTCCTGCAGGCTTGATTGCCCCAAACTGCCCTCCCTTGCAGACTTGGACCCTCCCAGCTGCCCTCTCCTGCTGGCCATCTTGTGGTGGCCATCTTGTGTGTTGGAGTGATGATCAATTTGCATATTATTCTTTTATTAGATAGGATCGTATAGGATAGAGGCCTGCTGCACAGGTAGGGACCAGCTGATTTCCCCTGAAAGATGTCCAGATCAGGGTGTCTGGGCAAGGGGCCTGTGGTTGTTTGCAGACTGGCCATGCCCCCTAGCAACCCAAGTGGATGCCCTGGTATCTAGGATCTATTTATCTTCTACAATTGAACCTTTGTAGCCTTGAGCAGAGGCCAAGGCAGGCCAGTGCTGCAGAAGCTTGGCTTCCTCCATCACTGGAGACAATTCAAGCCTCCTGCTCTCTCCATGGCTGCAGCCATCTTGGGTGGGTTAATTTGCATTCTTGCTCCTGATTGGCTGATGGGTGTGGCTTGTGGGTGTATCAGAGGTATGGTCAATTTGCATATTACTCTTTTATTAGATAGGATATGTTTCTTTCATTCTTAGTATGAGAATTCGTAATTTTATAGTTATTTATGAAAATAAATGATTAAAGCATTTCTCCCCACAACACTCTGAGTTCCAGGATAGCAGAAACCATATCAATTTTTGCTATTACTAATAATGATATGTAGTAGGATTATAATACATATTGAGTGAATGAATGAATATTGGAATGATTTAAGGAATAAATGAGTCCTCATCTATCCAACTGCCCAATTTGGGAGTTTTAGTTTAGGCAGCAGGATTGCTTTTTAAATAAAGTCCTATCCAAAGTGCTATATACTATGCAGCATTGATCCATGCTAGTTGTACTGCCTGGGTTTGAACCCCAGCTCCACCAGGCTTTAACGATGTGACCTCAGAGAAGTTACTTGACTCTCTGTGTCTCAGTTTCCTCATTTGCAAAATGGAGATAAGAGAACTCACTCCATATAGTTATGAAGATTCAATGAATATATAACCTCTCAGAACAGTAGACTTAGAAAGTTTTGCATACATATTAGATATTACCAGTTAATTCAGGAGCTTACTAGCATAGGAAAATAAAACATCCCAGGCTAATTTTACTCAAAGACTGCTGTCTTAGTATTTACTCAATTGAATCCTCTGTTCTGATCCTTTGTGGAAGAGCCTAAAGATGTGAATCTTAAAGAAACGGCCCGAGGTTTTTTCACTCTTATATAGAAAATACCCAACATGAGTCCATCATGAGATTTTTACTAATATTTCACTTACAAGTTCAGAAAGAATATTTAGTGAAGATATATTATTTTAAAAATTTTAAAATATATTATAAATATTATTTTAAAATATGCAATACCCTCCTATTGGACTCACATACAATAGCTTTCCTCCTCCCCCCTAGAGACCTGGTGCACGAGATTCATGCACTGAGGGGGGGTTCTCTCAGGCCAGCCTGTGCCCTCTTGCAGTCTGGGACCCCTCAGGGGATGTCCGCCTGCCAACTAAGCCAGCAGTCAGACATCCCTCTTGCAGTCCAGGGCTCTTGCAGTTCGGGACCCCTTGCTTCTTACTGCCCACTTGCAGTGGAGGTAGGAGATGCTCCCTCCACCACTGCTGTGCTTGCCAGCCCGGAGCCCAGCTTCTGGCTGAGCAGTGCTCTCCTTGTGGGAGCGCACTGACCACCAGGGGGCAGCTCTTGTGTTGAGTATCTACCCCCTGGTGGTCAGTGTGCATCATAGCGACTGGTTGTTCTGCTGTTTGGTCAATTTGCATGTTAGGCCTTTTATTATATAGGATTGGCATTTGTTAATAAAATTTTATAAGTTTCAGGTGGAATTATGGAATGAGGCAGAGTGACTATGACCAGATCCAGAGTTCCACAGCCCCAGGTTTCATCACATCCCTGCCACCTATTAGCTGTCTGTCTTTATAAGTTTGTTAACTGCTTCTTGTGTTTCCTTAGCTAGAAAGTAAAGATGACATTAATTAGATTGTGATGGTTAAGCAAGATGAAGTTATAAAGACCCTGGTAAATCATAAATGCTTAGTGACAGTTAGTTTTTTATTACTTCCCTCCCTTCTTATTTTCCTTTCTATAACCAGATTTCAACCAAGGCTTGACCAATATTCTGCTATATTTTTGTGCTTTCTCTGATCCAACCTTCCCAAGTGGCCTTTTTCCTTCTCATTTTCCATGTGCTCCCAAGGCTCAAAGTAATGAAAGTAGACAGTAGAAAAATGAGACATTCAATCAAATTCTGAATGAGAATTTGTCTCCAGTTTTGCTTCTGACTTAAGCAACTTATTGAGCCTATCTAGGTTTCCTTTAGCTCATGAAGCATATCCTGGAATAATTTATTTTTTTCTGCCTCTACCCTTTCTCTGTGTACCTGTGTCATAGAAATAACAGTAGTACTATTGTCAATTTACACTTTCCAAAGTCTTTGATATGTATTATTTAGTGACCATATCAAAATTCTGAGATATTGCAATTAGGCATTATCTCTCTATTTCCAGATAAGGAAATTGAGGTGAGAGGGGATATATGACTTAGTAAGTTACAAAAACCCTAGCACACAACTGTATTTTACTGTGGTCTGTCAGACTTCTACGATACACCTACTGTATGCATTACACTGGCTAAATGCTGCTGATTCAGCAAGGTCTCATACTTTTTTGTAACAGAATACACACAAGAGTAAACTGATAACAAGGTGTTAGATGCTAAGTGCCAAATGAGTAACACAAAATTCCTCTCCATCTCACTGATTTGTCTGTGAAAAAAGAATCCCTTCTTTCTCTGAGGTGGAATTCCCCTAGCATTGTGTTGGCCCATCTCCTGGAGAGTCCATAGCAGAAAGAGACTAATTTTACTTTGACAACATTATTTCAGTTTTATGTAAGCATTAGCCTCAGGATGACTATCTTTCAACAGCAGTCTGTTTGGACTTTAAACAGGGCATGTTTAAATGTATGCTAAAACTCTGAATTTTTGTCAGGATAGAAAATGATCTTGATAAGTTTTCTTCTGAGTTGTTTCCCCAAATCCATGTTTTAGTTCTGCATGCACGAGAAGTATGCAGAGTTTCAGTTTCACTTTTTGTGAAACCGAGAAGGAATAGAATTGACTCTGAAACTCCATAAGAATAGGACTATTAAAATATCTGAAATATTTTCTATTATTTAAAAAAATACATTTAACCAGGAGTTTTGATAAGATGTTTAAGGAATATTTGAATTTTTGAATATGTCATGTATCCACAAACTTCAATCGCCATAAAGTATGAAGAGGAGTCTTAGAAAGACTTCCTTCCTCTTTCTCCCTCTCACTGTCTGCCACCTACCTAGTGCCCAACTCCTTCCCCAACAGCTAACCACTTATCATCCTTTGTTTATCTGCCTTCAAATTGTTATGTAAAAAATAATACAATACAAATATATGTTCATTCCTTTCCCTTTTTATGTTTGTTATAGTATATACTACATAATAATCTGTACCTTTTTTCATTAATAGTATATGAGCATTTCATGACACTATAGTTTCCTTGGTAATTTTTACTATACTTGCAAAATGTTTGATTCTGTGAATGTATCCAAACTAGGACAGTTAACACTGGCCAGGTAGCTCAGTTGACTAGAGTATGGTCCTGATGCATCAGGGTTTAGGGTTTGATCCCTAGTCAGGGCACCTACAAGAGTCAACCAATGAATGCATGGATAGGTAGAACAACAAATCAATGGTTCTCTCTCCCTCTCTAAAATCAATAAATAAAAACTTTGAAAAATCTTAGGACAGTTAGTTGAGTCTACTTGTTTTTATGAGGAAATGAATAACTTTGTCCATGTGTTATTTCATATCATGAGTGGAGTACATCTGTAGAATGATTTTCTTTAGCTGATATTGCTGGATCAATAGGTACATGTATTTGTAATCCCTCCTCCCCCAATGGATTTTTACTAATCTGGTGAGCTATAGAAAAAGATCTCAGTATAGTTTTTATTTGCCTTTTTGTTAATGAGTCAGATTAAGCATCTTTCATCCATGTAAAAGGCTTTTCAGTTACAAACGATGTGATCGTATCCTTTGCTGATTTTCTTTTAGGCTGTTGATTTACATTTAGTGGAAGTACAATAAATAACTGTATATTCTCTGTTTCCTAAGTTTGCTATGGGATAGGCTCTTTTTTTTTTTTTTTGTAAAAGTTGTCCATTCCTTTTTTATTTTTGAATTTGAAACTATGAACAGTTAGTTTTGGCAAGCTCTAACAAATCATACATCTTTTTATTCTGTTTTAAAGATTTAGCCGAAGTTGAATTGAACAAATAAAAGCATAACTATACCCGAAGTCTTTCTTTTTCTATTGCACTCCTCCACCTGGTTGAATTTTGCTCAGGATATTTGAAAGAAACAATTATAGCTAAAACACGGGCAGTCTTTCTTCCTCTGTAAGTAATTTTAGAATCATTTCACCAGTCTTTACAATAAGAACTGGAAGAACTGGAAATGTGAATGGAATTTAAAAAATGGAATCATCTACAACCAAATTAATCTAACACTATAGCTAACTTATTGTTTGCACTTTCTCCTCTCTCAAAAGTTTAAAATGATCCTTTTTCTGCCATTTTATAGCTTTCAGAAATTTGGAAAATAGTGGCATGTTCTTATTAAATCTGCTATAAAATTCACCTATTGGCTTCATTATACACATTTAGAAAAAGTGAACAAGCTATCGTATGAAATGAAGATGCCTATCTGTTGAAACTTAATTCTGCATGTAGTACTGAGCAGGAATTACAAGTCAGGTATTCCAATGAACACTGAAAATATGTAGTAGAAAGAAGGAAGGTGTGCCTCTTGCCTTATCATAATTTGAGCTGTAAACCAGTCACTCTTTACCCTGATTACCTGGGAAGGCTTAACAACAATATCCATGCCTGGGCCCCAGGCCAAAAATTCAAGGGTGCAACTCAATAATAAATATTTCTAAAACTCCCCAAAACTTTCTAAGTGAAGCCAGAGTGGAAAACCACTGGTTGATCTAGCCATACCCCAGAGAACGCAACAAAACCACAAAATATTTTGAAGAGGAAGTGGTCATGGAAATTTTTATGTGATGTAATATACACTACACAACATCAACTTTGAAGTGTTCTTGCCACAATACTGAGCTAAAAAGCAGTAAGGCTTTAACCTGCATTCCAAGTTACAGATAACGTAGAGGACAGAACAAGTGAAAAGGCATCTTGAGGGAAAATATCAGACAAATCCAGAAAGTGGTACTTTCTCCAGGACAAGTGGCCTGGTTTCTTCAAAAAAGCAATGCTGTGAGAAGCAGCAAAGGGCTGGGAGTAGCCAGGGGACTGAGAGAGACTGAAAGAGAACAAAGAAGCAACAAATAATAACTCATCAACTGGATAGCATTCTGATTCAAAACATCCTTTGGAATAGTTTTTGGAGACAATTTAGGAAATTTAAATATTTAAGTATATACTAGAAATTAAATGATGTTAAGTTAATATTATTGATTTTTCTTAGGAGCTTAGGTATATACATGTGTACAAGAATGTCCTTACTTTTAGGAGTTGCATGCTGAATTATTTAAGGGTGGCAATAACTTTCAAAATGGTTCTTCAACACTCATATCACACATATCATATGGAAAAGCAAATGCAGTCATACTTTTTAAAGGAGTTTAGAAGAGGCTGAGGTATTAAGGATGAAAGAGGCTGCTGAGTAGTAATGATTATTTAATTGACTACCATTTATTGAATGAATTCTATGTTGTAGGTACTGTACTAATGACTTTATAGCATGATATTGTTTCTATTTTAAAATAAGCATCATTGTTTTAATTTCACAAGTGAAAAAAAACTGAAGTCTGCAATGATTAAACACCTTCCAAGTTCACATTGAGTCAAGATTTAAACTGAGTTCTTCCTGTTTCCGTTGTGGGTGATCTTGATCATTACAACAGTGTTGCTCCACCCCCAAAATGTGCCGTGACCACTTATGTGGTCATGGAAAGCACATAAGCTTTGGATTTATTTTAATTGCAGCACTTACTACAGTGCAAATCCACCTGCTATTTATATGTCTGCTCTGTGTTCTTCTTGTCATAGAAAGACTATAGAGTCAGGCCCACCTGCATCCAAATCTTGGCTCTGTCATTTATTAAGGGCTTATTCTTGGACAATTTTTTAAAACTCAGCTTCAATTTCCTCTTCTATAGAGATGGAGATAATATTTGTGCTTTATAGGATTGTTATGCAGCTTAAATAAATAAATGTATATAAAAAGCACTTAGCACAATCCCTGGCATGTAGTAAATGCTCAATATGTTAGTCACCCACCACCACCTTTTCTTAAAATCAATTTGGATGGCCAGAAATGTTTCCTGCTTATAGAGAAAACCCTCTGATGCTCAATCACTTCATTACTATCACTTCCATTACCATCAGCTTAGCTCCAGGGACCATAGCTTTGTATCCCTACCACCTACAACAGGAGAACTCAAGTAGTGTTCACAAATGTGATTTGTAGTATTAATTATCCTAAGGTAGTCATTATAATTCATTATTAAGGCTGTGGCAGGTATTAAATGTTCCCTATAGGAACTTAAATTTAATATAATTTCAATGGATTTCTAAAATGCAGGCAGAAACAGTCATTTGCAATATATTTTGGGACTATGAAAGTTTATTCCTGGTAAATATATGAGAAAAGTTATAGAGACAGGGAAACATAGATACCCCCCCCCCAATTGCATTATTATGTATGTAAAAGCAAAAATATGAGAAAAGATTGGAAAGTTGGTTGAGAACCTTGATTTCTTCAATAGAGCAAACCATTATCAGTTTTGAAACAAGTGAGCAATTCAAATTCCAGAGATATCACATATCAGGAATAGTCTATTCGAGCAGTATATTATATGTACATTTGTATGTGTTTTGGTGATAAAGAAGAGGTGACCAACCAACTAGGTGGTTGTTTCTTCCATCTTTGAATGCAATGGGACCAGAAATGACAAAGGAAGGGAAGGAGAATTTGGAGGGTAGAATATGAGAGGATATAGCTGCTGACTGAATGCAGGCAACAAGCTTCAATAAAGAAGCCAAGAGGACCCTGAGAATAAAAGTAACATGATCAGAAATTAGAAGGTCATAAGGGGGAGCTGTTCTGGGGGAGGTGAGAAATTTCCTCATGGAAATGTTGAGTTTGGTAGACCTTTTAATTAGTAACACCACAACCCCCTGTTGGAGGCCAGTTATCATAAAGCTGAAGGCTTGAAACTATGTGATAAATCTCTCCTCAACTTAGGTAGCAGAGTACCTAACACCTTATGAGCCAATACATGGATCCACAGCAAAGGAAAAGGCTTCAGAAATTTCACTTGGAGCTAATAGTACAGACTGGCTCAGAATAGCTCTAACCTAAAGCTTGAGTGTCCCATGGCCAACAGGATCTATAACTCCATCTACTCTACTGACAGGCTGGTGGGAAAAAAGAGGAATAATTCAGGAAAGTGAGTTTAGGGAGCTACTTAGTAGATCAAAAGGTAACAAGATTTATTTATTCAGTATATATCAAGCACCAAGTATTATTGTGGGCATAGAAGTTCTATATAAGGTCTTCGCTCCTGTGTATTTTTTATTCTTATCATTCTATTAGACTTTTTATTCCAAATATAATTCTAATAGTAAATATGTAAATGGATAAATGAGATAATTTTAGAGAATGATAAGGTCTCCTTGAAATGCCTCTTCATTCTGAGAAATGACCTAGAATTAACCAGTCCTGGCAATACTCACATCTGACTCCTCGCCCTCCACGTCTTACTTTAAGAGAAGCCTTCTCTACCTCCTCCAAGCAGGGCCCCACGGCCATTCTCTATCCCAGTATTTATCAGTCCTTAATGATTGGTTGTTTATTTTTTCCCTAGTGTCTGTCTTGCCCACATGGTTGGGCAAGAACCTTGTCTATTTTGCTCTCATTGGTAACCAATGCCTTCTCTAGGACCTGGCCCACAGTAATATTTCAGTAAGTATCTGTGAAATTAGGGTGACTAACCACTTCAGTGTGCCTGGAACTGAGGATTCCTCAAAGCCACAAGATATAGGGCTTTAAATGCTAAAACCAGGGCAGTCCTGGGCATATTGGAATGTTTGGTCACCCTCTATGGAATGCATAGCCATTGGATAAGAAAGTAATCCCAGAAATGGACCTTCCATCATGATAGTTAAATTTCAACTCTCACCAACCAAACCCAGAGCAGGTATCACTATGCCATGGCACACTTAGTTTCAGCTACTGCCTTGAATATAGGCCAAGCCTGAGGGAAAACTGAAAACAGATCCCTGGGGGCTCCTGCAGGTATCATACTCGTTATAGTGAGGCAGATATTGAACTGCATGGAAAGAATATGCCTATAATTGTAAAATCAGTGGGTTTAGGACAGGTCTATCACTTCTGGTTTTCTTCCACCCTCTTGGCTTATTTCTAGGGTATCCAGATGGTACTGGTCTAAAAATTAACAATTAAAACTGTCTTAATACGAAGTAGCATTTGACAACTAGAAGACAACTCTGAAATCATGTAATCCAATCCACACCAAATTTTACACTGGAGGAAGCTAAGAATCTGGGATGTTAATTTCTCCAATGGAGATCCACCTTTTATAGGACCCTCTTCATTTGTTCCTCCACTGACCAGAGTCCCTTTGCAAAACTGGCCAACTGCTCTTTTTCTGGTCCCTTCCATTGTTTGCTCTAGCAGGCTGTCCTGTTTTGCATTTCCTCCTTCATTTGTGTGCTCTTGAACAAGTTCTGCCAGCTTCTTTGCATATTACTTATTTCAATATACTGGTTGTTTCTCCCTAAAACAACTATTGCTTAAGAGATTTAGACATTCCTTCCTTCTTGAAGGCAAGTTGATTACTCTAAGATTTGAAAGGAAAAATTTTCACCATCTGTCTAGTTTGTCAATCTTGAAGGAAAGAAGGAAGGAAGGAAGGAAGGAAGGAAGGAAGGAAGGAAGGAAGGAAGGAAAGGAAGGGAGGAAGGGAGGGAGGGAGGGAGGGAGGGAGGGAGGGAGAAAAGAAAGAAAAAATTAAAATTTTAAAATTTTGTGAAGCTTAATAGACACCTTACTTGTCAGGTCATATGTTCCTGGAGTTTATGACATTGTGGTATACTTTAAAAGATTGGTTCTGGAAATAGATATGTTTTTTCCTCACTGATAGAAAGACACAGAACAAAAGTCACATTCATTTTTATTTTGCTGCATGTTCTCAGTCAAAAAATGGTATTTGCCTGCCATTAGCCTCAATGTAACAGCAGGGGTAAGGCTATCAAGAATTGCATCTATTTAGAGATATTTTCAAATCAATATGTCCTGGTGTAACTATTTAGGGGAAAGTGTACAGCTTGTTGTCAGTATTTTGGAAGTTAGAAAATTTTTATTCATGACTGCCTTTTGTAATAGTTGGTCATAGAAATTTAAAGAAGAGTTTTTTTATGAGTTCTTAATAACAAAAAACAAAATAATCAACACATGCACACACACACAAAAACAAACAAAAAAACAGAACCTAAATATGAATATTTTATTTAGCTGGGGAATTTTATCCAGAGTGAAACATTTTATTTTACCCTTTGCTATTAATTTCATCCCATGAGAGATGTTAAATCCATACCTTTGTAGAAAAGACCTTGGTTTTTCTTAGGCCTATTTCTTTATGTACATTTTCTTAGGGTAAAAATTTCTTTAAAATAATTGAGCCAATAATCTGGGCCAGAAAATTTCTCTTCTCTTCCAAACTCTACTTCTATAAGCAACAGCCACATCCTTTCACACCAGTCAATCATCCAAACACTTCTTGAAACACACACCTTGACTCTCTCTACAGACCTAAAGTAAGTGGACATTCCACAATGGAGACATTTTATCCATCTATACAACCTCCATTTGCCTTTAGTTTTTGACCACTCTTTAGAGACAGCTAATTAGAGACAATTATGTGAATAATTGTAGATTCTAAAATTATCACCAGTTAATTCCAGGCCCTAGAAATACTAATCATATGCTAGTGGTGCTGGTCTGAGGGAGATTTGACTTTAAAGCAGGCTTCAGTCAAGAATCAAAGCTCTTTTGTGTATTTATTCATAATGCACATCACTGTCTGAGAGGGAATACACACAATCACATCAAAAAGCAAGAGATCCTGAATTTAATAAACTATGGGAGATGCATAATATTCTCCAATAAACTTTTCACATATTATCATTTTGTACAATGATAACAAAGAAAATTCTCTGTACTTTTGATCGACAATTATATATTATAAATGTGACTAATCAGTGAGCAGAAAAAGGTAAAGCAATAACTTTGCCAGTATATATTGCCTTAAAATTTAGCTTTAAATATTGTTTAAGACTAAGCAGTATTATTCTATGAAAATATCCAATTTTGATTATAAAATTCTTTTTTGTTTTTTTTCAAGAAATTTATAAAACATATATGTAAAAACACCCATGTACCCATCATTCACAAATGGTACTAATGAACATTTTGTCACATCTGCTTTATGTCTTTCTTTATGGAAGAGATCAAACATTACACATAAAGTTGAAGTTCCCATTGTCTTCCAATCCAATCTCCCTTCTACCTGTTCCCAAAGACAGCCATTTTCTCTAATTTGCTGGAGAAATGGAGTTAGACTACGTGACTTGCTTCATTTGTTTTTGTGCAGAAAGTATATTTAGCATTATGTTTCCACATAGCAATATCTAGCTAAATATATTTCACAGAAATTCTGGTTTTACTATGGAAATAATGATTTCCATGTGTTAAAATGAATGTTTGGACATTTTACAGAATTAACCTTTCCAGAATCATCTAGAAGGCACAACAATGCTCTAATATTTTAAAAATGATAGTGTTTTATGAAAATAAATTATTTTATTATATAAAAGAGGAAGTACCTTAGGGATGTTTTCATGATGACAATAGTAAATGCTTACTGGATAAGTTCTTTGATCAACATAATTTCTTCACTACACTTTATGATGTCTGATTAATAGTCCAGACTATGTTACTTTAATGATAAAGCAACACAGAGTTTACTAATTTACTATCTTAAATGTTACATAAGATAAATGGGATTAATAATATTTAGAAAATTCTAATAAAAGGCTTTAGTAACATCTAGAGAATACTTTGTCAAGAAGTGTTTAATAGAGAATATTTGTCACCAATACTGGAAAACAAATTGTACTTCTATAAAGTCAAAGTAGCTCCATAGACTTCACTGCTGCAGGAATAATTAGGAAGTAAAATCATACAGTGTTTGAAGTCTTGGGTGTATCATGAAGGCTCTTTGACTCCTGGGACTTTGCTATTGTCTTGTTGGATGGCCTTGGAGAGAGATCATTTAATCTCTCTAGGATTCAATTTCCTCATCTCAAAAATGCCTTTTTAAAAAACTGTCTTGGCATAGGCATGGGGAAAGATGAAAAGAGATGATCATCAATATCTCTCCCAGCTCTAAAATTTTATTATTGTATTATTCATTTTATTTCTTCTCCCTTCCCACTCAATGTTCTAGGACATAGATTGGTAATTAGTCAAAATTGAAGGGATCTAGCAAGACAATCAGACTTAATATTAAAGGTAATAAGAATTTGAAACAAAAAACCTTTTCTTAATTCATTATAAAATCAATTCATTCATGAGAATCAGACAAAAACTGTTTGAAAGAGACATTAGAAATAGAGAAATATATTTATACTTATTATTAACTATAAATATTTTATAGAATGAAGAACATTCTAAATATACTCTTATTAAACATAGTTGAATTTCTACTCAAAACAATGACATATATATATATATATATATATATATATCTTATCAAAATGATGCACAGTTTAAGTTATGAAATATGTTTTGTCAGTGCAGAAATAATTCACTGTGCATTATATAATCAATGAAGATGATGAGACTGTCTCATGACCTTATGGTTAGGCCAAATTATATTTGATTTCTCAATATCAGTATCCCTCTTAAGGATATTGTAAATAATTACTTTGTAAGAATATATAAGAATTGACAAATTAGTGAAACAATAAGGCTTATACAGGGGAAATAATGACTTTGCTTTTCAATAGTTCTTGTCTGCTGCAATAAAAACAGTCATTTTTACAACTTCTTATGGGACTTGGAAACCCATTCTATCTGCTGTGGAATTTTCCAGGCAGCCGTTGCATTCTTCTGTACAACTTTAAGGCCTGGGAGATAAAAAGTGACAGTGATTAGGGATCAGAGGGATGTGTGGAAGAGATTTCCTGAAGTTATCTTTTCTCATCAATACCCTTCTATTTAGGAGTATTTTCTTAGCAAATTTAAATGAATAACTATCTATGATATTTTTAGTAATCCCAGGAAAGGAAAAAATATGCCTCTGTAATGACCACTGTTATAACTGACTGATCTTCACAGACCCAATGTTCTCCCTACGATATAATGGATGTGAAAGAACACTGTAAACTATAACAAATGTTGGGAATTATTATTGAGATGACCATTCCAAGGCTGACCCGATCCCGTATTTCATCACAAAAAGAAAAAAAAATCCTTCTAAGTGGCAGATTCATTTTATAGTTTGAAGGGATTGATATGACTGGGCAGGGACACAGAACCTTGACTATCTAAATCTTCATGGCTGTCCTTCATCATCCTTCTCTCAGGTTCCAGGGAAATGCATGTACAGAGCAATGCCAAATACACATACATTTTTTATTACTATGAAATTCCAACCTGGCCCCTAATAGGCTAGGTTGGCCCAGGAACAAAATTCCTCGTACTCAGGCTGCAAGCAGGAAGAGGGCATGAAACCAAAGCATGCCAGTCTCCTTTCCCCTTTCTCTCTAGGCTCTCAGATGATAAGAAAAGGGAAGTCAAGGAAAAGCCCATGCAAAAGCAAGGGGAAAGTAAGGGGTTTTCTCTATGGTCTGCCCTCTTTGAAGTGGGGGCAGGATGAGAGTAGAATGGTTATATTTTCTTCCTCTTCCTATAACTCTATTCTCTGTTGCAATTGCTCTTTTTTTTTATATAGAATTAGAGGCCCAGTGTATGAATTGCTGCACAGTCATTGATGGGGGCACACTGTCTGAATCCTTCCAGATCATGTCCTTGAGGCTCTGAGCCTTGGCTGGGTCAGCACAGAGGACAGTGATGAGATGATTATGCTCAGTGGCACACTGGGCACTGTGGTGAAGCAGCCCGATGGATGCTGCCTCCCTGAGGGCCGCTGCTTGTTCTGCCTAGGGGCCCCGGGTGCTCCCCACCTGTCATCAGTCTGACCCAGTGCTCCCATGCACAATCCTATTGTGCCGCTGCACACATATCTACTAGTTGTAACAGCAATACTTTAGACATGTAAATTGAATCAGTTAATGGTTGAGATATTTTTCTCAGGCATTATTTCCTAAACCTTACCCAGTTTATAGAGTGGGAATACGGAAGTGTTGGAATCAGAGAGATATGCATTGAATTCATGGATTCTTCAGCTGAATGGCCTTGGCAAGTTACTTACCTACCTAAGCCTCATTCCTTCATCTCAGAAATGGAGAGAATTGTACCTGTATACCACGGGTTTGATGATGATAGCAGATAATACAAATAAAAAAAGTATAACAGCCAAAATCAGTTTGGCTCATAGAACAGTGGCCTGTGGACTAAAAGGTCCCAGATTCGATTCCCGTCAAGGGCACGTACCTTGGTTTTGAGCACATCCCCAGGAGGGGTGTGCAGGAGGCAGCTGATTGATGTCTCTCTCTCATCGATGTTTCTAACTCTCTAGCTCTCTCCTTTCCTCTCTGTAAAAAATCAATAATATATATTTAAAGCATAACACAAATATGGTGAAATACTCAACCCAGAGTAAAAGGAGTGAACAACATCAACATATCAACATGGATGGATGATCAAAATAAAAAACTAGAGGGAAACCAGTAAGCGGCAGAATGAGATGGACTGCACAGTAATATTTACGTAAATACACTCATGGGCACTTACACAGAACAATACCATCATTGCTCATGAAACGTGGATTGAAAAACACACTGGAGAGTAAGCACCATAGGGAGGGTGAAAACTGGGACTCTAGATGGGAAGGAGACTGGAATGAACTGAAGTGTTGGGATGGATCAGTCCTGATGCTTGCTGTTATTGTGTGCACCTGAGGTTCAAGAGGAAAACAAAACAATGTTTAGCACAAAGCCTGCTATTTAGCAGAAGCTCAATATAGAAGGCTATTTTTGTTACTAGAGTAAAGTCCTACTCAACAGGCCTTTATTTGCATCAACTTGACTAGTATTATTGAGGTTACCATCCTTTACAAAGGTAAGAATTGAGTTAATGGAGTCAAAAGACCAGACAGAAACTATTAAAAGTAGAGAACATAAAGAATATCTTTTCACGATAGAGAATAACCAATACATAGTCATATTATTTCATGAGAGAATAATTGAATATCCATGTTATTTATTGAGTGCTTACCATGTGCGAGGCATTACTGAAACCAGCCAACATAGACTTAATTGAGTGCTTACAATGAGCAAGACATTGTTATAGACATTGAAAAGACAGAAGGAAAACAACTACAGTGGCAACAACAAACTGCCTGTTATTAAGCTTACTAGAGGCCTGGTGCACAAAATTCGAGCACGGGGTCGGGGCGGGGGGAGGGTCCCTCAGCCCAGCCTGCACCCTCTCTAATCTGGGACCTCTCCAGGATTGTCTGACTGGTCGTTTAGGCCCAATCCCAGTAGGATCAGGCCTAAATGGGCAGTTGGACATGCTTCTCACAATCCAGGACTGCTGGCTCCAAACTGCTTGCCTGCCTGCCTCCCTGATTGCCCTTAACTGCTTCTGTCTGCCAGCCTGATCACCGTCTATCCATTACCCTGCCAGCCTAACTGATGTCTAATTGTTCCCCTGCCAGCCTGGTTGCCTCCAAATTCCCTCCTCTGCCAGCCTGGTTACCCCTAACTGCCCTCCCTGTAGGCTTGATCACCCCCAACTGCCCTCCCTTGCAGGCCTGGTTCTTCCCAACTCCCCTCCCATGCTGGCCTGATGGCCTACAACTGCCCTCCCTTGCAGGTCTGGAACCTCTGACTGTCCTCCCCTACTGGCC
The DNA here is from genome assembly GCA_027563665.1 of Antrozous pallidus. Classification (NCBI taxonomy): domain Eukaryota; kingdom Metazoa; phylum Chordata; class Mammalia; order Chiroptera; family Vespertilionidae; genus Antrozous; species Antrozous pallidus. The sequence goes on from CM050511.1 coordinate 69,611,441, forward strand.
ATCTTGTGGTGGCCATCTTGTGTCCACATAGGGGCAGGATCTTTGACCACATGGAGCAGCCCTCTTGTGTGTTGGAGTGATGGTCAATCTGCAAATTACTCTTTTATTAGATAGGATAGAGGCCTGGTGCATGGGTGGGGACCAGCTGGTTTGCCCTGAAGGGTGTCCTGGATCAGGGTGGGGGTTCCCTTGGGATGTGCGGCAGTCTGGGCGAGGGACCTATAGTGGTTTGCAGGCTGGCCATGCCCTTCCCCCCCAATGACTCAAGTGGAGGTCCTGGGATCTGGGATTAATTTATGCTCTACAATTGAAACTTTGTAGCCTGGAGCGGAGCCAAGCCTTCTGCTTGTTCCATGGTGACAGGCATTTCTGTTTGAAACTTTGTAGCCTAGAGTGGAGGCCTAGGTGCTAGGGCTGCAGAAGTTTGGCTTCCTCCATCACCCTGGCAACCCTAGCCTCTTCTCTCTTCAGCTCCATGGATGCCACCATTTCTATTGGGATTATGTATCTTCTATAATTAAAACTTTGTAGCATGGAGTGGAGGCCTAGATTGGCAATGGCAGGTGGAAAGCTTGGCTTCCTCCATTGCCAGGGAAACCCAAGCCTCCCTCCTGCTCTCAGTGGTGGCAGCCTTCTTGGTTGAGGTTTATTTGTATAATTTGCTCCGGATTGGCTGATGGGCACGGCTTGATCAAAGGTATTATTCTTTTATTAGATAGGATATCCTAGTGAGGGGAGGGGGCAGTAATAAGAGACATATAAGTATATTTAATGGTGGTAAGTCCTATAGAGGAAACAAAACAAGGAGGGAAGCTATTGAATGGGGGTCAGGGAAGGCTTCTCTAAATGGCACGGTTCCAAACCCATTTCATATAGTATCTCTCTTATTCTTGTCTGCACCCTATTGAAGAATTTACCTGTGTAAGCCACAATTGCTGTCTTCAGATGAATAGAGGGGGCCCAGAGTCTTGAAGGCCCTTTTCTAAGGTTTGGTGGCTGACCAAGCGCTAGAGATGGGATTAGGGTTTGGGCCATCTAGCTTTGGAGCTTTCCACTATGTATCACCTCTCATATAGGGAACTGGAAGGGGCCCTAGGGATCCACCAGAAATGTGGTTTGATAAAGCATTGCCACATCTTATGTAATAAAACCCTAATATACAAATCGACCAAACGATGGAATGACCAGTCACTGTGATGTGCACTGACCACCAGGGGGAAGACACTTAGCGCAGAAGCATCTGCCTCCCCCACCCCAGAGGGAGGCAACCGGCAGGGTGTGGCGGTCATTCGGAGCTGGTGCCAGCCAGTGGGCAGTGCCAGCCTGCCAACCAAGGCAGGTGCCAGCCAGGCCCTCCAATCGCCCACTCACCAATTGCCCCACAGATGGCCCCAATTGCCAGCCTAGAGACCCTACCCTATATATTGGGGACAGTCTCTTAGATTTAAAATTTAAAACCTGGCAAGGCTACTACTCTAACACTGAAAAAACAGGATGATGTGGCAAGGACATACATGCACTCCGGGTTGCACATTTTGTGGTCAGCCCTGATTCTGACACTTATAACTGTGTGACAAAGCTAATTACTTAACTTCTCTCTGCTTCAGTTTTTCCACCCATAAGAGGGAGAAAATGGTAATACTGCCTCAGAAGGATAAAAAATATGTAGCTGCCCATACAACAGCAAGATGCCTTTCACCTGTATGAAAAGTATAGCCACTGGTGTATGCAGAGTCCTGATTGCAAGAGGGATGTCCAACTGCTGGTTTAGGCCTGACATCTCCTGAGTGGTCCTGGATTGTGAGATGATGCAGGCCAGGCTGAGGGACTTCCCCTCTTCTCCTCCCCCCATGCATGAATTTCATGCACTGGGCTTCTAGTATTATAATAGTATCCATTTTATACTTTGAGAAACTAAAATAAATATTTTTTTTGTTTGTTTGATGGGGAAAAAATTCAGAAAATAAAACCGGGCAAAATCTTTTGGGCTGGTGGGTGGATCCAGTGGTTGCAAAGGATATGTGAAATATTTTCCATTAAGAAGTCCTGATTTAGTCCAACCCTCTTAATTTATTGCTATAGGACCAGAAATCTCAAGATTGCAAATGACTTGTCTAATTTCCTCTGGCTTGTTTGTTACAGAATCAGGATGGAAAACTGAGCGTGAAGGACTATCCAGCCACAGCAGTTGGGCTGGGCTGCCTGCATCTCTGAGCTTTACTCTGCATGAGTGGCCCCAGCTAATCTCTCTAGGCTTTTCCGTTTCGCCTTTAAGCTGCAGAGAGGCTGGGATAAGTGAGAGCGAATTACTGAGTCAGGGACACCATTTGCAGAAGAGAAGGAGGGACTATAATTAGAGGAAGAGAAGTGAGAGGAGGTGCAGATGAGGAAAATGAAGGTAGAAATCAGCTACTAACAGGCAAAGTGAACTGCAAGATGACTGCTTCCACCACGGGAAGGAGGAGGGAGAGGGAGAAAATGGTGCAGGGAAAAAAAGGTTTCTGTATCTCAGTAAGCCTAATTATGGCCCTAAAAGACAGGTGTGAATAGCGTTGCTTTATATATGGGACAACTGAAGTTCATAAAAGCTACTTCACTTATTCACGGTCACATACATAGCTGGCAAGATAGTCTCCCGGGGTGTATGTGTGTGTTTCTTCCTTTGGTCTTTTTCTTCACTTTTTTTGGTTTCCATTGTTTCTCCCCTCCAACCTTCTTTTATTTACACAAGATGGAGTGCTGAGATATTCACCTTTCAAAAATAGTTATCAAGTATACAATGATAGCGTACATGGTTACCATGACAACAGCCTTTATTGAGGACTGACCGCCCCCTTTTGCCTCCAGAACACTATTTCACAAAACGCAGGTTCCCATCCTTTGTGGAACTTTGTAAGTGGCCACAATTTCACATTTTGTTTGGGTAACCATTTACTTAAGGCTTGCCCTCCGCTGGACTGTAAGCTTCACAATGGCAGAGACCCGCCTACCTTTGCCTGAAGGGTGCCCCCGGCGTTTTGCACAATGCCTAGCACTCGGGCGCTCTGCAAATACTTGCTGAGCGAAGGTTCTTGTAATTGCTCTCAGCTCCCTTCTGAAAGTTACCCGGACAGTAAGCCTTAGCTCATAATTATGTTACTAGATACTGTATGACGAGTCTGGCCGGTATTTACAGTAGTAGACAGGTAAATGAGTGCACACACACACACACACACACACACACACACACACGCACAGGCACGCACAGAAGAACGCACCAGCATCCCCAGGCAGGTGCACTCAGGAGGACTCGCTCACGCTCGGAGCGAGCAGATCCAGCGCGGGTAACCACCGCGGCGTGGGCCCCGCCCGCCTCCGAAGCGTGGGAGGGCACCCGGGAGACCGCACCGCTGGAGTCCCGTCCCCGGAGACGCGTGGGCAGGTCCCGGCCCCGAGGCGGCAGCGCAGTGGGCGGTGAGCCGCGCTGCGATTGGTCCGCGTTCACCCAGGTGGGCGGGGCGGCGGCGGCAGGCGGGCGCTCGGAGCCCAGGGGGTGTGCGCGGCTGCGGCCGCCGTTCCAGTATAAACAAGGAGCCCGACTGGTCGTGCGGGATTTTCCTCCACTCGCCGCGCGCTCCTGCTCCCCGTCCTTCGGCAGGCTTTGCGGGCACGCGGCCAACAGCCGGGAAGGCGCGGACCTGGGGTCCATCGGCAGGTAGGTGTTCCCTGGCCAGGCTATTCTTCCGGACGGACGGAGCGGGGCGGCGGGAAACGGGATGTGCTGCGCTGCTCTGCGCTCCTCCGGGCGACCCGGGAGCTGCGCGCGAGCCAGCCCGGCTCCCTCCCTGCGCCTGGAGCTGCCTGGTGCGCCCTGGGTGGTGGGAAAGCCCGGAGCCAGCGAGCTCTCCCGGCTCAGAGTGCCCCGCCAAAGCCAAGGATCGGGGCTGCCCTGGGAGCGGACCCAGTGCCAACAGGTGCGGGGCCCAGTGCCCCTGGGGCCCGGGCGGGGACTGGCTTGGGTTTTGCCTTGCTTCTCTCGTCCCGATCCCGCAGCCAGGCTTTGTGTGGAGAAATCTTGGCACAGTTTTTGAGGATTTGCCCGAGTTCTAGTCGCGTTCATCCTTTCTTCCTCCCCTCCTTCTGTGCACAGCTAAGCTGTTCCCTTACACTTATTGGCTAGTTTGGGGGTGTGTTTGTGTGGTGGAGGGGAGAGGGGAACTTGTTTATTTTTAAGGCCGGAGCTGGTCATCCAAGGGTCTGATTTAAGAAGGGACAAGGGAACCCACAAGTCATGTGCTCGCCGCCAATGAGGTGGTGTTCCTTTATCCCACTCCGGTTCAGCTGGTGAACTTGGGGGCACCCTGCTCTTGCCTGAGCTCAGGTGAGTCGCTGCAGGTGACCTGGACGGACAGTGATAACCTGAGCTGGGGGTGGGGTTGGGGGTGTAACCTGAGTGCTTTGTGGGCAGCTAGCAGTGGGCACAACTCCGGTGCTGGGCAAGAGGCAAGAGCAAAGCGGGGGAGAAGGGGCTGTGTGTGTGTGCCCATCTGTGTGCCACTTGAGCGTTGCTTCTCACCTTACCCCATCCCAGTTGGCACAGTTCAGGCCACAGCAATGTGTGAAGAGTGGCACACGTGTGGTAGACAGCAGGAGGAGATCTCTAGGGAGCGACTTTCTCTGGTGAATGTAGATCTTTATGTCTGTCACCGCCTATTAACTTGGTGGCTGCCCTGTGTATGGGTACACTGAAATGTGTGTAGGTGATTTGGGGGCTGAACACATCACCAAGGAATCTTTCCCAAGCAGCACCGTGTGATGTCGGGGAGGAACTGCGTAGATCTAAATTTAGTGCTGGATGATCTCTAATGACCCAGGGAAGGTCTCTGAACTGGGTGCATGCAGAAAGGGGAAGAGTCCCAGGAGCAGGTTTTTGGCATTCTTCAACAGCGTCTGGTACAGTCAGACTCAGATGGGGTGGATAATTATTTTTTCCTCTGAAAACAGTCGCTAGGGCTTGTCATGTGGTATCTGTGTCTCCATTGAAAACACTGTGGGACGATAGTGATCAGCCTAGTCTAAGTGTATATGGATCTTGACAGGTCAGGTGAGGGTTGGAGCAAATGTAGAATGGATGCCCCCCAAAAAAAGACAAAAAAAAAAAAAAGAAATAACAAAAATGAAAATGCTTGCCTATTGAGATTTTCATAGAAAATAAAGTGACAGCTTGTTTGTGAGACCTTTTCAATGAATGGCTCTTTATTTTGGGGGGAGACAGCGGAGCCGATGAGGGCCCAGGGCACTGGTGATGGAAATCAGGGTTCACAAGCAGTGTGCTGTGTTATGCCTTTCCAGCAGATTGTCTGGCAAAGGTGAGAAGATCAGCTACTGACTAGCAACTTTCTTGTTGGCAGTCTTCCATTACTGTCAGTCCTTTGTTTTCCTAGAGGTGGCAACATTTCTGGCGACTAAACATACTGGCCTTGGACTTTCTGGTTGTCTAATGGAGTGTTAAATTCTTAGCATTTATTTCTCCCATGTGTATTTTCAATCTTGCTTGGTTTTATGTGCCCCATTAGACAGTGAATCTGCTACTACCACACCTGATACCTGGGGATCATACTATCTTTTGGAATAGAAAATCACCGGAAAACATTTACATTTATTGTATATCCTCTCTACCTCCCCTGTCCCCCTCCTAGGTTAGTATCTAATTTAACTTTATTTTTATGGGTATGTATTTCAAAATATCATTTCATAATAAGACATTTCTTATATTATTGCTAACATTACTTTCTTATAATCTAAAATTAACTACCGGCTAATAAACTGCAATAAGACAAAAAAAAAATCAATTGAATGACACCTATCTAGGAAAAAGAGAAATGGTCAGAAAATTGAAAGGGAGAAGCTGTGTGACTATCTATGCTAGGCCAGGTACCTAATGTGACACAGAAGTGATAGGATCACCCGTATCGGTCTTCCAAGGGAACCTGGAAGAATTGGACTCTGGATGAGCATATAGATAGGCCCAAAGAAAGGATCTCCTTGGAGAGGTGATGGGGAAAGGAGGGTAGTTTTCCTATGAGAGAAGAATCTGTAATCTCTGAAGCAGGGATTGAGAATCTTAACTCTGATGTCCACAAATAATCAATGGAAAGATCATTATAACATTTTTGTGAGCGCTTAAAGACACAAATTGTGCTGTTGTGGTTGAATTCAGGAGTTGCCTCCTCATCCTCTTCATTTTTCAGGAACCACAGTTGTCCTTTTTCAGTCCTCCAGTGACACTGTGACATCTATAAAAACTATATCTCTGCAACCCTCCCTTGTCCTAAGGTGACAGATGCTGTAGCCTCGTGCTGTGGACAGATTTCTGAAGAGAGAGAAACTAAGGTTCTGCCAGACCGGGTGCCCTAACAAGTCACTGACTTTCTCCCGGTACCTTCAGTGTTTGTAAAATTAGACAGGATGTTGGACTGGATGATTTACAGGTCTCTCTCAGGTTTGGGATAACTTATTTATTTTGTTCTGCTGTCACTTCATGCATTTGTACCTGTATTAGCGGGGGAAGGATGAGGGTTGAAGTGATCTGCAGGCAGATGTTCACCTACTTTCTGGGTGGTGCATGGAAGAGAGGATAAGAGAATGAAGTTTATTTTTCTTTTTTAAAAATATTTTTATTTATTTCAGTGAGGAAGGGAGAGGGAGAGATAGAAACATCAATGATGAGAGAGAATTGTTCATCAGCCACCTCCTGCACGCCCCCTACTGGGAACGAAGCTTTAAACCTGGGCACATGCCAGACCTGTAATCTAACCATGGCCGCCTGGCTCAGAGGTTGACATCCAACCACTGAGCCACACTAGCCAGGCTGAAGTTTATTTTTATTGATGAAAACTGTGTAGAGATTTAATATTTCCTTAAACTACTTTTTTCTCTCTTGTTAATAAGTTTAAAAAATACTAATTATCAAGAGATTGAGTCAGGACATTTTAAAAAATTAAGCCTGCATTACTATTTACTAAATTTTTAACCAGTTTTTTGACCAGTCATTTTTTTCTTAGGCTTATATGTTTACTATTTTACTTCAAGATATGACTACATCTGGGAAATCATTCAATTGATAGAAATTTTATTAGGAAATCTTGGCATGGAAATTTTAGTTGAACACAGGGAAACTACAAATAAGCCTTGTAAGAAAGAAAGACGCTTTAGACTACTAGTATCTTTCTATTTATCTAAAAGAATGGCAGGGGAGACATGAAGGTAGTTTTTTAAGAATTTGCAGCCAAAAAAAAAAATTATTTCAGTAATCATGTTTTATAGTGCAGTGCAAAGAGAAAATTCTGCTTGTTTACTAAATGTCCTCTTAAGTGTTAGGCCATTTAACTGCTGAGATGAATTGGGTTGGGAAAAATATATCCCTTTGGTAAAGGATTCTCCCCAAATAATGTTCTGTAATTTGGCTTGGGATGCGTTATGTATAAATGAAGATTCAGCTACTTTCTTTGGTATTCTGTATGACAGCAAATAGCCACATGGGGGTATTTCAACTTAAGTTTAAATAAAATAAAATAAAGAATTTAGTTTCTTAGTTGTGCTAGCCACATTTGAAGTGCTCAGTGGGCACATGTGGCTAACAGCACAGTATTGGGCAGTGCTGAAGAGGGACATTTCCAATATCTCAGAAAGTTCTTTTTGGCAGCACTTAATTAGCTAGTGATGATTTTGATTATCCAGAAGATCACTTTTATTCCTCTGGGAAAACAAAATAATTAAATCTTGTCTTAGGCACCTAAGACATAGGAAATAAGATGAACTGGCTTTATCAACTGTATAGTATATATTTTCAGCTGTACATAATGAATAATGCCACTTTCTTAGGATCAATGATATACCAAGATTATAAACACTTATTTCTCAAAATTTCTTCTCCAAACTGGAGTTGTCCTTTTTACTTTTCTGACCCAGCCCCAGCTGTTATTGCTGGAAAGCGCCAACTCTTTCAAAGACAAGGGATGTGGAGCCATCTGCTGTTCAATGCAGGAACTGCAGGGCAGTGTAGATTTAAACCAATGCATAATGTCAACATGTTCTGTGATCAGTTCCCACACTGCAAAGATTTATCTCATAGAGAAGTTTTAAATGATTATACAAGACCATTTAGAGTTTCCATGTACTGAAATATCATTTTGTATTTTAATAAACTACTGGCAAGATATCCATAAGGCAAAAGATGACAAGTTTTAGCTTTGTTTATCTTACAGGGAAACCAGATAATAGTTATCTGAGTCAGAATCCCCTCCTTCCATCAATTAGAAATTAATAAAGACCTTTTTAAAAAGTAACATCTAGGAGAAATCAATAAAAATACAAAATACTTTTTGTATAAAAGCCTATATGAAAATAAGAAAATACCACCATTTCATTATTATGGAGAAAAATTGGACCTTCTTTCCTAAAAAATACTGATTTTTCTCCCTTGACTTTGAAACCTACTCAGCATTTGGGGCTCCTTTCCAAAGAGTGTACTTGTCTGGAAATTATTTTTTGTTCATATGCCAGAAAAGTGAGTTGATCTGAGTTATCAGTTTTGTATATTTGTAATCTCTACCTACTACCTCTTTTTTTTTTTTCAAGGAAGTGAGCAGAGGTGTAGGATTTCTACACCTCTCAGGGATGTTGCTAGAGATCTCTGCTTTTAGATTTTTCCTAGCCGAGGAAAGACCTGGGAAAATAATCTTTTAGACATTTTCAAGCTCATATAAGCCATATTTTAAGGAGTATCAAAAAGTTGACTTTGACTTTCATCCTGATTCAAATCTGTAGTTAGATACACTCTGGACTAAAGATGAAATATAGGAACTCTTTCTCATTCAGATCTCTGGAACCTCAACTGTAAATAGGAAGAAGATATATCTCACCATAGTGCAAAGTTCCTTTAGGATCTAGATGGTAATTCCGGGATATTAAATTAAGCCACTCCTCACTACATGAACATGCTATCAGAGTCAGCGATGATAGGAAGGGCTTTCTCCAACACAGTTTTTTTTTTTTTAATTGGAACATATGCTCAGCATTTGAACAGAAGCTAAAAGATAGTGATCAATGCAAAGGCTTTGGATTTATTAAGTCTTTCGGGGGGAGGGAGGGGAAGCAACACTTTTTCTTTGAATCCTGCCTTTTCTATCTCATTCACTTGAGGGTAAAGGGAATGCTGACTCGACCTTTTGGGAGAGATTTACAGTGCAACTATAGCTGATGTTGAAGGATAGCTTTTGATTTAGTTCCCACACCCATCTCTTCCTAGAGCTCTTTTCCAATCCGAGTTGTCACCTGAGACTACCTTATTCTGGTGCACCTGCCTCATCATAAATAACGTTGTGCAAAAGCAGCTGCTAATTCAAACACAGTCTGCTGTTGAGAAAAAGGCAGCTTTTCATCTGGTGCTTTAGTTGGATTGAAACCATTAGGCATGCCTTTCAAATCCATTCATCCTGTAAATCACCCGGAGCTGGCTTCCTTGCTGCTGGATCAATGTCAGGCGGAACTTTTTCAGGGTCCTTGGGAGAACATGATATATCTTTGTGACTGAATTAGCTGCCCCTGTAAGATACCTGGCCTGTCAACCAACTCTCCAGCTTACCAAATTGATTTTTAAAAAGAACATTCATCTTGTCTACCTGGATTGGATGTATCTTTTACTTCCCTCAGGGAAGTCTTCTGGCAGGACCTGTAATCTGCATGCTAAGTTTGGTGTGGTTAAACTTTCTTCTAGCCCGATTCCTTGTTTAAAAAAAACAACAACACAAAATTTGTTTCCCATTGTCTCATTATGTCCTCTCTATCCCAAAGAGCTGCTCCAATATAGGAGGGAGAAAAGTCTATTTAAATATCTCTACCCAATCCAAAAGCAATGTCCTTTTTAAAAATACTCTCCAATTCCATATGATTGGTACTGCCTAAGAATACAGTATTCCTTGATTTTGAAGGAGGAGTCTGGAATGTGATATACCAAGGTTCCCTGCAGAGCCACCACATTCTCCTTTGAGCCAGAGTGGATAAATAACTGGATTCTGTACATGTGTCCACACATGTGTGTCCCAACCTGGGGTCTGAGCTCCCTGAAAGTATATGCATTTCTTATGGGGAGAGGTGTATGATTCCCACCCCCCCCGCCCCCCCCCCCCCCAAAATTAGGAGCCACTGACCAAATAGACTATATTCTGAATTTCCAGGAGCTGGTTTACAAATGAAATTTAGTAAGGTGAGCATTACTTGGGAGATTAACCTGCCCTCTGCCTTATTTTATTGGCAGTGATTTGAATAAAGCCAACAGTTTGTTCAAGTGTCAATCATAAATCTCTCTTTTTTTTTTCTAAAGGAATTAACTACTTTGAAATTTGACTTAATGGTTAGATTAATGCCAGTTTTTAACTTTAGGCTGTCACACATTCTAATTTTGGGACAGGAGTCTGTTTTTCCTAAATAAGGATTTTGGTTAGCAGGTCCCCATAGATAGGTATATTGGGTTGGGCAAAATTTCTGCTACTGAAGAATGACAGACTGTGGAGAAGTTGATTTTGAGATTATGTTGAAAAGGGTACAGAGGAGTACATTGGGAGTTCACAGGACACCAGGAAATAGTCATTGTGAGAGCTGTAAAGAAGTTCGCTGCAGATAAGTCAGACCTACAGTGACATTGGGGGGGAAAAGGAAGCTATGAGATAGGAGCCTTACACTTAGCCCTTCTTCCACTAGGAAACCATTAGCAAATTCGTCCTAGAGTTGATAGTACCCAGGGGTAAATGGTTCTCTGGATCCTCATGTCCAGTGCTTGGCTTTATTTCTGTCTTCTTAAACAAGAATGAAGGCAGTACTGAATCTTCTGAACCTTTTCACTTTTAGAAGCGAAGTAGGTAGAACTCAAAGTCCTGGATGTGAAATTCGAGTAATACTGAACAACAGTAGTTCTTGATGTGGGTGATTCTTGGGAGAAAAAAAATGTAGTGTGTTTACTTCTTAGGTATTTAAAAATACACTTCACAAACAGCACCTTCTGTACCCGTCTGCTGACCTTTCCCCTTGTTTATCAAAGGCATCTATTACTAGTACACTAGGCAACTGATTTTCCCAGAAAATGTCCAGGCAGGCCACGTGTTGGAGATTATCCAGAAGTTGGGGGTGGGGGTGCGAATACTGTGTGTGATGCATGATCTTTGTTTTGATCATTTGTTCTCATAAAATCTTTTTACTGGAAATCTAGAGAGTGCACATGAGCAAATATTTCTGTATTTCATTGACTCTAAGATGCCATCCATTGTAAGATGCTCTTTGTATTTCATATATCACTAAAAAAGACTTAATTAAACATGTTTTCTTATCACATGACTATTGATGTCCAACCCACTTTCAAAGACACTAAAATATAATATAGGATCTCTGAAATCTTTACTTAGATGGGATTATGTTTTGGTTGCAAAGGTCGGTAGCTTAAACTCTTGTTGATTTGTAAGAAGAGTACTTACTGGTCGTAATACATCTTTGGAGCCAGGATTTATGTGGAACATGTAAAATATATAAATTTCTCTAATAGCCTACAATTTGGGGCAAAATGACAGGCTTTTCTTTTTATGGTTAAACGTTAGAAGTTCAAAGAAGACCATTTGCAGTGGAACAATGTGGTGTAATAAATTTTGAACTTGACATCTGAAGACCTAAGTTTGAAGCCCTGCCCTTTCTCCCCCTTATCTGATGTATAACCCCAGGCGAGTTATTACAGGTTTCCTGAACTTTAGCTTCTCATGCTGTCAAAACAGTGTGGATGCCTGCCACACAGGGTGCTTATAGAATCCAAAAAGGCATCTGTAGGTGGTGAACTTTACACAGATGGAGGCTGTGGACATTCTCAAAGCCTTCCACACCATGCTTCTCGGGTGAGTGGCCTTGAGGAGGAATCAGAGAAGTAAAGGACAGTGGGATTGGAGACCTTTTCCTGCACACGGGATCCCATAGTAGAGGAATGCACAGCTGAGGAAGTGGGGAGGCCTAAGGAGTTGTAAGATGCTCTTTTGAATACATGGCAAGGTAGAAAATATGACCACTGTGCATAAAGAAGGGGCTGGAATCTCTTGGAATGGCTTGAATCTCAGTAGTTGCTCTGTGCAAATTCATCTATCAAGGTGGCTCATGGGAAAAATCAAGTCAGCTGATTAGCAGCAGAACTTTGGAAGGCAGAGAAGGACCCGTGACATACTATGTTCTTCAAATTGGTTTTTAAGTATAATAAGCTATAACCCCAATTAACTTACCTAACCTCGGTTTGGTTTCCATTGCTACTTGTAGTATTATTGGTAGGCGCCTGATTGGAGGGGTTTTTCTAAGTGTTGAGATTTTGTACCTCTTCAGACACGTTCTGTGTGGGACACATTTCCAAGGGACACTAAAATGGCCTTTTACCATTGCTCTAATAAAGCATTAAGAAGAACTCTGCTACAAGGAGAATTGGTAGTTCTATTAGAATTTTAGAAGGGTTAAACAAAATTGGAAGTAATTTTCCAGATAAAGGACCCACTGGGGTTACAGGACAAATGACCTTCCAAAGTGTTCATAGCTCTTAAGCACCAGATTAGGACTTCACTAAATCGGAGTCCTTGTCTAGATCGGAGGCTTTATCTGCTTAATGGAAGCCCATAACTACGTGTGCAAGTACTTGGTGGCTTTCGGTGCCCAGTGACACCTGACTGTTTTATGGGTTAATTCTTAATGTTAACAAACAGAAGGCAGTGGGGTGCAAGATTTTTTGGATACTACTTTCCCTAAATGCTGTTTTCATCTGCCAGGTCGGCTGTATCATGGATGTGTTTTTGTGGGATTTTTTCCAACACTACCCTTGGCCACCTCCTGCCAGGCACCTGCACACATTATGAGGCTGTGGCCCATTCTCTGGAGCTGGAACAGATGCCCGAGTAGTGAGGGATGTGCCTTCTGAGGCAGGGCTCCACACACCCCTGCCCCATCCGGGCGCAGATGACTTTCAGCATCTTGAAAAGAAGGATTAGCTCAGGCTGTATCCTCTTGCAGCCTGTACACACCTTGTCCCTGTCAGCCCAAGGCTGCAGTTTGGCTTCCTCTTCATTGTGTGATTTCTGACACCCTCAGTATGGGCAGCTCCTGAATGCCTCTGTTGTCCAGATACGCTCCCAGAACAGGGGTCTGTTCTCAGGGCCAGGAGCTCTGCCCTTAGGAATCCGAGTAATAACCTACTAACCTCTGGCCTTTGTGAGCACCTCTGATAAGGCTCTGTGAACTGCACACACATGGGTGGAGAGGACTGGCGCTGTGCTCCTGTTCTCCACACTAGGTACCTTCTCAGCCTGTGTGCTTGCTGAGAACTCTGGCTCTCTAGAGCTCCTCACCCCCTCAGGAATTTAACACAAAGAGGGAGAAATCAACAGCGTCCCCCTCTCCCAAGGGAAGTTCAGGACTCAGCATTCAGACTCTTGACACACACCTCTGTGAGCACACACACTATGTGCTCTGCTGTGCCCTTTCTGTTTCACTTTTTCAACTTCTGCTTCAGTTGCCTCCTAATCTATGCCAAAGCTACTCTGATATTTCTTACGTGTTAGGCCATACTTCCTGGTGCACTTGGAAGGCTTGCACGTTTCCTCCTCAGGATAATACTTGCCCCACGGGGATAACGCGGTGACCAAATGTGAAGGACTGATGTCTAAGTGTGGCAGCCAGAAACTCGCATTTAAGTCCACACAATCCCTTGAACTACGCATTTCATGGTATTTGATTGAATGAGATTGGTCCTCAAAAGCATGCTCATACAGTAACTCCAAGAGCAGTTTGCTTCTTGATGGATTCTGATGTTGTGTCAGAACCTAACCTGCCTTTTAAACGTCCTGCTCCTGCCTTACTGTTAAAGCTTGTTAAAACTTACTTTTCTTTTGGATTGTGTGTTATAACAATGTACCTTCTCCTTTTCTGTTTGCTTTAGGAAAGCATGCCTCAGACGCCTCCCTTTTCAGCCATGTTTGACAGCAGTGGTTATAACCGAAACCTCTATCAGTCTGCAGAGGACAGCTGTGGGGGCTTGTATTACCAGGACAACAACCTCCTCTCTGGATCTCTGGAAGCACTCATCCAGCATTTAGTACCTAACGTGGATTACTACCCGGATGTAGGTATCCGAGTTCCTCTGAAATATATCCTTGGTTTCTACTTCAGCAGAAAGTATGATATAATAATAGTCATGACCCTAGATACTACAGAATTATATCTGGGATGTTAAAGGTTTTTCTGATAAGCAATTCCATATGATTATTAACTGCTTTGAGGTCAAAGTGAGCCTGGGTAAGATCCCAACTTTGGTTGTCTGCATATCAGTTTCTTCCCAGGGTTGGTACCACATTGTAGATGCCATCTATTCTAAAGGAAGTATCTGCAGGTTTGATTCAGGCATGCGCCTTGGTCCTTAAATAGACATCCCGAAGGATATTGGATGCTCTCCCAATATTGAATGCCTTTGCGTTTCCCAGGGCATCACCATGCTGGGAAAAGTAAAGTCAAAGAAATACCATAGCCAAGAGAACAAGGGTTATATTCAAGATTCAATTCTTTGTGATTGGACATCAGATAACATGATAATTTATGTTTTGCTTTGATAACTGACATTTCTATAGATCACACTTTCTAATCTAGGCAATTCATTTACATTTGCTCAATCTTTACAGCAATTCCGAAAGCTAGAGGAGAGAAAACAAATTTAAAATTTGCACATGGTCTCATTTCTGGTATTAGCAATCAAACCTGGCTTTTCTAATTATGGGGCAAGTGATATTCCCCCCTTTCTTGGTGCTACAGCTGCCCCTGACAACCAGCAGCTGGTTGTTGATAATAATTTCATGAAAATCTGTAGACACTAGATTCATATGTTTTTATAAATATAACTGGAGGCCTGGTGCATGAAATTTGTACACGGGGAGGGGGAGGCGGGGTCCTCCAGCCCAGCCTGCGCCCTCAGCCCCTCACAGTCCGGGAGTCCCGCCATTGATTGTCCTGCAGAAGGAGGCCCACTCACCTGCCACAGCACAGCCAGCCAGATAGCCTGGGCCTCCCTCTTTGGGGCAATCCATCTTGGGGCTCCATGATCAATCTCCCCAAAGAAGTAGGTCCCCCCCCGCCCAGCCGGAGCACCATGATCAATCGCCCCACAGAGGGAGGCCCCACCCACGCATCTGAGCACTACCAATTGGGGGTCCCCTATGGATTGCCCTTCAGAGGGAGGCCCTGCCCACTCCCCACAGCGCTACTGGCTAGGTAGCGTGGGCTTCTCTCTTTGGGATAATCAATTGAGCCCCCCATTTGATCACCCCACCATCTGGTGGCTTAGGCCTCTCCCTGTGGGGCAATCATAGGGTGATGGCACCCCCCAACCCGACCAATTGCATTGCACCCATCTTGGCTGGCCTGGTGCCAGTGCATGTCATAGTGTGGTCAGGATGGTCATTCTGCTGTTTGGCCATTTGGCCTATTTGCATATTACGCTTTTACTATTTATTTTTAATGTATTTTATTGATTTTTTTTACAGAGAGAAAGGGAGAGGGATAGAGAGTTAAAAACATGGATGAGAGAGAAACATCGATCAGCTGCCTCCTGCACACCCACTACTGGGGATGTGCCTGCAGCTAAGGCATATGCCCTTGACCAGAATCGAACCCAGGCCCCTTCAGTCTGCAGGCGGGCACTCTATCCACTGAGCCAAACCGGTTAGGGCTACGCTTTTATTATTATAGGTAATGAATGACCTTGATGTGCAAAGGGTAGTGTGTGCTTGCCTCTATACCTCACCATAATGTTTCTTACTGAGTTGTCTCTCTATGTGTGATTTGTTACATAGCATTTTCAAATATGTTGCCACATAGGGAAAATTGTAATCAGAAGTAAAAGGAGTCCCTTGTTCAGCCCTGTAAGTGTTTATGAGCTACTGGAGGCACCCAAGGTTGGGGGAAAAAATCCCATGGGATTTTTTTTCCCCCCACTGGGAGTCTGAAACTATCATAACAAATAAGAGCTACTTCATTACTAGCTTCTTGAGAGAGAATGTAGTTAAAGAAAAGAATATAGTGTGATATTGTATTTTATCAAATTGCTTAGCCTTTGAGCAAATAAATAGATTACTTGAAAGCTTGCTTTTTAAAACTTGACAGAATGCACAAACACTGCAGTGTGTTACACTGGGCACCGTGGAGAATTTCTGAGCTGATGTGACTGGCTGTTTTTTTGGTTTCCATTGAGTTACCCTAATATTTGAACACAGAACACGATTCTGTACGGGTAGTATATTTTAGTTAGATTTATCTCTGGGCTAAATTTCATTCTTTTTTCCCTAGAATGAGTTATGTGCCCTGGAGTCCTGGCTCCCAGAGGATAGGTGTGAAAATGAGCTGTGGATAATTCCCGTAGCTCAACCCGTGTTGTGCTTCTATTATTTATAGTATGGTTTAGTATGGAAAAGACACATGAAAAGATAAAGGAGAAATTCATCTTGTGATAGTTTACTACTAGTAACCATCACCTTTGAAAGTGCAGCACTTAAGTTTGAGAGAACGTAATGAAAAAGATGGGTAATATTGAGGAAAAAATTTGTTTCAGAAGGAATGTAACCATGTGATTTTTTTTTTACTCTTTCCACAGAGAACATACATATTTACCTTTCTACTCAGTTCTCGGTTATTTATGCATCCGTATGAGCTAATGGCCAAAGTTTGCCAATTATGTGTTGAGCACCAGAGACTAAATGACCCAAACAGTGATAAGGTAATTATATGTTTAAACTTTATATATTTTTTTCTATTAGGTTTGGTAACTCTGTGGCTTAGATTTTGTGAAATTTGTTTCCTTAAGTGACCCTAGCTTATCCCTAGGCCAGTGGTCGGCAAACTGCGGCTTGCGATCCACATTCGGTTTGCGAGGCACAGTTTGCTGCTCTGTTGACTAATGAATTTGCCGACCTCTGACCTAGACTCTCGATCCCAATAATTACAGGCTGTTGTTGTTCCTTGTGATTAAGCCCCTATCCCAGTGGTTGGCAAATGCATTAGTCAACAGAGCAGCAGACCACAGCTCGCATGTGGCTCGCAAGCCACAGTTTGCCGACCATGGCCCTAGGCTGAGATGGATAAGTGGTATTGTTGCCATGCAAAGTGGATCGGGAATGGCATAACGAGCACAATACACATCTAATGCCATGGAACATTCCAGATCCTGCCTTAAGTTGGTGGCACTTTGCACTGACTGGGGGAAGAAGGAATTAGAGCTTCTTCAACCCCAAAGACTTTGCACTAGAAGTTTATCAGGGACACTGTTCGTAATTATTTGTTTGATGTGGTCCATGGGGATAGACATCACTTAATTAGATTTTGCTTTTTCTCCCTAGAACCAGATAAGAAAAATTGCACCCAAAATCCTTCAACTTCTGACAGAATGGACAGAAACTTTTCCTTATGATTTTCGGGATGAAAGAATGATGAGGAACTTAAAAGATCTGGCTCACCGAATAGCCAGTGGCGAGGAGGTGGGTAACCTGACTTTAGCATGACTGCTTGCATCTCTGGGCAGAGCCTTGGTGAGGAACGATGCTGAACGAGGTATTGGAATCTCCAGGCTTCCGGGTGGTTTTTTTTTTTTTTGTTTTTTTTTTACCTTTGAGCAAGTTCTCTCCATAGCACATCGGTCTGTTTGGGGTGTTAAGTGGGGATGATTATACAATCCCACTTCAAAGGGTATGATCTAGAGCTTTATGTGATTAATTTCGGGGTATGTTCATGTCAATTCATGCACAGGATTCCTGTTGCAAGCGTGGGTATTTTTTGTCTCTTTTATTTTTTTTTAAATTCAATTTATTGGGATAACATTGGTTAATAACATTATATAAGTTTCAGGGGTACAACTTCATAATACATCATCTGTATATTGCACACTCACCACCAAAGTCTAAGTCTCCTTCTGTCACGTTATATTTGACCCCCTTTATCCTCTTCATCCCCTCCCCTTGCAGATGTTTTTAATTTGACTGTACATATACCTTTTTCCCTCCAAAAAGATTTGACATAATAAGATAGATGCTGGCTATCATATTGGTAGACATAAACACTAATAGATATAAAATAACATATTAATATCATAACAGATAGAAGTAGTGTATTAATAAAATAGAAACAGAGTTTGTACCATGGAAATAAGAAAACAAATAGGCTATTGTTGAGACCAGTCCAATAGAACGAGTGTGCTGTGATTTGAGTGTAAGCTCCAGAGAAAAGGGAAATACAGTTGGTTATGTAATTTTCACTGTCAGAAAAGAGAAAGCATTTTAATTTTTCAGGGCATTGAGTTAAATGCTATTTAGAAAAAACACATTTGTATGAGAGACTTAGTATTGGGGCCATAGAATGAGGTCAGGGAAACTACTGTGTTTATAACAAATGCTCCTTGATAAAAATTGAGACCATAAGATTTATGGGTGAATTAGCAGAGGTGATTGTGAGAAGAGAAGAGAAAGAGAAGGATCCAAGGCATCCGGAAGTGGATTCAAGGCTAGCACCTACAATAGGTGGAGATGGAAAGTAAGCCTCTTAGAAAATCTTTCATAAGTACCACTCCCCTCAGGTGAGCCTTTGATAAGAGCTAACTAGCTGTGACAAATTCAAGGTTATCCTCTTTGAAGCAGGCCTGGAGGGTTGGTATCTGTGTTGAGGCTTGTTGGGCAAAGATGTCTTTGTAGTTCCTCTGTTGCTGGTGAGCTCCTGGGAACAAGTTCCTTAGGCACAGATACAACATTTTCACATAGAAAGAGAGAGATGAAGCTCTTGGCTGTTGTAGTGATGTCTTGTTTCTTTCATCTTACAATGCATTTCCTACAGTAACCTTCCTTGAGAATTCAATCTTTCACCTTCATGCTATAAAGATCATGTAGTGAGACACCATAACTCTTCTATTTCTCGTGAACACGTTTTTAATGCTATTTCCCCTGACTTACAAAAAATAAGAATAAAATTTTATAAGATTAGCACTTGAAAAATTTGCACTTGCTTTCCCACATTATGTTCTCCTAAAATCAGAATTAACCCTTCTACTGTTTCCTCGTGACACACTGACTCTCTGCTGAAGAGAGCACTGTTTCCATAAGGCTGAATGAGGGATTTCCTGAGTCATTTTGCAAGTTACGTCTGTTGTCATCATTTTGCCAGTTTGTGTGACAGGTTTGAGCAGAGTATGAATTGGTAAGTCCCTCACTTGCAAAGGCACATGTTAAGCATCACAGTTCACTTTTGTAGTGAATGTTTTACTAGAGGCTTGGCTGCTGGGTTGCTTGGCAGGGTTGGTGCAGGCTCAGTGACTTAACTATGACAAGCTGCTCAAAAGGTTAGTGACTTCACAGGAAATTTTTCTTGTATGAAGGCTGAGCCCCGAGTCCATCAGTGCTTCCTCCCGGTATCTTGATATGGCTAAAATGGTGACTTCCTCCTTTCCAAACGGAACACTGTTTTCTAATCAACACTAAAAAAAGTGAGTGGTTTGAAAATGCCAAACGGATGGCTTTTTGTCCTTCTTGTCATGAGAGAAAGGGAAGTGGTTTCTATCTGTGTTGGCCAGGCGGATCTTGTTTTAAACAAAATCCAGCCACTTTGGGGGTGGATGGAACTGTGAAAAGGGCAAACAGCCTTCTGACCTGGCTTCTTACCAGCATTTCTGTGTTAATATCAAATCCTTGATAAACCTTTAGATTTGCAGATACTCTTGAGTGTGAAAAGAGATGAGAACATAAGCCAAGTCTACAAAGAATTCATTAACCTTGGTGTTGAGTGGAGAGATGTCACCTGCCTTGGTCAGGTCAGGCTTATAGTGAGATTTGTTCCTTCTGTTGCTGTCCAGTATTCAGAATTGGGTCCACACTTGACAGCTGCATGTGCTTTGGCAAGTCCATAAATTTCTTGCTCCTTCTTCACTTCTATAAATCATAGCGATGACTGTTCTGTTAATATCCCTTTCAGCTCTAAAATTTTGGGATAAATGCTCTTTCCTCAGTTCTTTGCTTGGCATGCCACTTACCTGTGATGTGGTTAGGTGTCTTCCCCCTCCACCCCCCAACCATAACCATCCTCCCCCCATTATTGGCTTTCACTGTTTTTTTATTTTATTTTTTTAAGCAGAATGAATGAACAAATGAATGACTTGTTTCTTATTCAATTATTGGAATAGGAAAAAAATATTTCCCTCCACAGAAAAATTATTTCCCTCCACTGGAAGGAGCGTGGGCTGGGGTTGGGACTTGTTGCTTCTTGCCTGGGACTTTACAGATTTTTTTGGCAGTCAATGAATCCAGGTGTGCCCCATATATTCTTTAGTCAGATTTTTTTTTAATCTGCTAAGGACAGTTCCACATAATTTGGCTTAATATGTTTCCCTCTTGGGGGTTTGCCCAAAATAAAATGGTTTATTAAGACTTGCCTGGAAGAAACATGAAATGAAACTAATGAGTGAATTGCATGACAAATGACTATCGTGGGTAGAATGCAGTTTTCTTTTAAGGAGTTGGTCATTATTCTGTCTTTATTTGCCAGGTAATTACTGTAACTGGCATTTGAAGTTATAAAAAAGAATAAATACATATTTAGCAATTCATGACTCAGTAAGGAAACATACTTAACAACACAAAGCTTGGTTTCTTAAGGAACCAAATGGCAAAAGGAAATTTTTAAAGAGATCATGCATATATATATATATATATATATATATATATATGTGCTTTCTATCTCTCGATATCTCTCTCCTACTCACACATGCACACACACTTAGAGAGAGACTAGTTCTTTGTTATTTAAATAGCTTTCTCTCCCATACGCTATTGTATACATTTTCCTCTTATGCTTTGTTGTTTTTGCTCACTAGCTGAATCCTTGACTGTACATTCCACTACCTCTTCCCAAAGAAACCATTCCCTGAAGTGTAGAGTAAGACTCTTTCACCAGGTATGCTAGTGGAGCATTGGTTCCCACACTTTGCTGAATATCAGAATCACCTAGGGAGCATATACTATGACATTTGAAACAGAAGACTGAAGAAATCATTTTAAGTTCATAAACTTTTATTGTAGCTCAATTTAGAAAGAAGAGGCAAGGGAATAGGGTTTTATTTGTTTATTTTCATTGACGTATATTTGCCATACAATATTGTATTAGTTTCAGGTATACAACATAGTGATTTCATATTTGTCTGTATTGTGAAATGATCACCACAGGAAGTCTGTCCAATATTCAGAATTGTCACCATACTTGGTTACAACATTTTTTTCTCTTGTGATAACTTTCCAAGATCTACTCTCTTAGCAACTTTCAAATATGTGAAACAAGATTATTAATTAT
The DNA here is from genome assembly GCA_027563665.1 of Antrozous pallidus. Lineage (NCBI taxonomy): Eukaryota > Metazoa > Chordata > Mammalia > Chiroptera > Vespertilionidae > Antrozous > Antrozous pallidus. The sequence goes on from CM050511.1 coordinate 69,632,855, forward strand.
AGTCACCATGCTATCCATTATATCCCCAGGGCTTATTTATTTTATAACTGGAAGTTGGTACCTTTGACCCTCCTCCCATTTTGTACTCCCTTTCTAACCGCCAGTTCCCCCAATGCAAGATTTGAAATAGCTCTTAATTCATGCTTGAACTGCTTTGAATTTCAAAGAAATGAGTTTTCTGTGTGTGACAAGCATGATAGATAGATAGATAGATGATAGATAGATAGATAGATAGATAGATAGATAGATAGATAGATAGAAAGAATCTTCAAAACTGGTCATTGTAATGCTATGGAGAAGATAAATTTTCCAAGGTTCAATATTTTTAAACACTTAGGTATTTCATTAATGATTTTAGGGTGGTCTTGAATGTTGAGAGAAAAGAGGGTTATCTAATGGACAGTGTAAATAATTCAGTGGAATATATACCAGATAAGTTGAGAAGAAGAAAAGAGAGGTCTGTATAGGTCTTTTTGCCTTGACTATGTGAGAAATGGTCATTTCCAGATGTGGATTTCATTGGCTTCAGTATGCAAATATCTATTCATTTGAGTTTTTGTAATATGCTCTGGTAACCAAATTGCCTCTGTAAAATAATATGGTTCTTACACTTGTAGGTAAGATGCCATTTAATTTTCAGATAACTAATCTCAAGAAATGATTTTGTGGCAAACGTTTAGAAAGGAGCTGATTAGGCAGTGGAATGTAAACAGGCCCTCTGTCCGTCAGTTCACTGGGACTCTGGTTGGAGCTGTCAATTTAAGGACCATGCTGGCATTGAACTGGCCAGAGCGCCGTGCTCTGATCCGGCCTCGTAACTTCTCAGGAAGGACAATTGTTTGGCAGTTTGGGACTAGCAAAGGAAGATTGACATTTATTGATTCTACACACATTGCTTTAAAAACTAGTTTCTCCTAAGTGTTGTGGCTGTAGCAAATGCAGTAGTGAGCAGGTGGCAGATGGTAGTAGCACTACGGGGAGCATCGCCATGTGAACAAGTTAGGTTGTGAACTTGAGCACTCACTCCTGAGTACACAAGAAATGGACATGAGTTGAGTGGAGGTCAGGTAGATGTATGAATATCCACTGTGGCTTAGTGTCACCCACGTTATGTGTGGAAGCCAGGAAGGTGGTTGAGGGGTGAGTGGGAAGTATTGGTGTATTTCTGTTCATGCCTTTGACTATTGAGACTGGAAATGTCAGGAGTGGGCAAATCACGGAGGTGGCTCGAAATAAGAAGTGTTAGGAAAAGGATGCTCTGACTTGAGATCCAAGTATTTTCATACACCAAAATTAAACCAGTATATTCCTATGCAACCCAGAGAACATTGAGTTATACGTGGTGCTTAGTGCACGGTATTTCTTCTGTAGGTAATCTCAAACATCACTATCGTGTTTTCTTGGTCCAGTCTACTCTCAAGAGCAGCCCAATTAAAGAACTACGTCTTACAAGCCTGAAAAGATAGCTCTTGTATATTTGTCTCTTTTAAACTATTAGAGTTTGGCTGGATTCTCCTGTTAACTGCTCTGGGCCAAGATGGTTCTCCACCATCAAAATCACTTAAGCATATAGTCTGTGAGTGTGCATAGTGGTGAAACAGACTTGCAGAGCAAGGACGTAACCAGTTGCTTCTTCTCTTGGCAGACATATAGGAAGAATGTCCAGCAGATGATCCAATGTCTAATCCGCAAGCTTGCTGCCCTCAGCCAGTACGAGGAAGTCCTGGCAAAAATCAGCTCCACATCTACAGACCGGCTCACAGTTATCAGGACCAAGCCACAGTCCATACAAAGGGACATCATCACCGTCTGCAGTGACCCTTACACGCTGGCCCAGCAGCTGACTCACATAGAGCTGGTAAGGTTCTTGTCAACCTGCTCTCCGTGGCCACATACTTGGTTTGCTGTGGCAACCAGTGTGTGTGTCAGCAGCAGTGTCACAGGAGAGGTTAGAATAATCCGAATGGAAACTAAACTATGAAATAGCTGGAATGGGTTTTGTTTAGACGTTTGAATATGAATGTTTCTAATATTCTGGGAATTCACTTTAAAATAAATACTCAGTGAAGACTGAAAGAGCAAAGAGTTTACTGACCTTCCTTTTGCCACTCTGATTAATTTTCCTGTAACTTGTTCAGCCTTTTGCTATCTAGTGTAGCATTGACTCAAACAGAAAATTGCCTCTGCTTAGGGTTAAAGGCTCATTTTACAAGCTGCATAAAAAAAAATGGGGATAGTGCCAAAAGTCAATAGACAGTTGAAAGTCCATTTCTTCTACTTTTTTTAAATCCTGTTGACCTGCTGGATTTGTGTTCCAGGAAAGGCTCAATTACATCGGACCAGAAGAATTTGTTCAGGCATTTGTGCAGAAGGACCCTTTGGACAATGACAAGGTAATCAGTCCGCCCTAAAATCAGAAATGGAATCCCTTAGCCAGTGATAGTGGGTATAGGAGACAGAAATTGGAACTATTTTGTTTTAGGGTTTAAAATCAAAAGTTTTATTTAATTAGCCTTATCTGATTCATTGCAGTTTTCCTGAGTTGGATGTCCAAGTGCCATTACAGTGTATTAACCCTATCTCCAATTTTGAGCCTCTTCTTTCTTGCTCCTTATTGGGAAGTTTAATAAGCAAGTAGATGCAGGCATTTGTGGTGATGAAGTTAGGAGATACAAGAGTAATGGTTTTAGCAGATTAAGTGAAAAATAAAATACTCTGCTCATGACTCAACAATCGCAGGGGCAGGAAAGACAGGATGCACATCCAGGCTGCTGAGCGAGGGTGTTTACTGCTTGGTCTCTTGCTTCAAGGTGAATCCCTCATGAATGGTTTATTGCCTGAGTGAAGCGCACATGTAAGGAAAACAACACTGAGCATGGACTAAACAGTGTGCACACATAAGGAATTTTTCCCCAGTGACCTCCAGAAACATTTCACATTTTTAAGGCAACGTCTGTATCACCAGCTAATGACACTCTCCTTTGGGAGTCTGGGCAACAGCTGTTTTCCTGCCTTAGAATAGTTTCCTGCAGTACAGGAAGTGAAGATTAGGTTTTGCAATCAATAGAAGGCTAGTGGACTTTTTTGGGTATTTGTTCCTTTTGGGAGGAAGGACAGAGGGGTGTAATTAACCTGTACAAGCTTGGCTTTGAACTTTGAGATGAGCTTACCTCCTTTGGTTTTTGAACACTATGTTACTCACCCTCCTACGGACCATGATGGTGTAGCCTTCCATTTATCTACCTTGAAAGATACTTAGTTTCTTGCTACATGATGCTCCAACATTTTGTCCTAGACTTAGGTTTTAGAACAAATTGGCTAGACTCTGGCACTCTCAGCTTCTCTTGGCTGTGTTGGTAGCAATTGATATTTATACCCCATGCATCAGGCAAGATGGTCTTAGAATGCAGCCAAACCTTTCTTTTGACTTGTGTTTTGGAGGACAGTTCCGACCCAGAGTAACTTGGTTTCCTGGGAGGGAAGGGCACTATAATGAATGCATCAGAGTACATTTCTAGACCTTAGGGGTTTTGCTGGACTGTACATACTGAGAGATTCTGATATGTCTATAAATATATAAAGTTAGTCAAGAATGTTAGTGTCTCTGTCTTTCTCCATCTCTTTATCTCTCTTTTCCTGTAAAGCTTTTCTAATCCCTAAACTGAGAATAAAGTCCCACATATGACAAAAATTAGTGCCTCTTCCCCCCGCCCCCCCCCCCCCCCCCCCCCCCCAGTTCATCTGCTCATTTTTCTTTCCTTTAGAGTTGCTACAGTGAACGGAAGAAAACACGGAATTTAGAGGCTTATGTGGAATGGTTTAATCGCCTCAGCTACTTGGTTGCAACGGAAATCTGCATGGTGAGAAAATGAATTTTTTTCTGTCTCCTAGTTCTCTTTGTTATTTTTCCATAGTTATTTTATATCTGTAGGGCCTGCATGTTGGATAACTTTCCTCATCTTGCCTTTCCTATACAGCCTGTGAAGAAGAAGCACCGGGCAAGGATGATTGAGTACTTCATTGACGTCGCTCGGGAGTGTTTTAACATCGGCAACTTTAATTCCTTAATGGCAATAATCTGTGAGTGTTTTCTGGAAGATACATGTCCTTTTTAAAATTCTTTATAAATCTCTATTTTTTGAAGTATTACATATGTCCCTTTTATCCCCCTCCATTGCCTTCTCCCACCTCCTTTATTTTTATAGGTCCTGTGAAATGTATCCACTGAAAACTTGCAAATAGTACAGTTTAATGAAAACTCTACTCTTTAATACTGAGTTGTTTCAGAGTGTTCAGAAGGCTTTAAATACCCAAATTGATACAAGTATGAATAATCTTTTATAAGTACACTAGAATTCATGGAATGCATTTAGTCACTTTATCCTCATTGGAATATTTACCTGCAAAAGCTTATAAGTGAGATATTTGAGCCAGGGAGAGGAAGGCCTACTCGTGCACAAATTTCGTGCATTTGGGCCTCTACTGATAAGTCCATGGTTTAGGTAATAGATGATGACTTAATTTTAAGTATATAAGAATTCATGGAATACATTCAGTATTTATTTTTCCTCCTATACCATTAGGAAAATGTTAAGACAAGCCACATCATGGGAGAAAATATTTATCATATTTATGGTTGCAAAAAACTTGTATCTAGGATCTATAAAGAATCCTACAAATCAATAGACAAATAACCCAGTAAAAGAAGTGCAAACTATTTGAACAGACACTTCACAAAAGAAGACATACTAGTGGATAATAAGTATATGAAAAGGTGCTCCATTCACACCATTTGTCATCAGAGAAATACAAATTAAAATCACAGTGAAGTACTACTTCACATACTGGAATGACTAAAATTCAAAAGATTGGTTGCAAACATTGGTGAGGATGTGGAAATCATGGAACCTCCAGACATTCTCGGTGGGAGTGTAAAATGGTATAACTACTTTGCAAAACTGTTTGGCAGTATTTTATAACGTTTAACTTATACTTAGTAGTGAACACTTTTTCAGAGTGTAAGTTAGAATGGCTTTTCTTACATCTCTCTTTCAACTTTCTTTCTCCCTTCCCATTTTAAATGCGAAGCTGGCATGAATATGAGCCCAGTGTCTCGACTAAAGAAAACTTGGGCCAAAGTGAAGACTGCAAAGTTTGATGTTCTTGAGGTATGTGTAGCTGATATTTCGCTCCTAAGCAACATTTTATACCTGGAAAGTGGAATTCTTCTGTGTGATCTTGCCTTTTGATCAGATAATTCTACACAGAAGAAAACCCACTTTACAGACCCAAAGGGAGGAAGGGAAGAAGAATTGGAGAAGGGGGATAATCAGCTTGTAGACTAGACCTTTCATAGAGAGGACTGAAGACATGGTGACCTGTCAGTCCCATCGCATTGTATGCCTGGATGGAATTTGGATCCAAAACAGTCTGAAGTTCTACTTCAGAATGTGTCTACTAACTTAATTTATTCACAGTGTCCCAAAGGAGGAGTTCCACATCCCCACAGAAATATTCATTCTCCATCCTTCCAACAAATTTAGCTAATCTGTGAAAAAACCCTTCCCATATAGTTCTCAGGATGACAGTGGTTGGCAAACTGCGGCTCATGGGCCACATGCGGTTCTTTGGCCTCTTGAGTGTGGCTCTTCCACAAAATACCACGGCCTGGCGAGTGTATTTTGAAGAAGTGGCATTGGAAGAAGTTTAAGTTAAAAAATTTGGCTCTCAAAAGAAATTTCAGTCGTACTGTTGATATTTGGCTCTGTTGACTAATGAGTTTGCCAACCACTGGGATAGTAAGACTTACTCATATCATTATTGCTTTGGCATAATGGTGCTTTGAATGCACTATTTTTGTAGACATTAATAAAGTATATTTCCCCCAACTTGGGGATTAACATTGTGTTTGTTACATTATTCATATAGTATAATAAACTGCCTTCTTGAAAGGTAGTATGCCTCAATTATTTGTGAATGGTTTGTTACCTACAACACAACACAAGTTGGGTCACTGTATGATGGCTAACCATCAACTGACACATTAACCTTCAAATGAAACTGGGAAATGGTTTCTCATGTTGGTGTTTGACTCTTTGTTATCAGTTTGAAGTCCAATCTCAGCAGTTCACCTGGAAAGAATTTGGTCTGGGTTTAACATTATCAAAGCTGACATAGACCTTGTATAAATAAACCAAACCTCGGGAAAGAAAACCTTTGTATTCTTATGTGTTTCATGCCTATATGTGTGTATAAGAGAGGTAAATGACATTCTTACGGAGTTCCCTAGTTATTCTGGATTTTTTGTGTAGTGTTAAAAAGGACGAGCTCATAAATTTTCTGCAGGTGAGAAGTAAATAGCTCACACTCTTCTCTCTCTTATCCATAGCATCAGATGGACCCTTCCAGTAATTTCTATAATTATCGGACGGCTCTTCGTGGGGCAGCGCAAAGGTCTTTAACTGCTCACAGTAGCAGAGAGAAGGTATGTGTTCACAGGCATTCTAGTTATGGTAGAGTTGCCATGTATTACACTGAAACGCAATGTGGACTGTTAGGCTGAGCTGCTTTTACCTGTTCAAATCTAAGAAAGCTGATACCCTGTGGAAATTGTATCGCTCGCCGCATAGAGGAAGGGGAGTGCTAAAGGAAAGTTGGACGGTGGAAAGGGAAAGAGTAGAATTTTGCAAATGTATATCACCGTGTTATTATTGAGTACTTAAATGATTATTTTATAATGTGTCTTGGTTGCATTTCAAGCAGTACATTAAGTCATATGTTAAGGTGATTTATCGTCTTAGAGAGTAATTTGATTGAATGGGAAATACATGTTAAAGCTCTGCACAAGGTAGCTCACTTACTGTAACCTTTTCTTGTAAAAGAATCAGCTTACCTCCCATGGTTAAGTCATTTATTTTCAGAAAGTAGATTAGTGGCTGTGGCATTAGGCTTGCTATTACTCATTGGATATGTGGGTGGCAGAAAAAGTACAGAATGATGTTTGAGAAATTAGTGATTGTTACTGCATCTACCCTGCCCTTCAACAGTGGCTTGCTATCCTGGATCTACCAGACTCTTGACTCTGAGGGTCCTTCCTTGGCACATTTCAGTGTTGTATCTCCTTTCCTGGGAAGGATAAGCTGATTGGACATTTGGACATCATGTTATATGAGGAGTAGAAACCTGCTTGTGGGAAAAGGCTGGCGAAGGCTGCTTGACAAAAGTTATTTTCTGTATAGATTCTGTCTGTTAATGTAAACTATATCTTCAACTAATAGAAGAAAATAAAGGTAAAAAATAGTTCAGGGCTTTCCCCCAGAAAGCTTCAGCCTCTGTGATCTAAAATAAAAACAAATGCAAAAATAACTCCCTATTTTAAGAAGGCTAACTTGAGTCCCAACAAAATCTGAAATAGCAGTTCTGATCATGTTGGAGAGGTTTTATAAATGCACTAACTTTTAAAAAAATAAATAAATCAGGTCAGAGAAAGGATGAAGCAGAATTCACTTTCCCTTAGCCCCATGGAGTTCACCAGCTTTTCAGTTTCACCTGCCCAAATCCCCGTATCCCTGTGACTAGATTGAGAAGAAATCTAATCAGAAGTTTTTCAAGCTTTGGAAAAGTAGCACGTGCCTGGGAATATCCCAGCACCCTGAAGCGCGAAGATGTGTTGGAGGCTGCCTGCAGCTTCTCACTTGCCTCTGAGCCTTCTGCGTGTTGGACGCAGAGCTCCCTCTGCATGTCTGCCCGGCACTCACCGAGGGCTTGGGGGCTCCAACCACAGGGAGGCGGCCACAGAATCAGCTCTCTTAGGGAGCTGTGGCAGTGGCCAGAATAATTTTCATTACATATTATACTTGTGAGCCTCTAATATCTTTTTCTAGGGTAAATACACCTCCACCAAAGTATTTAGCTTTTACATAATTTAATAAATGCTTAGTTTTGTTGTTTTTTTTAAACCAATTCTGTGTGAGCATGTGAATTGTATTCTCTAGTTCATAAAACAAATGAAATTATCACCATTAAAACACACACATGCTGTTTCTTTCTCACAATTGGTTTCAAAGGCTCTGAATATAAACATTTCTAGATAAAATCCATCTTTTATTCAAGAGACCTGGGATTCTTTTTCTTTTCTGAAGTGCGGGTGAACTCTCTTATGCCCTTTTAAAACCTTCCTGGCCACATGATTAGAGTACTAGAATCTTCAGTATTTTTTCACATCTAGAGTTTATGTGGCCAAAGTGGCATATCTAACACCGCATTGTGGAACAGATTAAATCTGTCTTCCACACAGGGGCCTTCAGTGACCTCCCAGTTTGTTGTGTTTTTCCTATGGGAACATGTGTCACCATGTTTCTAACTGTTCTTGATTTGCTTGCATGTTTATAACTCCTTTTGCCATTCTCCTTGTGTTCCTGGGAACTTGTTCGTGCTCATCAGCCTTCATTTTTGGGGTGGAATTGATTATGTCTTTAAGGTGTAATGGCTGGATCTCTTAATGGAGCACATTTTGAGAGGGAATTGGAAGACATTATTTTTTGAGACGTTCTCCCATGAATTACATCATTGGCAAAACCTCCTAGAATGCAGACTTTTGCTCACTCCTATTAGTCACCTGTGCATTCACCTTAGCTCAGGGAAAACCAGCGTCCTTGGACTCTCCTGATTTTTCCTATGTTGGATTTAGATAGGGAAGAGAGAGCTGAAGGGAACTATCCATGGGTAAATGAGAAGTTGAAGAAGCCTTTTTCTTGCAGATGGGCCTAAGGAACAGAGCAGGGAAGTATCTTAAGGAAGATTACTTATATGTCTACTAGAGGCCCAATGCATGAAATTCATGTGGTTGGGGGAGATCCCTTAGCCTGGCCTGCACCCTCTCAGTCCAGGAACCCGCCTGCACCCTCTCAGTTCTTACCACCCGCCTGCTTGCTGCTCCTTAACGCTCAGCTCACCGCTTCTTACCACTGCCACAGAGTTAGGAGAGGCTCCGCCACCACCACTACGCTTGCCAGCCACCTCTGCGCTCGCCTGCCGTGAGTCTGGCTTCTGGCTGAGTAGCACTCCCCCTGTGGGAGCACACTGACCACTAGGGAGCAGCTCCTGCGTTGAGCTTCTGCTCTCTGGTGGTCATAGCGCATCATAGTGACCTGTCATTCTGGTCGTTCCACCGAAACGGTTGCTTAGGCTTTTATTATATAGATTTTCTGGAAGAGTGATTCAGTCAGTAGAGGAGCATCATACAGACACCATGAATGCAAAAACTACATAAGGTATAGCTTTGGTCACCCAATAAGAGGCACATGACATGAACTTATGAAAAGTTTAACTATCACTATGAGACATAAATCATTAGCACCCCCTGGCTCTCACGGCCCAATACTGCAGAATAGAGCACAGAAATAGAGTTCTTGCTCAAAAGTGTTACACTATGTAAATATTGCACCTCAATTATAATAGTGCTTCATTTCCCAGCAGCTGCCTTATGATAATGTATTCTTACGATCTTTTAAGTGCATCAGTAGTGTATCTGTCCCTTTGTATGGGGACCGTTGGTTTTTTGGGACTGCTTCAGTGAAGTCAAATCTGTGTTATTTAATTTAATCCTCACCACAACTCAAGGAGGTAGTTGCTGCTATTTTCATTTTAAGGTGAGGACACTAGGCTTTCTTAGTATGTTAGGCAAACGTTTTCCATTAAAGAGCAGATCACAAATATTTGAGGCTTTGTGAGCTGTACCTTTTCTGTTGCAGCTACTCAACTCTGCCATAGTAGCACAAAAGCAGGCACAGACATGTGGACGAATGAGTGTGGCTATTCTCCAGTAAAACTCTATGGCTACTGTAATTGGAATTTTGTATCATTTTCATGCTCATGAAATATTATGCATTTGATGTTTTTCCAGCCATTTAAAACTGTAAACTATGCGGCTCTTAAGCTATCCCCAAATAGGTGGTGGGCTGGGGCCAGGCCACAGGCTACAGGGAGCAGGCCCCTGCCTCATGTTGCCAGTAAATTGTGGAGCCAGATTTTAAACTGATGTTTGGCAGAATCCCAAGTCCATTGCTTCCTAGTCACAAGTGGACTTTCCAAGAAATGAGGGTCAGCTGTGCTTTTATCTTTGGTACTGTGCCTGCTGAATTCTAAAATTAACAGAAACAGTAACATTTGAAAGAAGAGGAGGATATTTAATAATTCATCTTAAGAGATTTCCACCACAGACAATGGCAAATGATTAAAAGTATATTGAAAGAGGCTGTCAGAACCGAGATTCACTTTGAAACAGTGAATTTTCAGAGACCAATGAAACAAAAAATAAAGTTGTGTAACGACTTTAGGGGGGAAATCTGAATTTCTCTCTAGAAGTGGAAATTGATATTTAATATGTTGGGGTATGAGCCAAAATGTATGTTTTGCAGACCTCCCATTTATTTAATATAGGTGTATCTCATGAGTCATAAGCTTAAGGAAACTTAAAAAACTTGCTCTTGGGTAAACAACGTAGGCCTACAATTTGTGTGTGGAGCACTATTTGCATCATAGCAACTTTAGAATCTTTAAAATTATGTTGGCATTTGAGGGAAAGTGGAAGTTACTGTGCCCGAGCTTTGTTCTTCCTTCATTAGGGGCAAAATAGGATGTAGGGCACTCTTAGAGATAATTATTACTTTAAGTTAGTTAATTAAATACCACTCATCAAACTAAAGATGAGAGGCAGGCGAGCCTTCCTCAAGAAGGCTCGGTGTTTTTTAAGTAACCACTAATTTCAATGTGCACATTTATATTCCTCCTCCACTCGGGCTCACCTCACAACATATTGTGTAAAGTACTTGTTCGGTGATTTCCCGTGAAAGCAGGTGCGAACTTGTTCTGTCATCCGAAGGCCAAGTTTACTCAGTAGGAAGTTTGTATTAACTAATATCTAAACCCCTGAGTGCTCACATCACCTTGATCAATGTCTTCTAGAGTAAAATGAAGTGTTCACTTGAAAAAATTTATCTAAAATGTAGAATCTAAATGATGTAACAGTTAAGATTCCAGCAGGAGGATAGGTCATACCTCTTGAAATCTTGGTACCTGCAATGACTGTATGTTAGATCATTTTTCTTTGATTATAGTTAGAATGGTCAGATGTAGTTATATACTGTTGCATTGAAAAAAATTGAAAACTGGGGGATTAACATGAAGCCATCTGCTTTCCAGTGCTACTTGTCTTTACTGTGATTTGATTATTAAGAACATTTGTGTCTTCAGCAAAATTATGTAAGTCAGAAAATTGCTGTCATGGTAGACAAAACATTGATTTTTAATACACCCCAGCCTTTTATGTAATCCAGAGTTAATGTTCATTAATTTCTTGTATTGTTTAATGAGAGGCAAAACGTTTATTTGCCTAAAACAAACCAGAATCTCTTTTTGTTTTCTTTAGATTGTGATACCATTCTTCAGTCTTTTAATCAAAGACATTTACTTCCTCAACGAGGGCTGTGCCAATCGCCTTCCAAATGGCCACGTCAACTTTGAAGTAAGTGTACAATCTGAGCAGAGAGAGGGCGGACTTCTCCGGCATCGTACCTCGGGCCAGGCAGCCAAAGATGATTCTAAAGTTCTAAACATTGAATAAATGGTTACCTATAGCAGTGGTGGGAAACATTTGGCCTTATAAGACCCGAAAAAACATTTTGTCTGGCCCTACCAAGGCATTAGGGGTGAGTTAATTAAAAGTTTGACCATATATAGCAGGCTGATTTTTAAGTTGATAATTTTATCTGGCCCAGGAATGATGTTATACATATCTAAATGACCCTTGGCAGAAAAAAAGGTTCCCCATCTCTGAATACCTAGCAGATACCTAGACCTAATTTTTATTAAATTAAGAAAATGATGTAGTCCAGAAGATTAGAAGCCAGAAAAAAACATTAAATGGAATTGGCTCTTCGGAGCTTATACTTTGTGATGATTGCTTTTAAATTCTTTGATTCTTTTCTAGAAATTTTGGGAACTGGCCAAACAAGTGAGTGAATTCATGACGTGGAAACAAGTGGAATGTCCGTTTGAGAGGGACCGGAAGATCTTGCAGTATCTGCTCACAGTACCAGTCTTCAGTGAAGACTGTGAGTAGGCCATTCAGCTGAGCTGCCATCCAGACCCTACTGTTGGGAAATTAGTATATAAATACTGATGCCTGGTTCTTAATATAGTATAAGGCCTGTCTTCTGACCTATTCAGTCTTTAAAAAAGCATAGAAAACCATAGGATTTATTCCTAACATATTTTCCACACACTCATTTAATATTCACCCATAAAGAGTATGTTTCTGGGTTTAAACTTCTTTCTAGTATTAGATCTGCAGAGGTTTGGGCACCAGTGGAGAGTTTCCAAAGGATTCCCCCCAACCCTTGTTTGGGCTTGCTTCAGTGGAGAAAGATGTTTTGTGATATATTAATATTCAAGTTAATTTGAGTAAAAAAATAATAATCCATTGCTACCCCGTGCTGTTTGGAAAAGTAGTGGAAAGTCGTCAGGGAATTTGAGGCAGATATAAAGTGACAGATGATATACAGAAAAAATTGGCCAAAAGAGAGCTAAGATTTATAAAAGACTTGTGGATTTATTTTATTGATTTTTTTTAGATCCTAATATTACATAAATCAACAACGCCTATTTACTGATAATATCCTATGGTAGATGCATAGTGTTCATGATAATGTCTGAAGAACATTTTGAATGAATATGATCACTCTGGAGGGGACTTGGTTATTTTAAACCTCTCCATAAGATTGATAACAAGCTTTTAAATCTTTGATTAAAGATGCTTTTAAATTTAAAAATTATATATATATCTCAGAAGGATGGAAAGTTAGCCTTAAAAATCAGGCTTATTACCTAACTGTTTTTTCAAAAAGATGAAGGCTACCAGGAGTAGATCCTCCTCCCATCCCCTTTGTAAAGAACATAAATGTGAGTGTATGATAGCACACATGGCTTGTATTTGTAAGCCTACTGTTTGGCCTCATAAATTTTCTCATAGTTAAGTTCCACTTTGGCCCAGAGGCCCTTCAGTTTTTGTTGAGATGGTTAGTCTGAGGCAAAGCGATATTCTGTGTTCTTAATAAAACTACAACCATTCTTAGTCACAACTGGGGAATGTGTTTGCTAGAGCGTTCAGCTCAGGTTGAACAGTTGATGGGTGGTGGTGGATAATTTATTAGAAGAAGGCTCCACTGTTAATGCATTCTTACTTTTGGTTGATTTTAGCTCTGTACTTGGCTTCCTATGAGAGTGAAGGACCTGAAAATCATATAGAAAAAGACAGATGGAAGTCTTTAAGGTGGGTCTCATTGCTTCTTATTGCTACACACATTTAAAGGAGATGTCGCCTTAGCTGAAGAAAGCCGCATGCTTTCTGCAGGAAGTCCCTGTCTGTGTGTTCCAAGTCCTGTATGTCTTGCCTCCCATTAACTGACTTTTAGTATCTTAAAATCCTCATTGCCATCATTCAGTTTTATTGTCTTTCTTTTTTTATATTGGCAGATGTGCATGGTGTCTCTGTTTTTCTTTCTATCTTTCATTATTTTATGGAATGAGGAACTGAAATTACCCCTTGGTGTGGTAAAAAGAACAGTGACTCATTGTCTTCGTCTGAAAGATCAGAAAGATAAGAAGTTCAGACGAATAGTTATTACACTATTTTATTAGACCAGAGATAAAAGAGACCTAAATGCCAGTTGGTTCAGTAAACTTGAGTGGGTCAAATACCAATTGGATCTTGGTCCCCACTTTGGTTTGAGAGAGAGATAACATTGAGATTTTAAACATAAGCCAGCATCTTTTCAAGTTTAAAAATTGTGTTAATCTATTAGTATTTTCAAATAAATGTAGTTTCAAACAAAATTAGGATAGGTAAGTTTATATTTTAACCATTTGAGATACTTTAATAAGCAATAGCTCCCTAGCTGCTTTGGCTCAGCAGATAGAGCATCAGCCTGTGGACCAAAGGGTTCATTTCTGGTCAAGGGCACGTACCTTAGTTGCAAACTCCTCCTCAGGCCGGGCCCTGGTCAAGGCTTGTGTAGGAGGCAACCAATCAATGTGTTTCTCTCACATTGATGTTTCTATCTCTGTCTTTCCCTCTCTTTTCCACTCGCCCTAAAAATCAATGAAAAAATATCCTTGGTTGATGATTAACAACAACAACAACAACAACAATATAGGCAATCGCATCCCAGGATATCCTATATAATTAAGGCCTAATATGCTAAGTGTCCTGTCATCTATTCAACCAATCAAAGTCTAATGTGCTAATGATATGCTTAGGCCATTCAACTGCTCCCTATGACATGCACTGACTATCAGGAGGTAGTCGACCAGTCAACCAGTTACTATGTTGGGTACTGACCACTAGGGGGAAGACACTCTGACTGGTAGGTTAGCTTGCTGCTAGGGTCTGGCTGATTGGGACTGAGAAGAGACTGGCCAGACATGCCCTGGAGCCCTCCTGCAGTTCCTTCCCGGCTGGCCAATCTCCCACGTCCCTCCCCGTCCCTGATCATGCACCAGTGGGCTCCCTTGGCCTGGCCTGTACCCTCTCACAATCCGGGACCCCTCAGGGGATGTCGGAGAGCCAGTTTCAGACAAATCCCATAGGCCAAGCCGAGGAACACCACCGGTGCAAATAAACCAGGACAAATACCTAAGATGTATTTGGTTTGTATAATTTTGTTTGTTTCAGTGGCCAATTTAGGCCTTCCTTGAACTTCTCAATAAGGAGGCTGAGGTACATTGATACTGGACTTATAATACTTAGAATAAATTGGGGTGAAGGTAGAGTACTGGAGATGCTTTTATCCCCAGTCACAGACATGAAGATGGTATGGCGAGCACCTGGAATCATGGGACTGTACAGCGTTCTGGGCTGATACCTGGTTCTACTTTTATGAAATTTTGTGCCTGCTAATGGCACATTTACTAAAAATCATTTATTACTTTGTGCTGGTATTAAATGATATTACCTACACTCTTAAATGTCATTCATGTGAAAAACATGAGCTCCAGAGTATACATCTTGCTGGATAAAAGATTTGGGAATTCCTTTTTTAAAATTATCTTTTTTACCTATGAAAGCCAGACATACTAAAATAATCCAAACATACCACATACTTGTCTAGTTGTTATTCACTTGGATTGTTATTCTTTTATGCCATATTCCTATTGAGTATAGTTCATTGTGATCATTTGCAAAGCCACATATGTTAAGTGGATACTAAGACTAATTACTCTACCTGAAAACTTGTGTTTACATTGTCTTTGAAAGCAGTAAGATACTTTTAAATAGACACCTTTCCTGCTGGCCAGAGAGCCGTTCCACTCAGACACTTAAGTTTAGCAGTGACAATGACAAACGCACCTCTGAGGGCAAACACCTTTCTTGTCACTTGCCATTTAAAAGCCCTGATGGGCCTGGAATGTGAGGATGTTTATATTTCCTAAATTAACCCATCAGTGATAAGACCAGTACGTATCTAAAAGCTTTTTATCATTAATGACATTTTGTTATTGTTGTTTAATATATTTTTATTGATTTCAGAAAGGAAGGGAGAGGGAAAGAGAGATAGAACCATCAATGATGAAAGAGAATCATTGATTGGCTGCCTCTTGCACACCCCACACTGGGGATCAAACCATGACCTCCTGGTTCATAGATTGACACTCAACCAGTGAGCCACCCTGGCTGACCTTTGTTGTTTTAATATAAAGCCACTCAAGATAAAGACTTATCTGTAAACAAAGTTTTTGCCATCTCTATTGATATATATTTATTTTAAATGCCTAGCAGTTCTCCCCCCAAAATAGGACTACAACACAATATTTTTTTCTTCCTTTTAAAAAATCTGTTAAAATATATTTAAAAAAATAAAAAATAAAAAATAAAAATAAAAAAAATAAAAAATCTGTTAAGCCAAGACCGGTTTGGCTCAGTGGATACAGCGTTGGACTGCGGACTGAAAGGTCCTGGGTTCGATTCCGGCAAGGGCATGTACCTTGGCTGCGGGCACATCCCCAGTAGGGGGCGTGCAAGAGGCAGCTGATCGATGTCTCTCTCTCATCGATGTTTCTGACTTTCTATCCCTCTCCCTTCCGTTCCGTAAAAAATCAATAAAATATATTTTAAAAAAATCTGTTAAAAAAACAAAACCACAAACTTAAAACGCAGGAAAAATCAAAGGAGTGTTAGGCAAGGCGTTTAAATCCCATTTCAAATAACCTTGACACGCTTGTTCTTACATTGTCTTCTTTATTACGCAGGTCGAGCCTTTTAGGCAGAGTTTAACAAATGGGATGCTGGCTGCCGCTGTGTCACGCCGTCACTGAGGGGCTGGCCTTCCTTGTGGGGCACCTGGGACTGCAAACAGTCAGGAAGTCCCCACCAGCCTTGATTTGTAGGAAGTCCCCACCAGCCTTGATTTGTAAGGGACCTTGAAGAACAAACTCTCAAGAGAAGATGGGGAACTCGTTTCCCGGAGCTGACAGACTGACCCAGATCTTGTGCAACTGAAATGTTCACTGGAGACGCTCGAGACAGAATCCTCTGAGAATCCCAGCTCTGCACATGACTCATCTCCTGGAATTTCCATGTGACTCACAGCTCTGCACCTGGATGGAGCTTTCTTTTGTGTGTGCTTTTATTATTGGTTGAACTTTTGCTGCTAATGGGACTTGTCCAGCTGAATGCTGGCTCTTAGGAAGCCCATGTTTCTTTGTTAACTTAAATGGAGGAGGGAGAGGAAAAATCCCTCCCATTCGATCCCAAACTTCAGCTCAGTGAATGGCCAGGAGAGGAAGACTGGTTGGAAGCTGCCTGTGGACTTTGTTTCCCTTAGTGTGTGCTGTGTTGTGAATTCCTCTCCTCCCTCTTCCGACAAGGTTCTGAGTTGGCTGCTGGTTAGCAAACTCCTTTTTACCCACATAAGTTATTTAATATAATAATGAAGCTCAACACTGTGGTAGGAAAATAGCCACTAGAAAAAAGAAAAAGCAGAGTTTGTCATTGGACTGCTTAATGTTCTAGAAGGAGTTTTTGTTTCCTTTACCCATCTGAGCTGTTTACACCTGACCACTGTGTTGAACAGATGTATTTTTCAGTAGGTTTTTTTTTTGTTACTTAGTTTTCCATGACTCATTTTTTTTCTCTTGTAAATTTAAATTATCTGACTTTAAGGGTCTTGGAAAAACCCAGGCCTAATTACAACTTATTTTTTTTTAACAGACCATTATTTTTCATTGCCTTTCCGAGGCCGTGGTGACTAAAAATGTGAACAAAGAATAAGTGGGAAAGGTTACCACCCCCATGCCACCCCCGCCCCCACTACAGTCGTGCACAAAGCAAATGAAAAACATCTTGCTGTTAACTCAAAGGTCAACCTAACTGTGAAAATTGTTCACCTTGTTAAACATCTCAGTAAGTCTGTAGTTGCTCTGCAAAAAGGCATTGTACTTATTTAACTCTAGGAAAAGCTGTAAGTAGTAAACCATGCTTATGAACAAAACAAAACATCGTGCTCCAAACAGAGATGTATTTGAAAACTTTAATGACGTGGTTTCAGAAAACAGAGCATGTGTGTGTGCTGCACGCCATCTCAGCAGACCTGCCATGTCTCCCACGTTCTCCCTTTAGAATCATCAATATAGTTCACGCTCTGCAGCTGGACTGGTGGCGTCTTTTTTTCTGTGGGTGGGGTGTTGGGTGGGGGTGGGCTGTCATTGCAGAAGTGCAGTGCAAGTGATCCTCTAAAAGTGTGTGTGACTTTTGGGATATGTGTGTGGACACTGAGTTGATGAAAGTGAATCATAGTTAGCATTTAATAATCATTACTTTGAGCTGAGGCCTGAGGCACTAAGTGTTTAGCATAGATCATCATCCCTACTTCGTAGGTGAGGAAACAGGCATATTAATAATAATGATTTGTTCAAGGCCACAAAGCTAATGTGAAGACCAGTGATTTAAACTAAGCCTTCTAATTCCAGAGCCAAACTTTCCACCGACCGCCAAGCCTTCGCAAACCTCAACATAACTTTCAAACTTGCAGATAACCTCTGAGTCTTCTTTTCATGGCAGATTTGGATTCTGTAGGTCTGGAGTGGGGTCCAGTAGGTGCTGATGCTGCTGGTCCTGGAATCAGCTTAGAGTAGCAAGACACCCCCCAAAGCTGCCTCCTTTCCCCCTGCATTGCTTGTCCCTGAACTTTGTGGCCCTGTAGTTGTCATAACAGCAGTGATGTTTAACACGGAACTATCTACGTCAGGAGTCAGCAGGCAGTGCGCTACTGGCCAGATCTGCTCCTTTCCTACAGCCCACAAGGTAACAAACATGTAAACTTCGTTGAAAAAGAAATAAAAACACTGCATAGTAATGAAAATTATATGAAGCTCAAATTTCAGTGTCCACAAAGTTTTATTGGAACACCGCCACACTCATTTGTTTATGCATTTTCTTGTGGCTGCTTTTGGCTACAGAGCATTGTAGCTGCAACAGAGACTGGATGGCCAGCCCTCAAAGCCTCACATATTTACTCTCTGGCCCTTTAAAGAAAGTTTGCTGACTTCTGACCTAAGTGGTTCTTTTGAATATTACAATGAGTCTGCAAAAATGCTATCAGATCTCTATTATAGCGTTAGATATATAAATGTGGATATGGGAAAAAAAATTTTCCTAAAGGACTATTAGGCCTAAAACGTGATTTTGAGGTCATTTAATGAGTTTCACAGAATTCCCATTCGCACACATAGCCTCTTTTTTTGTTTGTTTTCTTTTAAATTTTTATTGATTTCTGAGAGGAAGGGAAAAGGAGAGAGAGATAGAAACACCAATGATGAGAGAGAATAATTGATCAACCACCTTCCACATGCCCCCCATGGGTATAAAGCCCACAACCTGGGTGTGTGCCCTGACCACGAATTGAACCTGGACTTCCTGGTTTATAGGTCGACATTCAGCCACTGAGCCACACCAGCCAAGTAAGCCTCTTGTTTTAATGTCCATATAAGCCAGAGATTTAGACCATGCATTAACTTGTCTGCGGAAATCATTTACTCTTCTCCTGTTAGTGCTGCGTGAGGATTTGGACTCCCAGTGGGTAACTGGTGCATTTATAATTCGTGTAGCTGTCTGGAAGCCTGAGTCAACACGGCGTGAGTGGCAGCAGGCAGTGTCAGTCGGAGACTGCCATTCAGGATGTGTCCTGTCCAGGCACGCCAGGCATCGCTAAGCAGCAGGCTTTGAGCTGAGGCCCGAGGGAGCCTCAGAACATGCTGGGTTTGGTAGAGAAGTAAGCGTGCACCTTTCACTCTTTGAAGTGTCCCTTATTTATCAGGACACGGGTACCCCAGGGGTGGCCTTTCATCTAACAAAGAACAAAGACAGTCATCAGAGATGGGTTGTCTTGCCTGGGTCTTTGAAGGTTTTCAGCTTTGCGTCTCCACCTGGCCTGGCGCTGGCACTGGCACCCCTGTCCATCTTCCTTACTTCTCTTGTACTGCTAACTCACTTTTACATCTTAAACTGCTGTCCACATGCCTCTGTGCTTAGAATCTCAAGTAGCACAGCCCCTGTTGGAAGCTGAGTTCCTGAACTATATAGGAGTGTTGACATTCTCTATAGATTGTTGACATTCTCTACTTTCTGCTCGGGTGCATTTTGTTTACCCCATGGCCTCTCTCAGCAAAAGACAGTGCCTACCTCGATTCCCAGCACATCTTACTATTCTCATTGAGAAGGAACACTGGAATAGAAAGTACGGTGAGGCTAACTTTCTTTTGGAACTAAGGGTTCAAAGAGATTCCCTAGATTGGATTTCTAGGGAAGATAAATGTGGTTAGGGACCTGGAAACTACTAACCAAACATATGAATCTTGAAGATATTGTGATGGCAATGCTATTTACTCTAAGGCATTTTAAAAGGAAGGGCTTCTGTCAAACTTGGGCGTTTGGAGGTTTAATAGGAAATGAGCACTTTTCTAAGGGGGGAGGGGTACTTTAAAAAAAAAAAATATATATATATATATTATTGATTCCAGAGAGGAAGGGAGAGGGAGAGAAAGATAGAAACATCAATGATGAGAGAGAACCATTCATTGGCTGCCTCCTGCACTCCCCTTACTGGGGATGAAGCTCTTGATCAGAATAGAACCTGGGACCCTTCACTCCACAGGCCCATGGTCTATCCGCTAAGCCAAACCAGCTAGGGTGGGCTGGGGGCGGAGGGGGGGACACTTTCTTGATGATTTAAGCTGAAGTCTTGTTTACTGACTACAAATAATCAGATAATTGCCTCAAGTCCCTGCTTCATGAAATCTTGATCACATGACTGTTCAATGCTAACAAAACAGAAGTTGGGGTTTGTGGCTTATGTATTCAAATCTTATAGGTTAAGGACCATCATTGAAAACTAGCAGAAGGTGAATAGAGCATCAGCCTGTGGACCAAAAGGTCCCAGGTTTGATTCCGGTCAGGGGCATGTGCCTCGGTTGCAGGCACATCCCTAGTGGGGAGTGTGCAGGAGGCTGCTGATCGATGTTTCTCATCGATGTTTCTGACTTTCTATCCCTCTCCCTTCCTCTCTGTAAAATAATCAATAGAATATATGTGTGTATATATATATATATATATATATATATATATATATATATATTTTTTTTTTTTTTAAGAAAACTAGCACATAAGGCTGGCTCCATGCATGAAAGGCCACTGCCTTAATTCTGTGATAAGAATCCACTTCTCTTAAATGATGCTTTTTTTTTTCTTCTTAATGTAGTGAGGAAATTCCCAGATAGCCAATTCCTTTCTTAGTGCTGGCAGCCTTCCACAGACTTAAATCCCATCTTGCCAGCCTGAAACCCTGCTTCCTTTCTCCAAGTGTCCATCTAATAAGAGAGTGTTGGACAATATGAGGCAGCTGTCATAGAATATTGTTAGCATACTTAAAGTTCAATGTGCACATAAGCCAGCATTTTAGGACTTCTAAAAAAATGATTTGTAGGGATCATACTGTCGGGAACTAAGGAGGAAGAAAGGGACTGATATTTCTCAGAATAAACAAGAGAATTCAGCAAGTACTCCTTGAAGGGTGCCAAACCAATGTTTTTTGTTGTTTTTTTTTACTGTGAAACAAAGTTTGCTTTCTTTCCCTCCTCCCGCCTACACTGCCTGGAGAAAACTGAAGTTACGGTGAAATCATCTTTCTCTGGGTGAATCATTGTGGGAAAGTAAGTTCAGCAGAACGTGTTGTCAACTTGGCTGAGACCTCCAGAGTGGCGGTCCGTGGGCAGTGTTAACTTTGTCACAATGCAGTTATGAATCCTCCTAAGTGCAAGTGAGCAGTGCGGGGAGTGAATGTGTGCTCACTAAGTATATATGAATCCATGAGCTAGTCTGTTACCAGTCTGGTTTTTGGAGACATAGGGTTTGGGTTTATTTAGATTGAATAAATATCAAATGTCCCCGAAAGATATCTGGATTTTGGAAATTATGGATGGCACTATCCCCACAGATCAACAAAGAAAATGAGGCCCTGATTTTATATTGTTATTTATTAGGTTTGTTACATTTCCAATAATTATATTGGTATTAGTGCTTTTTAGTTACATGTTTATTAGTACTGATAATCATGACAAGAAATCTGTCTTTGAAGATAATATAAAAATCCATCATTTAAAAAAAAACTGGGACCAATATTGTTTAAGATTATCGGATAAGTCTGACACACACCCTATGAGATTACTAGATGTGGAATGAGAACTAAGGGCTAGACCTCACTCCCCCCCAAATCTCAGGCTTTGGGGCCACATCCCCACCTTTTTCACCTGTGTCCTCATGCGCAAGTAATGGGTCTGGACTCATTGATGTGGAGTGTCTGTCTAAGTGTCTGTGGTTTGGGACAGCACTTTCTCAGTTTGAGGGATTGGAAGGTGAATTAGCAAGTACATATAGCATCCTGCATTTTTTTCTTCCAACCTTTTCTCCTTCCTGCCTGGCTCTTTTATGTTTACTTTCATGGTGTTTGAAGACTGAAGGGATAAGATGCTAATTCCTACGAGATAGGCAACACAGGAGTGATAAAGGCTCATAACTCACCCCTCAAGTTGAACCCCAGGCCACATAACAGGATAGAGTTCTTTTTTTGTTTGTTCATTTAAAATATGATTTTTATTGATTTCAGAGAAGGGGAAGAAGAGGGAGAAAGAAATAGAAACATTGATGAAAGAAACATCACCACCTGCCTCCTGCATGCCCACTACTGGGGATTGAGCCCCAAAATTGAGCATGTGCCCTGACAGGGAATTGAACTGGGGACCTCCTGGTCCAGCAGACAATGCTCAACCAACTGAATTACACCGGCTGGGCTTTATTTGTTTCATTTTGAATGGACATTGAACTCGTGCCTATCAATTTGCAGGCCCATGAGCACTGCTTTTCCTTTGCAAAGGAACAGGTAAAAGGTACTGTCAATTCTATTTTATGTTGGTATTTATGAGATGTTTTAGGTATTAAAAGACAATTTTGAAAAAATATAGCTGGAAATTATATAGCTCAACTCTGAATTGCATTTCTGGTAGACAAATTATTTATTGGCTATAAAAGTAGTCCAACCAGTTTTTTGCTCCTTAAAGCTGATCTTGAAAAGGAAACAGTGACTTTCATTGACCTCTGGCATGGAATACTACAGATGGCCTGGTTCAGCAGCACAAATAAAAACCAGTACAGATTGATTTGTCAGCCTAGAGATGGATCACCTTGGAATGGGTTGGTCAAAAATCTGACTGGACGATAATTCTCCAGCTCCTTTCAATAAGATTTTAATCTAGAACCACCAAATGGAAGTACTTATTCAGAATAATCATACACAGAGAAAAGCAACATCAACTGAAAAGCAAATATATACAGTATTAAAAATAGAGATGGCACCTATGTTCTTTTAGGAACATCTTTTGTGTCAGAATTTCTATAGAGTCAAAAATCTATTTTTACGTGCAACTTCATATTAAGCAGACAAAATGACTTATAAAGGAGCAAATAATGTATTTGTGGAATAAAACATGTAGTGGTAAATCAATATCACTAGACTAGTCTCAATTTATGGACATAGATGAGACATTTATGTCTATGGAGTTCAGTTCTCTCTTTGGTAAATTGGGAGACAGCTAAACTTAGTTTCCACAGAAATTGTGACAATCCAGTGAGGTCATGCAAGTGAACATGTTCCTGTAAAGCATAAAATGCTGCACACATATGAAGTTGGATATATGTTATTTTTCAGTGATTTGAGGGCCAAAGATTTCACTTTTATGGTCTAATTTATGTTATTGTTGAAAGTATTACAGACATCCTCCTTTTTTGCCTTTGACCCGTCCACCACACACCTGCCTTCCCATCCTCAGGCCTTCACCACACTATTGTTTGTGTCCGTGTGTTATACATATATGCATATAAGTTTTTTGGTTGATCTCTTCCCAACCCTCACCCCTCCCCCACCTCACCTGCCCTCTGAGATCCATCCGTTTGTTCCATGCTTCTATGTCTTTGTATCTATTTTGTTTATCAATTTGTGTTTTTTTTTCATTAGATTCCACATATGAGTGAGATCATGTGATAGAGTTCTTTATAGCAACCAAGGATTGCTACCCAGACCTAAACCCAGAAAACACTTCTTGTGTAAGGCCAGTTGTATGATTTCAAAGGAGCTAGGTTAAGAAAGCAGTTTCCAAAGACTACAAAAATAACTTGGGTGTGTAATTGCTCTTGTCTACATAGATAAAATCACATATAAAGCACCAGTGCATACCTACTCATTGATAAATGAGTCAGTATTTGTCCTGAAAGACCAAGACTCAAGACAAGTGATGATCAGAATCCCCATCTGCCTTTTATCAATGTTCATCCCTTGAACCAAAGCAGAGACCTCCTCTGAAAGCTGCCCAGACATTGGCAAGCTACTTTATTTGACACACCTTTTAGGCGGAAGCCTTCAAAGTGCATGCTCCCTCCTGGGGAAGGACCACATATGCTCCTTGATCTAGGAAGATCTCTGCAAAAGAGAGAAGATTGAAGGAAGGAAAAGACCAAGGAACTCAGAAGAGAAGAAAAATGTAGAGGGATGTGTAAAGAAAGCATTTGCCAACCTGGAGAGTTTCAGAAGAGGTGTGACATTAGCAGTGTCAGAGCTTCTGAAATACTCAAACTCATTTAGAATCTATTAAGACCACAGTGAAGCTAGGGAATATGCTCTCTTGGGAAATTACAAATAGCTAGTAGGTAAGTGAGGTAAGTGAATAAACGATAACTAGGAGAATTCTTTTCAGTGACAGTAACTTATTGAACTAACTCCATAAAATAAAACTCTGGACAGTAGGCATCACTAGCCCTTCTCTACCTATCAAAACAAACAAGGCCGTGGTGCAGGGCATTGAGGAGCTGGCTGGAGTGCTCACTCTGCCAGCCAGTTCAGAATTAGACAAAAATAAGAATAACCCTCTAAAAGACTCGAAGTGTAAAATGCTTTCTTTTCTTTAAGGTCTTCTCTTGGCTTAGAAATAAATGCAGCCCTGCTGTGATGACCAGGGACAGAAGAGAAAGGAGGTGAGGGTACAGGGCTATTACCAAAAACTTTTACTGATAGAATTTCCTGTGTTCAGAGAGTTCAGAATATGGTGCAAACTGTTTTTGATTTTTCTTTCTTGAGTTATTTTTTCAGTCCATACTCTGTCAAGACGGAACAACCCTGAAGGGAATTTTACTCTGTCCTCATCCAGGTATAGGCTGTTGGGCCTTTAATTCCTAGACACGTTCTCCTTCATTAACCTATTGGTCTTAGAGAAGATGGAAAGAACGAAGGAAGATAGTTTGGGTATTGCTAAGATTAGCTACCTCTTTCCACACAATTCCCAGGTACTATTGTGTCTAGAGGGCTTCTCTTTGCCTTAACAAAGAGTTCTATAGATTATCCTTGCTTGGAGCAGGTCTGGGCCCAAGAGGTGGGTGGTATCCGGTCCCACCCACACCTGCCAAAGGTTGGGGAATGAAAAGCAGAAACTCAGCTCTGGCAGTAACAGACAGTGCTGTTTCCACGATGGGGGTAAGTTCCGAGCTCCCATCCTACCGCCTCACCGTGTGCTATACCCTCATTTTTCTCTCCGAATCAAAACATCCTTTTCTTCAGGGTCTCTTGACCTTAGTTAGAAAGTCAAAGGCTAAAATTTGTTCATTAATTTGTGCTGTTACATGACTGACTGACTCAGAATTATTTCATGCTAGCTTTCTAGGACATAGAAGATAGTGAAATTGAAAAATTTAGGTAGCAAGAGAAGACATGTGATTAAGGAGACCTTGTAAAGCCATAAAATATGAGAACTTTAAAGCTATAACCAAATGATTGATTCATTTAGCCATCAAACTGGTTGGTGACTGGCTTGGGACAAGAGCCACAATCTAGGGCTGTTCCCTTGCGCCAAGCAGATTCCTTCCAAAAACAGGTCAGCCTACCTGGGACTTTGCCCATTTTCATACCCTTCAGTTATTGGTGGTGTTTACAGTCATTTCAAGATTTTCAACTCACTAATACTCTGTCAAAAAAAAAAAAAAGAAAAAGAAAAAGAAAAGAAGAAGATGATGAAGAAGAAGAAGAAGGACCTCATTGAGATTTACCGAGTACCTACATAGCTGCACACCATGCAGAATGCCAAGCTCCTAAGATATGAGTAAGACCCAGCACCCACATGAAGGAGCTTGCCTTCTGAGGAAATAACCCTCATGCAGCAACAGGTGTTGGCAATAGGTCTCTCCTTGGTGCTCCCATTAAGTCCTCTATTATTAGCTAATCAGCTTGGGAGATCAGAGAGCTTTTCCTGGTAGATGTAAACCTGAGATGTTATGAATGTTTGCCCGAGGAACTCCTATGCATGTGGGTACAGGGCCAGGCAGCCATGTGTGGATGTATAATGTTATTCTGCTCTGGGGGGAGGAAGATGGCTGGGGCCTGAAATCCACCCAGCCCTCACTCATGTTTCTTCTGGCTGAGTTAGGGTTTAAGATGAGGTTTGAGGGGTAATCAGCATCCTGATGGGGGGAAGATTCAGGCTCTGTACTGAGAAATAGCACTTTATACTATGGGTCTATGGAGCCACTGATGGTGAGGTGCCAAGATCAGGGTGTGTTCTAGCAAGATCACACTCGCCTCTCAGTAGGGAATGAATTGGCATAGGGGTGGCTTGTGGGGAGGTGGGGATCTTGATGAACACTTAGAGGAACTGGATAGGAGATCCTTGTCTTAGACCAGTTGATAGATCAGTAAGACCTCAGTCAAAACAGAGGATGGAGAGGAGGGCATACATTTATCAAGTGTTAAGAAGACAGAGATGAGAGCCCAGGGTGGAGGTGACTGAGGGTGTAGACACCCTGGAGAATGAAGAATAACTGAGGATGGGGGTAGCAGTTTTAAGTAGGTATGTGCTATGGGCTGAACTGTGTCCCCCGAAAAAGATATATGGGGGTTCTGACTCTAGCACCTCAGAATGCAACCTTATTTGGAGAGGTTTTTATAGAGATAACTAAATTAAAGTGATGTTATTAGTATAGGATCTAAAGCAATACAACTGGCATCTTTACAAAGAGAGGAGTGTGGAAACAGAGACAGACAGACACGGGGAAAACGCACTGTGAGCTGGAGTTGTGTGGCCACAAGCCAGGGAACTCCCAGGAGTTAGGAGAGAGGCTGGGCAAGGCCTTTCCCTGGTGTCTTCAAAGGGAGCCCTGCCCCGCTGACACCTCCATCTCAGCCTTCTAGCCTCCAGATCTAGAAGACAATACATTTATGTTCTTTGAGCTGCACAGTTTGTGTTCTCTTGTTATGGCAATCCTAGAAAACTGTCTCTCTCTTCTATGAGTACTTTATTTATTACTTGAAATCTGCCATTAATTAACTCCTTCTAATAAAGAGGAGTTTATAAAGGAATTAGATAATACTTCATACACTTTCTCTTGTACTCCACATCCATAAGCATTCCATTGTATTGCCAAATATCCTTTTTACATTCCACATTTCATTTATTTATTACCTCCAATCATACCCTAATCAATGTCAAATGAATAGGGAACTTGACATGCTTCCACAAATCAAGGAATGCAATGAAATACAGATGGTAAAAGCCGATGTGATGCAGTCTGAGGCGCCACCCATGATGAGATGGAGTCTGTGGGCCAAATGTAGAGTCAGAAAGAACTCTGGGGAAAAATATATGCCCTCATTTTATAGATGAATACTCTAAGGGCCAGGGAATTGATGTGCCCTTAAGCTAGTGATTTAATAACTGGTGACAGGGCTACATGTTAAGTTTTCATCTCTGAACCAGGAGTCAACTCTTCCTCTTTATATTGCCGGTGCAATTCAATTTTCCCTTGAACTGAGTGGATCAGATGATGCCCCCAGTTTCAGAATGCAGGTGTTAAAAGTCATATGGTCTGAGACTTTCTATCCTGCAGTCTTCCAAGGAAAGGGATGTAATAAAAATAAGTAGCAGCCTACAGGAGAGCAAGCACGGAACAAATGAAGAGAAAGGAAGTTATTTTGTTATTGAAATGATTTCACTGGCTACTTCTCAGTCTCTTTGCCAATTGCCTCTCAGTCTCAAAGCACTGGGGTTCAGGGACTCCTTTACTGATATTCATTTATAGATTACTTCATTCAGTCCTGTTACTTTAAAATCCTCTACCACTTGGTGACTACCCCCTTTTTAGCTTTAGGCTTTCTTGACTGGAGGTAGAGTCACCTTAAAGCTTACAAAGGTTATACTCCAGGGTCTCTCACTTCCACAGCTCTAAGATGCTATACCTAACTTTGTATTGAGTTTTTTATCTGAAAGAACCTTCCCCTAAAATGATATAAACTCTAGGTCCACAAGCCTGGATCCACTCTTTACTGTCCTCCTCTGGGCTTCAGACTTGCATGCTACACCTCCACTTGGACAGCCTTGTCCAAAAAAGAATAACCAAAAACCTCCTGATTTTCCTGCCAGAGGTCAGTCGCCCTGTAGCTATTTCATTTCCAAGCATGTGGTGGGACTGCTCTCCCAGCATCCCCTTTGAAGTTAGGCAGAGTTTCTGTCTCAGGAAGTGTGAGTGGAAGTGACCTAATGTCCTCCTGGTGATGGCAGAAGAAGGTCACACTGAAGTCTCAGCCCCCAGGGTCCCTGAGTGAACAGAGCTCCCTGTCAACGGGCAACCAATATATACTAAGGGTGATGATTGATACACTTCCGGAATCTCTGCCTCTTCCCATCTTCCCATCTCAATAAACACCAATACAATCCTCTGAGCTGCTCAGGCCAAATCACTTGATCCCTCTTTCTTTCACTGCACATTAATAGTACTGTCGACTACTCAAACATAGGGTGTCCCCCCCCCCTCCAAATGGATATACACATTTTGAATAATTATAAAGGTGATGTTTATTAAAATACATTTTATTTTTAAAATTGAGCTTTCATCTGTGAAGTGTGTGTACATTTTTGGTGGACACCCTGTATATATAGAAACTGACTAGGTCTCACCATCTTCATCACATCAAGACATCATCTTTGGGAGGCAACAGCCTCCTTAACCCCTGCTTTCTGTGGCCACATATCTAGTAGGTGGTCATTTAGAACATTATTACTCACCCCCTTATTTATTTTAATATTATGGTTTCTCATCTCACTCAAATGAAATCTGAGGTTCTGGGAGATCTGATCCTGGGGCCATTCAGCATCCTCTCCTACTGTACTCCCCTGGCTCATCAGACCCAGTTCCAGCCTCCTCTCTAGTCTGAGTACACACTAAGCCTTGTCCTAACCCATCCCTTGGTCTGGAAAATTCATCTCCAGACAGCCCATGACTCATTTTCTCTTCTTCATCAGCTCTGCTGAGATGTCTTCTCAGTGAATCCTCTGATTTTTTTTTAGTTAATAAACTTTTTTATTGTCAAAAGTTTTACATATGTCTCCTTTTTTCCCAATTGACCTCCCCACTCCTTACCCCCAGCCATTCCTATTTCAGGCAAGCCCTCACTGCCCCAGTGTCTGTGTTTATTGGTTATGCCAATATGCATGCATACAAGTCCTTTGTTGCTCTCTAACCCTGCCTTCCCTACCATTTGACTCTAGATTGATCTATTCTTGTCATCAAATTATGTTGATCATTATATCCCACATATGCGTGATATTTATCTTTCTCTGACTGGCTTATTTTGCTTTGTATAATGTTCTTTAGTTCTATCCATGTTGTTGCAAATGTTAAAAGTACCTTCTTTTTATAGCAGCATAGTATTCCATTGTGTAGATGTACCACAGGTTTTTAATCCCCTCGTATGCTGATGGGCACTTAGGCTGTATCCAAATCTTAGCTATTGTAAATTGTGCTGCTATGAACATAGGGGTGCATATATCCTTTCTGATTGGTGTTTCTAGTTTCTTGGGATATAGCCTTAGGAGTGGGATCACTGGATTAAATGACAGTTCCATTTTTAATTTTTTTGAGGAAACTCCATACTGTTCTTCACAGTGGCTGCACCAGTCTACAATCCCACCAGCAGTGCACAAGGGTTTCTTTTCCCTCACATCCTCTCCAGCACTTGTCATTGATTGATTAGTTGATGACAGCCATTCTGACAAGTGTGAGGTGGTACCTCATTGTCATTTTTGACTTGCATCTCTCAGATGATTAGTGACTTGGAGCATGTTTTCATATGTCTTTTGGGCTTCTGTATGTCTTTTTTTGAAAAGTGTCTATTTACATCCTTTGACCATTTTTTGATTGGCTCATTTATCTTCCTTTTGTTAAGTTGTATGAGTTCTCTGTAAATTTTAGACATTAAGCCTTTATCAGAAATATCATTGGCAAATATGTTCTCCCATGCAGTGGGCTTTCTTGTATTGTTGGTGGTTTCTTTTGCTTTGCAGAAGCTTTTAATTTTGATGTAGTCTCATTTGTTTATTTTCTCCATAGTCTCCATTGCCCTAAGAGCTGTGTCTGTAAAGATATTGCTATGACATATGTCTGTTATTTTTCTGCCTATGGAGTCTTGAAGGATTTTTATGGTTTCCCATCTTACATTTAGGTCCTTTAGCCATTTTGAGTTTGTTTTTGTGTATGGTGTAAGTTGGTGGTCTAGTTTCATTTTTTTGCATGTATCTGTCCAAATTTCCCAGCACCATTTATTAAAGAGATTGTTTTGACTTCATTTTATGCTCTTGCTCAAGCATATGGCTTGGGTTAATTTCTGGGTTCTCTGTTCTGTTTCATTATTTGGTGTATATATCTGTTCTTGTGCCAGTACCCGGCAGTTTTGAGAACCATAGCTTGGTAATATAGCTTGATATCTGATATTGTGATCCCTCCAACTTTGTTCTTCTTTCTTAGGATTTCTGTGGCTATTCCGGATCTTTTTTTATTCCAGAAGAATTTTTGGAAAGTTTGTTCCAGACCTTTGAAGTATGCTGTTGATATTTTAATGGTATTGCATTGAATCTTTAGATTGCTTTGGGTAGTATGGACATTTTAATGATGTTGATTCTACCATATCCATAAACATGGTATGTCCTTCCATCTGTTTATGTCTTCCTCTATTTATTTTTTCAATGTACTATAGTTTTCTGAGTACAGGTCTTTTATGTCCTTAGTTAAGTTTATTCCTAGGTATCTTAATTTTTTTGGTGTGATGGTAAATGGGATTTTTTTTCATTTCTCTTTCTGTGAGTTCATTATTGGTGTATAAAAAGCCCATAGATTTATGGGTGTTAAGTTTTTATCCTGCTACATTGTCAGATTCCTTTATTAGGTTTAGTAGTGTTTTGAGAGAGTCTTTAGGGTTGTCTATATATAATATCATGTCATCTGTAAACAAGGAGAGTTTTACTTCTTCTTTTCCAATTTGGATGCCTTTTATTTTTTCTTCTTGTCTGATCGCTATGGCTAGCACTTCCAGTACTATATCAGATAGGAGTGGTGATAGTGGGCATCCCTGTCTTGTTCTTGTTCTTAGGGAAAATGAGTTTAGTTTTTGCCCATTGAGTGTGCTGTTGGCTGTAGGTTTCTCATATAAGGCTTTTATTATGTTGAAGTATGATCCCGCTATTCCCACTTTGCTGAGAGGTTGTGGTGTTTTTTTTTTTTGTTTGTTTGTTTGTTTTTATCAAGAAAGGGTGTTGGATTTTGTCAAATGCTTTTTCTGAATAGATTGATATTATTATGTGATTTTTGTCTCTCAGTTTGTTTATGTGATGTATTACATTTATTGGTTTGCAGATATTGTACCATTCTTGCATCCTCAGAATAAATCCTACTTGGTCATGGTATATGAGCTTTCTAATGTAATGCTAGATCTGATTTGCTAGGATTTTGTTGAGTTTAGCATCTATGTTCATCAAGGATATTGGCCTGTAGTTCTCTTTTTTTTGTGGTGTCTTTATCTGGTTTTGGGATTAGGGTAATGCTGGCTTCATAGAAAGAGCTTGGAAGTATTGTTTCCTCTTGATTTTTTTTTTGACATACTGTGAGGAGGATAGGTTTTAGTTCTTCTTTGAATGTTTGGTAAAACTCCTCTGTAAAGCTGTCTGGATCAGGGCTTTTGTTTGCTGGAAGATTTTTGATAGCTGCCTCAATTTCTTTGGCAGTTATTGGCCTATTCAGGTTTTTTCATCCTTCTTCTTGATGGAGTTTTGGGAGCTTTTATTTTTCTAAGAATCTGTCCATTTCATCTAAGTTGTCCATTTTGTTGGAATAGAGTTATTCATAGTATTTTTTCATAATCCTTTGTATTTCTGTGGGATCAGTTGTTATTTCACCTCTTTCATTTCTGATTTTGTTTGTTAGGGTCCTCTCTCTTTGCTTCTTGGTGAGCCTGGCTAGAGGTTCATCAACCTTGTTTATCCTTTCAAAGAACCAGCTCTTATTGTTGTTGATCTTTTGTATTTTTTTTTTTTTGGGTCTCTATGTCATTTATCTCCACTCTGATCTTCATTATTTCCTTCCTTCTGCTTACACTGGGCTTTTCTTGCTCTCTTTCTAACTCTGTGAGCTGTAGGGTTAGATAATTTATTACCATTGTTTCTTGTTTTTTGAGATAGGCCCGTAGAGCTATAAACTTCCCTCTCAAGATTGTTTTCACTGTGTCCTATAGATTTTGGATTGTGTTTTCATTGTTATTTGTTGCCATGATGCCTTTTATTTCTTCTTTAATCTCTTTGGTAACCCAATCATTGTTTAGTAGCATGCTATTTAGCCTCCAGGTATTTTATTTTTTAAATTGTTTTGATTATAGTTGATTTCTAGTTTTCTGCCATTGTGATCTGAGAAGACGCTTGATATGGTTTCTATCTTCTTGAATTTGAAGAGACTTGCCTGTGTCCCAATATGTAATCTATCTTTGAAAAAGACCTAAGTGCACATCAAAAGAATGTGTATTATGTGGCTTTGGGATGAAATGTTCTGTAGATGTCAATTAATTTCATCTGATCTAGTGAGACATTTAGGATTGATGTTTCTTTGTTGATTTTTTGTTTAGAGGATTTTCCAGTGGGGTATTAAAGTCCCCTACTTTGATTGTATTGCTGCCAATCTATCCCTTGATATTTTCTAGGAGTTTGTTTTAATGTATTTGGGTGCATATTTGTTTACCAGAGTTATATCTTCTTGTTGAATTGCTCCCTTATCTCTTGTTAGGGCTTTCCTCTCTAATTTATCAGATATAAATATTGCTACCCCAGCTTTTTAAAAATTTTATTTGCCTGTAAAATCTTTTTCCATCTCTTCACCATCAGTCTGTGTAAGTCCTTTTTTTCTCATGTGGATTTCCTGTAGACAGCAGATATATGGGTCATGTTTTCTTATCCACTCAGCCACCCTATGTCTTTTGATTGGGGCATTTAATCCATTTACATTCAAAGTTATTATTGATAGATACTTGTTTGTTGCCATTTTTATTCTTTATACCTGTGTTCCTTCTTCCCTTCATATTTCTTCTTTTTACAGCAGACCCTTTAGCATTTTTGGCATGGCTGGTTTGGTGGTAATATACTCCCTTAGTCTTTTTTTTGTCTGTGACACTCCTGATGTCACCCTCAATTTTTATTGATAGCCTTGCTGGGTACAGTATTCTTGGATTCAGACCCTTCCTTTACATGACTTTGTATGTTTCAATCCATTCCCTTCTGTCCTGATATGTTTCTGTTGAGAAATCAGTCACTAGCCTGATGGGGGATCCTTTGTACATAACTTTCTGTGCCTCTCTGGCAGCCTTTAAGACTCTTACTTTTTCAATTGTGTTTCCCAATTTAACAATAATGTGTCTTGGTGTCAGTCTTTTGGGGTTTATCTTGTCTAGCACTCTGTGAGTTTCTTGGATTTGTGTGAGTTTTTTCTTTCCTATATTAGGGAAGTTTTCTGTCATTTCTTCAAACAAGTTTTCTATTCCTTGCTCAATGTCCTCTCCTTCTGGTATCCATATTATGTGGATGTTGTTTTGTTTCATAGAGTCCCAAAGTTTCCTTAGGCTATCCTCCTGTTTTTTTATTTTTTTTATTTGTGTGTGTGTGTGTGTGTGTGTGTGTGTGTGTGTGTGTGTGTGTGTTTTCCTAGATGCTGCTCTGCTTGGGTATTTTTTTCTACCTTGGCTTCTAGCTCACTGATGCAGTCCTCTGCTTCTTCTAGTCTACTGATGATGCTTTCTATTGAGGTCTTTATTGCAGCAAAGTCATTTTTCATTTACTTTTGGTTCTTCTTCATTTCCTCCTGGTTCTTACACATGTTGAATTTGTCTTCCATCCTTTTCAGTGACCTTATGATCATTGCTCTGAATTCTTTTTTTGACATATTGCTTGCCTCCATTCTGTTTACTTGCTTTTCTGGTGATTCTTCCTTTTCTTTCATATGTGGGCTGTTTCTTTGTCTCCCTATGATGGCTCCTCTCTGGATGTCTGGTTCTGAAGCTCCTCTCTCTCTCCTGCATTGACTTAAACACACAAAATACAACACAATAAGACACAACACACAGGGCATCAAAATACAGATGTATTCAGGATACTAACAGCCCCAAATAATGGTGACAACCTGAGGAAAGAGAGTTAGAGGATAGAAAAGAGTGCAAGAATAATATTGAAAAAAAGGAAAAAATGTAAGAGAGGAAAGAAAGAAAAGAAAAAAGGGGAGGAAGGGAAATATGGGGAGAAAACTCCAATAAAACAACACTAATCCAAAAAATACAAACAAAAAATACCCAGAAATAAATTCAAACTACAAGCAACAACTAATGCAAAAATATGTGAACTACAAACCCCCAAACAACAAACACTCAGATTAATCTGAGGAGGCAGAGCTTATTTCTAGAAGGTAAGGTTAAGAAATTGAATGAATGGGGAAATAGCCACAATTCAGTATAGAGGAGGTAGATAGAGAATGAGTGTATAAGAAGAAAATTAAAAAACTAAATACAAATATATATGTATATATACAAAAGAAAATTTATATATATATAAAACCTATCTAATAAAAGAGTAATATGCAAATTGACTATCACTCCAACACACAAGATGGTCACTCCATGTGATCAAAGGTGGCCTCCCTCATGTGGAAACAAGATGGCTGCCACAAGATGGCTGGCAGGGGAGGGCAGTTGTAGGTGATCAGGCTAACAGGAAAGGGCAGTTGGGAGGGACCAGGCCTGCAAGGGAAGGGAGTTGGGGGTGACCAGACCTGCAGGGGTGGACAGTTGGGGGTGACTTAGGCCTGCAGTGGAAGGCAGTTAGGGGTGACAAGGCTAGCAGGTGAGGGCAGTTAGGGGTGACCAGGCCTGCAGGAGAGGGCAGTTAGGGGCAATTGGGCTGGCAGGGGAACAGATAGGTGTCGATGAGGTTGGCAGGGGAATGATTAGGGGGTGATAAGGTTGACAGGCAGGGTAGCAGTTGAGAGCAATTGTGAGAGGAATCCCATTGGTGAGGGTGCAGGCTGGGCTGAGGAATTCACCCCCTTCCCATGCACAAATTTTGGGCACCAGACAAAATTTATATATAAATACACATACATACATACAATTTTCCCCCTTCTTTAATCTATCTATTTATGTATTCATTTACTATTGGAAAAGGAGAATAGAGAGTAGATAGGCCTGAGTTTGTGATTGGAATTTGTTAAGCTATTAGTAGAAGAAGAGAACAAGTGAGGAGAGAAAAACAGAAGTTAAAAAAACAAAAACAAACATGCAATAAAAACCAAACTAATAAACAAACAAACAACAACAAACAGATAAAAAGAAAAAGACAAAACACACACACACACAAAAAGTAGGAAGCAAAAAAAAATTTGAATAGTGAAGAAATAGAAGAGAGAAGAGTGTATGGACTTGAGGCAGAGTGTATGGAAATTAGAAAGATGAGCAAGATCAATTTTTAACAGGGAGTAAAAGAAAGGATAGAGAAAAACTAAAACAAGAGCAGAGTAAGAGAAACAGGAGAAAATGAGAAAGTGAGAGTTGGCATACAGGAGAAATTGAGATTGAGTAAAATAATGCCTAAGGAAAAATAAAAATAGAATGTAGACCACCAATCCCAAACTAAAATAAAGAAAAAGTAAAATAAAACTTTAAAAAGGTAAAAATATAATAAAAAGGTAAAATTAAATGAGAAAAAATTAGTTTCTCAAGTAAAAGATAAAAAATAAAAATACGAAGTAGTGAAAGTCATTCACTTCCTCTACTGCTATGCTTGGCAGGTCTGTTTCCTGTCAGGTAGACAGCGCAGTATTGAAGTTCCCTGTGCTCCCCTCCTTCCCTGTGTCATAAGCCACAACCATGTTTTCAAGCAGTTGGGAGCTCTTCATTTCTCAGCCTGCCTTTAGTTGTATTTACACAAGAGTCAATTTCTGATACAACCCCTGGGTGGCAGTGTTTCTGTATTGATATCTGGTGCTAAAAGACCCCTCCCCAATCCAGTGTTTAGATTGCTTTTCCCACAGCACTCAATACTGGATTGGGGGGATAGACTGCCCTAGAGCTGGTTTTCTGCTCATCTATCCCCACTCTGAACCCCAGGTTCCACAAAAACAGCTTTCCCCTGCAGTCTCAGTGAGTGTTTTTTAATTGGAAGATCCTATATATTGGACTTAGCAATCAAAAGCAAGGATTTAAAAAGAAAAAGAAAAAAAAGCCATAGGATGTACACAGACTTGCGTCATTTTCCCCTGGCACTGTGCAGTCGGTATACTGGTAGAACTTCAGGCTGCCTTTCTAGGCCCATCCCTGCTGTGGGTTAATTTCTATCGTCCCTTTCTGCCAGCATCCCTATGGACTCCCTTTCACATTTGAGGGCTACACTAACCCGAGCAGCTGCTGATTTTGTGGGGCACAGTCTTCCTCTGAGACTTTAGTTCCTGCTGCATGGGTTTCATGCACATTTCTCCCTCCAGCCTAGATCCCAGGATCTCACCTTTCCCTAGGGCAGTGGTTGGCAAACCATGGCTTGTGAGCCACATTAGGCTCTTTGGCTCCTTGAGTGTGGCTCTTCCACAAAATACCATAGCCTGGGTGAGTCTGTTTTGAAGAAGTGGCATTAGAAGAAGTTTAAGCTTAAAAAATTTGTCTCTCATAAGAAATTTCAATTGTTTTACTGCTAATATTTGGCTCTGTTGATTAATGAGTTTGCTGACCACTGCCCTAGGCAACATCTGACGTGAGTTTAATTCACCAATTCCGGATGGATATTAATTGAACAGCTGTTCCTTCTCTCTGCTCTGTGAGAAGGTGCAGGGCACATCCTCATATTCTCACTGCTTTGTCTTCTTCTGGACAGACTTTCTAGGTGCCTGCGGTCGGAGAGGCTGGAGTCTTGATGTTCCTGGGTTCACAGCTAAGGCAGCTTGTCCTTGGGGGTTGTGGTTGTAGGGTCCCGGGAGGTATCCAAGGTCCCAGATGAAGCCCAGCTTTAAGATTACTGCCACTCTCCCCTTCAAGATGGCATGGTCTCTGCAGCAGAGCCAGCCACTCCAGGAGAGATTTCAGCAGCATTAGAGGCTGCCAGCTAGGAGAGTCCAGTCTGGCAGCCCCCCAAATTCCTTGGAATATAACTGTCCCTCACTCACAGATACAGGCACCCCAAACATCCACACACTCTCCTTTCGTTCTTTCACTCGCACTGTTTTGCAGCTTGCTGTTCCATCGCAGCTATCTTGAGTCTCAGTAAGGCCTCTGATTGATCTCCTTTAAATCAGCACCCCCTCCCCAACATGTCCATTATTTTGTAATAACAAGTATTGAATTTGTTACTACTATATGCTGTTAAACCCTTATTAAAAATAGACTCACTCATATAAGTATCCTATGAAACAAAACCATTTTTATTTAAGGGGCAGAGAAATCATGGAATAGAGATTTGAACTAGTAGGTAGTACAACTCCGATTATCTGTGTCAGACTAAAAGTAATTTTACTTTGTAGATGCGGAAGATTCCAAAGACATGTTAAACCTGAGTTTTGGCCATCTTAAAAATAAGTATTTATGTCATCCTATTGGCAAACAAATTCATCTGGATCACAGTACAGGGAAATTTAGAGCTTAGAGCTTGCACCGGTTCCCACAGACTGTGGGTTAGTCAGTGTCTGCCTGGATACAGGTTTATCATGGAGTGACAGCATTCTCATTATGTCCTGGTCTTGCTCTTATCTTTATCATGGGCCAGAATGAAACCTAAGAAGTTCACAA
Organism: Antrozous pallidus; assembly: GCA_027563665.1. Classification (NCBI taxonomy): domain Eukaryota; kingdom Metazoa; phylum Chordata; class Mammalia; order Chiroptera; family Vespertilionidae; genus Antrozous; species Antrozous pallidus. The sequence goes on from CM050511.1 coordinate 69,670,624, forward strand.
AAACAAATGTGACATCAGCATTCAAATTTTTTTTTAGCTGAAATAATAAAACCAAATCAGATGAAACTGGACAGATTGAAGTTAGGTTCAAAACTCACTCTTGGTGGAAGAAAATGGGTCTAATAGAAATTAATGTACAGGATCCTAGTGATTTTAACTGCCTTTTCTCACCATTGGACCACAAGCATGACATCATGTGGGTGTTTTTAGCAGCCATCTCAACTCATTAAGAAAAATTCTATGTTTAGAGTGACTAGCAGTCTATAGTCAAGTGAGCTGTTAAATCACATTTTTATTTTATTCCATCGTTTTGCTATCTTGTTTCTTTAGTTCTGAGCACTAGCATTAAGATGGATACTGACAAACTCAGGAGCACCAGGAAAAGAGTGATAAGGGTAGTGAAGCTTTGGGAACCAAAGCCATGTGAGACTCTGACTGGACCAGAGTTGTTAAGCTTAACGGGAAGACGTGGTGGAATATAACCACTGTTAGCGGGCTGACTCTATTGTGTAAAAGGGAAGAATTAGGGCCAAAGAGTAAAAATTATAAGAGGCTATATTTCAAGTCATTGTAACGAATTTTATAATCCACAAATATGCAGTGTCCCTAATGTTACGGACACCCCAGTGTATCTTAGCATTACCCTACCTTCAAAGAGCACATGGACATTAAGATGGACAGTTGGCTAACTTATAAATGGTGTTTAAACACAACCCTTGAAGTTGTTCTTTTTTTTTTTTTTCTTTAAAATTGGTGCATAACCAACTTTCTTTTTTATATATATATATTTTATTGATTTTTTGCAGAGCGGAAGGGAGAGGAATAGAAAGTCAGGAACATCGATCAGCTGCCTCTTGCACACCCCCTACTGGGGATGTGCCCGCAGCCAAGGTACATGCCCTTGCCAGAATCGAATCCGGGACCCTTCAGTCCGCAGTCCGACACTCTATCCACTGAGCCAAACCGGTTTCCACCCCTTGAGGTTGTTCTAAAAGTCATTCAATGGCCCAGAGAAAGGAGTGATTGTGTCTCTCTCCTGGGTGGCCAGGGGCACTTCATAGAAGGAGAATGGAGCATAACTCAGGAGCACAGGTATGGGTTCTGTGGGAGGATACAGGCTGGGGGAAGGGCTTCCAGGAGAAGCCAGGAGGGAGTTAGGAATATCAGGAAGGGACAGAAAGAAGCTAAACAAGAGTATAACTTCAGGTGAACTCCCTGGATCAGGCAGATCTCTGATCCCATGGGGAGCCCAGGAGCATGAATCACACCGCAGAGTTTTCCCCCCTTGAGGCAAAGAAGTGGACTTTGGTAGTTCCACATCAGTCTGTCACTGGTTATGGACTACCCCAGTGGTCGGCAAACTCATTAGTCAACAGAGCCAAATATCAACAGTACAATGACTGAAATTTCTTTTGACAGCCAAGTTTTTAAAATGTGAACTTCTTCTAACGCCATTTCTTCAAAATAGACTCACCCAGGCCATGGTATTTTGTGGAAGAACCACACTCAAGGGGCAAAAGAGCTGCATGTGGCTCACGAGCCACTGTTTGCCGACCACTGGGCTACCCTGATGGAAGATCCAGAAGAGCTGGTAAAGGCAGGATTTCTACAGAGCAATTCTCTGAGGGTCCAAGGTGCTTGTGTGAGCCTTTAGTAGCAGAACCTAGAGAATCTGGAGGAAAGCAGCGAGATGCAGTGAAAGGATCATGTATGGTTAAGGTGATCCGGTCCTCTCCAGACTTGGAAAGGAAGACCTTCTAACAAAAGTAACAACTGAGCAAAGGTATAAAAAATGATGTTTAGAAGAAGAGATGCAGTATCACTAAACATAAAAGGTGGGTAGAACATAAGGAAGAAAAGGCTGAAAAAAACCTAGGATGATAGATTTTTGTGGTACCAATGGGACAAATTCTACCAGGCTAGCTCTCAGCAGAGGCAGGAATCATGGGGAAATCTAAGAACTGTGTTCCATCAGTGCTTCATGTAACTGCTTCATGGATGCTGAATCTGGAAGGCAAGTCAGAATTCAAGGGTGCTCTGGGGAGTGTGGAGGTGGGAGCTGATGGGGCAGTACTTTTGTTAGCTGATAGATTTTATCTGCATTTCCTGATTCAAAATCCAAGGTTAAGAGTCTCTTGGTTTAGCTAACACCACTAGCCTTGTCTGAACAGAACGTTTTGTATCAGGACACTTCTTAATTTGCTGTAAAACTTCAGGCAGATGACTGACCCTGTTGCCCCTAGGTGGCATAGAAGTAGAGGCCAATAGGTCATATACAGAACACAGCTACCTGGATACCTGTGATCAGATGCAGCAGGGAGATAAAGGAGTGGGGGTGGAGGGTCACAGTATAAATTCTGTGATTGTCCAGCATAATCTCTCCAGGAGCCAAATCAAGAAGATGCTTATGCCAGTCATCCATGGCTATGTAACCAACCACACAGGGCCAGGCCGAGGACAAGGCTAGTCAGGCACCGGAACACCAAATTTAAGGAGTTCTCACTCTCAAGACTTTCAAAAAACAGTTTGAGTATTTTATACAAATAAGGTATTCAATAATGAGGTGTTTTTTTCTTTTTTTGTCCTTGGTTCTAATTTTGGAGATGTATGAAAATGGTTAACTTTCTCCTATGTCCCACACCCTATTTTTCATCTGGGTACCTCTGGTATTGTATCTGAGATAATGAATTGTCAGCGAGGTGCTCTGGGGTCTAGAAGGAGATGGGAATGCTGGAAGGAGATCAGAGAGTAAGGGCAGACATGACAGAGGAATGGGAGGGATCCATCTGTGTGGAAACATGAAAGCAGAACTAACTAGCAATGACTAATGATATGATAACTGTCTACAGACACCCCGAGTGGATGGTCTGAGTGCCAAGACGCCGTTGCTTCATTTGGCATAGAGATACAATCTGAGCAGTCACACGAGAGGCGAAAGGAACAGTACATCCTGGATTAGAGGAAAAGAAAGTGTAGAGATTAAAATGATCTTATGGAGGCCACTTACTTTTTCTGAGGATGACTCCTTTCCATTCATTCATTCATTCATTTCTTTCTTCAGCAAACTTTAAGAACTTGAGGAGCCAGACAGAAGCCTTCTCCTCAGCTTCCTCCATTAACACCCCAGACATGCCAGCCTCTAGCCTTTTCATTTCCCGAGTGGCCTTCCTAAATCCTCTCCATTGTTTCTTTCCAACAATGTTCAGCCAAGAAATTATCACTAAGGAGGCCAAAGTGATGTATAATTGAACTCATTTCAGGAAAACAATTTCCACAGCAAGCATTCAAGCCAACTGCTGATCCTGGGGGCACAATAGCCTAGAGAGAGCAAGGTTCAGTGTGGGCCATCACCTCTACTGTAAAAGCCAAGAGTGTATCTCAGACTTGAGTCAGCACACTGTGCTCATAGGACTCTCCTTCACTCCCTAATTCTCCCCTTTTCTTATCCCCATTGCTATCATCATCTTTGTGGGTCACCAGGCCAGCAATAGGTTTTTGTCAAAGCAGAGGTACTGAAAGTATCCCTTTCTCAAGAAATTTATCATCAGGGTCACTGAAGCAAAGGAACTCACAATTTCACAATTACCTCTTCTTTCAATAACCCTACATGGAGTGCACTATGCTAGATTCTTTGCTGAAAACTTAAAACTGGCCTCAGAAAGAATGCCCAAGACGTGGCCTCAGCTTCCAGGAGCTGTCTGGTGGCTGCTTGCACCACTAGATACAGTGAGTGAGGAACCGCATTTCACAGTGTCAGTGTCCAAGGCCTGGAGTGGAATGCCGGGCAACTGAGGATATTGGGTGTTGCAGGTATAGATGTGATAGGCCAAACAAGAAGGAGATGGTCATTCACAAGCTATTTGCAGGAGGAATCAGAGAAGGCTTGGTTAATTGTGGAGGGGATTAGAGATGGAAAGTTACCAGACCAACCAGAAAGAAAATGTGAGTCTGTGAATTACCCACACTAGCTCCCAGCGACAGTTCAGAGAGAGGCTATGGGCCTAATGCAGGATCAGAGCAGCCTTACCACAGAAGCGTAAGCAGGAGGAACTGGAACCCTGGATAAAGGCAAAGGCCCCTGGACTTCTGGGACAGATCGACCAACTTTCAGAACAGAAAATGGGTATTAGGTAGGTGAGGGGTCATATTGCCACCATGTGGTGGAAACAAGGACAGCTCTAAAATCACCTAATAGGAATGAACTTTTCTAAGCAGCAGAGAGGCTGGAGGCTATTGCATTTGAAAGTAATGATTGGGTTTGAAACCCTTTATTTTGTTTGGGCACCATCACCATTTTGGAACTTTTCATTTTCACCTGTTTGGTATTAGTTCCCTGATTTCTGTTTCTAGTGCTATTGTCTGATTCTTCTAACTTTAGTTGCTAACACTGTATTTTTGAAGAAATGCTGCCACCCTGTGGGAGATGTAAAAAGAAGCACTGAGGGTCAACAAGAAATGGCTTTAACTTGAGAAATCTGAGCCCTTACAAAGCAAGAAGCTAGCCCTAAGCAAAATTCGTAAGTGAGCAGCATTTGACATTTCTGTCCTTTTTGTAGGGAAAGGGCATACACTTTTTTTTTTTTGAGTTGTAGTTTGGTAATATCTGTGTGACTACAGGGAAATTAATCTGTGAAATGGACATCATTACACGTAAACATTAATTATTGTCCTTCATTCTTTGCCTCCTTACTCACAAGAGCTTCTTATATTTTTCTATCTCCCAGATAGAAAAAAAAAATACAATGCCCTGCTTACATTAATTCACACCAAAGTATGTATGACTACTGTGCTGTTTTATAGTTACGGCAGTCCATAAAACATGGGGATACAAAAATCAATCTTTATTTTTATACCTGGATCTGCCTCCCTTTCTTTGACAATTCCTCGTTTTTTTCAGTTTCACTCAGTAGAATTCCAGTCAAACTGAAGATTCATTTAACTCAGTCTCCTATTCAAGCTTACACTGCCACGCCCCCTGCAGGTCATGTGGTGCAGGTCACCATTTACTCTGGTATTTGTCCTACACACAGGACCCCAAAACACAGGTGTCCCAGAGCAGAGTTCGAGGATGTTGTCTAAATCTTACCTGCTGAAGGCTATGGAAGCTCCAATTATGTATTCCCTGTCTTCCTGTTCCTTTACAGTGGTGAAGGGAGCAGTAGATTATAGGTTATACCAGTGGTCGGCAAACTGTGGCTCACAAGCCACACGCGGCTCTTTGGCCCCTTGAGTGTGGCTCTTCCTCAAAATACCATGGCCTGGGTAAGTCTATTTTGAAGAAGTGGCATTAGAAGAAGTTTAAGTTTAAAAAATCTGGCTTTCAAAAGAAATTTCGATCACTGTACTGTTGATATTTGGCTCTGTTGACTAAGGAGTTTGCCGACCACTGGATACAACTGGAAAAGTACTTTCTATGAAGTCTTGTTTTTAACAATGAGTAAGAAACAGGGTCATTGATTTCCATTTTCTAAAATTAACAACTTGAAAGATGGTGAGTTGGCCCTGCAAACCTAAGAAGTTCCTCTATGACTTAAGTTTCCTGAAAGTTGTTGCTCATCTTCCACAGGTCTCACCGGCTTTCATTAGTTTTACTTAGTGCCCTGTCTGGTGGATCCCAGGGGCTCTGGGCTTCCTGGGAAATGCTCCCCACCTCACAGGTGGTCAGGAGGGTAGGCCTGCAGCTTGCTGGGTGAGCAGAGGCTCCTACCCAGCCTGGGATCTCCTTAGACTTACCCCCTTTCCATTCGCACAGAACTTTCTCCCTGGATGATTCTTAGCTTTGCTTACCTTCAGTTTACAACCTGGAAAAACTGTGGAATCAAAGGTGTGTTTTTTTGTTTGTATGTTTGTTTTTAACATTTTATTGATTTTTCACAGAGAGGAAGGGAGAAGGATAGAAAGTCAGAAACATCGATGAGAGAGAAACATTGATCAGCTGCCTCTTGCACACCCCCTACTGGTGCCCTTGACCAGAATCGAACCTGGGACCTTTCAGTCCGCAGGCCAACGCTCCATTCACTGAGCCAAACCGGTTTTGGCAAATCATAGTTTTTTTTCAGCTTGAGAGGCCAGCTGTATTTACAAATACATGTCTTAGGAACTTTTAGAAGGCCTCAGCCTGGAGTTTTACGAAAATGCAGACCAAAGAGCAATTACATATTAAAGCCATTTCTGTGTCCAGTGTAGTCATTACTGAGACGTGAGGAATGTGTCCAGGTAGGATTTTCAAAAGTCTCCAAAAATGTGCAAAGTTTAGCACAATAGATAAGGTGGGCAGGTAGAGGTACTGAGAAACAACTGTGGCTGCATGGATTTCCTCTGTGCCTACCCCTTCTTCCTGACGCTGAAAGACACACAGACATTGTGGTTCTGATGCTGCAGCCGGCTTTTTCTGCGACACTGGACTTTGGTTTTCAACGTTCTGCTTTCTGAGTTAAGCCTTTCAAAGCTACTGTAATTGGATGTAGGTTCATTGTATGGATATTTTATTTCATATAAATGATGTTAAAGTTCCAACATGCCACCTTTTCTCTTTTGCAAATGTGGAGGTAGGAGATGAGGGGAAAAATAGCTCTCGAGTGATGGAGTAATGGGGGTTCTCCTCCTTGATGGCAAAAATACATGTATTGGGTTCCCAGAATCTGTGTTCCCACTCAGTTCAGTGTGTTGAAAGTGGAGTGTCACATCCTGCAGGGAAAAGACTGGTACATATTATTTGGGAAGAAATGTACAAGGCCCTGCAGGGTCTGTCATTCCTGCACATGTCAACTTTACACACAGTGGGATCGTCAGTACCTCTACTCTTTGTTCAGGGGACTCACCTTAAATAGTATATGTCATTCTAGTGGGTCCCATGAATGAAGACCTACTTTTCCCATTGAAATGAGCAGGCCACAAGAGATAGTAAATGCAAACATTATTTGGGGTTATGCTTGTGTCTTTGTTAGTGGTAGTGTTGTGACCATAGTTATAGCTTGAAAGTCTTTTATAATTCTGAATTAAAGCTGCACAGACGTTTCTGAGGATATTCTGACATTTCTGGGTAAATCCGTGCCATACATCACAGCAAATGCTGTGTCAAAGATATTCAGGGAACTATAAATCATTCTAACAGTTGTGAGGATCACTATCCTGACTTTACCTCGTTTTATCTACCCATGGCTCACAATTCAGCCCTCTCCTCTCTGTGGCTCAGTGACATAGCCAATGCCTCTAGGAATTAGTGCTGATCTGATCTTGTCCTGCCCATGCTACCGAAGGGCAAATTAACACCATTCCATAAATGTGGGAATGAAGGATTTCAGAATTTCCCCTGCAATGTTCTGTAAGGAACCAAACACTCATGCACAGCAAAGGTTAAATCTCAGGCTGGATTCCAGATTCTTATCCTCTGAAGTCCTATGGGAGAGTTATTACAGTATTTAGAGAATGAGCATCTGGCCCAATGAAAACAAACAAACGTTTAACTGTTACAGACACATTCCACTTGTAACTCTCAACTAAGAGACATTACGTGCCAAATGTGCAGCCCAGTAACCATGGTTACTGCCAGACCCAAAGCAGATTCATTCAGGTTTTAGATATGGGGTACTTGGGGTCAGACCCATCAAGTTCTGCACACCCAGAAGGCTACTCAGGTTGGAGCACCTGTAACCACTACTTTGAGGATAAAGAAGCACTTCTTTCAACTGTAAACTTTGCCAAACATAGCCACACAAATGAAAGGAGATCTGGCCAGCCTGCATCATATTCTTCCAGGCTTGATGTGATCAGCAACCAAAATGGAAACAGCTTTACTCCCACTCATGGCCAACCGAGTGTACAATATAATGTACTGTCACCAAATAGCAGACTTAATGATAACTACCGCTGCACTTAGTTACTCCAGAGAGCTATCTAGGAACTCCCTGAGGGCATGAGTTTGGGGACAACAGTTCCTTACCAGGAAGGAGAATCAGCCAATGTGCATCAGAAAGAAGGTGAAACTTTGAATGGCAGTGACAGTGTAAATATTTAAGTGGCTTCTTCTACTTAGCTGAACAGCTAAGAAGTTACAGATGTGATACAATAATACAGCACAGAATGAGTGGTTCTGGAACTTTTATCTAAGACACCAATCTTTCCCATCAAGTGGGGCCCAGTTGGATAAGCAGACACGTAGATTCTTCAGTGGATCTCTCTGTGACTTTACTCCTAGGAGCAGGAGCTGAGAGAGGCAGCTTGGAACTGACCCAACTCATCTTGGCCAATGGCACGCTTGAAATGGTCCCAGGGAATGTGGAGCCCTGATTGTGGTCTTTGTGCTTAGGCCTCTCTGGCTCTCTCTCACTGCTCCCCTCCCCTGTAGGGGGAGATTCCAAAGATGAGTAGCAAGTGGCAGCTAGTTTGCTTAGTAGTGTTTTTTTTTTTTTAATGCTAAAATCATATTTTCAAACATTATTTTTAACAAGGGCCCTTTTGCTACCTAATTTGTCTCACTTTAATTTTCTATATCTCCATCTCTTTTTTCTTCAGAGGTAATATAATAGGGTATCCTGGAAAATACTTAGACCTGACTTTTTTTTTTTCTAAACTGATTAAGGAAAAACTAAGAAAAATTTCATTTAATTTTTTTAAAGTGATCTTCTGCTTTATTAGAAATGGTGGGTTAAATTTACCTTTGGAGTATACTAATTTTTCATTCTAGGCAAACCTGAAACAAACAGAAATATTTTATTGATTTACCAGTTTAGTTTTACAAAATTATTCATCATCGTTCTTGGATGAAAAACTAAATGCAGTGAATCAACCCAAAACTGAGAAATTAAATATTCTGTTAGAAATATTACCAGTGAACTTGAAGTTAGTAACATTGCTCGTGTTTCTTGCTGTATCTAGACATGAAACAGGAGTGATGTCTGGCACAGAGCAGTCACCCAACAAATATCTGTTGACTGATTGAATGACATGCTGCTAGGACTTTAAAAATTGTGAAATTTCTTTGTGCCAGTTTGGGTTGGTCTCTCATCTTGGACAACAATAGGGTAGGCCTTGCTTTAAGTAAATGGTATGTGTTTCTCAAGTTGTGTGTGACTTAAATTTTTATAAAGTAAAAATTTTAAATGCACAAGAAAAAAAACCATTTAGGGAACCCCACTGTAAAATGTTTGTAGAGTTATCTTAGAAAGATAAAATTGGAATACGTATTATTTGTTCACTTTTCTTTTTTTCTTTATTGATTAAGATATTACATATATGTTCTTTTCCTCACATTGTCTCCCTCCCAACTCCCCACTCATGTCCTCACCTCCCTGATGTCTGTGTCCATTGGTTAGGCTTATACGCATGCATTCAAGTCCTTTGGTTGATCCCTCCCTGTTACCCCCGCCCTGCCCTACCTTTCCTCTGAGGTATGATAGTCTGATCAATGCATCTCTGTCTCTGGATCTGTTTTTGTTCATCAGTTTATGTTGTTCATTATATTCCACAAATGAGTGAGATAGTGTGATATGACTGGCTTAGTTCACTTAGCATAATGCTCTCCAGTCCCATCGATGCTGTTGCAAATGATAGGAGTTCCTTCTTTTTTATTGCAGTGTAGTATTCCATTGTGTAGATGTACCACAGTTTTTTAATCCACTCATCTGTTTATGGGCACTTAGGCTGTTTCTGATCTTAGCTATGGTGAATTGTGCTGCTATGAACGTTGGGGTGCATATATCCTTTCTGATTGGTGTTTCTAGTTTCTTGGGATATATTCTTAGAAGTAGGATCACTGGGTCAAATGAAAGTTCTATTTTCAGTTTTTTTGAGGAAACTCCATACTGTTTTCCACAGTGGCTGCACCGGTCTGCATTCCCACTAGCAGTGCAGGAAGGTTTCTTTTTCCCTGCATCCTCACCAGCACTTGTCATCCATTGATTTGTTGATGATAGTCATTCTGACAAGTGTGAGATGGCACTGCATTGTCCTTTTGATTTGCATCTCTCAGATGGTTAGTGACTTTGAACATGTTTTCATATGTCTCTTTGCCTTCCTTCTGTCCTTTTTCGATAAATATCTATTTAGGTCTGTTGTCATTTTTTTAATTGGGTTGTTTATCTTCCTTTTGTTAAGTTGTATGAGTTGCCTGTAAATGTTGGAGATTAAACCCTTATCAGTGATGACATTGGAAAATATGTTCTCCCATGCAGTGGGCTTTATTATTGTTTTGTTGATGGTTTCTTTTGCTGTGAAAAAGCTTTTTATTTTGATGTAGTCCTATTTTTTATTTTCTCTTCAGTTTCTATTGCCCTAGGAGCTGTATCAGTGAAGACATTGCTTCGGCATATGTCTGAGATGTTGCTGCCTGTGAATTCCTCTAAGATTTTTATGGTTTCCTATGTTATGTTTAAGTCCTTTATCCATTTTGAGTTTATTTTTGTGTATGGTATAAGTTGGTGATCTAGTTTCATTTTTTTTGCATGTATCTATCCAATTTTACCAACACCATTTATTGAAGAGACTGTCTTGACTCCATTTTATGTTCTTGCCACCTTTGTCAAATATTAATTGAGCATAGTGGTTTGGGTCGATTTCTGGGTTCTCTAGTCTATTCCATTGGTCTATATGTCTGTTCTTATGCCAATACCAGGCAGTTTTGAAAACTTTGGCTTTGTAATACAGCTTGATATCTGATATTGAGATTCCTCCTACGTTGTTCTTCTTTCTCATGATGGCTGCAGCTTTCGGCATCTTTTTTTATTCCAGATGAATTTTTGGAGAGTTCATTCTAGATTTTTGAAATATGCTGTTGGTATTTTAATGGGATTGCATTGAATCTGTAGATTGCTTTGGGTAGTATGGAAATTTTAATGATGTATGTTCTTCAATCTGTTTATGTATTCCTCTAACTCTTTTTTCAATGTCCTGTAGTTTTCCAAGCACAGGTCTTTTACTTCCTTAGTTAAGTTTATTTCTAGGTATCTTAATTTTTTTTGGTGTGATGGTAAATGGGATTGTTGTTTTAGTCTCTCTGTAAGTTCACTATTGATGTATAGACATGTCAGAGGTTTCTTGGCATTAATTTTGTATCCTGCTATATTGCTGAATTTAGTTATTAAGTCTAATAATTTCTTGATGGAATCTTTAAGGTTTTCTATGTACAGTATCATGTCATCTGCAAATAATGACAGTTTTATGTCTTCTTTTCCAATTTGTATACCTATTATTTCCTCTTATTGTCTAATTGCTATGGTTAACACTTCCAGTACTATGTCGAACAGTAGTTGTGAAAGTGAGAATCCCTGTCTCATTCTTGTTCTTACGGGAAATGGTTTTCATTTTTGCTCATTAAGTATGATGTTGTATGTAGGTTTGTTTTATATGGCTTTAATTATGTTAAGGTATGATTCTTTTATTTCCATTTTATCAAGAAAGGATGTTGTATTTTTTCAGATGCTTTTTCTGCATCAATTGGTATGACTATGTGATTTTTATCTCTCATTTGTTTATGTGATGTATCATTTTGTTGATTTGTAGATATTATACCATCTTTGCATCCTTGGGATAAATTCTACTTGGTCGTTTTATATGATATTCTAATGTAATGCTGGATCCGATTTGTTAGAATTTTGTTGATGATTTTGGCATCTATGTTCATGAGGAATAATGCACTACAATTCTTTTTCTTTGTGTTGTCTTTATCTGGTTTTGGTATTAGGGTAATGCTGGCTTCATAGAATGAGCCTGAAAGTATTCTTTCCTCTTGAATTTTTTGGAGTAGTTTGAGGAAGTAGGTTTTAATTCTTGAATGTCTGAAAAAACTCTCCTATGAAGCCATCTAGCCCCAGGCTTTTATTTGCTGGAAGCTTTCTGATGACTGCTCTAATTTCCTCCATAGTTATCAGCCTGTTGAGATTTTTTAGATTCTTCCTGATTGAGTTTTCGAAGGTTGTATTTTTCTAGGAATATGTCCATTTCCTCTAGATCAGTGGTCAGCAAACTTCAGCTTGCAAGCCACATGCGGCTCATGAGCTGCAGTTTTCTGCTCTGTTGACTAATGAGTTTGCCGACCACTGCTCTAGGTTGTCTAGTTTGTTGTAATCGAGATGTTCATAGTATTTTTTAACAATCCTTTGTATTTCTGTGGGGTCTGTTGTTATTTTGCCTCTTTAATTTCTGATTTTGTTTATTTGGGTCCTTTCTCTTTGCTTTTTGGTGAACCTGACTAGAGGTTCAGCAATCTTGTTTATTCTTTCAAAGAACCAGCTCTTGGTTTCATTAATCTTTTGTATTATTATTATTATTACATTTTGGTCTCTATGTCATTTCTTTCCACTCTGATCTTCCTTCCACTCACTCTGGGCTTTTCTTGTTGTTCTTTTTATAATTCTTTAAGTTGTAGAGTTAGATGATTTATTACTTTTTTTTTGGTAGGCCTGTAAAGCTATAAACTTCCATCCCATGGCTGCTAACATTGTGTCCCATAGATTTTGGATTGTTGTATTTCCATTGTCATTCATTTCCAGGATATTTTTAATTTCTTCCCAGTAACCCAGTCATTGTTTAATAGCATGGTATTCAGGTTCCATGTATCTAAATTTTTTTATTGTTTCTATTGTAGTTGATTTCTAATATTACATCCCTATGGTCTGAGAAGATGTTTGATATGATTTCAATCTTCTTGAATTTGGAGTCTTTATCTGTGACCCAATATGTGGTCTATCTTTGAAAATGTCCCTTGTGCACTTGAGGATAACATATACCAGTATTCCATGGCTTTGGGGTGAAATGTTTTAAAGATGTCAATTAAATCCATCTGATCTAGTGACTTATTTAGGATTGCTGTTTCTTTAAGATATTTGTCTGTAAGATATTTTTCCATTTATTCACTTTCATTCTGTATGAGTCCCTTGTTATGAGGTGGGTCACCTATAGACAGCTTATGTATGAGTCTTGCTTTTTCATCCATTCAGCCACTCAATGTCTTTTGATTGGAGCATTTAGACTGAATACATTTAAAGGTACTTGTTTGTAGCCATTTTATTTTTCCTTCCTCTGTTCCTCCTTCCTCTTTTATTTCTTCTCTTTACACCAGTCTGTTTACTATTTCTTGCATTGCTGGCTTGGTGGTAATAAATTCCCTTAGCTGTTTGTTTTTTTTTTCTTTTTTTCTTTTTTTCTTTTTTTTTCTGTGAAGCTCTCCCCCCCCCCCCCCCCAATTTTGAATGTTAGCCTTGCCAGGTAGGGTATTCTAAGATTCAGTCCTCAGTGCTTTGCTTTGCATTACTTTGTCAATTTCCTTCATTTCTTTCTGGCCTGATACGTTTCTATTGAGAAATCATTTGATAACCTAATGGGAGATCCCTTGTACGTAACTTTCTTTTGCAGCATTTAAGATTCTCTCTTTGTCTTGAACTTTGCCATTGTATTTACGACATGTCTTGGTGTAGGTCTTTTTGGGTTAATCTTGTTTGGGACTCTCTGTGCTTGTGTGATTTTTTCTTCCCCACATCAGGGAAGTTTTCTGACATTATTTTTTCAAATAGGTTTTCTAACCCCTATATCTATTCCTGCCATTCTGAAATCTCTATTATTTGTATTTTGCTTTATTTCATGTTGTCCTAAAGCTCCCTTAAGCTCTCCTCCTGTCTTTTAATTTTTTTCTCTAATTGCAGTTCAGTTTTGGTGTGTTTTGCTTCCCTGTCTTCTAATTTGCTAATTTGGTCTATGCTTCTCTTAGTCTACTGTTGAAACTTTTTTGTTGCAGCTATATCACTCTTTATTTCTTCCTGATTCTTACTAAGTTGTTATGTATAACCTTTAGTCTGACTTCTTTTTCTGACACCTCACATGCCTCCATTTTACTTAGCTCCTTTTCTGGTGATTCCTTTTTCTTTCCTCTTGGGAATTTCTTTTTCTTCCCTATTTTTGCTCTCACCAAAGAATATAGGTGTTGAGTTGTGAGAGGGCTGCTCCTCGGGTGGCAACAGCTCCTCTGGTGGAGCTGATCCTTGGACGGTCACAGCAGCAGCTGCTCCTCAGTTGGTGGTGGCTCCTCTGGTTGGTGGCGGCAGGCTGCTCCTCAAATGGAGGCAAGCTTCTCCTGAGGCTGCTGCTCCTCTGATGAGGCAGGCTGCTTGCAGGGCTCCTCCTCCTCATACAGGGTCAGGCTGCTTGTGCAGCTGCTGCTCGTTGAACAGGTATTGGCCACTCATGCGGCTGCTGCTCCTTGAATGGGGGCAGGCTGCTCATGGAGTTGCTGTTCCTCAGATGGGGGCAGGCCACTCCTCAGACTGAGGTGGGCTGTTCCACAGACCATCTTGTGGTGGCCATCTTGTGGTCACATGGGGGCGGCCATTTTGTGCAAGGGTGTGATGGTCAATTTGCATAGTATCTCTTTATTATATATGATTTTTCTTTTTTCTCCCTTTTTCTTCTTTTTCTTTTCTCTCATACTATTTTTCTCTCTTCAATATAATTTGTGCTCTCTTTTCTCTCCCTTAATTTTCTTTTGGGAGAGGACCAGGCCTGCAGGGGAGGGCAGTTGGGGGCAATCAGGCTGGCAGGAGTACAGCTAGGCATCGATCAGGCTGACAGGGGAATGATTACGGGGTGATCAGGCTGGCAGGCAAAAGTGGTTAGAGGCAATCAGGCAGGCAGGTGAGTGGTTGGGAGCCAGCAGTACCAGATTGTGAGAGGGATGTCCGACTACTGGTTTAGATCGGGCCTAAACCAGCAGTTAGACATCCCTCACGGGGTCCCAGATTGGAGAATGTGCTGGCTGGGCTGAGGGACACTCTCCCCTTTCCCCCAGTGCATATATATGGGGAGAAAATACCACAGAGAACAAACAGATAAACCAAAACATATAAACACCAACTATCCAGTCAAGAAAGTGGAGGTAGAATCTGTAGAGGCTGAGCTTATTTACAGAAAATAAGGTTAAAGAACTGGATGAATATGGGGAGGACCTCAGTTCAATATAGAGGATGTGGAAAGAGGATGAATGGGAAGAAAGGGAAAGAGAAAGAAGAAAAAAATAAAAATTTTAAAAAAAACAATTAAAAATAGGATAAAAGAAAAAAATTAGAATGATGAAAAAATAATGAGAAAAGAAATAGAAAAAAAAACCAAATGAAAAAAGGAAAATAAAAAAGAGATAACAAAATAATAATACAATAAAAAAATGAAAAAAAAATAATGTGTTGTTCCTTTCTGCCAAGTTTTAATTCCCCCCGGGGGGCTGGTTTAAGAGCCCACTCTTCTGTACTGGCTCCCTCTTCTCAGTTTCCTGTTGCTGGGACTGAAGGGCCTCTCTTTAGGCCAGTCCCAGAAGGCTCTCAGGGACTATTCCACTTTTATTTGTTAAAGCAGACCACTTTTGCCATTAATTAGTAAGGACTACTAAGGCTGATATAATTGATACAGTAGCTTCCCCCTAAAAAAGTTTGAGTTGGTTTTGCATCTTACACTTTTATTGTTGTAAATGATTATATCCTGGCCTACTAATTTCTCTGAATATCCCTGTTGAGGTTTTACAGGAAAATATGTTTTGCAAGTATGTGTGATAGGGAGGATCTCCTTCAAGCCCCTCCAGAAAGGGGAAGGTTCTGGAAATATTGTGAGTTTTGGTTTGTTCTGTTCTCCAAACATCCCCTATTTAAGTGTAGTGAGAGGGAGGGAGCAAGCAGGTGGGAAACAACTCTTTGTTTGAAGAAATGATTCAGACCCCTAAGTCAGAGAAAAAAAGTAAAGAAAGGCCCTAGGACAACCGAAATTATTGTATACATTACAAAAAACCCAAACGAAAAAATAACACCAACCCATCTGTCATATTCATGCCTAAAAGATATACTGCATTACTGTGGGAATGTACTACAGTAAAATATATGCTTTCTCATTGATAAAGAAGGAGAACTAGGAGAAAAGGAGGGGGAGAAAAACATGGAGGAAGAGAAAGTGCAAAGGGTAGGGGAAGAAAAAAATCCCACCAGCCAAAATCAATAAAATAGTTTGGTTACACAGTACTTATGGTTGCCTAAATGTGTTTTTTGTTTTGTTTTTAGACATTATTTTTTTCAGGTACTGATGAATCTTGTCATAACAGTTATGCATTCAACACCCTGTAGGTCTAATCATGTTTTTTTTTAAATTTCTTATTCATTTTTTCTTCATTTTTCAATTACAGTTGACATATACTATTATATTAGTTTCAGGTGTATAACATAGTGACTAGACATTTATATACCTCACAAAGTGTTCACACCAATAATTTTAGCACCCACCTGGCACCATTCATAGTAGTTACAATATTATTGACTGTGTTTCCTATGTTGTGCTTTACAATTCCATGACTACTTTAAATTAAATTTATTGGGGTGACATTGGTTAATAGGATCACATCGTTTTCAAATGTATATTTCTATGATACAAAGTCTGTATATTGCACTGTTGTACACTACCCAATGTCAACTAGGTCTAATGTGTCATTTAAGGCTGATATTTCTTTATTGATTTTCCTTTTTGAATGATCTATCTAAAACTGTCAATGGAGTATTAAGGCTCCCAACTATGATTGTCTTTTGGTCTGTTTCTCCCTTTAGTTCTGTGAGTAGTTGCTTTACATAATTCAGTGCTCCCTGATTGGGTGCATATATACTGAGAAGTATTATGTCTTCTTGATGTAATGTTCCCTTTATCATTATAAAATGTCCATTGTCTCTTGTGACCTTTGTTATCTTGAAATCTATTTTATCAGATATAAATATGACTACACCTGCTTTTTTGTGGGTGTTATTTGCTTGGAAAATTATTTTCCACCTGTTCACTTTGAAACTATCTTTATCCTTGCTGCTTAGATGTACCTCTGAAGGCAATATGTGGTTTTGAATCTATTCTATTACTGTGTGCCTCTTGATTGGTAAATTCAGCCTTTGTTTCTATCTGTTGGTTTTGTTTGATGGTATTCTAAACTTCTTTCCTCTGTTTATTCTTTTTCTATGCTAAGTGTCTCAGTGTTGTTTTTTTATTTTATTTGTGTGTGTGTGAGTGCATGTGTGTGTTTACCATCTCTCTATATAAAAAGCCGGTGACCATATGGCTATAACAATTATTCGACCAGTTGCTATGACATCCACTATGGCCAGCAAATGGCCTGATCAAGGGGTAGGGCTGGTCAGCCAACCTCACAACTCCCCCTCCTCACCCCCCACCCCCACTGGCTTGCCCCTGATGGGACTCTCCCACCCTGATTAAGAGCAGGGCAGCTGGCCAAAGACCTCCTCGATTCACCCCCAATCCCTGTAAGCCTCACCCCCCATCAGACAGCCCCACCATAATAGGCCCACAGCCCCTCCCCTCAGGCAGCCTGCCCCTGATCCTACCCCCCTATCCCAATAGGGGATGGGACTGGGTAGCCAACCTCCTGCAGACCATCCCTAATCGTCCCTCTACCCCAATAGGGGGTAAGGCTGGCCAGCCAATCTCCTGCTGCCCCTCTCCCTGCCTAGCCACACCCCAGATCAGCCCTCCCACTCTAATCAGGGGCAAGGCTGACTGGCTGACCAACCATGGCCCCTCTCCCAGGCCGCTGGCCCCTGATGAGCACTCCCAACTCCATCTGAGGGTGGGGCTGGCCGGCCCATTGCTCACAGCCCTCTCCAGCCCTGGCCCTAATCAGCTCCCCTACCCCAATTGGGGGCAGGGCCCACCATCCAATTACCCGCAGCCCCTTCCCCCAGCCAGCCCAGCCCTGATCAGGCCTTGATCAGGAGTGGGCCAGCCAGCCAACCTCCTGCCACTGGCCGGACCCTACCCATGCATGAATTCGTGCTCTGGGCCTCTAGTTAGATTCATAAAAAGAAAGTTTTCATATATACAGTAGTCCTTTTTCTTTTGAATACATTTGACCTTCATCTTACTTTGTCAAATCTGACCTTCTCTCCCTACCCTTTTATGATTTGATTGTCACAAATTATCCCTATTTATGTTGTAAGATTTTTGGTGATCTTACTTACAGTGTTGTGATCTTGTGTTCTTTGTTTTAGGCAGAATAACTCTCTTGAGTATTTCTTGCCTGTCTCTATTTTCTCTGAGCTTGTTGAGTATTTTCAGAACTGCAGTTTTGAATTCTCTTTCATTTATGGCACATATTTTCATGACTTTAAGTTTGTTTTCTGGATTTTTTTTTCATTTTCTTCTCAAAGGTAGTAACCCTACCTTGGTTACTAAGGTATTTGATATATTTCTTTTCTGTCTAGGCATCAATGTGTAGATTGTACTTCTCTAGCAGATTAGCATGAAACAGCCTATTACTTTCCAGTAGGTGGCGATGAATCACAAGTTTGTTTACTAGTGGCTCTACGCGATCCCTGCCCTGTCTCCATGCCTCTGCAGTCAGTGTAGTGTAGCTGAGGTGTGTCTGGATGGGGGTGGGTTGGGGGATTCCTCCAGGTTCTTTGTTGTTTTACACAATAATGATGGTTCTGGTCCTCTGTCTAGGTTCTTCTGTGCTCCGGTCACAGAGTGTATCCTTTGCTTGGGGAGAAATGTGATTTTGCGATATTAGAACTTAGGTGCACAATTAATGTGATCCATACTTGACACCAAGGGCAAAGAGAACGACCTCTGAAGGTTAAGGGAAGGCTTTATGACTTTGTTTCACTGTCTGACTTGTGGACCACCTGGCAACCACGGCTGCTCTCCTCTCCCTGGCTGTGCTCTTGCCCAAGTCTCTGGACTCAGCCACAGCTAGTGCTGCTTACTCCTGCAGGAGTGCCCACCCATCTCTCTGTTCCTCCTGGCTGAAGAGGTGTCCTCCACAACCAGATTCCTCTCCTCTTTGGGCTGAGTCCCCAGCTTCTGGGCTGCATTTCTGGCTTGTATCAGCCCCTCCTTTTTTGCCTTCCCTTTTTGATCCACTTGGCCACTTTTAGATGTTTCAATACATGGATCTTTTAGGTATATATGTGCATTGAATAAGGAATCCTTTGTTGCTATATGGCTCTACATATAGATTGTTGTAACTTCTAGGGGAAAGGCTAAGGGAATCTCTCACTGTGGTTCTTCTGACACTACCTCTAACCCTAATAATGTTTTTAGAATCACTGCAACTATAGATGATAATAGCTTAATGGATCTCAATTGTTGAGTTCCTAAGCTAAATGTATATCCAGTCTCGTTGTCTGTGGTATAAAGGATTTCTATGGTGTCTGTCAAAAAGTATGCAGCTCACAAAAAGTTATAGCTAACAAAAGGTAAAAGAAAAGAAGATGAAAAGTGGATTTGTTTCATTCCTCTGAGCTCAATCAACATCAGCATGTTTTGGGCTGACAGGTAAATATTGACTAAAGCAGACCTGAGAGCTGACAGAGGTCAAACATGCAGAAAGAATCCTTTCCTTTTCCTTAGGGCAAAGGCTACAGTTTTTATTTTTCTGTTGGAACTCAAGCATTGCATGGCAGTAGCAATGTACTGCTCCCTGTCACCTTTGCAGGAAATGTAGATAATTCTGTCATAATTCATGAGGATATGACACAAACCCATCAAAACCGGCAGAGAAAAAAGCCAGGGAGTGTGGTGTAGAGGTTATTAAAAGGATTGGAGGTGAATAACTGGCAGAGATGACTAGAGATATAGATTAGGATAAATTTTTATGCCAGGGATGTGGAAAGCTGGTTTCCTAATAATCATTTTGTACTTATTCTTTCAAAAATTGGTTTTACAAATTCTGTTCCAATATAACAAATTGTCTCTCTACCCTGACCTGAATATGAATTAGTTTTGTGGTCTGTAGTTTGTACAATATTAACTATATGCAGTAAGTGGGACAGTAACATTTTTATTTATTTTTTATTGTCTACAGTATTAACATTTTACAGCAAATCACTTTTTTGCTCCTTCAGGAAATGGAGATATGATTCCCAGACTGAATAATCAATACCAATAATAGCATTATCCAACCACAAAGTCAAACTCCAGTATATGTAATTAATGAAAATAACATTTATCACATAGTTGTACGGAACAGGCCCTGTTCTAGGTTTGCTACATGTATTATATCAGTCCTTGTTTGGTTCCATGAGGTAAGTGGCCAAGGTGAATTAGTCCTTCATGACAGTGCTCATTTCTCCTAGCCTCACTTGTGGTAGTCTCCACACCCACATGTATCTCCTAGAGCATTGGGGTACCATCTAACTGTACATGTTGTATCCTGGTTGATTTTTTTAAAAACCAACACAGTTCTTAGCAGAATTAGAAGTGGATACTGGCTTAGAAAAGGTGAAGAATCTGAGCATGCCCAGAAATTAAAACCAGCTACTATAGACATACAGTTTTAAGAAAATGAGCAGAACTAAGCAAAATAGATTCATGAGAAAAATTGGGGAGACAAAGTAAGAGCTACATTATGAGGAATGAAGAAGGTGACTTCATATGCAATTCAGAACTGTTGTAGACTAGAATGGAAAGTGCCTTTTTCACCCAGGAGGTAAAAAGGGGAAATATGACAGGAGATTGGGAGGAACTAAGCCTGGCAGAGCTTAGAGATCTAGATGTTCAAAGCCTATCATTGGAAGAACAAGCTTGAGATGGGTGTGCACTGAAAATAATGCAAATGAAAATGGAACAATCCTTTGGCTCCCTTTGCCCATTAATTTCTCTAATATCTTTGTTGTTATTAATTCTCACCCAAGGATATTTTTCCATTGATTTGAAAGTGGAAGGGAGGGAGGGGAGGAAAAAGTGAGAGAGAGAGAGAGAGAGAGAGAGAGAGAGAGAGAGAGAGAGAGAGAGAGAGAGAGAGAAACACACAGAGAGAAACAGAGAGAGAAACAGAGAGAAACATCGATGTGAGAAATACACATGAGAGAAACAGAGAGAGAGAAACAGAGAGAAACATCAATGTGAGAAATACACAAGGGCCAGGGATCGAATCTGCCACCCAGGTATGTGTCCTTGATCAGGAATCAAACCTGAGACCCTTCAGTGCATGGACTTGATGCTCTATCCACTGAGACACATGGGCCAGGGCTCTAATGTCTTTTTTATCATTGACTTTAAGAATAGTTATGTCAACACATGCCCTCAAATCATTTATTGGGAAGGCCCCAATTTGGACAAATGTCCCACTCCTTAACTCACAGCCCATCTCCAGCCTCAACACTGATGCCTGGAGCCAAGCCAGAGAAAGCAGATTCCAGATGGTCTGTGAACCTTCCCAGACTTTTTCTAGCTTGGGTACCAAATGCAAACCAGCCACGGTCCAGTCCTGGCCCTGATGGGATAAGAAGAAGGAACCAGCACCTGTGCTTGAAAGGATAGGAGCTAAAAACCACTTCATGCTTCATTAGCACGAGGAACCTATGTTCTGTGAACTTACCCATTTCTCTGCTTTTCTGTTTCCCTTTACCTTTGGTTGCTCTCCCACTATTGCACTGAGGTGAGATTCTTTTGGAAACATGCTAATCGTACCTCAGTTGAACTGAGGCACTGAGCCAAGGTGAGGTGAGCCACAGAAAGGGAGCTGATTTTGTTAACCTTGCCCTCCCTACCTCTATCCCACATCATGGGTGCTTTCATACAAATGGGGTTTTTTCTTTAGGGTCAAAGGGAGTCACCTGTTGGGAATCTAATATCTTTCAGGAGCATTTTGTTAAACATTAGTGGAAGTAAATGTTGGTAGCATCAACCAGAACAGGTGAGGCCAAGGAGACTGAACAATTTGAATTTTGACCACTTCCTGGGTCAGGAGGTAATAGGAAGTTGCCTGGATCTAAATCCAGCTCTCAGGAATCTGAGTTCTGATTTAATATTTCTCTACTAGTTTACTAGACACAAGCATCCTGGGGCAGGAAGAGAGCATGACAAAGGAGATAAGAGCACACCCCCAGAGTCAGACAGATCTAGGTAGGAACACTGTCTTTTAATAGCTATGTGGCCTTATAAAAATCCCCTTATACAGTGCTGGCCAGGAAGCTCAGTTGGTGGGAAGATTGTGGTTTGATTCCTAGTCAGGGCACATTTCTAGGATGCAGGTTCAATCCCGAGTATGGGTACATATAGGAAGCAATTGATTGATATTTCTCACAATAAAGTTTCTCATTCTCTCTCGCTCTCTTTCTTTCTTTCCCCTTTCTCTCCCTCCCCATCTCTCTCTCTAAACATATCCTCAAATGAGGGTTAAATAAAATCCCCTAATATTCCTACCTTAGTTTTTTCAACGGCAAAACAAGGATAAAAGGTCATTATATAAACCACTTGGATGAGATAACATAGGTAAATTGCGTAGCACAGACCCTGGCCTGTAATAAAAGCTCATAAGTGGAAATATTATTATTTATCTTATACATAACAGAGTGTCTGGAATATTGGAGATATATAATAATTACATGTTAAATTTAATGGAACCCTGTTTTATTTAGGTTTTTTTTAGGGTTCGGTGAAGTAGTGGAAATTTAATATAAAATTCTAGATATGTGTAGGGTCAGTCTAGAGTAATGAAGAGCTGCCACTTGCTCCATTAAACAAGCTCGCTAATGGCCCATGAGTCATCAGGGTTTCATATGTTTGCTTTTCAGACAGACAACTGAAACTGAGCTGAAAGGAGGAGTAATTGAGGGCATGATGGCCAGGATTGGTGGCCAGGACTCATGCAGTCAAGGATGTAGAGGCTCCCGCCTTTGCTAAAAGCAAACTATAAGCTCTAGGCTCTAGAATAAAGACCACACAGCAGGTGGGGGCCATAGAGGATGGCCCTCCAATCATTCTCTGCTTTTTTAGGAATAGTCATTTCTTATCTTTGAAATAGTAAAATAACCTATTTAAAAATAGTAAAATTACTTCTTAAACTCCATCATTTAAAAGGAAACAAATAGATACGCCAATTTTTAAAAAAGTAACTTAAAAGGCTTTTCCTAAGAGAAAGAGACAACCCAATCATCCAATCACTGATAGTTACTGTTTTCTTTGTGCTAGGAGCTATGAATATGCAAATCATAGACCTAGAAAAGGTGAAAAATGACTAAACAGATAATGCATTCTATGAATTTAGAGGAGAAAAAGATGGTTGAGCAGAAGTAAACTTAGAAACTCATTTACTTCAGTTCTGTTTTCCTGCTTCTCTATTCCTCTGCACCCAATGACTGCACAATTTGGCCCTCAGAGCCAGGATGGTTAGGGAGCAAGCACCTCCAGGCTGCAGCCAGTGAGTGAGGAGGACTGCTGACCCCTACTCCAGAGCCCAAAGCCCTAGATGTCTCCATTGTCCCTTGGGATGGATGTGGATGTTGGTGCAGGCTCATTGGACAGGAGAGGACTTTACATGACTTTTGAAGGATTGATGGGAAAGTGGGATTGTTAGAAAATAGGTGAAAAAGTTATTCTAGCAAAGGAAAATAATATAAATAAAATAAAGAAGTGCAAAAATAAAAGATGCATTCTGGGAACACTAAATAATTGAGTTTTATCAGTGGGCAAGATTCAGTTATGGGAATAGTCTACCTCATGATCTTTGTCCTCAGGATGCTTCAGATGAGGAGTATCTGAGAAATCTTTATCAACTCCCTTCCTCATGCCCTGCTTTCCTCTGAGGATCCAAGTTTGCATCCTCAGTTTGGAGAAGCACTGATCAGAAGATGCCCTTGGTCTGGTCTTATTAGGTCAGACATGAAGAGAGCTCATTGTGCAGAAGGAAAGGAAAAGAGGGTTAAAGAAGGAGAGCAAGGTCTTTCTAGTGTATTCCTGTTGGTGATCTCCTTCCTCTCCTGCTAACATATTCATCCTCTGATTGATGCCCTTATGTTTCCATGAAACTTTGACTTTGGTTTTGGTGAATAGACTGGGAAAAGGCTAACATCCAGGTCAAACATGGAATGATTCCATAAACTAAGAAATAACTTACTCCCAAGGAGGAACCACGATGGCGTCATAGGTAAACACCTATCTTGCTGCCCTACAACAATTTCAAAACTACAACTTAGCGACAGAATGAACATCATCCAGAATCACCAGAAAGCTGGATGAGTGGAAATTCCACAAATAAAAGTAAAGATAGGACACTGTGATTCAGGGGAGCAGCGGAGGGCAGAGTTGAGGATTCGCACGGAGCCAGAGGTTTGGAGCCATGCATGTGTGAGCGGGCGGCTGCAAACCCGGCTGGTTTTCTCGAAAAGGGAGGGAGACAAAGGTGTCCCACTGCACTGATTCCCCAGTTCTGGGAGAGGTCCAGGGAACCCACACTCATATGGGGTGAAACTAGACAGTAAAAAGGAAGCACGCTGAAAACTCGGGCACTGCAGAGGTCTGAGAGCTTGTGGAGAGGGCGCATAAACTTGGGAACTGCATAAGCATGTGAGCGTGCAGAGAGGACTCATGACTTGCTCTCTCGTTTGGGAAACCACCAGACTGCATTGTTTTACAATCCTGGGTGAGACTTTGGGTGTGCAGACTCATTTGGGGAGAGGCTGAATTGTCCGGCAACGGGTAGAGCTCGGCAGCAGCTTTCTGTCAGAGGTACATGCAGCCATTACCACCAGGGACAGAGACCCAGGTGCCACATAGGGCGGAGCTGATGGGAAATCAAGGCTGCCTGCTCAGCCCAGAGACTCTGCCCATCCAACCTGAGTTCAGCTGATCCTCACAGCCAATTGGCTGGGAGGTCAAATCTTCTTAGTGCTAACAATAATAATCTAGGCTTAACTTCAACAAGACTGTGCAACCCATAAAGGGCTGCAGCAATAGTATCCACCTCAGGTAACTGGGGAGGCTGAGCTACTGTCCTTTAGAGGACATCTACCACACAATGCTAATTGACCAACTCAGGGAAGCAGCCACAATGCAAAGATATGGAAAGAAATCAGATGTGAGAGAAATTGAGGAAAAAAAACGACTGGACATAGAGTTCAAAACCACAGTTATAAGGTTTTTCAAGAGGCTCCTAGAAAAGGCCAATGAACTTAATGAGACCTTCAAGGAAATGAATGAGACCTTTGAGGATATTAACAAGACCCTTGAGAATATGAACAAGACCCTTGAAGATATGAAAAAGGACCAACTAGAAATTAAGCATACACTGACTAAAATAAAAAATATTATACAAAGACCTAAAAGCAGCCTAGAGGACCGCAAGAATCAAGTCAAAGATATGAAATACAAAGAAGCAAAATCCACTCAGCTGGAAAAGCAAGAAACAAAAAGAATCAAAAAAATTGAAGGTAGTGTAAGGAGCCTCTGGGAGAACCTCAAGCATACCAACATCTGAATTATAGGGATGCCAGAAAAATAGATAGAGCAAGATAATGAAAACCTATTTGAAGAAATAGTGACCAAAAACTTCCCCCACCTGATGAAAGAAATTGACTTAAAAGTCCAGGAAGTGCACAGAATCCCAAACTATAGGAATCCAAAGAGGACCACACCAAGACACGTCATAATTAAAATTCCAAGAACAAAAGACAAAGAGAGAATATTAAAAGCAGCAAGAGAAAAACAGTTAGTTACCTATAAGGGAGCACCCATACGATTGTCAGCAGATTTCTCAACAGAAATGATGCAGGCCAGATGGGAGTGGCAAGAAATATTCAAAGTGATGAATAGCAAGAATCTATAACCAAGATTACTCTACCCAGCAAAGCTATCATTCAGAATTGAAGGTCAGATAAAGTGCTTCGCAGATAAGAAAAAGCTAAAGGAGTTCATCATCACCACCAAACCAATATTATATGAAATGCTGAAAGATATTCTTTAAGAAGAGGAAGAAGAAAAAGGTAAAAATATAAATTATGAACAACAAATACATATCTATCAACAAATGAATCTAAAAATCAAGTGAATTAAAAATCTGATGAACAGGATAAACTGGTGAATATCACAGAATCATGGGCGTGGAGAGGGAATGGACTGACAATTCTTGGGGAAAAAAGGGGTGTGGGAGTTGCAGCAAGAGACTCTACAAAAATCATACACCTATGGAAGAGGACAGTTGGGGGGAGGTAAGGGCAGAGGGTGGGATGGATACGGGGTGGAGGGGAGCTATAGGGGGAAAAAGGGGGAGCAATGTAATTAATAAACTGAACAATAAAGATTATAAAATATATAAGAGAAATAACTTACTCCCCAAATTATTATTATTATTATTTTTAATCCTCACCTGAGGTTATGTTTATTATTGATTTTAGAGCAGAAAGGAGAAAGACAAAGAGAGAGACTTTGATGTGAGGAACATAAATAGGTTACTTTTCACCCACAGTCCAACTAGGGATCAAACCCACACTGAAGACTATGCCTTGACTGGGAATTGAACCCACCATCTTTCAGTGTATGGGATGATGCTCCAACCAAGTGAGCTACACCAACTAGGGTCCCAAATTATTTTATGCTACCTTATTGGGTTTTGATCATTCAGTTCCAACATGTGTGTGTGGATTATCTCCACACCTCCTACAAACAATGCTGCTTGATCCCAGTGGGGTGTCCTAGAATTCAACTTAATGCTGACACAATCTACCAGGAGACAGTATCCAATTCTGCATGTTAAGTCCTTAGTCCCACAAGACCGCCCTCCACTTCAGACACCAATGAGAACCCCACCAGCAATACATCTAAGATTAATCACAGCTCCCTCCTTTGTTTCAATTAATTTTCCAGAGAGGCATACAGAATTCATGAAACTCATTTATTCACTACATTAACATTTTAGTACAAAGGATACTGAAGTGTGCAGATGGATGTTCAGTGAGAGGGATGCATAGAATGAGGTATGTGAATGGGGGTGGGGCTTCCATTCCCTCTCCAGGCATGTCACTCTCCCAGCTCCTACATGTGTTCACCAACCTGGAAGCTCTCTGAACTGTCCTTTTGGGGGGTTTTATGGAAGCTGCATTACGTAGGCATGGCTGATTACATCATGGGCCATTTGTGATTGATTCGCTTTAGCCCCTTTTCTTTCTCTGAAGGTCAAGGAGTGGGTTGAAAGTTTCAACCCTTTAATCATAGGGTTGGTTATCCTGGCAACCAGTGTTCATCCTTAAGTGCTTTTCAAAAACCTTCTCATTAATATAGCAAAATACACCTTTGTAAATCTCATCATTTAGGAAATTCCAAAGGTTTTAGGAGCAATGTGCCAGAAATGCGATGAAGAGCAGACATCTGTTTCTTATTATAAGTCACACCATCACAGTAACCCATTTGGCCATTCTGAAGCCACTGATGGGCATCCTGCTTGAGGACAGAGTGGTGGAGACATAGGTGGCTACAAAACCTTAAGTGCAAACTTATGTACCAGGTGATCGCCTTTATTTTTAAATTGCATTTATTTGTTTTATAAGAAATGCACCCGTAAGATTAAAATTTCAAGAGATGTGAATGATTATAGTAAAAAAAAAAAAAAAACTTCCCTTACTTTCTGGATCTTAAGCCATCCAGTTTCCTTCATCAAAGACAACAATATTTCCATGTTTTTTGTTAATGCTTTAGAGTCATTTTATGTGTGCATATGCCAGCAAATGTATATATACATCATGATCTCCACTTCAGTTCTGCCTGTGCACAAGGGACTAAAATAGAGGCGACTCCTCAAAATAAAAACTGGTAACGTTTAGGAAATCATCACACAAAAAGCTCTCTGCAGTTTCTCCAATCAACTGTGTTTATTTGCATCTTAACTATATTGCAATTTCACTTAAGTGTCAAACTAACTTTAGCTCTGCTAATTCAAGGAAAGGAACTCTAGAGCTAGGTCTACTATGATACAGAAATAATATTATGGCAAACATACTTCATTATCTTAATTTTTTTCTGAAGCAGTTATTCCTAAGAAAATATAGACCTCGTATCTTTTCACTCATATATATTTAAAGATGCATCAGAAAAATTATAGGTATTTTCTTACATCATCTCAATGTCATTATCATCCTAACAGTGGTACTAAATAAATCCTTGGAATCAGTGTAATACCAAGGACATTTAAAAAAAAAAGCTTTTTCTTTTTTTTACAGTTAGTTTGACTCAAGTTTCAAACAAAGTCCAATTGTGGCATTGAATATTAATTCATTCTAATCTGGAGCAGTCTCTAGCCCACCTAGAATGTCCCACACTCTGGATTTGTCTATATATATTCTCATTATATAATTTAACTTGATTCTTTCTTAAAAATATGTTTATTGATTTTTAGAGAGAGAGAGGAAGAGAGAGGGAGAGAAAGATAAAAACATCAATGAGAACGAAACATTAATCCTGCATACCGCCTACTGGGGACTGAGCCACAGTCTGGGCATATGCCCTGACTAGGAATCAAACCAGTGACTTCTTGGTGGATGGGTCAATGCTCAACCACTGAGAAACACTGGCAGGGCTAACTTGATTCTTTAGCTCTTGTATTATAAACTTGAAATTAGGTTTAATCAAAATAAGTAAAACTCTTCAGAATGGGGGTTTTGTGCAAAATTACATTGTAGGTGATGCTGAGTAGAGTCTGTTGCATGACATGGGGAGGTATGTAATATCTGTTTGCTCCATCTCCATAGTGCTTTATGTGATTTGATGCAGATGTCACAAACTAAGGCCCATGGGAGGGCAGCCACACTACTTTCTGCCAGTTTTGTCTATGACTCCTTTTGCATGAAAATGGCAGAGTGGAATAGCTGTGACAGAGGTGGTGTGGCCCAATAAGCCTGAAATAGCTATTCTCTGGCCCTTTACAGGAAGGTGTGTTGGTCCCTGGCATAGTGTGTTCATGTAATGACAGACTGAGCCTCCAAATGTATCTTATTACTTAGGCTCTAAATGCTAAACTGATTTGTCCAGCTTTCTTTCTGTAGATCCTGAGATAAACAGCATTAAAGCTACATTGATTTCTACACTCCTCCATCTGTGATAACGAGATACTCATTTATTTGAAAATTAGCTTCTCTCTTTTGTCTGGACAAGGTTGTCTCTATCTCCATCCAGGTAGCTGTGTTTTCAGACTCACTTTCAATATCCTGTGTCTCCACTGGTTTTACAAAGGCTTAGGAGCTGCTTTATTGTATAACTTTAAGAATGCTGAGAAGTTTGTCCAGACAAAAGCACGCTACTTTATCAAAATCCAGATTTTAATAGGTAGAAATTCTTTCTTGTGAATTAAGGTATTATCATTGGATGTGTTCAATATATGCTTGACAGTTGTAGTACAGTGAATATGTCTTTCCCACAGTTACTTTCATAAATTAACTAGAGGCCCAGTGCATGAAATTCATGCATGGGGTGTGTATCCCTCAGCCCAGCCTGCACCCTCTCCAATCTGGGACCCCTCAAGGGACGTCCAGCTGCCTGCTTAGTCCCAAACCTAAAAGGGCCTAAATGGGCAGCCAGACATCCCTCTCACAATCCAGGAGTGCTGGCTCCCAACTGCTTGCCTGCCTGCCTTCCTGACTGCCCTTAACTACTTTTGTCTGCCAGCCTGATCACCCCCTATCCAGTCCCCTGCTAGCCTGATTGATGCCTAACTGCTCCCCTGACAGCTTTATTGCCCCTAATTGCCCTCCCCTGCAGGCCTGGTCACCCCCAACTGCCCTCCCTTGCATGCCTGATCCCTTCCAACTGCCTTCTGTGCTGGTCTGATTGCCCACAACTGCCCTCCCTTTCAGGGCTGATTCCTCCCAATTGCTCTCCCCTGCTGGCCATCTTGTGGTGGCCATCTTGTGTCCACATGGGGGCAACCATCTTTGACTACATGGGAGCCGCCATCTTGTGTGTTGGAGTGACTGTCAATTTGCATATTACTCTTTTATTATATAGGATTGACTGGGGTATTTCAGGTGTGTGGTTATCTGTGGATAGGATTTATATGAGAGAAGTGGAGGGAGAAAGAATAGGGAGTTGTGTTCAAGGCACCATTATGCTTCTATATGCTTGACAAGTGGCGATATCTCCAGTGAGAAAAAAAATCCTGATCTATAGCGTTTTCAAATTTGCATGGTGTAAATACCCCTATCATGACCAATTTGTAGCTACAAATGGAATTGGTAAGAGATTCAGAGAATCAGCTCACATGAGCAGGTAGGAGCCAGTTCCTGTATGCTCCCAACACCGGGGGTAGGGGGAGTGTTTCTCTGATTATCTGGGAGATAGAGGAAGTACTGTGGAACCCAGGAAAATTCTCCAAAAGACAGTGATGAGGGCACAAATGGGAGAAAAGGCTCTGTGGCTGCCCCA
Organism: Antrozous pallidus; assembly: GCA_027563665.1. Taxonomy (NCBI): domain Eukaryota; kingdom Metazoa; phylum Chordata; class Mammalia; order Chiroptera; family Vespertilionidae; genus Antrozous; species Antrozous pallidus. Next base: position 69,700,774 of record CM050511.1, read on the forward strand.
AGTCTGTGGGGGGCAGCCATGCTTAAGGGATGGGCCATCTGACTCAGGAAGAATTTTTCTTTCCAGGGTTTAAGTAGAGTGGACACAGAGTTGTAGTCTCTCTATTATTTTTTTTAAATTAAAAAAATTTTATGGGGTGTTCTCATGACTTCATAGTTCAATAGAGAGTGGTTTATTTCTCCAAGAACATCTGTAGGCTTGAGCTGTAAATCTGTGAACCCAGAGTGTTCAGTTACTCCACTCACATGGCAGACATGCAAGCATTTCTGGCTTTTGATCAAATAAATTTGAAGATCCTCATATTTGTGGTCCTCTTGAATATATATGCCCTATTATTTCTAGGGAAAGGGTGATGTCCAAGTACCAATTAGATTTTTTAAAAATCTGTCATATTTTTTTTATCATATTAGCAGTTATTCCTTAAAAGAGAACATCTGTTATGCGTTGTCCTTGGAGAGAGAAGGAATCATTGGGAGGCTTATAGGTGCCAAACATTTCAGAGTTTTGAGAAAATAATAATGTAGTACTTGAAATAAATATTTTATATTTTAAATAAAGGGTAAATTTTTTCTAGAAAGAGAGTTGCATGAAAGGCTGCCTTTGGAATTTCTTTCTAATTATTTCTAATTAGTTGTGTGTTGATGCTATGAATGTACTGTGTGAACCACTTAATTCCTCCCCTGAGATAGGGCCCCGAGTCATCAAAAGTCAGCATTTTCTGGTCAGAAAGAAACTGAAACAATTTTATTTACAGTGACATAGTGGATATAAAAGATGTAATAAAAAAGAAGATTTCAACTGAGAGAGGTAGAGCAGTGTAATACAATCTCTACCATTTCTAAGTAGAAATGGAATTTTTAAATTTATAAATTTATGATTCTACATGAAAATTACATATGAGCTCAGATTTAAAAATGCAATTCTTGTCAGGTTTTTCTCATTTAATGCTTTTTCCTATCCTCCCAGCTCTCTCCTTTCTCCCAGAAGATGAGAATGCCTGTCTCAGGAGAGGCTCCTGGATAGGCAGTAAATGAATGCTCTTCTCTACCTTTGCCTGAATGGTCATGATTTGTTCATTTAATTGTCATTCAGGGCTGTTCCTCCATCACAAATGTTTGTTGAACTTGGAAAAGTGCCAGGATTTTGATGGGTCTCAAAAATAATTATAATAGTAATCCCCCCTATTTCTTAAAAACAATAATGTCATACCACAGCAGCCATTTAATGGGAAAAACAAAACAAAAAATAAACCTAAGAAATAAGTTCTTAGGGAACCTCTAATTTGCAGATTGTATGTGTGAGTTGAGTAAATCTCTGCTTAGCCAATCAAGTAGAGAAAATTGGATGAAGAGTTTTTTGTAGATAAAACAAATTAATTTGTGAATAAATAAAACTGTCACTAGTATTAGAGATGGGTACTATTTATTTATTCCTCTTTGTTTTATTTTTTATACCCCTGAGACTTGCCCCAAATGGGCTGGGAAGCTAAATCCATACATATCTGGATGGTTGCAGTTAGTGAGGACCAAGAAGTCACCAAAGGCATCATCATGTTGAGATTCATCTTGTATAAGTTTCTTCACTTGTTTGAATATGGATTTGGAATGGGTTGTTTTTCCTGCACCTCCTTGATGGCAGTGATCACAAGTATCAGGCATGCATAGGTATACGGATACTCCAAACAGAATTGCAGAAGTGAACAACTTGGACACATCTAGTCCCCCGTTTGATCCTTAACCCCACCAGCCCGAAAGATTGGGCTGAGCTTCACTTTCAGTAGCTTGCACTATTAAATCCATATGTATGATTTTTGTTCATTTTAAATTTAAGATATAGTTGCCATAGAGCATTATATTAGGTTCAGGTGGACAACATAATGATTTTGTATTTGTATACATTGCAAAATAACCATCACAATAAGCCTTGTTAGTAACTGTCACCATACATAGTCACACATTGTTTTTCTTACAATGATAACTTTTAAAATCTCCTCTCTAAACATTTTTAAATACTACTAGACAATATAGTATTATTAACTACTAGAGGCCCACTGCATGAAATTTGTGTATGGGGGATGGGGGCGGATGTCCCTCAGCCCAGCCTGCACCCTCTCCAATCTGGGACATCCCTTCACAATCCTGCCTTCCTGACTTCCCCTAACTGATTCTGCCTGCCAGCCTGATCACCCCCTGACCACTCTCTTTCTGCCTGATTGATGCCTAACTGCTCCCCTGCCAGCTTGTTTTCCCCTAACTGCCCTCCCCTGCAGGCCTGGTCATCCCTAACTGCCCTCCCCTGCAGATCTAGTGATTTCTAATTGCATTCCCCTGCAGGCCTGGGTCCCCTCTAACTTCCCTTCCCTGCAGGCCCATTCTCCCCCAATTTCCCTCCTCTGCCAGCCTGGTCACCCTGAACTGGCCTCCCCCATAGGCTTGATCACACCCAATTGCCCTCCCTTGCAGGCCTGGTCCCTCCCAACTGCCCTTTCCTGCTGGCCATCTTGTGGCAGCCACCTTTTGTCCAAGGCAGCCATTTTTTACCATATGGGGAAAACTATCTTGTGTGTTGGAATGATGGTTAATATGCATATTACTCTTTTATTATATTAAGATTAGAGGCCCGGTGCACAGGTGGGGGCCAACTGGTTTGCCCTGAAGGGTGTCCTGGAACAGTATGGAGATTCCCTTGGGGTTTGGAGCAGCCTGGATGAGAGGCCTGTGGTGGTTTAGGTTGCCCACGCCCCCTAGCGACCCAAGTGGAGGCCTTGGTATCTGGGATTTATTTATCTTCTATAACTGAAACTTCATAGCCTTAAGCAGAAACCAAGGCAGGCAAGGGCTGCAGAAGTTTTGCTTCCTCCATCACCAGGGGCCTCCTGCTTTCTTCAGCTCCATGGCTGCCACCATTTTTGTTGGGATTTATTTATTTTCTATAATTGAAACTTTGTAGCCTTGAGTAGAGGCCTAGGCCTGCCAGCATGTGCAAAAAGCTTGGCTTCCTCCATTGTTGGGGAAACCCAAAGACTCCTGCTTGCTCTGTGGCCACAGCCATCTTGGTTGGGTTAATTTTCATACTAGTTCCTGATTGGCTGATGAGTATGGTGGAGGTATGGTTAATTTACATATTGCTCTTTTATTAGATAGGATAATAATCATCCTGTACATTATATTCCCAGGATTTACTTATTTTATAACTGGAATTTTATACATTTTGACTCCCTTCACCCATTTATAAATATATAAATATTTAAATGCATTTAAATACATGTAAATATATATTTGTGATCATATAAATGCTTCTATAAAATGTTCTTGCTGGCTAGCTGTGTTGGTGAGTGCTCCATAGTCCTGGCTTGTAAGCAGGATGTTTTCCTTGTCCTCCACTGGAAACTTTTGCCAGTTCTTTCAAAATGTAAATATAGCTACTTGGAACCAAATGCATGTGCATTCTTTATGATAGTGAGGCAACACTTTTCCCATTGTGGCTTCTTCTAGATTCCCAAGGCTTTCTGGTACTATGACTGGGCAGGGGGCATACAGAATTCTCAGAAGGACAAGGTTGACGATTCAGGTTTGCCTTTTTGAGTTGGGGTCAGTGTTTTATATTTCTCCGTCTTCCAAGGCCACCTTTTCCTCCCTTCTTGAGTTACTAGCCATATAGGCCACGGGGTCCATATGCCTCCAAAGTGTTTATGGGGCATCTGCACCTGAGAATTTGATAAGGAATTCCTGCTGTGATAAAAAGTGCTCTCAGGTCAAATGCGTAGTGGTAAAATTAATTGTTCTGAGACTATGTGTCTCAGGCCATCTATAAAAGCCATGTTATTTACTACAGAGGATACCACCTGTGTAATGCAGCTGTCTCAGACATTTTACACACATACACACCCCCACACACATCCAGAAAAAGAGAGAGAGAGAAATTATATTCAAGGAGAGGTTTTATTTGGGTTAAAGCCATACTCTCTGGGGGATTTGTTTTTCACCTAATTGAAAACATCTACAATACTTCTGCCAAAGAAATCCGAACACAGGCCAGCCTGGAGGTGGGGCCCTCTCATCTCTAAACCATGAATCATTGATGATCTTGCCTCAAGTCTAGGCCCAAGTATAAGGCTCTGCTTATCAAATAAAAATAGTAGCAACAGCAGCAGGATCATTGAAGTGACAGCTACTTGATTCTGAGCCAAAGAATTGTCATTAGGCTTTTAGTCCCAAAATGTTTCATGGAAGTAGCTGAAGTGAGGCTAATTTTCAATCTCCCAGGGAGCTCAGTGAAAGGTCTTTCCTACTTGTGCTGCCTGGCGCATGGTTTATATTGCCTTTGGGGATTTTCTTGCCCTCTCTACCCCACCTTTATTTCTCTTTATAGGTTTAAATAGTAACAAAGACTTGTTTAGTTAATTGATCTTTATTAATTTATAAATCTTAATGATCTCTGAGATCTAGTCTCTTTCATAGGACACAAATAGAGAGAGCAAAGCCCATGCTGAGGCTAAATGAGAGGAGGCTGCCCTGGCCGGTGTGGCTTAGTTGGTTGGGTGTCACACTATGCACCAAAGGGTTGCTGGTTGGATTCTAGGTCAGGGCACATGCCTGGGATATGGCTTTGATGCCTGGTGGAGGCAGCTGATCGATGTTTTGCTCACATAGATGTGTTGCTCACAGAGATGTTTCTTTCTCTTTCCTTTCCTCTTTCTAAAAATCAATAAACATCAATAAATAAAAGAGGTGATGCTGAGAAGGCTATTGTTGTTTCAGTCTTGATCAAACTGCACCACGGGGCAAGGATGGCCCTTAGCTCATTTCAGTAAATAACGTTTTATTGGACTAGAGCTATGCCCGTTCATTTATACAGTGTCTGTAGCTACAACAGCAGAGTTGAGAAGTCATGACATTTCACAAAACTGATGATACTGATTTTCTGGCTCTGTTTAGGAAAGGTTTGCTTACCTCTGACACTAGGGGTTAGTGTTGGAGGACTTTCTTGGGTGTTGGAAACGAACAAGTAAGGGGTCAAGACTCCTGAGCCTCTGCGATAAAGTAGCAGATAAACCTCCTGAATATGAGGCAGCAGGGCATGCCTGGCCTTTGCATCCATTCTTGGGGAGCTGTCTCTGAGGACTCACCACCCTGGGTAGATCTAAATATGGAAAGGATATTTGGGATGACATTTCCCAAGCATTGTTGCAGCATTCGTGTCCTGCAAAAGCTAAATCATTTTATGACAAAGGGATTCCCTCTGGGAAACAAGTTCATTCAATTCTCAGGCTAAACAAAGTTCAAGAGTTTCCCTTACCCCAGGACTTATAATTCACTGATGTGTTATGGAATACAAGAGGTGTGTAATGTGCACAGTTATTTCTCAATCTTATTTGACCATACAAACTCCTTCTCTTGGAACATCTAGAAGTATCTCTGGGCTGCACTTTCTCATGAAATATGTTCTAGAATTCTCTCCAGGGCCCCAGCACATGTGAAATCTGAGTGTTTTCTTTTTTCAATATTAATCGCGCCTATGCTCTTCTTCAGCCGGCAGTGTTGCTATTCGCTGGGTGCAAAGTACAGCTTGTCCAATTGCTAAATGTCCACTTGACAAAATCAGCTTCTCCGAGCCCTCAAATGCCCCTGGAAGCCCTGGATATCCTGGCTTCTTTGAGATCCTCGGGGCTTCTGCTCATTCTAAGAAATGAAGATTATTTGGGGAAGATATAGATGGACAGAGTCCTTAGGGTCATGTTTTAGTACTACCAGTATGTGTTCTGACTGGTCATTGCCCACACCTTGTGTGCTTGTTAAATAATTTGACTATCACTATCCAAATTCCAGCAGGAGTGCATCTATTTTCTATTCCACTAGGATGTCTTACCTGCCATGATAAAGTGTGGCAGCACTGCCAAACAGGTATGTGGCACATCGAGCTTAGCAACATCAGGACCACTGTATTGTCGGGAAACATGGGACTTGGTTGGAAAGTCTGTAAGGATTCTCTGAAAGGTCAGAGGCCTCTATTCAAGGTGGCAAACCCTGCCTTGACTTTTCCAAACAAGTCTGAGCCTCTGGGTGTTTTACTGGAATCTTTATGTTTAGTCTTTAGACGTTCTTACTTAAACACATGCAGATGCATGTGTTTTTTCAAGGGTACTTACTCTGCTGATAGTATTTAATAGTTAATTTTAGCTCAAGCTGTTGTTACAATAAAAGCCTAAAAAGGCAGGAGAATGGGGCTGTTTGGTTTCTCGAGCCAAGCAGTCTCTTAGCCCTCTCTTTCACAGAAATGTGTATCAGAGTAATCATTCATCTGTCCCTCAAGGTCTGCCAGTCAGCTCCGCCACTATATGAGTGGGGAATTGAAACTCTTTTGAGAGAGCTAGGTGATGCCCTTCATGTGAAGGGCACAATGTGGAGTGCTCTATAATAGAAAGTAAATATGATCTTGAAAAGAAACTACTATAATCATCTGTGTGTTGAGACTAAAAATATTTCTGGATAATTTTATTATTTATTTATTATATTTTGCTCATGTTGTTTGCCTAAGCATGAATTTGGAAAAATAAGGAAGGGATAAATTTCAAATTGGATGAGCCAATATTTATTATTATAAACTCAAATTTATTATCTTGTTTATTTAATCATCTATAAGATATATCCCCATCAATTATTTTGGGAGGCCCACCTAATATCAGAAGAAATATTTCAGTTCTTTCTTTGGACTTTCTAAGAAGCTTCTTAAGCATTTTCAAGGACTTCACACTCAAAGCATCTAAACTGGTTACCAAATGAGCTAATTACATGTTGTCTTGAGGATATTTATTTTATTTTATTCTATCTTAGATATTGTTGAAAAGATATCCCACTTTTCTCCCCTTGTTGACCCCTCTTGACTGAAGTTGAATTCTTTAACATCAGGAAGTCAAATAGGTATCAAACATCTTGCTAATTTTGTAAGCATTAAAAACAGGTCTTAAATTCACCCATCCAATAACTTTATACTTGGCCTCTTTTTATTGAAGGGAAAAATGAAAGCAATTGATAGGCAAACATTAAATGATGTTCAAATTAAAACATTTTTAACTGCACCACCTTATTTGGGACATCTCTGCCTACTCACCTTAACCACACTATCTAGAAGTCTCAATAATGTGGTCAATGCAGAAACTTTGGTTACATGCCTAGCTTCAGGGGAGTGCACAAGCACCATATCATTCAGCCAAACCTAACAATTACTGCCGACATCTTACTGTACCATGCATTGACTATTTCAGGTCAAAGGGAGAGAGAGGTTAACATAGATTCATATCTATTTTAAATCTGAAGGCATCTCAGAATTTTGTTCTAATTATAAGACATTAACAGTTCAATGTCTTTTTAAATATATATATATATATATATATATATATATATACATATACACACACACACTATCTAATAAAAGAATAATATGCAAATTGACCATATCTCCGATCAAGCCACACCCCAAGCCACACCCCCCAGCCAATCAGGAGCTGGGGCGGAGCCAGCCAATGAGCGCATGGCCTGAGCCAGGGAAGTGGGGCTGAGGGGGCCAGCATGTGCTGGCCACCATGACGGCCTGGGCCAAGGGGCGGGCCAAGGTGGCCAGGGCGTCGGGGGGCGGGGCAGAGGCAGCCAGGGCCATGTGCTGGCCAGGGTGAAGGCCAAGGCTGGGGTGGGAGGGTTTGAAGCCTGCACTAGCCAGGTGCAGGCTGGCTGGGGTGAAGGCCTGGGTCGGGGGAGTGGGGCCGAGGTGGCCAGGGCCGGGGGTGGGCAGCAGGGAGGCCAAGGTGGCCAGGGCGAGGGGAGGCAAGGCCAAGGCCCGTGCTAGCTGGGCACATGCTGGCTGGGGTGAAGGCCTGGGCCAGGGGGGCGGGGCTGGGGCGGAGCCAGCCATGGGCTGCATCGCAGGGTGATGGCTGGGTGCCCAAAGGCCTCGGCCAGAGGTTTTAGGCCTTGGGCAGGCTGGGGGTGAGTGGTCAATAGGACATCCCCTGCGTGCTCCCAGTATGTGTGAGGGGGCAGGTTTGGCTGAGGGATCACCCACCCCCAATGCACAAATTTTGTGCACCAGGCCCCTAGTGTATGTGCGTGTGTGTGTGTGTGTGTGTGTGTGTGTATGTCTGTATACATTTGTTTGTAACAAATTCTATTACTGCACAGTTTCAGTTATATTGACAGTCAGACATTTCACCAAAATATACATACCACTGTATACGTACCACTGTCAGCCTATAAGACTAATTTGTCCCCTACCCCAGGGTCAGTACATTTTAACACTTGAGATTCGTTCTGCTTTCTGGCCAATATTTAAATCTGTATTAGTCAAACAACACTCATGTGATTACAAGATTGAGAAAGGAAAAAAACTGAGACACTTTTGGAGCACACACAGAACTGTAAATTAATTCCCTAAGAATCATAGAAAGTGAGTGAGTGAAAGCAGTGGGTAATACATATGCTTCATAAGGAGAATGCCCACTTGCTGAACACTTATAACAAAGAAAAACTCTACTCTGACTTTCATTTTTTTAAAATATATTTTATTGATTTTTTTATAGAGAGGAAAGGAGAGGGGGAGAGAAACATCAATGAGAGAGAAACAGTGATTAGCTGCCTCCACGCCCCCTACTGGGGATGTGCCCCAACCAAGGTACATGCCTTTGACAGGCATTGAACCTGGGACTTTTCAGGTTCAATGCTCTATCCACTGAGCAAAACCGGTTAGGGCTCTACTCTGACTTTTAAATGATTATCTGGGTAATTGTTACAGTTTTTCAGTTTGCTTTGTAAATAAAAAGTGTCCCATATATAGAATAGTTGCATTTTAGAGCTGAAAAGGACCTAAGAAATATTTTCATTTCACTTTTCAAGGATGCAAACAAATAATGTTATGTTTTCTCAATTCTCAAAGGGAGAATTATTCTTTAAAATATCTGGTTTATAATTATAAAACTATTAGATATTCACTAAAGGTAATTTAATTAATGGAAACAAATGTAAAAAAAATCCAGTCTATTTCCTTCCAGAATTTTTTTAATGTACTACTTACATAACATTTTACCACAAAATCCTTAAAAATGTTATATATATATATATATATATATATATATATATATATACACACACACACACACATACGTGTGTGTGTGTGTGTGTGTGTGTGTATGTGTGTGTATTTTATTTCAGAGAGGAAGGAAGAGGGAAAGAGAGATAGAAACATCAATGAGAATCATCAGTTGGCTGCCTTCTACATGCCCACACTGGGGACGGAGCCCGCACATAGCCCAGGCATATGCCCTAACTGGGAATCGAACTGTGACCTCTTGGTTCATAGGTCGAAGCTCAACCATTGAGCCATGCTGGCTGGGCAAAATGTTTTTTGCTGCTGCATGGCATTCCATTATGTGAATGAATCATAATTAGCTTGATACTTTCATTACATTTATGGACATTTAGATTTTTTCTGAGTTTTTTTTTTAAATATATTTTATTGATTTTTCACAGAGAGGAAGGGAGAGGGATAGAAAGTCAGAAACACCGATGAGAGAGAGACATCGATCAGCTGCCTCTTGCACGCCCCCTACTGGGGATGTGCCCGCAGCCAAGGTACATGCCCTTGACCAGAATCGAACCCGGGACCCTTCAGTCTGCAGTCCGACGCTCTATCCACTGAGCCAAACCGGTCTCGGCATGAGTTTTTATTATAAAAATAAAGCTTGGATTATCTCTTTTTGTGTGCACCTCTGATTTATATTGGGACTAATTTCCAGAGGTGGAATTCTTGTCAAAAGATAAGGATTGTTAATCTGCTTTCCAGAAATACACTCAATAACAGCATACATGGATGCCAATTTATCTTTCTTCACTGCAGCACTTAAATACTCTCATGAACTCACAAATAATTTTGTTTTTTGCTTCTAAAATTAGTTAGGGATATACCTATATCATTACAGAGATAAGAAAACCACAATCCAGATCATGTACTTGAATTGTCCAAGTTCAATAATTAGTGATAGAACTATAGTTAGAACCAGACTCTCTTGATTTGTTTTCTTTTGCTCTAGTTCTTTACATACTTCTTAACCAACTATGCTTATGAACATTATGGCTTTAACTACATTTGTTATCCATTTTCGTTGAAGACATTTCTAGATGGCCACCGGAATGCCAAGGTTTTATGCTATGCCTTTTCTTGTGTTTAGGAACTTTATGCCTCCCTCATCCAAATACTAGGAATTCTAATATCTTGATCTTGTTAGAAATGCAGAATCTCAGTCTAATGAGTCAGAATCTGTATTTTAATAAGACCCCCAGGTAGTTTATAAGCACATTAAAATTTGAGAAATATTGGGTCATTTTTTTTCTGCAATGTGGTAGCCATTTTTAAAAATTGTCATAATAGAGTGAATAAAAACATGTATTAATACCTTAGATTTAATTTATAGATCATAATACCTTCCTCCAAAACATAACTAAATAAATCCTAGACAGTCATTATAAGTAGAGCCATAATAATAAAACCTTTATTTCTTATAGTGCAATTAAATATTTAAGGCTTTGGTCCCTGGAAACTCATTTCTACCACAAAGGAATATGACATTAAATAGAAATAAAAAGTTTTAAACTATTAGGAAAAATATTTATTAGAGTCAGGCATTTTTTTTTGCTGTCATTTGAGGATATTTCTACAGAGACTTAATTGTGATGTTTCTTAAAATATACACACAATGAAGTTAGGAGCATACTAGGTTTTTCCTTCCCTGACAAACCTTTGTATTGCAAATGGAGCTATTCTTCATTGCTTCAGACTTCTATGTTTTATTTGAAATTATGGTAATCTCTCTTTAAAATGTTGAAGCCAATTTGATGCTTATGAATGCCTAGAAAGTCTTTGTATGAGAAATGTGAGACGAGAGGTGATGTCCCTGCTAACTCTGAGGTGGCTTTCTGCATCCCACTCATGGATTCATCTTTAGGATGAGTTTTGGTTTTCCTTTGTGCAGCTGATGTAAAACAGGAAAAGTTATAAATGGTTCATGAGGTTTTCATTGGTCCAGATTTGCATTTTGACCCACCTCTAGGGGAAGTTCAATGTTCACTGACTTCAAAGGCAGTTTTCTGAGAAAGGCTGACCAGTTGACTGTGATGCAGAGAAAGGGAAGGAGCCATAGAGTGTACAAATCCATTCACTAAGGTCTTTCACAGACTTTCAAGGAGACAAGAAGAAAAGCTAACAGTTTTAGGCTTTCAAAAAGTTATTGTAAAATAATAATTAACAATAAATAAACTAGTAATACAGTAATTATAGCAACCCCAACATTTAAGAAAAGTTTTCTTTTTAAAGTGTAGTCACTTTATACGATTTAATACAAATTTACTGTAGGGTGCTAAAACATTATTGAAAAAAGTTTTGTTTTCAAAATATGAGATCCATTATTTGGACTTTATGAAATAAAATAACTCATTTGATTATTATCAACTTCTCTTCCCCATGACCCTTCCCCACCCTGCTAAATGTACCCCAGGACATTGACTCAACCTTAATTACCCTCCCAGAGAAAAGCAAGTTAAACTGCTTACTTACAAAAATTGCATCTTTTAAAAATCCTAACTCAAACTTCTTTAACTTTAGGAATAATAGTTCCACTTTCTAAAATGCTTTCAGAGAAAAAAAAAGTAATTCTAACAAAACTTTTAATTAAAAAAATTATAGCTGAGGGGGCTCTTTCTCTTTCAATCTCACTCTGTAAAAATTGATTTCTTCTTTACAGTGTTGATAATCAATAAAAACCTTTACTCAAACTCCCCAAAGTGCTCCCCAACCCTTCGATAAATCTGGGGACTCTCTCAGGGGTTTCTAAGCCAAACTACCCCCCACCCTTTATAATGATATATGAGGGTCATATGTGGGACTTACCCGATATCCTCTAAATTAAAAGTCATTGGAGCAGGTAGTTTAAGGAATAGATTTATAACAAGTTTCAAATGAAACAAAGGTCCTCCTCACAGCTGTGAGCCATCTGCAACCAATTTGCTCATACTCAAGGTATATTGAAGATAAATATTATCCCCATACCCACCCCACCTCCTCAGCACATACAAGACTCATAATCTGCCACCCAGAGGAACCTTAACATTTCCAAAGTGTACAGCTGCTCAACTCCCTTTGGCCTTTCTCTTACAGTTCATATCAATTTTAAATCATTACTACACTTATTATGCAGACCCTTAACATTGTTGATTAACCTGAAAATGCTGGTTAGAAAAGTAGGGATCATTTAATTTCTACGAGGTTCAGAGCTATGACTGACTGGTTATTCAATGTGGTCATAAGTAATACTAGAATCATAGTCTGGATAATTTCCCAAAAGAGTGCAGAGAAAAAAAATGAATGCAGAACAATATAGCCTAGTGGTCCAGAGCAGGGCTTGACTCCTACAGACATAGGGTTAAGTTCTACTAGTTTTGTAACCCTGACCTCCAATTTTTCAACTACTGGGCATATATAAACAATATATGGATTCTTGAGATCTTCAGAGTGTAGTTAATACCAAATAAAGATAGTATGTTATCTTTATAAATGATACTATATTAAGAGTTACTTAAAAATATTTTCAAGATTGATTTTTTTTAGAGAGAGAGGAAGGGATAGAGAAGGGAGAGAGAGAGAAACATTGATGTGAGAACAAATTATTAGTCATTAATTGGCTACCTTCTGCATGCCCCCTACTGGGGATCAAGCCTGAAATCAGGATATGTGCACTGACTGGGAACTGAACCAGCAAACTTTTGGAGCACAGGATGACACCCAATTGGCTGAGCACACTGGCTAGGGCCAAAATTACTTTTATTAAGTATGAGGATCATATAATAAAATATTAAGATGTGGATACTAAAAATAATTTCTTTAATCTATCAACTCATAGCACTGTATCCTACACTATGCAACACAAATTAGGGTTTATCCCAGCATTCACATTCACATTCACATTCACTTCCCTGACTGTCCTCCATAGAACATTAGAACATTAGCATCCCATAAGATGTAACAGCCCTCTCTCTCTCTCTCTCTCTCTCTCTCTCTCTCTCTCTCTCTCTCTCTCTCTCTCTCTCTCTCTCTCTTTCTCTCTCTCTCCCCCTCGATAAGTTTAGGTTGATTACAATTAAATGATCTTTCCTGCAGAACTTCCTGGAGTCTTTACTATACTGTCAACTTTACCATGATAATAGTGTGGGGTTATTACCTTGTTTTCCAGTCTTATTAGACCCAATAACACATTTTGTTGTTGTTTTTCATAGAATACCTCTACGTAGAGTTTATAAAATTGGTGTCTGTCTGAGTTTTTTCAGGCTGCTCTAATAAAAATGTCATAGACTGGGTTGCTTAAATAGCAGAAAGTTATTTCTCACAATTCTGGTAGCTGGGAAGTCCAAGATCAAGCCACCGGCAGATTCAGTGTGTGGTGAAAGCTCATTTCTTGATTTATAGGTGGTCAGCTTGCCTGGGCCCTCACATGAAAGAAGAGGCAAGGAACTCCTCTGGGGTCTCTTTTAACAGGATACTAATCCCATTCATCAAGAATTCACCCTCATGACCATATCACTTCCCAAAGGCCCTACTTCCAAATAATGCATTGGAGATTACCTGTCAACATATGAATTTTAGGGGGACATGTTCAGTAGATAGCAGTGTAGTATAAACATGAAATATGTCAGTTACCTCCTTCAACCACATGTTTTGTGTGATAGTGATATGGGCAGGTCTCCCAGCTTTCTGGTCATTCTAGTCCAATTTAATACAATTAAAACTTCAATCTCATATCCAATGCAGTTCTATACTCTATTCTCTTCCCTCAGCAAAGGCAAAGCAGGAGAGGACTTGGTCTGACTTTTCGCCTCTCCTCTCCAACTTCTGGGTTCTATTTTATCTGTGGGATAGAAAAGGAAAAGGTCACAGAGAGCAAGTGTCCTTTTTGATAGAAGTGGAAATGCCATTTAATACACGATCATATGCCACTTTTAGGGGGATATGGGTTGACTGTGAAGCCCCATGTGTGGCATCATGGCATCCAAATTCTAATTCTCTCATAGGAACCTTGCTTGCATTCTCTTGAGATGTGCGGCTTCACTAGATAATGTACTGATGAGCACCTGGATTGACATCTTCCCGTGTTTTCAGTTCCTACCTGCATGGTGGACCTTACACCCTCTTGCTTCTCGGGATCCCTCACCTACTAGCTTCCCTCTTAGGTGGGGAACTGGTAATGTGGCTCAAACCCAGTGATCTTCTGTGGGTGTGTGGATTGTTCCACTGCCACTTCTCTTTACTCTGCCGCCTTTCTCTCATTCTCTTGAACTTAGCATGGACAATCACAGATGGTAGACCGGCAAGTCCACTGCATATAAGAAAGTAGACATTTGACTCAGATATTAGATGTGTATCTCTCCCTATTAAAGGTACTGGCAATTTCTAAGGGAGTCTCAACTAGCACCTTCTTTGCTTGTTTTTTGGGGTGAAGAGGCAACTTTTCTCTTTACAGGGAGGAGAAGGAAAGCTATGGTACTGTGGGAAGAACTTGGGCACTTAATGCTCTTCAACCTATGCCTTCTCCTCTTCCTCTTCTTCCCTTCTTATTCTTCATTTACAGAAAATGGGTTGGCCTTGGGGATGATGGCACTTATCAGAGACAGTTCCGTTGCCACTTACTAAGCGCTGGAGATTGCAACAATCTGGTCTTTTTAGAGTGTGGATTGTTCTTGGGGTGGAGTCCTGTTCAGCAGAAAATTCTGCCCAATATTTTGTTACAATTGCTAAGTTCTTGCAGGACCCTGGGTGTCTGTGAGACACAGTTCAGCAAATGTTGCATTCTAAGTCAATGAGGGCAGGGACTGTTCTTGTCCTCTTCAGTTTTGTATCCTCAAGTACAAGAAATCCATAAATGTTTTTTGAGTGAACAAATAAATGATCAAACCTAGTCATTCTTTAAATTTTAGTATCAATAAAAATCACTTAGGGAACTTGTTTTTAATACAGATGCCCAGCATTAGTGGCAGATTCTCATTAAATAGAGTGGAGAGATAAGACATACTTTGAGATATACTGGTGAGTCCATGGGTAGATTAGCCATATATGATTCTATATCTTCTGGTTAATGATTGCTTAAACACACATTTGTAATGCTAGTTTCAGCAATTCTCTCTTCATACAAATTTAAAAAAATTATAGCTCTGGTCAGGTAGCTCAGTTGGTTAAAGCATTGTCTCAATATGCCAAGGTTGTGGGTTTGATCCCCAGTCAGGGTACATACAAAAACCAACCAATGAATGCATAAATAAGTAGAACAATGCATTGATCTTCCTCTCTAAAATCCTATTTAATAAAAGAGAAACATGCAAATTTGACTGTACCTTTGCTACGCTACCAGCCAATCAGGAGCTGGGGGGTGGTGCTGAGTGGCGTGAGGTGGGGGTGGGGCCGAGGGGTGGGGCTGAAGTGCGTGGGGGGTGGGAGTGGGGCTGAGGCATGGGAGGGCGGGGCCTGGGCCCGCTCGGGGTGGGAGGCAGGGCCTAGGCATGGGCGGCGGCAGCAGTGGTGGCGTCACCAGGGTGTGGGCGGTGGTGGTGGTGGCAGTGCTGTGGCACCAGGTCCCCTGGCATCGGGATGGGGGACCTGAGGCCAGGCCAGGGTACCTGAGGCTGCAACCCCTGCCTGGGGGGGGCTTGATGGGACACCTGAGCCCACATCCCCCACCTCAGCACTGGGGGACCTGAGGCCAAGCTGGAGGTCCTAAGGCTGTATTCCCTGCCTTAGTGCCAGAACCGAGGGATAGGAGGCCGGACCAGGGGACCTGAGGCTGCACCCCCTGACCTGGCCCTTGGCCAGGGGACCTAAGGCTGTGCTTTGGGACCTGAGGCCATGCTCCCTGCCAATAGGACTTGATGGGGGACAAGAGGCTGTGCCCCCTGCCCTACAGGGCTTCATGGGGGTGGGGCTGGCTAAGTCTGGGTCTTGTGCAATTTCAAGGTGAACACGGGTGGGCGAAGACTTGACTCTGGATCCCGCAGCATACCCCAGACTCTTACAGGAATGGAGATTTTCATATATATTTTATTAATTTTCTTTCATTTCTGACACTTCTATTATACAGAAAGGGAAAATAGCAATATTAAAATATTTCCTCTAATTTATTCCCTTTTAATGTGCATGAATTTCATGCACCAGGCCACTAGTCATAAATAAAAATATTTTAAAACATATATATAGACATGTGTAGGCACATATATACACATCAAACATAGGTAAGAGAGGAGAATAAGTGAGGAACAGAATTCATGTCTGAATCAGTACTTTGAACTTCATGAAAATATAACCTCATGGAAAATGTCATTGGGCTAACTGATTTGGCTCAGTGGATAGAGCATCAGCCTGCGGACTCAAGGGTCCCAGGTTTGATTCTAGTCAAGGGCATGTACCTTGGCTGAGGGCACATCCCCAGTAGGGGGCATGCAGGAAGCAGCTGATTGCTGTTTCTCTCTTATCAATGTTTCTAACTCTCTATCCCTTTCCCTTTCTCTCCATAAAAAATCAATAAAATATATTTAAAAAAAAAGAAAATGTCATTGGGAAACCTTATAACCACTTCTGACTTTAACATATGAGTGAAAGTTCCTTTTCTTATTGTGATTAGAGCACATGTTTGCATGCTGCAAATCAAGATTTCTTAATTCTCAGGGTCCTTGTCAGTAATGAAATACAAGAAGAAGCCTGGATGGGGCAGTGGTGCTTCCACTTTGCAGGTGATACCACTTATACAAATAAATTCTGGGTCAGGACTCTCTAGTGCTGTCATTAAAATGTGTTTTATAAGAATAAAAGCTGTAACCCCAAATGCTTCCAGAAAGTGGTCATTACCACTGCAGATGAAGAAAATCTGTTTAAACTATGTATCAGGGTATGTGGACCCCAAAATATCTGATTTAATTGGGAAAGATTTGAATAGAGAAGGATAATACTGGTATTTTTAACAGAAATACACTTAAATAGCTACAACTTGTCTTATTCTATTTAAATGTTTTTATTTCAATATACATACAACAAAATGCACTTATTTTTTTATTTTTATTTTTTATTTATTTTTTATTTATTTATTTTTAAATATATTTTATTGATTTTTTACAGAGTGGAAGGGAGAGGGATAGAAAGTCAGAAACATCGATGAGAGAGAGACATCGATCAGCTGCCTCTTGCAGGCCCCCTACTGGGGACGTGCCCGCAGCCAAGGTACATGCCCTTGCCAGAATGGAACCTGGGACCCTTCAGTCCCCAGTCCGAAGCTCTATCCACTGAGCCAAACCGGTCTCGGCAAAATGCACTTATTTTTATTCTTAAGTTGCATTACTGAAATTCTTTTAAAAACAGAATAAGTATTCTAAAATTTATTTATTATTTGAAATGAAGTTTCTATCATAACCATGCAATACATAGTTTTATAGGTTAATTTCAGCAGATTAGGTTATTATTTTTTTTAAATAATGCTATTTTCAGATGTTTTCTAGAGAGATAGAGGGCATTATATGACATTTTACTATTAGGTAAAGTCTCAGATAACAATCAGGTAAGATATAAGTGAAGGAGGACAAACTTTAAAGGCCTTAAAGTTATGAACTTTTCATAGCAAGAGTTAGGAAGAACCTGGAGTATTCAAGCTTATGAATTATGGAGTAGCCCCAATAGCTCCTTTTGCTTCAAAGTTACTACTTAGAATGAGAGTATGACTACAAGAAAGAAATTCAAAAGGGATTGATATAAAAACTTTCTTAATTACTAGTAAGAGATGGAATGATTCATAGCATGATGTAAATTGTGGGATTAAAAAAATGTCTTCCTACCAAGAAATAAATTGACAAAATGCAAATTTTGTATTGTGAAAATGAAATATCATTTGTAGTTAGATATCTTGTTGTGCCCTCTCACCTCCTAATCCTCCTTATATCTCTCCTTCCCTTCTTTTCTATAACTTCAGATTGTTAATTTTTATTTGGACAGCCTTAAAACACTTATAAAGAAGAGACTCCAGTCTGAACAATCAAAATGAACCATGACTTCATCCTTAAGTGCCTAAATCCTATAAGAGAGTTTTTATTTTTATTTTTATGGAGAGTCTATATTAATATCCTGGTCCCTTAGGAATATGTGTGGTAGTAAGAGGGAGAGAAGAAACTTGGGATAAGAGGTGGGACCAGGAATTTTTTTTATCATCTGTGACATCTCTTCAGGGTAAGCATGTTCATTTGTTTAAAGGATTCTGAAGTTTTAATTACTTTCAACATAGAGTTCTACAGTGGTCATAGAAAACCTAGTCTGATCTAGACTCCAAGGATAGCCTTCAGATATCAACAGAAATTCTGGGTAATTTTTTCAATCTCAGACTAAGAGCTGGGGCAAAGGAGAGATCTCCAAATCCTCATAGAGAAGGACATGACTTCTAGGGTCACTGACCTCTGACCATAAAACTGCAGTGGCTCATTGGCATTGTCTAAAGCTTTCCATTGCTTGTTGGTTGTAGGTGGTGGCATTTGACACACCTGTGTGGTCTATTTTAACCTAACTGCTTCCCAGATATCTATAATCATAAAAGCAAAATATGCTAATTAGACCAGACAGCTGAATGACCTTCCAGACATCCTTCCAGATGAAGCCGCAGTGGCCGGGGATGAGGCAGAGGCAGTTAGGGGCAATCAGGCCAGTAGGTGAGTGGTTGGGGCGATCGGGCAGGCAGGCAGGCAAACAATTAGGAGCCAGCAGTCCTGGATTGCCAGAGGGAAGTTTGACTGCAGGAATCTTTGCGGGATTGGGCCTAAACTGGTAGACATCCCCTGAGGGGTCCTGGATTGTGAGAGAGTGCAGGATGGGCTGAGGGACTCTTCCCCCAACTCCCACCCCCATGCACGAATTTTGTGCACTAGGCCTCTAGTATTATGATAAAAAGTAGTTTTTTTTAAATTGATTAAGGTATTACATATGTGACCTTATTCCCCCATTGCCCTTCCCTACCCACCCCTACTCATGCCCTCATCCCTCTGGTGTCTGTGTCCATTGGTTAAGCTTATATGTATGCATACAAGTCCTTCGGTTGATCTCTTCCCTTTACCCCCACCGTCCCCTACCTTCCCTCTGAGGTTTGATGGTCTAATTTATGCTTCTCTGACTATGGATCTGTTTTTGTTCATCAGTTTATGTTGTTCATAAAAAAAAGTAGTTTTCTACTTTTTCAAAAAGAATGCAATATGTTTAAGTATTGTCAATCTCAAAAGAAGTCATCTCTTTGTGTGGGCATAATTTCTAGTACTGAAACTAGACATGTTCCGCACTTCATTACCTCACACTGTGTTCAGATCCCTGCCAGAATCCCAGCTGGAGCTGCAGGAAGGTGTTAACTTACTGAGCAAGGGAAAAACCAACCTCCTGTGGGATATAAAGCCATATGTAGTGTATATACCGAGGGGATTTTTATGCAATGCTGAGTGATTTATGAATGTGAAAGGGAAATTTTAAAATGTATTCTATCTTTAGGGCTCCCTGTAACTGTTAGGAATGAAAAAAGTTTAGAAGTCTAATGAGATGTTTGAAAATGTTCTCATTGTTTTTTGTTTGTTTTGATTCTTTAATAGAGGTACTCATGGGACAGAATACATATAAACATGTATTATAATACAAGGCATAATAATGTCCAAAAATGACAATTGTGAATCACCTTTAGGCATACATTTATGTATCCCTAATGATGCTGATAGTTCTCTTTTATTGATACCCAGATACTTCTGAATTAACACAAAGACATATTTTACTTCCCTTTTTTCTACTATACTACCCAAATCTATGCCTTTAAAGTTTTTATTAATTCACAATTGTAGGGCAGTTTGATACACTGTAGACTGATACACTGTGGATTTGATTCATAGCCTGAATTATTCCTCCTCACAATCTTTCAGATGAGTCTATGTGGATAAGAAATAGAAAGGGGCAAAAAATAGGCTGGATACTAAACTAAAGTTAGTAAATTAAAATAAAAAAGTCTGAATATCTATTTGTGTCTTTCTTTAACTAATATATGTCTCTAAAGTTGATAGCCAAATATAAGTTATTTCTTGGTTATTCACAACCTGAATTTAACAAAGGGATATTCAATTATATAAATTAAATAATTAAATGAATTATTTAAAAAATCAACCCTTCTATCTTTTTAAGTAGACATAGTCTCATCAGATAAATTTTTACCAAATTTCAACTGGATCAAAATGTACACCTTTGATTCTTGACCCTAAAAATAGCCTTACCTATTTACTTCCTCTATATAGCATAACTTACAAGACAGTTATGTATACCCCACGAAAAAATACAGGGCAGTTAAAGCAATATTAGTAAACTTCTATAATTTATTCTTATATTTGTAGATGTATCTGTCTTATGGGCTGAATGTTTGTGTTTCCCTTCAAATTCATATGTTGATATTCTAGCTCTTAATGTGATCATATTTGGACAGGGGCCAATTCGGGAGGTTTTTAGGTTTAGATTATACCAATAGGGTGGGGCCCTCATGATGGGATTAGTGACATTTTCAGAAGAGAGGGAGAAAAAAATCTCATTCTACCTCCACTGAGGAAACTGCATTCTCTCAATTAATTGAGGAAGGGCCATGTGAGGACACAGTAAGAAGGTGATCTTCTGCAAGCCAGGAAGAGAGTCCTCATCAGATATTGACTTTGATTTTGGCTTCCCAGCCTCCAGAACTGTGAGAAATAAATGTCTGTTGTTTAAGCCATCTGATTTATGGCATTTTGTTAGGCTAGGCTGAGAAGAATAAGACCATCTGTTAGAATGTATTATTCAGTTATAACTAACAGAAAATTCTACGGGAGTGGTATAGTGTAAATGCCTGACATTAAGCTTTCAAATACAGTGTAAGCATTTGACACTAATGCAGGTGTGGTGGCTCAGCAGGCCATCAGCAAACCACTCCACCATCTTTCACATTTCAGCTTTTGTTTTCATGCTTGTTGCCTCATAGTCACAAGATGGCTGTAGCACTTCCATGCCTTCTCTTTATGTTCCAGGTTTGAACAAAGGAGTGAAAGATGGTTGAAGTCTATCCTGTTCTTCCTAATGAGGCCTTGCCATTTTATTTGTGAAAAATAAATCCTCACCAGGGATTTCTATCACTTATTGGCTAGAACTGTGTCACATGACCACTTGGATCTGCAAAGAAAGTGTGTCTGTCTATAGATTCAGTGATCTGTCAAGTAGGGAAAATGTTATGCTAGGGGCTTGATGTATGAAATTCCTGCAAGAGTAGACCTTCCTTCCCCTGGCTGCTGGCACTGCTTCCCTCTGGCATCAGGAACCTGGGCTTCCCTCACAGCCCAGGCTTTGTCCGGAAGGATGTTGGGTCTAATTAGCATATTATGCTTTTATTATTATAGATTCTTTACTAGAGGCCCACTGCATGAAATTCGTGCATGGGGGTGTGTGTCCCTCAGCCTAGCCTGCACCCTTTCACAATCCAGGACTGCTTGCTCCCAACTGCTTGCCTGCCTGCCTTCCTGATTGCCCCTAACCAATTTTGCCTGCCAGCCTGATCACCCCCTAACCACTCCCCTGCCAGCCTGATTGATGCCTAAATGCTCCCTTGCCAGCCTGTTTGCCCCTAACTGCCTCCCCTGCAGGCCTGGTCACCCCTAACTGCCCTCCCCTGCAGGCCTTGTCATTCCTAAATGCCCTCCCCTGCAGGCCTGCCCCCCCCAACTGCTCTCCCCTGCAGGTCTGGGTTTCCCCCAACTCTCCTTCCTTGTAGGCCTGGTCTCCCCCAACTTCCTTTCTCTGTTGGCCTGGTTACGCCTAACTGCCCTCCACTGCAGGCCTGATCACCCTTAACTGCCCTCCCCTGCAGGCTTGATCACCCCAACTGCCTTCCCTTGCAGGCCTGGTCCCTCCCAACTTCCCGCCCCTGCTGGCCAACTTGTGGTGGCCATTTTGTGTCCACATGGGGGCAGCCATCTTTGACCACATGGGGCCATCTTTGTGTTGGAGTAATGGTCAATTTGCACATTACTCTTTTGTTAGATAGAGTAGAGGCCTGGTGCTTGGGTGGGAGCCAGCTGGTTTGCCCTGAAGGGTGTCCCAGATCAGGGTGGGGGTTCTTTGGGGTGTGGGGTGGCCTGAGTGAAGGGCCTGTGGTGATTTGCAGGCTGGCCACACCCCCGGGCTATCCAAGAGGAGGCCCTGGTATCTGGGATTTATTTATCTTCTATAATTGAAACATTGTAGCCTTGAGTGAAGTCAAGCCTCCTGCTTGCTCTGTGGCCGCAACCATTTTTGTTGGGATTTATTTATCTTCTGTTATTGAAACTTTGTAGCCTTGAGTTACAAAGCCCTGGGCCTGTCACGGTGTGCAGAAAGCTTGGCTTTCTCCAGTGCCAGGAAACCCAAGCCTCCTGCTCACTCCATGGCCACAGCCATCTTGGTTGGGTTAATTTGCATACTGGCTCCTGATTGGCTGGTGGGCATGGCTTGTGGTATAGCAGAGTGATAGTTAATTTGCATATTACTCTTTTATTAGATAGGATATCCAAGGACATTCTGCATTCATCCATGTTCTTCACATAAATATACTTAATATTAAGTGCATTTGCCTCTTCTCCAAGAGAAACTCCCCCAAGTTTCCTTCTTTAGTGCGTTTTTCTGGGATGTCAAGGTGACATGTAGATCTCCCTGTTAGATCTGCATGTGACTCTGTGGTCCTGGGAGGTTAATCACCCCACAAGGGCTACACTGACCACCAAACTCTGGATGTGCCTCAGGGATGAATATGTGAGGCATCATCAGGTGGCACCTCCCCATCTATGCCCTTGATGTCATCAATAACTTTTGCACTATTTGCTGCTTTGATAATAAAACTGAAATGAAAGTAACCTTGAACAGAGTCCAAGTCAGCATTCCTGCAAACATAGACCAGGCTTTGTGGTCTGGCCTAACCCACTGGGCTGGTTTTACTCTGTTTGCTGCTTTGATAATAAAACCGAAGTGAAAGCAACCTTGAACAGAGTCCAAGTTCGAATTCTTGCAAACATAGACCAGACTTTGTGGTCTGGCCTAAGTCATGGGGCTGGTTTTACTGTGTCTGAATCGCCAAAACAACTGGTGGATTCAATGAAGAAAGTAATCGGTTAAACCTGTTCAAGGGAACCAGGGGTTAATCCAGTCAGCATGGTCAATGTTATCACCTTACCTAGGCACTATTTCAGAGTTTTTGTCTTTCTGAAACATAAACTCTAAAAGGAGCCACAACAAACAAACAGTGTTTTGCCATATACTTACAACTTTCACCAGTACTTTCTTTCAATAGGAGACTTTCTAGAGAATTATTACCATCCTTTTCATTCCTCCTACAAAGCCCCCACTTCTTCCCTCGGATTCAGAAGAAAATGCAGAATTCCTTAGAAGTGGGCTGCATTCACATTTATAGTTCATTTAAAAACAACAGCGTCCTCTGATTTATGTTCCCTCTGGGACATGTAAAAGGAAGCCCTGGTTGTAGAGCACACGTGCTTTACCACCACTGTCTTTTCTGTGGACTTCACAGCTTCTATTTTATTTCTGATCAATGGAGAGGCGCGCCGTAAGGAATTATTCCACCTGAGAAGCTGATGGAATGAAGCTTGTTTCATTTGGAAGAGTCTCTCAGTAACTCATATTCCAATCTTGAGTTCTGGGCAGAGATAGCATATGATTATCCATGTGACCTGCAATTAATGCAGGCAAGTACTAGTACTTTTAAGAAATCCAATGAGTGTAAGTTTGGCCCTGCATTTGTATATTTCTAGGCGCTGTAAGAAGAGCCTGTTGCTGGACCCTTAAGATGGTGAGTGCAGCCTGAACCAAAGCTATAATTACTTTGGCCGCTAGAGGGCAGCACGGTACAGACTGTGGCGCTGGTAGAGTCTTGTCTGGTTTAAGAAAGTCCTCAAAAAGCAAGCAACCAGAAAGAACTTTTACTATTACTCCATGTAAAAAATTAAACAGGCAAAGATTGCCAAATGTTTGGCATTCACGGTTGCTATGAAGGAAAAGTAGATGACTATGTTTAGATATTTATCCTCCATACCAGTAATAGAAGAAGAAGGAATCAGCTACTAATTAAGCTAAGAACAAGGTATCAGAATCAGGAAGACCACCATTTAAAGTACAAATTTACTTATTTGGGGGTAATGACACTTAAAAGCATTCAGAAGCAGACTGAGCTAGGTTTACCTGCCAGTCCTATCATTTACTAAGCTTTGTGTTGCTGGACGGGTTGCTTCATTCAAGGCTTCAATTTGCTCATCTGAGAAATGGGGATAATAGCTACCTCAGAGGGGTGGTGAGCTTAAATGGAATAATGCATAGGAAGAGATTAACTCAGCTGGTTAGCCCTCACAGTTGTAAGGTCTGAAACACAGTTCATTGCTGGGAATAAACTTTGCTCCTCCAAAGCCTTTTAAATTTCAGGCTCAGGCTCCTAGGGGAGATACAGGGCCCAACAATAAATGAGTTCAGCGAGAGAAGGAGGGAGAGGTGACAATGGAAACCCTGTGGACAATATTGGGGTTCCACCATGCTTCAGGCAGGATGCTGAAGCTACCAGCAGGTTGGCTATGTTCTCCAGGCTTCTTGCAGGGAATGAGCAGGCTGGGAATACAACATACAGGGGGGCTAGAAGGAATGACATCACCCGATTTCTACCCCTCTTCTCTTTGTTTTTAAAATCTGCTGGGAACGAGTCTGTTTAGTTTCTCTACTCATTTTTATATTAGATTTGTTTGTGTGCTTCTTTTTTGTTGCTGTTGAAATTGTGTAAATTCTTTATAAATTTTGGATATTAGCCTCTTATCTGATATATGGTTTGTAAATATTCTCTTCAAGTCCATAGGTTGCCTTTTTATTTTGTTCGTTGTTTCTTCTGTGGTGTGGAAATTGTTAAGTTTGAGGTAGTGGTGAGATAAGTCAAACAAAGATAAATAGTGTATGATAGTCCTTATATGTGGGATTAAAAACAAACAAAAACAAAAACAAAAAAACCCCACCTGAAAACAAAAAATCCTGAACTTAAAAAGACAGAGAGTGGAATGATGGTTTCCAAAGGCTGGGAATGTGAGATGGTGGTTAAAGGTTGCTTCTTATAACCAGTAGAAAAATAAGTACTGGAGACAGAACGCACAGTACAGTGATGATAGAAAACAAGCTGTATTATCAACGTCAATCTTGCTAAGAAACTAGATCTTAATTGTTCCCACCACTAGAAGAAATGACATAGGAGTTGTTTGCTCTCATCACAATGGTAGCCATGTTGCAACATAAATGTATCAGATCAATAAGTTGTGCACCTTAAATTTACACAATGTTATATGTCAATTATTTCACGATTAAAAAAAATAAGTACACGG
Source organism: Antrozous pallidus (assembly GCA_027563665.1). Lineage (NCBI taxonomy): Eukaryota > Metazoa > Chordata > Mammalia > Chiroptera > Vespertilionidae > Antrozous > Antrozous pallidus. Next base: position 69,726,267 of record CM050511.1, read on the forward strand.
TATACAATCTTATACTAGTTTCAGGTGTACAATATAGTGATTTAACATTATATATACCACCACACTAAGTCTAGCAATCATCTGCCACAATGCAAACTTATTAATATATATGTATTATATTATTAATATATATATTATTTTTATATATTAATATTAATATATATTAAAGCAAAAGAGTTAGTTGAGCAGGGCTGCCCAGGTGGAAGAAAACCCAGCATTTTTTTTTTATTACCCTTGGGACTCTTCTTCCTAGTTCCTTTCTCTATTGCTTCTTTTAGTTCTACTTCTAAGCTGATCAAATTCTTCATTCTGCTAACAAGCATCTCTTATTTATTTAACCATCCAACAAATTTTTGTTGAGGACATGCTGTGTGCTATATATTGGGAATACAGTGATGAATGGATGTTAGAGTCCTATACTAATGAAACATACACTCTGGTGGATAAAAGAGTCAATAAACAAGCGAATAAACAAGATAATATCTGATAGTAGTTAAGTTGCAAGTAAAGGTGAAACCTGAGGTACATTAGAGGGGGCAGTTACAGGAGGCTTTATTGAGGAGTAGCACTAAAGTTGAGGCCTGAATGCTGATACTCCTTTCCCTTGTGCAGATCACCAAATTCTAGGCAGAACCTCCACACTTTGGAAGGAAGAACCAAGGCCTTGAGGAGGAAGCGGGGGTGGTGAGAGATGACATCAGAGACTGCTCATTGTGTCTGGCTTTAGAGGCCAGGATAAAGAATTTGGCTTTGCTTCTAAAGCAAAACAGGATTGCTTTTCATGCTATAAGAGGATTTGACCTCTTTCAATGTCATAGGTAATACCTTACATTTTCTTCTATCTGTTTTGCGGTTTGGGCTTCTACTCCAAGGGCCCTATGGATAAGCTACCCCTTTCTCTCCTTGCTGTGGTTGAGCCTCGGGGGAGGCAGGACTCTGAATGGGTGGGACCCACACTCTGCAGTTGATCATTTGGGTCAGGTGCTCTCTGATGTCAGCTGGGCCAGGGCCAGAGCCCCAGGAAACAACTCTTTCTGATGGTGGTGACCACCTGGGATCCCGCTCTGAGCACCAGGAAACATAAGAAAAGCAAAGCCACATACTTTTTTGTTACCAGTAAGATTTATTTCACACAAAAACAAATTAAATATTTTTTTATTAGTTGTACAGTCCTAATAGCTGGCATAGGGGCTGTGCGAGGGAAATGGGGGGAGGCAGCTCAGTTTCCTGGCATCTGGAGCCACACCAAATGACTCGCTCATATCTCAAGTGGGTGCATTTTTCTTTTATAAGGTGCAATAGGTCACTTCTCCCTCATTACTAACAGACTATGTCATCTGGAAGGCGGAGGCTTTCCAGGATCTCTGTCAATAAACTCAGCCCGCAGTCACTTTGGTCACCCCCCCCCCCGCCCTGTGTCCCCCAACACGGTGCCAGTAACTGTAGTTCAAAATCAAGGCAGGGGCTGCCAGTTATTGGTGACTAGGCCATCACATTCTACCACTTGAGAAGAAGTAAAATTCTTATAGCCAAGTGTCTTATCTTGCTGCAGACTAGATTTGTCCTTTACTTTTATTCATTTAGCTCATATTCCTTACACTCTGACTAGATGATAGGTGCTGAATGGGAATAATATGAATGTACCCATACATATTGTCTGTCCTTTTGAAGCTTCCAGTCTATACAGAACTGGAATTTCAAATCTCACCAGGGTTTAGGAGTACAGACAAATGGATGTGTGTGGTTGGGTGCTATTGCAAGCAAAATGGTAACTAACCCTGGGCACCACTGTTGGGTAGACAAGAGAGAGCAGTGGGATCTATGGCAAACTGCAGGGTACTTAACCAATATAAAGAAGTAGATGTTACTCACTTCAGCAGATAGTTGTTATGTAATGAGGACCCAATGTTGCTGAGATCCTTAACCTGAGAAAGAAGTAGGAAATCTATATTGTTACATAAAATATCCGATTTTTTAAAATGTAGGCAGAAATTTAACTTTTTGTGAGGAACAAATACAATAATTTTAATTAGTTGTTTGTATTAAAAATTAGTAATTAGCCCTGGCTGGTGTGACTCAGTTGATTGGAGCGTTGTCCTGTGCACTGAAAGTTTGCAGGTTTGATTCCCAGTCAGGGCATACCTAAGTTACAGTTTCAGCCCCTGGTTGGAGTATGTGCTGGAAGCAATTAGTCGATGTATCTCTCTTACATATTTCTCTCTCTTTCTCTTTCTCCCTCTCTAAATAGTAATAAAAATTAGTAATTAGTAGAATGAGAAAATGATATAGATTTACTACCTATGTTCATATAGATAATTCAGATTTTTTTTCAGGACCAAACTATATACACATTTTTATATATCTCTGCACCTGTCTATATATCTATACATCAATGTCTATGCATATATAGTACACTTGACCATTGAGTTTCTAGTTTGCATCTCTGATTTGGAGAAATAAATTTAATATCATAGTCTCCTTCCATGAAAACACACTCAAATTAATCTCTGACTTACTAACTGCCCATGTAAACTTGAAATGGAAGATTGGGATAAAGCAAAGGAAGAACAGATAACTGACACATTCATTCAAAAGCACATGAAAAGTATCTCCAGTGTGAAAATGCCATAAGGAGAAACAAAAGCCCATTTACTTCAGCGTCATTATGTCTATGAGACCATCACAAATATAAATCTCAATACCACCCTTAAATAGAAATGGCCTAGAAAGAAGATCAGCTCCCGTGGGGGAAGAAAATGATATACATTTAGTAAACTGGACGGATTAGTAAATCACAGAAAGGCAGCCCAAATAATTGGGACCTCCCCATAGGCCACCTCCTGAGTGAATAATGATTAGATGATTGTTTTTACTCTAGTTCAGAGCATCATCATCAGACCTCATTAGCTCCCTTGCCATTTCATTGCCTGCTAAAGAAATGAATATGGAGCTGAGCATCTGAAGGGTCATCTGAGCAGCACTGAAGCTAGCTTAAATATGAGGTGGAGCTTGTGAAAGAACATGTGGAAGTACAAAGCCAGCACATATGTTATCACTAGTAATGTCAGCATAGCCTTTTCCAAACAATAATCCCAAACACTACCTAAAAGAGCAAAGCCAGCTGAAATAGCCGAGATTAAATACCACACAATAACCTGGGATGGATGACATCAAAGCGGTGTACAAAGCCAGGGTCTTGATGGAATCAGAAGCATCCTTAAAACTTTTGTGCATCTGCCATTGTGCCGTTGGCATGGGCTCCTCTGAATTTGGCTAGTTCATACCTGGAAAGCACACCTCAGGATAAAATGTCACATCCTCCAAAAGTTAATTCTTCCATTGATAAGAATTTGCTTTCTTTAGGAAAAGATTAATTAGTACAGGTTTCTCAGTTAGGAAGTTTCCAGGAAAGGCAAGGTGTTTCCAAATAAAATCGAAGACAACAAAGCAGACAGATCAATCATAAAGACCAGCTGAAAATTCTTGTATGTCAAACTCCTTGTTCTGATTTGTTTTGATTGAGCCAGAGCACAGATGTGAGATCTGATAGGTTGTGGGTCTGTCCTCATATATTCATGGCTCTCTTACCATTTCCATGCACACCAGCCTGATTTACAATGGTCAGTACCTGCTTTTGGGTTGCTAGAACCCACTTTACCTATTGAAATGCCTGGTAATTAACAGGGGCATCCTTACAAATTACTTTAGAGGGTGGAAATATATCCCACGTCCCTTACCCCTTGGCAGGATAATTCTGATGTGTATTATTTATGCCTCTCAGATGTATTAAGCTCTGGTTGCCCACCGAGGTAACTGGCTTAATTATGTGCACCTATTGCCTACCTTGCTTTGTTTGTCTCATCTATCTCTGAACCTCCCAAATAAATTGTGGGCATACAGTCTGCATCTCAGGGTCTGTTTCTCAGAAGAACCCAACTGGTACATATTTCTATTCACATAATTTTCATTTCCTTAAAATTTATGGAAAGAAAGCACATCTCACAAGTGAAGGTAACTGCAGGTAAAAATCAGCTGAAATCACCTATGCAGGGGCATACTGGGTGCATATCTATGACGACTTCAGGCATATCAGCTCTTCCCTTACTGGTCCCTGCACCTTCTCTTGTGCACTGCTCTATTTTCAGTGTAGGAGGAATTCTAATTTAGAACAAAACACTTAATACTGTCGATTTCCATCAAATGCAGTGTGGTGGTTGTGAGTATCACAAAATAATCACAGCCAAAGAAATGTAGGGAAGGTAGAACTTTGATTTTAAAACAGGAGGGTTCAAGATGAAATATAATCCAGTCAAAATGGAGGTATAGGTAGGTGTGTTACTCAGATCCTCCCACAACCAAATCAAAATTACAGCTAAAGTACAGAACAATCATCATTCAGAACTGCCTGAATTCTGGCTGAATGGAAGTCCTACAACTAGGGATTTAAAGAAGAAGCCACATTGCCTGGCCAGTGTTGCTCAATAGTTAAGCATTGACCTATAAACAAACAGGTCACCAGTAGAGGCATGCAGGAGGCAGTCAATTGATGTTTCTCTTTCATCAAAGTTTCTATCTCTCTAAAATTAATAAAACATTTTTTAAAGTAGAAGCTACATCAAAACCGGTAGGAGGGATTGAGATACAGAAGAGCTGGTCTCCACCCACGTGTGGCAGATAAAACTCTGGGCTGTGGAGGTTCCCCCTAACGATCAAGATTCTCTCAAGCCCCACACCAGAACCCCCACCCCAGGTTTCCAGTTCCAGGAAAAGAAGTTCCATGGCTTCTGACTGTAAAAGCCAGTGGGATTTGTGGCTGAGTGAGATGGATGGCTGCTGGAGTCTGGGCATTCTTATTGAAGGACTCACACATAGACTTCTCACACTCACACGCTCTGAGTTCCAGGGAGCTAAGTCAGCAGTTTCCAAGGCACCAGGGCATATTGAGGAGGAACTGGATTGTCTGGCATTAGGGCAAAAGCTGGTGGGGCAGCTTTATTCCAGACAGAAATGCTGGAAGAAGCCACGTAGCAAATGTCTGAGCCCTCCTTGACCAGAGCCAGCTGGCAGGTGTCATAACTGAGTCTCCATCAACCTGGCTAACATGGTTTGCCCCACCTTGTGATTTCCTGAGACTCCTCACCAATTTGAGGAACAACCAAAGCTATTTACAGAGACTTTTCCATAGGAACAGTCTGTCTTGGCTCATTTTTGAGATTTTTCTGAAATCTCTCAAACAAATAGCATCTGGCCTAGGCATGTCCCAAAACTTTCACTAAGTGGCCCCAGACCCCCCAGAACTAATGGCAGCCAGCCTTGGTTCTTAGCTTGGTGTCTTATGAACACATCCAGGCCCAGCGCAAGTAGCAACCATCTTCAAATTGCTTTATGGTTCATGCTAGAACTACAGTGGCTCTGGCTAGAATACAGGTGGGAACTAACCTTGACCTGAACCTCTCTGGAAACTCCAAAGCCAGTGCACCCAGTGGACAGCTTTATATCACATTTAAGCATCACTCCATCACCTCCATGAGTGATATACTCAAGGGATGGCCTCAGCAGATACCACAGGCCCACTTAAGTAAGTCCTGCTCCATGGGGTGGGCCCCTGCACAGCTGATCTTCCACAATGGTTGCAACAAGTTCTTCTTGCCAATTGTTCTGGGAGAAAATCCCTACCATTGATGTGGTAAAACAATCAAAGCTCAACTATAATCAGAAGGTGTACACGGTTCACATAGGAGGGGAAGTGAGCGGGTCGCACCTGGCCTGCCTAGTTCTGATATATAGGAAGGCAGTGCCACTGGACTCTCTAGATCACTCTACCAAGCCTGGTAGACACAGCAGCTCTACCTCGTACATAGAAACAAACACAGGGAGGGTGCCAAAATGAGGCAACAAAGTAACATGTCTCAAATAAAAGAACAGAATAAAACTCCAGAAAAAACAACTAAGCAAAATAGAGGCAAGCAATCTACTAGATGCAGAGTTAAACTTAGTGAGCTTAGGAAAAGAATAGATGGATTTAAAATTTAACAAAGAGATAGAGGGCATAAAAATAGAACTAGAAAACATAAAAAAAAACCAGTCAGAAATTAATACATTATTTGAAATGAAGAATACCTTACAGAGAAACAACAGCAGAGTAGATGAAGCCAGTCAGATTTGGAAGATAAGGAAGTAGAAGACACCAAATAAGAACAGCAAAAAGAAAAAAAAGATGAGAATAGTATAAGGAGCCTCTGGGTCTACTTAAGTGCACCAACATTTGCATCATGAGAATACCAGAAGAAGAGAGTGGACAAGGAATTGAAAACCTATATAAAAAAATTATGACAGGAAACTTTCCTAATTTGGTGAAGAAATAAACACCCAAATCCAGGAAGTGCAGAGAGTCCCAAACAAGATAAACCCAAAGAGGTCCACACCAAGATACCTAATAATTAAAATTCAAAAGGTTAAAAACAAAGAGAATCTTAAAAGCAGCAAGAGAATAGCAGCGAGTTACCTATAAGGTAGCTCCTATAAGTCTGTCAGTTTATTTACCAGCAGAAACTTTGCAGGTCAGAAAAGAGTGGCAAAAATTATTCAAAGTAATGAAATACAAGAACACATAACCAAGATTACTCTACCTAGAAAAGCTATAATTTATAATTGCAGGACATATAAAGAACTTCTCAGATAAGAAAAAACTAAAGGAGTTCATTCCCACCAAACCAATATTACAGGAAATGTTAAAGGGTCTTCTTCAAGAAGAAAAAGGAAAAAAATATTAAAAATATGAATAATAAAATGGCGATAAACGCAGGGGTGGGCAAAAGTAGGTTTATAGTTGTGACATGAAACTGTTTATCCTTGTATTATTAATTAATTAGTGTATTATTTATTTATATTACAACTGCAGGCCTACTTTAGCCCAGCCCTGTAAATATCTATTCATAATTGAATCTGGAAAACAAAATAAAGAAACAAGCAGAACAGAAATAGACTCATGGATACACTTTGACAGTTGCCAGATGGGAGGGTGGTTTAGGGGATGGGTGAAAATATAAAGGGATTATAGAATAGTCATAGAGATGTAAATTATAGCACTGCACTGGGAATACAGTCAATAACATTGCAATAACTATATATGGTGTCAGATGGGTACTAGATTTATCAGGATGATCACTTAGTAAGTTATATAATATCTAATCACTGGCTTGTATACCTTAAACTAATAGAATATTGTATGTCAACTGTAATTTGAAAAATAAAATATATTTCAAGTAAAAAAAGAGATGATATATAAATCAAATTTGGTCTGCTTAAGGAACATTTGGGATATTTATTAAAACTAGATTCCCAATCTCAAGCCTCAAAAATATTGATTCAGCCCTGGTCTGTGTACCAGGTTAAGTGGTTAGAGCATCAGCTCACACACTGAAAGGTTTTAGGGTTCCATTCTAGGTCAAGGCCACATACCTGGGTTGCAGGTTCAATCCCCAGCCCCACTTGGGGCACATGTGGGAGGCAACCAATTGATGTTTCATCTCTCTCTCTTTCTCCTTCACTCCTTCCTGTCTCTAAAAATCAATGGAAAAAATATCCTCAGGTGAGGATTAACAACAACAAAATATTGATTCAGTGTGTCTGGGGTAAAATATAAGTATGTGCACTTTCAGTAAGTATTGTAGTTTTAAAACATGGCCCCACATTATTTGTCACTCCTGGCATTGAGAGTTAGGTTCTATGTCCCCTCTTGCTGACTGTGCATAGTCACTGCTTGACCAGCAGAATATAGTGGAAGAAATGCTGTACAGGTTTTCTAGGCCCAGGACTTAGGAAACCAGTAGTTTTTATGTCCTGTCTCTTAGGATGCTTATTTTTGGAATCAAGCCATTGATCCATAAGGAAATCAAGAAGCTATATGGTGAGGCCCTTTATAAGTCTTCTAGCCAACAACTCCAGCTGAAGACCCAGTTGACATCCGGACTGAATCCTGACATGTGAGCGAGACAATCTTTCAAAGATTCTAGTCCCTGAATGTGGGTCACCTTTGAACAACACCTACTATCATTTCTTAGAGCAGAGGCAAGCCGTGCTTGGCATGTCCTGCCCAATTTCATGAATGATTATTGTTTTCGAGCCACTACATTTTGAGTTGGTTGGTCAAACAGCAGTATCTTGAACAACAGGTTCTCCAGGTGATGTGTAAGTGTATGTCTCACATACTTTGAAAAACACTCTTTCCAATAATCAGGTGGGTCAGAAGATTATGTAAAAGTAAATGAGAAAAAAACTATGAAAGAAAATAAGGTGGTCAGTAGTTAACACCCAGAAAAAATATTTTTACATGAGGCATCCATTGATAATATAGAAAGCCTGCATTTCAGTCTGCATATTCAGATATATAGGAGAAATAACTTCCAAAATGTTTTGATAACACAACTTAATTCATTCCTGTCCTCAATCTATCCCTTTGCACTGCTGAGGCCCTAAGGGCTTTTGATATTGCCCATCCTGTATTCACTCTTTGGTATCCAGTGACATATCTTAATCCCATATCTGACAACACATCACTGTTTAAGGTTTCTAATGAGAGAGTAAATAAGTAAAGTGGACCAGTTTTAAGACGACAGAGGCAGCAGCTACTTTGCTGAAGCTCATTGTGGTCGGGAGGGAATATGAGCTGGCATGCCAGATACCCTGATATTTCAAGAGAATCCTGATATGATCATTGTTATGTAGAATCTCCTGATGTTAACTGTGTGTAACAAAGACAAGATGGTATAGGGTATTGTAAAGGTCAGAGCATCCCTGTGAGCCAGCCTTACAGCCTGCCAGTTTGTATGTTCTGACTTAGTTAATTCTATGTATGAAGGTTGTGGGGGAACACAAAGGGCAAAGCAGAGCAATGAATAAAAATAAATGTTGGTCCCTAGCCAGTTTGGCTCAATGGATAGAGTGTCAGCTTGTGGACTGAATGATCCTGGGTCTGATTCTGGTCCAGGGGACATACCTCCTTTGCAAGCTCGATCCCTGGCCCAGGTGGGGAGCATGAGGAAGGCAACTAATTTATGTGTCTCTCCCACATCAATGTTTCTCTGTCTCTGTCTCTACCCCTCCATTCTACTCTTTCTAAAAACCAATGGAAAAATATCCTTGGGTGAGGATTAACAACAACAACAATAAAATTTTTTTTTTAGGAAAGAAACATTGGAACCAAAAGCTGCCAGTTTTTCGAAAAAAAAAAAAAAAAACCAAAAACATAGTCCCAGTAAAGAAGAAGGAATGAGGAACAATATAAAGCTTGAAGAAATAGAGATTTCAGTCTAGTTTCAAGTGAGGGAATTATTTCCCCCAATGTGTAAGGCAATCAGCTGTGCAATGAGCAGTGCCATGTCCTGAGTTGAGAGCCCAGAGCCCAGAGCTTAGAGTATTCCATCTGAAGAGGAGAAGGGAGTGGAAAGAGAATGTAATAGGAGAGGGCAATGAAACACAGATAACTCATTTTACAGCTTTAAGCAAGCAGGCTTTCTGGTAGCCATTTTCAATGTTAGGTTCAACCTCAGATTCAAAAACAGAAGCAAATGAACTTGGAAATCAGCTCTTCACTTTGAATATGACTCCATTCCAAGACTAATCCTGAGCCCTCTTACTCAGACATAATCACAGCTCTCTAAGAGCTTAGCTCTTAAAATGTTAATTAAAACAAGGTATTAAGCATAGGATTATAAAAAAAACACACAAGACAAAGAAGAATGCAAAGATTTGCTGGGTGAATATAGGTAACAGGGATCCGATGAGGAAGAAGAGTTCAATGTAGATGTCCTGTGTACAGTTGAGCCATTAGACCAATGCTGTTCCTTTATTGGGAAAAGCCCAAAAGAAAGATCATATACAAATTAGGATATAGACCAGAGAATTGGTCTAAAGTTCTTCAGAATATTAGTTCTACATTTCTTTTTGAAAGGCACAGATTAGGGCATTTGGGCAATGTATGAAAGTGAAGTAATATTTATAGTTAGGGCTCTTTTTGCCAATGAAAAAACAAAACAAAACAAAACAAAAAAACACCCAACTATAATTGATTTAAAGCAAGAAGGGAAACATTTGCTTACAGAACTATTAGTCCAGAGACAGGATGGGTGTAGCTCTCTGTACAATCTCTAATGATGTTATTAGGATTCAGTTACTTTCCTCTATTGGCTCTGGCTAAACACCAGTCTAGAAATTTCAGGTAAATATCTAAGACCCAGGTTCAAGTCCAGTGAAAAGAGAGCATCTCATTCTTGTGACTCAAGCCCAAGTTCCAAGATTATCTCTGATTGCACCAGTCTGAACCACATGCCAATCACGTGGCCAACAGAAAATAACAGCTCTGACTGGGAGGACTAGGGCAAGTCTCACAAGCCAACATCCAAGATTTTTTCTGTGGGTTTTTTTTCCCATTTGATTATTATTGTTTTTTGTCTCTTCCCTCTCCCCAGTCCTTTTTCTCTCTGTTTCATTTTGGGTTCTTTGTATTGATTGATCTTTTTGTCAATGAATATTGTGTTTCACTGCTGCCAAACCAAGCTGCTGAGTCCTTACATTAATATATCACATTTTTCAGTTTTTAAAATGTCTATTGAATTCTTTTTTATGGATTCACCCAAATTCATGTACAAGTTTATTTAAAGAAGTTATTTGTAGTAGCTAAAACAGGAACCAAAATAATTTCTATCAAAAGTGAATGAAGAAATAGTGTTATATTCATAGAATGTGATACCAGATAGTAATGAAATTAATGAACTCCAACTATATCCAACATCATGAATGAAAGTTGAAAACATAAAATTAAGACAAAGAAATCCAATGAAAAATAATATGTGAACATCTCTATATAAAGTTCAAAACATACTAAACTATAATAGTTAGGCATATGTAGGTAGGTAGGAAAATTATAAATAAAAGCTAACAAAGGAAATAATTACTAACAAAGGCAGTGTATATGCTTTGGGTGGTTGCATTATATTTTGCAAAAGAGAAAGTATAAGAAAAAGGAATGAGTAACCAAGGGTGTTGACAAACTCATGAGAACATAAGCAGTTTCCTTTGCCTTTGACCTCTATAGTCATTTTCTCATTTAAATGCTGTTACAAACTTTTCACAGTGGTAGTTTAAACATTTGTCTTGAAAAACTGCTAAATAACATTATTTTAAAAAGTCCTCTTAGTTTATGTTATCTAGTCAGGTAGAAAAGAAGTCAGTGTGCTCTCTAGAAAGTTACCTGTCGTTACTACCATCAATATGATAGGTTCTATGAGCAAATGTGAGATAAACCCTAGTTCATGGAAGGTGGAAATAAGAGACACTAGATTGAAACCTGGGAGTTAAACTATAAAATTATATAATGAATTAAAGCAGAGATTTGCAAATTCCCACTAAATAATAAGTAACAGTTGCTTAGTACTAAGGCTAATGTGCTAGCATTGTGAGCATAATACAATAACCTTGCAAATTAAATGGAATTATTTTCTTAATATTGCAATGGAGGAATGATGTTTAGGGCATTTTCAATAAGGTCCTCAAGGTTATGGAGCCAAGAAGTGGCAAAAAATTAGTTTCAAAATAAAATCATCTGGCCCCCAAGTTCCTTTTCTGCGATCCAGAATTGTAATTTCTCTGCTAAAGGGGTGCCATGGGAAGTCCTGAGCAAGACTGGAGGGCTCCATCTTACCTGGTATTATTTAGCAACAAAAGTGTAAAAAATTGGAGTGATTTTGGAGGGCCAATTCAGGCACTTTGCAGGGAGAGGAAGTCCTGCCAATATATTCTAGTTTTCAAGGTTCCTTTGGTTTAAGGCTATTTCTACAGTGGAGCTGGATATATCCGTCTTTCTTAGCCTCACAACAGTAAACATTTTAATTATGCAAATTATCTTGTCTTCTGAATTCTTGGTTAGCAATCAGCTTTCTGATTATAATTTGACTTTCCAAAAAGAGCTCCTTAGAATTTGGAGTCTACCAATTTGAACACTCTGGTGTGTATGATAGCCTTTATTTCTCATTGTCTACCAACTTTTTTTTTAGTTCACTTTATCTGGTATGTAATTGTCACACTACAAGGCAGAATAAGTCATAAAGCCACTAAATTTCAGTGACGTGATATGGTAAAAAGGATTGCTGCAAACTTTTGCAGGAAGGATTCAGAATCTGGAGAAGGGGCCATGCACAAATGGATATACTGGACAAGAAATATAAATTTAGAAGGCATCAGGGAAATCCAGGCAGAGGTCCTTCTCTAGTGGAATGGCTTCCCGAATCTCCAGACCCACTGCTTTTTATTTGCTAGAATACACATTTTCCCTTTAGCATACCAAACAGATGTATCAAAGGTAAGGTTTGGTAAACAGCAAAAGATTATCAGATTAGGAGATTGCCTTCAGCCACCATCGTCTGGACAGAACAATCAGTTCATAGCTTTTAGCTCTTGGTAAGCCCCAACATCCATCAGCCCTCTGATGGACCTCTCACATTTATTATGTTAATTACTTGTTGGTCTTTGCCTCCAGTAGAATATCATAGGGGTGTGATGGAATGAAATGTGCCCCTCCTACCCTCAATTCATATATTAGGCCTTAACCTCAATGTGATGGTATTTAGAGATGGAATCTTTGGGAAGTGAATAGGCTTAGATGAGGTCATGAAGGTGAAGGTCTCATGCTGGTATTAGTATCCTTTTAGGAAGAAAGACCAGAGAGCTCCATCACTCTCTCTCTCTTTCCCATTTATTCCATATCTTACACAAAACAGTCATGGAATCCAGAGCAAGATGACAGTTATTTATAAGCCAGAAAGAGTTCTCACCAGAACCAGACATTCTGGCACTTCTAGACTCTGGACTGTAAGAAAAGAAAAAAAAAGTTTTTTAAACCACATAGTCTGTGAGATTTGGTTATGGCAACCTGAGAAGATTAGTACAAGGGTTGAATGAAAAATAGGAGGGGCAACCTTTCTTTGAGTGACTTAAAGAGGGTATGGTGGGGTAAGACAGCTTAAGAATCCTGAAAGAAAATGAAAAACCCAGAAAACATCATCTTAAGGAAAAGAAACCTGAAGAACTACCTTTGCTTTCTTTAAGACTATGTAATACCTGGTATTCTGTACCAGGTCTTTTGTCTTAGATTGTTCTTTTTTCCCTCTGCATCTGTTTTATTCAGTAAAAGAGCTGCAGTCATGTGATCAACACTTAGAACACTTTTAGAAAATGAAGTTTAACTCACTAAAAATGTTTCATTACAGAGTATTCCTTTTGCAGATCATTCTTTCCTTTCTGTAAAAGAATCAGGTTATAAAACCTGGGACATCCAGTTAGCAGGACTTTTAAATGGTGTTTGATTTTTTAAAAGCTTAAGCATCTGACCATGACTTTTCCAAGTCAAACGGCAGTTTAAAAACGAAGATACTTTGAAGTCAGAGGCTTGTAATGCTGTGGGCTTCTTTCTCTCTCTCCCAAAATAGCAGGTGAGGTCAGATGAGAAAATTTGCACAGATACTGTTTGTTTTTCTCTACAGAGAAGACCATTTCTTAAGAGTCTGCCCTTTAAACCTTAGCTAGGTTCTATAATACACTGAGCCACTTTTTTGAAATGTATAAAAAAATTCAGTATGCTGAGGAGGAATTATTTAACCACACTGTTATTACTTTTAAACATGAAAGTATCACTTTCTCTTTACTTTTCAAATAAGGAACAGAAAGGCCCAGAGCTCTGGAAGCCCACGTAACACCCATGACCAATCCTGCTTTTAGACTCACAATGATAGAAGCCTCTTTAAGGAATGCAAAGATCTCAAAAATAAGAGTTAGCCTTTACATTGTACCTATAACATGCCTGTTACAATCCTAGCTATCCTGCATTATTTTTCACTATTGTAGGATGCCAGTAATGGAAATAAGTAATGGAGGGAAAAAGAAGGGTTTCAAGTAGTTCAGTACCTGGACAAAGGCATATTGAGAGGCTAGGTCAGAACTCTCCAACTCTCTGACTCTGAAATTCCCATTCTTCCCATTTTTATGCCCTGTGACAGCCACAATGATACCCACGTTTCTGGAATGACCAGCTAAATCCATTCATAATTAATTTTCCATTCTATAATGATAGAAAACTTTCAATAATAATAAAAATGAATGGACATCAATGGCCCAGTAACTTGAATGTCATTTCATTTCTCTATTGTTGAAATTCTTTCAAAGTGAAGTTTATTTTAAAAAATACAAGTGGTGATAAGTGGGTGTCAAGTGGGTGGTAAGTGGGAGAGAAGGAAAACCAGAGGGAGTGAGGATTGTGTTTTACCAGCAGGTTCTAATCATGTCATAATGGCTGACCATCAAGGTATTGATCTGCAGAGCTCACAGTGATCATAATAATTCACATTTATAGAGAACTTGACTTTTTTAGGTCAGATAAAAATTGTCTGGAAGAAAACAAGGCAACTAACTGGATCAGAAAAGAAGCCATACCTTGTAGATTAGATTTGCTATCTCTGAGAAACCTTGATTGGATCAATGTTTCTGTGGGGAGAATGGGGGATTGTAGGTCACAAACAGTCACCAGGGAAGCAGTCTACCTGCAAAATACCATAAATACAAAAGAAGTTAGAAATTGTGAATCGGTTTGTTATAACAATCCATGAAATGAAGAAGGATGGTGAAGTTAAGATAGTTACACATAACCCTGAGTGGGAGGAGGATTCCTGAAAAATGGGGGTGAAAGGGCATGTATGTGAGCAGTTTCCTGTGCTAAAGAAGGAAGGGTATTCAGTCTGTTTGGCAGACCTATTTCTGTAGGGAAGGGAGGGGGTCATTGGTTTGCTGTGTCTTCATGGTAATGTTCCCAGGGTAATCCAACTCCCCCAGCCATGACTCTGCATTCTCCAAGCAACCTTCCGATGGTAATTGAATTTTCCAAATAGATTTCTCTTCTGGGAAGGAAATGCGTGGACAGATTGACATGACTGTCCAATTTGCTTGGTAGTGTGATATCTCACTGTAAATTAAGACCCTGACTCTTGCATAAGATGTGTTGGATGATGTGAGTCAGACCTCTTTGGGCCTGACTTATTGTGAACTAAAAATCAAGGCCCCTAGTCTGCAGAACTGATGATAGCAACCTCTCCCATTTGTATAGGGATTTACAGTTTGACTCATGATGTCTCATTCAGTTCTCACAATGTGTCTGTGGGGTGATATGATGATCTCTATGTTAGGAAGATCTGGAAAGGTTAAGTGAATTTCTCATGGTCATACAGCTTGAGGAAAATAGGACACAAAACTCAGGGCTTCTGACGATAAATCCGGAACAGGTGACCACACACATGTGGAGACTCATGAGAAGGTATCCAACAGCTTGCAGCCTTACTGATACTTTGCTACAGCAGGGCTCGATGGATAGAAGATGGTCTGTTTTTTTGTAGTTGTTTTTCTAAGAGTCATCACTCTCAATTTCCCCATCACCTCCAGCCTCAGGGAACCACCAATCTACTTTCTGTCTCTAGAGATTTTCCTACTCTTTACATTTCACATAAATAGGATCATAAGTACAATACACAGTCCTTTATGATCAGCTTCTTTCTCTTAGCATAATGTTTTCAAGGTTTACCCATGTTGTAGAACGTGTCTGTATTTCATTCCTTTTTGTTGACAAGTAATATTCCGTTGTATGAATTCCACATTTTGCATCAGTTAATGAACATTGAGAGTTGTTTTTACTTCTTGACTATTGTGAATAGTGCTGCTATGAATGGTTGTGTGAGCATATGTTTCCATTTCACTTGGGTCTGTAGGTCGGAGTGGAATTGCTGGATTATATGCTAACTGCATGCCTAACCATTTGGAAAATGAGCAGGGTGTTTTCCAAAGCAGTTGCAGCAGTTTGTATTCTTACTAGCAGTGAGTGAGGGTCCCAGTTCCTCCCCATCCTCTGACACTTGTTATTATCTGACTTTTTGATCATAGCCATCCTAGGGAGTGTGAGCAGTGTATCACTGCGATTTGGGATTTTGGGTAACAGTTCTCTGATGACTATTGATGTTGAAAACCTATCTTTTTATATGCTATTGGTGATTTATAAATCTTCTTTGGAGAAATGTCGGTTCAAATCTTTTGTCCATTTTTTAAATTGAGCTACTTGCCTTTTTATCATTGAGTGGTAATAGTTCTTTATATATTGTAGATATAAGTCCCTTATAAGATAATTTGAAAAAAATGTCTTCTATTTTATTGTCTTTTCTGCCTCTTGGTATCCTTTGCAGCACAAAGGTTTTTAACTTGGTGATTTCCACTTTACCTAATTTTTCTTTTGTTGCTTGTGCTTTGATGTACAAATAATGTTTTTTGAATAATGGGAAAAACTATTCTGTGAGATCAAGTACAAAAGAAAGAATTGTTTAGAGGATGTGTCTGTTTTCATACAATTTCCCTGGTGATAAAAAGAAAACCTAAATAAGGAAAAAGGTATAAGATAATAAAAGTAGAATAGATTAAGTGTTGGTAAGGAATAAATATTGATACTAAGATTTTAGCAATAGCTTATTACTATCAATATTTATTGTTTTGCGTCTTTGGAGTACAAATATATATCAGCAAAGTATATACATTGAGTAAAGTATTTTATATTTTTCAAGATATGGAAATAATCATAAGTGTATTTTACTTTTGCTTTCAAAGCTGGTGAAGACTAAATGAGTTGTCCATATATGTGTGTATAATATTTAATTATTTTAAAGTAGTTTACTTTGATGTATATATCATTACTAAAACAACACCTTGGTTTACACAAAACTCTTAAACTTCCTCTGAAATACTCATTTAACATAAGATAGTCTTTTTGTACAAATCAAGATACATGTAGCTTTGACCTATTACAAAATTATATTTCCTTCCTGGTCTGTTGGCAGGTATTTTATGAGTAACATCTGCAATATCTAGTAATCTGCTGCAAGAAATAGTACTGATTTAATTAAAAAGTAATTTGCCACTCAAAACACTTTTTCATATACTCTAAATACTCTCTAATAACATAACTTAATAATAGATCATCAAGGAAAATTATAGATACACTAAAAAAATAAATACATTTAGTTCAATGTTGAAAGGAAAAGTGAATAACAAAACTTTATATATGCCTATGCACACACTATTATGATTTCTGTGGTTGCTCTGTACCAAGGTCTAGGTTTATTTACTCATCACAATTAAATTTTGAATTGTGGATGAGCTGCAAACTCCAAGAATACTCTATAATGGTCATATAATTCAAACAATAGACTTAAGAATTTAAATAAAGATCTAACTAAACTGCTATTTTGAAAAATATTATTATTAAATCTTTTAACCCTAAGTAATATTAAGCAAACACTATATTTAATAATGAAGTTCAAGGGTAACTTTGAAATAAACCAAGTGCAAGTTATAATTTATTACTTTCCCAATATATTTTTATTTTTTCTCTTTCAACTAATCCCAATTATGTTTCTATGCTCAAATTTTTACTGGAAAGTTCTTCTATGGTTGACCCTGCTCGTCTAATATGAAATCTATATCTTTCTAGGATTTGGGCCACTTTTCCAAATTTTAGGATATTTTTGTAACAAAGTGACTAGGGACATTTTTCTCACATCTGATTTTCTTTTAAAATTTAACTCTTTCTAATGCCAGAAATACACACACACACACACACAAACACACACACGCACAAACACATACACATGCTATGCAGAAACATTCAGGGTTTTTTTTTTTTTTAGAAAACCTTATGATGGAGAACAGGGTGATCATACTTCTAAAAGCATGGCACATGGCCTATGTGGCTCAGTGGTTGAGCATCGACCTGTAAATCAGTAGGTCACAGTGTGATTTCCAATCAGGGCACATGCTGGATCCTCAGTGTGTGGGGCATGCAGGAGGCAGCCTATTAGTGATTCTCTCTCATCATTGATGTTACTATCTCTCCCTCTTCATTCCTCCCTGAAATCAACAAAAATACATTAAAAATAAATAAATAAAAGGATCCTGTTGGCAAACTGAGGTGACCTGATGCAAGTGAGTCAACATTCTCTGATTTGACTTCCACATAAGCTCACTTGCTCTGTTTTTCTTAAAAAGCACAGTGACTAATGTCCTCTGCATGTTGAATGCTTATTGCCCTTGGGCCACTTTCTAATTCACTTCCTTACTTCTGCTTCCACTGTTAGACTGTGCATGTTCCCAATGGTCAGTTATTTTTAAACTTGAGCCTATGTATGCCAGTTGTATTTTTTAAAAGTAATTCAATTGAATACTAAGTAAACCAAAGAAGAAATGAGTGTAAAGTTTTTGTTTTAATGAAATAAAATGAGATGCTTTAGAAAGAATCTAAAATCAAGTCACTTAAGTACAATTTTTGTTTAATTAGTATGTAAAATGAACCATAAAATTTTGCTGAAAAGAGTAACAAAAGTAGAGTTATATAGTGTCTGAACTAGAAATGGCTTAAATTAATTCATTCATAAATTCATCCATTCATCCCACAAACATTTATTAAGTATTTACTATATGTGCTAGATAGCTGAATAGCTAGGAATATAACAATGAGTAAGATACAGATCTGAAGTAAATGAAGTCTAGTAGGGAAAGAGCTATGAAAATGCAATAACCTATGATGATTGCATCAAAGGAGTATTTTATAAGCTTAGAAATCCTGTATAATAAAAACCCAGTGACTGAATGGTTGGACAGCCAGAATGACTGTTTGACCAGTTGCTATGACACATACTAACCAGTAGAGGGCAGACGCTCAATGCAGGAGCTGCCCCCAGTGGTCAGTGTGCTACCACAGTGGGCATGCTGCTTGGCTGACTAGGATGAGTGGCTATTCCCACTACAAACCCCAGGCCAACAGGCAGGGACCTGGGCTGCAACTCTCACCTCCTTGTCCCAGGCTTCTCCTCCTTGCTGCCTCTCAGTGCTATTGTCCCTGGGCCCAGCCGTGGCTGGGTCCCCTGGAGAAGCAAGTGCTCTGGCTCCACAGAAGATGCCAGACCAGGGAGCAGCCACTCAGAGAGTGGGTCCACAGCTGCTCTGCAGACCAGGATGAGTGGTGCTCCCACAGCAGGCTGATCCCCGTAGGCCATGCCCCCAACCAAAGCACAAATATCGTGGCCCAGGTTTCTAATGTTTAAATAAACATGTGCTATTTTATTGGTTCCCAAGGGTTCTTTTAAAATAATAATTTTCTCTCTTGATAATATGAAATTTTCACTATCAAACACAGAAGAAAAAAATATTCTCTATTTCCTCTCCTTAGAGAAATACTGCACATTTTTGGTGAATTGTCTTCCAACTTCTTTTTCTCTGCTGTTTTTACACACACACACACACACACACACACACACACTATACAATATCATTTTTATTTATGTTATTAGTTAATAATAATACCATATAATATGCTATATATACTAAATCTATTCATACATAAAGTATACCTTTTTAAAAAGGCTTTAAAACATATTAGTAAACACCACAGTATTCAACATTTAAGTATACTTTTGATGTAATAAGTATCTATAATGAAAATAATTAAGTAAACAATATTAGATTTAAATAAAAATGTTAGCCCAGGAAAAAATAAAGAAAAAAAACTGTGTTTATAGAGAGGCCTCTGTTTTTTCCCCACATCAGTTGACCGTTTTGAAATAAGCTGAGCTATGATGACATGGAAGCGACTCACAGCATTTTAGGATTTAGGAAGGCCTTTATATGTCTACAAAACAGATAACATGTCCCATTGAGGAAAATATACCACAAATCCTGCATTTAAGTGTCCACCCTCTTCATTTTTCCTACTCCATCTTTCATAGGAATAGTATTAGGAGGAGGGAGAATGGGGCTGCCCACAGGGCAGCGGAGAGCCCAGAGCAGATCTGCCCTTCAATGACATTATGGTGGTCAATGGCCAGTCTTCTCCAGTTTGTATCTCAGAAAGGAACTGTGGAGTTTCCTACCCATAAGGAGTGTGTTAACTGGAACTCAATCTTGTGTTTCTACAGGTACAGATGGCATGTCTGTAAAATTATGGATGTAGAATTGCTTTGAAAAGACTGAAGTCCTACCCATTATGATCCTTCTTCATCAATCTGTTAGCATCCCATTCCCTTTATAGCACTATTTTCCTCCACACATAGACTTCACTAGGGCTTTGGTCAGGAACCCTGTGCCCACAGGGAAACCTAGCAAGGTCCATAGGAAGACCACCTCTAACTCTGCACCTGGACACTCAGATCTCACCTCAGACACCTGCATGCTGGTTTATGCCCAGTTAGTGGTTTTATTAACCAGCTCAATGGCCTTCAAGTGTGTTTCTGGGAATCATTCACCCTTTTCTTCTTGTTCTTTTTTTTTCATCTTTTTTACTCTGGACTTTGTTCTTAGTCTCCACCCTGCTTGGAAACAGAAGTGCTAGTTTTTCACATGATTTCCTTCGAACTCTCATTCTAGATATGTTCCAATGTCAGGGCTGGCCCTGTGGGCATGCAACTGTGCAGAAGAGCACTTCTCCTGGTTTAATGCTCTGTGATCACAGTCTTAAAATTCTTAATATATATATATATATATATATATATATATATATATATATATATATATAAAATACACTTTTATTGATTTCACAAAGAAAGGGAGAGGGAGAGAGAAATAGAAACAGCCACTGGCTGTTCTTTGCATGCCTCCTACTGGGGATCAAGCCCTGGGTAACCTCTCAGTGCATGGGACCAAATTCAATGCACTGTGTAACACTGGCCAGGCAAATTCTTAATTTTTGAACAAGGATTCTGCAATTCCATTTTTCACAGGACCCCCCCCCCCCCACACACACACACAAATTATGTAGCTTATTCTGTCCATGATACATGGCTACGAGCCAAGCTGGCCCATTCCCACATTTTCCCCTGATACACCAGTGTGGCCTAAGACCCTGTGCAAAGGGAGGCCAGACCAAGGGGATGAAACTCCTACTACTTCCCTCCTTGCCCAAATGGGCACAATTTTACCCAGGGCTAGAAGGAATCAATGACAACCGCTGAGGCTGCCATGGGGAAGTCAGGATTTGAAAACTAATTTAATAAGCTAATTTGAATAGAGATATTGGAAGCAAGGGCTGACTTAATCTTTCCTCCTCCCAGACAATGTTTAACGAGGACCAAGGGGAGACCTAGAGAAGTGGCTGGTACCTATCTTCCACCTTCATGGTCCTGCAAACCTAAAGGAGACCTAAGCTGGTACAATGCAAAAAGAAGTTGAATATGAGTTTGGAGTATGTGGTTATTGACAAAATTAGTTTTCTATTTATTTAATACTGACTTGTTATTTAACAGTAACCAGGGGCTCTCTGAGACCTGCCAAATATTCATCCAGGGACAGAGAAAGAACAAGTTGAGAGAATACTTTCAGAGGATACTGGCCAAAAGAAAAGAAAAAAAAAAGTTGCTCTTTTTGCATTTACTCTATTGAAGTTAGCCTATCTATTAAACTAAACACAAGAGCCCTATTGGCAGGAAGAGAAAGCAGATCATGAGGGCATGACTTATATTAAACCATAAGGACTTCTCTTTTTATTCATGAAGCTGATCCTGAAATAATGTAGGGACTTATCTTGTTCCTACTAAAATAATAACTACCAATTTTTTGTTGTTTACTATGTGTTAAGAAAAGTGCTAAGCCTATTTTATGTATTATATAATTAATATGTCACCATGAGGTATTTTAATAACTACATTATATAAGTGAGGAAATTGTGTATTAGAAAAATTAAAGACACTAAGTCCCAGGAGCCAACACTCCAAGCCCGTTACTTCTAAACTCCAGGCTAACATTCCTAGTACTGCAGGTAACAGGGACAATAGAGGGACTGGCTGACCCGACAATGGTCCCCACATTAGGAACCCTGATCTAGCTCTTTCGTGATTCTCCTACAGATTTTAGATTGTCTGGACCAGAGAAAAGCAACACCTTCAGAATACAAAGTAGGGTTTTAATAGTAAAATTTAACTGTTTCCTTCCACCAGTGCCTTATTCTCTATAGCAGGTGGTAGAATTTATTAGAATTCCCTTCTAGCAGAGGACTGCGATCTTCAGAGAAAATCTCTAATTAGCCAATTTGGAGAAAGCGGGATCCCAAAGGACCTGCCAGTGGGGACATTAACCCTACCTACCTCAGAGGGCTGCTAATGAGCATAAAATGTTAAGGTATATTTAACAAATGTTAAAGCACTGAGAACAATGCCTGGCATATAGAAAGTATAATATCACAATTTTCTATGATTATCTTTTCTAGGATCTTGTTCAGGATTAGTATTAAGATAAATAGTCTTTAATCACCCATAACAACCTCTCTCCTCTTGCTGATCTCCAGACTTTTCCTGTCTTTTCTTTGTCTTTCCCCAATTTCCCTATAGGTCTCCTTGTTCTTTTCAAGCCAGAGGATGTAATGCATTGGGACCAAGAAGACTTGCATAGCAATTTACAATTTATCCTCCTTTTTTTGGAGTTGGCTCCAATAATCACCACTCACATTGACAGAAAAATAGATGTGAAATGAACATTTGATATCTTATTTATTACAGTCGACCCCTGAACAACACAGACTTAAACTGTGGGTCCATTCATTCATATGCAGATTTAAAAATAAACATACAGTTAACCCTCTGCTTTTTTAGGTTTCAAATTCTTGGATATCCACAGCAATTTTTAAAAAATTTGAGACATGCAACGATATAGACAATTTTAAAAAATATTAAGAAGCCAGACACAAAAACATTACTGTATGATTCTGTTTTTATAAAGTTCAACAACAGGCAAAAACTGAACTATAATGACATGATCAGAACAGTGGTTGGCTACAGGAAAAATGGGAAGGGAGGACTACTTGGGGTGGGGAACACACAATGCGATATACAGATGATATATTATAGAATTATACATCTGAAGCCTATACAATTTTATTAATTAATCTCACCATAGTAAATTAAATACAATTTTTTAAAAAAATTCTTGAATACAACCAAATGCAGATAGAAAATATTGTTGGGAATCCACGGATACATTCTTCTACTCCATTTTCTATAAGAGACCTGAACACATTAGGATTTGGTATTTGCGGAGGTTCTGGAATTGACTCCCACAGATACCAAGGTTGACTGTAATTAAGTTTTTGTTGAGTCAAAAGTCATATTTGTCAATTGGCAGGGGCCATCACCCTAGCTCCTTCATTGTTCAAGGTCATCTGTATCTGATTTATCCCCAACAACTAGACCTGTGCTTCCCTTACTTTCATTCCTTCTCCAAAGTTCAAAGTTTTCATAGCTCTTAACATCCTCTATAAAGTTTTCTAAGGCTATATCCTTGGTATTAGCCACTCCACTCCGCTCCACTCCACTTTTCAGACCCAGGGGAGTGAGGGCTTCTGTGAATCTGAGTTTGGGCATTAAACCTTTATATTAATCTTTTGAGAAACAAGCCAAGAGTTGAAGGATGATCCCACTCAGCTCAGGTCCCAACAGCAGCCCCTTCCTCACACACTATTTCTGCCCCAGTAGTGCCTCAGTGTAACTACCCAGCTGGCGGTTGGAGACATCCCATGATAGTTTAGCCCAATTATCTGTAAAAGATTGAAATTCACCAAGGAAAGGAAGTTTGAGAAATCAATGTGGGATGTGTAAATGTACAACTTATACGAAAACCAAACACATCGAGTTCACACTTATTTGATCATAGAGAAAATTCCCTTAGGGCACACCTTGGGAAACACAGATTCTCCCAATTAATATCCAATTGGCAGTTGCCATTTGTCCTGCTTTCACTTCATTAGCCTTGTCATGATAGCATTCATATTTTATGTTTGAAAATGTTTTTGGGGCTCATTTCTTAATATCATTAGTGTTTTTACAATATTTGTTGGCTATATGGATTAATTAATTTTGTGGCCATGAAGCATTACTGTATTTTCCCCAGTGTAACACCTTCTAAGCATGTCTTTAAATTTAAAGATTGCTTTTTCCAAGGACCTCATAATATGCTGCTAACCTATTGCCAACTGTGTGATCTTAGATCAGTCAAAGAATTAATCTTTCTGGTTTCTATATCCTTACTTATAAAATATGAGAAGTAAATTATGACATAAGATTCTTTAATTATACTTATCTCATATTGGTGATGTGCTTTTTTCCTATTTAAATGTATAACTTGATTATGAAATCACTTGAAATATGTCATCATATATGATGACATTGGTTCTAACTAAATACAGACTTTTTACTTGATTCTAGTTTTTCCCATATACTTTTCTTCTTGGATTCTTGTCCATAGTGCTTCACAGAATTGCTGATGAACTCATGGGGTAACATAACTTAAAGTCACTCACATCCTAATGTTTATATTTACATCATTGACTTTCAATCTATTTTATGGATATCTGTGCCAAAAAAGAGCAAATAGATTGGCTGGGAAATTGCATTTGGGGAGGGTTCATGTCATCCTAATCGATAAGAGTGGCTTACTATGTTTAAATTGTTTATACAACAATTGGGTTTTTGCTTTCTTCTAGAAGTGTAGAATTTTGGTATGGTAGGCAGAGGATGCTATGCGACCATCCTCTAAAAAACAAAATCCTGGACACCAAGTCTCTAATGAGCTTTTCTGGTAGACCACATTTTACACGTGTTGTTGCATCTTGTTGCTGTGTGACTCCATTGGGGGGGGGGGGGACTCTTGAAACCCTGCTCCTGAGTTATTGCTGACTCTGCCCATGCTTCCCTTTTCCTTCCTTGGTTTTGTGTCGTATGCCTATGTGCCAGCTGTGAGTCCTAGGGAATCCCAAACCTGAGAATGGTCTTGGGAACCCCCAACTCAGAATCCTTGAAGTGGTTCCTTTTCTTTGTATCATTTCAGGGACTAGTTCATTTCAGAGACATTTAAAAGAAGTTTCTATAGTATTTACCCATTTCCAGCTGGCATTGACTAAATGAGTGGGGTGGCCATGTTCATTGGCCTAGGATATAAAAATACTTTTTATGCAAAAATAAAATAAAAGAAGATACTTTTTATACTGTCCATGAACATGAACATTATAGAAAAGTGGCTTTCAAACTTAATTTTTTAGTCATGGAGTCCATTGTGTATATGGAGATTTTATGGGGAAGCCAGTGAGTGAAACATTTCAAAGTAAGGTTGTTCTGATTGGAAAAGCCTTGCCTGCTCACGACCTGCTTCCTTCCTAACCTCAAGGAGAAAATGTAACTTGGTGTTTACTTACTGTCAACAACGTAACCTACACCATTACTGTGAGTATTCCACATGTGCACTTCCTTACATGGAGAGTGAGATATATTGCCAAATAATTGCATTATTTACTAGTGAACTCATACACAGAATGACAAAACTAGGTATTCTCTTTAACAAGAAAGCAACGTGTGAGTATTGAACTAGTTATAGATGCCACAGCTAAAGGCACAGCTGAAATCTCAATTCTGAACCTGGTTGTTTTCCTTCAGGACATCAAAGAAAGTAGGGGACTAATTGCTTTCAAAGAAAATGTTTTGAGAACACTATTACTTAATTTTTAGAAAACCATGAGTGGATACTTTCTCCCCAGTCATAGACTAGAAATAAAATTCTCACATTGGTATAGAGTTGGAATTTGAATCTGCTCCAAACACTTTTTGCCACTACATTGCATCCCTAGGTGTCAACCTGCCTGGTCATCTATTTTTTGATCCAGCAGTTTAGCTCACTAATGTCATGTGTTGTGTTTCTTTCTCTTGTGGCTGATGAAGTCCTTTTATCTGAATGAAGTGTGGCTGGAAGGCCTTGATTCTGCGTGCCCTGCAGGAGTTTAAGGGGAGGCAAATGGTCATTGCTCCTTGGAGAGGCAACATTGAAATCTGGATAAGCATGTAACCAAAAAGACCTTTAAGGGTCCCACAGTCCTTGCTAAACCAAGCACACAGGAAGTGAGCTTTAATTGACACTGGCCATGGCTATCTGAATGGTGTTTTCCTGATTCTGACTGATTAGCCTGATGCCTTTGTTTAAATAGGAAAGCTGTGTTTGTGATAGCTGCTTGTCAGCAGAGCTTCCTAATTGTCTCCAGTTTTTCTGGTCCTTGAAGCTGCACTTCAGTGGTTCCATAAAGCACTTCCCTTTCCTTCCTAGCCCATGATTATTCCACTTCATCTAGCCATACAACAGCTGTCTGGGATCCAGCTGTCACCCTCCAGTGCACATGAGCAGTCCAGCAGAACGACATTACTGTGTACCCTGGCTTTGCTCCAAGACTGTGGGAGGACATTCCTTCCCTATGATGATGCAGGATTGAAGAAGGAGGGAAGTCAGGACAAAGCTCATAGTTGTAAGCACCCAATGCCTCAACAAGGTGTAGTCCCAGTAGGTGATACATATTTAAACAGGAGACAGAATATGTTCCCTTATTTTTATTCACACACTGCCCCCTGCTCCCCTACCCAAGGCTTAAAGACAATAGTGAGATAGGACACACTTCTCAACACTGGCTATGAAATATGCTAGGAATAGGGATGCAGTTCTAAATGGAAGGTGGGCACTAGGAAACCAGCTATCTTGGCACAAAGATGTAGGCAACAGAAAGAAGTGCACCACAAATTGGTGAAGACCAAAACCAAGCATATGGGAAATTAATTAAGTTGGGTTCAGGTTAAGCTCAAGGAAGTCTGTGGAGTGATTAAAGTATTGTGAATATACTTTCTGTTGTACATTTTCATTCTTACAATTTACAAAGAATGTATCTTCAATTCTACTTTATAAACGAGAAAGTTCCTACTCTAAGAGTTTAGAAAAATTGCCCCAGATGTATCATTAGTATGTGAGAGAGCCAGAATATGAACCTGATTCAGTTGAAATGAAACCCAGTGACTATTAACTGTACCACATTATGCTCAAAACCAGGGCAGCAGTTTCAAGGTGAAATTCCAAAACTGAACTCCTTATCTTCTCCCAGAAATGAATCCTCCTTTGTTCATTCCCTATCCTGGTGAATGACACCATGATTCATGATTTTGCCAAAGTCTGAAACCCAGGATTCATCTTGCTGCCTGCCCTCCTTTACTCTTCAAGATTCAGTTCATGTGTCAGTCACCTTCTCTACAAGTCTAAAGTCTTCCAGATTGGACACTTCCTCCATCCACTAGGTGCCCATCTTACCTTTGGTATTCTAAAATATATTATGTGCACATCTCCCTTCTCTACTCTAACTGGGCATCTCTAGAGGTTAGGGACTGTGTTCCACACACTTTACATCCCCAGTGCATAGCAAATGACTGTCACACTGTTGCTCATTATTGGTACTTTAAATAATAGAGAAAACAAATGAATGGAAACCAGGATATTGAGGAAAATATGTTCCATTTTTTAACTTTTCCCACCTTTTAGAACTAACTGGAAGAGGATTTTTCACACGGGGTATTGAGTATAATACTGGACATTGTATTTGGTGGCAATTTTACAAGATGTGCAGGATGGAAATGACAAGTGCAAAATGTGTGCATGGTTTTAATAATCACTAGCTCAGCACTTTGGATGGACATAAACCACCAGATAGTATAGTATTAAAGAAAATGGTTTCTCCAAATTACTTCATCAAATATTCAATTATGGAAAGCTGCTTTAGGCATTAAAGCACAATGCCAAGATTTATACAGAATACAGAATATCTTTCAGACATGTTTTTTTTCTCCTTCCATAGACATGGATAAATGTGCATCCTGGCTCTTTGCTTTTCATTTGTATGTAGCTTAGCAAGAGCTTAGGGCTCATCGTGTGGCTGATCAGCACCACCTGTTTGATTACAATGTCACACCAGAGTCCCCAGTAAGAGTTAACATTTGTTTCACAAGCCTGGGGAATAAGTGTGGTCTCATATCTTTCATTTTCCCAAATAGTCATTTGAGAAAACCATTTTTCTTATTAATAGGAAGTCTAGAATCACTCTCTTAATGCCTTCTCCATCCCACTAGATTGTCCAAGAACCTGAGGGATTAATGAATTTAGGGAAAACATCTGGGATTAACCACTTCCACATGCCCAAGTACAAAGAAAATTGGAAAAGGGGACCAGTGGACTGCTACAGTCAGCGTCATATTATCAGAGTGGCTTGCTATCTGTCCAGGGCACACTGGTGCCCTCTGCTTAGAATTCTAGATGTGTTGGCTGTTGTGGCTCAGTGGTTGACTGTCAACCCAGGAACCAAGAGGTCACCAATTTGATTCCCATGCAGGCAGGGCACCTGTCCAGGTTTCAAGCTTGATTCCCAGTGTGGAGTGTGGAGTGTGCAGGAGGCAGCCAATTGATAATGTCCCTCTTGTTGATGTTTCTGTCTCTCTATCCCTCTCTCTTCCTATTCAACTAAGAAAATATCAATAAAATAACATCCTATCTAATAAAAGAATAATATGAAAATTTATCATATCTCTGCTATACCCACAAGCCATGCCCACCAGCCAATCAGGAGTGAACCAGTAACTCAACCAAGATGGCTATGGCCATGGAGCCAACAGGAGGCTTGGGCTTCCCCAGCAATGAAGGAAGCCAAGCTTCCCACACACCCTGGCTGGCCCTGGACTCCACTCAAGGCAACAAAGTGGCGTCCAGGGCTATCTTTCAATTATAGAAGATAGATAAATCCCAACAAAAATGACTGTGGCAACAGAGCAAGCAAGAGGCTTGGCTCTGCTCAAGGCAACAAAGTTTCAATTATAGAAGATAAATAAATCCCAGATAACGGGGCCTCCACTTGAGTCACCATGGGCTGTGGCTGGCCTGCAAACCACCTCAGGACCCTTGCCCTGATCACCCCATGTCCCAAGGGAACCCTCACTTTGATCCAGGACACCCTTCAGGGAAAACCAGCCAGCCCCCACCCATGCACCAAGCCTCTATCCTATCTAATCCTACCTAATAAAATAATAATATTCAAATTGACCATCACTCCAACACACAAGATGACTGCCCCCATGTGGTCAAAGATGGCTGCCCCCATGTGAACACAAGATGGCCACCACAAGATGGCCAGCAGGGGAGGGAAGTTGGGAGGGACCAGGTCTGCAGAAGATCAAGAGTGCAGGGGAGAGGAGTTAGGGTGACCAGGCCTGCAGGAAAGGGCAGTTAGGGGTGACCAGGCCTGCAGGGGAGGGCAGTTAGGGGCAAACAGGCTGGCAGGGAACCAGTTAGACATCAATCAGGGGAGTGGTTAGGAGGTGATCAGGCTGGCAGGCAGAAGCGGTAGGGGCAATCAAGAAGGCAGGCAGGTGAACAGTTGGGAGCCAGCAGTCCTGGATTGTGAGAGGGATGTCCGACTGCATGTTTAGGGATCAGACCTAAATGGGCAATCGGACATCCCTTGAGGGGTCCCAGATTGGGGAGGGTGCAGGCTGGACTGAGGGACACCCCACCCTTGTGCATGAATTTCATGCACCGGGCCTCTAATTTTTTTATAAGAAAGAATCCTAAGTGAAAGCTCTTTTCAGTTCATACCACGTGACCAGTGGATGTTACTTAACATGCCACCACTGGATTAAGTTACAGAGTGATTTCTGGTGCTGGTTACCCCTATATTGAAACCAGTCCTACCTCCTAGTTTCCAAGATCTGGTGTAGAATGAAGATAATCATAATTGAGTTCCCTTGAACAATGTAGGGCCTCCTTTGATGATCTTTGTTGCTAACAAACCCTAGTCAACCCCA
The DNA here is from genome assembly GCA_027563665.1 of Antrozous pallidus. Taxonomy (NCBI): domain Eukaryota; kingdom Metazoa; phylum Chordata; class Mammalia; order Chiroptera; family Vespertilionidae; genus Antrozous; species Antrozous pallidus. The sequence continues at coordinate 69,756,035 of CM050511.1, forward strand.
AATGGTCCATCAGTTTCTCTAATTTTCATTCTCAGGTAACTACAGGGTCAGTCTTCCTCCTCCTTACTCCAAATCCTTAGGCTCAATATGCAAATAAGTCCCATATTTTCTTCCTAAATCAATTCTATGTTTTGGAATATTTTGAAGTGGCGCTAGCCTTGCTGCATTCTCCCAGAGCAGTAGGTATTTCACAATGAGAAGGTCAACTCCAGGAATATAAATAAATATATATTTTAAAAATTATTGTTTTTCTCTCTCTGTCTCTGTCATATATATGTATATACAATCCTTCTCTACTCTCAGGAAGGAAAAGGGGGATCACCAGATACATAAAGTAGTGCCACTGCTCTGCCACACATTCTATCACCGATGTCATTGGCTACAGAAGGAATGGTGTCAGGGCCTGAGGACAGATTGAACCATGCTCTTGTAATTACTAGAGAAACCTAGTAAACTGATTAAATTACAAGTCTGCTATTGGTAAGTAGAACATCCATGAAAAGAATATCCCTTAGACATTTGTATGTAGTAAGGACTGAACTCTTCCTCAAATTGTTATTGTTTATCTTATGGACACTGTGGATGTTACATTTGATTGTATGCTTCTTGGCTTCAAATTTTAGAATTAAATGAGTAGAATCTTATAATATGTATGCATTTATTCTAATATTTCCCCTGGCTTATTAAAAATAATTTACCTATACTACAAATTTACTCTGCTTTCTTTATTCTATTGAATGATTACATTTCCTTAATGTATCTTTAAACCTTTAAACATATTTGGATAGAGCTTCTGATAAAAAAATTGAGGATTGGTGTGTGGTATATTTTTTTATACAAGGGAAATTATTAGTATTATATTGATCAGATACATTTCAGAAAATCCTCCGTGTGATTTATATCCTGAGCCACATTTATTATTTATAATAATAAAAGCATAATACACTAATTAGACCAGACAGTCAAACGACCTTCTGGATGTCCTTCTGGATGACCTTCCTGACAAAGCTGGGGCTGCAAGGGCTGGGCCCCTTTCATGAATTTCGTGCTTCTATTATAGTATAATCATATACCTTAATGGACAAAATTTCACTGACAGATAATAAAGTTTAATTACATCTCCGAGGGAAGCAGGCAAGGCCATTGAGATTTAAATATAGAAATACTTTTGTAATCTCTAAAGGATGTATTTTCAGGCTTTTAAAAATATACTCATGCACCCATGAGTAGATGGCACCTGATATGTAATGAAGTTCATTTGCGTAAGCATTTCCTAGAACTGGTCATGAAGTCATCTCTATGTACAGACAAAATTAAGAAACATTTTACTTTTGTACTTCATCTCTCACATTCATATCTGGAGCCTGTATTGGGCTATTACTTGTAACACTGAAGGGATAAATTGCATTGTTAGTTAAGTAAAGAACTAAAAATTGCCCAGATAATTCAATACAAATTTCCCTCCCAATTCAAATACTAAACTCTGGTTATAATATAGTTCATTTAATGTCAAAACCAGGCTCAGTCACTTCAAGGGCCAGATAACTATATGGAAAGAAACATTTAGTGCCTAGCCACAGGCTATACTCCCAAAACCACCAAGCGATCTCACAGATACGTGCTCAGGATCTGGAAGACATAATGTATGGAAAGATTGGCTCCAACAGATCATATTTGAAGGACAGGTCATTCCCTATGTTCATCTTTTAACTACATTCTTGAGCATCAGAGTTTGCTTATCCCACAGCTAAACTTCATTTTGTTTTCAAGGGTTTCATCTTATTGATCTAATGAGGTCTCCTGTTGTTTCTTTTTGGTGCATTATTTGTTGCTCCCAACTTTGTACCATACAAAAATGTGATAAGAAAATCTCCCTTATGTAAGGTGGCTGGGCAGCCCAGGGCTAAGTATAAAACTGTATACCCAGCACTAGGGGCCTCTCTCCAGTTTCCCCTCACTGTAAATCCTCTACTCTGTCTGCTTTTCAAACACATCTTACATAGAAAGAACATGTGAGTCCTTCTCCCATTCCCCCTTTACCCACCCAGGCTAAACTGTTATCATACATCTTCTTTCTCCTCACAATAGCTCTTGCCATTTTATTTGTTACTATATGTCTAGGTGACAAAATTCTCTGAAACTGGGGGTAATCATCTTTACGGAGATTGGATTGCAATAGAAAAGTGGGCCCCAGACTGATATAAGAGTTATAAGCAAATTAGCCATTAGAGAAACAGGATGGATATTGACCCACATTAATTGCATCTCAGGACTCTTTCCCCAAGGGGGACCTTCAGGGAGGGCTGTTCAGGAGGATTGTATTTTAACCTCAGCCTAATGAAGGCTATGCGCTGAGCACTGTACTACAAGCTTTACATACACTACAATATTTTTTAAATTATATTTTACTAGAGGCCTGGTGCACAAATTCATGCATGGGTAGGGTCCCCAGCGGGGCTGGGATGCAATCAGCCCTCCAGGCAGGTGGTGGGATACCCTTGCCACCCAGATCCTGATCCATCCTGCTGATATTCCTGCTGGTTGTCGGGAGACATCTGGTGGCTGCTTTTATATCCTTTCTTTCTTGCAGAACATCTAGGGAGGGAAAGTGGCCATGGTATCCGAGGCCAACTTCCAGGAGGTTGGCGGCACTGTTGGGATCGTGCTAGTGGTGCCTAGCCCGTTCTCTGGAGATTGGACCTATAGGACTACTAAGAGAGTGAATGGCTGCTGCCAGGCTGGTGGGCCTCTGGCATGGGTTAGTCAGCTGAGTGGCACTCCCACTGTGGGAGCACACTGCCCACCAGGGAGCAGCTCCTGCATTGAGCATCTTCCCCCTGGTGGTCAGTGTGCATCATAGGGACTAGTTGACTAGTCATTCTGATCATTCTGGTCATTCCAATCATTTGATCTTAATGGTCGCTTAGGTTTTTATATATATATAGATTGTTGACATTATTACATATGTCCCCCATTTTCTTCCTTTTGTCTCCTGCACCCAGACCCCACTCTCCCCTCCTTCTGGCCCTCACCACATTGTTGCCTGTGTCCATGGGCTAGTCCTTTGGCTCTTCTCTTCACCTTCTTTCATGTAATCCATCCCACCAACCTCCCCTCTGACCTCTGTCAGTCTGTTCCATGCATCCATGCTTCTGGTTCTATTTTATTCATCGGTTTGTTTTGTTTGTCAGTTTATTTTGTTCATTAGATTCTACATATAAATGAGATCATATGGCATTTGTCTTTCTCTGATTGGCTTATTACACTTAGCATAATAATCTCTATCTTATTCTTTTTATGAACTCAGGGGAACTAGGGAAGAGACGTGAGGCCAGGATAGTAAAGAACAGCACAAACTGGAGAAATCTTTGTAACTTCCTAATGTACTTATCTGATTTCTTTTTACTTTAGTAGTAGTAGTATCAATTTTCTAAAAATGATGAGATTTTTTTATGGGAGGGGGCTCAGAAAATTTAGGAAACCTCCCTTTTCCTCCACAGCCTATTTTGTGGAGAACGAGTGCTGTAGAGAAGGTAGTGGCAGCAACAAGAGGAATGAAAAGCAAGAGTCCCTGAGATAGCAGTGTCCTGGTGAGTGTTTCAAAACTGGTTGTGGGGTGTGGAAAAGCTATGATTTGTAGCATTTGCTCATTCCCCCATGCAAATTTCCCACCACTGCCAATTTCAATATAACTAACCATGTCACTGAACATGCAATTGGGAAGAGATGCACACACATGGCTGTTGCGAACTGGTTAGGAGCCAGCTTCTGCACTGTAAGTATCCTTCTTTATGTCCTTGGCTTCCAGCATAGCATCTGACACAGCAGGCTTGTGAATGGCCGGAAAGACAAGAGTCCAAATTTCAACTTCAGTCTTATTACTTTTTGAGTGTTTGACCTGATGTCATGTAACCCCTCTAAGCTTCATTTTCCTCATTTGAAATATTGGATTTAAAGTAGTTGCTCTCTTATGCCATTTTTGGTTCTGAGGTGCTATAAAAATGTGTTAATTTTCTTCATTTGAGGAGCATGTTTATAATTTTCTCCTGATTTCTCAGTCTTTTGGGCAATTAGTCGAATGGGACTGATTATTTATAAAATTATGTAGGCTCTTAGTGATGAATGCTTCCTTTTTGAAGTGCTTAAGAAGCCATGGCATATAATCAGGTATGATTTTATAAGCCACAGCTTAGTTGTGTAAAAACAGAACACTCATTTTCAAAATTGAACTTCAGTTCAAGAATGAACTCCCTAGGAGAAAATGTAATTTTATAAAATCAAGGAAACTCCCACTGAATTTTGCAATTTCTCAGGCACTTCAGGGCATTTTCCCTCATCTTGGCACATCCAAGTTTGTGACCTATTGCTTTCACATCTGCAAATGGAGGATTTTTTAGAATTTATAGGAGCAGCATACACTTGCTCTGATAGATGTTTACAAACAACGTATTTAAATGAAACAGGTTATCTTGAAATAATCAAGTTAGCAAATCCTGTGGTCTCTCTGAGCAGAGACCTTGTGATTATCTCAGGCTAAAATTGTCAGGGCCTTCATAGCCTCCAGCAGCAGCCTATTTCCTTCATGTGAACCGGGAAGGTTGCTAGTGGAGCGAGCAGTGTTTCATTGTCTGCCCCTGAAGACCTACTGGGATGATGTATATGTGAAGCACAGACTCACACAGGAGTAGGCAAAGAGAGCCAACTCCAAATGCAATCAGCTTCCTCCTGACTAGGAAATTTTTAAAGTACCCACTAGGGGCCTGGCTGGTGTGGCTCAATTGGTTGGAACATTGAATAGTGCACTGAATTTGATTCCATGTCGGGGTACATAACCAGATTGAAGGTTTGATCCCTATTGGGGTGCCTACAGGAGGCAACCAGTCAACAATGTTTCTCACATCCATGTTTCCCTTCTCTCTCTCTCTCTCTCTCTCTCTCTCTCTCTCTCTCTCTCTCTCTCTCTCTCTCTCTCTCTTTCTCTCTCTCTCCCTCCCTCCCTCTCTTCTTTTCTCTCTAAAATCAATAAAAAACATACTGGAGTGAGGATTTAAAAAATAATAATACTAAAAATAATATTATACCCAGGGGTTAGAAATAACCTCAAGGAGAAGAGAGGAAAAACCATTAGAGGAAAGTCTTAATCTTTTCTGAATTACAAATCAAAATGATTAAGAAAATGGTCAGCTTGCATCAGATTTAACTTAGAAATGAGTTGATAGTTCTCTTTATTTTCTAGAATTGTGGCTAGTAGCCAGAAATCAAATTTGATTATTAAGCTGGTAATTGTGGAATTTGTACTTGATAAAATAATAAACTATTTTAGCATTTTGCCTAAAAAAAACACCAAGATTGTTGTTCTTGCATTTTCCTAATAACATCTATCTTTTCTTTTTGGGAGTTGGCAACTTTTCTAATGTCTAGATTCTCAACAACTCCTTTGTTTTCTGTAATTATGCAAAAGTTACACAAATGAGCAATGTTCACATTGCAAATTCTGTCAGTACTCTGGGTAGAAATTCATTTCTGTCTGGAGACTTATGTTCATTTAAAGCCATTAAGAGCTTTATTTTCTATTGCTTTCCACTTCTCCTGGGTTTTCATTCCCTTGTCGTCATTCAAAGCTCCAACTTGACTCCTGCTCCTTATGAATTCTGATGACTTTATACCAACCAAGTAGATAACACTTATTTACTGTTGGGGCAGTTGTGGTTGACAAATGAAAGGCTGTGCTGTAATTAAATGCAGCTCTTAGACTATATAATGCAAGTGAAGTGAAGAATTAATATAAATATGCAAATGAAGTTAACCAAGAACACTTTTTAATTGCTCTAGATGAAGCAATTTTACAGCTTAAATTATTTGGATACTCTTAAGTGCCCTGGTTTATCCCCTCAGAGAACAGTGTAAATAAAATTCGTCAGCAAGGAAAAGGCAGTGTGATTCTCACCTGGTCACCCAAAGAAACTCTAAATTGAAGAAGTAATAAAAGCTTTAACATCTTAATAATTATTTGATCTTTCTGAGGGGCTCTTCTCTACCATCTTCTTGATGAACACACAGGTGGTTCACCATGACACTAATAAAGCTTCAACTTAAAGATCCCTCTCCTTCTAAGGCCCTGGAGGGGCCAAGCTATGTCTTCATATAGATATGTGCTTTGTAAATTTTGCAAAAACATGACATTTAACTGCAACCTCTTACGACCTCTGTCTCATTTCTTCATGACTTCCTCTCTGTCATATTTACCCTTCTGCCAGGTCTTGGAGTAAATATTTTGGAAATTCTTGTTGATTTATAGTCAAAATGGAAGTTCTATCATATCAGACATATATTAAAAATGCAGCACATACAATTATCAATCCACTTTACTGTTGGTAGAAATTGTTGCAATAGAATTTATCAGAGTTCCTGTCTTTGTAGGACATAAACCTGTAGTAATTTTGCAAAGAGGGTAAAAGCCTATATGTGAGATCATGTTTTTTAGTCCTCTCAACTGTCAATAATAATAAAACAGATTTCAGTCATGTTAAAAGAATGAATTATCTATTTATTCTCTCTATAGAATATTATTTTTATTACTTATAAAGAGACAATAAAGGAGCAATCAACCAAAAATGTAGGGAAAAGCTATTACAGAGCTATATTAGAAGTTATTTCATAAAACATATTTTTAAAATTATTATTTATGTATTTTATTTTGTTGTATTTATTTTTATTGTTGATAGTATTGCAAATGTCCCTTATTTCCTTTCCCGCATCTCCCCCTTTCTTGTAGCCATAAAAATTTTTTGTCCCTGGCTGGTGTGGTTCAGTTGGTTGGGCATTGTGCTATGCACCAAGAAGTCCCTGGTTAAATTCTGAGTCAGGGCATATGCCTGGATTGCAAGTGCAATCCCCAGTGGGAGGCATAGAAGAGGCAGCTGATCAATGTTTCTCTCTCTCTGTCTCCATTCCTCTCTGTCTAAAATCAATGGTAACATTAAAAAAATATTTCTGTTATTTTGCAATGTCAGAGGTATTCGTCAGCTTTTTAAAAAAAATTTGCATGTTTTATATATTTTTAAAATCTTTATTGTTGAAGTTATTACAGATGTTCCTCTTTTTCCCCCCATAGCTCCCCCCAGCCCCCACTGGGTTCCCATCCTGCCCCAGACCCCTGCCACCCTATTGTCTGTGTCCATAGGTAATGAATACATGCACATAAGATCTTTGTCTAATCTCTTCCCCGACACACACTCCCTCTGAGAATCATTAGTTGATTCCATTTCCATGCCCCTTATTCTATTCTACTCACCAGTTTATTCTGTTCATCAGATTGTTTTTATTTGTTTGATTTTTATATTAAGTTGTTGATGGATATATATTTGTTAGCATTTTGTTGTTCATATGTCTTTATCTTTTTCTTCTTCTTCCTCTTCCTAAAGGATCCTCTTCAGTATTTCATATAATACTGGTTTGGTAGTGAAGAACTCTTTCAGCTTTTTCTTATCTATGAAGCTCTTTATCTGAGGAACACATTTCAAGTATTACTTATTGTGAAGTTGTGATGGACAAATGTTTCACAGCTCTGGTTTGATTTGGGGAAATTGCTGAGTTTCCCTGAGCTGAAGATTCTTAATCTATTAGAGACACAGTGCACAAATTTGTGCGTGGGTGGGGTCCCTCGGCATGGCTGGCAATCAGGGCCAATCAGAGCCAATCAGGGCCAGCCAACCAGGGAGAGGGACCACAGGAAATTGGCTGGCCATGGGAGGTTGGCTGTGGAAGTGCACTAACCACCAGAAGGCAGCTCCTGCATTGAGAGTGTTCCCCCTGGTGGTCAGTTCATGTCATAGTGACCAGTTGACAGCCAGACTAGCAGGCTTTGAGAGTAGACCACCCTTTCATATTTACTCTCATGTTTTATTCTGGCTCTACCTTACTATGTCATTGTACCTATTCACTGCTTCACCTGTAAAACGGGGGAAATGTATCCAACTTAGGGGGTTGTTGTAAGCATTACATGGATAATTGCCATTATGTTATTGAATTATAACTTATTTATTACCAAGATTGATGTCAAATAATACTTTTAAAGAACTACAGGGTTTCAGAGACCTTTTCAAATTAACATTGCTTTTAACTTAAATTGTATTATTTTATACCTTTATTTGTATGAGATTCACTTATTTTACTGACATGAATATTACACTGGCTTTTAGTTTTGTAATTGATGTGTTTTGATTTTGAGCTTGAGCAACATACATAAAAATGCAACATGTAGCAAAGTCTTAAATATTTTTGTCACATCACTTATATTATAAACACATGCCAGGTCAAAGAGACAGCAGTGTTAACTCCACAACCTTGTACACATCAGAAGATTTTGTGTATGATTTGGTCAGATGAATTTATAAAGCATCATTTTTTTCTACTAGGTGTCTTAAAAAAGTTTTCCATTTTTCTTATTCTTTCATACCTCTATCATTTATTTCAAGAGAATAGATTTAAAGAGTAACCCTTAGAAAAAGAACTTTCTTAGACTTATATTTCTCTCTCTCTCTCTCTCTCTCTCTCTCTCTCTCTCTCTCTCTCTCTCTCTCTCTCTCTCTTCCCTAGCAAAAGAGATTTCTCCTTTTATATTTGAAATTTCTTTCCACATATCACTGCATCTCACTGTTAAGGAAGTTGTCTTGGATTCTATTTTAGGGGTATCTAACATAGCTTCAGATATTAGGCAAGATAGGATTTGGGAGAAGATGACATTTCCTTGTACTAAAAAGTTAAAGACAGGAGATGCTATATAGCTGTATAATAACCACTTGAGTTTAGTTTCCTGGCAAAAATGTTCTTTCATACACATTCCTCAAAGAATGTGTTTCTTTCTTTCTTCTTTTTTTTTGCTGTAAATTTCCACCTCTATGGCTTCCCTTGTGGTTCACATTAAATGTTCCAGTTACTATAGCTGCATAACAAACAACCTCTAACTTAGTGGGAGAAAACAACAGTCTTTTTGTCATATTCATAAATTCTAGGGGCAAAGAATTTTGACAGAGCACAGCAGAGATCCTTTTCTCTGCTCCATAAATCTAATTCCTCAGCTGGAGGAGTGGAACAGCTAGTGGTGATTTGAGTGCCTAAGAACTAGAATCGTCTGGAAGCTTATTCTACTCACATGTCTGACTCCTGGACTGGGGAGACTCAAATTTGGCTTCCCCTGGAACCATTGACTAGAAAGTCTACTTCTGGCCTCTGCATCCCACCCGAACTTCCTCTTGATAAGGCAGCCCATGCCAGTTCAGGTTTCCATGAGGAGGTGCTCCAGTGAACAAGGGGGAAGAGAGGCCTTTCACGACCTAGGCTCAAAAGTAAGATAGTGTCACTTCTTTCATACTCTATTGATCAAAGCAGACATGAACTCACCTAGATACCAAGAAAATGGAACCCCACTTTCCAATAGAAAAGTTAATAAATTTTAGCCATTGAAAAAAACTGCTTCAATATACAACTTCACTTCATCAAGTGAGAATCAGGAGTGAATGTTTGTAAGTGATTTTCCTGGACCACATGTCTCAAGGCAGAAATCTTGATGAGAAAGTGAAGTAAGATGCCATGCAGTCCTAGAAGGGCAGTACTCCACTCCAGAAAGAGCTTTGCATGGTGAGAAATGATGACTTAAAAATCCTATATTCTATGCTTGAACTTTTTGACTTCAAGTTTAAGTTTTCCTATCAGAACTAATAAAAGCTAATATATACGATTGATATGAAGATCCAAGGAGATAATGTGAAGACCAATATATAGTTTCTATTAGCATATCAGATCTCTAAGGTAAGCGTAAGGCAGAAAAAGATAAAAAATTCAATAGTCCCTTAATATTCAGTCTCAGTCTTGATTTTCCCTTAATACTCAGTCTTGATTTAGGGTAGTTAATCACAAGTGATAAGATTAATCCTCCCCAGAGAACAGTTTTGAAATAATAACTTCTTATTCCAAATTGTTTTATTTGTGCAATACATGGTGCAAATTGTCCAGAAAATCCTACCTCTTAGCCTGTAACACCATGATCTGCAAGTTAGGAGAAACACAGTGTTGAGCAGTTTCCCCCCCCCAATTTAATATATTTTTTAATGATTTTTTGTAGTATAACTTACATTTAATAGTAGTACATGTTTTCCTTTCCCCCTCCTCATTATCCTCCCCTCAGCCTCCCCTATCCCCCAGCACATGTCCCCACCCACCACCCTCCCCGCCCCAGTGTCTTTCATTCATTGGTTATGCTCATATTCATGCATACAAGTCCTTCGATTGATCTCCCCCAGCATCCACCTCTCATTCACCCCAGCCTTCCCCCTGTAGCTTGACAGCCTGTTCAATGCCACCCTGCCTCTACATCAACCACTCTCCCCTGTTTCTTTTCTTCAAAAATATCTTGCCTCTGCATACTAGAAATAAATGTATAAGAATAAAAAATGTTTCAGTCTCAGTTTCAATGTCCAACTGTTCTGAGTCCCAGTTTCAGTGTCAAATAATTCTTTATGTGTACATGTCAGCAATGGTATCCAGATGGTAGACACATCTTGGCAATGCAATATCCATCCTCTCTGGTATGGTCCTGGGCTGCCTGCAGCCATGCACAGCTGCCGACTGCTTGCATGGCAAGGTGTCGTCAGTGTCCCCCATCTCTGGACCATCCTTGTGACTGGAACAGATCCGTCAGTTCCTCACAGTCGCAGGAACCCACATGGTCTTGGAGTTGTTCTCTGAAACACACAAACACATTCTCGACCAAAAGTTAACAAAGGGATCCTCTCTGCAAAATAGACTTAGGATTCTTTTTTTGCCTTAATGATTTTCCTTTGGCTTATTTTGACACCATGTGTGTTTTTTCATGGGTGCCCTGCAGTTGGTTTTACAAATGGAATTTACTTGACTGGAGTAAGAATTTTCTAGATGTATTTTACTTACAGGATATTTTTCCTTACATGATATTACCCCATTGCCCCCCCCCCCCCCGCTTTTGATTAATGGGGGCTTTTGGAAATTTTATCTTGCAGTCTTGGTAATTTTAAATTTTAATTTTTGCACACAAATATGACTGCTTTAGGTTCTTTGGATGTTAGGCAATTTTACAGTGAGATGAACTACTAATAGATATTTTAGTTAATGTTTTAGGAAGAGCTTTTTGTCCAGTACACTTAAATTTTCTTGAGTGTTCACTTATTTCACTTGGCCAATTTAAATTAATCTGAAAAATTGATTACTATTTTACTGTCAATTTTAATACTCAAGCAGAAATCTTAGTTTTTCTAAGATTTACCCTGTAAATACTAGTGGAAAGGAATATTTGCATTTTTGAGTAGGTCCTGAGCATTCCTGGTAATAGACTGAATTTAGATACAGAGCAGCTATTGCTGGCCGAGTCTCTGTCTGCCACCTAGGTCTCAGGCTCAGTTGTGCATGGGAGGCGAAGCACCATGGGGGTAGGAGACCTTCCTCAGGATGGGTGAGAATTCAAGCCCCTGCAAGGTTTGTGGGTGAGGGTCTGTTCCCCACCTCTGTTGACCTTTTAGTTTTCTCCTGTTGGCCCCTTTGTGACTGTGCCTGTCTTAGGTTGTTCCTTCCCTAAGGAATCTTACCTGTCTCTGGCTAACCAGCCATCCTCCGGGGCCAAACAGGCTGATGTGAGGTTCAGTTCTATCTCCTTTGTAGTCTATGCCCCCGTGGCCTCCACGTCCAGCACCTGCCTTGTGGTCCACTCGCCTGCTGGCGGGGTCCCGGTACTGATCCCATATCTCGGGGACCCAGGTTTCTTCTCCAGAGCGGGCCCAGCTCACATCATTGGTCGAGAGACAGATCCATGGTGCCAGCTGCCCAGAGGCTTCAGCCACAGCTTGAACTGAAAGCTCAGGCATCAGCTGTGTGTATTTGGATAGTAAGAAGAGGGTCCCTCTTGGCAAAAAGGGCAGAGGGGCCAATATAGAATGCTCAGATGCCTTCCAGTGCCTTAATTCCTTCTGAAAGAGATTAATTCCTTTCCTATCCTTTTTTAAATTCCTGCCCAACATTCAAAGAATTAGTTTGTAAGTTTATTTGGGATAATTTTATAATATGCTGTTGTCAAATATCAAATATTATAATGACATTGTAGAATAATATCATGTAAGGGTATTATGGTGTCACAGGAGGTTAAGGAGGGCCTAGCCTAAGGACTGGTGTCCATAGGAGTTGACAAGCTCTAAGCCATGTCAATTCAATCTCAAACTAGCTGCCAATTTTTTTTATAACTTTATATAAACTTTGTCAGGGATGTAAAAACACAAATTACTTACCTTAGTTCAAGACTTCAAATATATTGGCTTTCCCCCTTACTCCCAGCACCTGCCACTTACCCTGAGGTTTGACATTCTGATGGACTTTTCTCTGTCTCTGGATCTATTCTTGTTCATCAGTCTATGTCATTTACTATATTCCTTAAATGAGTGAGGTCATGTGATATTTGTTTTTCTCTGCGTGGCTAATTTCACTTAACATAATGCTCTCCAAATCCATCCATGTTGTTACAAATGATAGGAGCTCTTTCTTTTTTACCGCAGAGTAGTATTCCATTGTGTAAATGTACCATAGTTTTTTGATCCACTCATCTGTTGATGGGCACTTCGGCTGTTTCCAAATCTTAGCTATGGTAAATTGTGCTGCTATGAACATAGGGGTACATATATCCTTTCTAATTCGCGTTTCTAGTTTCTTGGGGTATATTCCTAGAAGTGGGATCACTGGGTTGAATGGGAGCTCCATTTTTAGTTTTTTGAGGAAACTCCATGCTGTTCTCCATAGTGGCTGCACTAGTCTACAATCCCACCAGCAGTGCACGAGAGTTCCTTTTTCTCTGCATCCTCGCCAGCACTTGTCGTTTGTTGATTTGTTGATGTAAGCCATTCTGACAGGTGTGAGATGGTACCGAATAGTCATTTTCATTTGCATCTCTCGGATAATTAGTGACTTTGAGCAAGTTTTCATATGTCTCTGGGCTTTCCTTTTGTCTTCTTTTGAAAAGATTCTATTTTGGTCTGTTGCTCATTTTTTTTATTGGATCATTTGTCCTCCTTTTATTGAGTTGTGTGAGTTGCCTGTAGATGCTTGAGATTAAACCTTTATCACTGATAACATTTGCAAATATGTTTTCCCATACAGTCGGTTTTCTTGTTTTGTTGATGGTTTCTTTAGCTGTGCAAAAGCCTTTTATTTTTATGTAGTCCTATTTGTTTATTTTGTCTTTAGCTTCCATTGCCCTAGGAGCAGTATCAGTGAAGACGTTCTTTCAGCATATGTCTGAGATTTTTCTTCCTGTAGATTCCTCTAATGTTTTTATGGTTTCCTGTCTTACATTTAAGTCCTGTATCCATTTTGAGTTTATTTTTGTGTATGGTGTAAGTTGGTGCTCTAGTTTCATTTTTTTTTGCATGTATCTGTTCAATTTTCCCAACACCATTTATTGAACAGACTGTCTTGACTCCATTTTATGTTCATGCCTTTTTTGTCAAATATTAATTGAGCTTAGTGGTTTGGGTTGACATCTGGATTCTCTATTTTATTCCATTGATCTATATGTCTGTTCTTGTGCCAGTACCAGGCTGTTTTGAGAACAGTGGCTTTGTAATACAGCTTGAAATCTGGTATTGAAATCCCACCGACTTTGTGCTTCTTTCTCAGGATTGCTGTGGCTATTCAGGGCCTTTTTAAAATTCCAGATGAATTTTTGGAGAGTTCCTTCTAGGTCTGTGAAATATGCCATTGGTATTTTAATGGGGAGTGCATTAAATTTATGGATTGCTTTGGGTAGTATGGACATTTTAATTATGTTGATTCTCCCAATCCATGAACATGGTATGTTCTTCCACCTGTTTACATCTTCCTCTATCTCTTTTTTTTAGTGTCCTATAGTTTTCTGTGAATAGGTCTTTTACCTCCTTAGTTAAGTTTATTCCTAGGTATCTTAATTTTTTTGATGTGATGGTAAATGGGATTGCTTTTTTAGTCTCTCTTTCTGTAAGTTCACTATTAGTGTATAGAAATGCCATAGATTTCTTGGTGTTAATTTTGTAGCCTGCTACATTGCTGAACTCATTTGTGTTGAGCAGTTTTAAGAGGAACTATTATTCTTGCTTACTTTTATGCAACTATTTTTTTATGGAAATAATTCTCAAATTTATAATAGAAATCAGTAGGGGAAATTTATAGAAACTTACTCTGTGATCAGAGTCAAATTGAGCTCACCTGTTTCATAAACAACACAATTTCTATAAAAACCAATAACAGACTACTAACTATTGCGAGGAAACAAGATGACGGCATAGCTAAACACCTATACTGCTGCCTGGCACAACAATTTTAAAACTACAACTAAAAGACAAAACAGACATCATCCAGAACCATCAGAAAGCTGGCTGAGTGGAAATTCTACAAAAAGAAGGACAGGTAAAAGGACACTGAGGCTCAGAGGAGCTATGAAGGGCAGAGTTGTGGAGAAGCGTGGAGACAGAGATACCGAGATGCACACTAGTGGAAAGGGCGGGTGGCTGAATACCCGGCTGGTTTTCTCCAAAGAGGAGGGAGACAAAGGTGTCCCACTGCACTGATCCCCAGTTATGGGTGAGTCTTAAGGAACCCAGACTCATACAGGGTGAAACTGGACTGGAGGAAGCACACTGAAACTTGGGAGCTGCAGAGGTGCATGAGCTCACAGAGAGGGCATGTGGCTGGCTCTCTTGTTTAGGAGGAAAAACAAACAAACAAAAAACCTCCAAACTGCATTGTTTTCCAGTTCTGGGTGAGACTTTGGATGTCCAGACTCATTTGGGAAGAAACTGGACTGTCTGGCAGCAGGCAGAGGTCAGCGACAGCTTTCTCTCAGAGGTGCGTGCAGCCATTGCCATGGGGCATGGAGACCTAGGCGCCGCTCAGGGCATGGCTGACAGGAAACCAAGGCTGACTGCTCAGCCCTGAGACTCCACCCCGTCCAAGCTGAGCACAGAGGCTCTCTCAGAGTAGACACAGCTGATTCTTACAGCCAATTGGCCTGGAGGTCAACCTCTCCCAGTGATACCAACAACGATCTAGGCTTATCTACAACAAGACTATACAACCCTTAAAGGAGTGCACCAAGAGTATCCACCTCAGGTCACTGGGGAAGCTGAGCCACTATCCCCTAGAGGACACCTACCACACAAAGCTACTTGAACAACTCAGGAAAGCAGCCAAAATTTGAAGACAAGAAAACAAATCACACTTGAAAGAAATGGAGGAAAAAAACCGACTGGACATAGAGTTCAAAACCATGGTTATAAAGTTTTTCAAGAGGTTCCTAGAAAAAGCCGATAAATTTAATGAGACCCTTGAGCATATGAAAAAGGACCAACTGGAAATTAAGCATACACTGACTGAAATAAAAAATATTATACAGAGACATAAAAGCAGACTAGAGATCACAAGAATCAAGTCAAAGATTTGAAATACAAAGAAGCAAAAACCACTCAGCTGGAAAAGCAAGAAGCAAAAAGAATCCAAAAAGTTGAAGATAATGTAAGGAGCCTCTGGGACAACCTCAAGCATACCAACATCCAAATTATGGGGGTGCCAGAAAAAGAGAGAGCTAGATACTGAAAACCTATTTGAAGAAAAAGTGACCTAAATCTTCTCCCACCTGGTGAAAGAAATAGACTTAAAAGTCCAGGAAGCACACAGAACCCCAAACAAAAGGAATCCAAAGAGGACCACACCAAGACACATCATAATTAAAATGCCAAGAGCAAAAGACAAAGAGAGAATATTAAAAGCAGCAAGAGAAAAAGAGTTCGTTACCTACAAGGGAGCACCCATACTATTGTCAGCGGATTTCTCAACAGAAACTATGCAGGTCAGATGAGACTGGCAAGGAATATTCAAAGCGATGAATAGCAAGAACCTACAACCAAGATTACTCTACCCAGCAAAACTATCATTCAGAATTGAAAGTCAGATAAAATGCTTCACAGATAAGTAAAAGCTAAAGGAGTTCATCACTGCCAAAGCAGTATTATGTTAAATGCTAAAAGGTATTCTTTAAGAAGAGGAAGAAGAAGAAAAAGGTAAATATAAAAATTATGAACAACAAATACACATCTATCAACAAGTGAATCTAAAAATCAAATGAATTAAAAATCTGATGAACAGAATAATCTGGTGAATATAATAGAATCAGGGGCATAGAAAGGGAATGGTCTGACAATTCTTGGGGGGAAATGAGTGTGGGAGGTGCAGCAAAAGACTGGACAAAAATCATACAACTATAGATGAGGACAGTGAGGGGGAGGTAAGGGCAGAGGGTGGGATGGGTACTGGGTGGAGGGGAGCTACAGGGTGGAAAGAGGAACATTGTAATAATCTGAACAATAAACAGTTATTAAATTAAAAAAAAACAATAAAAATATCTATTACATGATTTTCGTACTTATTACATTACTAGAGGCCCAGTGCACAAAATTTGTTCACTCGGGAGTTGGGGAGTTCCTCAGACTGACTTGCACCCTCTCCTCAAGGGGAGCAGGCCTAAACCGTCAGTCAGACATTCTTAGCACTGATGTGGAGGCAGGAGAGGCCCCTGCCACTGCTGCTGCTGTGCTCACCAGTGGTGAGCCCAGGTTCTGGCTGAGTGGTGCTCTCCCTGTGGGAGTGCACTAATCACCAGGGGCAGTTCTGCATTGAGCATCTTCCCCCTGGTGGTCAGTATGCATCATAGCAACTGGTCATTCTGCCATTAGGTTGATTTGCATATTAGCCTTTTATTATATAGGGTATTTCTTTTAAATAAAAGAGACACTTAAATAGTTAAATGATACAACTTAAAGTATAGCCTGAGTCTTTTCCAATTTAGTCCCATTTTGTTTTTTTTCTGGCTCCCTCTAATTATTCATATGAAAGGATTTTGAGATCATAAATCTCATGTGAGCCCAAAGCAAGTTTCCAGCTCATCAATGTCTTAGTATTTCTAAATTTCTCACATTTTTATCTGTAAAATTAATGCCTCTTTTCATATAAAACTCTTTAGAAAATAAATATCTAATATGATGCAGAGTTGGCTTGTTATGAATCCACAATGATAATGTCTATAGAGTTTATTAAAGTTTATTAATTGCTGATTAGTTGATTTAGCACTTGTAACTAGACTTTGGGTAAATTCCCATTCATTTACCTCCGATATCAATTTAGAAAATTATTTAAGTTGTTGATCTCTTATTTCCTTCTTTCACATTTTCCTCCTTCCTCCCTCCCTTCCTTCTTTTCTTACTTTCTTCCTTCCTTCTCTTCCTCCATTTCTTTCTTCATTCCTTCATATTTAGAGGAGAAGGCACCAATTCATTTCCGTCTTAGTCTTTGACAATATTTCCATCAACCTTTTCTAGTTTTCCTGACATTCGACATAATCTGATGGTCTGATGCAGTAGTAAGGAGAAGCAGGGAAATTGGCCAGGACATGAGAGTGAGGTAAATAGGTTGATGTGTGCCAATCCTAAAAAACAATCATCAATAGCCAGTGGCAAGCCAGGCATACAGTTTATCAAGAATTTAAGTGGAAATTTCAGTCCTGTAATTGCCATCTGGCTTTAACACTAGACTAAAAGGGTTTTGAGAAGATCACATAGCAAATCAACCTGTCTCCCTCCTTTCTTTCCCTTTGACCATAGCTCTGTGCCAGACACCATTTTGATGAACAAAGCAGATGGAAGGAGACTGACGAAGATAATACACCATTAGGTAATTTACTTATCTAGTATCTAAGAAGGTGATAAATTCTGGGAAGAAGAGTAAATGGGGGAAGGCATTAAGGAGTGCTGACAACAGGGAGTGAGACTTAAAGCTCTACCCAAATCTGCTGATTCAGAATATCCAAGGGTGTGAGGAGCAGGTGTCTGAATTGTGAACATATATATTCAGCTCCCCAAGAGCTTATGATGTGTTCCAAAGTTTGAGAATCAGTTAACTAAATACATTTCCTTGGGCTGCATTGTATCTTATAAGAAAGAACAAGTGTAAGCATTCTTCTCCAATAGTTTCGTAGACCTTGTTTGTTAAGTTTGTTTTTCTCCATTCACATTTCTTTTGAACAAATACTGAAAACTTCTTAGCACCCTTGCTCTTTTTTCCATGGCTCTCAGGTCAATCTCAGTCTGTAAGTAAGAGGCACTGATTGGTTTCAATAAAATAACTCAGAATTGATGATACTTACACAACAATGAGTTATCGTAACAGAACTATTAACTGCATTACTTTATTCAACTGCATAGCTTTGCTTAAATGTGGATGTAAAGATACAATTCAATTTCCCTTTGCTAAAATCATATGTGATCATAAATTTTTATTATCTTTATCTATGGAAACAGACTATTGTGAATGGCTCTAGCATCATATGACCTGTTGACTAAACATTTGGACGGGGCAATAAATCTTGATGAACTTTGTCCAGTGCTCTTATTAGTGAAAGATTAAAGACTGAGATAAAAAGCAAATTATTTAATAAGTAAGTAACCCCTGATCTTCAGAGGTTGCTGTAGGGAAACACAGTGGAAGCACAATTCTTTCCTTTCAGTTTCCCTTAGCAATCTCAGGTTTCTGTCTTAATTGATCCTGGAGTCCTCACACAGGTGTTAGTGCAAGACACAAGGAATTGCTTTTCTCCTGACCTTTATGAAAATTATGGGAAATAAGATAGAAATGAGGGCATGAAATGAGTAGGCTACTTCCTATTCATGTTAGTGAAAGTGAGTTACTATTTTAACTCTCTTTTTAAAAATTGCAAACATTATTTCTATATTTTAAACATGCAACTTCAATACACTCCAATTTAACTTTGGCTCTAAGGAAAGAGAACATACTGGGTTTTAAACTGATTAAGTAAATATATTCTAGTTTCTGTCTAGAGAACCTGGCCTTTATTGAACAGTTCTTAACTTTGAAATTGCTGGTCCTTTGACATAGAGCTTTAGGAGCATAATAAATAAGTGAGCGGCATCCTGATATAGTTAAATTTTTTTTCTGAAGTTAGGGTCAGAAGACCTGAGTTTAAATTCATAATACTACTAATTACTTTCTGAGCCTCCATTTTTCATTGACAAAAAATTGGACTAATATGTAAAATCTAGGATTGTTTGGGAAGATTAAATAAAATAGCATGCAAAAGCAGCTGGTACAATACTAGCATATAGAATAAGCTCAGTTGACTTTAGTTCACATAATTTGATATGACATGGCTTGGTTTTTTGTCCAAGGACCAATGCACAGTATCCAGTGGGAGAGGCTTTCTTTTGCCTGTAGGAGAGCTTTCAAAGGGAAATGACAATTTATTAACAACAATCTTAGAAAATTTACAAATTCTAGGAACTTTTTGCATGCTGCCATTATTGGATTACCCATACCATCCAAATGTCAAGACCTCTGGGGAAACATGCCACAAAATACCATCCATGCATTTTAATAATGCTTATCATGAAGTGAAGGTTTGCTTCAAAAGACAACCCGAGACTGTATGTATGCTCGGTTATGTTGGTTCCCAATATAAAAGAAAATGCTTGTCAGCTTGTGTGGCTAGGTAGTAGAAGAGGCTGGTGTGTGTATGTATTAGAAGGATGGAGCCTTTATAAGGACTGGGTTTAAAGGCTTGTAAATATGTGGACAAGTAGAGCAAGATCATAGTGCTGCCTATGAGAGTGTAATTGTTCCGTGTGGACTTACTTTCTTCTTCAAGTTTGGGAGATGCTCAGCAGTGTGGGGCCCTGCCCTGGGCAACAGCAGATTTCACTGTCATTAGATCCTTCTAGTCTCTTGCTGCCACAGTAGGTGTGCGAGCCATACAAAAGTTGATCTCCATCCTTGCAGACAAAGGCAAGCATTAGCAGCCTTAGCCAGGACTTCCAGGGAATGTAGGATAGACATGTCCTCTTGTTTCTCCTCATTCAGTAAATATACTTGTTCCTGGGGCATCACACTAGCTTGTGGGGCAGGAATATGGAACTTGCCTTCCAGACAGATGGAATCTTGGTCACCATGATTGCTCAGCATGGTGTCTGCCTCTCCATGCTGCTGGTTCGTCGCTGAGTGTGGCACCTTTGGTTAGATGAAGAAGACATAGTCTGTAGTGTGAGATCAATTTACATGTTTCCTTATGTGAAGGACAGTCTCAGAGGGTTTTTCATAAAATATAATTCCTCTTATTTTAAGTACTATTTCTACATAGAATTGAGCCAACAAAGCTCTTTTTTAAAATTAGTCTTTACTTATTAAACATTTCATCAACCCTTTTCACTATAAGGGGACTCCAAATGGTTAAAAGTAGAAAATTAACTAGTACAAGCCTAAAACACTAAGATTATCCCCAAATAAAAAACAAATTAGACATACGTCACCATTTTATTTTCTATAGCCCATCAGTAAGAGAGAATTGCCCATTCCAACTTGGTTTTTAATTGTTCCTTGGGAGAAATGTTTGTTAGAGTTGGGTTCTTTTTTTTTGAAAACTATGCACTTCTGGCTAGAATATAAACTTCTAGTGTCATGGAGGCATTTTTCTAGGAATATGGTCCTATTCAGTAAAGAGATTTATTTCAAAGCAATTTACTAAAAATGTCCGTGGGATAAGGCACTGTGAGAGGGTGTAGGGGAGGAGGGGAAGTATCAACACTGGCCAAGGGCTGGCTCCACACTGACAGGCTCTCAGACTCAATGGGGAAGGTAATGCACAAATAGGATACAATTAAAGACTGAAGCAAGGCAGCCCGGGAGGATTCTGTGCCAGATGAATCAAGTAAGCAGAGAGTTCTAAGAATGGAAGTGCAGCCAGCCAGATCAGGCTCAGGGTGTGAGAAGAGTAAATACCTCTGGCTTCGACCTTTGGATGTTACTATAAAGTAATGAAGGATGGATTGAAGCAGGTGGAAAGTGGTGTGAGTTTTATAGACTTGAACTTGGCATACCAACAGCTCTAGGGCTTGTAGATCCAAAATGCCATGGTGAAAGTTTTTAATAAGCTTTGCTTAACACTCCTGAGTCTCCTGGGTACCTGACACAATCCCTTCATATACCTAAATGGAAATCTTTTTTCTTTTCTTTAACTAAAATCAAGGTTGTATCAGTGATGAAACTGAAAAGTAAACTGATCCTATTTCTGTGTCTCCTAGTAGGGTGACATTAATAACTCTGAGTCCACATTATGAAAGCAAGCTGTATCAGGTCAGACATACTTTATTTACTGCCCCAGTGAGGATTATGGGTGTAATGTAGGCTCTGAGGTCGATTATTACAGCCTGCAATACAATCCATATTTCCTCTTTCCAGAGATAATGTCCATTACTGAACGAAAGCATGCACTGTAGGCTTGTTTCTGACCCTGGTACTCATTATAACAAAGTGCTGTGGTGTTTGGGGGTAAATATTATGATAGATCTAAGGAGGACCCATGTTAAAGAGCATTCTTAGAGCAAGTAGGGCACATAGTTTCATTCAATCTCAACCCTATTCACTAAAGTGCCTTTCACTTTTAAGTCCTCTATTGAAAAAACAAGGTTTAACTACAAAAAATAAAAATAATTTCTTGGCATGTTCCTCATGGTGCCAGCCATCTGGCAGTGCTATTCCTGGTAACAGGAGCGTTATTATTTGTTAATGTGGACCAACTGTCACTATCTTCTAGCATTCTGGGGAAACAGAGGGTGAGATAACATTTCCTTTCATCTGTGCGGGAGAAACATTTTTCTTTCTATTTTTACAAAATTTTCTGGCTCATTTAATAATCAAATTGACAAGAGACAGATTAACAGCAGAAAATAACCAAAATGATTACATCTGTACATATGAGAGCTCCACAAGAATACAGGGCCCTCAAGGACACACTGAGCAGTTGTGGTTTATATGCCATTTTGGACAAAGGAGAAAGGAGTAGGGGTAGTGGTTGGGACTTCAATTCACATGGAGATGAAAAAACAAATGATTGGGAAATAAATGTTTGCTGGGCCATCTTGTTTTGGTTAATCCTAACCTGAAGATATTTCCCCTCCTGCCCCCACCCCATTGATTTTTAGAGAGAGTAGAAGAGAGGGGGAGAGACAGAAAGAGAAACATAGATGGGAAAAAGATATATCAGCACATACTCTGAGAGTGTACCCTTGACTGAAATCAAACACGGGATCCTTCAGTCCCAGAGCTTGATGCTCTAACCACTGAGCAAGCTGGGGCATCTTTAACAATGGGACACAGATAAGATTTTGATCAAATGGGCCTGATATGATTCCTCCTAGCCTATCAGACCTACTTCAAATTAAACTATGGTTATCGATAATGGTAGCTGTCTTCCTAGAACAGGTCCCCTGTTTCCATTTTTTTTAGGTAGGTAGAGGGATGTTCAGAAGTATCCCTGAATCTTTGTTTCTTAAATATACCCAGATTGCAATAATTAATATCCCCAAAGACCTCCTTATTTTTGGCAGGGGGTGGGAGGCTATGACACACTCGGCTTCTTCTCACATGCCAGGCCTAAAAGCAAGTATGCAAAGCCATACATGGCAATAGTGTCAACCAGATAGAGCTGTGTTTGTCAGAGCCCTTCAATACCAAGCAAATTAACCTAAATGACTCTCAGGGTAAAACTGAAATCTCAGTGCTTCATAGCCTAGTGTTTCATTAGATGACAAGACCATCTTGCCTGGTGTTTTTGGTAATATAATTTATTTATTATTTATATCACATCTACTTCAAAAATTTTTTTTGAAATGGGTTTGTGACTCTCTGAGTATTTATAAAGATGCTTTCTACTAAAAGGAAGAGGCAATGATCTTTTTTCCCCAACCTGATGTTTCTTGCTTTGACCTTGACTCTAGAAAAAGGTCACATATTATTTATTTATTTATTTACTTATTTACTTATTTATTTATTTATTTATTTTTAATGTAAAAGAAAATTCTTCAGTGTCATTCTGGATTAACAAAGCAAGGTGACAATGCTCATAGTCATTAGATAACAAATGAAACTATTGAAAAGTCCTTTTCAATAAGCTAACTTCTACATTAACATAAAATTTGTAAACATAGTAGTTACTATTCTTCTAACAATCTGAAATGCTTTGTTGTTTAGCATTCAGAACTTCCAAGTTTTCCTTCTTTTAAACATGGCTTCTACTATTAAGAAAACCTTTCTATTTTTTTTGTTTACATTCCTATAGTACTTAACAAAGAGTAAATAAAATATTTACTTTCCTGTGTTTAGATTTTTCTACAAATGAAGAAAACTGAATGAAATTCAGTGTTTTATTTTATGGAAATAACTAGAGGCCTAAGTGCACAAAATTCATGCATGGGGGCAGGGTCTCTCAGCCCAGCCTGCATCCTCTCCAATCTGGGACCCCTGTGGGATGGGGCCTAAACAGGCAGTCAGACATCCCTCTCGCAATCCAGGACTGCTGGCTCCTAACTGCTTGCCTGCCTGCCTGCCTGCCTGCCTGATTGCTCCTAAACACTCTTCTACCTGCCTGATTGCCCCTAACTGCCTCAGCTTGCCAGCCTGATCGTCCTCTAACAGTTCCCCTGCCATCCTGATCACCCCTAGCTGGTCCCCTGCTGGCCTGGCCACACCCTAACTGCTCCACTACAAGCCTGGTCACCCCTTAACTGCCTCTCCTGCTGGCTTGGTTGCCCCCTAACTGCCCCCCTGCTGCCTGGTCACCCCCTAACTGTCCAGAAGGAAGTCGGACATCCGGAAGATGTCGGGTTGACCCAGTCTAATTAGCCTATTTCCCTTTTATTAGTCTAGATATATATATTAGAGATTAGAAAGATGTTACCAACAACTGAATTCCATCACCAAATTCTAGATATTTTATTTTGCTCACAAGAGATTTGAAAGAAGAAAAAACAAAGGATAGAGAAAAATGCCACTTGGTAAATTGCTGAAAGAAAAATTCATATTTTACATCTGGTTATGTGAAAAAGCAGTCATTCTCCCCTGTGGCCCATTGAAACAAATTGTTGGTAACAGGACCTTGCCTTTGTACAGGGAAAATATATATTCCACACTTTAGGTAGAAGCTGAACATGATAAACAATGTGTCTGGTGAAGGAGTGGGAAAGATTTTGCTGCTTCAATATGAAGGAAATGCAGATATGTGGGGGTGGAGGAAGGTACAAAAGGAAATAAATTCCTCAGTATCAGGGGCAAGACAGGCACACAGAGCCAGAAGCATGCCTTGGGGCTCTCTCTAAAAATGTTTACCGACACTCATAATGATGATGGATATGTTGACTCTAGGAACTATATTTCTTGATGAGTCCAATAAATGCAGTATATCTCCGTGCATTTAACCCTGTATTTCTGGAAAGTTTACATCCAGAGATTAATGATTCATTACAAAATCTGTCAGCTCAGGATTTATTTTTTAAAGACTTGCTAGATGCTGCTGCTTTAAATCATCTACCTAAAAATCCTATTCACAGCCTCCGTTCGACAATTAGGATATAACCACTACTCCCCAAATGGTTTCATTGGTAGTATCCGTAGAGAAGGCCAATAAGATGATTTTCCTTTTCATTACTTCTATGTCTACTGATATCACTAAGTGTTCTAGCCAAGCAACCAAGGATTGATTCTGTCTTGCAATGATGCATAGTCCAATGAATGCAAGGGGCTATAGCTCTTCCATATGAAGCCTCTGACACTTCAAATCCATACTCATCTATATTAGTATATTAGAGTTATTAGTAATTCTAGTAATTACTGAATAATTACTGAAATTATTTATAACCATAATAGCATATTAAGATTAAAGGAAGCAGGCATATTAGAATTACTAGTAATATATTACTAATATGCATAAAATATATTAATATTATATTTTAAATTATATATTATTACATTAGTAATAGATTAGTTATTTATTCAGTAAATTATTTTTGAATACCTATTATTTGCCAGACACTCTTTGAGTTCTATGAACAAAACCATTAACAACACAGACGAAAGTTCCTGTGCCTGTAGAAAGTTATATTTTGTTGGGGGAAAACAATAAACAATAACTGTAATAATTAATTGAATTATTAACTGTTATGAAAAAATAAATATTAGAGCAAGTAGGAAAAGAAATGAGTAGTGTTGGGGAGGTGATGGGCCAGTCAGGTTGCAACTTTAAGTAAGGTAAGTTGAATTTTGAACAAAGTAATAAAAGAGAAGAAGGAGTTATGTGGTAGAGTATAGAGGCAGGTAGAAGGAAAAGACAGTGCAAATACCTAAGGCAGAGAACTACTTGGCGTGTTGAACAAATAGAAGGGAGTTGGCTGTGGCTGGCACAGACGTAGCTGGGGGAAAGTGAAAGAGATGAATAAGAAGCCTGAGAACAAGGAATGCAGGGTTGGGGGACATTACAAAATTTGAGCTCTTATTGTGAGTGAAATTGGGAGCCATGATTAGAGTTTTAACCAGGGATTTACATGATCTGAATGACTGGCTGCATGGGAATAGAGCACAAGAAAGCAAGGGTACAGTGGGTGGGAAAATCAGTTAAGAGGCTTCAGTGTAAGAAATGGACCTCTGTGAGGCATCTCCAGCATGGTTGGCTTCTGATGAAATTTGCTCAATTTCCCCAGGGCAAACAGAATGTGGGGAGGAGGGAAGAGGATATGGAAATAGGATTTAGGAACAAAGAACTACGCACATGGGCCAACATGGTGGAAACTCCTTGGGCATCTGCCTCAGCTAGAGAGGGGAGGTGGAGACAACTAGAAAGGTCTCAGTCCACTATTTTAAATGCCCAAGTGGGAGAAAGCAAGACCTAGGCGGCATATTAGAAAACAGGTGACCAAATAGCCCATGAGGAATGGAAAGAGGGACTAAATAAATAGGCTATTTATTTAGGTCCCTGCCTCATGTGTGTTCGTGTACAATGGATGCCCACTCTCAAGAGTATTATTAAAAGTCTCATTTTGCCATACTTTTTTTCCCAGTCCATCATTTGAAATTCAGACAGGCGAGCCATTTCTCACATTCAGTAACCCAGTACAAGTTGATATGGCCTAGGTTCACTGATCATGGCGGTGAGGAAAATATTCTGAAATTACCACCAACAGGATTTTCTCATAGATTTGATTATGTCAGATTCTGCAGGACTCCGGAGTGGCATTATTTGGGGTCCACTACTCTAGTGCAATTTGGCTTTGGATATGTCTGTCTGTAGCACAGATTAGATAAGATTACTTCTAGTTACATATTTGTTGTGCATGTTATTTCTTGTTAATGATCTTCCTTTGACACTTGGGGGGAAGAGAATACAGAATAATATTTGTTAAACAATTACACAAATCAGACTCTATGCTGGGCACCTTAAATGCATATAATGACTTAACTAACACTTATTGAGTGCTTACTAAATGCCAGGCATTGTGTTAAACATTTTTATGCAAGTCACCTTATTTAATTCTCTCAAC
Source organism: Antrozous pallidus (assembly GCA_027563665.1). Taxonomy (NCBI): domain Eukaryota; kingdom Metazoa; phylum Chordata; class Mammalia; order Chiroptera; family Vespertilionidae; genus Antrozous; species Antrozous pallidus. Next base: position 69,782,509 of record CM050511.1, read on the forward strand.
AGTCATGTGAATCTACTGTTACTCTCTTCTTACAGATGAGGGTATTGAGGCTCCATAAGAGGTAAATTACCAGCCCTAGATAAATTACCTGACCCTAAGCTATAGAGCAGAGAATCAAACCCAAGAATCTAGAGTTTAGAAGTATTTTACTTTCCATTTAATCCTCAGACCCAACCCCCTAAAAGTCTGTAAGGTAAAAAATAATGGTCTCCATGTAATTTCCAGTCAATTTACTATTATTTTTCATTGCTAGTACATAGGTACGTCTAGGACTCTCCAAAGAGCTTATTAGTTCCTTGCATATTGAAAATCTGAGTATATGCCACAGCATCAAGTATGATGCCGTGACATAGTTAGGGTTGAGTAAATGCAAGTTGATTGATTTCATGCAGTGTTCTTTCATAACATCATCTTACACCACATGCAGGGTCAGATTCGACTTCTTTATGTTCCCCGGAGTACACATTGCATAGTGCTCCAGAAATGTTATTCACAGCATATGTTTGTTACTTAATCTATTTCTATCTTTGTGTTTTGCAATGACTCTTTCAGCTCTCACCCAGCTATTTCATCTGCTATGACTCTTGTCAGAAGAAATGAACTCTGTGTTTTTTGTTTTTTTGTAGACCATTTTTATTGTATTCCCACTTGGGCAGATAAAAATGAGTCTGACATCAGGGCTCAAACAACAGCAGTGCTCACATGGACTTACTTTTGCTATTTTTTTTTTACCAATTTCATAAGATCTGTAATTTAAAGTATTTTGAACTCCTTCAACAGGTTCTGTGGGGGGAATTAGAAAAAGACAGATAATGTTAGCCAGGTCACAGAATTGTGGACAGATATTACTGGTTGATATAAAGAGAGATAAACCTAACTGCTAATCTAGAGGTCAGAAGCTCAGGCTGAGATCCTAAAGAATATAGAAAATCTTTTAAAATAATATATGTTAGGTACACAATAGTTTCTTGCTGCTCATTGAATAATCTAGTCTTATATCATGTTGGAAGTTATTACTCTGAAAAATCAAACAAACAAGTGGACGATAAATGTGAGAAGACACTAAAATCACACTCATTCATTACTTAATTAAATAATATTCCTTTATCCTACCTTTAGAATATTGATTTTATTCTTTCATCGTAAGGTCCATATAACAAAATGCGCAGACGAGGTAGCCTAATCTAGAAAGTCCAAAATCAAGATGCCAGTTCCTTCTGAGGACTTTCTTCCTAGCTTGCAGATTACTGTCTTCTCCCTATTCCTTCATGTGGTCTCTCTTCCTTATCTAATAAGAACACTAATCCTACGAGATCAGGCCCCTATTGTTACGACCTCATTTAACATTATTTCAGTAAAGGTTCAGTTTACAAATACTGTGACTTTGGGGTGTTAGAGCTTCAACATATGAATTTTTGGGGAACATTATTTAATTCATAGTAAGGTTTATCTTTATGATTTATCCAAAGACGGGAATCTATTTGTTGAATAGTGGAATATAAATTTGGTAAAATATAAGCTTTCTTTATCTATAAAAATGCGTTCTCACTAGTGATTATTTAGGAGTGATCTATTTCTGAAATAGCTGAATGCTGTATTATTACTATTTTAGATGAAATCAACAATAACATTAATAGTAAAAGCAGATGTTTAAAACCAGCCTTGAGCTACTGACTGCTACTATTATTTGTGTGTCATCAAAGAATCTCATTAACAATTTAAAAGATCCCTAAAATGATGAAACAAATCAATTCTGCTATTATCTCTAGGATACAGATAATTCTTTTCAGGTTTTCAGGTTTAGTAATTTCTTTCATTGAGTGCAGGTCAAATAATAATAATAATAATAATAATAATAATAATACTCTAAGCTAACTTTTAATATCCAAACTATTAAAATGACCTTATACTATTTTTATAATTTAGTCAAAATAAAATTATATTTTATTTATTTGTTGTTAAAATATATTTTTATTTATTTCAGAGCAGAAGGGAGGGGGAGAGATAGAAACATCAATGATGGAAGAGAATCATTGATTGACTGTCTCCTGCACACCCCCTACTAAGTATTGAGCCTGCAACCTGCGCATGTCCCCTTACCAGGAATCAAACTGTGATTTCCAGGTTCATAGGTTGATGCTCATCCACTGAGCCACATTGGCCGAACTAAAATTATGTTTTTAAACCAGCAGTGTTAGGAGAAAAAACAGTATTCTTGGAGAACCAAGATGGCGGCATAGGTAAACACCTATTGTTCTGCCCCGCGCAACGATTCAAAAACTACAACATAACAACAAAACAAACATCACCCAGAATCACCAGAAAGCTGGTTGAGTGAAAACTCCACAAATAAAAGTAAAGGTGGGACACTGAGACTCAGAAGAGCAGCGGGAGCGCAGCCTTGAAGATGGAAACAGGTTAGGAGCCATCCTGGTCGCACGTGCGTGGGCTGTAGGGCTGGTGCAGCAACCCCGGCTGGATTTCGCCAACGGGGAGGGCGGAGACGTCCCACTACATGGATTCCCCATTTCCAGGCAAGGTCCAAGGTCCGGGGGACACACCCTGGAAGCCAGGCGCGGCAGAGGTCTCCTAGTCTGCGGAGAAACCGGGTAGCTGGGAAAAGAACTTTGCATGCAAGTGTTGCACAAACACCCGACTTGCTCCGACTTGGTCTCCTGGTCCCGGAAACCACCGATTTTACAACCCTGGGTGAGACTTTGGGTTGCAGACTCATTTGGGGAAAGGCAGAGTTGTCTGGCAAGGGGAAGAAACTGGCGGCTTTCTCTTGGAGATGCCTGCAGCCATCCCCATCCAACAGAGACCCGCGTGCGCGAGCGCCGCATAGGACATAGCTGACACTGAGGCTGCCTGCTCAGCTCAGAGACTCCGCCCATCCAACCTGAACACAGTCTCCCTTCACAGCCAATTGGCCTGGAGGTCAAACCTTCCTAGGGCTAACAACAACAAGCTGGGTTTAAATTCAAAAATACTGTACAACCCATAAAGGATTGCAGTAATAGTACCCATCTCAAATAACTTGGGAGGCTGTGCCACTGACCCTTAGAGGACATCTACCACATAAAGCAGCCACCATGCAGAGATATGGAAAGAAATCAGGTGTGAAAGAAATGGAGAAGAAAAGACGAGAAGACATAGAGTTCAAAACCACTGTTATAAGGCTTTTCAAGAGGCTCCTAGAAAAGGCCGATGAACTTAATGAGAATTACGAGGAAATAAACAAGACCAACCAGGAAATGAATGAGACCCTCAAGGAAATGAACAAGACCTCTGAGGATATGAATGAGACCCTCACGGATATGAAAAAGGAGCAACTAGAAATCAAGCATACACAGACTGAAATAAAAAATATTACACAAAGTCCTAAAAGCAGTCCAGAGGGCCACAAGAACCAAGTCAAAGATTTGAAATACAAAGAACCAAAATCCACTCAGCTGGAAAAGCAAGAAACAAAAAGAATCCAGATAATTGAAGATAGCATAAGGGGCCTCTGGGACAACCTCAAGCATGCCAACATCCGAATTATTGGGGTACCAGAAAAAGAGAGAGAGCAAGTTAATGAAAACCTACTTGGAAAAATAGTGACTGAAAACTTCCCCCACCTGGTGAGAGAAACTGACTTAAAAGCCCAAGAAGTACACAGAACCCCAAAATATAGGAATCTAAAGAGGACCACACCAAGACATATCATAATTAAAATGCCAAGAGCAAAAGATAAAGAGAGAATATTAAAAGCAGCAAGAGAAAAACAGTTGGTTACCTACAGGGGAGCACCCATACGATTGTCAGCAGATTTCTCAACAGAAACGATGCAGGCCAGATGGGAGTGGCAAGAAATATTCAAAATAATGAATAGCAAGAATCTACAACCAAGATTACTCTATCCAGCAAAGCTATCATTCAGAATTGAAGATCAGATAAAGTGCTTAGCAGATAAGAAAAAGCTAAAGGAGTTCATCACCACCAAACCAATAGTATATGAAATGCTGAAAGATATTCTTTAAGAAGAGGAAGAAGAAAAAGGTAAAAATATAAATTATGAACAACAAATACACATCTATCAACAAATGAACATAAAAATCAAGTGAATTGATAGGCTGATGAACAGGATAAACTGGTGAATATAACAGAAACATGGACATAGAGAGGGAATGGACTGACAATTCTTTGGGAGAAAAGGGTTGTGGGAAGTACAGCAAGAAACTGGACAAAAATCTTGCAACAATGGGAGAGGACAGTGGGGAGGGGGAGGTGAGGGTGGAGGGTAGGATAGGTACAGGAACAGGGTGGAGGGGAGATATAGGGGAATAAAAAAGGGGAAACAATGTAATTAATAAACTGAACAATAAAGATAAAAAAAATTCATACTCCTGCTGAAACCGGTTTGGCTCAGTGGATAGAGTGTCGACCTGTGGACTGAAGGGTCCCGGGTTTGATTCTGGTCAAGGGCATGTACCTTGGCTGCGGGAACATCCCCAGTAGGGGATGTGCAAGAGGCAGCTGATCGATGATGTTTCTCTCTCATCGATGTTTCTGACTTTCTATCCCTCTCCCTTCTCTGTAAAACATCAATAAAATATATTTTTTAAAAATTCATAAAAAAGTATTCTCGACCCCTGTTTATTTATTTTTAAAAAAATATTTATTGTTGTGAGTATTATATATGCCCCCCTTATTTTCCCCTATTGCCCATCTCCACTGAGTTCTTGCTGTGCCAGACCTTTATCACCCTATTGTCTGTGTCCATAGGTAATGCATATATGTATATAAGTACTTTGGTTCATCTCTACCTCCCCCCCACACACACACACCAATTCTCCCTTCCCTCTGTGATTCCATGCCTCTGCTTCTATTTTATTCATCAGTTTATTTTTTTCATTAGATTCCTTGTTCATTTATTTTCATTTAATATTCAACTAAAGGCCCAACCTTATAACCATTGTTTTGAACTGTGTATCCGGGGCCTCCTGGGAGGTGCAAAGTTAGCCACTGCCTGGGGATACTCAGCAGGAGCTACAGAGCAATCTGCAAGTTGTGTTGGGTTTGGAAGTACCCAGGCAAGGCCAAGCTGTCTTGGGCACTCTAGGTTAGCCCCTATGTGGGCTGTGAGCACAGTCTTGTAGTTGAGCCTTGATTGCTGTTGGTGTCGCTGGGAGGAATTGACCTTCAGGCTAATTGGCTGTGGGGACCAGCTGTGACTGCAGTGGGAGAACTGCTGTGCAGTAGACACCTTTATGAAGTAGGACTTGCTTCCGTGGGGCTTGGGTGCTTATTGAGTATGTCTTTTGAGTACTCATGATGTGTAGAGTTGTAATCTGGTATGATCTGAAGCTGTGCACCAGGTACACTGGCTCTGGGGCCTCCTGGGAGGTGCAAAGTTAGCCACTGCCTGGGGATACCCAGCAGGAGCTACAGAGCAATCTGCTAGTTGTGTTGGGTTTGGAAGTACCCAGGCAAGGCCAAGCTGTCTTGGGCCTCATTGATAGGTATGGGGCATGCTGATGGCAGCTGCTGATTATTTGAGTTATTTTAGTACAGTCTGAAGCCTGAGCCAGGATAGGCCATTAATATGGAAAAGCCACTGCAAACAGTTTGGATGGGGCTACAAATTGGAAGGAGCAGGTTTTAGGAAATCATTAGGGTGGAGCGAACAGTTTGATCCAGGCTGATGAAAACTCAGATATGGCTGCTAGTCAGCTCTTCAATGGTCTCAGCCTACTGATCCCTGTGAGCACCCTTGTCTGGGAGAAAGCAGCCTCTGAATTCTTGCTCCAATGCCAGACAATCCAGTTTATCCCTGCATGTCCCTGGATCCCTCCAAGCCATTGTTCCAGCACCAGAGCTCAGAGAGAGTTAGTCTGAGTAAGTCCATGCACTAGAACTTTAAGAGGAACTATTTGGGTCTTCAGCAGCCTTGGTGTCACTCAGTCACAATCCATGCTGGTTTTTACAGCCCGAAGTTATGGGGACTTCTCTTTCCAGCTCTGGAAACCTGGGCTGGGGTTCTGGTGTAGGGCTGGGACCCCTTGTTCAGCAAGGGAGGCCACTACAGTAGAGATGTTTCTCCCTATTGATAAAAACACCACATGTAGGTGTGTCAGACCAGCTTATTCTGTGCCTCTGCCTCTCCTACCAGTCTCAATATGCTTTCTTCTTTACTTCTGTAGTTGTAAGACTACCAGTCAACCAGATTTAAGGCGGCACTGAATGATGGTTGTTCTGTATTTTAGTTGTAATTTTGATGTAGTTGTGGGAGGAGATGAGTAGAGGCATTTACCGATGCCATAATCTTGGTTCTGCAGCTAGACACTAATTTAATAATGCTATCTTCACTTCAGCGAATCTATTTCTACAAGACTTTCTAAACAACAGATTGGTTTTAGTCATTTTAGAGAAGTAGCTGATCAATACAACAAGACAGAAACAAATAAGAAAATACAATAAGAGAGAAAAATAGATTTTTAAACAAAAAGTATATATATTAATAATCATACTATATATTCTTCTGCTTGAATCAAGTATATAAATTGTGACTTTAAAACACATTTGGATTACGGGCTGCTGAATTCATCCTTTTAATAGATCCTTTTGATAGAATTCTGAGAGAAGGAGCTTTAGAAATCTTTCAGCTCAAACCCGTCTTTGGTAGCTGAAGCAATTACTTCAAGGAGGCAGTAGGAAGGTACCTGGGCTAGAATTAGGGGCCAAGTTTTATCAAGTTTCTCATCAATATCACCCCATTCTAGGTTTAGATTATTTCCAAACTAAAACTCCATGTTCTTTCTCTACCCAATAAAACATTCCTAAACCAGCAATACCTGAAACATTTCTGAGTGAAAATGATTTGAAATCCATTAAGAATTTTAAGAAAAGTATGGAAACTAGTGTTTTCCTTGATACCATAAGAATTGTGTGGACATGATGTCTATAAATTATACTTCCTTTTGAAAGTATAGTTATCTTAATAGATCACACATAAAGCATAGCTTTATGGTTAAAGCCATAAAGTAGATTAAAAAACAAACACCTAGCAATGATGGAAATGAAACAGCATGTGCCTTGTACTGCCGAGGCATTGGGCCGCACAAATCCATGAACACTGAGTTTTTAAAAAGTTATGATTGTTTTTAGGTTAAAATAATTTTCCTGAAGTGTCTTAAGTATTTGTTTATTAATTCATTCTGCTATCTCAGCTCTTTTGGATTTGTGAAACTTTCTTGAATTTGTAAAACTTCCCTTCCTTTTCTCACTATCCCTAAAGAATATATTCTTCCTAAGTAGGGTTGGTAATTAGCGTAGCTGAGAAAATCATTTGTACCTATGCACATATCTTCAACAAAGAATTGGTGAATTGTCAACACTTTTTTGGGGGAAGGCTACAGAAGTGGAAGATTATATTGGCATATCATATTTTAAAAACACATTGTAATCATTTTTTATCTCTAAGTGGCATATGATGTGAAACAGCTGAGATGTTTCAGAAATGAGGCAGATGTATTAGAAAACACATGTACATGAAAGACTTCAATTTGTATTGGGTTTGATAAATAGCATGAGATTTACGGAGAGTCTGAATATTTCCAATGTGTGATATGCTCAGAGTGCTGTCATATTTATGTGTCTGTATGGTCAAACTAAAGCGTGAGGAATTGCTTTGTTTTCTCATGCATAGTGGGAAGAATCAGGTCACTGTGCTATTGAGTTGAATTAAAATATGACATATTTTGCTTGTTAGTTCATTTTGTTCATTAGATTCTACATATGAGTAAAATCATATGGTACTTGTCTTTCTCAGACTGGCTTATTTCACTTAGCATAATGCTCTCCAGATCCAACTGTGCTGTTGGAAGGAATTAGATTTCTTTCTTTCTTTCTTTCTTTCTTTCTTTCTTTCTTTCTTTCTTTCTTTCTTTCTTTCTTTTACAGCTGAGTAGTATTCCATTGTGTAAAAGTACCATGTTTTTTTTTATCCACTCATCTACTGATGGGCACATGGGCTGCTTCCAAATCTTGGCTATTGTAAACAGTGCTGCAATGAACATAGAGGTGCATATCTTCTTTTGAATTAGTGTTTTGGGTTTCATCAGGTAAATTTTAAGAAGTGGAATCACTGGGTACATAGATATGGACAACATTGTGGTGATTATTCAGGGGGAGGGAGAAGTAGTGGTGTGTGTGTGTGTGGAGGGAGAGGTGGAGGAGAGAATAGAGGTAATAAATGGTGATGGACAGAGACTTGACTTGGAGTGGTGAACACAAAACACAGTGTATAGATAATATGTTGTAGAATTATGTACTTAAAACCTGTATGATTTTGTTAACCAATAAAAAGGTATGGCAGATTTTAATACAAGTATAAATATAAACCCATATCCCAAAGAAAGTATACACACTTTAACAGCTAATAGTTCAATTTTGAAAATGAAATGTATTTTAATGCATTTTAATAAACACTACCTTTATAATTATTCAAACTGTTGTATATATTTTTGTATATGTTAACGTATATACAAATCAGGGTGCTAGGTTCTGTGAGCACTACAAAGATAAATAACAGTGCACTGGGTGAGGAGGGGTGAGACACAAATATTATATAATGAAAGCCGAATATGCTAAGTGTCTGGTAGACTGGCCCACTATTCAACCAATCAACATATGCTAATGATATGCTAAGGCCACTCAACTGCTCACCATGATGTGCACTAATCATTAGGGCACAGACAGTCGACTGACTGCTCAACAAGTTGCTATGATGTGCACTGACCATCAGGGGACAGATGCTCCATCTGGTAGATTAGCTTGCTGCTGGGGTCTGGACTATCAAGACTGAGTGAGATGAGCCGGACATACCCTGGAGCCCTCCCACAGTCCCTCCCCAGCTGGGCAACCTCCCGCATCCCTCTCCAGAATTGAGCATGCACCAGTGGGGTTCTTCAGTCTGGTCTGTGCCCTCTTGTAATCTGAGACCCCTTGGGGGATATCAGAGAGCCGGTTTCAAGCCCACTGCCACAGGCCAGGCTGAGGGTCCCCACTGGAGCACAAATCATGCACTGGGTCTCTAGTGTTTAAATACGTTTCATTAGAAAATGATCAGGACTATGACAAGAGATCAGTGGACTTTAGACTTCAGGGAAGGGGAGTTCTGGAAAAGGTAGAGACACGGAGACCAACTTCTAGGAGTCGTGGATTCCAGAGCCATGTTGTATGGGTTTAAATCCCTCCTCCATCTCTTACTATGTGATTTGGAAAAATTACTGAACTTCTCTGTCTTTATTTCTTCATATATAAAATGGAGAGTATGATAGTGCATCCCTCCCTCATGGATTGTCGTGAAGACCAGGAGAGTATATAAATACTCAGAAACATGTAAGTGACATAACCTAGAGGATAAGCTGGGCCTAGATATAGGAGGTGATGGAGAGAATTTAGGGTGGAGGGGCGAAAAGGAACTACTTTCTCTTGCTATTCACTAGGTAGTATTTTTCTAGCTTTAAAGTCTATACAAAAACAGAGTGGCAAATACAGATATCCCCTGGTTTTCGAAAGTTCACTTTATCCCGCTTTCCTTTTACAAAAGGCCTACATTATTACCTGCTTTTGCAGAGTGAAAGAAATGCGAAAAGGTTTTTTTCTTTTTTATGAAAAAAGACGAAAAGGCATAAATAGTGCCCAGAGTTTATTTTGCAGTAAGCCTTACTAGGAGCATTTCTCATCCTGCCCGACAGATGTGGCTCAGTTGTTGAGCATTGACCGATGAACCAAGGGGTCCTGGTTTGATTCCTTTTCAGGGCACTTGCCCTGGATGTGGGCTTGACCCCCCAGTGTGGGATGTGCAGGAGGCAGACAATCAATGATTTTCTCTTATCATTCTGTTTTTTTTTTCTCTCTCTTTCTCCTTTCTCTCTGAAATAAATATAATAATAATTTTTTTTTAAAAGAGCCATTCTCAACCTGAGTGTGAAAGTGCCCCTAACAAGCTCCTTGTCCAGGAACCAGACAAGCTTCTTGCCTGAGAACTACAAAAACCACCTTAACTTTTAAACAGTGTCTGTGAGCAATTGTGCTTTATCTGATTTCGTGGATCCATTAGCGAGATGTGTTCTAAGATGTCAGAAAAACCTAAGAGCTCATAAGGATGTAATGTAGCATAAAACTGGACATAATTAAGCAAATGAAATAAAAACTATAAACTTGCTTGTACCCACCATTTGTACTATCTACCACAGAGAGAATATTGAAAGCTGCTGAAATTATAGACATGGCTCGTTTAGTTGCACTTCACTGTATTGTGCTTCACAGATGTTGTGTTCTTTACAAACTGAAGACATGACCCTCCTGCAGCAAAAGGTTAGAACTGGCTTTATTACAGATATTGTCACTGAACTCAATACCTCCAAAGTATGCCTGTGCTATTGGTTCTGCTAGAAGCAATGTGGTCTCTTCTGATCAGTAGCCAGCAATGTACAAAGTAGAAAGTCTATTGCTGGAAAGGACTGATGATGAATTCTCACGGCTCATTGGGCTGCAACCAAGTGTTGACCTTACACCAGTAGGCTCTTCAGTCCTTGCTTCCTCCAGGTCTGTCTGTTCTGTTGCTGTCAACCCTTATGCCAGGCTGAGTTTTAAAAAGTAACTTTCCAATGTGACATGGCTTTGCATTCTTGCCAATATGTTCTCTTGTCCTTGTAGGTGGGATATCTATATAATAAGAGAGGAATATGCTAATTATCTGTTATGCTGTGAGGCGTAACGACCGGCTGCGTAACGACCAGATCATAAATCTGCAGGAGGGTGGGGCAGCAAACTACAAGCGGGCAGCGGAGAGCTATGAGGTGGGGGGAGCTACAGGAGGGTGGCAGTGGCCTATTGGTGCATGAATTCATGTGCAGGGCTACTAGTATTTAAAATAAAAGGGGTTTATAGTTATTATAGTTTTTTAGGTCTTTTGGTCATTCTCAGAAATCTCCATCAGATAAAAGCTTTTAGAAACCTACATAGAATAAAGTTTTAATTATTAATGGGGAAAGTTTTATGTTACCAACATCCAAGTAGCCAATAATCACAGCATTAGTTTACATCCATTCATTTTCCTTGTTTTAATTTAGATTTTTACTTTTTGTTTTCTTCAAGTTAATATCTAAATAATCACACATCCCTGTTTCAGGTGTCAGCAAGATAGTAAAGGACAGCTGTGTAAGAATTTAAAAATATGGTTTGCTTATTTTCTCTTCTCTCTCTCTTTCTCTCCCCCCTTGTCTCCTCCCCCCCACCCCCGCCAAGCTACAAGGGCCCTTTTTTCACTCTAATTAATTTCCTGAGCCCATTTCTTCTACAAATCACTTCTACCTGTGTGACTTTCTAAATAAACTTCCTCTTATAATTTGAGCCTTGGCTGTGAATTCTCTTAGCCAGAACTCAAGAACTGAAGTTGCCAAACTTAAGTTAAAATAAAAATATAGTAACAATTTAATGCTTCAAAAATGACTTCCCTATTGCAACCATATTTGGCAATGGATTATACTAAGAAAGCAGTCAAGGCAGGTTTTTAGGACACCAGGCCAGGCAGGGTTCTAGCAATTCACGCAAATGTACAAAAATCCCAAAACTCGAATTCATCTCTGTTAGTCCAATATGGATGATGCTGCAGACCTCACACTTTTGGAAGCTTGGATATACAATTGAAAGGGCATTTCTTTTAATGTTTTCATTCACTTTTAGATAGAGAGGAAGGGAGATAGAAACACCAATGAGAGAGACACATTGATCAGCTGCCTCCTACACAACCCCTACCGGGGACTGAGCCTGCAACCCAGGCATGTGCTCTGACCAGGAGTCGAACCTGGAACCTCTTGGTCCATGGGATGACACTCAAACCATTGAGCCATACCAGCCAGACAGAAGAGTATTTCTTGAAGTGTTCCACAGTATGATGAGTTCTATTATGCTATAGAAGATGAAAGGAAAGAAGGAAGAAGAGATAACTAACCAAATATTGGGAAATACCATACTAAAGAAAGTTGAACAGATACTTTTCCCTGAAGGAGTCTTCAGTGTTTAACTTCTTTTTTTGGCTTGCATCTGAAGAAAAAATAAAGGTTTGGGGCAATTCTTTAAAATCCACAGCTTCCATAGACTATCTGGTGTGTCTCAGCTCCTTGCTCTGCAGTCTTTCCTACGGGACCGTGTAAGACATGGCAGCTGGCTGCCTACATAAGGAGTGATCCAAGAGAGACAAAAACAAGCCGGAAGCTGAAATGCCTTTTATGTTGTTTGCAATTTTCTGCAATTATAAAATGGACTGTAATTAACATCTTTGCAACAAATATATATTTTTTGACATTCACGTTGTTTCCGCAATGTATATTTTTAGAGGTAGAATTGCTCTCACGCTGCCATCATGACTCAAATGTCATCGTCTTTGAAAGGCCTTTCCAGACTTGTCTAAAATAGACCTGTCCCCTGTCAGTGTGTGTCCAATTATCCCATTTTACTTTGTATGGGTTCAGCATTGTCTGAAATTATCTTACTAAATTGTGGAATTCTCTCCTTTAGAATGTAAGCTCTGTGAGGACAATTTTGATCAATCCAATCATTACTATATTTCTGGCATCTGGAATAATGCTTGGCCTGAGTTATGTGCCCAACAGATATTTAATGCATAAATAAATGCATGTGAGTCTCATTTTCCTGCCAACTTCCTAACACTTTATTTTTAAAAAATCTTCAAATAGGTGAAAATTGATGTCTCATTAATGTTAATTTTTATTTCTTTGATCACTAATTAGGTTGAACTTTTTTTTATATATACTAATGACTATACAGTTCTACTTTAAGAAATTGCTCTTTCATATTTTTTTCCAGTTAAAAAAAATGGGGCATTGTTCCTTTTCCATTGATCTTTAACAGGTTTTTATTTTGATTTGTTTTGTTTTTAGCATATTGACTCATTGCCTGCCTCTTTCATTGCTGAGGCAAATTGCTCCAAATTAATTTCTCTACCCAGGGCAGATAACTTATAGGCATAGACATTTCAATTCCAATATGACAGTGAAAGAGACTGATAGCTGTAAGGATTCATTCTGTTCTTACAAGTGTGGTCACAGCCGCTGTTTGCAGAATCTAAGTCTTTTGTTGCTCTGGCCGAGTTTTGTGAGTTAGCCTAAGGCCTTTAAAAGCACTTCCCCTTTGGACCAATGTGACAAAGCTGGGTCTCATCATTTTAAGCTGTGCTTCTGGGAGTCCTTAAAATAGTCCTCATGCCCCATCTTGCTTGTGGCTGGCCTACTTTAGCTCACAATTATGAAAGTTCTTTGATGTGTCGGTTGTCATCTGTTTCCCAAACAGGGTCAGTTCCATGAAGCTATGCCAGCTGAATGTCACTGTGCTGCTGGAGTCCCTACCTGGCCATTTCCTGTTTGATAGGTTCATAGGCAATGCCTTTGGATATACACAAGCGAGAAGTGACTTCCAAGTTAGGTACAATTCTCAAAGTGTTCAGAGTTAAGCTTTAAGCTTTGAAGTTACATTCTGCCTGCTAGTATCTCCAAGGGGTTAACCTTCTTGGTTTAGGTTTCTTTAACATCAATCTATGGAATATTGAATCAACAACTGTCATACTGGGGATTGTTTCTACTTCTGAATGACTGAAGAAATTATTTAAATCTGAGTAGATTCCCCCAGTCACTTGACCATGTCTTAATCCTTTCTCTATATAACTATTCTCTCTCTCTCTCTCTCTCTCTCTCTCTCTCTCTCTCTCTCTCTCTCTCTCTCTCTCTCTCTCTCTCTCTCTCTCTCTCTCTCCCCTAGCTATCTTTCTATGAAAAAGAGGTGAATGGATTATGACAGAGGTGAAAGTAACAAAATAAAGCTATACATGATACTGTGACTCCAATCTATCACTTTGGTGATGAGGGACTATGTTATATTATCTATACCTCAAATGAGTTTTAAATGAAACCATTATAGCATACTCTTCCTCCATTTAATATAGCAGGGAATTAATAAGACCTCTGAACTTCAACTTCATACTTAGCTTCTGGTTATTAGAAAATGGGGAGTTTGGAGTTGAGCAGGGACAAACCAGAGAGTGAAAGAGGGTCTTCAAGCTGCCAGTTAATTGGACTGACCTCATGCTGCTCACTGACTGTTATAAGGATATAATTGGAATGTGTAGCATACCGAAATCAAAGTGAGTCTTCTATAAAAGTTCTGTGTGGAAATTCAAAAAGTCTTTGCTGTGCTTTTTTGTTATTGCTTTGGCTTCGGTTCAACATGTAATTGAATTGGGCCAGTGATAGACTCTTCTACTCATAGATGATTGCAAAATGTTCTTCTTGAATTGTTAATGCAGATGTGAAATTGAGGTCATGCTGTTAATGCTTTTTTGTTTTGGATTGAAAACAGTATGACTTTTTGGTGGTTTCCTCTAAGAAAGATCAGTGCTAGTCATAATGTTTTTATTTCCATTTCTGTGAGAGCACTTTAATTGGGCCATGGTCATTTTTATCTCCCTTGGGTCACAGCCGAGAACCTGAATGTATGCAGAGTAACTTCAGAGGCCCTGGTAGAAATCTTGTTTTGGGGACTACTAGCTGTAAAGTATCCCGGGTTTCTGTGGCTTTTCTGCTAGTACCTCCTCCCATCAGCCTAAGGGACAGAACGCTTTCTTTTTTAGAAAATGAATTCTGCCAACTTTTTGACTCTGATGTTCTCTCCTTTGCAGAGGGTAAAGAACTGTGTGTTTGAGTGTGGCTGATGAGCTAACCCTTAGCACAAAAGAAGAGTAAGTTCTATGGGTACCCCATAACATTGAGGTACTTTATAAGCCACAGCAGCAAATCCACCTAAAAAGACTATGCTTTAAGATAAGGTACAGTTGGGCCTTAGCTGGTTTGGCTCAGTGGATAGAACATAGGCCTGTGGATTGAAGCTTCCTCGGTTCAATTCTGGTCAAAGTCACATGCCCAGGCTGTGCCCTCAATCCCCAGTAGAAGGCGTGCAGGAGGCAGCCAATCAATGATTCTCTGTCATCATTGATGTTTCTATTTCTCTTTCCCTCTCCCTTCCTCTCTGAAATCAATTATATACATACATATATATATATATATATATATATATATATATATATATATATATTAAAAAAGATAAGGTACAGTAGGGGTCATTATGACAATATTTAAAACCAGTGCAACTATTATTTCATGTTTTTAAAAATAGGATTGTTCCTTAAAACTCAATGCACAATTAGCTCCTTTATCTATCAAGACTTCTCTGAAAGACACTGATATTTTTCATTTTCTACACAAACGGTGTAACTAATGATAGCTCAACTTACAATTTTCTACTTGACAATGGTGCGAAATACACATTCAGTAGAAACTGTATGTCATATTTTGAATTTTTGACTTTGCCCTGACTAGTGAGTTCTGATACAAGGTTTCTCATGTTTCTGGGCAGCTGCAGGAGGCCAGAGCTCCCACTCAGCCACATGACCATGAGGGTCAACAGGTGATACTCTGCAGTATGTTATGTTGCCAGCAGTTTTTGGATATTGTGTTCTGATCATATTTAAGTAGGCTAAGCTAAGCTGCAATGTTCAGTAGGTTAGGTGTCCTAAATGTATTTACAACTCACAATATTTTTGATTTATGATGGGTTTGTTGGATCATAACCACATTGTAAGTCCAGTACCATCTGTATTTCCTTTTCCTCTTCCTTCCCCACCCTGTTAATTAGCCTTGTGCCAATGTTATTATTATTTTAATTTTTATTTATTTTATTTTTCAATTACAGTTTACATTCTGTATTATTCTGTATTAGTTTCAGATGTGCAGCAAAGTGGTTAGAAAATCATGTACTTTATAGAGTAGTTCCCTCGCTGGCTTAATTTCCATTCTTGTTTCTCCTTGGGTACTATTGTTCTTTCTATACTATTTGGGATTGCTTGAAGAAGGACATTTACCATAAAATAAGCAGTAGCAGAACAACACACTTAAAGTGAACCAATGGTGCAGAATGAGGGGATCTGACTGTCAAATTGATCAGTTCAGTGGTGAGCTGGAGACACCGAGGGTGCTCCTCAGTTCCCAAGACCACACTTAATGGTGTCATCTTGTTAGCTTGAAATTCCCATGGTAGCTAATCACTTGTAATTACACTACACCTTTATAAATCTCTACCCCCACTCCCCAGGGGGAGGAGGGAGACCCAGTTGCTAAACATTTCTCAACACTTCACTGCCTATGGTCAACAAAGGAAAACAAGAGGGCAAAGGTGAACCCACCACTGGAAGTCTTCATGATTGGTGGGAATATTACAGCTACTTCAGGTACACAACAGCCCGTGGAAAGTAAGACTACACATGACTGTGTACAATTATTTCTAACAAGTACAACAAAGAAGGTGCATCTAAAGTGTGTCCTTTCAAAACCACCACTGTGAAAAAATGATATATCTGTTCCACTGAATTGTCATTACTCAAATCAGTTTCCAAACCTCTTCTTGAAACCAGTATTTATTTCATTTATCTATTTAAACTTTTCATCACCTTTTATCCTCTCTGTGCCCTATTCCATCTTGAAACCAGTTTTACAGAAATGTTTATAAAGCATGGTCATGTTTTATTACTTTATAGTTTAATGTGTAAGACAAAGAAGCTAGGATATCTTAGAAGCTAGGATATCTTAATGCTTACCATATACTGACATATAGGATTCTTACAATTCTGGCCCCGGAGGCTCGCTTTCCCTTGGATTCAGGGAGGACAAGTCCTCTCTTCCCAGTAGGGGGAGCTGGACAGAGGAAATGGTTTCTTTTCCTAACACAGAGGAAGTGCTTCTGGCTCCCATTTCTCCTCTTACATTGTTAACAAGTAACAGGAGGGGAAGTAGAAGTGACAGGAGTTGTCCTGACACCTCAAGTCTTAGAGAGGTGATTAGGCCCAACTTCTCACTATTCTCTGAGGAACTTAACACCTTTTCCCCCAGCCAGAGCCATCTTTTTTTTTTTTTTAACAGACTCCCATTTAACACTGAATAACAGGAATCCTGTTGCAAAAATAGATTTTTTTACAGCTTTTATGCATGGGAATTTAGTGTATGAAAAAGTGAAGGCAATGTAACACATTAGATTTATTTTAATTAATTAAATTTATTGGGGTGACATTGCTTAATAAAATATATAGGTTTCAGATGTACAATTCTATAATACATCATCTGTATATTGTACTGTGTGTACACCACCCCAAGTCAAGTCTCCTTCCATCACCATTTATGTTCCCTTTATCCTCTTCTACTTTCCCCACCCTACTTTCCTTCTTGTAATCACCATGTTGTTGTCTGTGCCTATGAGTTGTTGGGTTTGGGGTTTTTTTCTATACTTATTTGTTTGTTTGCTTAATTCCTTAAATGCTATGACAGAAGAGTAAAGTGGTGAGTAGTCCTGTGCATGTTCAGGTGCGAGCTTATACATAGAGGGTCAGGACTTTCCTCCTTTATAGCATCTCACAGAAATCTCCTCAGGGCTACCTACATTACTATTCATGCACTTTTTGATCTATGATTTTATCTTTACTCCCTAATCTTTTGAGGAAAACCATGTCATATTTTAGGACCTTGCCTTTTAGCAGTACTCTTGACACTTGGAAATAAAAAATGTGTAATGTCAAGAAGAGAAGAAAAGCTTTGATAAATTGTGTGATAAGTAACATATACTCATTTTTATCCTGTTGGGAGAATCACTTAACATATGCTACTACTGATTTAAAACAGGCAGACACAGTGTTAGAAAATGGTAGGAATGTTAGACATTTGATTCTTATCACAGGTTGGTCCTCTCTGCGAAGTCAGTTTCAGCATCTGAGGGCACAGATGCATTTCACTCAGAACTGGCTTCAATGTGGGGTTGGAAACCAGGGGCTCAATGCAGAAAGATTGGAGGATTGGAGTCGCGACAGAAGAGGAAAGCAGAGAGGATGATAGTGGTGAAAGCAAGACAGACAAGGTGGACTAGAGGGTCTCCTGGATTAAAAGGCAGAATGAGCAGGATGCTGGGAGGGAGGTATTTAAGTAAACTGAATTCTACCAAAACCAGCCCCTGGGAAGTGCTGACAGACCGAAGGATGACCGCTTGGAGACGCAAACCACTGTATCAATTATACAAAAAGTAACACATGGGAAAGGTCTCAGACGCCTCCCTGACACATAATGAAAATTCAATTAGTGTTATTTTTCCTCCCCTTCCTGCTCTTGATGATGCTACCAGGTGGCACATAAAACTCACTGTGTTTGCTTGGACCAGAAGCATCACTGTAATACTGTCTCAGCAGCATTTCGAATGCAGGTAAACATTGAAGTCGATGTGTGAAATGGCTGAGTGAGAAATATAGCAGTCACATATCAGGAGAGAAATAAAACTACAGTTTTAGCTGGAGTTGAGAAAGAAATAAGGGGTCTCATTTACCTTGGGGAAAGCAGGAGTATCTGGAGGCCCAAAGCTAATAATCATAGTGACCATGACTGTGAGAGGCATAATTAACCCAGGGAAGAATGTTGGGAAGTCATAAAAAAAATCAGGTGATGTAGGAGACAGTGGATAATGAACCTTAGCATTTGGTATAAGTTCAGGAATTAAATCCAATTTCTGTTTAAGGAGGTCAGGATGCATAGAGCAATGAAAGGGTTAGCGGTAGGCAGCTGCCTGCTTCTATGTGTCCCCTGGAAAGGGCCTAGAAGTACACAGGTTGGGATATTAGAATTTGCTTCTAGCTAACCTGGGTCTTCAGTGTCTCAATTGTTTGCATTGCCTTTCTGGGTTTCCTTCCAATTATAAAATGTATGCTTATTTGAGAAAAAAATCAGAATGAAACTTTTCCTTTTTTACTAATTAATTAAATCCTCAGTCTTTATTTAGATACTACATACATGCATACACCTCAAATTAATTTATTAAATTCCCACTACCTAGAAAGCTTTTACAACTACTTGAGCCTTAAGACCTAATCAGATGTCACTTTATTAAGCCTCCTCTGACCCCTTCCCTTGTTAGAGTTTAGTTTTCATTATGTCCTCTAGTGTTTTAGGATTTCAGAAAACTTTGCTTTGTTTAAAGGGCCTCCAACACACTCTTGAAGCAATGTTGATTTAGTATCTTTGTATTGATTTGCAAGATGGTTGTTTGTTGTTTTCTGCCACCCACAATCCATCATCCCCCTTTTTTGATAAGGACAGATTATTTTTCTTTTGGAAGAATTACCCTTCTACTGAGTATGCAATATTGGTGGAGATGCCAATCAATCAACCTGTCTGCTTCCCCTAGTCATGAACTGAGCTTTTGAACCATGATGGCCAATTGAAATCTAATGGAACTCTCTCTGGCTATCCTATATAATAAAAGGGAAATATGCAAATTGACCCTAACAGTGGAATGACTGGGAACAATCGGCTGCTATGGTGCACACTGACCTCCAGGGGGCAGATGCTCAACACAGGAGCCGCCCCCTGGTGATCAGTGCACTCCCACAGGGGGAGCTCCACTCAGCCATAAGCTACACTGGCAGCTGTGAGCACAGCACTGGTGGCGGGAGCCTCTCCTGCCTCTTTGGCAGTGCTAAGGATGTCTGACTGGGGCTTAGGCCCACTCCCTACAGGCCTGCTTCCTACAGTCAGACATCCCCCAAGGGCTCGGGGCTGCCATAGGAATGTCTGACTGCTAGCTTAGGCTCGATCCCCCTGAGAGTGGGACTAAATTGGCAGGTGGACATCCCCCTGGAGGTTCCAGAATGAAAGAGGACTCAGGCTGGGCTGAGGGATCCCCACCGAATGCACAAATTTTCATACACTGGGCTCTAGTCTATATATATAAAAGCCAAGCAACCAGAATTACTGGAATGACCAGTTGCTATGACATGCACTGGGAAGGGGCACCAATCAGCCCCCCCCCCAACCTCCTGCAGCCCCTCCCTCTCTACCAGCCCATCCTCCATTCATCCTCATTGGGTTGGGCTGGCCAGACCTCATCTGTGCATGAATTCCTGCACTGGGTCTTTAGTTTATGCATAAGGGGATTTATTACAGAGAAATAAGCCTCCAAAAGACTAGCAGTATAAGATTGGTGTGCAAAGAAAATGACTGCTATTGGGAAGCTGAGGAATTAGGAAGCCACTGTGCCAATTTCTGATGCCCACAGCAACTGTTGATTCCAGGAATATGCCACCTTAGCTGTGACCAAAGTCATGATATCTGCACTAGGAATGAACCAGCAAGCTGGATGATCCATGCCATGCCTTTCAACACCTATTAAGCCAGTGGCCAGATATTGAGACCTTGGCTAGAGCTATTGCAGAAAAATCAAAGCCCTTGATATCTACGTTCTGGAGTGAAATTGCAGAAGCAGCACAGCATGGTACCTACCTCTTTCCTGCCTTTTCAGGCTCATATGAATGCATATGGCCATCTGAACAATAAATACCTCTGGGATGCTAACTGTAAGGGAGTCTGAGCAACATAGGTTTTTAACTTTCTAGCCTTTACAATGAGTAGAGGGACCCTAGATTAGAACAGAATGAATAGTGGCATAAATTCTTTATAGGAAAATGGACTCTCTTCCCCATGTTTTGACTCATGAGCATAGTGACTGAAGGCCAGAAGAAAAACAGTTGGAGTGAATCTGTCCTATGCAGTGTTCTCATCTGGCACTTAGACTCCTGGATGACCCTGGTTCCTGTCTTTCCTGGGTCTGCAGGTTTCCCCTTGGTTCTGTAAGCCCCAACCATGACTTTATAATGATTCCCTGTTTACCTGCAATTAACAGTTCTGTTATTTATAATCAAACTCCTTAGCTTATATACTTATGAGTACTGTTTTGCAGGGTCTACCATCCCCAAATTCCTGCTGAGTAACTGAATGAATGCATTAACTCGGCATCTGTTGCTGGCAGCTCCTCCTTGGTGTGAGCAGCGTTCTTGGAATTCTAGTTTCCTGGAACTCAAAAGCAGAAGTCTTCAGAGATCAACTAATTCAAATGCCCTCTTTTTTCTTTAAGATAATTTGAAGGAGAGAGAACATCTAAACTCATCTTTTTTCTTACCAGACACATTCCTTTATGATTTCTTTTGTAAATAATATATATATTTTACTTTAGTTTAAAAAATATATCTTTACCTTTAATAGCTAATAAAAATGATAACAACTAAGGAATTTTTCTAACATCTTCTCAAAACCATACATTCAGTCTCTATGTACTCTAAACTAACAAAAAGTCAAACATTTAAGTCAGCTACATAATAGTATTTAATAAGGGGCCCCAAAATCATCTTGATTCAAGTAAAGAGGTACTTCCTAAGTTTCATATAAGGATTTTGTGAATTAGTTAATTAGAAAAAAAGATGGTGGCATAGGTAAACACCTGAACTTGCTGCCTTGCACAACTTCAAAACTACAGCTAACAGACAAAATGGATATCATCCAGAACCATGGGAAGGGTGGCTGAATAGAAATTATACAACTCGAAGGAAAGAGAAAAGCACACTGAACTCAGAGGAGGTGCAGAGGTACAGAATTTTAGTGTGAAGGTATGGAGGCACGTGTGCACAGAAAGGGGCTGTCAACTGAGTACACTGTTGCCTTTTTCAATCAGGAGGGAGATACAAGCTCCTGACTGCTCTGATCTCCAGTTCTGGGCAAGAGTCTAGGGGCCCAGACTCATATGGGGAGAAACTGAACTGTCTGGCTTTGGAACAGTACACGAGAGTGGCTTTCTCTCAGAGATGCTTGCAGCAATTGTTCCTGCATGGTGCCACATGACACAGAGACCTGGGAACTCTTCAGGGCAGGGCTGACAGTTAGCCATTGCTGTTTGCTCCACCCTGGAGATTCCCTGAGAGCCCACCCTGCCCAATTTACAACCCCACCCAAGCTGTACACAGAGGCTTTTACATATGAATGGCTTGGCCCTTTGCAATCTGAAACCTAATTTACTGAAGCTGGGTAAGAGAGCCCCAGAGCCTCCAAAAGAAGGCCCAAGACTTGACAGCAGCTTGCATATCTTTACAGCAGGACCTCATCTGGGCTCCTTCAAACCCAAATGAAGAGTAGAATCTGCAGATTTCTCTGTAGCTCCTGTTGGGTGGCCTCAGGTAGTGGCTGACTTTGCACCTGCTTGGAGATCCAACAGCCAGTATACCCAGTGGTCAGAATGAGACCATCCAGATTACAACTCTTCAATCCATAAAAGACACACTCAGAGGGCAGACTCAGTGAGCACCAAAGCCCCACTGAAGCAAGTCTTGCCCCATAAGGGTGTCTCCAGCACAGAATTTTCCCATCATAGACATAGCTGATCCTCACATCTAATTGGCCTGGTGGTCAATTCCTCCCAAGGATACCAACAACAATCAAAGCTTAACTACAACAAGAGTGTGCACATAGCCCACAAAGGGGTGCACCAAGAGTGTCCACCTCAGATAATTAGGAAGGCTGAGCGTCTGGGCCTATAGGACACCTAGCACACAAAGCCACTCTATCAACACAGGTAAGCAGCCAAAAAGTGGAGACAAAGAAACATGTCACAAATTAAAGCAATGGAGGAAAGCAACTCTACAAAATATAGAGTTGAATAACATGGTTATAAGGTTATTCAAGAATCTTCTAGAAACCTCTGAGAAATTTAATAAGACCCTCAAGATTATGAAAAAGGACCAACTAGAAATGAAGCATACACTGACTGAAATAAAGAATAATATATAGAGATTCAACAGCAGACTGGAGGATTCTAAGAATTAAGTCAAAGACTTGAAATACAAAGAAGCAAAAACAAACAAACAAAACCAACAACAACAAAAACACCCAACCAGAAAATCAAAAAGAAAAATAAATCCAAAAATAGGAAGGTAGTGTAAGAGGCCTCTGGGACAACTTCAAGTGTACCAAGACCTGAATTATGGGGGTGCCAGAAGAAGAGAGAGAAGCAAGATAATTTAAAACCTATTTGAATAAATAATGACAGAAAACTTCCCCTACCTCTTGAAATAAATAGACTTACAAGTCTAGGAAGTGCACAGAACCCCAAACAAAAGGAATCCAAAGAGGACCACACCAAGACACATCATAATTAAAATGCAGAGCAAAAGACAAAGAGAGAATATTAAAAGCAGCAATAGAAAAACGGTTATTTACCTACAAGGAAGTATCCATACAATTGTCAGCTGATTTCTCAAAAGAAACTGTGGAGGTCAGAAGGGAGTGGCAAGAAATATTCGAAGTGATGAATAGCAAGATCCTACAACCAAGATTACTCTACCCAGCAAAGCTATCATTCAGAATTGAAGGTCAGATTAAGAGCTTCATAGATAAGAAAAAGCTAAAGGAGTTCATCACCACCAAACCAGTATTATATGAAATGCTGAAAGGTATTCTTCAAGAAGAGGAAGAAGAAGAAAAAGGTAAAGATAAAAATTATGAACAACAAATACATATCTATCAACAAATGAATCTAAAAATCAAGTGAATAAAAAATCTGATGAACAGACTAAACTGCTGAATATAATAGAATCAGGAGCATAGAAAGGGAGTGGACTGCCAAACCGGTTTGGCTCAGTGGATACAGTGTCGGCCTGCAGACTGAAAGGTCCCAGGTTCGATTCCGGTCAAGGGCATGTACCTTGGTTGCGGGCACATCCCCAGTAGTGGGTGTGCAGGAGGCAGCTGATCGATGTTTCTGACTTTCTATCCCTCTCTCTCTTCCTCTCTGTGAAAAATAAATTATATATATATATATATATATATATATATATATATATATATATATATATGAAAGGGAGTGGACTGACAGTTCTCTGGGGGAAGGGGATGTAGGGTGCTGGAAGAGACTGAACAAAAAGCGTACACCTATGGATGAGGACATTGGTGGGAGAGTAACGGCAGAGGGTGGGAACTGGGTGGAGGGGAGCTATAGGGGGAAAAAGAGGAACATTATAATAATCTGAACAATAAAGATTTATTTAAAAAATAAGTGAGTTAATTCAGGGCTACCTTATTTTCTCTTTCTGGTTTGTTAAACTTTAATCATAGCTACTTTGTTGAAATCATTCTACTCTAAGGAATTGCAACTTTTTA
Organism: Antrozous pallidus; assembly: GCA_027563665.1. NCBI lineage: Eukaryota > Metazoa > Chordata > Mammalia > Chiroptera > Vespertilionidae > Antrozous > Antrozous pallidus. The sequence goes on from CM050511.1 coordinate 69,806,640, forward strand.
TCTTGTTCTTTTTTCTTTAAAATCTGGTAGAGAGATTTTCATATTTTGATTATAATTATTATCTATAAGGAAACCAAAACAAAGTTCTTAAAAAAATAAAAAAGAGGACACCCTATGTTTACAGCAGCACAATTTACAATAGCTAAGATTTGGAAACAAACCTAAGTGCCCATCAGCAGATGAGTGGATTAAAAAACTGTGGTACATTATACAATGGAATACTAAGCCGCTATAAAAAAGAAGGAACTTTTACCATTTGCAACAGTGTGGATGGAATTGGAGAACATTATGCTAAGTGAAATAAGCCAGTTGGAAAAAAGATAAATATCACATGATCTCTCCATATATGGCATATAATTATCAACATAATTTGATGGACAAGAATAGATCCAGAGACAAATGGCAGGGGAGGGGCTGGGGTCAGTGAGCAACCAAAGGACTTGTATGCATGTATATTCACATAACCAACAGACACAAACACTGGGGCAGTGGGGGCTTGCCCGGGGTGGGAATGGCTGGGGGTGGGGGTGGTCAATTGGGGGAAAAGGAGACATATGTTAGACTTTAGACAATAAATAAGAGGGAAGAAAAACATTAGGTTTTTTCACATTCCTTTATTAACATGATAGGAACTCTTCCTGAAATATTTCATCTACGTATCAACCAATGTCCTTTAGCAATGTGGAAATATTCTTGGAAGAAAAAAGTATATAAGCAACTCTTTTTTTTTTAAGTAACATAAGTTTTGGGTTGCTCTTGTCATTAGCTAAGAATTTTATTAAAGAATTTGTAACCAGACTTGTGAAAAATCTATAAACATCTTACAGAAGTTTTTTTTTTAATGGAAAATCATGCTCAGTGGAAAGCTTTGGGGGTTTTTAATTCTCAGTGGAAAGGCTTTTGGGGTTTTTAATGCAGCCATTGATCTTCCCTTCTTGAAGTTTAAAACTACAACAAGCCCATCTGTCAAAGCCTACTGAAATATAAACTGCCAAATGTCCAGCCACAGTCTTACAGTCTATGAGGATTTCAAAATACACTCTATGTCCTCCCCACAAAAATATTTTCTGATGAATAACATTTAACGAGTTTTTTTTTTTAAATACTAGTGACCTAAAGACTTTGAAAAACATCCTCAAGAAGCTACTACAGGAACTTCCAATTTAATGAATTTTAACAGCTGTTTCTGCTACCAGGCCTATAAGTGGAGTTTGATTTCCCTGGAGGCGATTCCATTAATTTGTTTTTATTATTTTAGGATAGCTAATATGCTGTAGCTGGCTGGGTTCTGACCCTAGGAATCATGTGGGTGACGTGGTAATCCTGGTCCTCCTCAGTGCTCTGCGGAGAGCTCCTTCCACAGACCACCCAGGTGGGTGGATAGTGCAAGAGCCAGCATGACCCAGGCATCAGTGGCGCCCCACGTGGTTGTCCCAACCCTGCACTCAGGAGCAGAACATTCCTGCAGAACACTCAGAAGTTCTCAGGAGCGCAGCAACACTCAGCAGTTTCCTGAGGTGGTAGAGGAATATTATTTCCGCTCAGCTTTTCAAGTGCAGACCAAACCATCCTTCAGGGGTTTAAGCCCTTACCTGTGGGAATGCACTTGCAATGGGAAGTCAGGAGAGCTGTGCTTTCAATGCGGTGTGGCTTCAAGAGGACTCAGTTGTGACTGCAGATTCTACGTCAGAAACTTAAGGATAATAGCTCCTGCCCTTTCAATGTCCTGGGGCTGCTATATATAGAAGATGTGGAAATAAAGGTGAACACATTTAAAAAAAAAGAAATACTGCTATGTACTTATCAAAAGTTTTCTTTTAGATGGAAGTCTAATATCAAGCTTTCCTAAAAACTTTGTGCCTTATAGAGCATTTCCCTCTCCATACACAAGAGGATGAGGTCTGGTTTCTTTTTTATATAATTTAATTGTGAAAGGTTAATTTGAAAGGGAAAGAAGTTAAGATATTTTCTTGAAGAATCTGAGCACGTTTGGTCACCAGGAATTCTCTGAGTAATGTATTTCTAATTTAATAATTCTAGTCCATTTAGAAAATATTTATCTGATAGAATAAGGCATAGTATGGCCAGTTCAATTCTCTTAACCAAATTAATGTATTAGCTTCTAACATAATTAAATTAACAATGATGCATTTGGGATGCTAATTAAAAGTTCAAATGGTTCAATTAGTGTACTTTGTCATAAAAACCTGGGATTTGTATTTTAAAATACATCATACATGAGAGTATGTAAGGAAAGAATCAAATTGTACAGTTGAATTTGCAACTTGTGGTCTGTGTTGTGTTATGACTTTATCATAAGTCATTACTTGGATTTACCAGTCTCATAGCATCAAACTTCAGAAGTCAAGTCACTGAATTGAGAATGATTTCTCAATGAGCAAAACAATGCTCTTATTTTCCTCTTTATTCCCCTGTATCAAACCTGACTAAATCTGTGATTGTTGTTGCTGATTTTTAGAATTGACATGTCTGGAAAGATGTGGATGTGGCTAGAGACTTCTCAAAATATATTTGTTTTATAATTTTAAGAACTGTATATACTCATGGTAGAAAATATGAACTAGCTATAGCTGCATCTATATTTTACTATTCAACAAAGCGTGAAGAAGGTAAAAAAAAAACAAGTGCTGGAGAGGATGTAGAGATAAAAGAAACTTCATGCACTGTTGGTGGAATGCAGACTGCTGCAGCCACTGTGGAGAACAGTATGGAGTTCCCTCAAAAAACTAAAAATGGAACTCATATTCTACCCAGTAATCCCACTTCTGGGAATATATATATATATATATATATATATATATATACACACACATATACACATACCAAAACAGAAACACCAATCAGAAAGGATATATACACTCCTATATTCGTAGCAGCACAATTTACAATAGCTAAGATGTAGAAACAGCCTAAGTGCCCATTAGCAGATGAACAGATTAAAAAACTATGATACATCTACACAATGGAATATTACACTGCTATAAAAAAAAAGAAGGAACTTTTACCATTTGCAATAGCATGCATGGACCTGGAGAGCATTATGCTAAGTGAAATAAGCCAGTTGGAGAAAGATAAATATCACATGATCTCACTCAGATGTAGGGTATAATGAATAACATAAACTGATGAGCAAAAATAGATCCAGATTCTAAGAAACACTGGACAGTGCAACCTCAGAGAGAAGATATGGGAGGTGGGGGGGGCGGTTAGAGATCAACCAAAAACTTGTATGCATACATACATACATATTAGCATAACAAATGGACATGGACATGAGGGTGGCAGATTGTCCTGGAAGGGGAGTGGGAGGAGTGGTCAATCAGAGAAAAAGGAGACATATGTAATACTTTAAACAATAAAAAAAGTGAACTAGCAAAAACAAACAAATACACAAATAAAAATTAAAAAACACTCAAAGTGGCACTATTCAGAGCTAGCCATTTCTAACACCCTGGTATAATTGTTTTCTTTTTTTTTTAATTTCTATATTTTACTATTTAAAACAAGTTCTACTATGAAACCTGTTTTTTTCCCATAGATATTAAACATTATTTATTGGTTCATCTAATAAATATTTAGAGGGTACTCAACTATATGTTTTTAAATAGTCACAAGATATTTAACATAGTCCATGTTTTGTTGACTTGTGCAACAAAGGAGCAAAGGTGGGGCTTTTTTCTTTCTATTGTGTGTGCTGCCCTGATTCAGCTCAGTGGCCTATCTGAATCATCTCAGTTGAATTTCTAAAAACTCTATAGTTTGAATAAGTCATAAAATCTGGAAGTATTGTCATTGCCATTGAGTATCTGAGACATTCTTTATGTTAATCTCTTTTAATTTGAAAAACTGCCAACCATCATCACTGAATATGGAAAAACTCTATAGCAAGTAAATAAATACTGTATGACAACCAACTCTCTTTTATACAAATTTAATAACCTTAGGTCATTAAATATTTTATTGAAAATGATATAAAGTCATCATGTCCATGTTTTCCTTTATATTCAAATAAATTCAACAAATATTTTAGAGACCCTATTAACACCCGAGACATTGAGCAAGAGGATGACTATGCCAAGGAAGAATGAATATGACATGATTTCTACTCATGAATGGCTCACATTCTAGTTAGGGACCTAGTCATAAATATAATTGCCTAACATTTACTTGGTGCTATACTAGAGATATTAATAAAGTGCTATTGCAACTTAGAGGAATTATTCAACAGCGATGAATTCTAATTGTGGACTGGGAAAAGCTCAGAGGAATCATTATTTTAGTTTGTCTTAGAGCTCTCTAGACAGAGACCTGGATACTATGATATGAGAATTTATGTGCAAGTGATTTATCTAGGAAGTTCTCTCAGGAGAAACTTGTAAGGAAGTGGAAGAAGTAGGATACGGAAGGGAAAGGAGCCAAGCACAGGGTGATATTTCAGGCCGAGTCCAGCAGAAGGTAGCTTCAGTCTGATACTGCGGGGAATTCAGGAGGGTGGGTTCTGCCTCAGAGTGGCCTGAGTTGAAAAGGCTAGGTTTTTACTCGTGCACCCAGGGGCTGAGGGCTGGGTGGTGGTGGTGGGGAGGAGGGAGCAGGACATAAGCTCCTAGGTTCTCTGACTTCTACCATTTCATGCACAATGGCTCCAGCAGATTGAGGGACAATCTTTTGAAGAGAGTCATATGTTCAGGCTATAAGAAGCAAAAGCTGAGAGGCAAGGGGGAACACACATGGTAGTAAAAGGAATCTGAGAGGCTCCAGGTGGAACACTGACAATATTTACTACAGAGTTGGATATTGAAAGGAAATAAGTAGAGTTTTTAACAGATTTGGAAATAGGAAAGGACATTTTAGATTTGTGCTGTCCAACCATGTTAACTTCTAGTCACATATGGCTAATGGCCACTAAATTTCCATCAATAGAAAAAGTTCTACTGAACTATGCTGTATGTAGACTGAAAATAGTATTAATGAAATCATGCACATGTGAAAGAACAAGTAGTTTAGTGGGGCTCTAATGAAGGGACATGGCTGGAATACGGGCTATGAACAAATTGTAAAAAGTTTTGGAATTGTCGATCCTTTGGTTGTTCAATGGGAGCTTACTATTTTCAGAACCCACATTGAAAACATACATAAAAATCTGGCAGTATCCATTTGTATCCACTATTGCCTATGTGCCGTTATCTGAAGACTTTGCCTCTAATTTGGTCTTCTGGCCTCTCTTTGCCTTTGGCCCCTCTTCAGCCATTTCTCCAACACTAGTTCATTGCCTCTTCTCTCACTTTCAAGCTTAAATATTCAAACCCAATTCAGCAGAGTTTGACTTTCTACTTAGCATTTTGAATTTCCTAATCTCTCTTATCAACTACTTTCCAATGAGCCCCAATTGGATATTTGAAGAATTTGTAAAGACAGAGGGTGGATTGAGGCAAATTAAGTTAATGGATTCAGGAGACTTGAGCACGTTGAGCAGACTGTGGGAAGAGTCAGTGGGGATAGAAAAATGAAAGGAACAAAACAGAGGAAAGATCATTAATGGAATAAGAAAATTCCAGGGAACAAGTTATAGGAAAATACGTCCTTGTTTTGTTTTTGTGTGTGTGTGTGAAAATAATGTATTCCCCATCAATAGTGTCTGCTATAAAAGGAGACCAAGCTATTATACCAGTATGTTAAGACCTTGTTTTTCATACTTCCTGTAAAATCTTAACTCTATCCTCTTAATCTATATATACATTTATAAAAGTAGAAAATGACAGAACTACAAGCTTAAATCATGAAATGTTTTATTTTAAATAAAAAAATAATTGTGGTAAAATACACATAAAATTTACCATCTTGGCCATTTTTAAGTGTGTATACAGTTCAGTAGAGTTGAGTAAATTCACTTTGTTGAGCAACACATTTCTATAACTTTTTTATCTTGCAAAATGAAAACACTGTATCCATTAAACATCAATTTTCCACCAACCCACTATTGGCAATCATCACATGCCTTTCTTTTTCTATGAATTTAACTACTCTAGATATCTCATATTAGTAAGAATCATACAGTATTTGTCTTTTTGTGACTGGGGCTTATTTCACTTAGCTTAGTGTCCTCATGGTTTATCCATGTTATTGTATGTAACAAGATTTCCCTTTAAAAAAATAAAAAATGTGGAATAACATTCCATTGTTTGGGTAAGCTAAATAGTAGTTCACTGTATGTATATAGTATATTTTGTTTATTCAATCACCTGACAACAGACACTTAGGTTGCTTCTATCTTCTAGCTATAATGAATAATATTGCTGTATACATCAATCATATAATTTTTAAAAATAGATCTTTTAGAATTTTTGGAGGTAGGGTCTCTTTTTAGAAATTTCTTCATTTATGTTCTATTTCCAGGGCTTATAGGGTCACAGATTCAGAAGGCTATTTTTTAAGATATTTAACATTTTACTCTGCTTTCAGGTAGTATTACTTAAAAATAGTTAAATATATCCAATAGGCTGTGGTTTATATAGCAGAGGAAACTAGTCTAGTAGATTTTAACATGCTTCTCAAGAAATAAACATTGAACTAGAAATTAATTTTGGGTATCCTTTTTACCAGAATATTCACTCAATCTGAAGATATTACGGTAAGTACTCCAATGCTTATTGACTCTATCACAACTATAAAGAATTGTGCTTTAAAGGATGTGAACCCCTGTTTCAATCAACTGTTGAAAGACTAAAAATGGCATCTGTGTGTGGTAATCTGGGTAGTATGTCCTCAGCCAGATGCAAGAACAACATGATTTCAAATAGGTCCTTTCAGGGCTGATCTTCACCCCAATCCACGAGGCAAATCTTTTTAGAAAGATGAAGAATTCCTCAGCCAATTTAGCCAAGTTTCACCAACCATAATTTTCACTGTTATGAATGCCTTCTCTCAGATTTTTGTTCCTTTTTTTGGAATTTGTTAAATTGCATGGTGAGGTCTTTTTTGCACCACACACTCATTTGGTCCCAAACCAACTAAAACCTTGCAATGTGTCTGTGGAGCTGATAAACAAGCTCACAAAAAAGCACAGCAAACAACAGAAAGTCTTGATTTTCCAAGTTACAGTGGTCTCCCCAGTGGGGGAAAAGGAATGCCTGATATTAAATGAAATAGAAACTATCCAGGCATTTAACTGCCTCATCATTTGGAAGAAAATAATTTAATCAATCCTGTTAATTTCATTAATTAAAAGTGATTCTCAGTAAAGTTTGATTCACAGTTTTATTTTCCCAGCCCTTTGTGGATTGTCAACGTATTTATATCTGACCTGTAACTCACCCTTATTTTCTGCTCTATCAAAGATAATATAATATGCTGATCTTCTACCTCTCTGTTTAAACTTGTCAATGTGAAAAGCAGCAGGGCTGCCTTATTGGAGAAAGAGTCCATTGGTTTTATATTTCCTATATCTCAGCACTCTTTAAAAAGGAGTATGATTGCTAGGAGAGACCAAAATGTGAAAATCAGAGCCTGCTGGCAAAGCTGTGATGATGGCCAGCTACTGTGCATGGCTTCCTATCCTAAATGCGGTCTCCGCATGGGCAATCTCTGTTCTCTTTCATCCCAGCTCCTTCCAGAGGGATATAATTTTGTCACATGGGCACCGTCCACCAAACCACCCTGAACAGACGATGAGTTGTATGATTGTGTACATGGGCAAGGGCCTCGGGAGGAATTTGAGGCTGTGGTACACAGTGACCCCAAATGGGGAGAGATTTCCTGGAAACAGAACTTCAGCCGAAACCCAGGAGCTTAAAAAAGGTAAGAAAGTAAATGTCAGCTCATACCACTGGAATAAGTTATTGACAGTGGATTAGGAAAAAAAAATCATAGTAATTATCTACACATCCCTATCAACTATGTCTCTTTTTGTAGTTTAATAATATTTCTACTGAATTTTTAAATGGTGTCTCAATGTTCATGTTTCTGCATGTGAAAACATAATATATTTTAAAAATCAGTGAAAACATGAAATATTAATGTCTGTTCAGTTTATTTTCCTGCCCTCCTTTTTCGGGTTCACACATCTCAGGGGGAATTCTGTAAATGCATTTTTTTCATGATTCTCACTGACTTGAGGACTGCAAAGAAAAGATATTTGCTAAAATTGAAGCATATCCTCGCATTTCTCTCTTCATTTCTCTACTCTGAAACTATCTAGTTTAGCCAATGCAACTTATGACTCCTGGTTTACATATCTTTTAAAAATTCTCCTGAGAACATCAGTAGAAAGTACAGGAACAACTATTATAGAAGCCTTTTCTCAGAAGAACTGGATTCAAGGTCTAGCTCAATTACTTAGCAACTTTGTGACCTTCAGTAAATCTCTCTGCCCTTCTCTGCAGTCTAAGGGTGGTGATATCTGTCTCACAAAGTTATTTTATGGGTTAAATGAGGTGATGGATGAGAAGTAAATTGTGACCCACCACACAAGTGTAAGACATTATCAATATAAGATAGGTAAGCTCAAAAGAGACAAAGCAAAATAATTCCTATTTTGGATTTTCAGCTATTGAACTGATGTGATGAATGCATATATGAATCACCTCATAAGAGCCTTTAGATATTGTTCCCAGCATGATTTTATTAACCACTTCTTTAATTCTGTTTGCTAGTTACTATTCTCTCCTTATACAAATCTGGGAAAATGTTCAGCTGGGTTACTGTGGTTATATTTCTACTAGGTGATAGAATCAGGATTCGAACCCTGGTCTGCAGAAATAAATGGCTTGATAGCCTGACAGTTCAATGCTGACTCACTTCCAGCTATTTATGATATAGATTGTGCTCCCAGGAATTCTATGAAATATCTTGGGAACTCCTGAGGCAGTCTAATGCTACCACCACAGGTTCTGATGGCTAATATTGTGAGAGAGACTTATAGAATTGTTAAGACTCAGAGCATCAGATAGTAAGAGGCGGCTTGCTTTGAGTGCTTACTGTAAGCCAGACATAGCTCTAAATAATGCTCTGTATTGGTCATTTAATCCTTTACCCCAGCAAGGTCATCTCTTCTTTAAAACCATCCCCATTTTATGAATGAACTAACTGTAGTGCAAAGAGACTAAGTAATCTGCTCAGAGCTTGAGCGGAAGAAGAGGAACTTGAACATGGACAGTCTGGCTCCAGAGACCCATGTTTTTAACCTCTACACTGTGTCTCATGGTCTGTGAGATGAAAGTATATCCACAGAGCACTTGGTTCACATTACTTGATCCTAAGCAGTAGCCTTCAATGTCAGTGTCATTGTTTTCAATCACTATTTACATGTGCAGAAAACATCCACATGCAGTGTCTTTATATGTATCATTTTCCCTAAGGCCGTAGCATATGTGAAAATAAATCATGTAGAAAATATGGCTAAAATAAATCAATCCTGTTTTCTTGCCTTTTCTGCTTTGTAGGAAACCATCTGAGAAGAGCAGAATAAATGTAGCCTTTGGAGGGAGACTTGGTTACAGCAGACAAGCAAACTAGCCAGGGCAGAGTGTGACCTTAGGCAGGTAGCTTCACATCTTCTAAATCTTCATTTTTATCACTCATAAAGTGAGGGATAAAGAGATAATTTTGTAAAATGTCTTTCCTAGAATAAAAGCCTAATAAATACTGATTCCATTTTTGCTTCTATTGGGATGCATTTCAGTCACCTACGCACTTTTACCTTCTGTTTTTAAAAACCCTAAACCAACCGATTTATCTGAATTTCTCAGATTATCTGATGCCTAAAAGAGTTTTTAAGACATTCAAATATTTTGTGATCTTTAAGAGTCTAGTGATACAAGCAGTCATAGATGGCATGTGAGGCTCCAAGGGTGGTCCCATGATGACATCTAAGGTTGTTTTGATCATCCCAATTACTGGTTAGTTCAGCTGTCAAAATCATTTGTTTAGATTAGTGTTCTAGGTCCTCGCCAATAGAGTCAGTGATCAGAGACTCAGAAGTATTTTTTTCCCTTCAAATAAACCAGGGATTGTAAAAGAACAATTCTGGCTGCTGTTACTGGATATACCTGTTATTTGTTTGTCTGTTTTTAGACAAACTGATATTCTTTGGCAGAGACTTTCTCTCCAGATCTTTAGAAAATGTGCTGAATTGAGAAGAAGTATTTTCTGAAGAGGAGAGGCTACTGGAAGTTTGAAAGAAAGAGATTCCAATAGTAATTTTTGAAAGACTACAGACATCACTATCTCTTCAACTTAAATTTAGAAAATTCTGGAGAAAAGAATAATCTAATATGATCTGGCCCACAGACTTTCTGCTCAGGAAGGATTATAAGAAATGCATCCTTGTTAGTTTTGGCAGTCAAGAAAATTTGATTATGGAAGAGATCCTGAGGGAGCCAGATCATTTCTAGAGTGGGGAGGAAAGCAAAGTAAAATTGGAGAACTGTCATGCCCAACAACATGCAAAGATGAAAAGGAAATAATAATAATAATAATAATAATAATAATAATAAACCAAAACGGCAGAGAAGTTATTATACTAGCAGAGATGAAAGACCGAAAGAGGCCTCCAGCCAAAGAAGCGGTGCTTATATGCTAAGCCAACTTTCATTAGCTACAGATCATTAAAATAAAAAGTCAAAGCACAAAGAATTTTTGGGCAGCCTAATGTTGACATTAAGACTCTTATCTGGTAAAGTCAATTTACAAACATAGATAAAATTATCTAGGATTTAATCTACAGTCATAAACCAGATAAACTTTGAATATTAACAAACTGAACTAGAGTCAAATAGAAACAGCAGGCTTCCTAGAACATAGGAAATGGCAGACACCCAGGTAAAGCCAGTGCAAAAATGAAAGCACTGTAAAGATCAAGAAGTGGGAAAACCTTGTCATCTTCCCAGACATCCACAAGGGGAAAATGTTGACACTTCGAAGCAAAACAGTAACTAGACCTCAGTACAGTGAGAAATTGTGGTGATGAAAGCACAGTGGTACTTCTGAAAGTAGGATTGTCTGTGACCTATGGTGGAGAATCCCAAAGAAACTATGTTTTTGCAAAAAAAATTTTTTTAAATAAGTTTTTATTGATTTTAGAGAGATAGGAGAAGGGAGAAACACAAAAGAAATATTAATCAACTGCCTCCTACATGCCCCCTACTGGGGATTGAGCCCACAACCCAGGCATGTACCCTGACTGGAACTGAACTGGCAATCTTTCCATGTTTGGGACAAGGCTCAACCAACTGAACCACACAGACCAGGGTTGCAAAAAAAATTTTTTAAAGGGAAAATTAAATTGTTTATAACATTGACTTAGGTTTAAATTACATTTTGAAGCATGAGCAATTCTTCTTAAAAAGCATACACATCTCAATTCTCAGTATTTTTTACATAAAATCCTTAATAAAGATGGGCAACAAGTGAGTAATATGCATGACAGGATTTTGAATGAGATTAATCCAGTTAAAATTAGAATCTTGAACCTGGCCAGGGTGTCTTAGTAGTTGAGCATCAACTCATGAACCAGGTGGTCACAGCTGAATTCCCAGTCAGGGCATATGCCTGGATTTCAGGCTATAAGAGATGTGCAAGAGGCAGCTAATAGATGATTTTCTCTTGTCATTGATTTTTTAAAATAATGTATTTTATTGATTTTTTACAGAGAGGAAGGGAAAGGGATAAAACATCAGAAACATCGATGAGAGGGAAACATTGATCAGCTGCCTCTTGCACACTCCCTACTGGGGATTTGCCCACAACCAAGGTATATGCCCTTAACTGGAATCGAACCTGGGATCCTTTGTCCTCAAGCTGATGCTCTATCCACTGAGCCAAACCAGTTTCGGTGTCATTGAGGTTTTTATCTCTCACTCTCTCTGAAATCAATAAAAGCATATTTTTTTTAAAAAGTTAGAACCTTGAGTTATCAGTTTCCTAACATTAGAGTAATAAGGCTATTTAACCAGATAGGATTTTTAAAACATTCTTCAGTCACAATTTTAGCTGTGCTTAATTAAATATGTGGGAAAAGTTGAAAGAAAAATATGAAACTCTGAGTAAAGATAAATTAACTAGAAAAACTTCCTGCTACGTGAAGGAAGTGCCCTTCAAAGCAACAGTTGGCTGGAAGATTCATCAGAGCTTCGAAATATTGCCAAAAACATTAGGATACCCTTTGGACTATGAAATCACATTTGATGACCCAGCACATTTAACACTGTCAAAAAGTAGAATTGCTCATTTCAATATTTACTCAGTTGGGGAAACATTTATGACATGCATGAACTTTAATTTCACAAGACTCAGGTTTATTCTGGTGAAAATATTAGTATTTAGAGATGCAATGTTACACATAAAAATAAATAAACCAAGGTTTCTACCTATGTGAGGGTACTAGGAGGTGTGCTTGATTTGATTTTTTTAAAAAACAGGCCATGTTAAACTTGGACAAGAACATACTTTGCAGAACATACTTTAGGCAGAGATGTTGACTGGAAAGTACTAGATCTGAGTTTCAGATAATAGCATGCTCACTTCCATTGGAATTCCCAAAGGACAACCTGAAAGCAAAAATTGAATAGGTATGGTAAATTCCATCTGGCTCACCCTTAGAATGTTAGGGAGACTAAGTCTATTTTCAGTGAATGATTATCTTAGCAAGTTTTCCATGTAACCACATAGCTCTTGTAGCTCACTTAGTAATATCCAGAAAGTCTACTGCTGTAGACTCAATGTTTGTGTCTCTCCCTCCCCTCCCCCTCCAGAAGCTCCAGTGATGGTAGTAGGAGATACGACCTTTGGGAAGCAATTAGCACAGACACTGGAGCCCTCATGAATAGGGCTACTTTCCTTATAAAAGAGACCCTAGAGAGCTCCCTCATCCTTTTGAAGACACAGGGAGAAGATGGTCAACTTGTGAACCAGGAAGCAAGTTCCCATCAGGCCCTAAAACTGCCACTGGTTAGATGCTAGACTTTCCAGCCTCCAGAAATCTGAGAGTTAAATGCTGTTTAAGCCAGCAATCCGAATGGACTATGACAGTCCACAGTCTTAAAACCAACTAGCAGACACACTGAAATTCAATTAAGGATGGTTGTATTAGTTACTTAGGAATGTAAAGCAACATCTATTTACTTAGCTATCTATTTGATAGTTTAGCAGTTTGGGCGAGGCTGAGCTGAGCAGTTCTTATGTTTGCTGATCTTGGCTGATATTATGAGCTGACTTGCTTCATCCTGACCCCTACCCTCTACCCCTTCAAATCCACATATTGAAGTCCTAACTCATAGTACCTCAGAATGTTACCATATTTAGAGATGGGGTCTTTACAGAAGTAATTAAGGTAAAATGAAGTCATTAAGTTGCAGTATAAACTAATATGACTAGTGCCCTCATAAGAGGAGGAAATTTGGACACAGATGCATACAGAGGGACAACAACATGAAGACATAGGGAGAAAACTATGTGAACATAAAGATAGCTGACTATAAGCCAAGGAAGAGGCCTGGGGCTAACCCTCATAGACCTCACAGGAAACCAACCCTGCCAACACTTTAATCTCAGACTTCTAGCCTCTAGAACTTTGAAAGAATACATTTCTGTTATTTAAGCCACCCAGTCTTGTACTTTTTTATAGTAACCTTGGAAAATTAATACAGCTGGCCTGCCTCTTGCATCTTCAGATAGCTGATGGGTTGGCCAGGCTGGATGATTATGCTAGCTTCAGCTTGGCTATGTGAAAGAACTAGGGTCTCTCTCCATGTGTTTTCTTCTCCTCGAGCAGGCTAGCCAAGCTTGTTCACATGGCATTTGCAGATTTCTAAAGAGAAAGAGCAGAAGCTGTGAGATCTTTGGAGGCTGAGACTTAAAACTGGCACAATATCACTCTTGCCATATTCTATTGATCAAAACAAGTCCCAGGGCCAACACAATTCAACAAGGAGGAAAGTAGACTTGCCTTTTGATGGGAGGAGATACAGTGTTCTGTGGCCACTTTTGCCACCTACCACAACTGCCATTTGACACTATGGCATTAAAATTTTTCCACAGATCAGAAGTGTGGGTCAAAGTTGCACTCCAGTTTCAATTCTGAAAACCTCTTAAGTGGAACTTTCTATCAAAATTATACTGAGGCCAATAGTCAAACCATAAGGACTGGGTTGTTAAACATGACTGATGTTTTTAAGTACATTCTGTCCCCATGAACAAATAGTCTATTTGAAGCAGATGCCAACACACAAGACTGGATCAGTGATTTAAAAAAAATAAAGTCTCTATCCAGCAGACCAGTTATTAGATCTAATTTTTATGGATGGAATTAAGCAATTAAATGGGTCATACTGAATCATTACTTGCTCAAACTTGCCTTTCTCAAGTTCAAATTATTAAAAGCAGAGTAAATTTGCTTTAACACAATGGCTTGTCTGAACCCTTTTTGAGTATATTTCACTGATTGATAATTACTTAATGCAGTCTTTTATTGAAAAGTGTATATTATGAGCCTCATTAGTTGCAACACCCCAATAATACATCAGTAAGCAGAACTTCAGTGAAGAAAAAGATACCAAGTCAATAAAAACACACATAAAAATATAATTAAAATTGTAAAAATTTCTATGAATGTAACATAAAGTGCCAAATAGGGGCCACTCATTCAATCAATGTGTATTGAGTGGCTTATTATGAGCCAGTTAATATGCTGGGCACTGGGAATAGTAAAGTGAATGAGTCAAACATGTACCTTTCATTGTGGAGCTTGCTTTATATGATGAGAGACAGTCCAAAAGACCAATTGGTTAATTAATTAAAAATAAACAAAGACTTAGGATAACTTGTGACAAATGCTATGAGAAAATACATGTTCAAAGAAAAGGGCACACTTGAGGTCCTATTTGGAAGCTGTGATCTGATAAGGTCTTAAATAAAAAGTGATATCTAAGCTAAGACCGAAAAATGAGAGATGCCATCATTTTAGGAAGAGGTAGAAAATTTCCAGGTGGAAGAAACAGGCAGTACGAAGCCCTGAGGGGTGAAAGATCTTGACATGATGGAGCTGAAATCTTAATGAATTTGTGGCCAGTGCTGTTGGAGCATAATGAGCCGGAGGCAGTCCATGCAGGACCTCATGGGACAGGAGAAGAAGTTTGGATTTTATTCTAATGAAGTGGGAAGCCATCAAAGGATTTTAAGAAGAGAGTGATATGACCTCATGTAAGAGCAGTTTTCTGTGGTGTGGATAATGCATTGAGAGAATTAGAGGTAGGAGCAGTGAGACCAGTTATAGTCATTGCAGTAGTCCAGGTAAAGCATGAAGGTAGCCCAGACCAGGGTCATGGGATGAAGACAGAGAAACAACATAGTATTTTAACAGAAAGGCATGATGTAGAGTAGGCAGGTCAGGAAATGCTTCTTTAAGCTAGGTTAATATATGGAGTAACCCATATGTGAAATAGTGAAGCATTTATTCACATTGTGAAGGCAAGCCTGGATTAAAATATAAAAAAGGCTTAAATTCTAAAAAAGGTTATTGATCTCCCCTACCTCAAAACACATGTAATAGTCATGTAATTAAAAATTAAAACAGGACTAAACCACAGAAGAGGTATGAGCAACTTTCACCAGATTAAAATTATTCCCACCATAATTATGTTTGTGCTTTTACTTTTGAAATTTTAAATATCAAATAGTTTTAAGACTTGGTGTGGATATGCTGAGTCTGTTTATTTAATCTAGCATCTAACAAAGACCCTGGGAAGGGAATACGTTTGAATGTTTTAGACTCAGAGGTAGAGTAACTTCATCCTAAAGATCCAGGGGCAGTAACCTGGGGCAGATCATGAGATGGTCTGAAAACCGAAATGAAGACTGGATCTTAAAAACAAAGAAGCAGGATGTGAGAGCCTAAGAGGGTCTGGGAGCTCAGTCAGAACACCACTGTACTAACTACTCCCTCTGAGAAATGAGTGTGGTTGGATTACAGGTGTTGATGGCAGTGGAAGAAATATTTCCATCAGTCAGAAGACAGGTCAGATGTTTCTGGAGGTCAATTCTGATAAGAAAATGAACAGTTTATCTACTCTACTATTTTTTAAAACATTTATTTTTATACCATTTCTCCATTTTGACTGGAGGAAAAACAGAGCTGAGAGTTACTTTATTGGTGCAAATAAAATGTCAAAAACAATGTATCGGTCCACTGACTTTTTCAAAAGAACTAAAAAGGTATCATTTTTTATATTTGGAAGTTCACTCTTGCTTTGTTCTATTTTGATCTGTATGGTTTGCTTTTAAGATAATACTGTAACTACTCTAGACTATATGTCTTGCAGTGGCTTTTAACAAAAAAAACTCTAAAATTCTAACCTGTAATAATTCCCTTTTGACTATACCAACTTATTTTTTTTCTTCTTACATTTTTATTTTTCTCGACTCTCCTTTTAGGTTATAAGCTCCTTTCCAATATTTGAACTATCCAATTCTTTGGTCCAGAGGTTTCATATACTTGAGAAGAGAACCCATTATCTCTGTATTGTGGGTAGAAGCACAGTGCTCAGTCTGCTTGTGGGATGAAATTTAGACCGTCTTGCCTTCAAGGAGATTACATGTGACTTGGGAAATCAGTTGCCTCAAAAATGATACACACTGTTATGAATGTAACTGTATGTCATGACACGGAAGTAGGAGAGAGAAAGAGAAAAGAGTTATTTGTGCACAGAGCTATCAGGAAGACTATGAAAGGAGAAGGGAATGGTGGAGAAGGGAATCCAGGTGGAGGAAAAACCATGCGAAGAAGCGAGAGATATTCAGAGATTTTAAAGTTACATCTTTAAATGTACCAAAATGTGCTCAGAACATGGCAATATAGAAGGAGACAAAGTTAAGAGATAAGCAGGATCAAAAACATACAAGGCTTTGTAGGTCATGTTATAGAGTTTGGACTTTATCTGGCAGGTAGTGAGGTGGGGGCAGGAAAATGTCTTAACATGGATAAGTTAAGTCTCATGGCAATATGATAAGACTGCGTTTTGCAAAGATCACTTTGGCTGTATAGTTGGAGCAATTTCAAGTACACTATTGGATCACCTGGTAAGGTCCTATGGCAATAGAGTAGATGAGAGAAGACTAGGCCCTTCACTAAAGCAGAAGCCAAGAAAATGGAGAGGCAGGGTATACTCAAGAGATTGACATGATGGAATGGATAAGACGTGATGACTAGATATGAGAGTTTGGGGAGAAAAAGGTATTGGAAAGATCCAGATTTATGGCTTAAAAGATGGGTAAATGATGGAGCTACCCACTGAGGTACAGAATATAGGACTGATTGTGGGGGAATGGGACAAGTTGACAGATAAGGAAAAAATCAGTCGTTTGGGATATTTTGAGTGTAGAGTAACTGCAAGCCTTTAGAGTAGAGGACACTGAAATTTACTGTACTTTTTTTTAATTCCCCAAAAGCAGTTTTTCATAAATGTTTAATATCACTCATGCCTTTGTTATCCTTATACAGCATGTTCTCTATTGTATTGTCATTCTCTTCACCTCTTAGAAAAATCTATATTTTCTCCTGTCCTTTCTTTCCCAATTAATAGTGACATATCCTACCCACTTAACCAAGATCATTGGCATTCTTTTTTTTTTTTTTTAATATATTTTATTGATTTTTTACAGAGCAGAAGGGAGAGGGAAAGTCAGAAACATCAATGAGAGACATCGATCAACTGCCTCTTGCACGCTCCCTACTGGGGATGTGCCTGCAGCCACGGTACATGCCCTTGCCGGAATCGAACCCGGGACCCTTCAGTCCGCAGTCCAAGGCTCTATCCACTGAGCCAAACCGGTCTCGGCGATCATTGGCATTCTTACTAGTCCCATCCAATGGGCCACTCAGAATGTTCTTAATCACTCACCTTCTCTCATCTTTATGGTAACTGGTCCATCATATTTGCCCACTGTCATACACATACATATCCTCTGACCTTCCCAGCCAATTTCTTTTTTCAGACTCTTGCAATGATTTCCTAATTGTTATCTCTGCCTTTCTATTTCCCTGGACCATTTGTTACTCTTTTGCCAGAACAATCTTTTAATAACACAAGTTTAATAATACAACTTTATTACTAGAAACATTAATAACTTCTCAAAGCCTAAAATATCTTGATGTTTCACAATTTGACCCAAACTTACTTTATATATACAGCAAGTTACTCCTCACTTCACAAATGATACCTAAACTGACTTTTAACACTGTGATTCAAAGACACTCTGCTATATTGATTTTATGACATTGCTTTATTCCAGGTACATTTGGGACAGGTGGAAAGAGGGGCTCTATGTCACTCTCACCACCAGTATACACACACACACACACACACACACACACACACACACACACACACACTGTTAGATTCTATACTAAATTTAATTAGCCAAGGATATGTTATAGGTCGAATTGTGTTCCACTAAAAATATATGTTGAAGTTCTTACCTCTGGGATCTGTGAATATGCCCTTATTTGGAAATCAGTCTTTGCAGATGGGACCAAGTTAAGATGAGATCAATATGAGTGATATCCTTATAAAAGGGGAAATTTGTACAACAGTCACACAGGGAGAATGCTATGAATGATGGAGGCAGAGACTGAAGTGCTGTAGCTACAAGACAAGGAATTCCAAGGATGGACGATCACCACTAGAAGAGAGGAAGAGACAAGGAAGGATTCTCTCTTTTAGGTTTCAGAAGGAGCATGGAGCAGTTGATATCTTGGTTTCAAACTTCCAGCCTTCAGAACTGTGAAATGATATGTTTCTGTTGTTTTAAGCACCACATTTGTAGTCATTTGTTATAGGAGCCCTGAGAAACTAGAGCACATACCATATTTCATGGGATGAAAGTGGTCACACAGAGTAGCTTCTCTCAGCCTCAAGCATTTTTGGTGGGTCAGCTGTCCCTGCATGGCAGAGGTTCCTCAGATATGGAAAAAATGCCACCACTGCACTCTTTTGTGTAAACTTCCAGCACCATCCTTGAAGAATGTATAATCCATGGCCTTCCATTCAAGAGAATGTTTATAGATGTTACATTCTTATGGTACTTGATCAAAACCCAATGTTGCCAAAGCCACAACTTCATCCAAAAGGAGCAGAAACAGTGAGTGTCAGGCATCTCTGAATCACATTTTTGCCTCCAGCTCACTGGAAAGCCAGTTTCTATGCAGACTCACTTTTTTATCAAAAACTATAAAATATAACCTAGGCTTATACTCAGAAAGTTACTCCTCTGTACTTTTCCTTAAAAGTATCTTTATTATGAAATTGTTACAGATATCCTTCTTATTCCCCCATTGATCTCTTCTAAGCCCTTTCCCATCCACCCTCTAATCCTTCACTACACTATTGTCTGTGTTCCATGGGTTATCCATATAAGTTCTTTGGTTAATCTTTTCCTACCCACCCACTCACCCATCCCTATCTTCTCTCTGCAATTCATCAGTTTGTTGCTTGTTTCTAGGTCTCTGGATCTGTTCTGTTCATTAGTTTATTTTGTTCTGTAGATTCCAGATATGAGTAAGATTATGTGATACTTGTCTTTCTCTGACTAGCTTATTTAGCTTAGCATCTTTTTTGTCACTTTATTTACTTTATCAAAGGCTATATATCTTATTTCCCCCCTCTGTAGATGTTACAATAATGATATTAGAATAAAAGCAATGAAATTCTGATCTTACCTCAATAAGGACCTTGTGGTATTTGACTCTACCAGCTTTATCAATTTTCTTTTATTTCATTGTCTTCCAGGATACACTGTGCTCTTTCACATCTCCTTGCTTTTGCATGTGTGGTTTGCCTAACCTAGAATATATGCCCAATTGATTCCCACTAAAGAACCCCATCACTTCTCCACTTCTGATCCTCAACACTGCCCTGGGCACTGCCCAGGCATGATCATGCTTGTGCTCAGAGCACTGTGGTTTAGGCTTATAGGGATGGAGGTAGCATTAGAACTCAGATCTTTCAGATCACAGAATCAATGCTCCTGTTTTTTGTTTGTTTGTTTGTTTTTGCCTCTTACCAAACTAAAAATCTTCTTTAACCTCCCTAGCCAAATATTCACTTTCTCTTCAACTTCCTATAGAACTTGACACTTACTTTTATAGTGATTTTGTACATAATTACTAAGTTTGTAGCCCCAGTTAGGTGAATTCCATAGACAAGAAATAGTTCTTTCCACCTGCTTCAATAATGGCACATAGTAGGTGTCCAATACATACTTGATGAATGGATTACTGCATACTGAATAAATGCATGGATGGATTTTAGAATTTCAACCTTTTTTATTTGTCTGTGAACTTCTGGGAGACAGAGACCTTGCCTTTTAAAATTTTGAACTCCCTTAGTTGAACAAAAGTGTGTTGGTAGAATGAATGATTTGGTCAATGAATAAATACTTGAATAAATGATATAGCTGACTAGACGCCCAACATGTGGCAGTTTTCCCTCCATATTTTACAAGGTTTTAGAGCAAGTGATATAAGATCATATAAAAAGCTCAAAGTTTTTTTAAAAATCTCTGTTAATCTCAGATTAAATTCACCTCATATAGCTTTATAATGGGGATTACAACTTTATTTCAAGATCAAGAAAAACATGAAAATTGGGCAACAATTTATTTTTCTTCATTTATTTATTCATTCATTTATTCACTTATACTTGGGAATTGAGAAAGCACCCCAGAGCTGAGTAATTTACAGCCTGTTTTGTTTTTCAATTGATGGAAGCCAATTGGACTATTGAGCTGAATCCCCAGAACAGCTACTGTGGTAGATGCCTTTGAGACCATAGTATGGGACTCATACATTAGAACAATGGTTCTCAAAGCGTGTTTCAGGGACCCATGAAGTCCCCAAAATCTTCTCAGGGAGTCACAGATCAGAACAATTCTTATACACTGAGACCTTATTTGTCTTTTTAACTCTCAGTCAGTGGCGTTTCCTAGGGATTTTGTGATATGTGATATAATAACAAGTTAAAGGCAGAAGTCATGCAAATCCAGCTACTAAGGCACTCATTAAAAAAATTGTAAAAACATAAATCTTTCTCTTAACTATTTTCTTGGAAATTGTTATTTTTAAATAAAATTATGTCATGTTAATATGTAATAGTTTTATAGTAGTTATTTTAAAATAAATAAATACTTATAAATGTTTCTGTTTTAATTTTGAATATGACAAATATTGATAGATAAAACCCACATGAAGAAAAGTATGTTGGAGCCCTCATTAATTTGAAGATTGTAAAAGTCTTCTGAGACCAAAAATGTGAGAACCACTGAGTCAACAAACATGAACTCACAAGAAGCTCCCAACGCCTCTGCCCCTTCAGGAAGGACCGCCTAGAGAGTGCTTCCTTCTAGCTGGTGTGTGGGTTGGGTGAAGAAGCAGCAGGTGAGTCACTGCACAGTTTAGGACACCCCCCACCACGACCTCTTTTTTAGCATAGTCCTCTGAACATATTCCCTTCACAAGGGTGACATTAATTCTGCTTCCCCAAAAGTCTGCAGCTTGAACTAGATATTAATTTCTGGCCTGAGGCCAAACTCTGGCCTCCATTCCTTCTACTGAAAATCTCTTACAACTTTCTGCCAGCACCATGAAGCCTCAGCTCCTACATAAAATCTGTTCAAGGGCGAGTCATTACAATCAGCTGGTAGAGACCATGCTCATTATGTAGTTTCTGAAATGTCTTCTCAATAAAGGAGCCATTCAGTAACGGGGAAAGGTAAAATGACTCTTAATCACAGTTGCGGAAATTTCTAATAAAACTCTATAATTAAAAATATTGATCTGCAAATATTTTCCCATTTATTTAATTGCCAAAAACCAAAGTGCTATTCACCTCTGGTCTGACAGCCAAGTAGCCTAGCAACCTTTATATGTCCATTCAAGAAATATTTATTGACTGCCCACTCAGTGTTAGGTGTACTCTGTGAATGTTTGTAAAATACTCAGCCTAGAAATTGTTGTATATCCTATAGCCAGTTCCTGATAAATAGTCACTGAACCTTTACCTTTATAAAATTAAATAATGAGAGACCAGAACAAACTATGCATAACATTTTCATTGTGCTTCATTAATGAAATAACCTGTTTTAACTGGTTAGCTTACTCCAATTGATAGCTTACTCCAATTAAGGTCCCCAAAGGGAAGCTAAATGTGTACATTACAAAGTCAATAACAAACTGGTCAGAGAAATGGAGAGTGTCCAGTAGTGTAGGTTAACCCATGGTTATGCCCATTGGCAAGATCAGGAGATGGAAATAAACAGTGACATTTGACAAAGTGCTAAGATGGAAGACTATGTACTTGTATTTTACTGGCTTCTTCATGCAACATGCTGCCTAGACACAAGCCTGGATATGATTTATTATTTGCTGTCTTTGAGCAGATGGGTCTGCCTGGCATTGTGGCCTCAAATGAGCTCACTTAGTGGTACACTGTTTATATAAATTGAGCAAAATCTGAAAAACAATTTGACCTATTGAAGTACTGAAACTAAACAGGATTCTCAATTATCCTTATTTAAGGGAAATATTATAGCTGACTGATTAAATAAAATCTCTGATGTCTGGAGGAGTTACTGGAGGAAGAATCCATTATAGACAGTCTGGGTTTGGGAAATAAGAAATTTTAGTCTCCAGTGAGGTTCTAATGGTTTTAGTTTCTCTTGAACGGGTACATTAAATGTTAAATGTGATATAGTTCAGGGCAGGTTTCTATTGGTTAAATGCCAGGATGGACACATAATAGCCCATATGTACTTGGTATAATACTCTAAAAGAGCCAAGTTTAAAAAACTTACATTACTTTGCAGGTAAAGTTGTCACTACTTCTAATTACAAATTAATATTGTAACAGTCACATAAACAACAAACAAAACAAATGAACAAGCAAAACTCAGCCAATATTAACAATCAGGTTACATTATCCTAGCTATTTCTAGGTAGGCATGGTTGTTCTTTTAAAATTTATAGCTAAGTCTGCATTTATAGAGCTGTTGCCATGTGCTATTTCCGTTGTTGGCTACATGGCAGCTGAATGCCAAAAAAGTGAACCCATTTCTTGTTACTGTACACAAGCTTGTCCTGTGAAATGGAATTACTTCCCAGTATTCCAGAACAGTGTTTCCATTTGGCTGGAAGTTAAATTTAAGTAGGTATTTAATATCATTATTTTATTAATTGAATTATTAACACAAGCTCATCTTGGCCACATAGGCATTTAGAGATTAATTCTAAACAGGCACATGAATATACAATTATAAAACACCTTCATAGAAGCTGTGATACAGACAAAATTCTCAGTCAGATTCTAACATCAGGGAAACAGGCATGGGGGAAGCTCAAGACCCTGTGAGTGGCTGTCCAGAATGCAAGGTTGTAGAAAGGGAAGTGTACCTGTTTGCTCTTCCTGCTCACCTGCCCTGTGCACTCAGCTCCAACACTGCATATAGGAGATCATCATAATCTCTCACCTTCTGATCCTCAAAATCTTATTTTTCTCCATGAAGATTTCCCATTAGGCTATAAGCACCCCCTAGCCCTGGAACCTCCCAGCCAATTTATACCCTGTGGAGCTCTGAGCATTACCAGTGTGTCCAGCAGGAGAGATATGGCTGCTCTCTGAGATCTTCCCATTCTAAGTGTGATTTGCGGGCCAACGGCAGTAGTATCACCTGGGGGCTTGTGAAAAATGCAGTGCAGCTTCTTCCCAAGCCCATTTAATCAGAACCTGTGGCACATTCTCCCATGCTCTCATGTTCCAGCCATAATGGTCTTCTTCTGCCCCTGAAATTCACCAAACATCTTTTGGTCTCTTGGCCATTTGTGGTTCCCTTTGCCTCTGCAGGGCATATTTCTCCCCTAAGTCATCCAATGGTAGGCTTTGCTTCCTCATTTAAGCTTCACTCAAATGCTCCCTCTTCAGGGATAAGGGGAAAATCAATATATTTGACTTTTGAACTAAGGTAAGTAATTTGTGTTTTTACATCCCTGATAAAGTTTATATAAAGTTATAAAAAAATTGGCAGCTAGTTTGAAATTGAATTGACATGGCCTAGAGCATGTCATCTCCTATGAACACAAATCCTTAGGCTAGGCCCCTCTTAACCCCCTATGACACCATAATATCCTTATATGATATTATTCTACAATGTCATTATAATTTTTGATATTTGACAACAGCATGTTGTACAATTATCCCAAATAAACTTACAAACTAATTCTTTGAATGTTTGGCAGCAATTTAAAAAAGTACAGGAAAGTAATTAATCCCTTTCAGAAGAAATTAAGGCACTGGGAAGGCACTTGAGCATTCTATATTGGCCCCTCTTGCCCTTTTTGCCAAGAGAGACCCTTTTCTCACAATCCAAGTGCTCACAGCTGTTGCCTGAGCTTTGAGCTCAAGCTAAGGTTGAAGACTCTGGGTGGCTGGCACCATGGATCTGTCTCTTGCCCAATGGTGTGAGCTGGGCCCTCCCTGAAGAAACCTGAGTCCCCTGAGATATGTGATCAATAAGGGGACCCTGCCAGCAGGCAAGGAGATCCCAAGGCAAGTGCTGGGAGTGGAGGCCACTGGGGCATAGACTACCAAGGAGACAGAACTGAACCTCACATCACCCTGCATGGCCCTGGAAGATGGCTGGTTAGCCAGAGATGGTTAAGATTCCTCAGGGAAGGAACAACCTAAGACAGGCACAGTTGCAGAGGGGTCATCAGAAGAGAATTTAAAGGCCAACAGAGGTGGGGCACAGACCCTCACACTCCTAACCTTGCAGAGGCCTGAACTCTCACCCCTTCTGAGGGAGGTCTCCTGCTTTGCCTCCTATGCACAGCTCAGATCAGGACCCAGGTTACAGACAGAGACTTGGCCAGCAACAGCTGCCCTATATCTAAATTCAATCTAGCACCAGGAATTCTCAGGGCCTACTCAAGAATGCAAATAATCCATTTTACTAATATTTACAGGGTAAACTAAGATTATTTTTTGAGTATTAAATTTGACAATAAATAGTAATCAAGTTTTCAGATTAATTTAAATTGGCCAATTGAAATAAGTGAAACCTCAAGAAAATTTAAGTGTACTGGACAAAAATTTGTTCCTAAAATATTAACTAAAATTTATATTAGTAGTTCATCTCATAGTAAAATTGCCTAAAATGCAAAGAACCTAAAGCAGTCATATTTTTGTGTAAAAATTAACATTAAAAGTTACCAAGACTGCAATCTAAAATTTCAAAAAGCCCCCATTGATAAAAAAAGGGGGGGGGTAGTGGGGTAATATCATGTAAGGAAAAATATCCTGTAAGTAAATTACATCTAGAAAATTCTTACTTCAGAAAAGTAATTTCCATTTGTAATGCCAACAGCAGGACACCCATGAAAAACACACATGATGTCAAAATAAGCCAAAGGAAAATAATTTGGGCAAAAATAAAAAGAATCCCAAGTCTAATTTACAGAAAAGATTTCTTTATTAACTTTTGGTCGAGAATATAGTTTGTATATTTTCAGAAAACAACTCCAAGATCATATGGATTCCTGCAACAAAGAGGAACTGACCAGTCTCTTCCAACAGCAAGGACACTTCACAGATCGAAGATGCTGATGCCATCTTGCCTTGCTAGCAGTCAGCAACTGTGCATCGCTGTAGGTTGCCCAGGACTAAACTAGAGGAGAGAGTAGAACCTGCATTGCCACCATTTGTCCACCATCCAGATACCATTGCTGACATGTACACATAAGGAATTATTTGACATTGAAACTGGGACTCAGAAATATTGGACATTGAAACTGAAACTCAAACATTTTTTATTCTTATATGTTTATTTCTAGTATGCAGATGCAAAGTTTTTTTTTTTTAAAGAAAAGACACAGGAAATAAAAATTGATACAGAGGCAAAGAAGCATTGAACAGACTGCCATACTACTGTGGGAAGGAAGGGGAGGGTGGGGAGCGGGGGCTGTAAGAGGTCAACCGAAGGACTTGTATGCATGCATATAAGCATAACCAATTGATACAAGACACTGAGGGTGGGAGAGCAGGTGAGGGCATGTGCTGGGGGGTAGGGGAGGTTGGGGGGGAGGTTAAATGGGGGGGAAATGAAACATACATACTACTATTTGTAATACTTTAAAGAATAAAATAAAAGTGCTCCCTCTTCAGAGAGGTCTTACCTAACCACCTCTCAGAAGTAGTCCTCCACACAACCGACTAAGTTTTATAGTCTCTATAATGCTTGTTAATATTGAAAAATGTCTCTCTTAATTATTTACTTATTTCTTTTCTGTCCTTCCCCAGTGTTTTTCCTTTATTCAAAAAATCCACTCATATTCTCCTTCTCCTACAGAGGCAAACATTCCAATGTGCTAATTTTGTATTTTTGTGTGTTTTTACAAAATGTATACTCTTGTAATTTATACATATTTCACTTTATGCAAAAGCTATTGTGTTATATATACTACTACAGTGGTCAGCAAACTCATTAGTCAACAGAGCGGCAAACTGCGGCTCACGAGCCACATGTGGCTCATGAGCTACAGTTTGCTAGCCACTGTACTAGTACATATATCATGACATTTCCCCCATTTTCTACTATATACTATATTTTTAAAGTATGTGCTTTGTGAATATCAAATCTGTTGTTTCTAAATTTTGTATAATTTAGAAACAACAGATTTGATATTCATCCTTCTAGAGAGGAACACTCAAATACCTTCTAGCTCCTAAATATAACAACACAAAAGAAGCTTGAACAAATATCTTTGAATATTTACCTGTATAGATCTGTGTTAGAATTTATCTGGGACATATAATATCCTCAGAAACGGGCTGTATATATTTTTAATTAGAGTAGATCATACATAATGGCTCTCTAGAATGGCTTCACAGTCTAATCTCTGAGGGTGACCCAGAATTTAAGTTCCATGAGAATAGGGCCTGTATTTACTTTGCTCCATTAGAACTCACTGTCCAAACATAAGAAAGAAAAGGTAAGCTTGGCCAGTGTGGTTCCGTTATTTAAGGATCATCTTGTGCATCAAAAGGTTGCTAATTTGATTCCTGATCAGTACACACACCCACATTGTGGATTTGATCATCAAATCGGGGTGTGTTAGTGGGCTTCTACCATGATGGGAACTGTATCTAACCATTGCAGGATACTATGTTGGGTAGCAGGAGTGTAAAATAACACACTTCATACTTTCTTTTTATTATACATAAATGTAGATGCAGATATATACTCGATCAAAAATGTAATTAGATTGAATTTTAATTTTTGTTTTATTTCTCCCATTCCCCATCTCTGGCAACCACCAGTAATTTATTCTCTCTATCTATAAGCTACCCCCACTCCTAGCCCCAGATTCCATATATCCTATATAATAAAAAAGTAATATGCAAATCGACCATACCTCTGATCAAGCCATGCCTACAGCCACACCCATCAGCTAATCAGGAGCAAATTATGCAAATTAACCCAACCAAGATGGCAGTTAATTTGCGTATCTGAGTGCAGAAGACAGCGTAGAAGGAAGCCAAGCACTGCAGAAGGGAGCGAAGCTGTGGAGAAGTAAACAAGCGGGGCAGGGGAGAAGGGAGGGAAGCAGGCAGAGGAGACAGGAGCGAGGCAGAGGAAATGGGAGCAAACAAGGCAGAGGAGATGAGAGGAAGGGAGGCAACAGAGAAGGAAGTGTGGCAGAGGAAACAGGAGCGAGGCAGCGGAGACAGGAGCAAGTGGGGAACAAGGCACCAGAGAAGGGAAGGAGCTTTGCTCAGGCAGCAGGAAGCTCTATTTTTGCAGGAATATTCCTGCCACAGGCCTCTAATAAAGATATAATATAATATTATTTGTCTTTTTCTGTCTTATTTTACTTAATACCCTCAAGTCCCATTCATTTCATAGCAAATGGCAAGATTTCATTTTTTATGGCTGAATAATATTCAAGTATTACACACACACACACACACAAACACACTAGAGGCCTGGTGCACAAAATTCATGCACAAGCAGGGTCCCTAAGCCTGGCCAGCAGTCAGGGCTGATCAGGTTCCCTGCCTCCTGGCCTCCCTGCCTCCACCTTCCCTTACTCCCTCAGTGCACCACCATGTTCTGCACCACACCCTGGTGGTCAGTGCACATCATAGCAAGCAATCGAACTGGTCTCCTGATCAAACTCCTGAGGGGACAATTTGTATATTAGCCTTTTATTATATAGGATATATAATAAAAATATAAATATATATTTATATTTATATATTTTTTTCTTTATCCATTTATTCATTGATGGACCCTTAGGTTGATTTCAAATCTTGCTATTGTAAATAATACTGCTGCAATAAATATAAGGATGCATATATTTTCAAGCTATTGTTTTTATTATACTTGAATAAATACCTAGAAGTGGAACTACTAGGTCATATGGTGATTCTGTTTTTAATTTTTTTTTTGGAACCTTTGTATTGTTTTCCAATTTACAATACCACCAACAGTACACAGAGTTCCCTTCTCTCCACATTCTCACCAGCGCTAGTTAATTCTATTGTTCGGTTTTTAGTTTAAAATTATTTTATTTTATTGTATTTTTATTAATTTGAGAGAGAACAAAAGAGAGAGAGAGAGCATTGACCTGTTGTTCTACCTATCCACTTATTCATTGGTAGACTCCTGTGTGGCTCCTGACTAGGAAGCAAAACTGCAGCGTTGGTATATCAGGACAGTGTTCCAACCAACTGAGCTACCTGGTTAGGGCTTTGCCTTTTTTATAATAGCCCTTCTAACAGTGAGGTGAAATCTCATTGTGGTTTGACTTTCATTTCCGGTGATGATAATGATGTTGAGCATCTTTCAAATATCTGTTGGCCATCTGTCTGTCTTCTACGGAAAAATGTCTACTCAGATTCACCCATTTGGATAGTTTTTTTTTTTTTTTTTTTTTTGCTATCCAGTTGTATGAGTTCTTTACATATTTTAAATAATAACCCCTCATCAGATATACAATTTGCAAATATGTTCTCCCATTCAGTAGGTTGCCTTTCATTTTGTTGATGGTTTCTTTGCCTGTACAGAAGCATTTTAATGTGCTATAGTCCCACTTACTTATTTTTAAAAAAATATGTTTTTATTGATTACAGAGAGGGAGAGATAGAAACATCAATGGTAGAAGAAAGTCATTGATTGGCTTCCGCCTGCATGTCCCATACCAGGAACGGAGCCTGCAACCCAGGCATGTGCCCTGACCGGGAATCAAATTGTGACCTGCTGGTTCATAGGTCGATATTCAACCACTGTGACACACCAGTTGGGCACCGCTTATTTATTTTCCCTTTAGTTTCTTTTGGTTTTTGTGTCAGATTTAAAAAAATCATCGCCAATACCTATGTAAAGGAGCTCATTGCCTATGAATTCTTCTAATAGTTTTATGATTTCAGGTCATATGTTTGAGTCTTTAGTACATTCTGAGTTAATTTTTGTGCACAATGTAGGATAGTGGTCCAGTTTCATTCTTTTGTATGTTGTAATCCAGTTTTCCTAATTCTATTTATTGAAGAGACTGTCCTTTCCCCAATATATATTCTTGCTTCCTTTGTTGTAAATTAATTGACCATATATTTTTGAGCTCTGTACACTCTTCCATTGATTTGTGTGTCTGATTGTATATTAATATCATACTGTTTTAATTACTATGGCTTTGTAATATAGTTTGATTAGCATATTATTGTATTCAGTATACTAGCATATTCAGTACATATTCAACATAGCATCATTGCATACTGAGCTGATTAGAAGTAAGATAAAGACAGAGAGGAAGGAAATAAGGGTCCAGGAACTAAAAGTTACTTCAAAGTAATAATAATAATAATAATAACAACAACAATAATAATTATTATTATTATTGAGCAAATAAGCTTAAAAGGTTGGCGGTTGGGGGTTACAGAATGCATAGTCTAATCATAACCTGGGTTTTTTAGAGAACAGTTTGAGATAAAGCTCTCTTACTAAATCTTTTTTAAAAACAGTGATAAACATATTTTTATTTACTTTGTTGAGTCAGAGGCTCATAAAATTATTGATAAAGTAGATATCAGGCAAACAGAAAGTTGCTTTAGAAATCCAGTTAACTTAGAGTTTATTTAAATTAAAGGACAAGATCATAATGTTTTCATACAATACATACTTGTTTTTTTAAATAACAATTGTGACAACAGAAAAAAATTAAGGAGTGCTGCACTTGTGATCCATACAAAACATCAAGATTTTGGGTTGTACATAACTTAAAGAAATGTCTCAAACATTTTTGAAATACTGTTGTAGCCAGTTATATAGAGGCATGTTTTAGATGGGCACAGAAATGCAGTTTAGAAAAGAAAGAGAAAAAAAAGTCACACTGGAACATCTCAGTTTCTTCAAAATCACTGAGCAAGAACAAGGACATTCAACTGCCATGCTGATTTTACACAACTTTTATACAGTACCTTGACTTAAATCCAAGGTCAAAAGTTAAGGATTTCCTCCTCTGTTTTTGATAAACAACTGCATGATAAACTTAGATGACTTTCCCCCAGATTTTCCCTGGGCAAGGCCTTTTATATTGTTTTATCTAAAAGAGGGCAGGTTCGTCTGGCCATCGTGGCTCAATGGTTGAGCACTGACCTATGAACCAGGAGGTCACAGTATGATTCTTGGTCAGGGCACATGCCTAGGTTGTGGGCTCAGTTCCTAGTATGGGGTGTGCAGTAGGCAGCCAACAATGATTCTCTCTCATCATTGATGCTTCCCTCTCTCTCTTCTTCTTCCTATCTGAAATCAATGAAAATATATTAAAAAAATAAAGAGGGCAGGTTTTGCACTTTTATTTTTCACCAATGTTTGTATTTCTTAGGATCTCAGGAAGATTCATATTCTTTACAGCTGACAGAGAACAGGCTGAAGCTACTGCTAAGCTATCCTCAAATTTTTCCAGTTAATTTCATGCATCAATTTGTTAATAATTTCATTCATGTTGGTCTCTCATTCTCCCCATCACCATTTCTGCAAGAATATTGTGAACCTTGTCTACATGAAAAATTAAATCCAGTCCACAGAGATTTTTAAAATACTTATCTAATGTTTCCACATATTCTTGAATTAGATCTAAAATGCCAAGTTTACCCTGAAGAATCCACACAGAAGACAAAATATAATATTGCATAATGTCTACAAATCAGTTTGTTGTCAGATCCTCCGATTAATAATCCTCCTTCTTAATTAGGGGGTGTTATCCTAAGGAAGCAGGAGTGAGCAGGGAGAGGGAAATGAGGGAGAGGAGAAAAAGCAGATTCAAGGTGGTGGATTACCGATGTGTCCACAGCTTCTCTAGAAAACAAAGATGGTTGCTGAGTCATGCTAAAGCAGCTGAAGTACAGAACTTCTGCATCTTTGAATAGCTCTTAGGTGAGTAGGAAAACTGAACAATTATCTGCTGATTCCTGACTCCCATTTCTCAATGGTCAGTCGGCTCCGAGCATTCATTCCACTGTATTGCTGGGGTATTTGGGGACCCTCCAAACAGCAGCTGGGGCAGCCACAGCTTCTGTGGGTCCAGTCAAGTCAGAGCTGGGAGCTTGAACTACTGAGGCTCCCTCTGTGATGGGTGTTATGCTGGTGTGATCTTCACTCCAGGGAAGGCTGAGGGTGGTGACAGCATTTGTCTGGGCTTCACAACCGTGAGGCACTGTGTGACCATAGTGTCTGAGAAGCATGCAGGGCTCAGCTGATCTGGGTGCATATACACTATACAAATGAATGATTTTAGAAGAGATGGCAGTTGTGACTGTGGGAGTTGATGGCTGAAGCTAAGTGGAGATGAAGGAAATTGGATAGGAGTCTAAGGAGTTCAGAGGTCTAAGTATTACATGGATAATCCACAGTGACTTAGAAATAGTACAGAATGGTGGGATGCCAGGCACTGTCTAATGCATAGTTAGCATGTACCCCTGGCTATATTATTTAATGAGCACACATAACCAGAAAAAAAAATCACTGTTTAGAAAAGTTAATGCAGATAAAAATAGAAAATTAAATGTATTTATATATTGGTCCTTTATAGTAAAATTTACTGTTACCTGATTAATTAGACAGATTCTTAATTTCTGAATTATGTCATTTATTCCAAATAATTATCTTTATTCCAGAAGGAAAATCAAGAGTATATTTCAATTTTTTCCTATAGAATTTCAGAAACATAAATATAGTCCTTCTAGGAATAAGGCATGATTCTCTCTATTCCTAGGATTTGGATTGCAGTACTTGCTGGGAAGAGATAACAGCAAAGATAAATCAGTGAACCATGCCCTCCAGATGTTTACAATCAAGCAAGGATGATAAGAAATCTGGATAGATAACAGTAATACAAAGTAGAAAGTGGTAAATACCATAAAAGCATGAGATAAAGTCTAGTTTTATGGGATTACTGAAGAAAGGGTATATACCTAGTAATGATAGAAACTAGAGGGGAGAGAAAGAAGGAAGAGAGGAGGGAAGGAAGGAAGGAGAGAAGGAAGGAAGAAAAGAGGAAGGAAGGGAGGAAGGAAAAAATGGAAAGGAAGGAAGGAAGGGAGGAAATGAGGAAATCCTGGGAAAATTTAGGATGAGTAAGAGTGGGGGTAGAGGAAGGAGGACACTCAAGGAGAGCATGGGCAAGAGACTGGTCAATTCAATATGGGGGCACATGTAGGCTCTAGGTACTACCTGGGGGGCCTATGAAATTCCCCCAAATGTGTTGTGAGTCTATTTCCAGGGCTCATCCTCCTTCCCACCAGGGATTGGCAGGGAGAGATTTGGCAAATGAGAGGCCATTATCCCCTTAGAGAGACAGGAAAATAGAAAATGATACTCACAGAGCTAGTGCTGAAGAACTGTGTGATGTTAGTAATGAGCTCCCTTAAGAGGAAGTGGAGACATTGAGTATAGATTCTCTCTCAAGTTTCTAGTATTTCAGTAAATAGGATTTTTGTTTTGTTTTGTTTTAAAGAAAATAAGAGACTAGATTGAAGAGCAGAATCTTTTGATTATTTGTTTTTTGAAGAGTTGAGCTTTGTATGTTCTGAAGATACAATAATTAGTACAAAGTCCCTGCTCTGAAGTACAATAAGGGAGATAGAGAATTTAATAAGCATTTGTGACCTGGAGTGGCACACTGCTGTGGGATCACAGAGAACCACTGTCTTGCAGAATCAGCGAGACTTCATGAAAGAAATAAGTGGTTTTGAGGTGAATAAAAGGATTGTTGGCTTCAAAGAGATTAGATAGCAGAATAACTGTGGTGGAATC
Source organism: Antrozous pallidus (assembly GCA_027563665.1). Lineage (NCBI taxonomy): Eukaryota > Metazoa > Chordata > Mammalia > Chiroptera > Vespertilionidae > Antrozous > Antrozous pallidus. The sequence goes on from CM050511.1 coordinate 69,840,006, forward strand.
AGTTGGCCTAGTTTCATAGTCATACCAAGTGATGCCAGCAGCTGGAGGGCAGGAACATCAAAGGCAAATGCTGGTATTTATCCTGGGTTAAGGTTATGGCAAGATAATGTATATGAAGGAAGGGCAGGGTGAACTAAGGTTCTAGCCCTAGCAATTGAAAAGGCTGCCCACGGGGTCAGTGTAGTACGATAAGCAAGTCAGAGGACAAATGAAAGAAGAAAGGAGGGAAGGAAGAAAAAAAAAAAGAGTTTGGTGAGAAATTGGAGTGAGAACCACCAGTGGGAAGTTTTATCTCTTTCATGGTCTCAGAAATCTTCTGGTGACACATGGGGGAGAACTCATCTTATTTCTTGGGAAACTCTGATCTGGGGTTCAGGTGTGTGCACAAAGCCAGGTGTGAGGAGATGGCTGAACAGAAGCCTGTGTGTGAGGGCAGTCCTTGGTGAGAGAATTCATGCCAAGCAAACAGCATTCATGCTGGATGAACCTGAACTAGAACTTAGTCACCCAGGGGCTTGAGAGTCTGAATTCAGCATGGAAGCAAAACAGTAACCTGCTCAATCTCTTGCATGCAGGTCCATGCAAGAAAGAGAAAGTAGGAAAAACTGAGTGATATCTACAGAACACTGATGTTGCCTGGGGAGTTGTCTGTGCAGCATGAAGCTGTGCATTTTACTCTCCCCTTTTCCACAAGCTATGTCTGAGCTTAGATAGCATAAGAACCCTAGTGCTCTAATGACTGCTTGGCAGAGGCCATGACACCCATGAAGCAGGTCAAATTTTTCAGCTCTAGAATTATGTAGACTGGATTTGTCATGCATTACTCTGTGAACTTAATCAGGCTGTTCAAGTTTGCTTCCAGAGGTACCTTTGCCACCTCAGGTCCACAGAGGAGAAATTGAATGTATGTCTTTAACATGTGGCAAAGTCAGACCACACACACACACACACACACACACACACACACACACACACTCACACAACATTCCAACTCTGCCTGACGGTGCTTCCTCATCACTCATTGCTGAATCTTACTCATCTTAAATCTAAATGTCATATTTCAGAGAAGCCATCCCGTGGCCTCCATGACAAACTCTGGATTGCCTACCCAACATCCATTCCCACCATCTCCTTTTGTTTGGGTATTAGCTCCTCAAGGAACTCTTGAAGATTTCAGGGATACATGGTGAAGAACTTAAGGCAATGACAGTAATCCTCCTAGCACTTGGGCATCGGCATGGGACTTGGTTTGGACTAATGGCAGGTGAGAAGACATCTAGTGGGAACTTATGAGATGGATTTCCTCAGTCTTGAAAAAGAGACACCCTGCTACTATTGGTCATTGGCAGGACTGGCTATTGTAAGAGAGGCTGTTGCAGCCATCCTGGGAACCTGGGAGATGGGAGGGGGGAAAAGGGAAACAGCCTGGGCCTTCCCTAACATCACTGAGTTATTTTGTTCACCAGTTAAAGCCTCTCGACCTTGGAACTTCTAGTCATATGAAACTATAAATGTCCTTATCATTCAAGAAACTTTAAATCATCAGGTTAATTATTAATTGCAGCCTCCCACATCTAAATTATGACCACATATTTCTAACTCTCATATTTTCCTTCATACCATTTATCACATATACAGTTTCTTTTGTACTTATTTGCTTGATGTCTCTTTCCCCCACTGGACTGTAGATTCTAAACTGCAGAGACCACAGGTTGATTTTGTTACATCCCCACATTTAGCGCCAGACCTGAGGCCGAGGAGCTGCTCAGGCACATTTTTCTCCTCCTCCTCCCCTGAGACCTCCTCCTTGTTCTCTACAGTTCAGTGTGGTGGTGCTGACCAAGCACAGGACTGGTGGGAAAGAAGCTATGTTCCCTCTCAAATGCTAACTAGTTGGGTGGCCCTGGGCAGCAGCCTGCACTACATCAACGGCTTTCAAGATTTTACCTTAAAGAGCAGTAAGAAAATACATATTACATGGTTGACCCAGTACATACATATTTAACTGAAATGAAAGATTTATAGAGCATGCGTTTACTAGGTGAAACATACTCTGGTATATTTATTTTATTTCATTAAAAAAATAGAAGCTTTGACCCAATACATCAAATTTCAGGACCCATTAATTAGCAACCCACAGTTCTTCCTAACTCCCCCTCTCCAAAGAAACTGGAGTAAATGAAATGGATGGACATAGAAAAATCTCTGAATTTATCTTCTTTGCTGTTAAATGGTATATAAACATCTAGTTTGCTGACTTAAAAAGTCCATTGTTATAGTGACTTAACAATGACTTAACTACTTTCCCTTTTCCTGTGGAGTTCTTCCCCATCCCCATCTGTTTTGATTGGGCTATTTTGAAGGCCTGTATAAAATGGCACATGTACATGAAAAGTACCTTGTATTTTTTTTTTTTCCCCAGTTAGCACAAAAACAAACAGGACTACGTTCTTCCTCCTCTGAAATTTAATGGCCCCATTCGACATGTTTACGGGGCCTCCTTTCTATATGTTTTTGAATATACTCGTGCCAACTGGTGTTACATTAGCCCCACTGCCACCGCGTGGCTTAAAACCCAAGAGAGTTGGGTTCTAACATTCTCCAGCACAGTGGAGAATAGACCCTCACTGTACTTCCCATTCCTCAACACTAAACTGCCCTTGTCCGAAATTCCTCGGGGGGCAAGAGGAAAGGGAGAAAGCCACACGAAGGTCTCACAGCTCCAGAGCACAGCAAATAATGCGGTGGAGTACACATATATTTAGAAAACCTTAGTGCAAGCCTCAGGAAAAAAAAAAACAAAACATGTAATCAAAAGGCGACGGGGAGAGCTTGGGTGATCAAGAAAACTCCCTGCCAGAGATCAACCAAAGGACTTGTATGCATGAATATAAACCTAACCAATGGACAGGAACACCAGGGAGGTGAGGGCATGCGTGGAGGGAGAGTTAATAGAGGGATAAGGACACATATGTAATATCTTAATCAATAAAGAAATTTGAAAAAAAAACAACAAAAAAACTCCCTGCCAAAAAACCTTCATTCAGAAGGAAGGTATAATTTCATCACGTGAATTGGCGCCCTGGATCAAGTTATGGGCTTCAGAATCAGGGAAGAGCGCGCCTCGCCAAGCTGCTCTGGGGTCACATTATCTTCCAGAAGGGCACTGGTGTGGCAGAGGAGGGCGCCCCGGGGAGGGGATGTGTGTGCCTGTTTGCGCTCCGGGAGGGAAGGCCAGGTGGGAGAGCGCCTGCAGGGAAAACAGACTGGAGGGGTGGGGTGCAGGGAGGGAGGGAGGGGGCGGAAAGAGGTACACCTCCCAGAACTTTCCTCTCCCCTCGTCCCACACACCTGAAATAGAAATAATAACAGCGCGGAGAAAAATGCTTACAACCACGATGTTATCTCTGTACTTAAGTTGCCTCGCTCTGGAAGGTATGGGGTATAAAGTGCAGATTGCGGCTATCGCAGCCGGCTGGGCTCCGGGGTGAAGGTTCAAGTTGGTGTGGGTACGAGTGCGAGTGAGCCCGCTTTTAGGGAGGCGGGCTCCCTGCCCTTCCACGCCAAAGCCCGGGCTGACCCCTGCCCCCTCCTTTTTCTCTACTCCTCCCTCTTTCCCTCCCCTCCCTCCTTGAGCGCGACTCCTCTGCACCGGCCCCCGCCGAGGCGCCTGGCGGCTGCACCGACGCCGCCGCCACATCTCCTGCCCGCAGCGCGCTCGGCGGGTCGCGCCGCCCCGGTTCCGTGTAGCCCTAGCGGCGGTGCCCGCAGCCCCGGGCCCGCGCGGCGCGTCTGCGCACGGCCGGGGCCGGCCGAGCCGACCCGCCCTGGGATCGGGCGCTGGAGGCTGGCTGCTGGGGAGGGCGGCGTGGGAGAGGACGCCGAGACGCAGGGGCGGCCGCTCGGGGTGACCAGCTGCGCACCTGGAAAGTTACCCGGCTGCCTGGTGAGGTTCCCGGGCTGGGGGTGCGGGCGCCGGGGAGCGCCGGGAGGGACGGGGTCGGGGACGCGCGCGTGTGCCTGCTGTGCGCGCCTTGCACGCCCCGCGCCTCCGTTCCACACCCAGCCGGCCTCGTGCCTGTGCAGTTTGCGTGTGGACGCGTGCAGACGTTGCGTTCGCCTGGTGTGGCAGCCTTTGGTGAGCTTCTGGAGGCAGGGAAGGCTACTTCATTTTAAGCAGCTGGGCGAGGGGCGAGGGCCGGGAGGGGAGAGCTGAGCCCCAGTGGGGGTGTCCTAGCAGTTAGCCCGGAGCAGTCAGGAGTCTTGCTGCGGGCTGGGGCTTGTGCTGCTGTCAAGGCGTGCGCTCCGGGCTCCGCTTCTTGGGGCTCTGCTGCTTGGGGCTCTGGGTAGCTGCTGGAAGACAGCACTTGGGCAAGGACTTTAGGAGTCCTGGTAAACTTGTGTGGGTGTCCTGGGGCACTCCCAGCACGGTGAGGCGCTTTCACATTGCTTGCTCTGTATTTCCAGGTGATGAGGAAACAAGAGCAAACACATAAAGACAATAAATCAGCTACTTGGGAATGAGAGAGAAAACAGCAAAGGGTTCGATTTTGAAAAACAAAACAAAACAAAAAAACTAGGGTACATTTGAGAATAGAAAAAAACGCAGGCAGAATTAACAGGTAGAAAAGTCTGACAGATTCCTTGGTGAGGTTCCTCATTTTCATCTTGTCCCTGAAGTTCCCAGAGATTTTTTTTTTAAATAAGAGAGCAACATACGCCTGCCCCTCCCCCACAGTTCCTTAGAAATTATTCTCTCTCTCTCTCTCTCTCTCTCTCTCTCTCTCTCTCTCTCTCTCTTGCAAGTTTCTTCTTTGCAAGGTGATCTCCCACATACAAACATCATCTGTTGCCTAATTTTATACAGGAGGAGCCAATATAACTGGAGCGTTCTCTCTGGGGAACTGGAAGCCATCCTCCTCATTGGAACATTGTGCACCTAAGAATAAAAGACATAAAAAAGATGTGCAAAGAGATCTTTCTTTTTTTATGGGAAATACTCCACTTCAGAGTTCTGAAGTCCTTACAAGTGAAGTTATTTCACCTCAGAGGGGAGGGAAGGCATTTGCTGCCTGATTATTGCCCAATTCTTTTGATCCTTATTGTCTTGCTTCCTTAGGCCCATTATTTCCAACCGCTGTGCCGAGAGGATACTTAAAAACGTGCACTATTTTTTTAAACAATGTGTTTAGTCAGGGGCACTTACCTCTTTTTCCTGAGATTGTATAATTAAAAAGAAGTGACAACAGCCAACATGATAGCCATCCTGTGTGAATGAATCACAATTATATTTATTTTTTTGTCAGATCACTAAAATATATAATATGATTTTGGATGTGCCGCAGAATTTTAGTAATTATTTTATGTATGCCTTGATGAAAAAGGTTGAGAATTGTTGATCTACACCATTTTCCTATTAATTATCCCCTCTCCCCCTATGTTTTCGTTTTCTCTATTTTCACTGGTTCATTATTATGCCACTATCCAAAAAAACCCTACTCTGAGCACCGGCTCTTCCCATGGTCCTTTGTCCTAACTCTTTCATGAAGGCTAAATTCAGTGTTTCCCCCCTCTTATCTCATTTTTTTTAACATGTCTGTGGGCTATGAATTGCACCCTGCTCACATCTTGAAAATGTTATCTTCATTGCCTCTATGATACTTCTAGATCTTTTAATTATACAACTATACTTTCTCCATCTTTGTTGTTTCTGCTTCTTGTCCTATTTATCTATAGATAATTGTCTAAGTATCCTATATAATAAAAGGCTAATATGCAAATTGACTGAACAGCAGAATGACTGGCAGCTACGACATGCCCTGACCACAAGGGGAAAGATGCTCAATGCAGGAGCTGTCCCCTGATGGTCAGTGTGCTCCCACAGGGGGGGTGCCGCTCAGCCAGAAGCTGGGCTCATGGCTGACTAGCACAGCAGTGGTGGTGGGAGCCTCTCCTGCTTCCAAGGCACTGCTAAGGATGTCCGAGTGATGGTTTAGGCCCACTCCCTATGTAGTGGGCCTGACCCATCAGTTAGACATCCCCTGAGGGCTCCCAGACTGCAAGAGAATGCAGTCCAGGCTGAAGGACTCCCCCCCCCCCCCCCCGCCCAGTGCACGAATTTTGTACACTGGGCCTCTAGCCTATATAATAAAAACCTAAGCGACCGTTACGGCAGAACAACCAGAATGACTGGCTGCTATGATGCTCACTGACCACCATGGGGTAGACGCTCAACACAGGAGCTGCTCCCTGGTGATCAGTGCGCTCCCACAAGGGGAATGCTGCTCAGCCAGAAGCTGGGCTCATGGCTGGCGAGCGCAGTGGCTGTGGCAGGAGCCTCTCCAGCCTCCGCCTCCATGGCAGCACTAAGGAACTGCGAGCCAAGTGGTAAGGAGCAGTGAACAGGCAGGCAGTGACCAATGAGGGGTTCTGGACTGCGAGAGGGATGTCCAGCTGCTGGCTTAGGCCTGTTTCCTGCGGGGAGTGGGGCTAAGTCAGCAGGAGGACATCTCCTGAGGGGTCCCGGACTGCAAGAGGGTGCCGGCGAGGCTTAGGGACCCCCCCCCCCCATTGCAGTGCACAAATTCTGTGCACTGGGCCTCTAGTATGTACATAACGATAGAAGTGTTTCTTTCTTCTCTCCCTGAGTCATCTCATTTTTGGATGAGACTTCAATTCTTACCTCTGTGAAGAAATCTCTTGCCTTGACCTTTCTTCTTGGTTACTATCTGCTAGACGTTTTCACCTTCAGGACTCAGAGACAATCAAACTCAACATAGGAAGATTCATTACTTTCTCATAAAGCATTCCCTCGACTTTAGTCCATGTCACAGTACTTAGCCCATACATTGTACTCTATTCATTTTTTTAAATGAATGAATGAGTTCATAGTACTACCTTTCTCTGAGCCTTGTTAGATCAAAACATTGGAATCATTTTTGATTCCCCATTGAATGACCACATTTAGAGATTGTGCCCCTGCAGTATTCCTCCCACCATTTTCATTCTTTCCTATTAATCCCTCCAGATCCTCTCTCACTTTTACCAAAATAATAGCTTCTTTTAGCCTATCTGTAGTTTCTCTTTTCAAACTTCATATAGACCTAGACACTGTTCCTCTCCTCATTGCCAATCTCTTGGGCACTTTCATCTACTTCTTCAGTCTCTATTTCTGTCTCAATGATTGCTACATATTTTCAGTTCCCCACTTCTCATTTTCTAGTCCTTAATTTCTTACTGCCTACTGAACTCCTCAATCCTAAAATTTCCACAGGTCCTCAAATTGAGGGTGCCCAAAATTAAACTAATTCTTTAAAGTCTGCCCCTCATTTGAGTTAATGACAACACCTTTTACCCATTTGCCATGATGGAAACTTCCAAATCTTAAAAAAAAAAAAAAAAAAAAATATATATATATATATATATATATATATATATATATGATCAATATATATTATTGATTTTTTACAGAGAGGAAGAGAGAGGGATAGAAAGTCAGAAACATAGATAAGAGAGAAACATCGATCAGCTGCCTATTGCACACGCCCTACTGGGGATGTGCCCGCAGCCAAGGTACATGCCCTTGACCAGAATCGAACCTGGGACCTTTCACTCCACAGGCCGATGCTCTGTCCACTGAGCCAAACCAGTTTTGGCCAAAATCTTTATTGTTTCTTTTTATCACTACTCAGATTCTATAAGCTACAATCTTCTGAACTACATCTATAAAATCACACTTTTCCGTGTTTGCCTGTTTATCTGATACTGTATTACCGAAAAGAAGCTGAATAGAATGCTACCAAATTTGGCAGTGAGAATATAAGATATGTGGCAGTTATAAAATTCACTGTGAATATTCTGCTGGAGAAAGGGGCACTTCAAAAAGATAGTCAACCTCTGGAGTAGCTGGAACTGGTTCAATGAGATGCTTGTATGACTGCCTAACAAGAGAAAATTACTCTCTAAATTAGTTGCTGTGGACAGAGAAAAAATGCAGCAGATTCTAACCTGAGTCCCAGGTCAGTGGTCACAAGATCAGATAGTTTTAATTGTGGCAGTGATAATGGAATTGCATTATTTCACATAAGGAAATCTATGTGGTTTGCTTCAGGGAGGAGAAGCAGAGATTTATATACTCAATGATAGTTAATTATTTTCTAAAAGAACTCTGGTGAAACCAAGTTAAGGATAACACCAAATGTATGTCTCATATGTTCTTAGGAGACTGCCTATAAAAGCCTTTATAATAACTCCTTTGCTTCTAGACTACACTGCCCATTTTATGAAAAAGAACCTATTCTACTTTTCATGATTTAGTGAAAGGAAGGAAATTTCAAAGTTATCTATAGATGTAGCTTTTTACCAATTTCTTATGATAATGTTTTTCTCTTCTGGCTACCATGGAGATGATTCATTTTTTCTTTAGTTCAAAAAGTTCCAGGCATTAGAATAATATGGAAATTCTGTCCATAATCCGGTCCCATCACCCTCTACTTGGATTGGTGCAATAACCTTTTACATTTTCCTCCTCTAAACTCTTTTCACTCCATTCCATATTTGTTGCCAAGAAAGTTATTTTTCTAAAGGTCAAATCTGACCATATCACTTGAAATAAACTTGACCTACACTAAAATTATCATACCATAACATGGGATATGATGAAGTTTTTCAGTATCTTCTTCAGCTTCATTTCTCTTCTCTCTACTCTTAATATATTTCTACCTTTTCCAGACTATGCTATTAAATTTCCTTGCATTCATTTCTTAGTACATGTTTTTTTTAAAAAAAAAAAAGGAAGGGAGAGAGAGAGTCAGAAACATCGATGAGAGAGAAACATCGATCAGCTGCCTCTTGCACACCCCCTACCGGGGATGTGCCCGCAGCCAAGGTACATGCCCTTGACCGGAATCGAACCCAGGACCCTTCAGTCCGCAGTCCGACGCTCTATCCACTGAGCCAAACTGGTCTCGGCAAGCGCAGTTTTAAGTTTATAGAAAAATTAGGTAAAAAGTACAGAGTTCTCATATACCTCCCTTTTCCCTAACATCTTGTGTTACTGTGGTACATTTGTTATAATTGATGAACCAATATTGGTATATTATTATTAACTAAAGTACATATTTTACAATAGGATTCATTCCCTGTGCTGTATATTCTATGGGTTTGGACAAATGTACAAAGACATGTATCCACCGTTCCCATATCAGACAGAACAGTGCGACTGCCCTACAGTTGCCCTGTGCTCACCTGTTCATTTCTTCTTCCCTCTCCCCAAGTCCTTGGAAACCGCTGCTCTTTTTACTATCTCCAAGAATTTTCATTTCTAGAATGTCACATAGTTGTCATCATACAGTATGTAGGTTTCTCAGGTTGACTTCTTTCACTTAGTAATAGTCATGTAAAGTTCCTCCATGTCTTTTTATAGCTTGATAGTTATGGCTTTGCATACTGAATAGTATTTACTTGTCTGAATCTACCAGTTTGTTTATCCCTATATCCATTTGAAGGACAGTGGCACTGCCCTACAGTTGCCCTATGCTCACCTGTTTTATTCCTTCTTCCCTCTCCTCAAGTTCTTGACAACCACTGCTCTTTTTACTGTCTCCAAGAATTTTCATTTCTAGAATGTCACATAGTTGTCATCATACAGTATGTAGGTTTCTCAGGTTGACTTCGTTCACTTAGTAATAGTCATGTAAAGTTCCTCCATGTCTTTTTATAGCTTGATAGTTATGGCTTTGCATACTGAATAGTATTTACTTGTCTGGATCTACCAGTTTGTTTATCCCTCTATCCATTTGAAGGACATCTTGGTTGCGTTTAAATTGTGGCAATGATGAAAAAGCTGCTATAAACATCCATGTACAGATTTTGGCGTGTTTTCATATCAGTTGCATAAATACCAAAGAACATGATTGCTGGATTGTATGATTATTTAACTTGGTGAGAAACTGCCAACTGTTTTCCCAAGTGGCTGTGTCATTTCACATTCCCACTAGCAATGAATGAGGATTCTTACTGCTGCACATCCTCTCAATTGTTCGGTGTTGTCAGCATTCCTAATAGGTGTGGAGTGGTATCTCACTGTTGTTTTAATTGGAGATTATCTAACTATATATGATGTTTAGTATCTTTTCATATCCTCATTTACCAGATATGTATCTTCTATGGCAGTGGTTCTCAACCTTTCTAATGCCGCGACCCTTTAATACAGTTCCTCATGTTGTGGTGACCCCCAACCATAAAATTATTTTTGTTGCTACTTCATAACTGTAATTTTGCTACTGTTATGGATCATAATGTAAATATCTGTGTTTTCCGATGGTTTTATGCCATCCTGTTAGCGACCCACAGGTTGGAACCGCTGCTGTAGAGCCTACGACCATTGGAAAACAGGTATTTTTTTTAAAAACCGCTGGCAGGGTCACCTAAGACCATCGGAAAACACAGATATTTACATTATGATTCATAACAATAGAAAAATTGCAGTTATGAAGTAGCAGTGAAAATAATTTTATGGTAGGGGTCACCACAACATGAGGAACTGTATTAAAGGGTTGCGGCATTAGAAAGGTTGAGAACCACTGTTTTATGGCGAGGTGTCTGTTTCTATTTTTGCCCATTTTTCAGCAGTTATTTGTTTCCTATGGAATTGGACAAATGTATAAAGAAAGACATGTATTCACTATGTGAAGTGTTAAGAGTTCTGTGTATATTGTGGATACCATCCTTTATTTGATATATGTCTTGCAAATACTTTCTTCACTCTGTGACTATTGTTCCATTCTCTGAATAGTCTTCTGCAGAGGAGACATTTTTAAATTTAATTAATTCCAACCTATCAATTTTTCATTGACTGTGTCTTTGGTATTTTATCTAAAAACATCATTAGCTCTAGCTGGTTTGACTCAGTGGATAAAGCGTAGGCCTGTGGACTGAAGGGTCTGGGGTTTGATTCTGGTCAAGGGCGTATGCCTGGTTGCAGGCTCTATCCCCATTACGGGGCATGCAGGAGGCAGCCAATCATCAATGATTCTCTCTCATCATTGATGCTTCTATCTCTCTCCCCCTCTCCTTTCCTCTCTGAATCAATAAAAATATATTAAAAAATAAAAAAATAAAAACATCATTAAACCCAAGATTACTTAGATTTTCTTCTGCATTTTATAATTTTGTGTTTTATATTTAGGTCTTTGATCCATTTTGAGCTAATTTTTGTGAGAGATTTAAGGTCTGTGTCTAGACTCACTTTTTTTTTTTACATGTAGGATGTCTAATTGTTCCAAAACAACTTGTTAAAAGAACCATCTTTTTTTTTTCCATTGAATTGCATTTGTTTGGGTCCATTTTCATGGTTCTCTATTTTGTTCCATTGTTCTATTTGTCTGTTATTTCACTAATACTGCTGTCTTGATTGCAACTTTATAGTAAGTCATGAAATCCAGTAGTACCAGCACTCTGATTTTGTTCTTTTATAATATTGCCTTGGCTTAGTACATATTTTTGAGCAATATGATTTTCTACTAAGATGAATTATTTTGTTGGATAAATAATGTTACAATAATAATAGTAATATTTAATATTTATTAAACACATACTATATGTCAGGCACTGTGCTAAATTCTTGTCATGCCTTATCTAATTTAACTCTCTAACAACTCTAAATAATACAATGAGTGGCCAGATTATTATGTTCTCTGGACACATAATAACCTGGCCACCCAGTGGGTGTGTGTATGTATATGTGTGTGTAATATATATATTAGAGACCCGGTGTATGAATTCATGCATGGGTGGGGTCTGGCCAGCCTGGCCAAGGGGAGGGAACATGGGCAGTTGGCCAGCCTGCATGATGGTCGAACTCCTGGTCAAGGGGACAATTTGCATATTAGCCTTTTATTATATAAGATATATACTGAGTAGCCAGATTATTATATGTGTCCAGAGATCATAATAATCTGGCCACTCAGTGTATGCAACAATATTGATCAATCTATGTGTTTGTCTTTCTCTTCAGTTATTGACATTCAACCCCAAAATCTTGCCCAAGGTCATATAAATATTAAGCACAAGTGCTTGGATTGGGACTCTAGTTCTCCAACCTTAGCCAGTACTGTACCATGTCTCATATTTACAGATATGCAAAAATGTGTGTGTGTGTGTGTGTGTGTGTGTGTGTGTGTGTGTATTTTTGTATCAGACTCCAGATGGGTAGAGCGAGAAATAGATATCTTCTAGATCAAAGCCAAGATGTTGGTTTCTAGCTACATTAGGAAGGGAGGAAAAACAGACAACAAATCCTGATTCCTCTCACATTGGCTGCCAGGTGTCCATCTGCCTGCAGGAACCTCACAAGAAAGTGTTGTTTTTCCTGAGTCTTTCCTAGTTACCTTTTATGCATGACATTTCCTAAATAGTAAAGTAATGTAATAATAAATATAATTTTTTTGTAGTTTTCCTCTCTTCTTGCTAAATGCCACTTATTCTGTTCCTCTCTCCTGTCCCAGACTGCAGAATACTGCGTTCACAGTGAACCCTGTCTTTTTGTGTTGCCTTCAAAGATAATTAGGTGGTTCCTCTTGGAATAAGGAGTATGTATAAATAAATAGTGGCCCCATGAAGGCATTACAAAGGAGGAGTTCCTGCTGTCCTGCAACCCAGACTAGGCCATTCCTGAGGCTTTCTGGTCTCTATCTTTTGGTGGGCTTCCCTTAACAGAGAAGGTTTCTCAGGCTGTTTGTTTCAGAATGACTGTTTGTTTGTTTCAGAATGACTTCTTTCTTTTTCCTTTTTTAGAGAATTTTATTTGGAGTGAAAATGTAGAGCCCATCCAAATGATTTCTTTTCTTAATGGAAGTATAATTCAGGCAGAGTAAGATCCCCTCAAGAGAATAATTTGCATTTTTAAAGACCTCCTGTCTGGAGGACTTCTAGTTTACTAGACTATTGTCCCACCTGGTGGTGATCCCCTCTGGGCATTTCCTCAAAGGAGACACTAGGTGCCTGGTCTCTTCACTTAAGCAGAAGAGCTGCCTGGTTCTTATTATGTGTTAAATATTACTCCTGATGCCTTACTAACATACTCTTCATAGTAACCCATATGAGATGGATATAACTATATTTATTTTCTAGATTAAAAAGCCAGTAATTCTATCTAAGTAATTCATAGAAGGTTGCATAGCTGGGGAAGGCAAATTGTTTTTCTACCCTGGATAGCCACTCTTCATTGCTCATCTTAAATCCTGGTCTTTATCTCCAAGCTCATTTCTTATTACTTTATGTGCTGCCTTTTGATTAGAAGAATGATTCTAATAACCTATAGTTGCTAGATTGATGGGGCAACATCCTGTGGTTCATTTCTCTTTGTGGCTAGCAATACATATTTGAGAAGTAGCTTATCTGTCTTAGTGACTGATACAGGAAACAGAGTGAATCCAATTAGGTTTTATGAAGCCATACACCCGAAGCCTTGGCTTGAGGGACAAAAAAATTGAAATGGGTGAATTCACTAAGAAATCAGACAAAGTATTGAGCCATTTGGTAACTTACATATCCTAAATTAGAGACTCGAAAGATGAGTTAGTCTCATTTCACCCCTCTTTGGAATTGTAAATAACTTGAAAGATTTATACAGCTTTCAAACTTATTCCATTAAGACCAGATAATAGTTGATGTTTTGGGAGAATTTAACATCTTCTACTTAATCGTACTTCAGGTTTGTAAAATTGTTGGATTGGACAGAATGTTTTGAATGCCATTAGCAAAACTTATTCTAAGTCTTTTCATATTTAGAATTCTAGAACTGTTTTCTATGTCAAATTTGAAGGCAAATTCATGGAACTATGCCCCAGATATAGTACATATCAGGTCTTAGTCAACAAAAAATTAGTTGTTAGTTTACTGTTAGATTTAAAAGTTTTTGTGTTCACTTTTTTTTGTTTTCTTTTTATAGGGCAATTTCTTTTCCCCCAACTCCCTTCCTTCCACCCTGTGTTGGTTTAGTAATGCTTGTCCATGTACCAAAAATGTACATATAGAAGATAGCTCAGAGCTACATGCTAAAAATGTGCACACATTAATTTTGGATGCCTTTGGGAGCACCCTTCTCATGCCTGTCATTCAGAATCTCATTCAGGGTTATTCTTAGGTCCCAGTCTGATGTCTTCTGAATTGCTTCTTCAGGAGACAAGGGTATCCAGAGCTACTTCTTTGAATTCTAGTCGTATCCTCTTTGAATTATGGTCTCCTCAACCTTTTTATGTATTTGAATTACTAAATACAGTAAATGTTGCCAAATCAACAGATATTTAAAGGTTGCAACATATATAGGCTGCACATATATGGAGACTCATATCCATTAATGACTGTTTGGAACTTGACTTCTATGAAGAATATCTAAGTACCGCAAGATTACTTTTATAAGTATTTTTACTTTCTGTCTGTACCATCCATTGTAGGCAACCTACATTGGCCATTCGGTTGCATCTGTTTGAAACTTAGAGGCTGTTTTACATCTTTATGTCTCTGTCTTTATTCTTGTGGAGGTCATGATTATTCTAGCAAACCCAGGGAAATCAGTGTAAGAATTTCATTTCTCTCTGAATTTGAAATTTGGAGGGAGAGAAGGGCAAGAATGTTTGGGTTATATAACTTCAAAATTTCATCTATTCTGATTAGTTTACAAGTGCTATAATGCTGCTTTGGTTATGGCTATCAAAAACTGCACCTGAAGAAGTGTGAAATTTAAATAGGTAGCCTAAAATGACTTAAATGTATCCTAATTAATCAAAGCATTATTTTCATAGTTTCACCCTTTAGAGTTCTTTCTGAGTTTGCTCACTTGTGCTTATTATCTGCAGATGATTTATTTTCTGTTTTCACTCAATTGACTCAATAAGCATGTTACCCAATTTAGCCTCCACTTAAGTAATAATATCAATGAGATCCCAACTTTGTGGTGCCTATCATCTGTATTTCTAATAATGTTAAAATAAATGCATAGCTATTGAACTACAAAATATTTCTGAACCAACTAAACTCATTCCTCATACTTCTGATCTGCTTTTCACTTATTGGATATGGGGACACTTTGGGGCCTACACTGAGGATATTCTAAACAGGGAAAAAAGGAGCCTTATAGCATAGGTCGTCATTTATAGACAACCTTGGCTTCAGGATAAAAAGTAAAGGATATAGAAGAATCATCGTATCTCTTTTTTTACCTTCTAGTAATCACAATCCAGAAGATTTTCCTCCTCCCCCTCCCCCTCCTCCTCCTCCTTCTCCTCCTCCTCCTCCTCCTCTTTTTCTTCTCCTCCTCCTCCTCTTCCTTTTCTTCCTCCTTCTCATCCTCCTCCTCCTTCTCCCTTCCCCCTCCTCCTCCTTTTCCTCTTCCTTCTCCTCCTCATCTTTTTCTTCTCCTTCATGTGAAACTTAACAGGTACCCAGGGCAGGAGAAAAGTGCTAATAAAGTCACACCAGCTCTGCCTCTTCCTGCCCTGGAATTCAGACATGTTATCTCCTAAATGCAGGGAGGGTTCCTTAGTGTAGCCTGGCAGGGAGCTGTGAGACTTGTGACATTTCCAAGCCTCTGCTGCTGTAGCTGCTCCTGTGTGTTGCAGCTCTGTTGTGATGCTTTTGACAGCTGTCCTGAGGGAATGACCAAAGAGAACAGCAGGTAACACAGGCCATTTGTGCAAAAGGCTCAGGTATTATACTTGTGCCAGCAAAGGGACAGGGTAAAATGAAACCAAATGCCCACTCCTCCTCCTGGAGGGATAAAATGAATGGATCAATAACTTTCCTTTTGGAAGCATGGGGGAATTTAGTATTTATCAAACAATGATGACATCTATGCTTCTATTTATGAAACAGATGGGAATAAGGGGAGTAGTGAGGGGGGCTGTTAGGACATGAAACTCCACTGGGTAATTCCCAATTCTGTGCCCTCTCTCAGGTCCTTGAGCAAAATGGGAAATGGTTCAGTGAAACCCAAACATCCCAAGCATCCAGGTGGCCACTCCGGGAACCTCACCTACAATGCCCTATGGAGCAAGGTGACAGAGCTGGAGAGAGAGCTGAGGAGGAAGGATGCTGAGATCCAGGAGCGGGAGTACCATTTGAAGGAACTGCGGGAGCAGCTGTCGAAGCAGACTGTGGCCATTTCGGAGCTCACGGAGGAGCTGCAGAACAAGTGCATCCAGCTGAACAAGCTGCAGGATGTGGTGCACATCCAGGGTGGCAGCCTGCTTCAGGCCTCTCCAGACAGGGTGCCTCTGGAGGTGCACCGGAAGACCTCGGGACTGGTCTCTCTCCACAGCAGGAGAGGAGCAAAGGCTGGGGTGTCTGCGGAGCCAACTACCCGAACGTATGACCTCAACAAACCCCCTGAATTTTCCTTTGAGAAAGCAAGAGTCAGAAAGGACTCCAGGTAAGAAGTTCCCACACTCCTGTGACTCAGATAGTCTTAATATTATGAAACACTAGAGTGATATTCAGTGGGAAAGATCATTATTACCCTTTCAGATTTGGGGATAAAGAGGCTTCTAAAATGGTCTTGCTTTGCAATAGGGTCTCTCTTTAAAGAGAACTTTTCTTTAAAGAATGAATTGTGCTTGGACATTGATTCATGATATGTACAACTGAAGAACTGAGTTTATAAAACTCATTTTCATCATCTTGACAATGCTATGGTAGTGAAAAGGTAGTTTTAGGACATCTACCTTTCTCTTTTTCTATAGGAGTGGACTTAAAAGTGTACACAAATTACAATGAATTGGGAATATGTATAGCAAAACCACTAACTGGCACTTAGTATGCAAATATTATGAAAATGGAATAAGCTGGAGCTTCAGAACTGGATGAATTCATTCACCCGTAGTTCAGATTGAGCACTATGCTACTTTCACCCAGCCGCTGTTAGATGCTAAATAGACATCAGTGAATAAATAGACATAGAGCCTTTCTCAGCAAGAGATAGTATACATGGGAACAAGTAAACATTGTCTAATGATTAATTGGGATAAATGATATGATGGTACAGTCGGTGGTATCTGGGATTAGGGGAAGAGAAGGGTAAAGGGGAAACAGAATTGGGATTACCCTGGAGGCCTGGCTGAGGAGGTGACCTTTAACTGAGACCCAAAGGAGAAAAAGGAACATAATCAAGGTGAAAAGGACATTTCCGGCATTGGGAACAATTAAAAGCTAGAATTAATTTTAAAGATAAGGATTTTTTTTAAAGGAACACGTAACTATGTACCACATCATTCTTGTATGTGTATTTTGTATGTGTATAGGTGTGTGTGTGTGTGTGTGTGTGTGTGTGTGTGTGCATTTCAAGTTCAAGTTTGAGTTTTCTAACCAGGAAAAATTGACTAGAAACATCATGAGCCAGGGTCTTTTTTCTGAATTATTTTTAAGTGAGTATTTATTAGTTGAAATTAGATCTTTTGCCTTGATAATGTCTTGGCTGAGCCTGGATCTCTCTTGAAAAATACAAGATTTGTGATATTAAAACAAATTTTAATTTATTCACTGACATAAGTAATGTAAATAAAGATAAAACATCTGACTTAAATGAATAAATGATTAATTTTGATAACAGATATAAAGGCAGGTTAAATTCATCAATTTGTTGACTCTATTTGACATGTAGTGAATGACTAGTAAATATTTGCTAATGAAACAAATCATGCTGGATTATTAGTTATATTATTCTATGGCTGAAAGAAATCTGATGGTTCAGCAGAGTGTTTATAGTTGGTTTAGAAAGGTCTTATTTATTCCCTTTAATAATTACTTATTGTAATGGTATAAATTCAGAAATTATAAATTTTTCAAATTTATGCTTGTTTTTAAAAAATTGAATATCATCCAGTATTCTCTTCTGATGTGTCTGAGATATATGCACATTTGGCAATATTAAATATTATATGTTATTACTATTATACACACACACACACACACACACACACACACACACTAATACATAAGCACAATATATTATTTACCCACACACAGAGAAATCTTTCAAATAGCAATAGCAATGAACTTGCATATCTGGGGGAAGTGTGGGACAATTTGAAGCAATTCATCTTCTTTCACCCTCTTCTTACATATTCCACCAGGTTTCTTCTCTTGAACAAAGATTATGTTCAATTATTTTGTTCCAAAGACTTATGTTCCTCCTGAAGCAAAACACCATTTTTCTGGTGTTAGGCAACTGAACAATCTGGGATAAATATATTTCTTTGTAATTCTTTGTTATAACCAGGCAAAGAAAATCAGCAGTTATACACAGTCTATTTCTGGGCCAAACCACCTGTCTATATAGTGAGTGGGACTCAGAAGAGCCAAGACATTATACCTCTTAAATAAGGTTTAGCAATGATTCTCCCCATCATCAAAGCAAGCCAGATGGGTATAAATCTGTGTTGAGGTCATGATGAAAAAACAGGCTCATTGATTATTTAATGATTAAGCCCTCAGGAAACCAAACTAGATCATTCATGCCCTAATATTCTCCATGTGCTTCTATAGAGCCTTGTGGTTCTAAATTGGAAATTAATTAGAATATGGGAGCCACTCTTTTTGTTGTTGACTGATTTGTATCTGATGTGTGAAGTTTGCACCTCAGTTTTTCTTACAAAATATCTTCCTCTTTACCCCTGGAATAACTGACTAAACACAGGTGACATGATCAAATTTTCCATTTTTTAGAAGTGCTCAATAATTGAAATTCATTTTTTATTTTCAAACATTTTCAGTTTTAGAGAAAAGCCATGAGTAAACTTTGGATATTTTTATATATCTTTCATACAGCCTATGAACAATTGTGTAAGAAACAATTTTCTAGAAGTTAAATCATTTAAAAAGATGGGCGATAAAGGGATGATGTCAGTATCCATTGGTTTGGCTACGAGTCCCAGCAGTGCTGTTAGACAAGAGCATGTAAGATATCCATCAAAATTGTTCCTTCATTTGTTGTTAGGTTCACATGCTCTATTTGTTCAACTTTTATAAACTTTCTGTGCTGACTTTATGACAAAATTCATTTTACTAATATGTGTCCACCACATTTTAAAACTATATGTATTTTTATTTATTTCAGAGAGGAAGGGAGAGGGAGAGAGAGATAGAAACATCAATGATGAGAGAGAATCATTGACTGGCTGCCTCCTGCACGCCCCACACTGGGGATTGAGCCCGCAACCCGGGCATGTGGCCTGACTGGGAACCATGTCTTCCTAAGTCCATAATGCAATGCTCAATCTTTGAGCCATGGCTGCCTGAATTCCGCTACATTTTGGATAAAGTCTCTCCTCCCCTCTGCATCTGAAAGCTAGAGAGGCTTTCCAGTCTTTTTCTCAAAAAGGATGTCTCTGATGAATACTTAACAGTGAGCAAGAAAGAGAGGGGAGACTCAGCCCTCCTGCAGCCCACAAGAGTAGGAGATAGGAAGTACTGACAGAAACCAGAGAATAACACTTGGGGAAATGGTAGATTTGCAATTTGAGGATTCAGTTCCAATAATTCATCAGAAATCCTACAATCCATACCATGGCAGTCTGTAAGACTGCTGAGCACCTGCTCAAATGTACTATAAATGGCCAGTCAATCTCACCAACTGCCAGGCAGCCTGCTCTCGCCAGCTGTGTTGTCCTCTACCCATCCAATGTATTTGTGGGTCCCTAAGGGGTTGCTCAAACTGTATACATAGTTACTTCTCCTTGCTTTTTTTATATGAAGGAATTTGTGTCCTCTACTGCCATTAGGCAACCTTGAAATCTGTCTCTGGCAAAATTCCAGGGTCCACTTTTTAAGAGCAGGTTCTAGAATTATTCAGTGTTGTCCGATAGAACTTTGGAAGTACTGGAAATGCTCTGTAACTTATATTGTCCAATGGCAAAATGTAGCTGTTGAGCATTGGAAGTATGTGGCCAGGGTCATTGAGGAATTCAGTTTTTAATTTTAACTAATTCAAAGATTACCAATAAATAGCTACATATGTCTAATGGCTACTCTACTAGATATTACAGTTTTATATTATGTATGGTTTTGTTTTGTTATTGTTTTGTTTTTTTCTTACCATAACCGCTATCTTCTAAGATGAAAACAATGACCTAGTGAAGTTTGGGAAAACTTTATGGACAAAATAAGACCTGTGTTTGGTTTTAGGACAAAGCCACAGAAAATGGGTGCGTGCCTGTCAGACCGAGGTGGGCATAAGGTGGAATCACTCTTCAGCTGCATTAAACCTACAGTGTAGTATGATAGGAGTTTGTAATGCTTTGGCTTTGTTCCCACTGACCATGGCAGGTCTTCAAAAGGGTGCAACTATGTGGGCATGAGGCCCATTTCTACTACAGGTACTCCGCCTTCCCGAAGGATCATAAATCATGATGAGTCAGAGCACTACAGTTTACCAGTGTGATCTCTGATTGAAATTTATTGTGGTGAACATAGGGGACTTTAGAGCTAGAACCTTAAGAGATTGTTTTAGGCTACCCCACTTACGGGAGAAGTGAAGAAGCAGGCGCAGGGGAATTGCAGAGCTAAGATTAGAATCCAAGGTTCTTGACTTTGAAACCAGTTCTCCCCCTTTACAATCCCAATGTTCCTAGACTTCCCATAAAGCTCCAAGGCCTCAAGGCAGGCCAGTCTGAGCACCAGTCTGCTTTATTATGACATGTTCTATGGATTGGTAGGAAGAATGATCATGCTTCCTGGCTTCTTCCAAGTAGAGCTGAACAGAGCTTAGCCTAACCCTAACCCTAATAGTGCATCAATGTTCACCGAGTGTTGGGTCCTCCAAGCTCAGAACATTGCGAAAAGAGCACAGAGAATGGGTTTGATCCATCTGATAGCGCACACTGTGATACCTATGGAGGGTCTAAGAACTGACTGTCGGTGGCGGAGGACGGGGAGAAAGTTCAGATAGCATTTTCGTTCATGTCTAAGTCCGCTTGAGGCCTAGACAACCGTGAATCCAGAGGTCAGCCATTTTACTGAAATGACATTTTCTGTTTATGTAGACATCATTGAGCAAGCTTCACCACCAGCAGAGCAAAATTAGGAGCTTATGTTGACTGTCTGCTGGAACACAGGCAGATTAATCAGAGACATCTGGCAAGTTGCTCATCTGCCTTTCCCTGAGAACACTTGAATTATCATTTGAAACTGTTGCTCTTTGGGAAAGACAAAATGAAGACTTGCCATTTGGCTTCAGATGCTGACTCTGTTTCAGAAGGGCAGTGCTCTTCCTTTGTCGCTCCTACTCCAGGAACAGAATAGGTAAGAGCAGAAAATGCCAGTGAGTCATCTTTTTTAATAAGTCACAGAAGCAGAGTGTGGAGGAGTGTGTTTGCTATTATTTGTGCTTCCTTTCTAAAGTGGTGCTGAGCATTTGAATGTGCATTATAGAAATGTATTTATTGAATAGGAATGTTATGGAAAACAGTAGTAGTTGTAATAATAATATTTATTTATCACTAGTTCTGTGCCAGGCACCACTCTGAACATTTCATAAATATTGGGTCATATCATCCTTACAACAAACCTATAAGGTAGATATTATTATCAGCCCCATTTTATATGTGAGAAACTGAGGCATGCAGAATTTTTTAGTTTGCCTAAGGTGACAGTTTTATGTTTTGATATTTTTAATGTTGGAACCAGAATTAAAACCTGCTATCTAAAGTCTCTTTGAACAACTCCTATATACCATTTTTCCAAGATGAAAAGTAGAGAACTCTTCACATTTTAGCTGGGAAGCCTTGGAAAAATTAAATATATAATTGGAAGTGGATACATTTGTAATTTTCTTTTGATATGATTACAAACATCTTCCTGCTGTTGTTATTTCTCCCTGAAAATTATGCTTCCAGAAAGTGCTGCCCTGCTATAAGTTTGCAATAGGGAAAACTTTTGCTGGGGGCAAGAGAGAAATAAACTTTTTTTTCTTCCGTGAAGTAGTGACTTAGATGTGGATATCTGAGAGGCTCTAGATATAGATTTTATATAGGTTAGTGAAAACTTTAAAAGTGCACAGACAAACAGTTATCTCAGTTGGACAGCTAAAAAATTCATACATATGCTTATTGATACTATTGTCTTAACCTGAATCTTCAACAAAGCAAATAAATGAAGATACATAAAGAAGGAAGAAAAGTTCAATTGTGTGATGATTTGATAGCCAGAAGCTGTGGGTGGAGGTAGCTGAGTGTCTGAGGGAATTGGTCAGTGTGTTTGAAAATGGAAAGTTATGTTTCATAGCAATAATGTGCATGTAGACATCAAGGTCAGAGCTAGCTAGCTACTTCGGGATGGGGTGAGAATATCAAGTTCAGGGTTAACTGCTAGATGCCTGTTGTTTTCATTACATCATCTCATGGAGGCTGGGGAACTGGCTCATTGTCTAATGAGGAGGGTGTTGCTTTTCTGTTGTACCAAAGGTGAAATGAAAGCTTAGAGTCGAACAGCTTGCTCACAGTTATGCTGTGGTAGTTTCTTTCTTTTTTTAAAAAATATTTCTTTATTGACTTCAGAGAGGTAGGGAGAAGGAGAGAAAGATGGAAACATCAGTGATGAGAGAGAATCATTGATCGGCTGCCTCCTCTACACCCCCCATTGGGGTTGGAGCCTGCAACCCAGGCTTGTGCCCTTGGGACCCTTCAGTCCGCAGGCTGACGCTCTATCCACTGAGCCAAGCCGGCTAGGGCTGTGGTAGTTTCTTGAACAACGTTTCCAATCCGAGTAGGCTGATGTCAAAGTGTGTTCTCTACCACAGGGTACACAGCTCTTATGGGTGGTGCTGTCTACAGTGTGACTAGCTCCCCCTTGGAGTTGGGCGGAGAGGTAGGGAGCAAACAGAAGTTGAAGAACCTGCCTGAAATTCAGTGCCAGCTGCCTTGACATCTTGAAGTGAAATAGGCTTTGTCTAGACTTTCTGGGTCCTGGCACCCAGCCCCTCTCACTTCCTGCTGTCTTTTCTTCTTTCTCACTAGGACCCAAAGGCCCCTGGGCTCCCCTCATTCTGCACCCTCAACCTGCCCCCCTCTCAACCTCTCAAATTACCTTCTGCTTGGTTTATAGCCACCCTTTGCTCTTCACTTTATCCTCAAATCTTCCAGCCTGCCAGTTGTCAGGTGTTAGGAAAATGTTGAATTATTAAGCCTCAGAAAACACTGGAGATTCAAAGACCTGTTGTTTTGAGTAGTCAACAGTCTAAATGCTCCCAAGTATTTCATGCCAGTTCCCTGGTAGAGTCCAGGAAAGAGTGCCATAGAAACAGTGTAGTTGAGAAGACAGTGGTCTTTTCCTCTTTGCTTTTCCAATCAGAAGGAAGCACTGTCACTGGCTTTTGCCTCCTAGTAAGAGGTGCAGTGTTTCCTGGGGAGCCTCCCTTTTCTTTTCTGGAAGCAAAGGCAGCTCAGCTCATGTCACCTGCCTTTCCTAGGGTTTAACCTGCAATATTCTCAAGAAGGGAGAAAAGATCTGAAGCCAGGAATAACGCTTTTCTGTTTTTAGACTCTGAAAGTGAAAGATACATTTCTTGAAATTTTTAACCTTTGACCAAAGCTATTTCCTTTCTTTAAAGTCTCATCTATATGATAAAAGCCTAAGTGACCCTAAGTGACCATTACAGTGGAAGAACCAGAATGACCAGTCACTATGATGTGCACTGACCACCAGGGAGCAGCCCTCTGGTGGTCAGTGCATTTCCACAGGGGGAGCACCGCTCAGCCAGAAGCCAGGCTCATAGCTAGCGAGTGCAGTGGCTGTGGCAGGAGAGGCTCCAAGCCAGCATTAAGGAGCAGCGAGCTGAGCAGTAAGGAGTAGGGAGCAGGTGGGCAATAAGGAGCAGGCCTGTGGGGAGCAGTCCTAAGCCAGCAGGCAGCCATCTCATGAGGAGTCCCAGACTGCAAGAAAGCATAGGCCAGGCTGAGGGACCCCCCCCACTTCAGTGCATGAATTTCATGCACAGGGCCTCTAGTTTTAAAATAATTTGTCCCCTCTCCTCTATGCTGACTCCCCCTTAGAAATATTTGTTGTAGAACTTTCAGCATAGTCTTGCATGACAATTTTTTTGAGCTCTAAATCTAGGAATTATACATCTTATACTTTATTCTAAAGTGTCCATGATAAGGAACTCCCAAGTTCTTTTTAATTCTTCTAGGAATATTTGCTTGTCATGCCAAACTAATTTTAATTGGTAAATTTCAAGCATCAGTTTTGATGGTCTTCTGGGGGTTTACAGATCAAGATCAGGGAAATATGAAAGAAAGATCTGCATAGCTTCCAGTTATTTCTCTCCAGATGAGACCCACATTAAGGCAATAGTATTTACAGTTCTTTCTTAGGAATAGAAATTCAGAAAAATCCAAGCGTATTCATTTTCTATTGCTCCATAACAAGTTACTACAAATTTAGCAGCTTACAACGATACATGTTTGTTGTCTCAGCATTTATGTGGGTCCAGAGTCTAGGCATGGTTATTTAGGTCATCTGCTCAGGATTTCACAAGACTCCAGTCAAGGTGTCAATTAACTGTGTTCCTTTCTACAGCTTTCTAGAAGAGATTGTTCTCTAAGCTCACATGATTGTTGGCAATATTCAGTTCCTTGTGGTTGTAGGACTAAGGTCACCAGTTTCTTGCTGACTGTCAGCTGGGGCTACTCTTGGCTCCTAGAGGCTACTCAGTTTCCTACTCTGGTCCCTCTTGCAGGCCCTCTCACAATATGATGTTTACTTCTTCACGGCCAGCTAGAGAATCTCTTTACAGTTGGCTAAGATGAAGTCTTATGCAGCATTCACTGAGTGAGCCTCCCAATATCATTTCTATATTCTGTTGATGAGAAGCAAGTCACAGATTCCATCCGCACTCAAGGGGAGGGAACGATAGAAGGGCATGACAACAGAGGGGCTTTCTGAAAGTTCTGTACACTATGCCCTTTGGCTTCTCTGATGTGAGATTCCTGGCTAATATTCTTGGTCATGCCATACATAAAAAGTCTCGAGGCTTAAAACCTACATGTTTATAGCAGCGTCATTTACAATAACCAAAAGGTGAAAGAATAGATGAACAAAATACAGTATATACATACAGTGAGATATTATTTAGCCTTATAAAGGAAGGAAATTCCTTCCTGCTTCATGTTACAACATTAATGAAACTTGAAGACATTATGCTAAGTGAAACACGCCAGGCTCAAAAAGACAAATATTGTATTTTTCCACTTAGGTGAGGTAGCCGGAGCAGTCAAATTTAGAGACATATGAAGTAGAATGGAGGTTTCCAGGGGCTGGAAGGCAGAGGGGAGCCGGGAGTCATCATTTAACCAGTACGGACTTTTAGTTTGGGAAGATGAAGAAGTTCTGGAGATGGCTGAGGGCAATAGTTGCAAAATGAGAATATACTCAGTGCCACTGAACTGTGCACTTAAAAATGATTAAAATGATACAGTTTCTGATATGTATATTTTGCTACAATTAAAATAAAAGTCCAGAATCCTGGGGCTGATTGGACAGCACACCTCAAGTGCGAGGCTATCCATAGAGGATGCTGGGAGGACAGAGAGGACAGTAATATTTTTCTGTTTTCTGTATTTATTAGTAATCTTCAAAGAAGAATGAGATATGACAAAGTATTGTGACAAACATTGATTATTGTTAATTAATCAGTTATTGCTAATTACTTAATAACAATTGATATCTTGATGAATCTTTAGTAGAGCTATGTTTCTTCCCAGTGCTGTGGAAATATGAAGGGAAAGAGAGCTTCAAACTCCCTCGTATTTTATTGTTTACAGCTGTAATTCTTTTTTTAAAATATATATTTTACTGATTTTGTTTTCTAGAGAGGAAGGGAGAGGGATAGAGAGTTAGAAACATCAGTCAGCTACCTTCTGCACACCCCCTACTGGGGATGTGCCGGAAACCAAGGTACATGTCCTTGACTGGAATCAGACCTGGGACCCTTCAGTCCACTGGCTAATGCTCTATCCACCGAGCCAAAGCAATCAGGGCAACAGCTATAATTCTTAACCTAAAGTGGACACTATGGTCACCTGACCAGTATTAAAAAATACTTATTTTTGGGCCCAGCCCCCAGGGAGTCTGATTAATTTGGATTGAGGTCAGGGCCCTGGACATCAGGATTTATAGAAACCCTCCTGAGGAGTCTAATGTGCCGTGACCATTCAGAACCATTTTGTTAGAGGAACAGGTTTCCCTGCAGTTGAATCCAGAAATTTCCAGTTTGAGGGTTGGAGAACAATGCCCCTTACAGACATTTAAGGAAACTATTTGCCATTTCTATCTAATTACCATACAGTACAATGATGGTTATGCATATCATTGTGTGTGTCAGATTAATTTCCTTGTATGTTTTGGTGGTTTTCAGCATTTTATTATTAAACTCTGCTTGTCCATGCTCATGGGAATAGAATCATCTGCATACATTTATGAAAGGGGAAGAGAAATGTTTGTTGTAAGCACGAAGTAACAGTAAACATGATTAAATTACAACCACACTTAATTAATGGGCAATAGGGCAAGAGAGTTGACAGGAGAATGTCATGCTCATTTTCTGATTACCCTGGGAATGACCTCATCTTTCTCATGCTAGTTTCTCAAATTATAAACTTGTGCATTCATTAGATGTGTGTCTTTCTTGTTTGTTTATCACTCAACACGTTTTTTTGGGAGAAGGAAATAAATGCTTATCCTGCTTATTATCTGTGCCTTGTTTCCTAGGTGACTGACCCACTTCCTCTATTGTCTCTGTACCCATGATTTTTAAACTAGGAGAAAAAAATATGCAGGTCCTTCAGCATTAATTTTGTTGAGTTCCTACTATATGCCAGACAATTCTAGATTTTTGGTAATAAGAGGATGAAAAAAGCATGATCACGCTCTTGAAGATCACAGTTTTTTTTTGGGGGGGGGATTAAAATTTATTGCAGTCTTGTGTGATGAATCTTCTAAGGTGTACAAAGGAAGCAGGGAACATATTGGTTTAGTGAGATCAGAGAAACCTCCATTGAAGAGATGACCTTGAGCTGGGTTTTGAAGGAGGAATGGACGGCAGGGAGTCAAAGTAGTGGCACAGTAGTGGACCTGGGGTACCTTGAGCATGGAGGGGCACTGGCCGGGCAGTGGGCTATGCTGTCAGGAGTTTTACTAACCCTCTGAAGGAGTCTCTGTAAATAAAGGCAGGTGTCAAGAATAGTATTTTTGTTGTTGTTGTTGTTGTTAGTCCTCATCTAAGGATATTTTTTTCCACTGATTTTTAGTGAGAGTGGAAGAGAGAGGGAAAGTCAGAGAGAATCATCAGTGCCAGAGAGAAACACACGGTTGCCTCGTGCACGAGCCCAGACCAAAGCCTGGCCCAGGGAGGAGCTTAAAACCAAGGTCTGTGCCCCTGACTGGAATCGAACCCATGACTCTTTGGTCCGCAGGCCAGCACTCTATCCACTGACCCAAACCGGGAAGGGCAAGAATAGAGTTTTTAGAGCTGTTCTAACTGGAAGGTTTTTAAATTGCTGGTAACTTGCTGACCTAAACAGGAATAGCTGTCCTTTATGTAACATATTTTACATGCCAGGCGCCATTCTTAGTACTTTATATTGTTAACTAATCTAATTCTCATAGAAATCCAGTGACTCATGGACTGTTGTTATCATTTTACAGCTGAGAAAACTCAAGGTTAAGTGACTTGCACTGGGTTCCACCATTAGTAATGGCAGAATTAAGAATCACACCCTAGTAGTTCAATTCCAGATGTTGTGTCCTTGACAAGTATGATTTACCATATGATTTCTGGGGCATATGTAATAAAGCTATGAAACGTCACCCAAGTTACCTTGGCCTCTGTGCTCACAAGAAATCCCAGATAGATAAGAGGTGTTGGACCCTGCTTTGCACTAAGCCTTATGCAAAGAAGTCTGCAAGCTGCATGCCATGACCCAACAAAAACAAATAAGGAGAACACAGGCTTCTAATACACAGGGCCTGAGAAGGAAGATTGAGAGCCCAGCATAACAAGAACTGTCATGGACTTTGATAAATTACACTTCCTGAAACAATTTAGAGGACAAGAATTTATTGCTTCAAAGAATGTTGATTACGTACATTGGGGGTATAAAAGGATTGTAAAAGGATTACCTATGCTGCCAGTAATGGGCACGCATTGGAGATCCAGTCCTATTGGAGAAACTTTGAACTGAGCAGAAGGGCTTGACAAGTGCCTCTTTGTTTCTTCATGGTTTCAGAACTTTTCTCATCCCACAGGAAATCATTACTACTCCCACTACCAACTATTATTATGACTGCCATTTATTAATTATTTACTGGCACTTTACCTTAGTTAATGTGCATAATATTTCTATAATTATGACCACCATTCCCTATTCATATAGGAGAAATCTGAGATTCAGAAAGGTTAGGCGAGACCTAGCCAATTTGGCTCAGTGGATAGACCCAAAATGTTTAGCAATTTTGAATAAAGCTGAAGGGTCTCGGGTTTGATTTTATTCCAGTCAGGGACAGGCACCTCGGCTGCAGGCATGATCCCGGCCCTGGTCGGGGTGCCAGTGCGCCAATCAGTGTGTCTCTCTCACCTTGATGTGTCTGTCTTTCTGTCTCTACCTCTTCTATCCACTCTCTAAAAATCAAAGGAAAAATATCCTTGGGTAATAATTAATAATAACAACAAAAAAGAAAGGTTAAGTGACCTGACTAATATTACAGTTAAGAAGTGTGGGCCAGCCAGCCAGCTCAGTTTTAACCTGGGATTTTCTGACTCCAAAGCCATATACATATTTTATTTTTCAGTGAAATTTTTATTGAAGAACACAAATCATAGAATGAATACTCCCATGTAACCACTGACAGGTCAGGAAATAGAACATTGCCAGCTGTCAACAGCCCCTATTGCTTCCTCCCAATCTCTACCCATTATCTCCACAAAGTGAGGCACTATCTGTGCCAGTGTGATCAGAGATTACCTTTTGCCTATTTTAGAATTCTTTTAATGGAACTAGGAAGTATGTACTCTACAGAGTTTGGCTTCCATTGTTTACGAGATGCACTTACATTTTATATATAGCAGTGCTTCATTAATTATACTGTTATGTAGTGTGTGTTTATGACTATACCACAATTTATTAATTTGCTGTTGATGGGCACTTGGTTGTTTGTCATGTTTAGAAATTTTGAATAAAGCTGCCATGACCATTTTTGCACATGTCTTTTGATACATTATTATGATTTATGATGAATATATACCTACGGTGGAAATGGTGGGTGGTACACTTTATCTGAGTTCACATTTAATATAAATTGGCAAATCGTTTTCCAAAATGGTCAAACAAATATATACTATTGCCAACAACGTATGAATATTGAATTACTCTACATTCGTGCTGGCATTTGACATTGTCAGTCTTTCTCATTTTGACAATTCTGGTGGGTATATTGTAGTATCTTATTTTGGCTTGGGTTTGGTTTGCTTTGCTTTTCCTTAATAATTAACCAGGGTGAGCACGTTTTAAAGCATCTATTTTCCATTGCTGTCTGCTTTCCCCCATATATATGTATATTTGTTTTGGTTTCTGAACTTTCTGTTCAGTTCCAAAAGTATTTTTGTCCATGGTTATGCTGAGTATATTTTCTTATTTTGGATAATAATTTTTGATATCTACTGCTTTATATCTTCCAATTTTGTTTTTCAAATTGTTATTGTTTTTCAAATTGGGCATCCTTATAACTGTAAGAATTCTAGAATCAGCTTGTCAATTTTGATAAATTAAAAAATATTGATTAGGATATCATTGAACATGATCAATTTGAAAAGATTCACATCATAAAAAAATTAGTCTTCTCCTTCATAACGGGAGCAGATGTCTCCATTCAGTTAAATTATATTAATATGTTCTACCTTCCAGAGATCTTACGCATTTTGGTAGATATAATCTGATATAATTGATGTCTTTAATATTTTATAAAATGATAGCCATTTTTAATTGTTTGATGCTGAGATATAAAAACACAATTGAATTTGCTTATTGACCTTTTATTTAGTGAAATGGTTTATTTTTATTTTTTAAAGTATATTTTATTTGTTTAAATATTTATTTATTTATCTTTATTGTTTAGTTTATTAATTACATTGTTTCCCCATTTTTCCCCCTATAGCTCCCCTCCACCCAATACCCATCCCTCCTTCCTCCCTCATCTCCCCCACACTGTCCTCTCCATAGGTGCATGATTTTTGTCCAGTCTCTTGCTGCACCTCCCACACCCTTTTTCTCCCCAAGAATTGTCAGTCCGTTCCCTCTCTATGTCCATGATTCTGTTATATTCACCAGTTTATCCTGTTCATCAGATTATTAATTCACTTGATTTTTAGGTTCATTTGTTGATAGATGTGTATTTGTTGTTCATAATTTATATTTTTACCTTTTTATTCTTCCTCTTCTTACAGAATATCTTTTAGCAATTCATATAATACTGGTTTGGCGGTGATGAACTCCTTTAGCTTTTTCTTATCTGTGAAGCACTTTATCTGACTTTCAATTCTGAATGATAGCTTTGCTGGGTAGGGCAATCTTGGTTGTAGATTCTTGCTATTCATCACTTTGAATATTTCTTGCCACTCCCATCTGGCCTGCATTGTTTCTGTTGAGAAATCCGCTGACAATCCTTTGGGTGCTCCCTAATAGGTAACTAACTGTTTTTCTCTTGTTGATTTTAATATTCTCTCTTTATCTTTTGCCCTTGGCATTTTAATGATGATGTGTCTTGGTGTGGTCCTCTTTAGATTCCTATATTTTGGGGTTCTGTGCACTTCTTGGGCTTTTAAGTCAACTTCTTTTGCCAGGTATGGGAAGTTTTCGGTCACTATCTCTTCAAGTAGGTTTTCATTATCTTGCTCTTTCTCTTTTTCTGGCACCCCTATAATTCGGATATTGGTATGCTTGAGGTTGTCTCAGAGGCCCCTTACACTATTTTCAATTTTTTGGATTCTTTTTGCTTCTTGCTTTTCCGGCTGAGTGGATTTTGCTTCTTTGTATTTCAGATCTTTGACTTGGTTCTTGCGGTCATCTGGACTGCTTTTAGGTCTTTGTATAATATTTTTTATTTCAGTCAGTGTATGCTTAATTTCTAGGTGGTCCTTTTCATATCCTCATAGGTCTTGTTCATTTCCTTGTAGGTCTTGTTCATTTCCTTGTAGATCTCAGCCTTTTCTAGGAGCCTCTTGAAAAACCTTATAACCGTGGTTTTGAACTCTATGTCTGGTGGTCTTTTTTCTTTCTTTTCTTCCACATCTGATTTCTTTCCATTTCTCTGCATTATGGCTGCTTTCCTGAGTTGGTCCATTAGCTTTGTGTGGTAGATGTCCTCTATGGGACAGTGGCTCAGCCTCCCCAGTTACCTGAGGTGGATACGCTTGCTGTAGCCCTTTATGGGTTGTACAGTATTTTTGAAGTTAAGCCCAGCTTATTGTTGTTAGCACTAGGAGAGTTTGACCTCCAGGCCAATTGGTTGTGAGGGTAAGCTGTGTTCAGTTGGATGGGTGGAGCCTCCTGGCTGAGCAGGCAGCATCAGCTCCACCCTATGCAGTGTGTGGGTCTCTGTGCTGGGTGGTAACGGCTCCATTTGCTTCAGAGAGAAAGCCGCTGCTGGTCTCCACCCGCTGCCAGACAACTCAGCTTCTCCCCAAATGAGTTTGCATCCCCAAAGTCTCGCCCAGGGTTGCAACACAGGTTTGCATAGAGGCTCCATGCAGTCTGGTGGTCTCCCGAACGAGGGAGCAAGTCATGAGTCCTCTCTGCGTGGTCGCGCACTTCTGTTCCCAAGTTTACACGCAGACTGCTGTTCCAAGTTTACACACACTCTCCACAAGCTCGCAGACCTCTGCCACACCGGGCTTCAGCGTGCTTTCCCACTGCTCAGTTCTACCCAGTATGAGTGTGGGTTCCCGGGACTTTGCCCGGAACTGGGGAATCAGTGCAATGGGATGCCTCCGCCCTCCCTGTTGGAGAAAACCAGCCGGGTTTGCAGCTGCCAGCTCTCTTCACTGGCATGCACAGGACTCCAAACCTCTCTTTGTGCGTGTCTTCAACGCTGCACTCCGCCACTCCTCTGAGTCACAGTGCCCTATCTTTACTTTTATTTGTGGAATTTTCACTCAGCCAGCTTTCCAGTGATTCTGGATGATGTTTGTTCTGTCGTTAAGTTATAGTTTTGGAATTGTTGTGTGGGGCAGCAAGATAGATGTTTACTTATGCTGCCATCTTGGTTCCTCTAATGTATATTTTATTGATTTTTTATGGAGAGGAAAGGAGAGCGATAGAAAGTCAGAAATATCGATGAGAGAGAAACATCGATCAGCTACCTTTTGCATACCCCCTACTGGGGATGTGCCCACAGCCAAGATACATGCCCTTGACTGGAATCGAACCTGGGACCTTTCAGTCTGTAAGCCAAAGCTCTATCCACTGAGCTAAACCAGTTTCAGCTAGTGAGATGGTTTAAAATCACTTGAACGACACAGCGGGTAGGGGCACCAACTCCCCTGCATAGTGAAAAACCAGGATATAATGTGTGACTCCCCGAAAACTTAACTTCTAGGGGACTGCTGTTGATTGGAAGCCTTCCTGATAACATAAACATATTTTGTATATGCATTACATACTGTATTATTGCTATAAAGTAAGCTAGAGAAAAGAAAATGTAATTAAGAAAAATCATAAGGAAGAGAAACTACTTACATTTATAATGTTTATGGGGGGAAATCTGCATCTAAGTGGACCCATACAGTTCAAACCCATGTTGTTCACAGGTCAACTATACTTCCATGACATGTTAATGGAAGTTAAGCACCCACTCCAAAAAAGAAAAGAAAAGAAAAACATAAATAAAAAAAGACACTGAACTTTGGGAAATATTAAACAGACTTGTTTACTACAAAATTTATTTGAATCTTTAAAGTTAGGCATTATGAAATCCAAAAATTTTTAAACTCAGCATACATTTGCTTATAAAGGACCAGTACTTTTTGGAACATATTTTGGAAAGTGGGATATGTCAACATTGAGGAAACATTTGCTGGAATAGTACTCAGGCATTAAAGGCCCATGAAAGCTGGGGCTTTGCGAGTATTTTCTCAGTGTTTATTAATTAAATTAATTGTTGGGTTTAGTGGATAAAGGAAGAATTAGATCAGTTTTTTTGGTAGGATTAATCTGATATCATGGTATAAGATAGGCTAAAGGGAATGAGGCTAGGAATTGAAATACTCAAAAAGAAACTGTTAAGGATTTTTTTTGTGTGTACTGTGATGACATCCTTGAAAATAGAAACAAAAATGGATAAAAAGAAGTATTTGTAAAGAGAATTGACAAGATTTGGTGATAGATTAGATGAAGGAAGAAATAAGTTCTCAAGGTACTCAAAGAGTTTGGATGGTTGAGGATGATGGAGTCACTGTGGGGAAGAGGCCATTTCTGTTGTGTTTCCTTCAGGTAGGCTGCTGAGCTGATAGATATACTCATGAAGGAAGTATCTAATTCCATGACAGTTTACCTTGTGTTTGAGAACTTTCTGTGTATAAAATGATTGCAAGTTTTTGAACAGTAAAACTAGTGAAGGGAGAGAGTTTGAATGAAAAATACTGGCAAAATAACCCCTCTTCTATTTAAAAAAATCACACTGAGGTTGAGTGAGAGCAAATGTTTTGTACAAAGATTCTGATTTATTCCACAAGACAGTGTGTTGTTTTTTCTAGTTCATAAATTCTATGATATCTACATATACATATAAAGTATGCTAATTAAAACATTTTAATGTTGGTAATGACGGTTGGATAATTTATCTGTAGCTACTCCTTTCTAAAAGAAAGAGCATTCTAGGATTATCAACTAGTAGGCTTTGGATTTTGGATATGAAAAGGCTGTGAGATTTAAAACGTAGGCTATCTAGTTTAGACATGCTAAGAGGCAAAACTTAGGCAAACCCAGACTACTACCACCACTTTTTATGTCTGCTCAAATCTAACAAGTCCCAAGGGAGCTGACTTCTCTAGCTCAGAAGAGGCAGTGGATAGAATGAAATCAGCACAGACTTCAGACCTACAGACTTAGATTTAAATCCTAGAGGGAATAAGTTGCTTCTTACCTCTTAGTCTATTTATTCATAAAATAGGAACAGTAATTATTTCGCAGGATAGTGGTGAGGATTAAATAAGATGTAAAATAACTAGTACCAGAGGCAGTATGCATACCTATGCATAGTTCATCAATGAATGAACTGTGTTGTTGTATTTTAAATATACCATTTATCTACCAACCAGATTTGCTTTTCATCCCAAAAGTCATGTGTCCATTAGTAGTGCATCTAGTGATGTTGAAGGATGCTACACTTTTGATGAAGAAAGTTAGGAGTGATGATAAATTCGGTATACTCATGATTACTAGAAAAATATTCAAAAATTTAAAAGATTTTACATATAAAGAGTAATAGTTATAAGGGTCAAGTGTTGGTGGAGCTAGAAAATAAATTTGTCTTGCTGGAAAAGTTGTAAGTACTTAGTTATATCCACATTCAAAACGAAATGAATTTAAACAGCAAAACATGGTTTTTCTTCATTGTAACTAACATCTATTTTCCATTACACCAGTGAGAAGAAGCTCATTACAGATGCTCTCAATAAAAATCAGTTTTTGAAGAGACTGGATCCTCAGCAGATCAAAGACATGGTGGAATGCATGTATGGAAGAAACTACCAGCAAGGGAGTTACATTATTAAGCAAGGAGAACCAGGAAACCACATATTTGTGTTGGCAGGTGGGTTTCACAGAATTTTCCAGTTATTGTATAACAAATATTTTGCCTATTATCTTTTGATTTTTGCAAACATTTATAAAAATGCAAAAACAGTTTGCGGTGTTTGCAGAAAATGTAACAGATTGAGATCATGAAATAGTAACGTTGATCTATTGTGATGATGATAAGAATATTTACTGAATGCTTTCTATATATCAAGTATCTTGTTGAGTACTGAACAGAGAAATCTCTTTTATCTTCTCATCAGTTCTGTTTCTGGTTACTGATGTTTTCCGTATCTCCATGTAACTAACATTGACTATCACAGAGAGGTTAAGTAACTTATCCACAGCTCCTAAGTGGTGGAGGTAGGATGCAAACGTAGGTGATCTGATTCAAGTCCATATTTTAATCACTGTGTCACTCATTCAATAACTACAAAAAATTGTTTTCATAAAAAATACTATTGTTGACATTTTTAGGTATAGCAGGAAAACACACAATTATTTTGTCAATGAATCAAATGGAATGCCTTGAAATTATAACTGGTAGTTTTAGAGTCATTTAATGGTTCCCTTCATATATGATTACTTGAACATTAAAGAATTTATTTCTCAAATGCATATTAAATGCGTATCTTATAGTGGTCTACAAAAACGTTTTTTTTTAGATATAGAAGCAAGAAATTATTTGAGTAGGGTTTATGGATATTGAACACTGTCAAATTCTGAATTGCCCCAACTTTTTCAGTTTTGGTGGGGGGAAGCTAAATTGGTTTTACCAGACAGAATAGTAACCTAGGATGTGTTGTGGCCTTCTATTTTTCATTACAGTTCATGGAAATCCAAGCAATGCTTTTAAAATTTTCTTATTTTTAAATTACTTTTATTAGAAACTCACTTAAACTTATATGAACATAATATAAGGTTATGCAAACACAATATAAGCACATTTAGACACATCTCAACAAAAATACCAGAATAAAGGTATAGGTTGAATATTAGCTAAAATTACAGAGCAATAAAATTTGAGTTAATAGTAATGTGATGGATGATGTTTAGTTGACTAAGTCACTTTTCACAGTCTCTAAGTTTGGCATGTACTAATGAACAAGTGCTAACTCAGTGATCTTGCCACTTCTTCAGCTATGCTTTTGTAATTCTTGTTTACTTGGGGCCTTATGTGTGGGGCAGATGTTGCCTATCCAAACAAATTAATATGTATTAATTTATTGTATTGTTCTATTTATAGTATGTGAAAGATTGGTTTCATATACTTTGATTCTTTAAACAACCCAGTCTCATAACTTAAATTTATTATTTGTCATCTACAATTTGTAGGTACCCTTAAAATTTTAGAGTCACTCCCAAGTAATTATTTTACCCAAGAAGTAAATTATAGTCTTAATTTATGAAGCCTTCATGTTTTGGGAGCCAGGTGACCCTGAGCAATTTTCCCCTCTTTCCGTTTTTTTTTTTCTTGGCCATTTTGCTTCTATTTTAGCAACACTAAAACATTCTGGAGAGGAAAAATTAGGTCATTAAGTCAATAAGTATTTATGGGACCTGCTAGAAAAGGATGAGAAACTCATGTCTGCCCATCTTGTTCCTTGCCAGTAACTCTGATGAAAGGCTCAGGGAGAGAGGAGTTTGAACAGAAGGCAGCATCCATAAGCCATTTAAATCAGGGCTATGGCACACATGGAAATGAAAATGAAAGTTCCTTATTGGAATTAATTATGTGTTATCTAAGGACTGAATTGCCTGATTCAATTGATTGAACAAATTAATTTGTTAATTAAAATATGCCCTTTATAAGATACAGCATGAATAGCAAATAATAAATGATGTTTAGCTCAAACTTTTGATAGTCCATGTATTGTCAGTATTGTTCAAGTCCAATGAGACATAACCTTAGTATAAAAATGAGATATGCATTAAAATCTATGATACCAATTTGGCAGTGCCATTAAGTGATTTCAGTGGAATGGAATTTAGTTGTAATGTGAACTTATTAAATTTTTATATCTCATTTATAGGCTTTGGAGCCTAAGCAGAGTTTATTTGTTACTACAATGTAAGTTCTATCATAATCAGTATATTTTCTGTTTTGTCCACTCTATCTCTGTTCCTGGTAGTACATAATTGCCAACATAAGATTTGTTGAATGAGTAGGTGAACAGAGACCATCAGATCTACTTAGTGATGAATTAGGAGAAGGGAATTCTTCAAGTAGAATAACCCCACCAAGATTATAGGTTCTTTTGCATATTATTTTAGTTGTATTAGGTTTTATTTGCATTTCTTCAAAGGGATAGGAGTGTAGAATTTACAGCATTAAAAAATGGTGAGGAGGTACCTGAAATGCTGCATCTTCATTTCTCCAACCTTTGTCTAAATAAAGATCAGTTTCAAACACTTTTCTTCTATACTTTTTCTTTATAAGACATCATTTTTAGAGTCATTTTTGTTTTACAACAAAATTTTCCATATGTCCTCTGCCCCCACACATCCATAGTCTCCCCTATTATCCATATTACTAACCAGAGTGATACATATGGAGGAATATTAAATGGCTTAATAGCTTATTTTGTTTTAGCACTGAATAACATGCTGTTGTCTGTATGCACCCCAGTTCAGTTATTCATTCACCCATGGAAGGGTATCTGGATTGCTTCCATGTTTTGGCAATTAAGAATAAAGCTGCCATAAAAATCCGTGTGCAGGTTTTTGTGTGGTTGTAAGTTTTCAGTTCTTTTGGATAAAAATACTAAGGAGCATGATTGTTGAATTGCATGGTAAAAGTATATCTAGTTTTTTAAGAAACCATCCAGCTGTCTTCCAAAGGGGCTTAACCCTTTTGCATTCTTACCAACAACAAATGAGAGTTCCTGTTGCTCCACATCCTTGTCAGAATTTGGTGTTGTCATTTTTCTGGAATTTGGCCATTCTAATAGATATGTAGTGATACCTCATTGTTGTTTTAATTACATTTCCCTGGTAACATTTGATGTGGAGAAGATGTTCATATGGTTGTGTGCAGTCTATATTATCTTCTTTGGTGAGTGTCAAGGTCTTTGGCCCATTTTATTTGTTTTCTTAATGCTGAATTTTAACTTCTTTCATATTTTTTACAATAGTGCTTTATAAGATGTGTCTTTCGCAAAAATATTCTTTTTCTAGCAGGTGGTCTTTTCAAGCACTCTACTTAGTGACTTCCATTTATTAATTCATTTCACTGAATGAGGCACTAGACAACTACTGAGGCGTAGTAAAGTAACTTACTCCAGGACACAGTCGATGACTAGTTGGAGTCAGGTAGTCTGACTCTGGGGCCAGTGCACTTCTCAGTTATGATATTGTGGACAGCTGTGGTGTGTTTCCAAGACATACAGTAATTTGTGTTTCTTTTACAAGAGGAATTGCTTCATAAATTAGAATGAATTTAAATAAAACACTTGCCATCCACTGCTTCAGAGAAAGAACATTGTAACAATGATAATATTCACAATAGCTAACACTCATATGGAATTTACCATATGCTAGCCATTGTTCTAAGTTCCCTACCTACATTAAACTGTTTATATCTCAACAAGTGCATGAAGTAAATATTATTTTTCCCATTATGGACAAGGAACCTCAAGGAAAGAGGGTCACTCTCTCAAGGGGAACAGTTAATGGCATGTGGCAGAGCTGGTTTCAGTCTACAGTCTTAACCACTTTATTAAAATGAGAATCATAGATATAATAACTGTATGCTTTATGTACTTTATTTTTTAATTTTTGGAATCCAGGCAGATTTTTATTATTTGTGGTTTTTGCTTTTGTTTTAATTTTACTCGATAGAGGGCCGAGTAGAGGTGTTTCAAGGGGAGAAATTGATATCATGCATCCCTATGTGGACCACGTTCGGGGAACTAGCCATTTTATACAACTGCACGAGGACCGCCTCCGTGAAAGGTAATCGTAGCTGAAATGCTGTAGTTTTGAATTGTTACACAATATTAAAAGTAATCTGGTTGAGTCACTATTGCATCTGGTTTAGTCTTTTGCCTTCCATTGTGACCCATATGCTCTTATTAATAGAAATGCTATGCTTTAAGAACATTTATTTTTGAAGCACTTGTCTAAATAATTCAAATTTAAAAGAACTTTCCCAGTAAATACCTGTATGTAAAATATGAACACAGCTTTCAGCGGAATGATTCAATATTTGCTTTATTTGCCACTTCACATTTTTTTTTTTTGCATTGTAGACATCTGCCTTTGGCTCATCTAGAATTTTTACTTTTCATTCTCTATGAGATTCTGACCATATTATAAATCAGAATTTAATTAAACTAATTAAAATGTGTGTATATATATATATATAAAAAAGATGTGAATTAATTAATGAGACTTTTTATAAATGACTTAAGATTAGTTTAATTGCTTCTCTTTAAAGTTCTTGTTTTGAATGTATTCAATCTTGAGTTTTCTTCTGAATTACTTGGATGTGGTGTTTCTCAGTGCTTGGGACTAGGTTACATGTCTCAGCATTGCTGCAGTATTTGATAAAAATACATATTCAGGGCTTCGTTCCAAACCTGAATCAGAATCTCTGGCAATTCAGGTTTAGAATGTCAGGATGATTCTAATTCACTCTAAAGTTTAGTAAATCAGAGCTTTGGGTTTTGATCTATTTTGTGGACTCTTATTACTCATTTAAAAAAAATCTCACAATTCTAATTTCATATAGAATTTTTAGAGCTGGTACTTCTGTTCTTCTTCCTGTTTAGATTTTATTCTTGCTTTTAATGTCTTTCCTGTAAAAAAGTCTCAAAAACTATCTTCCATAATCTCTTTGAAAATTATTTGTATACATTTTATGTAATAGTAACCATAGTGATCCTTAAAATATATTGGCTCTCTTTACTGACAATGTCTGAACACTATGAAAAGACATCAAAACACACTCCTACACCCAGAGATTTTAAACTTTCAATTAACTCATTGGAGTAGCTACAGACTAGCTGGCTTCTCTTCTATCACAGAACAAATCTGAAATACATCTTGAAGATGCAGTGCTTGAGAATTGCAAACTAATTTTAAGATCATCTTAAGTAAAACATAATTAGAAAGGAAATCTTTTGCTACTCACTTCCAAACGTGGTTCACAGGAAAGCCAAAAATGATATTATAAAATTGCCCACTATTTATATCCCGGCTGCCTTCCATTTATTTGCATGCCGAAATAATGCATTTTCCAAGAAATAGATTTTTATGAGAATGTATAAAATATTTATTGATTAACATTTTGTAATGTTTCCTTGATATGGGGCTAAATAATTTTTTATTACTTTCTTGATTTTTTTCTAAAGCTATTACCAATGTTAAAACTTGGGCACTAGATCGAGAGATATTCCAGAATATAATGAGAAGGACAGCCCAAGCTAGAGATGAGCAGTACAGGAACTTCCTCAGAAGGTAAGGATCACACGTGGAAAGAGCCAAAGATGGTGGAGCCATTTGGGGGTCTATTGGTTTTACCTCAATAATTATTTCACTGTAGCTTTTCTTACTACTGTTCTCCACATGACACAACCAGAAGTATTCCTATGCAGTAAATGCCACTCTGTGTATTTAATTCCCATTAGCCTCATGTGATGACTTTTGATTTATCTCTCCTACTAATTTGCTCTTGTATATATGGAGCCATTGTATATTGTATAGAAAATTATGCAGAAAAATCTTAAAATACTCACCTGGGTTGCTCAGTTGACTTTGAAAGATATTCTGTAATTTAAAAGAGGAAAACAAAAGATAATCTTTCTAATAATGGCTTTGCTTAGAATAATCTTGAAATTAATGTATTTTACTGTTCTTACTTGATTTACTAGAGAAATTTAAAAATACACTTTTGTATTTATTTCAGAGAGGGAGGGAGAGAGAGATAGAAACATCAATGATGAGAGAGAATCATTGACCAGTTGCCTCCTACACGGCCTCTGCTGGGGATCAAGCCGGCAACCCTGGCCTGTGCCCTGACCAAGAATCGAACCGTGACCTCCTGGTGCATAGGTTACACTGGCTGGGCTACCAGAGACATTTTTTTCTCATTTGCATAGCCACACCATCTTCCAGATTACTATATCTGTAGCAAATTATCATGCCAAAATGTTACAATGCTTGTCATGATGGCATGGATTCTTGAAACATACTCATTTTGTGAGCTGCTCTATATGCCAAACTATTTGGATAGGTAAACTTATAAAGAAATACTTCTGAGTCAGAAAAAGTCAGTTATACATTTAAAAATGTTTTTGAACGTGTAAGTTCCTCATTTAAACTATTTTTTGTGTCTTTTGTGGGAGTTTTGACAGCCTCAGAATCTGCAATGCATATGGTAATGCATTGTTACCTGTGATAATTGGTCATTATAATAAAATGTCTGGCAGTTTCCAGAAAAAAAGAAATACTAAGTTCTTTTTAAGTATGGTGCTTTTGTCTTACATAACTGGCCTGCAGAATCAATGATTTTAGGGCTCTCCAGTGCCTCAAGTATAGTGAGCACTCAGTAAATATTGAATGCATTGCTTATCAGTAGAACATTGTAGGCATTAAGGTTTCTTGTATAGAATCTTGATGATTTACTCTCCCAGAGTCAATAATGACCACTGGAAGAGAGCCACGATGACAAGTAAGTGCTTTGCCTTTATGCCAACCAATGCCTTAGTGTAGGTCAGTGGTCGGCAAACTCGTTAGTCATCAGAGTGGCAAACCATGCTTGCGAGCTGCATGTGGCTCATGAGCCGCAGTTTGCCGACCACTGGTGTAGGTGACCTCAAAATTCAATAAACCACCAACACAGGCTAGCAATTGAAGGTAATGAACCACACTTATGCAAAGGCAAAAAGGGGAAAATAAATAGATAAACCAGTGCTTGTAGGTTGCACTTGAATATCTAAGATAAAACCTGAACCATTAGGCATAGCAATTCATTCCCTTGGAGTCTATCATGTTCTGGCCTAGTGAAAGGAGCTCAGAGAATTTACTAGTACATATTCCTTCCTTTTTTATTTTTCCTTTCTTTCCTTCCTTCCTTTTGTTGTCTTATTCATGCATTCATTCAACAAATACTTATTGCTGAGCCCTAAACAGGGTGGATTCAGTGGTGATCAAGGTAAACCTGATGTCTGCCTTCATAGAGTGGAGACAGACAACAGATTTCCTCACTTATCCTCAAAGGTATTGTTTTGCAGGAGAGAATCTTCACTAACATTGTAGATCCCAGTGTGGAGCAGAAATAGAACTTTCACGATGGGCCTGGGTTAATAGATGACATGTTTTCATTACCCTTTTACCTTTTCATCAATATGGAGACATTAGAGCCGAAACTGGTTTGGCTCAGTGGATGGATCATCAGCATGTGGATGGAAAAGTCCCAGGTTCAGTTCCAGTTAAGGGCATGTACCTTGGTTGTGGGCACATCCCCAGTGGGGGGTGTGCAAGAGGCAACTGATCGATGTTTCTGACTTTCTGTCCCTCTCCCTTCCTCTCTTAGAAAAATCAATAAAATATATATTTTTAAAAGGAGACATTAGAGACATACTTTTATTTCATAATACACAGCAAGCTCGTTCTTTGTTCATTTATATATTTTAATTATGAAGTATGGGATGTATATAAAAGATACAAAGTATATATGTAATTTATAAAAAGTAGCACAAAATGAGCACCATCAAGCCGCTGTCTGACCCAAGAAGTACAAAGTTAGTCATGTTGTTACTCTCATGTGCGTCACCATGTCATTTCCTAGCTTCCCACCTCCCCCCCGCCCTTGGTGCAGTGTATATTCTGAAGTTTAATACTAATCATTCCCTTGGCAGTCTTTATTAGTTTTCCTATAGCTTGATTTAGCCTATTTTTGAACTTCATAGAAATGATGTTATTTTTGCAACTCAATTTTTTACTTTTTAAAAAT
This sequence comes from Antrozous pallidus, assembly GCA_027563665.1. Lineage (NCBI taxonomy): Eukaryota > Metazoa > Chordata > Mammalia > Chiroptera > Vespertilionidae > Antrozous > Antrozous pallidus. The sequence continues at coordinate 69,882,798 of CM050511.1, forward strand.
AATTTTATTAATTTCAGAGAGGAAGGGAAAGGGAGAGAGAGACAGAAACATCAATGATGAGAAACACTAATTATCTGCCTCCTGCAACCCCCCATCCCGCACTGGGTATCGAGCCCACAACCTGGGCATGTGCCCTGACCAGGAATCCAACTGTGAATTTCTGGTTCATAGGTGAAGGTTGAGCCAGGCTACTCAGTATTTTTTTCTAAGATTCATCCATTTGATTATTGCAATTATTTCTCCTATAGTAGAGTTCTGATATCTGATTCCACTGCAGTGCCCTGATCTCCTCTCCTGTTGGGGGGTGTTCCAGTGTTTGGCAATTACAAATGTTTCTGATGCAAACATTCTTATACATGCCTCCTGGCCACGTGCCTCTCCCTGCACATGTGCAGGGTCAGTCTAGAGCTCTTTTTGAAAAAAAAAAATTAGATCTAATCGTGTACTTTTGGGTAGCATCATTTTTTTCTTATGCGTGTTTAATTTTATATGGTAAGAAAGACATATTTATCTTGTAGAAATTTTAGATATAGTCCTGAGTAAAAATGGGTAAAGTAGAGGAGAAATTTCTCTAATAGAGCAATTTAATCATCTTGATTGCTTAATCACACTAGTGGAATTTCTTTCTTTTTTTTCAAATAAGTTTCTGTGTTCTATTTCACTTTCTGTGTATTATTATTTGTAAAAATGTTTTTGTTTCATGCCTCTGGCTATCATGAATTTTAAGACAATATAATATAAATAATCAGAGATCATTTTCATGCTAATTCCTACTATTCTCCTTCTTCCCCGGATTCAGTCTTTACCTAATTGCAAGGATTTGGATGAAAATCAGATCCTCCTCTGGAAGCAGAGCTTCTCACACATGCTAATAAAAGAGACTGAGATATGGAGAAAAACACATTTTCAGAAAAACACGCTTTGAAAACCAACAATACATGTAAAATGTTGGTACCCCCTCCCAACCAGACAAAATTTGATTTTGATTTTTCCCTTTACGATATCTTGTTTTTATTTGCCTGTGATAAATTTCTGTGATTATATATATTAATGTAATTTTAAAATATTTGAAATTTAGTTGTTTATCTGTGACATATTTAGAGGTTTACTTTGGAAAAATTAAGGTGCATTTTTAGATGCATGTAAAGCTTTTTTGAAATCTACATATAGGTGTAAATTTATAGTTTAATTTAGGAAGATGAAGAAATGAATGTATCTTTTTAATTTTGAAGTGTATCCTTGCTGAAGAACTTACCTGAAGACAAGTTAACCAAGATCATTGACTGCTTGGAAGTGGTAAGAAACTTTAAAGCAAAAAATACATTTTATTAATAGATTGTATTAATATAGTCTTTATTAGCACTATCAATGAATAAAAAGGAAAAGATGGTGGATTGGCAGTCTACAGTGACCAGGGGCCATTTTCTTTTGTGAAAAACCATGAGGCCCATTCTCACGGAATTCTGGGGCTGGGATAGCTTCAGGTGACTCTTCTGAAATGTATAAAACATTGGACTTGCACGTGTAAAGTATATTTTAATCTTTTTAGTATATTTCATAAAACTAATCTGCATTCCTCAACCAGTTAACTGCCACGCGTTCAAAATGGTGCCAAACCCAGAGTTGTCACTAACAAGTCTGATTTTAAAATTGGGCGGCCAGAGTTGATACGGGAGGTTTGTGGCTATAGACACGAGTGGCTTGTGGGAAGTCTGCCGATTGCTTCTATAGACGCTTATCATGAACAAAGGATCAAGAGGCATTTGATTTTCTGCAGTTCACTTCATAGCCCATACAGAGTTTCCATAGTATAAAGGAGTTGGTGGTGCAACTTAGGAAATAGTGCAGAGAAAGAGGGGACCAGGTGTTTGGTGATAGCTCCTGAATCAGGCCGTGAAATCTCCATGTTTGCACACTCTAGGCCAGGAAAATACTTTAGGAAAAAAACACTTAAGAAGCACTTTATCTATTTTAACATCTAGGGGAAAAAACATGGAATGTTGGAATGTGTTCAAAAACTCCTATTAAGCCTCACCCAGATGGTTGGTTCTAGTCCAAGACTAGCCAAATCTTCTTGTGACTAATGCTTTTGTGACATGTACCTTGGAATATCATGATATGCATTATATGAAAACTTCTTCAGATTTCAGAGATGAACATTCAAAGCAAATAACCTCTCCTTAATTGGGGGGGGGGGGAGAGCAGTGAGGAGGAGTGGGGAGTCAATTTCATTGAAACCAAAATGGTTTACCAGGAATTTAAAAGAAAGTAAGGAATAATTAAGGAGTTACATGCAGACTCTAAGCGACTATTGTTTTCAGTTGGAGACACAAACAAAACACAACCTGCAAGCCTGATTGTTGACAGATTCATGCCTCTGTCAATTGCAATACACAATGTAAACTAAAATCTGCTGAGAAGGGAGCACTGATCATTGCATCCTTAAGTGTAAGTGACACCAGTAATATTTCCATTTACAATTCATGGACCCCATCCAGCAGTTTATCAAGGACAGGCCATGATGACACAGTGCCCGGCCTTGTGTCCTCGGGGCGTTTAATTATAAAGTCATTTTCGAGAGGACTGCTTGCCCTGTATCTTTTGGGATTTTCCCAGTGTAATATAACCCAATCACAGATGTTACAAATTGATAATTCATCCTAATTTCTGAGAGGTTGTGTTTTTTTTTAAGCTGGGGAGGCCCTATATTTTTTTGTTAACCCAGAAAAATCTGGTTTTAATATAGTCCTAATAGAGTCAATTCACCAGAGGGGAATTCCATGCTGACAGCAAATATTAAAATTTAGTATCATTAAAAATAAATGGCAAATTAGACATATTTATAGCAGCCACAGGCAATAGTACAGAAAATATAGATGAGGGGCTCAAATCCAGTCTTAATTAACACACAGTTTGAGTTTGAACATCTCATCTTTTGAAACACCCTAGAAAAGCTTTAGTGTATGTCAGCATTTGCAGACAGCAGCATAGTTTATAAAGAGCTCTTTATTCATACCTGGCAAATAAGTGGGACCCTGTAGCGTGTGAAAATTCTCAAATGCGAGAAGTGATTAATAAGGGAGCAGTGGGATCTATGTAGCTTGAAGAAAAGTACATTATTTACCAGCATAGCCAACATAGACGACAGTGAATACTAAGGCTTTGACGTTATGACAGAGTGCCCACTGAGTTCTAGGACCAGCTGTCCCACAAACTGTCCACAACCTTTGAGAAAGACAAGCTGAATCTAGCGTGCCATTTAGGGGTTGATTTGGGAGTTTTTACATTTTTGTGTGGGGACCAGGAAGGAGGATCAGGAATTCCCATCACCGACCAGTTGATCTGATGTGTTGGTTAGGCTTGGTTGAATGTCTAACCCAAATAGCCCGGATTGTGCAATTCCAATAGCATCTCTTGCTTCAGCTTAAATCACCCAGAACATTCAGCCCCAGAGGTAGACATCACCTTTAAGCTTCTTGTCGTATTCTGGTGGGAAAAGGAGAGTGGGAATAGTACCAATATACTCACTGGTGTTCCCTAAGAGTTAATTAATGAACCTCATAAAACACGATACAGAAACACGACAGCAGTGTAACTGTTAATGATAATAAAAATGATAATGCGACTTCTGTACCTGGTGGTTGTGCAGCACGCAAGACGAGTGGAAGGAGTTCCTGACCCTACACATGGCGATCAATCCAGAGAGCATGGGACTTGACTGTGGTTGATATAAAAATCAGCTATCTCTGTTACAGATCTTTGGTATTTGACCCGGTGACCCTCTGCACTGTAACTCTGACATGCCATCTTTCGGGAAACTGTAGGTGTGGTGAGAGTGGGGTGGGATGGGGTATGAGGAATGTCCTAGTCCAGTGGTTGGCAAACTCATTAGTCAACAGAGCCAAATATCAATAGTACAGCGATTGAAATTTTTTTTGAGAGCCAAAATTTTTTAAACTTAAACTTCTTCTAACGCCACTTCTTCAAAATAGATTCATCCAGGCTATGGTATTTTGTGGAAGAGCCACACTCAAAGGGCCAAGAAGAGCTGCATGTGGCTCACAAGCAGCAGTTTGCTGATCACAGTTCTAGTCCTTACTCAGATCACCCACAGCATTGCTTAAAAGACAGACTCCCAGGTACAACCTCATACTTAATGAATCAAAAATTCTGGTGTACGGGCTCAGAAATCCACATTTTAAATATGCAAGTCTTATGCTTGTTTACTAGAATTAAAGTTTGAGAAGCACTAACTTAGAATTATGAATAGAATACATGTATTTAGAGTTTGTCACAATCTGCCTCTTCACTCAAGAATTTTCCTTTTTATTTTCTAATCATTAAAAAAAAGTCTTGTATTCCTTATAGTTCCCGTTAACACAAGCATAAGCCAGAAGTTTTTTCTCACTTTAATGATTACACCCAGAGCCATAAAAAAAGTTGAGAAACTGGATTTTTGCCACAGTTTATGATCCAGTTAGTTAAGGGTGGGGCAGCTAGGTGTTGTAGAAAGTTTACTAGTCCAAGGTCTTGAGATTAGGGTTTGTCACTAGCAGCTGTCAGTTCATCATGGTGGGCATTAGGGTCTTCTCATCTACAAAAGTTAAAGGGTGGGGGTCCACAAATCTGCAGGTTCTGTCAATCTTTCAGTTACAGAATTCTGTTCAGTTAGCTTACCCAAGTCAGAGGAATTTTTGTTGGTTTTCATTTATTAGGTTCTGGTCCCCTGGAATTAAGCAATCAGGTACTAAGTTAGGATTGGTAGTGTCCATTGATCCTGGTATATTTGCTTTAAAATATCTCAGGTCTTAACTAGTGTCCTTGTGCAAACAAGAGATTGCTGGTAACAACCCAAATAACTGCATACAGTTACTTAAGCAACTGACTTGGGTGCATAGTCACATGGTGCATGGAGGGTGTGTGTGTATGTCCTACATCTGATTGTATATCATCAATTCTACACCCTAGTTTTTAGCCACACCCTAAAGATTCTAAGGAAATCATAGACTTGCTTTTTTGTCGTCCTTTATCATCTTGGATTTTTCTTCTGGATCTATCTATCTATCTATCTATCTACTTATTTATTTATTTACAGGAGCCTAGGCATTTTGCTAGACTATCATGAATGAACATTTTTCTTTACAGTGAAAAAATATTTTTATCTTTTGTTGTTGCTGCTTGTATAGTTTTCTTTTGACTTTGACCTCTCAGTCTGCCCTTGAGTTATTTCCTTATTTTTTCCTCTTGTCATACACTCAATAGGTACTCTCTGGATTTCTAGCCCCTTCTTTTAAAACATCTTTTTCAGACTGTGGGACACAATAGGTCCTTCATAAAACCAACTTAGAGGAACATGATTCATATCAGAGTAGTGAATATAAATGCTGTTTTTTAAATATACTTTTATTGATTTTTTGCAGTATAACTTATAATTAATAGTAGTACATATTTTCCTTTCCCCCTCCCCCTTATATAAATGCTGTTTTGAGTAATATGTTTCAAGTTCATACAAATTGTGTGTGTGTGTGTGTGTGTGTGTGTGTGTGTGTGTGTGTGTATTTGGGTGTGTGCATATAATATATTTCTTACTATAGATCAGAATGAAAAATGTTTGAAAACCTTTGGTCCATAGGACAAGGTCTATGGCTTCTTGGTCCTCTATGGACCCCTTTCTAATGTAACCACAGGACAGTAACCACACTGTTTGCATTTCTCTTTTGGGTCTTGGTGACCACCCTGGCTAGACTGGCTGCTCTCTCCACTTGACAAACACTGGCCAGTCTGGCATCATAGCCAGTACTTACTACTATACTAGTATATTTTTGGTCTGACCTGCATCCACACCTTTTCTGATCTATGAAGTTAATGTCAACACAGTGGGAGGTATTATTTATCTTCCTCCCATGGTTTTGGGTGACAAAGAACCAACCCTGGGGAAAATACCACGAGGAAGGTTGCCCTTTAAGGAACAACAACACTCTTACTCAGTGATTCCTTTCAAGCTGCTCCCTTTTAACTAATGAGGCTGAGAGGAATTAAGTTGTGGATCCTCCCACGCCTAAAAGTCTTATAATAATTGAAGAACAGCCCAACAGCACTTCAGAGATTCTCCGCCATCCTCTGCTCCGTGTGAGTAATGGTGAGGCTGAATGGACCATGACCCCAGTAGGTTTAGTCAAGAGCACTGAGCATCAGCTATATAATGAAGGTGTTGGGCTGCAGTGTTGGTTCTCTCCCTTAACCGCCAAGGTTCATAATCCTCTCAACTGGAATATCTAGCTCGAAGGTAGCAAAGGCTTGTTTTGAAGCTAGAATGTGAAAGATTAAAGAATTGAAGTAAGCAAACTGTGATGCCAAAAACTCAAAATATTATTTTCCAGCTAAACTAGAACTTTGTTACTTGCATACATAGCAGTCCAAGGATGATAATCTCTGTTGGATACAAAGAGGATTCAGGAACCCAAGCTGGTCTCTGCCAAGTTCTCTCTGGGCCGTGCCATTATGATTGAGGGGAAAGGATGAAGACACATACCTGGAATGGTTCGTGGGCTTTAGAGAGGAGGTACAACCACTTCTGTGAGGAGGCCTTTGCCCAGGGGTTAATCACATGGCCACAGCTGAGGAGTACAGTTTACTGTGAAAGATTTTGAGAACCAGCTCATGCCCTCTTTCACAGGAATTAACAGTCATGAAATGCCTGGCTTGTACCTCATATGCCACCAGATGCTTTAGATATAACATCTCACCTAGTTCTCAGACAGCATTAAGTGTGGTAAGTAATGAGATCTTAATTTTACAGAAAAGGAAACAAATCCAGAAGAATTAAGTAACAGCTCAGCAAACCATTATCTTCCTCCTTAATATGGCAAACATTGAGTTTTCACTACTCAATTTCACTACTGAAGTTTCAGATGCTTTTAACATCTCAAAATAAAAACATTGTCTTTAATTACCTTATTGTGGTAGACAGGATATACCCCAAACATGTCCAGACCTAGATCCTTGGAACCTGGGAACATGTTATATTTCATGGTGAAAGGGACTTTGCTGATGTAATTAAGGTTCTGGACCTTTAAATAGGAAGATTACCCTGGATTATCTAGATGGGCCAGATATCATTACAAGAGCCCTTAAAAGCTGAGAACTTTCTCTGGCCAGAGTCAGAGAGGTGCAGCAGAAGTGGAAGTCAGGTTGCAGGTGGAAGAATCCCACGTGCTGTTGCTGGCTCTGAATTGTAGGGGTTTTATGCAAGGACTGGATGGAGAGAGGCCTCTGGGATGGCAGCCAGTATGGATGTGGGGTCCTTATCCTGAAACCACAAGGAACTGAATTCTGCCAACAACCTGATTAAGCTTGAAAGCAGACTTTCCCCCGGAGCCTCTAGAAAGGAATGCAGCCCTGCCGACACCATGGTTCAGTCCTTTTTTAAAAAATCTATCTTTATTGTTGAAAGTATTACCGATGGTTCATGGGCCTTGGATGGAGGAGGCACACATCACTTCTGCGAAGATGCTTTTAGCCAGGGATTAATCACAGAACCTACAACCAGGAGGTTGAAAAGCACAGCCTTCTGTGGAATACTTAACCTGCCTCCTCCCCACTGCTGACTCCTCCCCAGGCCTTCACCCCACTATTATCTGTGTCCATTGGTTATGCATATATGCATGTAAGTTCTTTGATTACTCTCTTCCTGTACCCTCGAGGATCCTTAGTCTGTTACATGCTTCCATGTCACTGGATCTATTTTGTTTGTCAGTTTATTTTATTCATTAGATGTCACATATCAGTGGGATCATGTGAAAAGCTTCTGCATAGCAAAATAAATTAACATAAAAAAGAAAAGGGAACCCACTGTATGGGAGAACACATTTGCTAATGATGTATCTGATAAGGGGTTAATACCTAAAATATATGCAGTACTCATACAACTCAGAAAAAGGAAGACAAACAATCCAATCAAAAAAATGGGCAGAAGACCTAAAAAAGACACTTCTCCAAAGAGGGCATACAAGTGGCCAAGAGACATATAGAAAAATGTTCAACTTCGCTGATCATCAAAGAAATGCAAATTAAAACAACAATGAGGAATCACCTTGCACCTGCCAGAATGGCTAACATCAACAAATCAACAGAGGACAACTGCTGACAAGGAAGCAGAGAAAAAGGAACCCTCTTGCACTGCTGGTGGGAATGCAGACTGGTGCAGCCACCATGGAGAACAGTGTGGAGTTTCCTCAAAAAATTAAAAATGGAACTGCCATTTGACTCACTTCCAGGAATGAATATATCCTAAGAAGTCTGAAACACCAATCAGGAAGAGTATATGCACCCTATGTTCATAGCAGCACTATTTACAATAGCTACGATATGGAAACAGCCCAAGAGCCCATCAGTAGATGAGTAAATAAAACAGCTGTGGTACATTTACACCATGGAATACTATGCAGCAGTAAAAAGAAGAATCTTTTACCCTTTGTGACAGCATGGAGGGACCTGGGGAGTATCATGTTAAGTGAAATAAATCAGTTGAGTTCAGTCTTGAGAGATACAATGCAGAGAGACCTGATTGAGCCACACTATGCCTGAATCCTCTGACATGCAGACACAATAAATGAGTGTTGTTTGGTTGTTATAGCAGTGATAGAAAACTAAGGTGTTTCTCTTTTCTAAATCTTTGAAGGTAAATGTTCTTATTTGAACTTTATGGATTGATGGAAGTGAAATGCACAGCAGAACTGGGATTTGAATCTAGCTCTCTTTGACTTCACATACTGTCCCCCCTAAGATGTTATTCTTCCTTCTATGAGAGGTTGAAATATATTGTAAAATGTACATCTACACTAATAAAAGAGAAGCATGCAAATTGACCATACCTTCATGATGCCCACCAGCCAGTCAGGAGTGAGTATGCAAAGTAACCCAACAAAGATGGTGGGTTAATTTGCATATGCAGGCACCAACCAGCTGGGAGCAGGGTGGTACACTTGCATGGTCGCCATAGTGATGATGCAGGCATTCTGCCCCCTCTGGGCCTCTGGGCAGCATGGCAAGGTAGAAAGGTGTCTCCAGGCCAGAACGAAGGCAGAAAGGTAGCTCCTGCCAGAGCGAAGGCATTGCCAGCATCCAGGGGAAGGCAGGCCCATTCTTGCATGAATCTTCATGGATCAGGCTTCTAGTAGTAAATAAAAAAATGTTTATGGGTATTAGGAGTGATATCGATTCTATAACTTTAAATAGGTTTTAAGAGTAAATGACCAAAAAAGATATTGAAATACAGTAGATACAATAGTTTTGTTTGAATTTTAAATGAGAGACAGCTCTTATGTGGTTAATTATGCCTTTATAAAAAATTAAGCAAGCCCATTTATGCTTGTATTAATGATTAAGCGATCCATTTTAGTTCTCTGAATTTGAAACAAATCACATTAAAGCAAAGTATGGGTGGACAGTTTAATCCATCTTTAATCTTCTCTAAGAGACCAAATTGCTCTTTTTGTCTGGCAGCTGGATGAATTACTTTTTCCTGCCCAAGAACTCTTTGATTTTATGCACATATGAGAGGGAAACAAAGAAATAAGTGACCAGTTTGAGGTTTCATGAGGATAACCTACTTTGGAGAACAGAACTTACATGTAAAGGATTCTAATGTTGGTCTTTTATAATGATAAATCTGGGGAAAGAATTCATGTGAAAGAGCTACTTAATATGCATATAGAATTTTCCTAGTCTTTGCTCTTCAAGGAATTAGAAATGGAGACTGATAGTTCTAATATCCATTGGGGATAATATTTTCAATTTATTAGATAATCATTTGTTCTTTTTCTAAATGATAGACCTAGTTTCAGACTGTTGCAGATCACTAAACAGTTTTTATTTCGACTAGAGGCCCGGTGCACGAAATTTGTGCATGGGGGTGGTCATGTCCCTCAGCCCAGCCTGCACCCTCTCCAATATGGGACCCCTTGAGGGAAGTCCGACTGCCCATTTAGGCCCGATCCCAATAGGATTGGACCTAAACAGACAATCAGACTCCTTCTCACAATCCAGGAATGCTGGCTCCCAACTGCTCACCTGCCTGCCTTCCTGATTGCCCCTAACCGCTTCTGCCTGCCAGCCTGATCACCCCCTAACAACTCCCCTGCCAGCCTGATTGATGCCTAACTGCTCCCCTGCTGACCTGGTCACTCCTAATTGCCCTCCGCTGCAGGCCTGGTCACCCCTAACTGCCCTCCCCTGCAGGCCTGGTCACCCCTAACTGTCCTTCCTGCAGGCTTGATCACTCCGACTGCCCTCTCTTGTAGGCCTGGTCCCTCCCTACTGCCCTTTCTTGCTGGCCATCAAGTGGTGGCCATCTTGTGTCTCTATGGGGACAGAATCTTTGACCACATGGGGCAGCCCTCTTGTGTGTTGGAGTGTTGGTCAATCTGGATATTACTCTTTTATTAGATAGGATAAAGGCCTGGTGTATGGGTGGGGGCCAGTTGGTTTGCCCTGAAGGGTTTCCTAGATAAGGGTGGGGGTTCCCTTGGGGCATCAGGCAGCCTGGGCAAGGGGCCTGTGGTGGTTTTCAGGCTGGCCATGCCCCCTGGCAACCTAAGTGGAGACCCTGGTATCTGGGATTTATCTATCTTTTACAATTGAAACTTTGTAGCCTGGAGTGGGGTCAATCCTTCCGCTGTGTAGCTGCTGCCATTTCTGTTGGGTTTTTATAATTGAAACTTTGTAGCCTTAAACGGAGGCCTGAGCTGGTAAGGGCAGGCAGAAAGCTTGGCTTCCTCCATTGCCGAGGAAACCCAAGCTTCCCTCCTGCTCTCTGTGGCAGGCAGCCATCTTGGATGCATTTATTTGCATATTCTCTCCTTATTGGCTGGTGGGCATGGCTTGTGGGTATAGCATAGGTGCAATCAATTTGCATATTGCCCTTTTATTAGATAGGATTTATTAGATAGGATGACTTGGGTAAAAGCCACCTGTGTATCAGTGATTATTGTTCTGCTGTCATTTCCCTCCTAGTCTGCAGGCTCCATGCCTGAAATTCAATCCTCCCGGTGATTGTTTTTTGTGAAAGATAAACACTCACATGCAGATAATAAAGCAAGAATCTTCTTACTTCTCCAGTTTATGACTGCAGTCTTTTAAAAAAGATTTAGTTACAATAGCAAAAAGAAAAAAAAGAAAAAAAAAGAAGAAGCAGGTGTGGAATGCTTATTCTAAAGATACTAGGAATTCTATTTCATTTATGTCTTCATTGATACATCTCCCTGGATCTAACCTGTTCTTTTCCTCTCGTCTCAACAGGAATACTATGACAAAGGAGATCACATTATTCGAGAAGGCGAGGAAGGAAGTACCTTTTTCATTTTAGCCAAAGGAACGGTAAATATTAATGTTAGCTTACTTAAAGTAAATGAAGAAAGTCTCTTTAAATCATGAATGCAGCTGTATCCAGCTTTGCAATATAAGAAGCCCTCTGCTTTGAATGGGTAAAGGCGTTTTTCTGCTCAGAGGCCTGGGGGGCTCCATCCCAACGCTGGGCTTGGGGCACAGAACTTGTGATATGTTCCAGCTGAGACAGTAACTAACTGGTGACCTTGGTAGGTCACTTGATAGTTTTGTACCTCATTTCTTTGTGTACAAAATGACAGGATTATTTCAAAGGTTCCTTCCAGCTATGGATGTGTGATGTTCCATCAGCTAGAGGGGCCAAGATCAGGGCTGGAACAGTTTCCCTGACAAGCAGCAGGGAGTGAACTTAGCAACTGAGAACTTGGTCAGACCGCAAGCTATAGAACAATTGGCTCAGGACTTCAATTCATACACAATAGTTTCAGTTCGATTTAGATGCTGATGAAAATTAGATAGTAATATAAACATATATAAGAGGTCTCTTTCTTTACCTAGATATTGAGTGGCTAACATATCGCCAGTTGCTCCTATGTTGGCTCTTTACGATGGTCCTCACAGACAAAAATCATTTGTCAGATACGGAAGGAAAGAGGAAAGTCTTGATGACCAGTTTCTATAAACTGTTGGATTTTGACAAATGTTCTTTCTTTCATGGGAAAGGTTCATCATTAGATTCAGGCATTGCCCTTTGTAAATTGGTTTGTGATTGAACTTTGAACTGGGTCCCCATGCAAAGAAATTAACAAAATAGTTTTAAACCTTAGAAACTCTCCAACACTCAGAACCACTTTTTGTCATTTCTCCCCAAACTGGACCCCATGCTTGGAAAGAATTCTGGCTAATAAACACATTTCATTTTTTAAAAATGTTTTTTAATTCATGGTGATTTATATAAATGCTAATTTGAATTTCTAATCAACCCTAATTACCATCTTGAATTGGAATAATTGGAATAATTCTAATCACAACCAAAGGATATTGTTTTGTTAGGCTCTGCCATGGGGGTTCTTAAACTTGCTGGACTGTAGAACACAATGACCCCTGAAAGTTTGCAGACTCTTCTCCACATCACATTTTTTGTCCAGTTTTAGAGGGTTCACAGGATTCAGCGAGTCTTTTATAAATACATGATTAAGAACTCCTGATTCCCAGTTTTATTCTTGAGTAAACTGTCAAATATATTTGGCATTTTGAAACAAAGTTCCCATGGGACCATTATTATTTGCTTTGATATCTCTAGAAAGGAGTCACTAGATTCACATAAAAGATTTTTCACTTTGGGAGGTGGGGTTTGAATGGAGATTCTTGGTCTAACAAGGGTGGAGGAGTGTGATCATGTTAAATTATGGGATTTCTCAGTCCAAGTGATTGTCATAACTACTGCAATATTATTTCTTGTTCAGTACAGTTTATTTATATAGAGATGGATGGTCTGGTTGAGCAGATATGTATTCAGGTTCTCCTTTCTTTCTTCTCTCTCTTTTTCATTGTTTGACATAATTTAGGTAAAAGTCACCCAGAGTACAGAGGGCCATGATCAGCCACAAGTGATAAAAACACTGCAGAAAGGAGAATACTTTGGAGAAAAAGCTCTTATCAGGTGAATTCATGAATTTGTATACCATACTAAATAATTATTTGTTTTGTATGTGCAACTAAATGTCAAATTGAGCTACCAAAATAATGGCAGCCAATGTTCAGGAATTAAAAATTATAAAATACTTTTTTTGCCCAGGAAATAGGTTGGAAAGTTATGTTTTCTAGTGAAAACAAGGCTTTCCATTAGAATTTTTAATTTAAAAAAGAGTCAGAGAAAGATATTAAAGAAGTCAAAATTATAATTTTCTCTTAAGAACAAGTTTTTATATTTCCTGGGTTTGAAATATTGCTGTTTTTCTCTTTTTTTTAAAAAATTAGAAAATGACTTTACATATTTTGTATACTTTTTTCTTTATTATTAAGGTATTACATATGTGTTCTTATCCCCCCTTTGATGACCCTCCCATTTTGTGTGCTTTTTAATCATAATGACAAAAGTTCTATATTTGTAAGAATTTTTATAGGCTCATTTTGCAAGTTTTAGAAACAACATCAAATAGTATATTTGGAATTTCTACCTAAACCTCAGGCCTTTGAAGTATTAATCCATTGGGTTGGTATAATTTATGGAAGATATATTTGTAAAGGTTAATCAAGTGGCTCAGGGGATACTTTGTACTTCCTGGAACCCAGAAAAGAACCTCAACTCTGAAGAATTACATTTGTATAAATGTAAATCCCATATAATAAAAGCCCAGCAAGTGAATTGAGGAACAACCAGAATGACCAGTCAACCAGTTGCTATGATGCACAGTGACCACCAGGAGGCAGATGCTCAATGCAGGAGCTTCCCACTAGTGGTCAATGCATTCCCACAGTGGGAACCCTGCTTGGCTGACCGGGATGAGTGGCTGTTTCTGCAAAGCAGCTGTTCAGAGGGCAGGTCCACAGACACTTGGCTAACCAGGATGAGCAGTGCTCCCACAGCAGGCAATCCCCACAACCCATGCCCCCCACCAGTGCATAAATCCTATGCACCAGGCCTCTAGTGTTTCAATAATAGGGACCTGGTTCATTTTGCATTCGTTTATTTGTGACAGAATAGGATGCACTCATGTAATATAATTATGTAATGTCATAATCCAAGACTTCAGTCTATTTGTTTTTAAGATTCTTAATTTTTCTCATACCTCAAAGCAGAACAACTATAGTTTGAAAGTGCAGAGAACTTCATAAATGTACTAGAGTCAAAATAGCTTTTGAAAGAAAATAGCTATCTTGTTTTGCTGGACCTGAAATAATTTATACTGTATGTTGCCGCTAGCCAATTACAGTGTTTTTCCATGAGAAACATGGGACTTTATATTTATTATAAACACCCCAACACATTTGAAACCATAAAGCTAAAATCAGTGACGAGAGTTAGATACAAAAATTTTTCACATTTTTGTGCATTTGTATGCTGTCACTTCTTAGGGCCACTGACCGTGACACAACATTTCTCACATTCTGTGTATTTCCATAACTCGACACTAAATAGCCATAGAAGGTCTTTCAGAATTTTATATGCAAAAGTTAATCCATGGCACTTACACAGTTACTGTGAGAGAATTGTGTATTTACAGACATCTGATACTTAGAGTTTGCAGAGAGTTTCTAGTCAAAATGATGACACTGACAAGTGAAAGGGATGCCATACCTCTTCTCTTTTTTGAACTCACAAATCAAGTAGTTAGCCCAAATCAACTACAAGTTGAGTACAAACTCCCCAGCTCCCAATTCAAAAGCTAATTGAGCTGCTTTCACTGATGTCTTCTCGCAAGGACCCTGTAAACTTGTAAGGGGCTGTGGTCATGTCAGAAAATCTCTCGATGCCAGCTATCCAGGGAGTGGACTTCTTTGGAATGTATGGCAGAAATGGGATGCCAAGCTTCTGTCTCACCATTCAGGGAAGATAAAAGAACTATACTTTGTATGATGCCCCTTTTAATGAAGTTGCTTAGAGCAGTCTCAGTACACTTGCTACTTTAATGATTTGCAGAGCACTGGGTACCATATGGGTGTGCCTTTTTTCACTGTCTTTAGCTTATAACTAATAGAGGGAGGAAACTAATCAAATAAAAGTCTCTAAATATGTTACCCAATGTTTGACCCATTGATCTTCATTAGGTAACTAAATTTACCCTCATTAGATTACATGCCGGTAATTCGTTGTATTTAAGCTATCAATTATAAGATGCACCATTATATATTATACACATCTGAGAAAGAAAGACCTTGCTGTTAATTACAGTATGACTTGTCATTAATTGTAAGACATTCTCTGATTTTAGAGATATTAATGGAAGGTGTACACAATAGAATCTATAAAATGAAAAAGTATTTTGGTACTATTTAATTCATCGGGCAATTGCATTAAAACACTTTGGGTTTTATTATTGATTGTTTTATTTTATGTTAATTATTTTAATGTTTTTCCAATACATTTCTTCAGCTAGTCAATTTTGGTTTTGCCTGCATATTTGCAGCAGTTCCCATCTGATCATAGAAGAGCTGTTTATTTGGCAGACATAAGAGCAGAATGATATTCTATACTTACTTGTTGTCACTGATTCCTCTGTGCACATCCCGTAGTTATCGTCTGTCCCCTGAATTTCTTGTATACGTAACCTTTACAGGAATCTATTTCTAATCTATTTTAAAAGTATAGAGTATAGCTGATGATGTTTTAATAAAGGCATAGTCTTTGGAAGGTTTAAGTTATGGTGTTTTATACAAAGTGACAGATTCTCTATAATAAAAATAGGCGTTTAATTTCTAACTGTGGAAAACTGCCTTTTCTGTTTTTGTCTGCAGTGAAGATGTCAGATCAGCAAACATTGTTGCTGAAGAAAATGATGTCGCATGCCTGGTTATAGATCGAGAGTGAGTATACTGGTTGGAGAAGGCAGGCAGGCTACTGTCACCTTTGAAGACATGTCCTTCTGTTTCTCCAAGGGCCCATCTGTCTTCTCATTCATCATCCCTTGGAAATGCTGGCCAATCTTCAGCTGCAAGTACATTCTATTAAAATTCATGGGAAGGAATGTGCCTTCTGATCTGAATCTGTCTGTGGCAGTGGCAGATGCTGGCAGACTAAATATTTTGTGTGCAAAGTTTGTACATAAATATCAGCAATAGATTTAAATTTTGCATCTTCCAGAGAAATAAGCTTATTAGTGCTCATGGAATTTTCCCCACATCACATAGTAAACAACTTCATAATTTATTTCTAAAATGCTCTAAGGAGTTAAAAATATTTTAAGCAAAATGTATCTCAGACAAAATATAAAATATTCATTAGCTATATATATTTCCAGATAAGTATTACAGTAATTTGCAAGTGATGTGTGTAAATATTAATCTCTAAATATCTTAGGTTATTTTTCAGAAGAAGTCTCATTTTATGTCCTTAACTCCCTCCAAATCATATTTGAATTTGGCCCTTGTATCTTATTAATCAATTGAATATTTATTAACTAGTTATAATAAAGGAAATTCAAACAAACCAAAGCTAAGTCATTCTCTAAGAAAAGTCACAGTGTAGTCAAAGAAATAGGGAATACTCATGTGAAATATCAACAAAAAATAGTAAAATAACAAGAGGTATCACAGGGGAATATACTGTAATTGATTGCTAATCAAATACAACATTTATTGACCATAAAATATAGAGATTTAGAGCTCGAAGGAACTTTAGGACATTTTAAAAAACAGACAAAATGGTATTATGAACCTCATAATACAAGTTCAGCAATGATTTATTAATGCTTTATTTATACCACTTCACCACCCCTCCCTGCTTTCTTCACACTATCTTCAAGCAAATTACACACATACAGTTATTTCACCTGTAAATTTAGTAGCATCTCTAAGAACTAAGTATTATTTATAATGCATGACCACAATAACATTAGTATGGCTAAAAAGTTAACAATACCAATTTTTATTATTTTTAATTGAGGTATCATTGACATATTAAGATTATACTAGTTTCAGATATATAACATAATGTTTTAGACATTTATTAACAGTCTCACTCTTACAGATAAGAAAATTAAGACCCAGACCAGTTGAAGAATTGCCCCAACAGTGCCATCTGTGATGGAGTTGGGACTCCCGCCCATGTCTCCTCATTTCTTAAAGCCTTCTTTACACCATGCCAAAAACTACACAAGGCAGAAAACTATAGACATGTTTTCTCTTCTCACTGATAAGTTGTTTGCTTCATACACTCAAAGGATCCACTATACAACCTCTAATAACTATTCTACATATTATGGTGACACTAACCTACATTAATTATTGAAAAACAACTTACAAAGCCTTGAATAACCACAGGAACGGTCTTTTACGAGCTTAAGAAGAATGTCAAGTTGCTATGGTAACTAGCAACACAGGTTTTAATGTAATTTAATTTAATTTTCATTTAGAACTTTCAACCAAACAGTTGGGACTTTTGAGGAACTCCAAAAATACCTTGAAGGGTATGTGGCAAACCTGAACCGTGATGATGAAAAAAGACATGCGAAGTAAGTGGAGGGATATTTTCCTAAGCTGGATATGGTTACAGCAGTTGACTAAGGGAACAAAAGGGTGTTCACTATTGTAGTTACTTTTAGTGTGCCTTCACTAGAAAATTTGGGGGGATTCTTTTAAGTTGTCTTCCACAAAGAGGATACCACTTACCACTAGTATGATTATTTTAATCTATAAGTAGTCAGCTCCTTATTTGGGATGATGAGTAGTAATGATAGGGAGAAATTTCCTAATAGGAGGCCTTGAAAAAAAGGATTCTTTACATTATCTGGTGACTTAACTCAAAAGTCCTGAATTCAGAATCAACGCCTCTGTTGCCCATTGAAATGAAGCAGGAATGCCAAAGCAATTAGCCCTTTGTGATTTCAGGTTAAACGTAGCAGTATAGTCAGAATTAGTTCAAAATACAAGGGAGCTATTGCCTCGGGGCACGTGTGTGTGTGTGTGTGTGTGTGTGTGTGTGTGTCTGTGTGTGTGTGTGTGAAGGAATAGGGTAGGGCTCCACATGTAGTTAATACTGGTGGAGAATTTTCTGTTTAATATGAAAATCTACTTTGTAAAACTACATTTATTTGAAATTCCTTTGCTAAAACATTTTGTGGAATGAATACTTAAGCACATATTCACCAGATAGTACAATAGAAGGGTCTACAGTTGCAGAAAACTGACATTTTTGCAAGAGATGTATTTGCAACTTTTGTGCCAAAGGCCTTTCATAGTAACAATAATTTACGAATATTTAACTCAGAGCAGTAAACATTAAATAAAAGAAAAAAATGAGTATTCCCAAATAAAAATAGTCAGATATAAAGTAGGAAATACATTTTTATGTTTCACAAAGTAGTTATTCTTGTTCAGTAATAGAAAGCTTTGAGATCTGACAAAAATAGCAAAACATGTCGTGATTCTCAGTGTGACATTCTCTGGTATATATATGCAACAAAGAAAATGGCTCTTGGGTTTTATTTCCTCTGACTCTTCTCTTTTTTTTACAGCTTTATTGACATACATTTTAAATACCACACAATTCACTTGTTTTTACCTCTCATTGATCCAATTTGACGGTTATCTATGTTTTATTGTGTGTGTGTGTGTGTGTGTGTGTGTGTGTGTGTGTGTGTGTGTGAGCGTGCGCCACTTTTTGGTTTGCATATTCTGCTGTCTCCCCTCAACCCCCTGTGATAGCATCTGATACTACAGAAGTTGGAATAGCCTTTGTGGCCCCTGCAGGCAGGAATGACTCCGATGTGAGACCGCTGTGGGAGTGAAAGTTCAGTGTGGCGGGACAGGACCCCTGCTGGCCCAAAGCGGTGTGTGTAACATGTCACTTCTCTTGAGCAGGAGATCCATGTCTCACCGGAACCTGTCCAAAACGCTCTCTCTCGAGATGATTCAGCTGAAGGAGAAGGTGGCCAGATTTTCCTCATCGTCCCCATTCCAGAACCTTGAGATTATCGCAACACTGGGCGTTGGTGGGTTCGGAAGAGTTGAGCTTGTAAGGGGTTTACGTTTCAAGCATCTGAGAGAAAAGCCTTTGACTTCTTGTTCTGTTTTATATTCCAGTGTGTCTTGGAGGAATGAATATATTGTTACTGCTCTCTTAAATGTTGTTTTGAATTGAGAAAGTACACTTTTCAGTCTGTATGTTGTAGAGTAGCGGGTCCATGCTAGTAAGTAACTTAACAGCTTCTATTTCAAGCTTCTTACATCACATCCTTTTGTGAATTTTTTTGGTGATGGTAGTTATTGGAGAATGTACCAAGTAAGCATTCCCAAAGACTATAACACCTTAAAAAGTGTATTTCCTAACAGGAAAACATGTGTGTGTATACACTCATGATACATGTCCTGTCTGAATACTGAAGAAGAGAAGAATGTCTCCTGAGCAAGTGCCAGAGAAACAAATTCATGGTTATAGTTCTGTCTCTTAAACAACTTCACTACCATGTCTGCTGATGGCCTTTATTATTTTATTTTTGGTTTGCTCAAACTTTTCTATCATAAAAAAGAAAAGAAGATTATGCAAGGCGGTACTTGAAGAGCAGCCTTCTGTAGTGCTGATCAGGATGGCTGGGGACCTATGACCGGACTTTGGCTGCATCTTCCACATCATCATCAGCTCTCCAAGCTTCCAAGCAGTAGCAGAGTGGCACTGTCACGTCAAGTGCTCTGAGGAAACTGTAGAATGGAGATCTGAGGCCTTATTAGATGCATATGGCTCTGAACTCTTGGCAATTACCAAGCCCTTCTCTGCCCAGCAGATTTTTAACCATTCTCTGTACATTAGCCTCCGGGAACTATGCTGACACATCCGTCTGCTGGATAGCCCTGGGCACGAGCAGACCTGCAATGCTGCCAGGAGACTGGATAGCACACTTCACACCCAGTCAGTACGTCATCTTTGATGGATGAAGAGAGAGAAACAATCTCCTAATAGGAAGAATATTTGTAGCATTCCTCTGCCATATGGACAGGGGAGGACCATATCTGTCTGCAGTGATATTGTTCGCCAAAGACCTTGGCAAAGGGATTGCATTAACAATGCTGAGCTCTGTCTTTTCTATAGTTAGATAATTGTAATTGAAACAATAATTTCACTATTAATTTTAAATCATAGGCAGCACTAATGGCAAATGTGAGAACAATATGGGAGATAACCATTTCTTTACAATTTTATTACATGTCAAATAGAGTCTGTTTATGTAGTTTTAAACTCATTTAAAAATATTTATTAATTTTTTTATTTGCTTTTTAAGGGAAAATGCTATTTTTATTTGCTTTTTAAGGGAAAATGCTATTGTTGTCCACATAGAGCAGTGCTCTCCACTAGAGCTTTGTGTGCTGATGGAGATGTTCTGTATATGTGCTGCCCTATAGGGCAGCCATTAGCTTCAGTAGCTGCTGAGCTTTTGCAATGGGTTAGTGTAGTAGTCGGCAAACTGTGGCTCACAAGCCACATGTGGCTCTTTGGCCCTTTAAGTGTGGCTGTTCCACAAAATACCATAGCCTGGGCAAGTCTATTTTGAAGATCTGGTGTCAGAAGAAGTTTAAGTTTAAAAAATTTAGCTCTCAAAATTTCAATTGTTGTAATGTTGATATTTGGCTCTGTTGACTAATGAGTTTGCTGACCATTGGGCTAGTGCAACTGAGGAACTGAATTTTGATTTTTAATGAATTGACCTCATATTACTATGGGATGTTAAATTGGATAGTGCAGATGTAGATCTTGATTTAGTATGTTTTGTTTTGAAAATCAAAGAACACTTCTCATTAAAGTTTTTCATGGAAAGATTTCTAAACATTAAAAATTCAAAATTGATTTGATTTCTAAACATTAAATTTAACTGCAATTTTTCTTTTCTTGTTTCAATGCAAACATTTTAGAACCATGTTCCAGCTATGTGGACTATTGTGGAAATTACAATGAAGGGGGGGTGTGTACCCCTGAATAAAACTCAGTTCCCAGAGGACTAAGTGGTTACAACTTCCATAATGTTTTTACTGAGAATTTTAATGCTCCTTACTGAACATGTTTTATATAGATTTCACCAGTCTTTCTAATAAGTATTGAAGGATATTTCTCTTCTTACATAGGTTAAAGTGAAAAATGAGAATGTTGCTTTTGCTATGAAGTGCATAAGGAAGAAGCACATAGTGGATACTAAGCAACAAGAGCATGTCTACTCCGAGAAGAGGATCCTGGAGGAGCTGTGTTCTCCCTTCATTGTGAAGTAAGTTGGCATTCAGCTCCCAGAACTGAGGGCATGAGGCCCTTTTCATAAGTGTTTCTATGCAGGAGGGTGGACAGAGGAGGAAGTAGAGGTCTCACTCTGAATTCTCCATCCCAGTCTCAACAGCAGTACATGAAATGTTTCAAGTTTGAGATCTGGAGTCAAACACCCGGGTCTTGAGTAAATGTCAGGAAAAATGTGTGTGTGTGTATAAAATTAAGTGAAATAATTTGAATTAATTATTTAGTCCAGACTACTTCAGAATTTGGGAAGCAAGAATTCATTGGTTCTCTCAGGGAGCGGCTGCTGTTGAATTTCTGCTAGAAGTGGCATTTGGGCACGTCTAGGTTGCTAAGGAGCAACAGACTGTGGCTCTCATGATGCCTAGATGCCAAATGTTCCACCTCCTGATAGTTACTGGTCTGTCTGTGGCTATAACCAGAGTTTGAAAGAAAAATGTATTATTCTAGGCCGTGGCTGTCTTGTGAAGTCATAGGTTGTTGGTGTAAGCCAGTTTGTCTTTTCATATATGGTTTAGTGTAACTTTGGTGATTTCTGGGTGATATAAAGTGCCCCTTCAAGAATAGAATTTATACTTTTTGATCAAATGCCTTGCAAGAATCTTCCTGCCAATCCATATTTCCCCCTTTTATTTCAGTATTAAAAAAGAAACATGAAACCAGGCAATGCTGGTAATAGGGTGATCCAATTATCTTTATATTAACTATATTCCCAAAATGCATCCTGCTTTTTTCTTAACTAATAATTCATTAAAAACTATGGTGAACAGCTTTATTGCATAGATTAGCTTTTATTATTTACTCATTTCCAGCTCTTTACAAAGTTCTTGGCATACAGTAGGATAGTAATGATATTAAGAATAAATATTAATGACATTTATTGAAAATTAACATATGTCAGGCACTCTTCTAAGCAATATATATTTAAATTACATCTAAAATGAAACACTTAAAAATTTATATAAATATATAGACAATATATATTGAATTAATATGTAATCAATAATATCTAATCACTATATATTCAAATGAATTCGTATATTCATTTGATCTTCAAAATAGAACAATGAGATACATGTTATGATTGTCCTCACTGAAGAAGAACAATGAGAAGAGTGAGGTTGCATAGCTAATAAGTGGCTGATTAGGGATTCAAGTCTAGGCAGTTGTTTCCAGAGCCCACACTGAACCACTGTGCCAGATTGTTTTTGCTCTCTATGCATGATATTGCTGCTCTACTACCTGCTGTAGCCTGAGCATGATGCTAGGGAGAAAAGGGGGTCTTTTGATTAAGACCCAGAAACTACTTTCACTAATGTGTAAATACAGTTCCTGCTCAGGTCTCACATCAGGATTGAGGCTGTGATTCCCCCACATTCTGAGGACTGTGCTCAGCCCCTCTCTGGCCATTGCTCTAGGCAAAGAGAACCCTCTTGCCCACAATCATACTCTCTCTACAGGTATAGTCTGCATCTGTGATGGCACATCTCCTTGAAGATAGGGCTTTTGTTGAAACTAGATTATAGCCCAACTCTCCCTCTGTTCAAATCTGTTTCCTCCTCCCTGTAGGTACTGTTCCCAAGTATACTCCCACTAAACTTCTTGCAAACCTCTATCTCAGAGACTATTTCCTGAGACCAACTAGAAGATGTAAGACATGAGTATGAATGACTTATGCAAGACAGATCTTAAAGGAGGTATATGCAGAGGTCTCTGGGTGTGGGGAAGAAGAAGAGGCCATATTTGATAGGTGGGATAATGAGGTACTGTATCAGGAAGATGGCCTCTGATCTTGGCCTTGAGGAATGGATAATACCTTTACAGTTAAATTGAGATTAAGAAGTAGTCTGTATGTAGAGGAAGGACAGTCTACGTAAAGGGGCCTACATGAGCAAAAGCAAGGCAGCAGGAAAGACTACAGAGTACTCAAGTAGAAAGCCAGTGTAGCTGTAAGACATTTGGAAGGAGAAAGGAACCATTGTTCAAACTGTTACTGATGATACCCTTAAGCAACTTGAGAAAGGTCTTAAAACTAGATTTCTAATAACCATGTTTTTATGTCTTCACAGATTGTATCGTACTTTCAAGGACAATAAGTATGTATACATGCTTCTGGAAGCCTGCTTAGGTGGGGAGCTATGGAGTATATTAAGGGACAGGTAATGAGCTAAGATTTTATAAATAATAACTTTTGTCTATTCACAAATGGTCTATAGGATGTTATATTCATGGTCATTTAAAAAGACACGAAGAAAGTAGTTAATATATGATTCTAAGAAAATATCATCACTTGCCGAAACTGATTTGGCTCAATGAATAGAGCATTGGCCTGCGGACTGAAGGATCCCAGGTTCAATTCCAGTCAAGGGCATGTACCTTGGCTGCAGGCACATCCCCAGGAGGGGGTTGTGCAAGAGGCAGCTGATCAATGTTTCTCTCTCATCAATGTTTCTAGCTTTTTGTCCCTCTCCCTTCCTCTCTGTAAAAAATCAATAAAATATATTAAAAAAAGAAAATATCATCACTTGTTAAAATAAGATATTCATAGTGATATTTTCTCAGTCAATATTATAGTCATGTCATAGGAACCCTGTAAAGTTGTTGTTGTCATTCCCACATTGGTGCTGAAATTAACCCAGGCTTTCAGACAGTGTGAACTATGCCCAGCGACATGTTTAGTACGAGACAGAGTAGATACCAGGCCAGATGCTTCGGCCTGTGAATCTTGACAATGGAGATGAAAGAAGGACAGCAATGGTGAAGCCTTTTCTGAAAAACAGAGTCAGATATCTGCAAAGATTCAACTTTATAAAAGGAATAGTTTTCATACAATCAAAAGAGAATGCAGACTTTTCTAACCAAAAGAGTAGAAAGTATAAACTTGGCCTCCAGTGAGTTCTGCATTTATTGGGGGACATAGTATATAAAATTTAAAAACATTTTGTTATGTGTGAGAACTAAATATGACAAAGAAATTGGCAGTTTCTAATTGAAGGCAAGTTCAATATGGTAGACAGTAAGCCTAGAGAAGAAGAAGAGAAAAACATGATGGTAAAAGAAGGACTTGAACCAAACTCTGAAGATGACCAAATGTGGAAAGGCAGAGAGGAAAAGTAATTAATGTAAGATATAGCAGGAGCATTGGGGTAGGATTGGGTCTCTTTCTGGATGATAAACAGCAGACTTTGAGTAAAAAACAAGGGCAGCAGCAGAGGAGATGGTAGTAGGTTTTCACTATGTTGGGTTTGAGGGGGGAGGGTTTAATGCCAGGCATTTTGAGAATTAACTGGGCCAGTGGTTCTCAACCGTGACTACACATTACAGTTACATGGGGATCATTTACAGAGTAAAATGCTAGGCCCTGACACCAAAGATTAGGATTCAGTTCATATGGGATAGGGTCCAGTAAGGCTTAGCATCACACCTAGGCAGTAAGAGACCATTTGAGCATCTGAGTAGAAGATGAACGTGTTGTGTTAGGAATTATTGTTGGATGGATCTGAATAGGGAGAACCTGGAAGCACAAGGAGGCTTGCAAGAAGCCTGCAAAAGCATTTGCATCTTCCATCCTTCCTTCAATAGGCAAATTGATTTAGAAAATCTAAATCTATTTTAAAAAGGGAATTTCTACCTCCTGTTAGGCACTGCACCTGATCCTCAAAACAACACTGTTAAGTAAGTAGTAAACCCGTTTTATAGATAGGGATCTGAGGCTCAGAACAGCTAAACAACTTGCACAAGGACACAGTGAGTGGAAACAGCAGGAGTCAAAGGCAAGTGTCCTTCACCCCAAAGACACATCCTTCTATTATACTATGCAGCAAATCACCACCACATTTTAACAGGTCAGTATGTAAACATACACACATAGTGCTGGCAGTGGGCAACTCAAATATCATCAAGGTGTTCCAAATAGGAAGAAGTTGTGGTTACATGCTTTACAAATAGGAAATGAACACGATCACCTGAGTAATTTTTTTAAATCAAGCAATCAATTACAGACGTCTGGTTCAAGCTTGACAGTTGCATTTTCTCCAATGTTGCATTTCCCCATAAATGTCTAAAAAACCTTTTTAAAATTTTTCAATTTTATGTTTATATATAATTACCAGAAACAATTGTTTGGGTGTGGATGTTTTGATTTTAGTGAAGCAGTCCTTATTTGCATCTAGTATCACCCTAAATTTCTTTATGATCAGCAGTCTAATTCATTGGCAGGGAAAGTACTTTTTGAAATATATTTTATTGATTTTTTTACATAGAGGAAGTTGAGAGGGATAGAGAGTTAGAAACATTGATGAGAGAGAACCACATCAGCTGCCTCCTGCACACTCCCTACTGGGGATGTGCCCACAACCAAGATACATGCCCTTGACCAGAATCGAACCTGGGACCCTTCAGTCCACAGGCTGAAGCTCTATCCATTGAGCCAAAGAGGTTAGTATGTGAAAGTAGTTTGTTTTGTTTTGTTAATCCTTGCCCAAGGATATTTTTCCACTGATTCTCAGAGAGAGTGGGAAGGAGGGGGAGAGATAGAGACATCAATTGGTTGCCTACCATATGTGCCCCAATTAGGTAGGGCCTGGGATGGAGACTGCAACCAAGGTATGTGCCCTTGACCAGAATGGAACCTGGGACCCTTCAGTCAATAGGCCGATGCTCTATCCGCTGATCAAAACCAGCTAGGGCAGAGTAAAGTACTTTTTAGTCTTGCTGTCCTACAAAGCATTTATGCTGCATCAATTTACCAAAACAGTAATCGACACCTAGAACAGACAACAGAGATGTATTTTGAGATCATTAAGAAGGAACATGATTTTATTACAGAGGCAGCTTTGATGAACCCACCTCCAAGTTCTGCGTGGCTTGTGTGACTGAAGCATTTGATTACCTGCATCGACTAGATATTATCTACAGAGACCTGAAGCCAGAAAACTTAATTCTGGATGCTGAGGGCTATCTGAAATTGGTAAGACAAATTCTCTGATTTAAAGTATCATGCAACATATTCCAAACACAGAGTTGTGTGATAGTTGCAATTTCCCTTTAATGTGCATACACCTGTTGTTTCCACTTTGGTGGATTGGGCCTTTGAAATCCTGGGAGCAATGTTACAAGCATACTCTTTTTGGCCTAGGAATTAATGTTTCAACTAATATATATATATATATATATATATATATATATATATATATATATATATAATTAATTTTTTTCTTTATTGATTAAGGTATTACATATATGTCCTTATCCCCCCTTTGCCCCAACCCCCATCCCCATTCATGTCGTCCCCCCGCCCCGACCTGGTGTCTGTGTCCATTGGTTAGGCTTATATGCATGCATACAAGTCCTTTGGTTAATCTCTCTCCCTTACCCCCACCTTTGACTCCTCCTAGGGATTCACATTATAGAATGCCTTTAAAAGTGGATTTTTTTAGTATTTAAAAAATAATTGTAACTAACTTTTAATAGATTCTTGCTATATACAGGTAGTGGCTATAAAAGATAAGGAAATAAAATAGAGTGGATCCTGCCCTAGGATATCCACTATCTGTATAGGAAGAAAAGATACATGTATGAATGTGGATAGTTTTTTTTAAGCTTTCTAGATGATTCTAAAGTACGCAGAGGGTTGAGGATCACAGCGGCATTAGATGATGGCACCTTGGGGACAGAGACTTTTCTTGCTATCCATCTTTGTAATCCTCTAATGTCTACCATAAATCCCCTTGCATGTCACACTAAAGAAAAAATGCTACAGCCACACAAACTGTTTGCAGTAAGAAACTATGTTAGCATTGAGCAGTCACTTGGTGCCTTAAGAGGTGACCCTGTCAGGATGAGGCACCCAGGCTGAGTTTTCCCGAGTCCATTTTGTCAGTACCACGAGGACGTGAAACCATTTCTGAACTTAGCACTTACAGAGATATTAAAAGTTTCTTACATCAGAACTCTTACATATGGGCACTATTATTTAATGCGTAATGACTGTATAAAGCTATTGTGTGCTAAACGTTTTGAAGTTAATATATTTAGCAATTAATGGCATAGGTTTTCTAATCTACATGTTGCCGTGTATAATTTAGTCTTAGGAATTACATTTGTTATCTGTAATTGCTAAGCAATTTCTCTCCCTAGTAAAGGAGTAAAATAAAAGTCTTTTCATGTGAAATCTGGCTACCTTCCAAGAAACATTTTGATCCATTCAAGCTTTATCTTATCCATGAAAGATGGCTTTTGAGTATTGGTGAGGTTCTGAACACAAGACCTCAGTCACTCCTCTTCTTCACAATCCTTTCATTGGCTATGTCTCTCAGAGCTCTTTAGGGTAATCCTTTGGAATATCCTAGAAGTAAAATTACTATGAGAGACTCAGATATCTGTTCAATTCATTTTTTTCCATAGCTCTTTTTAAAATATTAGATAGAATAGTCAGTATTTGCAGTCATAAAGGTCAATAAATATCTCTCCTGGTGGCCATTGTTATCTATCCTGTTAACTCATTTGCCAACCAGCTAAATGAAGATTAATAACCAAAGCTTTTAGAGATTAAAAAGTGTATGTTGGACATTTCCATTTCTAGCTATATACCAAACTAGATATCCTGAAATCCTCTCACCACCAGATGTCTAAGATTACTGGATGAAACATGAAAAGCAGTACTGCTTGCATGACTATTTATGAGACAGCACTGTGGTTCTCCTGAGGCTGGGAGCCAAGCCTGAGCAGTGGCATAGCAAGGGGCTCAGATGTTGAAACTGCTATCTTGTGTGCACCCAGCAATCCTAGGTGGACTGGAGGTTTGATTTTATTAGTTTCACCCTCTGGAAACAGGAGACCAAGTTTTGTACCTGGGCAGTGTGGGCAGTTGAAACAGAACATTGCACAGAGTCAAGAATCACACAGATTGGACCCTCAGGGAAATAGAAAACAAGAAAAGAAATATCTGACGTATAAAGACAGAGTAAATGTAAGAAAACATGCTTTTTTAGTTATTGGGCTTTTGGTAGAGGAATAGATTAATCTTTTCTAAGAAATCTTGGCCACATGGAGGTTGGTGACTAGTCTTCAAGTATGGAAAAACTCAAGCAAGAATAAGCAAAAATTGTTCCATGTTGGTAGCATGCCCAAGTTTCCAAGAATCAATGTACACTTTCTGAAAGAATATACTGTCAACTCAGGACACAAAGAACTTTTAGAGATAAAAGTTCTAGAGAACATGAGTTCACATCCTATATAATAAAAGAGTAATATGCAAATTAACCCAACCAAGATGGCTACAGCCATAGAGGGAGCAGGAGGCTTGGGCTTCCCCGGCAATGGAGGAAGCCAAGCTTTCTGCACACCCTGGCAGGCCCAAGACTCTGCTCAAGGCTACAAAGTTTCAATTATAGAAGATAAATAAATTCCAGATACCAGGGCCTCCACTTGAGTCACCGGGTGGCGTCGCCAGCCTGCAAACCACCATAGGCCTCTCACCCAGGCTGCCCCACCCTACAGGGGAACCTCTACCCTGATTCGGGACACCCTTCAGGGCAAACCAGCTGGCCCATACCTGTGCACCAGGCTTCTATCCTATCTAATAAAAGAGTATTATGTAGATTGACCATCACTCCAACACACAAGATGGCTACCCCCATATGGTCAAAGATGGCTGTCCCTATGTGGATACAAGATGGCTACCACAGATGGCTAGCAAAGGAGGGCTGATGGAGGGAACAGGCCTGCAAGGAAGGGCAGTTGGGAGCAATCAAGCCTGCAAGGGAGGGCAGTTAGGGGTGACCAGGCTGGCAGAGGAGGGAAGTTGGGGGTGACCAAACCTGCAGGGGAGAGCAGTTATGGATGTCCAGGCCTTCAGGGGAGGGCAGTTAGGGGCAGATAGGCTGGCAGGGGAGCAGGTAGGCATCAATCAGTTTGACAAGGGAGTGGTTAGGGGGTGATCAGGCTGGCAGGCAGAAGCGGTAAGGGGCAATCAGGAAGGCAGGCAGGCAAGCAGTTGGGACCAGCAATCCTGGATTGTGAGAGGGATGTCCCAGATTGGAGAGGGTGCAGACTGGGCTGAGGGACACACACCCCATACACGAATTTTGTGCACCGGGCCTCTAGTTTAAAAATAAAACTGAATCCTAATGTATAAAAACCCAGGGTCCATAATGTCCAAAATGACCAAAGGCTCCAATGAAAGTCAGGTTAGGGAGCTGAGGGAATGGGAGCTGATCAATCAGTGGCCACAGTGACTGGTGAGCAGCTGAAAGGCAGACCTCTTGGTCTCTCCTCCTGGCCCTCACACTCCAATCAATCGGTGGTGGAGGATGGGTACCACTAGGGACTGGCTCCTTTAGGCATCCTCTAGGTTCAATCGCAAGAGGTCAGGCCAGGTACCAAGGACCAGTGCTGCCAGGATGATTCCCACAGTATTGCTGGCCTCCTGGAACTTGGCCTCGGGCACTGCAGCCACTTCCCATCCTAGATGCTACACAAGGTTACTTTAGCTTACCCTCCTCCAGACAAAGTATGATCATCGCATATAGAAAACATGTAGTAAAAAAATACAAACCCAGGACCAACGGCCAGCCTCCAAGCACTGAGGACCCCAACTATTTTAGAGGCTTCAGGTGAGCGGGGGACACAGAGGGGTCAGGAAACCTCCCTGGAGGTTGGGCCATAGGTCTGATTGTGGATCCATCTGTCCTGCTGTCTGCCAACAGCCACCTCTGCAGGGAACTGGGAGCATAAAGGGAGGAGATGGTTCTGTAAACCTCAGAGGAGGGAATCCAGGGTCCCAGGTGCTCTGCCCCACCCGCTGACACTGCAGCTATGTGGGCACCGCAGCAGCCAACCTGCCTTATCCACCCCTGGACCCTATCTGCTGGTCACGGATACAGGGAGCACCCCTTCTGGAGGGAGATGCCCACCAGGTATACAGAAGGTATACAGAAAGCGCTCAGCAAGGAGTCCCCACAGGTTGTGTTTGCACCTGCATGCTGCCCGGCCCCCCGCATCTCCGTGCCTAAGGAAGCCTGATTCAGGAACACCTCCATGCTGACCACCCACACGGAAAACAAAGTGTGTGATAAACATCAAGTCCCCTAAATGCCTGAATCCACCTCAAAAGGAAGATGCTACAGACCCGGAGTGGGAAGAGGGACTGAGACAGAGGTCTGGGAAAAGCAGGCCTGCTCCACCCTGTTCCCCATCCCCCTCCGGGTGTGGCGCCACCCTTGGACTGAGGCCTGTGCAGGACTGAAGAGCTGTGGCTATGCCTGTGGCTGCACTCGGCCTCCTGGCCTCGTGGATACACAGGAAACATATGTACGTGCCAGAATCTAAACCCTCTTTATCGGTAATAGAGCAAATAATGCAAGACCCACACGTGTTTCTAAACAGGACTCTGTGTGGCTGTGTGTGAACCCAGACCGAAGGCCTGCTCTCCACTGAGGAGGCTGCAAAGGCTGCTCCTCTCTTGGACGAACATAACCTGGAGAGGTTTAAAGGAAAAAGGAGATAAAAAATAAAACAAAATAGCAACAAACTCTGAAGCCGCTGGGGCTGCGGCCAAATCCTCTGTGCGGTGGTGACATCACAGCCTGTCTCCCCGCCACTGATGCCTGCCAGGTCGCCTGGCACCGGTCTCATCCACCCACGGCCACTTTCAACCTCCTGCCGGCTCCTGGAGGCGGGTGGGCTTGCGGATGGAGGCTTCTGTGTTAAAGCAACCCTGTTGGTATAGTACAGACACGTGTGGGTTTTCTGATGAGAACCCATGACATCCCTTCACGAACTTGTTTTTAAATGTCCTGAGATCACGCTCCCAGCCTTGGCGACTCTCAAATAGGCCTCAGTGATTCCACTTGCCGATGCAAAGACTGATTCAGGTTTCACGGATACCCGACCTTCGGCCTGGAGCAGACATGTCCTTTCAAAAGGAAGGTCACCCTGGTTGCAGGTCCTTGCTCTTTGTCACTTTGAATATTTCTTGCCATGCCCTTCTCTACCCAGCAAAGCTCATTTGGAATTGAAAGCCAGATAAAGAGCTTCACAGACAAGAAAAAACTAAAGGAGTTCATCACCCTGATAGGGAGGCAGCTGGTGGCCAACCGCCTGCAGCCCCTCCAGCCAGACCCCACCAATGTATGAATTCATGCACCAGCTCTCTAGTAAAATATAAATTAAAAGGGATATGGAAGCAAGGTTGGTGTTTTTTAAAAAAAAAATAAAATTTAAAAATCTGTGGAAATTCTAATAAAAAGTAAAAGAGAAGAGACATCGATATAAGCTATCATAAGTGAACATCATAACAGTTAAAGCATAGATTTATGTGGAGTAGAGAGTATTTGGGCATCTTTACACTGTCATATTTTGTGAGGCTAATGTAAACTTGATTTTCCAAAGAAAACTTCTTAGAAAAGGCAAATAAATTTAACTCATGAATTTAATCCAAAAATCATAAGCCAAATATTAGCAAACTCAACACTACAAAGAACACAAATTGTGATAATCCAGCATAAAATGGTTGGATATATCTCAGGAATGCAAGCAATTAACATTAAAAATTCCATTAAAATAAGTCACTGTCTTACTAGATTAAAAATTTTTTAAAAAGCATTATATAATCACCTCAATATCTGCAGGGGAATTTTTCATAATTTTTTACATTAGTTATGAAAAAAATCACTTAGTGAACTAGGAATATGTATATTTTTACTTTGGGACTGTGTTATATTATCACTCACTTCACCAACAGCAGTATGTTTGAGTTTCCATTGTTCTAAATCTTCACCTTCATTTAGTGATATTAACTTTTACATTTTCCCTTCTGTAAGTATAAAATTGATATGGTTTTAATTTAGATCCCTACTCATTAGTAATTAGTTTAAGCCTATCCTATATAATCCCATATAATGAAAGGCTAATATGCAAATCAACAAAATGGCAGAACGACCAGTCACTGACCAACAGGGGACAGACGCTCAACACAAGAGCTGCTCCCTGATAGTCAGTGTGCTCCCACAGAGGGAGTGCCACTCAGCCAGAAGCCAGTATTATGGCTGGTGAGCACAGAGGTAGTTGCGGCAGCACTAAGGATATCCAGCTGCTGGCTTAGGCATTCTCCCCATGTGCCTAAGCTGGCAGTCAGACATCCCTCCAGGGCTCCCAGACTGTGAGAGGGTGCAGGTCAGGCTAAGGGCCCCCCACCAAGTGCATGATTTTCATGCACCAGACCTCTAGTGGCATTATAATTAGCTTTAATATCTGAGAGTGCCCTCCCAACCTCTTGTCTTCAGAAATGTGTTGATTATTTTTGGCTCTTGGTTAATCTACATAAATGCTAGAATCAGCTTGCCAGGCTTCATAAAAAGCTCTGCTTAAACTCTACCCCTACATTAATTTTATTCTTCCTCACAAAGTGGGTTTTCCTGAGCAGCAGGAAGCTCTTCTCCAAATAGTGGTTCAGGGAACCCAGGCTCCTTACATCTTATATCTCTGCCAACTTCAAATCTTGTTGACCACAGGCATGGAGATCAGCTGCATAGATCATTATCAGCCCAGGTCTGAGGGAGGTGCACAAAAGGTGGCTCACATTTCACTAAGTAGAACTGAGCCTTATGGTCACAACCAGCACAGAGAAGGCTGGGGTATGTTGTTTAGCTCTGTGCCTAGAAGTAAGGAGAATGAGCCCATTTATTTACATTATTTTTAATGCCTTTTTATAAATTTGTGTAAGTTTCTCAAAGCTCTGACATTTTTGTTAGGTTTATTTCTAGACATTGTAGAGTATTTGACAATATCTAATAAAATTGAAGATACCACATCTTTGACCCAGCAATTTCACTGTCTTACACATGTCCACTAGGGAACATGGAAAATGATATTAATAGAAGCATGTTTGTAGTAGTACATAATTAAATGTCTAACAATAGCATGATAGACAGGCATAATCATGCTGTGTCAATTCAATGGTGTATAATACAGAGTAAAAATAAATGTACTATAATATTTATTTTATTAAATTCACAGATATAATTTTAAGTGAAAAGAGGCAATTTGACCAAGAATAGACAAAAGGTTCATCTAAAAATTTTAAATATGAGAACTGTGAATTGTTTAAGGATGTAATTAGCTATGTAGTAAAATCAGAAATGAATGCAAGCAAATGATAAATATAAAATTCAGGGTAATGGTGACCTCTTGGCAATGGGCAGGAAGACACTGTGGGAGGAGCACATAGGGTTTCCACACTGGTTCCATTCTAATTATTATACTGGTAGAGGGTACAGAATGTTTTTATTCTTATGCTTTATAATTTACATAAATGTCCCAGTATTTTATATGTAGCAAGGATTTTCTTACTTAAAAATAAAAGTAGTCATAGACTCCATCTATATTATTTTTTTCAGTCCATTATAAGATGTTCTTATCCTAGATAATAAAAGCTTAATATGCAAATCAACCAAATGGTGGAACAACCGGTAGAATGACAAGTCACTATGACGCGCACTGACCACCAGGGGTCATATGCTTAACGCAGGAGCTGCCCCTAGCCCACAGGCCCCAAGCTGGCCAAGGTGGGTGCCAGCAGGGGCCCCCGATTGCCCTGCTGGTCACCCCACAGATTATCCCTGATCGCTGCCCAGGGCTAGGGACCCTGGGCCTCTAGTTCAATGCTAAAAGCTTATTAAATCAAGCCTTTCCCACCAAAGTGTTTAACATATGTTGGTTCTTTTCCCTTAGATATCTTCTACCTCAACATCAGTTTACTTATTATGGGAATGTTCCCTTTGAAACCTGTTCAGGTGTTAGATACCCATGATCTTCCTAAATTTTAATTTTCTCACCTTTAAGTAAGCTCCTAGCTCACAAAATTATAACACTGTTTTTAAAGAGTATAAATATATTATTGAAACTGATGTTAATAGCAATCTTTTTATTCATATTTTCTTCACCAAACATGTGTTGAACATCTGCTGTGTTACATACTCTGTAGGGGGTACAAAACGAGTAAAATATAACGCCTCTTCTCAAGGAAGGGGCTGGTCATGCAACTAGAGGATGCTGCCCTAAGGGTGTAATTGTGGAATATAAATAGTGTTAAAGGACCTCATGGGAGAAAGAAATTGGTTCTATAACTCTTGCTCAAAGAGGTGGTGGTATATCAGATGAGCCTCCGATTTTTATCCCCAGTTTGTTCATGTGCACGCCAAGTTTCTCTTCATTTTGCCCACATTCTACTAAACAATCCAAGTATTTCAGATGAGTCACCATGCCTCCACACCGATTCCTGAAGGCCTGACCCATCCCATCCCTTAGCCTCCCTCTCTCTCACTTCCATCCAGGGGAAGCCATCCACTGTTGTCTGTTGGCGGATGGGATGAACACATCCCATTTTACCCTTGTCTAGACTTGGGCAAAGTAAGTGCCCTCAAAATGTCACATAAATATATATTTTTTGGAATGTTATGTCTCCATGAATCATCGGGCTGGATTAGACTGGTCATTTTGATTCCATTTTTTAAGTGACCAGGAGAACCAATATCTGACAAATTTATTGACCCAGAGAGAAACTTCTGGGAAAAAGCTAATACTGGATACCAGCTCCAGGAAGCCACATGCTAATTTTTCTATTTCGGAAGGATGCAGTCATCACTGCAGATTTAGAAACAGCTTAAAACCTTCTAGTTTCTTAAAATCTTTGTTGACTTCATGTTTTTTTCAGCATAATGTAAACTATCTTTAATAATGGGTATTTAAGGGAGAAGAGAAAAAATCTTGTGTGCAGCTTCTCCAGACATTCTCCCTGAGAGCTCAGTTTTGCTAATAGAATTTTTCCAAGGGGTATGGTTTTTCCTGTCTTCTGGAATGATCCCTTTAAAACATTAGCCCTTCATTTCACACTCCTCTTAATACTGTAATGGCCTCCTAGGGAAAATAATCTAAAGCTCTTCCTGTGGCTTACCAGTTTATTATGTATGGCCCAGCCACACTGGTTTTGTCTGTCATTGAACTTGCCTTGGGTGTTCCCAAAGGCGAGGGGCTTTGCACTAGCTCTTCCTCTGGCAGAATCACTCTTGCTCAGATTTTTGCTGAGCTCTTTCCTAGTTCTCTCATATTTCTGCTCAGATCTACTCAAATGCTACCTCCTCAATAAGTATTTCCTGATCACCCTATTTAAAGTACAATTTATATTGCTTTCTGCAGCTAACACTGCTATAGGTTTTTTCACAGCATATGTCATTACTGTCTGACATTATATATACTAGAGGCCCAGTGCATGAAGAATTATGCACTGGAGGGGGTTGTCTCTCAGCCTGGCCTGGCCCTCTCACAGTAAGGAATCCTCAGGGGATGGAAGGCGACCCAGCAATCAGGGGAAGGCAACACCCCATCACCCCTCTGCTGTGCCACCGCCCGCAGTGCAAGCCTCAGCCGACCCTGGTTACCTGAACCTCGGGCAGCCCTGGGTGGCTGGGCAGCTGCCATCTAGGCTTGCCTGCGCCTCGGGCCAGCCCTGGCAGGCTGAGGGGACTGGGCATCACTATCATGTGGCTCTGGGCACCGCCAGCTTTGAGGGCGGGGCAGTCAATTCGCATGTTCCCTCCTTATTGGCTGTGAGCACTACCATCTTTGTGATGCTGTTAGGGGCAATTAGCATATTCCCTCTTTATTAGATAGGATGTTACATTTTTATGTTTGTTCTCTTTCTCTTTAATGTATGCTTAAGGAAGACTAGGGCCTTGTGTATATCCTGATGCTTACTACATAGTGGTATTCAGTAAACGTTTGTTGAGTGAATAAAGTAGAGATCTTACATTTCTGTTTCCCAGAAGGGGGAGGTTTTAAAAAAAGACTGAGGCTTTGTGGTGGTATCCATGTTTGTTTGTATAAGACAGAGGTCATGTAAATTTTTATAGAAACTGTACAGAACTGAACATGAGAAGATCTGGGCACATTAGGCAAATCTAATATGGATAGGTCTGCATGTCAGTTTCCTCTGACTAAATATATTAAAGTTGATAAGCTCAAAGGATATAAAGAAAAGAAATAACTTCTCATAAGTCTTTAAATCTTCTTTAAAATAGATTTTTATTGATTTCAGAGAGGAAAGGAAACGGGGAGAGAGAGAATGAAACATTAAAGATGAGAGAGAAACATCGATTGCCTCCTGCATATTCTACGTTGGGGATCAAGCTTGCAACCCAGGCATGTGCCTTGACCAGGAATAAACCATGACCTCCTGATTCTTAGGTTGATGCTCAACCGGAGAGCCACACCGGCCTGGCAAGTCTTTAAATCTTTTTTAAAAAAACATTTTTATTTATTTCAGAGAGGAAAGGAGAGAGATGGATAGAAACATCAATGATGAGCCCTAACCGATTTGGCTCAGTGGGTAGAGCGTCAGCCTGCAGACTGAAGGCTCCCAGGTTTGATTCCAGTCCAGGGCATGTACCTTGGTTGCGGGCACAGCCCCAATAGTGGGTGTGCAGGAGGCAGCTAGTTAATGTTTCTCTCTCATCAATGTTTCTAACTCTCCCTCTCCCTGCCTCTCTGTAAAAAATCAATTAGATAGATAGATAGATAGATAGATAGATAGATATGTGTGGGGTTTTTTTTGTTGTTTGTTTGTTTTTAAAGAAACATCAATGATGAGAAAGAATCATTGATTGGCTCTTGCATGCCCCCTATTGGGGATCAAGCCTGCAACCTGGGCATGTGCCCTTCACCTTGGGACCTTTCAGTTCCCAAGCCGATGCTCTGTCATCCATTGAGCCAAACCAGCAAGGGCAAGTCTTCAAATCTTAATGACACTATTGCCATCTCTTTGGGCCAACATGCAGATATCACAAAAACAAAGCTAGCTATTCAAATTAAAATATAACTTTTAGAGCTAGAAAAATTCTCCTAAATATCTAATAAACTTCCATCTCCATAAAAGGGAAAAAATAGCAATGAGAAAATTAGTTGAAAAGCTGTTACAAAACACGAAAATACATTTCCACGTATTCTTACATTAAAAATGCAATTATAAGCATTACTTTCTTGGCTCTTAAAGTTGAGTCTTTATAAAATTACCTAGGATTTTCATAATGGCTGTTTCTCTGAGGAATAAGAGATATGCTAATCTCAGCTGGTTACAAATTTTAATTTCATGATATCCCCAGCCATCTCTTACAATCCTGTGAATTACTCTATATAGCTGAAAAAAAAAAAACAGCAAAAGCCCACTTCTAATTAGGTTGTTTAAATTCCCTTTTTCTAATAAGGAAATCCTTGCTATTGTATGATAAATACTAAAAAATGTGAGTAAAAAGGTAAATTTCTAAGATTTATGTAAGGTGAACATGATGATTTTAAACGTTACTATTGGGATGAATAAATGAGGGCTGAATTTTATAGTTCACTGACTCAGACTTTCCTAAGTGAAGACCTATTTTTGATATGCTGAACTTATTTATTTAGGTGTGTAGCCAAGGTTATTGCCATATTATTGAGATAGTGTGGGTAATGAAACTATTAAAATGTGCATGTTGAAGCCCAGGTATAATTTGTGTGTCTGTTTACTTGAGGGAGGTGGAGGGCAGTTTTATTAAAATAATATCTGTAGGTATTGGAGATGAAAAGTATGTGCTAAATAACCCTTGTGGAAGGAAACCGACTGTTTGCTTTGCAGGGCAGGGTGTCAGTCGTGGACACTGTGCTGATTCAGTGAGTGGGGTTTCTGTCGCTCCAGCCTCCTTCCCTGTCTCTATTCTGTGCATTGAATAGAGTCTCAGAGAAGTGGAGGGGCCTCTTCTGAAAAGGCAGAGGAGGGTAGCAGTCATTCATTAGCCTGGGAAAGTTCCTAATCATCAGTCAGGGCCAAGCTCTGGTGCCACCTCCTGGCATCTTCCCAGCCTTCTGCTTCATGCTCCAGATATATATTCTCTTATCCCCCTTGTCTTTGCATAATCTTCTAATATATCATGTATCACACAGTATAATATTAATCACATATGGGTAAGTATTCCCCACACACTAAGCTTCTCTAGTAAACTCTGTATCTGTGTCCCTGTCCCAGAGCCTGGCCTATAGTGGGTGCTGGCTGAATTAATATTATATTCAGAATAAATAAGTCAATGCAGGTATACACACCACCACCACCACCACCCTGAGAGGGGCTGAAAGGGTACAGAATCCAGACAAGGGTCAGATGGGACGATCCTGGTTTTTTCTTTGGATTGTTAAAATTGAAAGGGCGCAGACATTGTGCCTAATGGTTTTTAAAGACTGTCAAGAATTTTTGAAAAAAAAAAAGAATTTTGAACTCCCTTCTTTTCAACGTGGTCCTTTCCCAAACTCTCAATTCTGCTATTATTTTTTCCTCTATGATGGACTTTCAACTCCATTGCTTCCCCCTTCTTGCCTCTTCCCAATGACTGTCACCATTGATTTGAAAATGACTTTAGTCCTGCTTGCTCTGAGCTGTACATGAGTTGTTCTGATCTCCCCTTGCTAAAGCTTTCCTCTAGGGACTATGAGTGCAGAGGTGTGTGCATGAAACACACTCCAGTTTACGGTCTCTGAAAATTTCCTGGACATTCTTTTCTAGGTTGACTTTGGATTTGCTAAGAAAATAGGATCTGGACAGAAAACATGGACATTCTGTGGGACCCCAGAGTATGTAGCCCCTGAAGTCATTCTCAACAAAGGCCACGACTTCAGTGTGGATTTCTGGTCCCTGGGAATTCTAGTGTATGAGCTCCTGACTGGCAAGTAAGTCCTTTCAAGTTGTGTTCTGCCTCTTCTTCGGAGAAGTACCAAAATAACTAATGATTTTTAAGAGATTAACATTTTGGAATGTGATGCCTTTTCATCTTTACATTATTTCACACATAGTATG
The DNA here is from genome assembly GCA_027563665.1 of Antrozous pallidus. Lineage (NCBI taxonomy): Eukaryota > Metazoa > Chordata > Mammalia > Chiroptera > Vespertilionidae > Antrozous > Antrozous pallidus. The sequence continues at coordinate 69,921,947 of CM050511.1, forward strand.
CTTGCTAGTTTATAATATAGAGAAAAGATGCAGGAAGGTAAAAGAAAGGAGCACAGAATGTTATGGTTCATCTGGAATTGCAAGCTCTGTTAGTATAGACAACATTAAGTGTGTGAAGGTTTTGATAATTCAGCATAAGAATAAGAAAAATAATTGAAATTGTAGGCTAGGTTATTGTTTCATTTTGTATATTTTTATAATTGATAAAATAGTAATCATGTTTCAATTGAATATATTGATCAATTAAACTAAATGTAGCCATGTTCTTCTATCTTACCAATAAATCATTAACCAGAAATGCTAAGAGAAAGCAACATTGCTGGAATTAAATTTCACTCCTCTTGTCATCGGCTTTCTAGAGGTGCTAATTAACAGAGACATGACACAGCAGGGGTCTTAGCAGTTAAAATTGAATTGTCATTGCCAAAGAGATTAAGGAGCATATTAATAAAACCAAGATTCCAAATATTCAACATGAGCACACACATATTTATATGCACACATGCATACCCACATACATATATAGGCTATATGTAGTATCAGCTCATATTTGTAAAATAATTTAGTTTACAGAGCACTTACCTGTGTGAAAACTTGCATGGAAGGAAAAGCAGGAATCTTTATCACCTTTTTACAATTTAAATTTTGATTATTTTATGATTTAGATATTACAGATTAGAACACCAGGGCAGTGAGCTAGCTATCTGCCTAAGATTGGGGATTTCATCCCAGATCTTCTGACTAAATGTGATGCATTTTTCATTATATACATGTCATGTAGCATAGTGCATGGATATACCCACCAGATTCGGATCAGTTATATTTCCAAATTCTGTACCTTCACTTTTCTTTCACTGATTTGATCATCCTTATAACCTTTATAATCAAATATTCTCAGTCTTAATTTCAGGGAGGATTTGCATGTGGAGTGGCATAAGAAAATACCAGAATGAGCCCATTGATGGGAATTCAAGTCTCAACATGTAATTTACAAAAAGAGTTTTACAGAATCTTCTTGAACTTTTTACACTACAAATTTTAATGTTCAGTTACCTGTGACTATATTTTACATCCTTGTCAACATGCATTGAGCAAATGGATATAAAAGATTATATTATCTGCAATGAATTTCAAATATTAATTGCTTAAAATTTTGAAGGAAAGAAAGGAAGAATATCCAGGTAGTCATTCAGAGAGAAAGTTGCTTAATTCCTTGAAACACAGGGAATTCTATTTCATGAATTTGTTTTCTCATCCCTGAAAAATTTGTTAGCCGCATTTCTAAGAGACACATGATATTTCCCTTATGTCACTGAAGAATAAACATTTCAATCTTCACAAACTGGGATAAATTGTTAAAGGTGGAGGAAAATCAAATTAGGGAATAAAGAAGGGGGTAGGAAACACCAATAATTTGGATTTGCTAACGTGGCTTGAGCTGTCATAAAAAAGTTGGTAAAGGTTTTCAGAGTAGAGCACAAGAAAAATTAATTTTATATGCCCTGAACTCTAGAGTCAGGAGGTAAATGAAAATGAGAAAATAACTAAAAAACAAAATGCGATATAGTTGTAAATATATAATCGAGTTGAAAATATTATTGCCATGTTTTTGTTTCCTACCTCATTTTCTTTATGAGTGAAACAGATTGTTGAAAGCACACTGACCTTATTACAAGTTTATTACCCGGAGTGGGGACTCTCAACATCAAAAGTTCTCAAGCATGACTGAAAAATAGCAACCAATTTATGAAAGTCATCTTTATTTTTCAAATATTAAAGGTCACTGTAGAATAGATTATGAAGTGTTTTTAAAAGCAAAAACGTATGTATTAAAATGGTATTCAAATTCTATTCCCAGTTCTTTCTTTCTCATCTTAGCATCTCTTTCCTTGAAGTACTCTCTTCACAGGAGCTCTCTCTCTCCCATTTCTTTTCCCATGCTGGTGGATCCCAATCTCCATTACTGGGTCCCCCTCCTCATCCTGACTTCTAAGTATTGGGCCACTTCTGGTCTTGATCTCTCTTCCATCTATTCACTGTCTGGGTGATCATCAAGTTCTACAATCCTGAATATTGCCTGGTGACTTCTCAGAATCATACCTCCAGCTCTAGCCTCTTCCATGAATGCCACACTCAGAAATGCAGCTGTGTGCTCAGCATCTCTATTTTATGTTGAAACATAACTCTTCATTCCTCATAATCTGCTCTGCTCCCCTGCACCCACACCCCATTCCAGTCATTCTTTTCTGAGTCAATGTAGCTTCATTCAGTAGGTCAAAACACTTGGCCATCATTCTTGAATTCTTTCTTTTTACACCACATTCACCTATCAGCCAATCCTGTTGGCTTTACTGTCTAAATAAATCCAGAATCCAGCCACATCTCGTCACCTTCACCACTAACATCCTAATCCAGGCTGCCAGGCCTGCCTTCCTCCACCATTATCACCATCACAGTTTATGCTCCACACATTGAAGAGAAAAAAAAAAAAAGCTTTCCATGGCTGCTGTAAATTAGATCCTTTGACTCATAACATAGTCCAATAGATCTATGTGACATTGGGACAGTCTCCTATATCTCTTTCTCCTGATTACTCTCTCCACTGCCAAAGCTGCCTTCCTCACTGCTCCAAGAACAACCCATACCCATCCTGACTCATGGCCTTTGTATTGCTGTCCTTGGAATCCTCTGACCACCGCTAAAGGTGTGGTGCATTCACTTCCCTTCATTCAGACCTCTGCTCCACTGTGGACTTATGAGAGAAGTTTTGTGTACTTATTCTGTCTAAAAAAGAAAAAGAAGAAAAAAACCACACCTCTCTGTCATGCCCCACTTTAGTTTTCTTTGTAGCAATTATCTAAATACCTGAGCAATTACTTGTATGGGTTTGTGTGTAATTTGTTAAGTGATGTGAAATTGATGAAATTATTTTCTACCATTTCTCCAGACTTGTCATAGAGCAACTAATGCAAGAGAGAGGAGGAGGGAGGGAGGGAGAGAGGAAGGGAGGGATGAAGGGAGGATATAATGAAGGGTGGGAAGGAAGAAAGTCTTAGTTGTACATGTATCTCAGAACCTGTTGCTAGTGTCCTATTTTGTCTTTTCTCTAGCCCACCCTTTTCTGGGACTGACCAAATGATGACCTACAATTTGATTCTCAAAGGAATTGAAAAAATGGATTTTCCCAGAAAAATAACAAGAAAACCTGAGGATTTGATTAGGAGGCTTTGCAGGTGAGAATGACACTTACTAGTAGAAACCTCTTGTTCCTGGGGAAACTGTGAAGGATTCTTATTTCTGTCTCTGCACATTTTAAGTTAGGTATATATTTACTTTCTGTACTTTTCTCTGCAGTTAAATTTTAAGTAAAGAAAATCCTTTTCAGTGTTGCAATCTATTCTGGGAGTTTAAGTTTACCTTATGTTAAAGAATCACAGAGATTTAAAATTTTCAGGTTACTTCAGGAGTCATCCTTATCTGTAAGAGCAAAATGGAGCCACTAATTTTAGATAATAAAGAAGTAATCCTTTATAATAAAGAGGTAATATGCAAATTGACCATCACTCCAAGTCACAAGATGGCTGCCCCCATGTGGTCAAAGATTGCCACCCTCATGTGGACACAATATGGCTGCCACAAGATGGCCAGCAGGGGAGGGCAGCTGTGGGCGACCAGGCGAGCAGAGGAGGGCAGTTGGGAGGGACCAGGTTGTCAGAAAAAAGCAGTTGGGGGCAACTAGACCTGCAGGGGATGACAATCTTGGGAGGACCCAGGCCTACAGAGGAGGGCAAGTAGGGGCGACCAGGCTGGCAGGGGAGCAGTTAGACATCAATAAGGCTGGCAGAGTAATGGTTAGGGGGTGATCAGGCTGGCGGGCAGAAGCAGTTGGGGGCAATCAGGGAGGCAGGCAGGTGAGCAGTTGGGAACCAGCAGTCCTGGATTGTGAGAAGGATGTCTGACTGCCAGGGATCGGGCCTGAAAAGGAGAGTCGGGCATCCCTTGAGGGAATTCAGATTGGAGAGAGTGCAGGCTGGGCCGAGGGACACCCCCTACTGCACAAATTTTGTGCACTGGGCTTCTAGTTAATTTATAATTTTGTTATTTTGAGAGTAAACAAATGGTGATTTTTAAGGGTTACTATATGCCCTCTTTCAATTTTTTTTTTTTTTACAAAGCACTCTTCTAGCCTTATTTTATTTTATTATTATTTTTATTGAGGTATAATGGGCATATAATATATATTGGTTTTGCATCTACAATGCAATGATTTGATATTTGTAAACATTCCAGAATGATTACCACAATAAGTTTAGTTACCATCTGTCACAGTACAGTTACAAAATATTTTTTCTTTCTTGTAATGAGAACTTTTAAGATTTACTCTCTTTTCAATTTTTAAATATTTGCTACAATATTATTAACCGTAATCACCATGCTGTAAATTACATCACTATGACTTATTTATTTTATAACTGGAAGTTTGGACTTCTGATCTCATTTACCCATTTTGTCCACCTCTACCCCTAGTCCCCTCTGGCAACCACTATTTTGTTCTCTAAATCTATGAATTTTGTTTTGTTGGTTTATTTGTTTTATTTTTAGATTCCATATATTAGTTACATCCTACAGTACTTATTTTACCTAGCATAATACCTTCAAGGTTCATCCATATTGTAAATGGCAAGATTTCTTTCTCTCTCTCTCTTTTTTTTTGCCTAAGTAGTATTCATATATATATTCTTTATCTACTTATCCATCAATGAACACTACATCTTCTTTATCTACTCATCCACTGATGGACACTTAGGTTGATTTTATAGCTTGGTCATTATCTATATGTATAAAAGGCTAAGTGACTGTCCATCCATCCATCTGACTGACCAACTGGTACATATGATGCTTACTAGCACTTTAAAAATAAATGTTGACTCATGCATGTGTGATGCATATAAAGTTCTCACTGGTGCCAATTGCATGTGTTTTTTTAATTTTATAATAATTTGTTATATACACTATTTGACATGTAATTTTTTGCAGTAATGTAATTTTTGCATGAATCTTTTTTCTAATTAATTTCTTTTCAATGTGCATAAATATATCCACCGGGCCACTAGTAAATAATATTGCAGTGAGCATAGGATGCATCTGTGATTTTGAATGAGTGTTTTTATTTTCTTTGGATAAATACCTAAAAGTAGAATTGCTGGATCATATTGTCATTCTATTTTTAATTTTTGAGGAACCACCATACTGTTTTCCATAGTGGTTACACCAATTTATGTTTCTAACAACAATGTGTAAGGTTTCTCTTTTCTCTATATCCTTCCTGACACATTATTTGTTGACTTTTTGATAATAGGCATTCTATCAGGTGTAAAATGAAATTTCTTTGTGGATTTGATTTGCATATCTCTGATGGGTGAACACCTTCTTTATGTACCAGTTGGCCATCTATAGGTCTTTTTTGGAAAAACATCTATTTAGATTTTCTGCCCATTTTTAATTGGATTTTCTTCTGCTATCAAGTTGTATTATTACTTTATACATTTTGGATATTAACTCCTTATCAGATATGTGATTTGTAAATATTTTCTTTAATTCTGTAGGTTGTCTTTTCATTTTGTTGATGGTTTCCCTTGTTTTGCAAATGTTTTTTTTATTTTTAAGTAATTCCATTTATTTATTTTTGGTTTTGTTGCCTTTGTTTTTGGAGTTAGAGCCAAAAAATCATTACCGAGTCTAATGTCAGAGAGCTTACTGCCTACATGGTTTTTTAAGGGGTTTTAGGATTACAGATTTTACATTTAAGTTTTTAATCCATTTAGAGTTATTGTGTGTGTGAGTGTGTACGTGTGGTGAAAGATAGTATTCTTTTGCATGTGTCTGTCCAGTTTTCCCAACATCATTATTAAAGAAATTATCCTTTTCGCATAGTATATTCTTGCCTCCTTTGCCATAAGTTAATTGTTCATATATACATGTGCCTATTTCTGGGCTCTCTATTCTGTTCCATTGATATATGTGTCTGTTTTTATGTCACTATCACACTACTTTGATTAATATAGCTTTGCAATATAGTTTGGTGGAGTTGTTAGGGTTTTCTATATATAAAATAATATCATTTACAAATAGTAACTTCTCCCTTATCAGTGTGGAGGTCTTTTTTTTTTCTCTTTGCCTAATCACTTTAACTAATACTTCTAATGCTATCCTATCTAATAAAAGAGCAATATGCAAATTTGACCGTACCTTCACTACACCCACAAGCCACAACCACAGCCACGCCTACCAGCCAGTCAGGAGCAGATTATGCAAATAAACCCCAACCAAGATGGCTGTTGCCACTGAGAGCAGGAGGGGAGCTTGGGTTTCCCTGGCAACAGAGGAAGCCAAGCTTTCCGCCTGTCATTGCTTGCCTAGGTCTCCACTCAATGCTACAAAGTTTCAATTATAAAAGATACAGAAATGGCAGTAGCCACAGAGCTGGAGAGAACAGAGGCTTGGGTTTTTCTGGCAAAGGAGGAAGCCAAGCTTTCTGCCTGCCATTGCGGGCCAAGGCCTCCACTCTAGACTACAAAGTTTCAAACAGAAATGGCTGCCGCCACAAGGCAAACAGAAGGCTTGGCTCTGCTCCAGGCTACAAAGTTTCAATTGTAGGACATAAATTAATCCCAGATCCCAGGGCCTCTGCTTGGGTCACTGGAGGGCATGGCCGGCCTGCAAACCTCCACAGGCCCCTCGCCCAGGCTGCCCCTTGCCCCAAGGGAACCCCCTCGCTGATCTGGGACACACTTTAGGGCAAACCAGCTGGCTCCCACCCATGCACCAGGCCTCTATCCTATCTAATAAAAGACTAATTTGCAGATTGACCATCATTCCAAGACACAGGAGGGCTGCCCCCATGTGGTAAAAAATCCTGCCCCTATGTGGACACAAGATGGCCAGCAGAGGAGGGCTGTTGGGAGGTTTCAGGCCCTGCAAGGGAGGGCAGTAGTGGGCGATTAGGCCAGCAGGGGAGAGCAGTTGGGAGGGACCAGGCCTGCAAAGGAGGGCAGTTGGCAATCAAGCCTGCAGGGGAGGGCAGTTAGGGGTGACCAGGCTGGCAGAAGAGGGAAGTTGGGGGCAAACAGGCTGGCAGGGGAGCAATTAGACATCAATTAGGCTGGCAGGGTAGTGGTTAGCAGGTGATCTGGCAGGCAGAAGCAGTTAGGGGCAATCAGGGAGGCAGGCAGGTGACCAGTTTGGAGCCAGCAGCCCTGGATAGTGCGAAGGATGTCCAACTGCCCCTTTAGGCCTGATCCTACCAGGATTGGGCCTATATGGTCAGTCGGACATCCCTCGAGGGGTCCCAGATTGGAGAGGGTGCAGGCTGGGCTAAAGGACACCCCCCCGCCTCCCGTGCACAAATTTCGTGCACTGGGCCTCTAGTGTTGAATAAAAGTGGTGAGAGTCGAGAAAAGACATCCTTTTCTTGTTCCTGATCTTAGAGAAGAAACTTGGACCATTTTGCCATTGAGTATGATGTTATCTGTAGATTGTAACATATGATCTTTATTATGCTGAGATACATTCTATACTTCTTTTGAGAAATTTTATTATAAATGAATGTTGAATTTTGTATGATGCTTTCTTTTAATCTGTTGAAATGATTATATAATTTTTACCCTTTATTTTGTTAATGTGTTTCACATTGATTGATTTGCAGATGTTTCATATCACTGGAATAAATCCTACTTGATCGTGGTGCATGTTTTGTTTGCTAATATTTTGTTAAGAATTTTTGCATCTATGTTCATCTATATTGGCCTGCAATTTCTGTGTATGTGTGTCCTTGTCTGGTTTGGCCTCATAAAATGAGCTTGGAAGCATTCATTTCATTTCAATTTTTTGAAATACTTTGAGAAGAATATGTATTAAATCTTCTTTTTATTTTATTTTTTAAAAATATTTTTATTGATTTCAGAAAGGAAGGAAGAGGAGGAGAAAGAAACATCAATAATGAGAGAATCTTTGATCAGCTGCCTCCTGCATGCCCCCCACTAGGGATCAAGCCCACAACCTGTGCATGTGCCCTTGACTGGTCTCAAACCTGGGACCCTTTAGTCCACAGGGTGACGCTCTATCCACTGAGCCAAACCAGCTATGTCTAAGTCTTCTTTTTAAACGTTTGGTGGAGTTCACCTTTGAAGTCATCTAGCCCTGGACTTTTGTTTGTTAGGAGATTTTTGATTACTGATTCAATCTCCTTTTTAATAATCATCTTACTCAGATTTTCTATTTTTTCATGATTCATTCTTAGAATATTTTTTCTATGAATTTATCTTGTTTCTTCTAGGTATCCAATTTATTGGCTTATAATTGCTCACATCAGTCTTTTAAGATCCTTTGCATTTTTGTAGTATCGGTTGTAGCTTCTCTTTCATTTATGTTATGTATTTGAGCTCTTTTTCTTTATTACTTGGTAAGTCTAGCTAGATTGTCAATTTTATCTTTTCATAGAACCCAAGCTTCGTTTTGTTGATCTCTTCTGTTGTCTTTAGTCTCTCTTTTATTTTTATTTTTTGCTTTGATCTTTATTTTTTCCTTCCTTCTGTAAACGTTTGGCTTTGTTATTCTTTTGATAGTTCCTATAGCTATATAGTTAAATTGTTCAGGGTATTTTTGTTTCTCGAGGTAGGCTTGTATCATTTTGATCTTCCCTCTTAAAACTGATTTTCCTGCATCCTATAGATGTTGTTTAGTTGTATTTCCATTTTCATTTGTCTCAAGTTATTTTTTTTATTTCTGCTTTAATTTCTTTATTGACCCATTGGTTGTTCAGTAGTATATTATTTACTCTGCACATACTTACAATTTTTCCAGTTATCTTTTCCTTCTTGATAATTAGTTTCATACCATTGTGGTTGGAAAATATAGTTGATATAATTTTAGTCTTCTCTAAATTTATTGAGATTTGTTATGTGCCCTAACATATGATCTATAGAATTCCTGTACTTGTGAAGAATGTGTATCTTGTTGCTTTTGTATGGAGTTTTCTGTATATATCTATTAGAACTATCTGGTCTAATATGTCCTTGGTGTGAACTGCTGGCTTTAGCGATGTGGTGGGAGAGGGTGGGGCTGGAGTGCATCTACTGGCTTCTGAGAAGCTGCGGAGAGCTCTGGGGTAGGGTGTGCTTGCTGACACTGCCCAGGTAGAAGGAGAGGGCAGAAATGGTATAGCACCTCCATCTCTGAGAGAGTCTTAACTGACTTTTCCCTTTTCAACAGACACTTCAAGATTAGCATTGACTGTCCTTTACATATATTCTACATACTTTTCAAACTAATGAAAAGTATGTAGAATATATACATACTTTTCATTAGTGCTGGTTTCTGGGACAAATAAGTCTGTATTTTAGCCCTCACTAAAGTATCTCAGTTCCCTGCGGACCTGTAAGTCTCCTAAATGTGAGCCTTATTGGTTGTCAAAGGTAGACATTTTAAGGGGCTCACCTCCCCATTGAGAGTCCAAAGGATTGGGGTAATTGATATGGACCATGAAACCCTTGCTCCTCAGGGAGAAGATTCAGATTTGTGAGATCCCTTCTGATTGGTGGAGTTTTTGGCAAGACTGTCTCTTCCTCTCCTACCTGCCTTCGTGGGCCACATTTACAGTTTATTGTGAGGGAACTCTTCAGCTAGCTTTCAGGTCTTTTTCAGGGAGAATTGTTCCATATGTGGTTGTAGATTCAGTGTGTTCACGGGAAGAGTTGACTTTAGGTTCTTCCTGCACCACCAACGTGGACCACGGCCCTGGTCTTATTTTCAGTTACTCCCCAATTCCTATTACCATTAAAAATAATTTATTGGGGAACAGAAGAGTTATATAATTTTGTTTGAATTTTACTTTGTTGATGGGTTTTTCCCCCCGCACAGTTGAACTTTTAAAAAAGCATTAAAATTTAATAAATCCAGAATATGAAACCTAGCTGTGGGTTGCCAACAGAAATTTCTGCATGCTTCCAGCTGAGGTGCAAATGATTCTCCAAAGCTTTATCTGATTTTCTCAGCAGAGTTTGTAAAATAGCTCACTCCTGTTCTTTCACATACTCATTTCTAGTACATTTAAAGCACTAGTAGATCTATAGATATATAGAGAAATGTAGATATGTGCATAAAAATATAAGTATAGATATATATTTATGTATGTATACTATAGATATAGATGTAGATATATTCCTAACTCTAATTTGACAATAGCTCCCATAGAGCATGTGTCTCTTATCCCCCCTCTACCCAGATGCATAGTCTATGAATATTGTTGAATAGATTAATGAAAGAATAAAGAAATGTTAAATTTTAAAATTTACTCAATCATAATTTTTATAAAACGTCTTTTAACAATTATTATTTTAGGCAAAATCCAACAGAAAGGCTGGGATATTTGAAGAATGGAATCAATGACATTAAGAAACACAGGTACATAGTTACTTCTTTGCTCAAAAAATATAGAAATTTATAGAAAACTGTGCTAATCTTGAAACTTCTCTCAGTAAGCTACAAGGGTTCCTTTATAGATTCTCTGTTTTTCTTTTTTGGCACTTTAATTTGTGTTTTACCAGATGCAGTCACAATAATCACTCTCAAAATGATTTCTCTAATGCTGGAAATTCATATCATAAGCTTACAACAAGTTATAAAATCACATCCTCAAGTTATAGCAAATTAGTTTTTTATCTACTGCAATCTTTATTTTTATTTTAAAATATCAGCTTGGATTCTGTAAATGAATCGTCCTAATTTTCACATTTGATTTGTAATTAAAATAGAATATGGTTATTGTCGATATGCAAGAGAATGCATCAGCTAAATTAACTATTAAGCAGTACTGCATTTCAGTTTTTATTAATATTATACATTTATTTTAAATGTCATTTTCCTTTGACCATCTTTCCAAATTCTGAAGCTTCATGTTGTGTTTTACCTTTTGTGTAGAGTATATTGATTTCCCAATAACAGTGTTTTCACCTTATATAGTAATCTCACACAGACCTTTTCAGTTCTGTGAATTTCTAAATCTATCCTTTAGAACCCTAGAGAACTTCTGTGAAATAGCCTTTCTTAGCTGGTTACATATGAGGAATTCAAAGCCTTTAAGATTTTTTTTCCAAATCCATACCTTGCTAAATTCTCTAATCCTCAAATTGTTTTAATTTTGCTTGTGATTTACAAATATAATACATCACCTATTGCTAGTACAAAAAATAAATTTGAGAATTTTATTATTGAAAACCTTTGAACACACTGGTGTGTTCACTTTCAGAAACGAAAACACCTCTCAATATTACACTCCTCTCTGGATATTTTTACTGAAGAATTAAGGGGAGAAATGCTGCTGGATAAACACTGTGTGAAAATAAGGGGAGAAATGCTGCTGGATAAAAACACTATTCATTTTTCTTAACATTGGTGATGCAGCTGCCAACCTGCTCTATCTATTCATGAACTTTCTTGAAATAATGCCATGTATTCAACATTGTAAGGAGGGAGGGAGGAAGAGAAGGAGGCAAGGAGGAAGGAGGGGAGGGGAGAATGGAAGGAAGGAGGGACATCTGTGGATTTTATAGACATTAAAATGTTTAGAGTATTTTGTTGTTTTTTGTCATCCTTTGGATTACCTTCAGTGTAAAGTTTATTACGTATCTTAGATTCCAATGTACCTTTCTCATACAAGCTATTATCACAACTTCCTATCTCATTATAACATGACACATGGAACACAACATTCATATGGGACAAACAAGTGTTCTGCCAACTAAAGTTATCCTTTCCATATATTTTCCCTCATTATTTGATTAAAAAGTCATCTTCATGTTTTTCTTTGCGATAATTAGGGAATAGAGTGATAGAATTGTTAATAGGCTACAGTTTTGTTTTGTTTGTTTGTTTTTTAATTTACCTGAGGCTCTTTTAAATGTAGCTGTCAAACTGTGATTGAACACACATGCAAATTGATGCCAGAGCAATTTTTCACCTTAGCATAGTAATGAAGAGTTTTGAATTTTGTTGTTGTTGTTGTAGGGATTAATTTGCTCTCTTTTTAACAGTCAGGATTTTTTTGCCACATATCTATAGAGTCAGTACAATGTGTAGGGTAGAGTTCACTAGTAAGACATGTTAGATTTACACAGTGTGTTATAGTAAGCCCGGGGGGGGGGGGACACAAATAAACCCACATACCACCGACCTTATTTTACTCTATTTTCATAGTGTTTTTTTAATGATATAAAGTTGGCGGAGGGAAGCCTGAAAATAGATCTCTCTCTGCCTTCACATAGGAGTAGTAGTCCAAAATCTTCCACAAGTCCCCAAAGTAAATAGCTTCTCTACCCAGTATTCTCAATATTAAAAAAAATCTTTCTAAAATTTGCCATCAGATTTTCCCATTCTTTTCCAAAGTTAAACTTTTATTGTTTTCTTTGAGAACTATTCATTTTTCCCTTTATATTTAAAAACAATACAGTATGTTTGCCCATTGTCTTTAATCACTTTCTTAAAAAGAGAGTTCCTCCCTTCCCTATTTATGAGCTAACTTATTAAACTAGGCATCAATTATGTCTCCCAACACTTTTCTGAGAAAAGAGATAATATACTTGTAGGATACAATTAAATCTTTCCTGTTGGTAGAGGAATAATTTGTTTCAAGTGTCTTCTCATTACCTTTTATTTCTAGTCTTTAAAATTACTCTCAAGAATAGCTTAAACAAATCTTCTAAAAATGAAGAAGCAATTTATGTGCTGTTGCTGCTAATATTTCTTTGGTGAATATTTTTCACACATGAGTACATGTTGGCACCATGCACTAGTTAAAATTTGGTTAGTGTCAAAAGGCCAAGTGTTAAGTGAATAGCCACTCATGTCAAGTAAATATTGCCATAAGTCAAATTGCAACAAGTACTCAGCAAGAAATGCATAGGCTCTTTGATTCAGTAGAGTTAACAGTAAAGATTTTTGTTAATATTTATAGAGTAGCTTCTGGGAAGAGAGCATTGTAAAATATGTTAAAAGGAATTGTGGCAGTGTTTAGTGTCAAATGCAAAGAATCTACAGAATTGGGAGCCTGGAAATTCCTAAAATGGACCATCAGTCTGTGCAAAGGAGCAAGGAGAGGACTTCTGTGGTTTGTTAGCAAGAACAAGGGAAGCCGTACAGCTGGGATTGCTGTCTGACTCCCACTCTTTGACTAGTGTGTCAGTAGCTTATGCCAAAATGGCACTTTGGGGTATGAATGACACCTGAAATGGAATGTTTTAGAACCTGTCCTCTGTGGTGTTTTTTGTACTTTTTCTCTTCCTAAGTTTAGACTTGGAATGGGAAATCCAGTCAAGGATTGAACCAAAACCCACTCAGGCCTGAGAGAGATTGAGAAGGGTAAAAGAATGTAATTTCTGGTGTGGCCAATAGACAGAGAAATGTGACAGCCTCCTGAAGCCTCCCCCCTCCACAATCCCAGTCCCATGCTCTCCCCTGTGGCCACTCTCCACATTGTGGCCAGAATTATTTTTAAAAAAATATATCTAGATTGTATAATTTACTCTGAACTTTCTATTGGCTTTCTGTTCTGCATACAACTCTAGTTCCTTACTGTGTCCTACAAGGCCTTACATGATTTGACCTCTAGCCATTTTTTCAGACATAATTTTTTTCCTAGTTTTCCCTGAATTCACCACACTGAAGCTCATTCCATCCACTTGGAAGACGCTTGCCACAGATCTTCCTATGGCTTCCCTCTTCTTTCCATTCTGGCCTTATTTCAAATATCCTTTCTTCAAATACCACTCTCACGAAAACAACCCCTTCGAACCCATCCCCATCCCAGTCATTATCTATCACTTTTTTTCTCTTTTATTTTCCTAGTAGTATTAGTATCTAAAATTCACTCAAGTATTTGTATTGTTTCTGTGTGTGTGTGTGTGTGTGTGTGTGTGTGTGTGTGTGTGTATGTGTGTGTGACCTTTCACCAAAATCAAAACATCTTAAAAGCAGGGCTTTTGGTTTTCTTTGTTTGTTTGTTTGTCTTTTTGATGACTTTTCATAACATTTTGTCTCATAACTGATACCTGACCTGACATCAGTCTCCCAAAAGAAAAGATCAGTGGATCTAGAACAGTATTATTCCATGTTCCTCATAAGATTCCAAGAGACCGAGAACATTGTGTCTGAGTGCTGTATTTCCAGCCCACCACGTTTTACATGTATCCTGAAAACTCAATCAGCCTTTTTAGATTAGTGATGTGGAGGCAATAAATTAAAAAACTTATTCTGGCTATCAGCTTGACTCCATTACAGATTACTGTAAAGGGCTTTTTAATCTTGGAGCCTCTTAGATCCATGTGACTGGGAGTATTGCCACCACAGTGTGACATCACAAGACACTGTAGTAAGAGGTCCTGTGTAAGTGTGTTCTCTTGCAGAGTGATTTATTTATTTATTTATTTATTTATTTATTTATTTATCTTTATTGTTCAGTTTATTAATTACATTGTTTCCCCTTTTTTATCCCCCATATCTCCCCTCCACCCTGTACCTAACCCACCCTCCGCCCTCACCTCCACTCCCCACTGTCCTCTCCCATTCTTGCAAGATTTTTGTCCAGTCTCTTGCTGTACTTCCCACAACCCTTTTCTCCCCAAGAATTGTCAGTCCATTCCCTCTCTATATGTCCATGTTTCTGTTATATTCACCAATTCATCAGCCTATCAATTCATTTGATTTTTATGTTCATTTGTTGATAGATATGTATTTGTTGTTCATAATTTATATTTTAACCTTTTCCTTCTTCTTCTTAAAGAATATCTTTCAGCATTCATATACTATTGGTTTGGTGGTGATGAACTCCTTTAGCTTTTTCTTATCTGCGAAGCACTTTATCTGATCTTCAATTCTGAATGATAGCTTTGCTGTGTAGAATAATCTTGGTTGTAGATTCTTGCTGTTCATTATTTTGAATATTTCTTGCCACTCCCATCTGGCCTGCATCGTTTCTGTTGAGAAATCCGCTGACAATCGTATGGGTGCTCCCCTGTAGGTAACCAACTGTTTTTCTCTTGCTGCTTTTAATATTCTCTCTTTATCTTTTGCTCTTGGCATTTTAATTATGATATGTCTTGGTGTGGTCCTCTTTAGATTCCTATATTTCGGGGTTCTGTGTACTTCTTGGGCTTTTAAGTCAGTTTCTTTCACCAGGTGGGGGAAGTTTTCAGTCATTATTTCTTCAAGTAGATTTTCATTAACTTGCTCTCTCTCTTTTTCTGGTACCCCAATAATTCGGATGTTGGCATGCTTGAGGTTGTCCCAGAGGCCCCTTACACTATCTTCAATTATCTGAATTCTTTTTGTTTCTTGCTTTTCCAGCTGAGTGGATTTTGCTTCTTTGTATTTCAAATCTTTGACTTGGTTCTTGTGGCCCTCTGGACTGCTTTTAGGACTTTGTGTAATATTTTTTATTTCAGTCTGTGTATGCTTGATTTCTAGTTGGTCCTTTTTCATATCCGTGAGGGTCTCGTTCATATCCTCAGAGGTCTTGTTCATTTCCTTCAGGGTCTCATTCATTTCCTTGTAAGTCTCATTCATTTCCTGGTTGGTCTTGTTTATTTCCTCGTAATTCTCATTAAGTTCATCGGCCTTTTCTAGGAGCCTCTTGAAAAGCCTTATAACCGTGGTTTTGAGCTCTATGTCTAGTCGTCTTTTCTCCTCCATTTCTTTCACACCTGATTTCTTTCCATATCTCTGCATGGTGTCTGCTTTATGTGGTAGATGTCCTCTAAGGGTCAGTGGCACAGCCTTCCCAGTTATTTGAGATGGGTACTCTTACTGCAATCCTTTATGGGTTGTACAGTATTTTTGAATTTAAACCCAGCTTGTTGTTGTTAGCCCTAGGAGGGTTTGACCTCCAGGCCAATTGGCTGTGAAGGGAGACTGTGTTCAGGTTGGATGGGCAGTGTCTCTGAGCTGTGCAGGCAGCCTCAGTGTCAGCTGCTCGCGTGCGGGTCTCTGTTGGATGGGGATGGCTGTAGGCACCTCCAAGAGAAAGCCACCAGTCTCTTCCCCTTGCCAGAAAACTCTGCCTCTCCCCAAATAAATCTCCACACCCAAAGTCTAGCCTAGGGTTGTAAAATAGGTGGTTTCTGAGGCCAGGAGACAAGTTTCCAGGGAGCCAGTCGCGCGTTTGTGCAACACTTGCGCGCAAACTTCTTTTCCCAGCTGCCCGGTTTTTCTGAAGACTAGGAGACCTCTGCCGCGCCCCTCTTCCAGGGTGCGTCCCCCGGACCTCGGACCTCACCTGGCACTGGGGAATCCGTGCAGTGGGATGTCTCCACCCTCCCCGTTGGCGAAACCCAGCCGGGGTTGCTGCTCCAACCCTACAGCCCACGCGTGCGACCAGGACGGCTCCTAACCTGTTTCTGTCTTCAAGGCTGCACTCCCGCCGCTCTTCTGGGTCTCAGTGTCCCACTTTGCTTTTATTTGTGGAGTTTTCACTCAGCCAGCTTTCTGGTGATTCTGGGTGATGTTTGTTTTGTTGTTATGTTGTAGTTTCTGAATCGTTGCACAGGGCAGAACAATAGGTGTTTACCTATGCTGCCATCTTGGTTCCCTCCCCAGAGTGATTCATTTATTCAGAAGACATATATTGAGCCCCTATTCTGTGTCAGTTGTTAGGGACACAGAGGAAAAGAATCAGTCAAAAACCACTGCCTCCTGGAGCTTGCATTCTAATGAAAAAGACAGAAAATGAACAATATTTAATTAAACTAGAGACCCGATGCATGAAATTAGTGTACTAGATGGGTCCCTCAGCCTGGCCTATGCCCTCTTGCAGTCCAGGAGCCATTAGGGGATGTCCAACTGATGGCCTAAGCCCAGCTTTTTGCTGAGTGGAGCTCCCCCTGTGGGAGTGCACTGACCACCAGAGGACAGCTCCTGTGTTGAGTGAGATTGGGCCAAAACTGGCTCTCCAAGATCCTGAATTGCGAGAGGGTGCAGGCCAGGCTGAGGAACCCCACAGATGCATAATCCAATCAGAAAGTGTCACAGGAGGTTGGCCAGCTGGGGACGGACCAAGTGAGGGCTTTAGGGCATGTCTGTTCCATCTAGCTCAGTCCCAATTGGCCAGACCCCAGCAGCAAGCTCTCCTACCAGGTGGAGCATCTGCTCCCTGGTGGTCAGTGCACATCATAGTGAGTGGTTGAGTTGCCTTAGCATATCATTAGCATATTAGACTTTGATTGGTTGAATGGACAACTGGATGACCAGACACTTAGCATATAAGGCTTTTATTGTATAGCGGATCATTAGATAGCAGTAAGTGCTATGGAGGAGGAATAAAGCAGAGAAGGGAGATAGAAAGTGTGTGGAGGTTGGGATAGGAAAAGGCTTGCAATATTAGACTTATGGCTAAAAAAGATCTCGCTAAGAAGATGATCTCTGAGAAAAGATCTGAAGGTGTTGAGGGAACAAACCATGTGGAAATTTGGGGGCAAAGACAATCTAGTCAGAGGGATTTAGTGCAAAAGTTAAAGTAGGAGCATCCTCATCTTATTGGAACAATGGTGAGGAAATAAATGAGCAAGAAAGAAAGAAGAGAAACACAAGACAGTGATAAGGTGATAGACAGGTGGTAGTAGAAAGGGTGGTTTTGTAAGGCCTTGTGGCTTATAGCAAAGGCATTATAAAGACTTGGCCTTTCACATTAAACTGATTATGGGGCAGCATTAACTGCTCTTTGGGATTAGTAGGCATGGATTTAATGCAGGGGTAGGGAATATTTTTCTTCCATGGGCTGTTTGGGTATTTATAACATCATTCACTTAATATAATTCACTTAATATAAATTTATGTTGCTATGAAAAAAGCTCCTAGATTAATTGAATTTTGAGTTCTGACTGTGGTTGCCTTGGCAAGCTCAGACCAGATGATTTTTCAGGACAATATGGCCGAGGGGTCTAATGTTCCCCACCCCGATTTAATGTGAGACTAGACAACCAGCGTGGTCCAGTATTTTCCTCCAACCGCATTCCTGGCAGGGAACAGACAATGAAATGGATTGACAGGTAACTGACAAGCTAATAGTTTTCAGACAAGTAATATTTCTCTGTACTTTTCTCATTTCTCAGGTGGTTAAGTGGTTTTAATTGGGAGGGACTAAAAGCACGGAACCTTCCGTCACCTTTACGAAGAGAGGTATAGTATCCACTGTATTGCTTTCATAATTTTTTGTAGTTATTTGATTTGTAAACAGATTTTAGGTGCATGTGTTTAACAGATTTTAGATTTTTTAAATAGTTTTTTAAATTTTAAGTTAAAATGTCGTAACTGTTGTGATTGTAGGGACTAGATAGTATTACCTATTTGATGAGCATTAGCTTAGCTCTCAGGAATCAATTGCATATAAATCTAAGATACAAGTCATCAGTGTTAGATTGACAGATGGTTCTAGAAATAGAGTATGAATCATATAAATAATTTGAAATCTTCAAAGAGCCACATTAAAAGAGGTAAAAATAAATAACTGACATTAATTTTAATTAATATTCAAATCATCACTTCAATATGTAATCAACAAAATATCAATGAGATGTTACAGTTATTTTTTTATATTAAGTTTTTGTAATCTCAAGTGGATTTTACACTTTCAACACATGTCAATTCGAACTAGCTACATTTCAAGTGCTAGGTCACTACAGGTGACTGATTGGACAGCTTAGCTCTAGGAAAAGCAGGACATTTGCTAATTTAGGGGAAACAGTGACTCAAAAATGACCTGAATCAACACCCTACAAACTATTCTTTCTGAGGAATTTTGAAGATCTAAGTCTCCACTTGTATATTTTTAGATTGACATCTGAATTTTGTATTGTATATTTAAATTGTTATGGAGAATATAATTTTAGGATGTTGAAAACATTAACATTCTAAAATATAGCACTACTGTTACTATATTCCTTTAAATATATCATTGAGATTTTATATCAGCCATTATAAAATACAGACAGAAATATTATTCTCTCTGAATTTATATTTCCACATTTCCATTTAATTTTCCCTTCACAATTTCATTCGAATGTAAAATAGTTTTATGCTTGGCAACCTTTAATCAATCATTCTTTCAATGCCTTTCCATTATAGTTTTATAAATTTTAAAAATTCCCGTGACTACCAGAATTTCTATAACAACACAGTATTTCTTCTCTGTTATAACATTTATAACATTTTTATAACATTTTTACAGCATGCAGTATCAAACAACATAAATATATTATAAAAATTAAAATAATTATTAAACTATTTTGATAAGGAAAATATTTAATGTGCTTATGAGTAAATTTTATTTATTTTAAAAATGGACTCAGACTCCACATCAATTTTATTCCTTTTTAAGATTATGTAGATGCAAGTGCTAAGAGTTGTGTTCCCATAAATAAATACATGACACTCTCCCTCAAACACATTTTGTTCTATTATAAATAGTACTAGGGGCCTGGTGCACGAAATTATGCACTCGGGGTGGGTGGTCCCTCAACCCAACCTGCCCCCTCTCACATACTGGGAGCCCTCAGGGGATGTCCAACTGATGGCTCACCCCCAGCCTGCCCAAGGCCTAAAGCCTCTAAAGCCTTGGGCACCCAGCCATCGCCCTGCTCAGCTCAGCCCCTGCTGCCTGCGAACACCCGGCCCTGGAGGCTGGGCACTCGCCACCACCACCACCACCACCGTTTCATCTCCACCTCCAGGGCTGGCGCTTGCACCACTTGGCCCCACCCCTGCTCCTGATTAGCTGGTAGCACAGCCAATCAGGAGCGAAGGTATGATCAAATTTGCATGTTTCTCTTTTATTATATAGGATTATTAATGAAATATCAGCAGATAATTCAGTTAGGTACTTACTTTTGTTAGACAGTAAAGAATTGGAAACCACCTAATTTGCAAAAAAGCCATTTCACTCTTTCAACGGGATCAATAATATTTTGAATTGTTTATTTGGCATTCTGGAAATGTTTTATGACCAGTTAACCATATAAAAATTCAAAATTGATGAGAATCTTTAAAAAGTAGAAAGATTTTGATTTTTTAAAGTTTCTGGTTTTAAGATATTTTTTAGTGTTTTTTTTTTTTTAATAGACATCATTTCTGTTACTTTTTCTGATAGAAATAACTCATCAGGACAGTTAGCTTCCATTGAATGTGTAATCCAGTGAGCAGATCCATTTGGTGCAAACGGGAGCTCTCATGAGGCTGAGGTCTTACATGTAACTTACCAGTAGTTGCAATTTAAAATCTGTGTTCAGGTATAGAAGCATTACCCATACGTAAATGCATACCTAGTCAACATCACCCTCATCTTTGTTCTAATCCTTTCTCTATTAGCTCAGTGGACCCACAGATCACAGCTACTTTGACAAGTATCCACCTGAAAAGGGAGTGCCTCCAGATGAGCTGTCAGGCTGGGATAAAGACTTCTGAAATAAAAATGAAAAACAGATTATTACTGCCTATCTACGAAGAGGAGAACTATGAGCACCAATAATCCAACACTGATTATTTTTCTCTTTGGTGTATTATGATATCTTTTGGAAGACCATTGGGGAAAAGCAATCCCTGCCCACATGGGGATTGTGGGTGGATGCTAGTGGGTATGGAGGTGGTTCTGAATTATAATATCTTATTTAGATGCTGTGAATTATTCATGTATTCTATTCTTTGCTTTTCTCAAATGTTGGAGACTATCCTATTCTCCCCACAGTCAGAACCATTTTTGTTGAAAGGGCATAGTGTTCTCTGCAATCTATTGCTCCATCTGATCCATATTCATCTTCTTTGAATCCTAATAAGGTTTAAAAAGTGTCTTGCCTTTGAGCAACTAAGTCATCCAACTAGCATCAAGAACAAGGGTGAATTTTGAAAGATTTCCCCTGCTCTTAACTCCATGTAAGCATTATGGCATCTTAAAGTGGCAATTTGGAGGAATCTTGGTGGTCAAAAAAGGCTCTTGACTTTTACTTGTGTTCAACCTAGAAATGTATTAAGATACTTTTGATATTAGTCCAGGGAAAGACAAGTTTGGGTATTTAGTCAGTGGTACAGCTCCCTAAAATAAATGAGTTAATTAATCCAACAAGGTAATTATATTTCATTGGAAAAACTTAGAAAAATAAACAAGGCCAAAAATATTTTCCATTCTTCTGTGACCAGCTGTGATACCTCAGAGACTTTCCAAAACCTTGTTGAAAGTGGTTTTCATGTGCAGTTAAGTGATAGGCTTTTGGAAAGGTTTTTATCTTACAGGCTAAGGTTTTTTTTATATATATATAATCAAAGTAGAAATCATGCAAGAACAAAATTGTGAAGGCTTTTCCTTCCCATTAAATATGGAGGAGAATAAAGTCTGATAGGTAAGGTTGCTGACTCTGAATCTCTGAGGTATTTGGGGCAGTTCTGTGATTGTTGCTATTAATAAACCAAGAGTATAGACTAACCAGAGTTAATTTTTAATGAAGATGCCATTAGTAAATGTTGATGCACTGTAATCATTGCTGCGTTGTTAACTCTTTGTAAAGAGGTCTGAGTCATGATGTGTTTATAATTTTAGATTATTAAGGCAGACAAGCCACTGAGGAAATGATGGGACTATAAAAGCGGGATCGTAGCCTAGCTTCTGCCCGCCTCTCGCTTCCTCCATGCAGTCTTACAAATAGTGAAGAGAGTAGTTTCAATAGCATTGGATGCCAGTACCTAAGTTCTTCACTAGTAAAAGTGTCTCTGTATCAACCATGATCACTTCCTTGCCCTCCTTCCAAAATGGATAGGAAGCAGACTTTCTCTATATCTTTTTGATCTGGCAGAGCAAAAATACGGGCTAAGTTATTGCATTATTCAAGCTTTTGATTATATTTTTATATGCAAATGTCCTAAGGGAAAAACAGCCTCTACCCATACCCCACCCATATTTTCTCCATTCAAAGAAAGTCAGCTACATGCTTCCTGAAGAAATAAACCAGATAAGAGAGGTCCAATCCAGGAAGGTGCATTCTTAACAAATTGAAGTTCCACATTTAGAATCCTTTTGCTGAACCAAAGAAGTTCTGTTTCCTGGAATAGTATTTTTAAAAACTATGTATTGTACATAGAAAAATCACTTTTAATAGGATTGACATAACCTGCTTAAATGAATTTCTAAGATTTTTAAAAGATTTTTATTTGCATTTGGTTTGTAAGCACTGTATGTTTTACCATGTATATATTTTTAAATTACTCACCAAAATGTAGGTGATTTATGTATTGGGTGGATATTAAAATTGTACAGTTATAATAGCAATGATATTCTCAAAGGAGATAAAGAGTTGTAATTCAAGAAAGACCTACATATATACAAATAAAAACCAACTTAGACTACTACAGGTATTTTGCCTGTAACTGGTCATCTCAATATATGATATTCACATGTGATTTTATTGTGTTTTAGAAAGATGAAGTGAGAGATTGAACCATCATATAATCCCAATTCCACTATTTCCTAGCTGGGCATCCTGGGGGGGGAAATGACTTCATTTCTTTGAGTATTAGTCTTCTAATTTGTAGAAAAAGACACAGTAAAGTAATACATACACTAGAGGCTTGTTTGGGGGGATTAAATAAGATATTTAGAGAGTGCTTTGAGGATACCTGTGAAATAATCAATGCTACATAGATGGGAGCTAGTGATACTATCTCTGTTAGAATTAAAAGGGTCTTAATCTTTAGTCCTGAACCTTCACTATCATATTTATCTTTGTGCACAATTATATCAATTAAATCCAATATCAACCTTTTCTTTTTCTTTTAAAGCATGAAGTAAAGGTGGCTGATCAAA
This sequence comes from Antrozous pallidus, assembly GCA_027563665.1. Taxonomy (NCBI): domain Eukaryota; kingdom Metazoa; phylum Chordata; class Mammalia; order Chiroptera; family Vespertilionidae; genus Antrozous; species Antrozous pallidus. The sequence continues at coordinate 69,944,835 of CM050511.1, forward strand.
CTCTAGTGCATAACATGAAGGGTTAACTCTTACTCAAATGAAGTGCTTAATTAAGAGCTTGCTAAATATTTAAATTTTATTTGTTTATAAATTAAGGGTATATATTTCTTTTTTTCCTTAGGACATAGAGAAAATAATCCTTCTATATACAAATCATTATATTCCTAATGGTTAAATCACTCTTAATCTCTCTTTTCTAGGTGCAAAGTTAATTTTTTATTCTTAAGCTTCTCCTCTGTGGGGTCAGTTTTTATAATTTTATCTAAATTTAAAATGTCTAGAGGAAGGAGAATATAGTGGTGAAAAGTAAGAGATCTGGTATCATAAAAATCTGAGTTTGAATTCTAGCTTTGTTCAGATTTGTGTGACTTTGAAATCAAACCACATCTTTATTCGTCTGGAACTTGGAGAAGTCCATGGAAAGCTTTGAAAGATTGGCCAGTATCTGCCTACTTATCGTCATTGAAAATAACCATTTAGAAATAAATATATTTAATTTTTTGGCATAATAATAAATCCATGCATTTTATTGCAGGCCTTGTACTAAGAATATTATCTATTATCTCATTTGCGTAAGATTCTAAAATAATTATAAACACACTGACTGTTGACTACTCTCAAAGCTAAAAGTAGACCTCAAATATGCATTTCATTCCCACTTTAACTGTGATAATTTTACATGGCTCCATTCCAGTTACTATGGCTGTGTAGCAAATTGCCCCACAACTTAGTCACCTAGAACAATTATTTAATTGTTCTTCTAGATTCTCTGGGTCAGAAATTTGGACAGCACATGGTAAGGATGGGTTATCTCTGTACCAGAGTAATTGGGGCATTGGGTAGGAAGACTCAAAGACCAGTAATTCAATGGCTGGGAGCTAGAATCACCTGCAGGGCTTGTTTACCTATGTATTTGGAACCCAGGCTGGGACTAGTCAAAGCCTGAAACAACTGACCAGGGTGCCTTTACATGTTCTCTCCATGGCTAAGATTACTCACAGCATGCTGTCCTTAAATTAGACTCCTCTTGTGGTAGCTTAGAGCTCCAAGAGCAAGTATTCAAACCACAAAAGGGAGAAGCTGCATTATCCTTTATGACCCAGCCTTGGAGTTGCCTAACATCGCATCTGTCACATTCTGTTGTGGAAACACAAGCCCACGCAGATTTGAAGGAAGGTAACAGAGGCTCCATTTGTTAATGAGGAGAGTTTCAAAGAATTAGCAAGCAAGTCCCACTGTCTGTCCACGAATTACTTTGTATTACTGCCATATGCAAAATAAATTCATTCCCTCCATAGAGCCTCCTTAAAAATATCTCATTATCATTATACATCAGGTTCCAGGAATTTGTCATATGTCATATAAATCTATTCAGGTGTGGATGGGGCTTCAAAGGTATAGTTCCCTGAGTACATTCTTTTAGATCTGAAAGGCTGTGAACTAAGTAAAGAAGCCATCTAACCTCACATAACATTGAATGGGGAGACAATCAAAGAATAATCACAACAAATCCTTGCATTTGTGAAAGGGAAGATGAGAGGCACAAAGTGGTCATTGGTCCATAGAATTCTAAAATTTGGTCTGATACATGTTACCATTTCTCTCTTAGGACTCAGACCTACTTTCTGTGAGTTATTTTTCCATAGCTCTGAACTCTACCTTGTAGAATGTTGGTTCTACCCTCTGGGTCTTTGTGACTTTTTTTTTTAAAGGCATGGTTGGTATTTATAATTGAATAGACTTCTTTGCCTTTTTTTTTTTTTGCTTGTAAATATTTGGTGGTAGAGATGCCTTTTCTAATTCTGTCCCTTAATTCCAAACTGATACATTTCCTTTAAAAACTTTGAGAGTTTTCTGTGTATAAATTCATGATTCACTTCATTAGTAAAAAGCTACACTCACAAATATTTTCTGTAAAGATGCTGTGGGGAAAACAATTCTTAGTTGCCTTAATTGTTTTTAAAGGGTATGCATAGCACATGCTTAAGATGCTCAAGAAGGGCTTTGCCTATTTGAAAGGATGTGGTAGGCTTCCATGATCCCTGCTTATATTTATGCCCTTTTATAAATAATCTTTTCTCCTTGAGTGTTGACTGACCCTAATGACTACCCTCTAAGAAACATAATAATAAAAGTGTAATATGCTAATTAGGTGGAACAGTGAACAACCTTCCAGACATCATTCCAGACATCCTTCTGGATGAAGCCGTGGCAGTGGGGGCCAAGGCAGAGGCGGTTAAGGGCGATGAGGTAGGCAAGTGAGCAATTAGGGGTGATCAGGCAGGCAGGCAGAGTGGTTAGGGGCAATTAGACAGGCAGGTGAGTGGTTAGGGGTGATGAGGCAGGCAGAAGTGGTTAAGGATGATGAGGCAGGTAGGTGAGCAGTTAGGGGCAATCAGGCAGGCAGAGTGATTAGGGGCATCAGGCAAGCAGGCAGAGTAGTTAGGGGCAATCAGGCAGGCAGGCAGGTGAGTAGTTAGGAACCAGCAGTCCCAGACTGTGAGAGGGTGCAGGCCAGAGTGAGGGACGCCCCTTTCCCCATGCATGAATTTTGTGTACTGGGCCTTTGGTGGAACATAAAAGTGATCAAATATCACTGTTGAAACTAGGTTCTGTCCTACTGTTTCTGTCTTACTCTCTCAGTCTCTCATTTGCTTGCTCTGATGGAAACCAGTTGCCATCATGTGACTGTTCTATGGAGAGGCCCATGTGACAAATATCTGCGGGAATCTCTGGCTGACAGCCAGTGATATGTGATGACCTGAATCCTACCAACAACCACAGAGAGAGCTTCAATCCTCCACCAGGTGGGTCTCCAGATAAAACTGGAGCCCTGGCCAACATCTTGAGTGAGAGGCCATGAGCCAGAGGAGCCAGATAAACAACTCCCAAGTTCCTGACTCACAGAAACTGTGAGATAATAAATCTTTGTTGTTAACCATTTGGGAAGGAAAGGCAAACATGAAGTTGGGGAAGCAAGAGTCACGGGGACACAAGAGGACAAAATGGAATTCTTGAGGAAAATCAAAATGCATGAGGACAAACTGGAACCTAGGTCTGCCTATCTTGGTTTCCAACCTTGGTCAGATGGACAGCTTACAGAATAAGTTCGCACCTTTCATGTATTCCTAGCTTGGGATTTGCAGATGTGAAAGAGCAATCTGGCTGGAGCTGGAGGAACCACAGATCTGGCTGCTTCCCTTTACCATCCAGATGAGCCAGTAGATCAGCAACCACATGCATGAGTTGCAATAGTGCTTTGTCTTTCACATGACCTCCAGAGTATAATTATGGCTCCTCCTCACTTCTGCATTTCAGGTCTTTAATGCAAATTTCTGTGTAGCAAAGCCGAACTCAGAACCATGCAGAGAAGGGAATTCTGGAAGATTTATTTCTGGCTTAGCTAAGTTGGCACAGTACAAAGTCACTCAATTTCAAAATTACTAAAACATATAATTATTCGTATGTAATTTATTTAGTTTTGATTTTTAAGTAATGAGATTTGCTTCTTTTCTTTCTACCCAAAATTTATCAATGTGTACACAGAGCACAAGCTACGTGACTCAGTTGAAAGCAGCATAATAATCTGTCTCAGGTGATTTATAGGCCAGCTCTAAATTGAATTAGAGCTGAAGTATTTTCAATTTTGGAAGATATAAAACTAAGGTACTTCTGTTTAATTGTTGGTTAGTAAATTAGAAATGGTATTATGGAAAGTAATATGCAATTTGTTTTGATAAGTATAAATTTCTCGGTGAGGAAAAAACAAATAGACTTACACCAAGAACAACAAAAAAGGCAAAAAAAAAAAAAAGAATGATCTGAGAAAACAGAAACAGCAGCTACCCAATCTTGTTAATTTAAAATTCAGGAAGATGCTCAGATTGCTAACTGGATATACTAATAAGAAGTATGATCTGGAAAGTTGCCCTCTTCTATATTCTGCTTGGTCAGCCCCTTTTAAATTCTGTGTTCAGTTTTGCATTTAGGAAGGATAGTAAAAAATTAAAGTACACTCAAGAAATACCAATTCAGACCATCAGTCAAGAAAGTATAATAAAATTTTTAATATATATATTTATTTTTGAGGCTCCATAAAGATCAAAGGAAGGAGAATACTCATTCTAGAGAACAGTGAATGTGAAGAAAAATATTTAATACACATATTGATTCATTTAATAATTATTTATTGAGAACTGTTCCTGGCATTGTTGTATATGCTGAGGGTCCAGCAAAAGGACAGAGATCAGAGTCCTAAATATACCCAAGTTTATGAGGCAACTAGGTTAACAGTGATGATCTCCAGGGTGTGTGATCATGGATGCTATCATTTGTCTACAGTTTCTAAGTTTTAGACATTGAATTTATATTTCATAATAAAGAACACAATTTACTTTAAGAAAAAAATCTGAATCAGAGAGATAAGCCATATACCAGAAAGATCATTAACAAATTTCATTCTATCAAATCACTTTATAGGCAGCAGACTGACAACTCTCAGGCCTCTCCAACATTAAGTCAATGAACTTAATTCCTTTAGTCAAACTTTAAGAAACCTTCTTTGTTCCTTCCCTCTCAATTCTGATGTATTTTCACATGATCAAAGAAAATCTTCTACTTGATAGCAATAGGCAATTTACTTCTTTAGGTATTTTTAGCTGTTTCTGAAAAACGTTTAGTTCTGCTTCTGCCAGACTTCCTTCACTTTCTCCTTCCCTCCCGCCCCCACATCTTCTCCTTCACCCCAGGCACAATGCAGAGTATCTCCAGATGCCAAATTATCTCTGCTACATGAATATGCATAATTGATTAATTAACTGTTTGAATGATTCTCTCAGTAAATATCTGTCAACTCCTTGTGCCAGGCATTGTTGTTCAGCAATCAACAACAAAGACAAGATTCCAATCATCAAGCATATAGTATACAGTCAACTCTTGAGTAATGTGGATTTGAATCAAGTGAATCAATCCAAATTTTCTCAAATTTTTAAAATAAGTAAATAAATAAATAAATTTAATTTTTGATTTGCCATTGGGAGTCCAAGGATGTGGAACTTAATGCATTGATCAAATTTTGTTATTAATGGGGATCCTGGAACCAAGTCCCTGTCCAAAGCAAGGGTAGTTAAGTTGTGAGGGAGTCAAAAGTTATTTGGGGATTTTAACTGTACAGGAGTCAGTATCCCTAACCTAACATTGTTCAAAGCTCAACTATAAATGATGACTATAGTAGTTAAATGAAGAGCATAATAAAAACCCCCAAATAAAATGTGGCTCTAGCTGGTTTGTCTCAGTGGATAGAGCATCGGCCTGCAGACTTAAGAGTCCTAGGTTTGATTCTGGTCAAGGGCACTTGTCAGGGTTGCAGGATCAATCCCATTGCAGGAGGCAGCCAATCAATTTCTCTCTCTCATCATTGATGTTAATATCTCTCTATCCCTCTGCATTCCTCTCTGAAATCAATAAAAATACATTTAAAAAAATAAAATATGGATATGCATAAAAATATGTGAGTTAAAAAATAACTATCTGTAGCTTATCTCGTCTCCTTTGAGCTTTTACTTACTGGATAGTGAGGCAGTGAATTAGGTCTCATCCAATTTAAGCTTAATCCAATCAATGATTTAAACAGCCTAAGGCAGTGGTTCTCAAATTTTGGTGCTCTCCAAGTTTGCTACCCATCTTCTCGTCCCATTTTGAGAAACTTGGGCTGCTGTGGGCTTTATTAACTTCCCACAAGGTTCTGATAAACCACAAGTGTGAGAACCATTGCTATATAAAACATTTAGTCTCCCTTAGATAAACCTGCTCTGATTTTCATTTCGCCTCTCTCCTAATTTCACCCCAGATGGAGGATGAGTCAAGTCTCCAAAGCCAGGTATTCACCTGGTACTTAGTTGCTGTTTATTTGGCTAATGTTTATGGCAGAAGTTTATGACCAGAGAAGCTTGTCACCCGTCCCTCTGTGGGCTGAGACAGGCCCAAGGCCACTCTGGATTACTCTGCTTCCCCTTGATGATTACTGTATATAGACTTCGATGGTCTGACTATGGTCCCTTCCAGCTCTAGCTGAGACTTACTTTGCAGAACTTACTACAAAGTCAGTCCTGTTCCCTACTAAGGAAATCCCCTTTCATAAGCTCCCTAACCAGACCTTTAGAGAGTTATAGACCCTTTTGTTGTTGTTTAATTTATTTTTATTGCTGGATGTATTACAGTTGTCTTTTCCTACCCCCATTGACCCCCTCCAACCCATTCTCCAGCCTATCCCCACTGCCTATGCACTATGGTCTGGCACTATTGTCTGTTCTCATGTATCCACAGGTTATACTCGAATGCATAGAAGTTCCTTGGTTAATCTCTTCCCACTCTGCTTCCTGTTTTTACAATGAGGAAAACAGGGACTCCGGATTAGGGTAGTGCAGAGCCTCAACTGGAGGCTGTGCTGGGCCCTGTGATTACTGTGCTGCTTTGCTCTAGGTCAGCCTGTGATGAAACCCAAACATGGGAAGCAGGGCCTTTACCACTTTCCTCTCCTACCAAAGTTTCCTGAAGGTAGAAGAAAGGTTTGGCTTCCTCCATTTTCTTTTCTATCAGGACTCCCCTTACACACCTGAAGTTCTCTGGTCTCTTCCACAAAGCCTGTTCCTTTATCAGTTAAAGAAGATAGAAGAATTTAGATAATCCTTTCTCTGGACCAAAGCTTGGTTTTGAATTTCAAAAGCTTAATGTTACCTAAGATTTTCTCAGTACAACCCTACTGGAACTAATCTTAACCAGCAGGTGGATGATTCTAGAAAAGAACCAAGATTTTTTCTCAGGAAGGCAAAAAAAAAAAAAAAAAAAAAAAAAAGCAGATCATATTAATAATGTAAAAGGCTTACTTTTCATTTGCATAAATAAATAAACAAAAAGTTTTCATCACAGTAGCAAACTCTTTTCATGCAATTAAACAGGGGAATGCAGGTGACTGCTGAAAACTGCTAATTTAAAAAATATTCAAAGCATAGAAAAGGATGGCAACTACAAAGTTTATCATGTCTCCTTTGAAATTGTCACAACAGACACTCCTGAGTATTATTTTCTGAAAACAATGTAATTGAACATGAAATCAAGAAGAATTTCATTCTAGAGTCATTTGGCATTCGATCCTTAATTTAAAGTAACAATGTTTCTTGATTTTCCCCCCCTTTTTCAGTGGAGCAACATTCTCTCACCGGAATCTAACAGCTCAGAATGCTTTTTGGACAGGACTATGGGACTAAGGACAGGGGTGTCCAGAATACCCTTTGTATTTAAAAACAATCATGATAAAAGAGAGAGGGGTGAGGTGTGGCAGAGGGCGGGGAGAGCGGAGGAACACTTAGATGCAGTTTTAAAGTTCCACTGAAGAGCTTTATAATAGACAATGAGAGAAAGACAGATCCTTATCTAGTATCCAGCCTTATCTAGTATAATCTCTATTGGAAACAGGGTTAACAGGAGGTCACTGGGTACCTGTGGAAGCTAGGATTCACTTAAAGCTGCAGCCCCGTCTCTTCAGGCTAGTAACTGGACTCCACCTAGTGGTCAGAATAACAAACTGGGATCTGGCCTCCTACATAGAAGCTTTAAACCAAAGCAAGTAGATCAGTACTCTTCTTGAGATTTGAGCGTTCTCAAGGAAGGAGAGGGTGAGCAGGCTGAGAAGATGATAGGCCTTTCATGGGCTAAGTAATGACCACAAGCCTCTGTCTCTACACTTATGGTCCAGGTCTTGATTATCTCCTATGGAGCAATTAGTGCACTATCTGCAGCTTTCTCTGGGGATAGTATTCTTTAGTCCTTAATATTGCTTTCAAATGTACTTCAACTACTGCTACAAGAAGCCAAAAACACGTGTTTGAAGCCTAGCACTACCACTTAATATCTATGTAATTGTTGGACAAGGAACTGTATTCTCTAAAATTTTGATTTCCTCAACTGCAGAGCAGGGGTTGTACTATTCTCATGAAGAGTAAGGTAGCATAAGCAGAGCACCTAGCACTGTGCTTGGCACATAGCATTCCAGAAATGAAAATTAAGCCATTCCTTGTATATTAAAGCAAAGCAGATATTATCCTCCATTGAATATAAGTTGGTTGACCATGTAATTTACCAAACAAAGGAGATCTTTTTTTGAGAGTGAAGGCAGGAGTCTCGGGGTGAGAGGGTGGGGAGGACCTTTATTTATGCAGATGTAAGATATAATCTGGGAACTGACTGGACAAATTGAGATGAATGAATGATTGTTCTGGTTTTCAGGTTCTTAATTTGATCCTTTTGCACTGTACAATGTTCACAATGGTTGATCCTTTTCTATCAGCACTAAATCTGGATGACTTTCTAATGAAACATGGGTTGGGAGAATCTGACCATTCTCTGAATACACATCTGTAGTGTACGGATGTGGCATTACTATTATTTGCTTGCAAGTCAGTGTTCCCATGTGTGTTTTGTGACTTTACATCCCTGGTGTCTAGCATATTGTACATGCTCTATAAATGTTTATTGAATTTATGAGCAGATGCCCTGGAGCTATTAGTCTCAGATGCCAGGAAATGGCTCCTGCACTTTCAGGGTGGTTCCTGGCAGTGAGCCCAGCTTTCGAGTAGTTGGATAATTGCACTCTGATGGTCAGCCCAAGGCAACAACAATCATCTCTACTGCCTGTTGGGTAAAGAATAGAGGTTGCTGACTGCTGTTCCCCATAGGGTGTACTGGGAATTTCTGAGGTGGGTAGGATACTACTTGTCCTTTTGGGCATCCTGTTGTATCACTCTTCTTTGCTGCCAGATCACATTGTCTGCCAGACCCTAAGCTCTTTGAGAGAAAGCACCAACCAACATTATCTTATTTATGCTTGTATTCCCAGCTCTTACAGAATTGTGCCCAGCACAGAGCTCATTCAGTATTTGTGGAGTGAATAAATAAAAATGGTAATAAAATATTTTAAAAGAATCAAAATAAATGGGAAGAGTATTGTAACTTGCCATATGACTTTAGAAAATTCACTTAATGTTCTTTGGGCCTCATTTTCATTATCTATAGGGTGGGAATAATAATGCCTCACAGTGCAGCATCATGTATGCCAATCATCATAATAAAGTTGTGAGCACTATTAGTAGAGTAAGTCTGTCAGTCATAGTGGATATGCTATTGACTTTGGATACAGATGAATCAGAGTTCAAATGGAGTCTATCTTTTATTAACTGTTAGATATTGAACATCTACTTAGCTTCAATAAGTCTGCTATGAAGATTAAGCTAGCAGTTATGAAAATAAGTTGGTATTGTCTAATGAATAAAAGCTGTTATTATTATTCACTTCTCATTATTTTGTCTTAGAATTTTATGATTTTGTTCCTATTATCTAAAAAACCTGTAAAATAGTACTACTAACATTCGTATTCTCCATTAGAAAACTAGGAAAATTTATTAGGTTTTGATTATTGGGAATTGAGAATGAATTGATAGATACTGTGCATAGAAACCAATAATAACTAAAAGTTGTGTAATGCTTTATGGTGCACAAAGTACTTCTACAACCACAAGATTCACAATGCTGGAATAAACTATGGGCTGTTGGTAAGTTTCCCTGCATTGCTGTGGATTGCATTTATTCCTTACCATATTACTTGGGAGTTCCCCTGAACACAAAAAGCCATGTGTAACTCATTTACCTGGCTGATTTAAGAGGAGTTTGATAGCTTCCAAAAGTTTCCACTCTCTTTCCTAGCCAGAAAATCAGAATGCAGGTGCATCAGAGAGACTGGATGGAGTTTAATGTAGATTTGTTGGGTGGGGGAGAATATTTGGAGAAACACTTGTTATAAATCTGTGTGTGTGTGTGTGTGTGTGTGTGTGTGTGTGTGTGTGTATGTGTGTATGCGCATGTGTACACAGGCATCTCTATCTATATACCAAACATGAGAAAGGTAATTGCATGAGGAAAGTGCTTCCTGAATTCAGTGAGATAGAAACTGACAGAGTAAAGCATGACCATTTATTCTGAGCCATGGAAGAATTTCAAAGCAAGTGCTTTGAACTATCTTCTCTGCAGTCTTTAGAAGTCTCTTATTTGCTAACCCTACTAAGTAAATAGGTCCATTTATTCTCAATCAGAATTTATGAGCTCTTCCTAACCATGACACTTTATATGTCCACATGGTACTGTATTATGATCTTGACTACTTTTCTTAGCTCACAGTTTCTATTTCAAAAATCTCACTCCAATTATTCAGTAAACTCAAACTAATCTTTAAGCATGAATAAATAATTCAGGGCTTCATGTATCCATTCATCTTTGTAGATGGGATACTGAGGGAAAAATTCTAGAGCTACATACACATTTTGAAAACATAAGTAAGATATATTTTACATTCATAATCCCATTCTTAGTCCAGACACGAACATGTCCAGTCAGCTGACACAGACTTTTGTACTTTAGAAAGTTAAAAAAAATGTTAAGGGTTTTAGAGGGACAGAAGTCTTTCAGAAAGCAAGTAAGTACATTCTCTGGATTGTAGAGACTGAAGATTCTCCCCCTATAACTATGCTTCTCTGAGCAAATGCTCAACATCACACAGTGAAGCAATTAGAAGGTCTTCAGTTTGCAGTTTGTGTCAGGTTTATACCCACAACTTTCTATTTTACCTTGATAATAGCTACCTTTCTGACATAATTATCTCTTAAGCGTTTATCACTTATTTTAATAGCACTCTATCTCAAAAAAAAAGGACTGATGAGAAGTTTGGAAAAACATTGTATCTTTATAAGGTATAAATATGTAATTGTAATAATATTGTGATATTTGCATAACAGTTACATAATTGTAACTAATGCATTTGTCAAACCATTCACTTGTAGAAAAATAATGAACAATTATTGTCAAATAGGAATTGAAATGACTGTTGATGAGGAACAGGATAAGGTGGCTTATCAGTATTTAACTCTATCTATCTATCTATCTATCTATCTATCTACTTATCTACCTCTCTGTCATCTACTCATATTCCAAATGTTCAGAAAGGCCAAAAGACCCTTTTCTTGCAAAAATGGACTGAATGAATTAGGAATAACTGTGGACAGTTTAATGTTATCACACACAGTTGTTTAGGCTGAAAGGAAAGGTGTTGGGACTTTCTGCCCCATGTAATGTAGTGCTGAAAAGAGTAACATAGCTGGGTTTGGTAATTAACACCTGTACTATAAGTAGCAGGTGACTAAAACCTGGACCAAGTGCCAGGAGAAATGACCTGAGGCAGCTTTTAGGTTAGAGAGTGATTAACATAATCCTATATCTGTGGTCGGCAAACTGCGGCTGTGTAGCAAGCCACATGTGGCTCTTTGGCCCCTTGAGTGTGGCTCTTCCATAAAATACCACGGTCTGGGTGAATCTATTTTGAAGAAGTGGCATTAGAGGAAGTTTAAGTTTAAAAAATTTGGCTCTCAAAAGAAATTTCAGTCGTAGTGTTGATATTTGGCTTTGTTGACTAATGAGTTTGCTGACCAGTGTCCTATATAATTAGAGAGGAATATGCTAATTATTCATTATGCCCTCTACTCAGGCAGTTGCAAGGCCCAGGGTAGGATAGGATACAATAGGGGATAAAAAAGGAGAGGGAGAGGAAGGCCGGCCTGCATGCAGACAGGCCTAGAGGAGAAACAGAAATACAGAAAGGGAACAAGCAGGTAAGGGGCAGGATGCAGAGGAGCACAGCGGGGAGCTCTGCCCAGACGCGGGGTGTGACTGTTGGTGGGTACCGGATGGAGGGGTGGATGTCTCAGGTCTTTCCAGCGGAGGCGTTCTTGCTTTGCAGCAGCAATGCCCAGGCTGCTCTGGCCTCAGCCACCCTTGATGGGCCGGGTGTCCTGGGCAGGGAACGGGAGCAGAATAGCAGTGGGGAGACTGTGGAAGGGGAAGCAGCAAACACCTGGCCAGGGCTGAGCCCTGGGCTGGAGGTTAACACCACCCCCCAATAGAAGCTTTAATTAGGGAAGGAGGGCTCCTTCTTCTTGCTCACACACACCCTGCCTGGGCTTCCTCTCTCTCCGGCTCCATTTTTTCCACCACAGGGGACCCAGCCGGTACCCCAGGTCTCCCTTCAGAACCAGGGTGAACCACCGGGGAAGCCAGGAGAAAGAGAGATGGGCAGGGGTCAGGGTGGAGGGAGCAGTGGCCCCAGCGAGTTTGGGGGGAAGTACCAGGTGGGAGGGGCCCTGCGGCCCCCTCCCACTATGGATGAGTGGCTGCTGGGGCCGCCCCATCCTAGGCGGGGGCTGGGAGGACCTGAGGCTGGTGGGTCAGGGTGGCAGGGGGTGGGGGGCAGTCCTGGGAGGCCAAGGGAAGCAAGACATCGGGGACATTCTGCAGCAGATAATGACCATCATGAACCAGAGCCTGGAGGAGGTCCAGGCCAAGAAACATGCCCCAAACGCCACTAAATGAAGCCCTTGCTCATTAGCGTCCTGTGTGAAATCAAGAAGAGCCGCCTCAGCATTCCAAACTCCCAGGAGGAGGAGCTGGGGGACCCCCAGCTTACGCGCTTGGACAACATGCTTCTGGCAGAAGGTGTGACTGGGCCTGAGAAAGAGGGGAATGGGGGGAGGGGGACGGGCTCAGCAGCAGCAGCTGCAGTCACAGCAGCTTCTGGGGACGGCCTGTCCCCTGACTCCATGGAGCACTCAGACTATCGCAGCAAACTTGCCCAGATCTGCCATATCCAGCACTCAGAGCTGGACAAGTGTGAGCAGCCATGTAAGAAGAGTTCAGGACCCACAGCTTGAATCTGCTGAGGGAGCAGAGCCGCACGAGGCCCATGGCACCCAAGGAGCTGGAGCGGGTGATGAGCATCACCCAGCGCCATCCAGATGCAGCTCAAGCAGAGCACCTGCGAGGCCTTCATGCCCCTGCACTCCTGGTTTCTGGATACCAGACAGAAAAGCAGGAACTTCAGCAAACAGCCCATCGAGGTCCTAAATGAGTATTTCTATTCCCACCTGAGTAACCCGTCTCCCAGTGAGGAGGCTAAGGAGGAGCTTGCCAAGAAGTGTGACATTACCGTCTCAGGTCTCCAACTGGTTCGGCAACAAACGGATTCGCTCTAAGAAAATATCGGAGAGTTTCAGGAGTGGACAAACATCTATGCCATCATGTTTGTTACGCAGAGGGGACTACAACCATACCAGCTCCCCGACACCCCATTTCTCTGCAGGCTCTGGCAGCTCTTTCAGGATCCAGAGACATGTTTCTGGGAATGCCCAGGCTCAATCGAGATTCCTACCCTGCTTCCCAGGGGGAATCACTCCGACACTGACACACTATTGGTCCAGGGGGCTACAGAGATAACCTCGGGGGAGGCCAGATGTGCAGCCCTTGGGAAATGAGGGCAAACGGCGGCTGGCAGGAGGCCGTGTCCCCATCCTCAGTGACGTCCCCAACAGAAGGACCAGGGAGCATTCATTCTGACACTTCCAACTGATCTCACCCCTCAGGGCCACGGGATGGGGGATCACGAGGTGACTCTTGACCAGAGGACAAAGGCATCCAGAGGACAAGCCCCAGACACAGAAGCACAAGACGGAAAAAGGCAAATGGGGTGGCCCTACTCCAGCCAACTCAGTGGTGGGGTTGCTGACTACATGGCAAGGAGAAAGGGGTCCCATAAGGGGAAGACAGGGTCTGTCTGCCCTTTATTCCCATCTTTTCAATATTTTTTTCTCCACGTTTCTTAAACAGAAACACATCTCAAACCATATCTTTCAGATCCTCTCTCTCTCTCTCTCTCTCTCTCTCTCTCTCTCTCTCTCATAGACACATACAAAACTATTCTGTTTCTCTCTCTCATAGACACATACACAATTATTCTGTTTCTCTCTCATAGACACATACACAACTATTTTTTTCTATAATCACATATACATTCTCTCTTAGACATATATATGACTATGCTACTTCTCTCTCTGTCTCTGTCTCTGTCTCTGTCTCTGTCTCTCTCTCTCTCATTCTGGTTTCACGCATTCTCTCTCCCTCACCCCTTATCTGCTCTGGGATCTGTGAAGATGCCAGCCTTGCCCTACCTACCAGAGATGCCAAAAATGGGGACACAACTTCTGGACAGATGACTGGGCCATGCCCCGGGTCTTCCACTCCTCCCACTCTGGACAGCTTTATTACCTCACTAGTGGCCCGGTGCACGAAATTCGTGCACATTAAAAGGGTATTAATTAGAGGAAATAATTTAATATTGCTATTTGCTCTTTCTCTATAATAGAAGTATCAGAGACTAAAGAAAATTACTAAAATGTATATGAAAACCTTCCTCCTGTCAGAGTCTGGGCGCACCACGGGGCCCAGAGTCAAGTCCCCACTCACTCACATGTGCCTCAAAATCACGTGAGACCCAGACCCAGCCGCACCCCCCCACCCCCGCATTGGGGTCTATCCAGACTCTGCCAGTTTCACTCTTGTCAAGCCACCAAGGGCAAGGTGTGTCCTCAGGTCCCCTGCCCCAGCACCAGAATGGGGGGCATGGCCTGGGGTCCCCCATCAAGCCCCACCAGGTAAAGGAGCACACCCTTAAGTCCCCCAGCCCAGCACCGGAAGGGAGGCACAGCCTCAGGTCCCCTGTCAATCCTCACTGGCACAGCGGCACAGGCTCAGGTCCCCTGTGAAGCCCCACTGGGTGGGAGGCACAGCCTCAGGTCCCCTGTCAAGACCAACCAGGCAGGAGGGGCACAGCCTCAGGACCCCTGGCCTGGTGCTGGGGCAGAGGGTATGGTCTGAGTTCCCCCAGCCTGGTGCCAGAGTGGGGGTGCGGCTTGAGGTCCCCTGTCAAGCCCTGCCAGGTGGAGAGGACAGTCTGAGGTCCCTGTCAAGCCCTGCCAGGTGGAGAGGACAGTCTGAGGTCCCCTAACCCAGCAACAGGATGGGAAGCGCACCTTGAGGTCCCTTGTCAAGCCCTGCCGGGTTGGGAGTGTGGCCTGTAGTCCCTTGTCAAGCTGCACCAGATGGGAGGCACCACCTGAGGTCCCCCAGCCTGGAGCTGGGGTGGGGGGAGCAGCCTGAGGTAGCCTAGCCCAGCACCAGGGCGGGAAAAGCACACCTTGAGATTCCAGGTCAAGCCCTGCCAGGTGGCGGGCGTGGCCTGTGGCCCCTGTCAAGCCCCTCTGGATTGGGGGAGGGTATAGGCCTCCCTTCCCTTGTGCTGCGACCACGCTCCCCCGCCGGCCTCCCATCCTGCTGCCACAACCACCTCAAGCTCTCAGCTCTCCATGAGCAGGTATGCATAGGGAAGGCTGAGCCAGGATAATTGGGAGGGGGTGATGAGGGGCCAGCATCCTGGGTAAGCTGGGCCTCACAGCCTCTTTGCTTCAGCTCCTAGCATCCCGGACCTAAGGAGTAGTGCTTTCACAGAGGCCTGGCAGGCACTGGATATGGCGATGCCTTAAAAACAGAAGAAGCCCCCTTTAACTCTGGCTGGAAGTGCGTTGGGAAGTTATGGTTGGGGGAAACAGCCTAACATCAGGGCTGAAATAAGACCATGGGTAGCCTCCGGAGGGGGCAAACCAACAGTAAAAGGCATCTTGGAAACAAAGACATTTGGACATACAGTGGATATTAGGTGATGTTAAGGAATTACCTTAACTTTTCAAGGTGTGACAATGAGTGAATATTTACTTCTTTTTTAAAGATACTCATCAGAGGATATTTAAGTGGGAAACAACTTTCTTTGAAAGTATGGTGTTGTCCTGGCCCAGCTCTCCCTGCACCACGGACTCCTCAAGGACTGAACCTCTCCCGCTGGCTCGCTAGGCCCTTGAAAACACACTGTGCAGAGGCGTGGTCCCTGCTTTGTTCCCCACCCCTGCCAGCGTGAAGAGAAGCATTCCCAGCTGGCGCTGGCCTGAAGCTCTGCGTCCCCCGCCTGCGTCCCCCGCCTGCGTCCCCCGCCTGCGTCCCCCGCCTGTGTCCCCTGCCTGCGTTCCCCGCCTGCACCGGTGTGAAGGGAAGTGTTCCCCACAGGCATGAGGGGAAATGTTTACTCTGAGTCCAGGCAAGCCGTGGCCACGCCCCAGTCACCCCCCCACTCCTGATTGGCTGGTAACATAGCCAATCAGGAGCCAAAGTACGGTCACATTTGCATGTTACTCTTTTATTAGATGGGATATGCAGCTCATCTTAAATCAATAGAACTGCTTGGTGAAAAAAAAGGGGGTGGTGAGGAGGGAAGGAAGAATGTTACAAAGGAGTCAGTAGACAGCAGAGTTAAAGAAAGAAAGAGGATGTGTGATTGAATTGTAGGAGCTATAATGAAAATCAAGTATAGCTGTGTCCTGGGGACAGGTTTTAAAAGTAGGAATCAGAAAAGAAAAAAAAAATAAATGATAGTGAATAATTAGGCAGGTAGATAGATAGGTATTGAAAGTGGAAGTAAGTAGAGAAGACTATATGGGAAAGGTAGAATGAGAAAGAGGGAGGGAAGAAAAGTTTTAAAGGGGAGCCGGTAGAGCTTAAGAGGAGAATGGAAAGAAGAAGGGAATGGGGGAGGGAGAAAAGCAGATTTGAGAGAGGAAGTGAAGAAAAAAATTAAGGTGGGCAGGAAGGAAAAGGGGGGGTGATAAATATAAAGAAAAGAAGGATTGTGGGGAGGGAGGGAGGGCAGGAGAAAAATGAGAAGAAGGATGATGGAAGAGAACTAGGGAATAAGGAGGTAAGAAAAGTTTATAAATGACAGTAGGAAAAAGTGTTACATAAAGGAGGGAGAAAAATTGTGTGTGGGAGAGAAGTCAATAAGGAAGTCAAATACAATTGTGTGTGAAGGGGATAAGATTTTTAAAAAAAGTTAATAGGGGTGACCAGGCTGTCAGGGAAGGGCAGCTAGGGGGATCAGGATGTCAGGGAAGGGCATTTAAGGGGATCAGGCAGGCAGAGTGTTTAGGGCAGGCAGGCAAGTGAGCGGTTAGGAGCCAGAGGTCCAGGATTGCGAGAGAGATGTCCAACTGCCAGTTGGACATCCACTGATGACTCCCGGATTGGAGACAAATTTCATGCACTGGGCCTCTAGTGTTAAATAATATGTATTATAAATGACATACGTAACAGTTTTTCAATTTTAGTCTGCCCTGCGGGTGCTGCATCTTTTACCACTTTCCAGAGCCTGCATGTTGGCCAGAGATATCTCCATTGATAGTGCACAGTTCAGGTGAGGGACATAAGACAGACAAGCTTTTTCTACAGAGTCAAAGTGAAACTACTTCCTATTTATTCCCTTTGTCAGTTTTGTCCAAGAGAACTCTCTGTGACGATGGAAATGTTCCGTATCTGTGTTGTTCAGCAAAGTAGCCACTAGCCACATGTGGCTACTGAGCACTTGAAATATGATCTCATTGACTGAAGAACAGATTTTTTCATCTTATTTCATTTTAATTTAAAGTTGAATAGCCACATATGGCTAGTGGCTATGACATTTGTGCAACCTTGGATTCAAGCTCTTAACTTTCTCCTCTGAGGCTATTTTTCTGGACGTTTTAGGATTATCAGGTGCCAGACCTTTAAAGCCTAAGTCACTGCTAAAACCCATGCTCCTGTCACTCAAATTACTGAAGAGCCTCTTACTTAGGGTCCCTCCACTTTTGTCCACTACTGTTTATGTTGATTAATAAATAAATTACTATTTAGGACCTTTTATTTCTAATGGTGGTCATAATACTTAAAATTCCCAGTGGTTCAAAACATTTTTTTCCCTTTATCTCTCTTTCTCTCTCTCTCTATCTCTCTATTTTTTGAGTAAGAATCTTTATAATCAAGTTAATTATTTTCCATCAGTTATAAATCTCTAGGACTTGGCTTTGTCATTTCCCCCCATAAATTAAATAAACTTTACAAATAATTTTAATAAGTTCTCAATGTGTAGATTTAATTGTTCTACTCTCCACTTATTTTTCCTTTGTATCCTACTTTGGGTTTGTAGACCATCATCTATATGTACCTGATAACCACTCTCAAAGCTACTGAGCCTTTACAAATTCAGATTTTATTCCAGAGAGCTGCAAGAGAACCAAGAAAATATAGTAACAAGATCCCAGATTCTGTAAGATTTTTAAATATAAAGAAAATATGAAATTTTAATTTGAATTAATATGTCTAGGTGATTTCTCCCTTGTTCTCAAAGCATGGGGTCATTTTCTCATCTCTAATAGGTAGCTCAAAACAGAATGCAGAAAAGAAGTCTGCCTGCTCTAAGACAGAAATGTCTCATCTTTACAGTAATTCTGAATCTCAATTCTGTAATTAGTTGGAGTGGGTAAAATTTTATTTTTTTATTTTTTTAAAATATATATTTTATTGATTTTTCACAGAGAGGGAAGGAGAGGGATAGAAAGTCAGAAACATCGATGGGAGAGAAACATCGATCAGCTGCCTCTTGCACACCTCCAACTGGGGATGTGCCCACAGCCAAGGTACATGCCCTAGACCAGAACTGGACCTGGGACCTTTCAGTCTGTAGGCCGACGCTCTATCCACTGAGCCAAACCAGTTCGGCTGGAGTGGGTAAAATTTTAAAACAACTCCTATAACACCCTGCTAGAGGAAATGATGACATAAGAGGCAACTGTAATTTTAAAAGGTTTTAAGCCCAATCTATCAAATCTGAAACTTTTCTTTGTAATATGTTGTTATCCCTTGGAAGCGTTACAAAGTGGCTTCAGATCAAAGGAAGTGAAAAGCACAGCTCCAAACTCAGGTATTTCTTGATGCGGGTGCATGCCCTCTAGCCAGGCCAGCCATCTATCTCTGGGTTATTAAATCATGCAAACATTACTAATAGTTCAAAGTTTCCTAATTCATGTTATTGATGCCAGAGTATGGACTCCAGCTTCACACAGCATTTGTCTATGTGAATATTTTAACTGCCAACATTCTGATATTGAATCATTAATTTCTCCCATTTCTAACAAATAAGATGACTTAATGAAATTACATAGGCTGGACCCAATATTAAAAGTCCACTTATGTTCATGTGTATGTATATCAGTGTTTATAGTGATGGAAAATATCCAGAAAGCTGGGCTGAAGTCCTATAAACACCAAAATGTTTCTCTTAAATAAGTCCATTTTGGGAAAAGCTCTGTCACATGGTTCTTACACATAATTACCTCTGTACTGTTGCATTCACATCTGGCCTGAGCCCCCATGAGGTGGGGACTGGTTTTTACTGTAACCTGATGGCAATTTGCCCATGTTTTTTAGTCGGCGAATGCAGTTGGCTCATTTTTGAGTCAATGGGTTGGAATATAACCATATCTCTCCCCCTGCTCCAGGGACATGGCAAGGGGTGGCAGCATCTCTTTCTCTTTCTCTCTCTCTCTTTCTCTCTCTCTGTGTGTGTGTGTGTGTGTGTGTGTGTGTGTGTGTGTGTGTGTGAAAGAGAGAGAGAGAGAGAGAGAGAGAGAGAGAGAGAGAGAGAGAGATTGATATGGTGTTGGGATGAAGGAAATGTATAAGAAAATACCTACTCCAGGTACTCTGTGATTTAACTTTTTCTAGAAGTGGATTTCTTATTGCCCTGAGAGCAGTATTTCAATGCCCTAGAAAGAAATGAGGACAAAACGTAAAAACCAAGTTGTCCAAAACTAAAACTGACATTAAGAGTGAGAGAGGGAATGTAAAAGAGGAACAAAGATGGCGGCATAGGTAAACACCTATTTTGCTGCCCCACACAACAATTGCAAAACTACAACTTAACAACAAAACAAACATCATCCAGAATCACCAGAAAGCTGGCTGAGTGAAAATTCCACAAATAAAAGTAAAGATAGGACACTGTGACTCAGAGGAGCGGCAGAGCGCAGCCTTGAAGATAAGCCCTGAGAGAGGTTCAGAGCCCTGCGTGTGCAGATGTGGTAAAGGGCGGGTGGCAGCAAACCTGGCTGGTTTTCTTCAACGGGGAGGGCTGAGGCATCCCACTGCACTGATTTCCCAGTTCCAGGCAAGGTCTGGGGAGCCCACACTCATACGGGGTAGAACTGGGCAGTGGGAAAGCACACTGAAGCCCGGCATGGCAGAGTCTGTGAGTTTGAGGAGAGTGCGCGTAAACTTGGAACAGCAGTTTGCCTGTAAACTTGGGGACAGAACTGCATGACTGCACAGAGAGGACTTGTGACTTGCTCCCTCATTCGGGAGACCACCATACTGCTTTGTATTACAACCTTGGGCGAGACTTTGGGTGTGCAGACTCATTTGGGGAGAGGAAGAGTTGTCTGGCAATGGATGGAGACCAGTGGCGGCTTTCTCTCGGAGGCGCGTGCAGCCGTTACCACCCGGCACAGAGACCCACACACCGCATAGGACAGAGCTGACACTGCCTGCTCAGCCTGGAGACTCCATCCATCCAACCTTAACACAGCGTACCTTCACAGCCAATTGGCCTGGAGGTCAAACCCTCCTAGTGCTAACAACAATAAGCTGGGCTTAACTTCAACAATAAAGGATTGCAGTAAGAGTATCAACCTCAGGTAACTGGGGAGGCTGAGCCACTGTCTCTTAGAGGACATCTACCACACAAAGTTAATGGACCAACTCAGGAAAGCAGCCACAATGCATATAAATGGAAAGGAATCAGGTGTGAAAGAAATGGAAGAAAAAAGACGACTAGACATAGAGCTCAAAACCACAGTAATAAGGTTTTTCAAGAGGCTCCTAGAAAAGGCCGATGAACTTAATGAGAACTACAAGGAAATGAACAAGATTTATGAGGAAATGAACAAGACCTATGAGGATATGAAAAAGGACCAACTAGAAATTAAGCATACATTAACTGAAATAAAAAATATTACACAAAATCCTAAAAGCAGTCCAGAGGACCTCAAGACCCAAGTCAAAGATTTGAAATACAACGAAGCAAAATCCACTCAGCTGAAAAAGCAAGAAGCAAAAAGAATCCAAATAATTGAAGATAGTGTAAGGGGCCTCTGGGACAACCTCAATCATACCAACATCCGAATTATAGAGGTGCCAGGAAAAGAGAGAGAGCAAGATAATGAAAACCTACTTGAAGAAATAGTGACCGAAAACTTCCCACACCTGTTGAAAGAAATTGACTTAAAAGCCCAAGAAGTGCACAGAACCCCAAAATATAGGAATCTAAAGAAGACCACACCAAGACACATCATAATTAAAATGCCAAGGGCAAAAGATAAAGAGAAAATATTAAAAGCAGCAAGAGAAAAACAATTAGTTACCTATAAGGGAGCACCATACGATTGTCAGTGGATTTCTCAACAGAAACGATGCAGGCCAGATGGGAGTGGCAAGAAATATTCAAAGTGATGAACAGCAAGAATCTACAACCAAGATTACTCTATCCAGCAAAGCTATCATTCAGAATTGAAGGTCAGGTAAAGTACTTCGCAGATAAGAAAAAGCTAAAGGAGTTCATCATCACCAAACCAATATTATATGAAATGCTGAAAGATATTCTTTAAGAAGAGAAAGAAGAAAAAGGTAAAAATATAAATTATGAACAACAAATACACATCTATTAACAAATGAATCTAAAAATCAAGTGAACTAATAATCTGATGAACAGGATAAACTGGTGAATATAAAAGAATCATGGACATAGAGAGGGAATGGACTGGCAATTCTTGGGGAGAAAAGGGATGTGGGAAGTGCAGCAAGAGACTGGACAAAAATCATGCAAGTATGGTAGAGGACAGTGGGGGGGAGGTGAGGGCAGAGGGTGGGAAGGGTACCTGGTGGAGGGTAGCTATAGGAGGATGAAAAAGGGGGAAGAATGTAATTAATAAACTGAACAATAAAGATAAAAAAATAAAAAATAAAATAAAATGCTAAAAAAAAGAGAGAGAGGGGTGTGCTTCATACACTAATTTTGATAATTATCAGTCCAATTGTTTCACAGAATAGACTCCTCACTCCATATAGACTGCAGCTTAGATACACAGATAACTGTGGCTATGGACTTAAGAGAAACCACAGGTGAATTTTCTTTCCACATCCTCTGATAATCCTGGAGAAAATGGGCATAGTAAATAGGGCAGGGAAATTCTTACAGAAATCAATTCCAACAGCTACATGAAATGATTGCTGTATATTTTGTTTGCTTCTTTCGGATTCATAATAAATGTTCATTACAGTTTAAAAACTGATGGGAGATCTGGCTGGTGTGATGTTCAGTGGTTGAGCAATGACCCATGAACCAGGAGGTCACATTTTGATTCCCTGTCAGGGCACATGGCAGGGTTCCTGCTTGATTATCAGTAGGGGAAGAGACAGCTCATTGGTATTTCTCTCTCATCAGATGTTTTTCTCCCTCTCCCTCTCCCTTCTTTTCTCTCTCTAAAAAAACCCCCAAAACATGTTTTTAAATGATAAAAGACAATTTATATCACAATTTATGTTAGGGGAGTCACTTTTACCCCATTCCTTACTTTTCCATAAATGGGCTCAACTTCTGCCCGGCTTGCTAGAGGGAAGAGTAGTAGAAGACACACCCTGTTTTACCTTCTATTGATGGCTCTTTATTCTCTTCCAAAAGTCAGGAACAGAAACTAAAATACTATCAGGAATCAGGGCAGTTCTTCTTACTCTGAAAGCCCAATGCTCTATGGTGTCTGATTCATTCTTCTCTTTCTGAAGTCTGGGTTTCAAAACTTTTTCACATGCCTGGTGGAAAGTAGTTACAGCCCTACCCCAGCTTTGCTGCTGAGTAACCTCCCAGCTTTGCCAGCTTCTGTCAGGTGCTCATCACTGTTCTGTGTGAAGGAACATATTCCTGTTGGAGTCAGTTTTTAGAGGAGGATTTGATGTGTAGACATCTAAATAGGAATAAACCACAGCAGGTCTAAATGTCCTTACTTGGAAAATAGAAAGACTAGATTAGACACTAATAATAATTGATGGTAATGAAGTAGTTACTCTGTCAGGAAATTGGCAAAGTAATTTACATGGATTATTTTATTAAACCTTGTAACCAGCCTATAAAGCAGGAAGTTGATCGCCCCAACTTACAAGCAAGATAAATGAGGCATGGAGAAATTAAGGAATATGCTCAAAATGATCTCTTAAGTGCCTTGTAGTTCCTAAATGCGATGGTTTTTAATTAAGCATCACAATATAAATAAATCTAACAGAGATAGATTAAATGAGTGAAAATAATATAAATGCATATTTTATTTCTTAACCTCAGGTCATTTTTTGAAAGTAAAAGCCATAGGCAAAGAAAAAAAGGCTAAAGACTTCTCAATGATCTTATTTATTAAATTTAAATGTTTATCATTTAAAAAACAATAACAATGACTGATTAAATAATGTTATATTTAAAATAGTGAATTAGGCATCCACAAAACAAAACAAAACACAATATCTCCAAGTAGGAAATGTGGAGTTTGTGGTTCCAAAAGAAAGAGAGAGAGGAATTATTAAAGTTAGATTTCTGAAGTTTGGAAGACATAAAGATTTCCCTGTATGTGAGTATTCCAATATTATTCCACAGTGTTAATCATGTTATGTTGAGAGTAGATTTTGATGACCCATTCATGGTACTGCATTCATGATATCATTTGAATTAAAAAATGTTCAACTCTGGGGAAATGTTCAGTTAAGCAGTCTTTATTTTCATACGGTATAATAAAAAACTCTCCATTACTGGAGAAAAGGATACAGATCAGCAAAGCTTATACATCAGTAGTGAAGCGTCCTTCACAGTTTCACTGCAATGCGTCCCTTTAGTGGATTTGGTGGAAAAAAAACCCACAAAAACAAATTTCATTTTGCATGTAATTACCAGAGTAAAAGAGCTTGTTCTCATCATCTAAGGATAAAAATTATTACCATTATAGGAAGGCAACCATCATTAAATAAATTAAAAGCATCTTTAAAGTTTTTCCATATACATATATAATATATATATTTTTAAATTGCCACTCACTGTACAAGCATTAAATTCTTAACTAAAACATTTACAGAAACTCAGTGGAAAGCTGAGAGAGAGGAAGGCTTGGTTTTTAGAAAAGGGAGACCATTTAGTTACCTACAAATTACATTAAAATACAGTTCTCCAGGGGAGAAAAGGCTACACAGAGAAGTCAGACCTACCCAAGATTTCTTATTTAATCTCATATTTAATTTTACATATCAGGTGTGCATAGCTGTTCTTTAACCCAACAAGAAGTCAAAATCCAGACATTAGTTACTTGTTAGCACAGAGAACAGTGAGAACAGAAAGACTAAACTGAATATGATTATATAAATTTTTGTCAGATAATAGTATTATACTGATAATAGTATTATACACATATGATTGTCCATGAAAATATTAAATGGGCAAAAAAGTTTTTTTCAGAAATATTAAGGTAAAAATCTTATCTTATTGGATAAATAATCACCAGTTAATATGTAATTGTAATAGATAATTGTAAAAATGCATCTGGAATATTGTAGTACTGCGATCTGGGGAACCCAATTTTCCAGTTTCAATTCTATTACCCCCAAATCCTGTAATTGTATATTATTTACACAGGTTATGATAAAAAATACTTTAAAATACTATATTGACACTGGCAGCCGCTGAATTTGAATTCAAGAGAGTAATTTTTGAAAAAAAAATATTTTTAAGTGAGTGTTTGTGACTGTGTGTCTCACATCTAAAAGTGGGGGTGGTTGGGAGTTGGAAAAAAGAGACAGACAGACAGACAGGGACCAGACAGAGACAAACAGAGATCAGGAGTGAGAGGAGGGGTAGAGGGAGAGACATTATATCTGTAATTTCTCTTTTCACCAGTCCCACTTTTATATCTGGAGATTTATAAAAAGTCTATATAGTATTTACATAGACCCTAGTACATAACCAATTGTGAAATGGTCACTTAATTTTCAAACTATTTCAAGTAAATTTTTATTAATTAAAATATTCACTCATTTATTTCAACCCTCACTACTGGAAAGTAATCTTTCTTTATTCTTTAGGACTAAAATGTTTCCTGTTGATACCATAATATGTCCTCAATGTAGTAGTAAAATGATGGTTATGTGACCACCCAAAAATAACTACTAGTCAAAAATTATTTTGATTGCCAAGAGACTACACAAACTCTTTCACAATGCTGCGATTTGTCATATAAATTGGCCACTTTTGGGCTTCATTAGTAGGAAGTAGGCACCAATTCCAATTAAGAAAGGCAATAAAGAAACATCTGGATAGAAGAACGAGAAGTAATGCTGGGAGTTACTAGAGGTTTGGTTGAACTATATCTAGAAAAACTAATTAAAAACTTCATCAACTCTACCAATGAAACAGAAGTTTTCTTTATTGAAAAAAAATGGTGTGACAGGGATATGGTGGCCACATGCTGGCTCGCTTTTATATATAATTTTGCTTTCAATTTTTTGATAAAAAATTTTTAAAAGTAATTTTATCACCTAGCTCATTTTGAATCTTTAAACTTTATGCTACCAGAACTGTAACAAATGAACTGTAAGAAACATAGTAACTCAAGCACCAGAACTTAATTTATTATTTAGAACTGGTGTGTCTCCGTCACGGAGTTAACACACATGGGCACCAACCTCTGTGAATTCTCAAAGTATCAGAGAGCTGCTTTTCACCGTACTCTTCTTTAAACGGGTTTCCCATAAGACAGAAGCACCACTTATGCAGGGAATCCTACACTCCTACACTCTGTGAGCCAGAGAATGCTTTGCATCTGGTTTATGAACAGAGATACTTGCAGTGTTTTAAGATCTCATGATCATCCATTAAATGAAATAGCTAATGTTACAAACCTGACTTTTCAGTACCAGAAGGGCTTTGCAGCTCAAATAGACAGCCTCTCCATGTTAGACACTAAAGACACATGGCTAACACAGTGCCTTTTACAAAGTAGATGCTTAATAACATTTATTAAATGATGAACCACTATAGACAGCGATAGTCAGAGACAGAACAAAACCCCTTCTCTTCTAATACTTCACAGCTTCTGAAATAGCTTAGTTGTCTCTCATCAGGTGAGATTGAACTACGATGAGTATTAATTTATCCACAGATATAACATCAACAACAATCCATGGTGTGTAAGCATTTCTAAATGTTTTCACGTTTGTAAATAGAACCAGTGAAAGATTTTTGAGACAATAAACAAGGGCAAAAGTATAAAAGAGAATGTTTTTGACAAATGGAAATGGGCAAAAAGTGTTTATATATTTGACTCCCTTTCTTGATGGATAATTTTTAGTGACTTTTGCTAAAGAATAACTTCCACTTCTGAGTCAAAAGCCCTGGTCCATGTGAAAAAGTTCTTGGACCTGAATGGGGCCAAAGAATGATAATGAATGTGTGATTACAATTAAATTGTTCACTTAAGGAAATCTCCAATATCCCGTAGCTTTTTGAGCCTCAGCATCTATTGGTTACTTTATAGGAAGTAAAAGCATTGCAAGAGAACTAAAATTGTAATGACTTCAGGAAGGATTTTTGAATTCAATTTAAAAGAACAAATGAAAGCACTTGTGAAAAAGGGGTATAGAAGAGGAATTACATTTGGGTTTTAGAAAATTGGGTTGCTGCTTTCCTTTTCTGAAAGGCAATGAAATGAAAACAACTGTATTTCCAATTAAATGGCTGGGCCAAGTGGTAACTCTCTCTGCATATGCTCTTGGATCACTCTTCCTTTTTTTTTTTGGTAAAGTTCTCATAATTGAATGGTGCTTGCCAGAACATTAAAAAACAACCCCACAAAGAATCCTGTACAGACTGAATTATAAAACATGTTAGGCGAACCTTCCCACAGAGGGCATAGGCATCTGGCAGTGTGCGCACACATACATATACACTAACACTCAGCACACACGCAACTCATCACATGGTGCCCTCTGGAGAAAAGCACAGGTAAACAAGAGCCTTAGAAATCCTTACAATAAACACCAAAGCAGATTTGATTATTTAGCACTTACTGAGTTGCTTAGGAATGTAAGACGATAAGCCTACTTCAAAATACGAAATTATTTTATTCTCTATGAGTAGAGATAGATGATAAGCTATCATTGTTTTTTCAATCTAGTTTCAAAGCCTGTTACAAAAATAAATCACCATGTTCTCTAACATTTCTAAAAACAGTTTGAAATATCAATTTCCTCATGTAATTAAAAAATATGAAATAGATGTCCATATTTACTAAATTTTTGCTTTTAGTTACACTCAGAAACAAATACAGTCCAGTTCTCCTTGGTGGAAATTGTCAGTCTATTTGCTCATTCTCCTTTGACTATTAATAAATCTTTTAGAATTAAGTGAGTTGGCAGTGCAAAAAAAAAAAAGTCCATAAAAATAAACTGATTGAATTAAGCATTCAAATGAGTTCTTTGCCAGGTTATCTGCAAGCACAAGACTCTACTGTCATGTTAGGATATACTTTAAGTACCACGTTCTTATTTTCATCAAAGAATAAGATACTGAGCGAGGACATCTTTTCTGGCACACAGCAAGGCTCGGGTATTCCAGGAACGACCCCCACAGCTCTCACTATGCTCTGGATGGTAGCATGGTTTGAAGGCTTTAAAGACTAGAAAATAAATGGGAGAAGAACACATAAGTTAAATGAAACTGTTTTTACACTCCACCCCTCATCACTAAAATGCATATATTATGAATTTCTTCTGACAATTTAATATAGCCCTGGCATCGTTACACATTCAGACAATCTCTGCCACCATCACCAAAGTGGTTATCATTTATTAAGTTCCTGCTTTGTATCAGTCATGTTATACATAGTATCTCTATTCCCACAACAAAACTAACATTTCTTACATTTTACAGGTAAAGAAATAGACTCAAGAAGCTTAACTGACTTGTCTAAAGTCAAGTAGATAGTAAGTGGTAGAGTGAGGATTTGAATCCATTTATCTAAGCAAGAATCCTTTAATTAAAAAAACTTAGTTCCCAAATAGAATTAATATATAGTAGAATGTTTTCAATAATAGGCTTGCAATAAAAACCACTTGTTCTAAATCTTATGTTAATCTTAAAGAACCCAAAAAGTACCCTATTTAATGTTGTTGCATTATTGCTACTACTATAGTGATATTTACACTTTGTTGTTAAAATATAATAGCCATGTCAGGGAACATTGATTTATTTAATAATTGCCACCAGGATTAATGAGATGTCAATTACTGCACTATGTAATTGTTCACCTCTCCTTAGAAGCACAAATTGGGGTTTTGAAGACCACACCACTGGCCACTGGGGGTCACTGTTGCTCCATGGGTTCACACTTCAATGTGGTAGGGTTAATATTTTAAGAGTAGGTCATATCCTAGGGGAATAATTTAGGGGACCTATGGTTTTCCCATGGATGTCAGAAGTTTGACCAAAGAAGCCTGGGTAAAATCTATTCCTGAGAATATGCCAAGTGAGACCATTATCATCCATGTGAAACATGTGGTTTTGTTTAGAGAGTGCCATACAGCTCTGCTTAGTACTGAAAGGCAGTCACTTTTCCAAGCCCTGGGTGTTTAAGTACTGCCAGAGTGGTGGGAACTTCATGAGAAATGCCATGTTTTTCAACGTTAGTTCTCCCCAATGTCTTTTTTATGCAGGTGAATCCAGTATGGTTTTAAGCATATTTTGAAACAGAAATTTGGTAACTTGCCAGAGATCATGTGTGAATTCAGAAGTAGGATTTAGGCCAAAACTCTGGCTTCTTAATTCCAGGATTTTGAACCATGTTTCTCATTGGCTCAGAGGCACCTTTACCCTAAAGAATTGGTATTTTTCAATTTCATGCTCCTAAAACTCCAAGTATGGGAAACTGGAAAAAGTTAAAAGGTTAAGGAAATATACAAGTCTAGAGAAAAATAAATCATATAGAAAGATGGAATACCATATATTTTCTAAAATAATTCTTTTGTCAGAGAAAGAAGTCTGATTGGTCTCTTGCCATCTTTCAATTTTAATGAAAACAATTACCCATATGTTAGACTTCAACTTTATTGTGAATAGGCATACATTTTAAAAAAATTAGTCTTGATGGGCAACTGTTTCTTACTCTCTCTTTCAGGATATTTTAAGTATGTGTTACAAAGAAAGCTACCTTTTAATTGATTTGGAAGTTCAGGTTGTTCTACTTGGCATGTCATGCACTCTCCAACATCAATAAAACCTGTGTAACTGACACAAACTGCAGTGGATATTATACAATAGAGGTCAATAGGCCACTGTTTATTTCACCAGTATTGGTAATTTTCAAAGAAAATGTTTGCAGTCATTTTCCTTTCTCTATTGCTCTATCACCCCTCAGTCATCCAAGCAGCTTATGATAATGCCTTTAAAGAGTTTTTTTAATGGAGGTTTTTAGAGGTTTTTATAAAGGTTTTCCCAACATTATTCTGTTATTATTAGTGTTTTAATGGGTTTTATAATATTTACATTTCATAGGAAGTGGACCTACTTAAGTAAATAGGCATTGTGCAATAAATACTGCTCAGCATCATTATTCCTTGGTGCCTGGACTGGGCATGCTTCAGGCTGAATAAATACTTACTTAGTGAATGAAAACTTATAAGAAATAGCATACCCTCCATTTTATCTATTTCTATGGAAATAATTCCCAACAACAAAAACAAAAGGTTCAAATGACCCAGAGTAGATATGGAAAATATCCACGGGTGTTCCCTAGGAACATTCCTATCCTTTTAAAACTAACTCACAAAAGATAGAATCAGAAACAGTGAGCAGTCTCTGGTGGGCTCACAGAATTCAGCACTAACCCATGATTCTAGGCTTATCAGGAACCACTCAGTTTTCCTGGGAGTTTACCCCCTTTTTTTCTCATTGTGGAATCCTCTTATCAAGCTGCTATTGGAATGATTATGTCACCCCCCAAAAAAGTCCACGCAGTAATTTGATCATCTGAAGCATATGGCCATTCTATCATTTTTGTTTGTTTTTGAGTTCTGATCATATTTCTCATAACTCCTTTTGTAGTTGGGGAAATATATCAATCCCAAATGCAAATCTGTGTTATTTCCATCCCCAGTCTCCCTCACCTCCCCCTTTTTAATTGTTTTGAGAGAGAGAGAGGAGAGAGAGAGAGAGAGAGAGAGAGAGAGAGAGAGAGAGAGAGAGAGAGAGAAGCATCAATGTGAGAGAGAAACATTAACTGGTTGCCTCCCATCCAGGACCGAACCACAATGTGGGTGTGTGCCCTGACTGGGATTTGATCCTGCCACTTTTTGGTGCACAGGATGATGCTCCAACGACCTGACCTGACCAGCCAGGCTCCAGTCTCCCTATTTAATGAGGATGAAATATGATTTCATCAGTTTAGGTGATTCTTTCTTTCTTTCTTTTTCTTTTTCTTTTTCTTTCTTTCTTTCTTTCTTTTTTTTTTTTGCTTAGGTAACTCAGTACATCAAAAGTTAAGATTTTTAGAGTTCATAATTATGAACAGCGATTGGAATTGGAAAACTCAGAAAATTGGTGGTGTGTCATTTTGAATTCATTAAATGTAAATTTCTTTTTTTATAGTGTATAGGATGTTTGGTTAAAATTATTTATTCTTTGCTGCCTAATTCTGTGTCTTTGCTATTCCTAGCTTTTGCACCATTCCATGCAAAAATAACTTCATTCCTCTAATCCTTGTTGGTTCTCTGGGATCTCTGTCAGCCACAACAGTTCAATCATTTTCATTTGAAATCTCTGTTTTCCATCTTTGGGAAGGTGGTGAGAAGAGAAGCAAAGGCATACGGCTTGGCTTTAGCTACACAGGTATTTTTCATCTCATGGCAGAATTCCAGAGGTCTCTCCCTGGGAGAACAGATTGGCTGTAGGGTCTAGAAATCAGGAAAGTCCAAACTGCCATGCCTGCGAATGAAATCTGCAGTGGTCAGGCCCGCTCGCACCTGCCAAGCTGTGTATGATGTCCTGGAGTTGAATTTGATTATAAATGCATTAGCAGGGGAGAGTATGTCATCAGCTACGAGCCTTCATTCCTGACCCGGGCCATGGGGTTATGCTCCACACTCTTGCAGTCCAGCCCACATGGGTGTGATAGCCCAGAAACTATCTAATTGGAATCAGTGAAAGGGCAAAGCCTGGAATTTGGGAAAGGCAGAACACAGCTGTTCTGAATTACAGAACAGGTTGTCGACTTTTGCAGACACAGAGCCCCGCCGTAGAGAGCAGGCTTTCGCTTGGGAGGCCACAAAGGAGGGCCAGCAGAGGAGTCTGGCCTGGGAGGACTTTTCTCTGAGGCAAAATGTATATCTAAAGTCTGAAAGTTTTTTGGCGCTTCAGTTATTTCACATGTGTTTGCGCTGATCTGGTCAGAGAGCTTATTTTCCTCTGTTGCTTGGACTATATTTCTATTTAAACAGCTCACTCTGGTGACCGCGTTGGACACTGTGCTGATAACAGCGATGGTGATTAATGACCCCTAATGGAGCAGCTTCCCATTGTTTTACGCTTCCCATCCTTTCGGTGACTGTACCGCTGGAAAGCCACAGAACCTTAAAGGGAGCCACCAAAATGCTTTACAAGTTCAGCAGATCCACGATAGGTGATGAGAGACTGAGAACTGCATGTAACAGCCAAACTTCCACTCTCCACTTGGCAAAGGGAGGCTCAAGCTCAAGGAGAAAACTCCACACTTATCCCTGTTATGTCTCCCTGGAGTTCTGATGCCATTCCAAGTTTTGACAAATATTATGATGGGTTCAGTTGCTGCAATCGATGCTCTCCTGATTCTATTATTCTCCAAAGAAACATTACTGGAAGAGCTCACGGGCTGTTGAACCCACAGAGAGGATCCTATTTTAGGCTTTGTGGTGTTTAAAAAGAGACTAGAAACAGTTACAAAATTTTCTCTTGTCTTACATCTTTTACTCTCTTGATCCCTTTCCCTGTGGGGTCTTTCTTCAGCCCCTACATGTAATTTTCTGTTCCCCTCAGTCTCAGCAGTGGCCATTAATAATAATATCAGTAGCAAATATTCATAGAGTGCCTACTATGTGCAAGGTGATCTAGCATCTCTTTTTTTCACTGTATTTATTTTGTAGACCCAATTATTATTACTATTATTTATTATTGGGTCCGTGTCACAAATGAGAAAACTAACACACTAACATATCTGGTAAGAGGGGGAACCAAAGATTTTACTCTCAAATTTACTTCTCAGAGCATGACTTCTGGCTCATCAGCATTAGCAATGTCTACAGGCTTGTTGTAAATGCAGAATCATAAGCTCCATCCCAGAGCCACTGGAACAGGTTCTGCATGTTAACATGATCCTCAGGTGAGCTTCAGGGACTTTAAGGTTAGGAAGCCCCGCTAGGACCAACCATGTGCATTTAGTCATTCTGCTGCACTAACATACTTCTCTTCTTAAGCTTGTCCCTGCTATGCTTAGCTTAACCCTCAAAAGTGTTTAAATTATTATCCTTTCGGTAACTGAGAACTGTGGTAGACTCCTGCTGAAGCAATAGCAAAGTGTTTGAACAGTTAAAGCAGGCAGAGCAAAGAAGAAATGGGGTAATTCAGGGGGATGGAGATCAGGTCAGGTCTCCAGAGTTAGGGGTTGAAAAGTTAACTGACTCCACATTATCATGGCTCCCTAAGCCCTGAAACCTGGAGTCAGGAGGAGCAGAGAAAAACTCCTTCCCCAGGCTACCCAAGAAATCACATCTATGAGAGTAAGAATGGTTATTTTGAAGACTCAGAGGCCCACTTAGAATCAGTCACCCTAGGTTTAGAGACAGATCTTGAATCCATTTCATCTCTAAATGCCACAGAGCAAAGCACTCTGTAGAATACTCAGTGCTGCCTATAATATTTGGCATTTTCATTGTGTGCTTTAAATACTTTCCCAGTTCCAACAACTTTTGTTTGATCAGTGAAA
Source organism: Antrozous pallidus (assembly GCA_027563665.1). Taxonomy (NCBI): domain Eukaryota; kingdom Metazoa; phylum Chordata; class Mammalia; order Chiroptera; family Vespertilionidae; genus Antrozous; species Antrozous pallidus. The sequence goes on from CM050511.1 coordinate 69,977,768, forward strand.
TATCCTTTATGAATATTAGGGAAGATAAGGCTTTTCTATAATTGTAAAGATATATAATATTTACTTTGTGTTTGGGTTTACAAAATATGGAATCTGCAAAAAAAAAATGTATTTGGGAAAGTCTTAGAAGATGTAGTAAGCTTGTCCTTCTGACACATTCTACTATGAAAATGGAATTTCAAGCAAGTTCCTGGCCCTGAGGCTGACATGGCTTTGTGGACCTTTTGCTTTAAGTGTGTGTAGGTTTAGCATCTCAATGATCACAGGACTGGAATATGAAGATGTTACTTTAACAGTCAATAAACAAAAGTTGTTTACTCTTTGAGGTAAAGGATTTTTTTCTGCATTCTTATCCACAAACAAAAGTTGATTCACTTAAAATTTTGAAAAAACAAAAACAACAAGCAACACCTCTATTATTCTTCTGAATTCTATTCCTAGAACCACTTTCCATTGTAAAACAGAAATTCAAACTGTGATAAGCTAAGAATGGACGTGCAGCAACAAGCTTACATGAAGGCCAGAGGGCACCACTGTATTTTACTGGCTATAAATTCAAAAAGAACAATCACATGAACTTGTGTGCAAGATGGCGCTGGGGCTGGGGCTGGGGAAGCTTCTGAAAATATATTTGTCAGAATACTGAAGACTGATATGATGAACTACAGTTCCCACTGATTTTGAAAGAGACACAGTTAAACTCTGATTGGTTGAAATGAGACTTGGGAGAAGATCCCAGAGTCACTGTGTATCCTATTCTGCCTTTCTTTTTTGATGTGTATCAGGGAAGCAAATGCAATAACCATCTGGTGGATTTCATGAGGTGAGTTTACCTGGCCCAATCCTGATCCTGACCCTCGTGGGGATGATTCATCTCAGAAGAGACTATTTATCAAAAAATATTCTGCAGCAGGACATCAATCCAGTTAGTCCTTCTCTATGTTCCCATGACAACCACTCATTCTAAAATCCCCCCTCCAAGATCAGCCTTCCACCATTTGGGATTTGTTAATTGTAGGCAGGTATAGATTTGCATAGCTGAATAGGCACTTTGTTTGGAAGCAGCATACACGCGCGCACACACACACACACACACACACACACACACACACACACAATACATATTTTACACATAATTTTCTCATATCCCTCTTTGTACCAATACTGACTTCTTATTACTTTAACAACCATTAAAGAAAAACAAACATAACCATGTTACCTATTATACTTTAGAATACAATAAATAAACACCCAGGTGGATATGTAAATGAAAACACAACTTGGTGTGTCTTGCTGACTCTGTGAAAATAGGAAGAACAGAACAAAGAACAAGGGCTACCTTTGGCATGGGGAACTGGCATGCTCCCGAGCAATAATAGGCATCAAAGGACTTGGGGGAGATAATCCATTCACTCCAGCCAATATCTGCAAAGTCCACCTTAAGGTATCGCCTGGCACAATTCCGAGGTTCAATCCATTGCTTTCTTCTTGCCTTCTTTAGCGTCTGTTCATCAAACTGGAGCGTCTGGCTCTTCTGGTGAGGTCCCTTTCTCTGTTTCTTCTTGTTCTTACTCTTCTCAGGGGGCTGGGTCTGAAGAGTCTTGTATGGCTTTCTCTCCTCCCAGACCCCATCCTCCTTATACTGATATTCTGCCCCAGGAAGCTCATTGTTCTGCAGAGGGAGCAGGACCCCAGTAGAACGCTTCTTCCTCTGTTTCATAGAAAGGGCAGCCCTAATATGGCTATCCAATTTGGGCACAGCTCTGGTGGGAAAATTTCTGTGACCTTGTAAGCTTGATACCACACTCTCTGGCTCAGAAATGGCAGCATCGTTGGCATATACCAAGATATAAGGGTCAGGAAAGGATAACATCTCCTTTGGTGGCTGGTGACCTTTGGAGGTTATGTTAAATCCTAAGAGGAACTCCTCACTTTCCTTAGCCTTCCTCAAGAGTTGAGTGATGTCTTTAGATAGCCAAGACACAAAGTCTCGATGAGATCTGCCCACATCTGCTGAAAGATGACCCAGGAGTTGACTTTGGTCTCTGTTAGATTTGAGGATCCATGCCGTGATATCGATCTGAATATGTTTCCTCTGAGCATGATGTGAGCATCCTCTTGATCCTGGACAACTCAAGCTGATGTTAATCAGCTCTCCAATATAGAAATATAGTGCAGCAGATAAAATGTTTTCAGACTTGGTTAGAGAAGTCAAGTTAAAAATATGCAATCCCTTGCTTTCAACATTTCCTAGGAAGGAAAAAAAGAGAGAGTAAACAAAAGCAAACAGGATCCTTACTTCATACCAAGTATAAAAATTCACTCAAAATGAATTAATGACCTAAATATAAGCGCTATAGGCATGAAATTCTTAGAAGTCAAAGGGGTAAAATCTTCATGGTCTTGGATTTGGAGATGGATTATTAGATATGACAGTGAAAGGGAAATAACAAAAATGAAAAAAATAGATAAATTGATAAAATAGATAAACTAGACTACATCAAAATTAAATTAAAATCTTTTGTGTGTCCTAAGACATTATCAAGAAAGTCTGTATGACCTACAGAATGGAGAAAATGTTTCCAAAATATATAACTGATTAAATATAATATCAGAATATATAAATTACAACTCAGCAACAAAAAGTCAAACAAGAAGGGACCAGGGAAGCAATGAGAAGTGGCAGTTCATCCCAGGTAAACCTTCTGAACCTGTTCCCAAAGCCCCCTTTTCTCTGACTTCTTAGTGAGCCAAAGCAGCCCCACCTAATCCCTCTCCTGTTACCGTAGGCCCTTCCTTATTTCACTGTCCCCAGCTTTAATGAATGTCCTCGAAAATTCACCTGAACTCTTTTTGTGATTTTTTTCCTGCTCTAAGTCAAGAACCCACACAATACTGGTTCACCCTAGAAAGATCTGCTAAGGGCCAGGTCCCCTTTCCAGTAACACTCCTCTGGACCATCCAGAAGGCATGCACCTTCTCTTACCCATTTTAGACTTCAGACCTCTGCAATTGTGAAACAATACATTTATGTTGTTTTAAATTTAAAAAATTCAAACAGAATAATAAAAATGGACAAAGGAATTGGATAGACATTTCTATTCATGAGTGGGCCAACAAGCACATGAAAAGATGTTCAACATCAGTAGTAGTTACTAGGAAAATGTAAATCAAAAGCACAATGTGGTACCATTTGACACATACTAGGCTGGTTATAATAATGAAAAACAAAATAACAAGTGTTAGCAAGCATGTGGAGAAGCTGGAATTCGTTTACATTGCTGGTTGGAATGTAAAATGTTTCACCTGCTGTGGAAAATGGTTTGGCAGGTCTTCAAAACGTTAATCATACAAATATCATGTACCCCCATGATTCCTCTTCTATGTATATAGCCAAAATAATTGAAAACAGGTACTCAAACAAGTACATGTACATGCATGTTTATAATAGAAGAATGGCAAGAACAGCTAAACTGTTTCTGATAAATATATCCATACAATGGAATATTATTTAGCCATATAAAGATAAGATATATGCTACTGTGTAGCTGGACATAGAAAACATTATGCTAAATGAAAGAAGCCAGAAATAAAAGGTGGTGTCTGTTTCTATTTATATGAAATATCCAGAATGGGTAAGTCCATAAGCCAGAATGCAGATTGGTGTTTGCTAGAGGCTGGAGGTGTGGAAGAACAGGGAGAAATTGCTTAATGGGTGTAGGGTTTCGCTTTCGAATAATAGAAACATTTAGAAATTAGATAGACTTGGTGGTTGCACAACTTTGTGAAAGTGTCAAATGCCATTGAATTGTGTTTTATCAACTAGCTTTTTTTATACTTAAACAGCTTGGTTTAATATCATCATTATTATTATAACTAGGGGCCCAGTACACAAATTTGTACAACTTGAAAGGAACTGTGGGCTATGAGACTTCAGTGGGCACTAGTGTGGGTTTCAGCCAACCCTCTGCACCCCTCCTGGCCCCTCCTGACACAGCCCTTAGTGCACTGTCTGCTGGCAGCCCTGCTCCCACTGCTCCTACTGCCGCTGCTCCTACGTGCTGATGGTGCTGACCCCTCTCACACCTGCTGATGTTGAGGAGAAATTGGGGCCAGCGCCAGCAGCAGGTGCAAGCACCAGGTGGGACTGTATCGCAAGTGAACAAGTAATTTTTAGTAACCAACAGAAGCTTGCCATGATGACAGCTACCAGCGTCCTGCCTTGGTCTGGTGGGTCCCTGCTTACTTGCTTCACCATCTCGACACAGCTGATGCCTGCCATGTTCCATGGGTGCTCCTGGTGGTTAGTGCACATCATAGCAACTGTTGTTTGGTTGTTTGGTTGTTCCACCGTTCAGTCTATTTGCATATTAGCCTTTTATTATATAGGACTAGAGATCCTTTGCAGGAAGATTCCTGCAAGAATAGAGCTTCCTGCGGCCTGAGCAAAGTTCCTTCCCTTCTCTGCTGTCTGGTTCCCTTCTCCACAACCCACTTGCTCCATCTCTGCTGCCTCGCTCCTGTCTCCACTGCCTTGCTCGTTCCCATCTCTGCTGCCTTGCTGCCTCCCTTATCCCTCGCACTGCTTGCTTACTTCTCTGCAGCTTTGCTTCCTTCTGCAGTGCTTAGCTTCCTTCTACACAAGGATATGGATATGCAAATTAACTGCCATCTTGGTTGGGTTAATTTGCATACTCACTCTGATTGGCTTTGTGGGTGTGGCTTGTGGGCATGGCTTGATTGGAGGTGTGGTCAATTTGCATGTTACTCTTTTTATTAGAAAGAATGATATTGCCCCTACCTTCCCTTAGTGGAGACATTTGCCATGACATGTCCCCTTTAAAATATTTATTTATTTATTATTTATTATTATTTAACTCATCAGCTATTACCCTCCCCTTTGGCAACCACCACCTTGTTCTCTTTGTCTATGGGTCTATTTCTGTTTTGTTTTATTTATTTGTTTTGGTTTTATAGATTCCATAATATAAGCAAAATCATATAGTATTTGTCTTTTTCTGTCTGATATATTTCATAACATAATACCCTCTAGGTCCATCCATGTTGTTGTAAATGGCAAGATATCATTCTTTTTTATTGCTAAGTGATATACACAATCTTCTATTGTGTATATACCACCATTAATTATGAGGCTACCAAGAACTCTTCCTATAAGTTTGGCACAGTATCATAACAGTACAGTATTGTAATTATCTGAGGCAGTCTCATTGCAAGCACTGGTGGAATGAGACTCATCTTAACTCAAGTCCTGGTTAGGCACTTTAGACAAGCTGGTATGCTCATTTATAAAATGAAGACAATGCCTATCTCTCCTATCATTAGAATTAAATGAGATGGGTGTAAAGCAGCTTATAAAAAGTCTAATAAGTGTTTCTTAAATATAAATTATCATTGTTATTAGTGCTGGTTTAACTGTATTATGGGGATATCTTCTACCTGCCTCACAAACTTTAGTCTGCAGGATAACAGCAGGTAAGCAAAACCATATATATCAATATTTAGGTAATATATCTGAAAAAATAAGCTGAACATTCAAAAGTGTCATAAAGAATTAATGCTGCTTAGGGTTTGTCTGAACATTCCATGAATGTAAGATAATTAAACTGGTCAATTGCATTTCCAATTTCTTCAAATCCAAAAATGAGAGCGTGGAACAGAATAGGAAATTGATTAGTGTGGACACAAGTTACTTCTCTTAAGACAGTCTGAAGGTCAGACTAAAGAATTCAGTCCTATGATGGGTCACAGAGCTCCTCCTCTGTGCACTTGTTTCATATACATATTTGTTTCAGAAACATACACACAACCATGAAATTATGTCCTTGATCAAAAACATATTTCAGTAAAAACAAAATATTTTTATAAAGATGTGGAAGCTTAAAATGAGTTCATTGAGTCCCCAAGCACAAGGGAAGTGCAATGAGAAATCTATTTTACTCATTTTTAACCTTGTGTGAAGGAAAAAGGAGGAAACTGCCATTTGCGCACATGTGCATACGACATGACACCAGGATAATATTTTACAGACCTCCATGGCATCGGGGTTGTTCAGAGACTCCGGTCTTAATTCAGACCAGTCACCATAGCTTATAGTTTTATCCAAACTTTGTGTAGCAGATGGACATTTAAAGTGGAAGGAAGAGAATTCAGTCCAAGAATGTGGCAATTGAATGGTTGCCAAAAAAACAAAACAAAACACCAGGACAGTGAACAAATGAACTCTGAGGGGGTATGGGTGGTAGTGTCTTCATGGGTAAATTAAGGGTGATCTTTCCCCCCACATTTTGCTTCAAAATGTTTCCTTCTTTCAAACATGTTTCCAGACACCTCGTGACCAGCTGTTAACCCACCTCCACCCCTGTGTCTAATCTTCAATATTTTCCCATAAATGTCTCCAAAATCTGAGACATAGCCTCTTCTGATGGTTTTCATTTTAATGTAGAACATTGTTTTGAAGTTAAAGCCCTATAGCCCAGTCCCAACTCCACCTCGCTCAATATCCGTCATCAGACAAATAACCTGAGCTCTTAAAGTCTCATTTTGCTCACCTGTAAAATGAGTACAGTAGTATCAACTGCAGAGTTGTGAGAAGAAATTGAAAGAATGCAGGTATAGCACATAGCACGTAGAAAAAAATGCAACTAGTATTAGTTAGCCAGAACTGTACTGCCCAGTATCAGTGATTAGCCACTTAAATTCAAATTGAGAGATTTGTAAGTATAAAATACACATTGGATTCAGAAGACTTAGTAGAAATTGAATGTAAAATATCACATAAATCTATTTCATATTGATTAGATGTTGACATGATATTTGGAGGTACTGAGTTCAATATTGTGATTATATTCATTTATAATAAGACTATAGACCTGGTGCATGGCCTTCATGTACTTGGTGTGTGTGGGGGGGGTCCCCTTAGCCCATCCTGAGTCCTTCAGCAGTCTGGGAGCCCTTGGGGGATATCCGACTGGTGACTTAGGCCCGCTCCCCGCAGGAAGCAGCCTAAGCTGCATCAGACACCCTTAGTACTGCCACGGAGTTGGGAGAGGCTCCCACCACCCCTGCTGTGTTCACCAGCCTTCAGCCCTGCTTGTGGCTGAGCTGCACTCCCCTAGTGGGAGCATACTGACCACCACGGGGCAGCTCCTGCATTGTGCATCTGCCCCTAGAGGTCAGTGCTTTTCATAGTGACTGGTGATTCCACGGTTTGGTTGATTTGCATATCACCCTTTTATTATTTATATTAGGGGTCCGATGCACGATATTCATCCACTGGGGGTAGGTGATCCCTCACCCCAACCTGCCCCCTCAATGGGGCCAATGGCTGGCTCTGCCTGGCCGCCTTGGCCCTGCCCCAGCCGCCTCGGCCCCGACCTTAGCCCCGGTTTCAACCGCTCAGCCCCGGAGGCACCCCACACTCACACACTTGTGGCCTGAGCATGCTGCCTCAGCCCTGCCCCTTGTGCTGCTAGGCCCCACCCATTGCTCCTGATTGGCTGGTAGCGTAGCAAAGGTATGGTCAAATTTGCATATTACTCTTTTATCAGATAGGATTAGAGGACCTATGCATGAACTTCATGCAAGGGGCTCAGCCCCCACTATGGCTGCCTTGGCCCCTACCATCGCAGCTTCATCTGGAAGGACATCCAGTCTAATTAGCATATTATGCTTTTATTATTATCATCACAATAAAGAGCTAATATGTTAATGGTCAGGATGCCGTAATGCATCACAACTGATCACAAGAGACTGACTGCAAATGCACGATGGGGCCTGGAGACAGGGTGGAAGCAGGGAGGCGCCTGGAGTGGGTGGGATCATCTTGTGCTGGGAGGGTGGGGATAAGACCCCATAGCACCCCCTCCCAAGTCCTTCACCACCCACTGCTTGCACTCAGAGCACCCTGCCACCCAACTGCCAGGGTAAGGAGCACAGCCCAGCAGGTGGGAGGTTTTTATGCTTTCTTCTAGCACCATGACAGAGTGGAGCTATGGTGTTGCTCCAGAGATGGGGCAGAGTGGGGAGGTGCTTGGAGAAGGCAACTCAAGGGGATAAGGGCAGGGCTTTAAGTGGCCAGAGAAGGCCAGAGGGGCTGGGGCCTGGGCCAGGCATGCTAGAACTCTGTATGGAGAGGTTCAGGTGTCAAGGCAGTGTGGCAGGTGGGTGGGCGGAGCCACATGATTTTATGGACTGGGCTCATAGCCCTATCTAATAAAAGAGTAATATGCAAATTGATCGTACCTCTGATCAAGCCACACCCACAAGGCATGCCTACCAGCCAATCAGGAACAAATAAACCCCAACCAAGATGGCTGCATCCACTGAGAGCAGGAGGGAGGCTTGGGTTTCTCTGGCAATGGAGGAAACCAAGCTTTCCACCTGCCCTTGCCAGCCTAGGCCTCCACTCAATGCTACAAAGTTTCAATTATAGAAGATACATAAATCCAACAAAAATGACGGCAGCCTCAGAGCTGGAGAAAGCAGAGGCTAGGGTTGCCAGGGCGATGGAGGAAGCCAAGCTTCTGCAGCCCTAGCACCTAGGCCTCTACTCCAGGCTACAAAGTTTCCATTATAGAATTTAAATAAACCCAAAGAGAAATGGCTTTCTCCATGGAGCGAGCAGAAGGCTTGGCTCTGCTCCAGGCTACAAAGTTTCAATTGTAGAATGTAAATTAATCCCAGATCCCAGGACCTCTACTTGGGTCACTGGGGGGCATGGCCAGCCTGCAAACCACCATAGGCCCCTCACCCAGGCAACCCTATGCCCCAAGAGAACACCCACCCTGATCCAGGGCAAACAAGCTGACCCCCACCCATGCACCAGGCCTCTATACTGTCTAATAAAAGAGTAATATGCAGATTGACCATCACTCCAACACACAAGAGGGCTGCCCCACGTGGTCAAAGATCCTGCCCCCATGTGGACACAAGATGGCCACCACAAGATGGCCAGCAGGGAGAGCAGATGGGGGCAATCAAGGCTGCAGGGAAGGGCAGTTAGCGGTGACCAGGCTGGTAGAGGAGGGAAGTTGGGGGCAAACAGGCTGGCAGGGGAGAAGATAAACCCAATTAGGCTGGCAGGGTAGTGGTTAGGGGTGATCAGGCTAGCAGGCAGAAGAGGTTAGGGGCAATCAGGGAGGCAGGCAGGTGAGCAGTTTGGAGCCAGTAGTCCTGGATTGTGAGAAGGATGTTCGGCTGCCCGTTTAGGTCTAATCCTACTGGGATTGGGCCTAAACTGGCAGCCGGACACCCCTTGAGGGGTTCCAGATTGAAGAGGGTGCAGGCTGGGCTGAGGAAGACCCCTCCACACACACCCCATGCACAATTTTTGTGCACTGGGCCTCTACTTGATATATAAAAGCCAAGTAACTGGAACACCGAAGCAATTAGTTGCATCATAGCCAATGGGCTGATAAGGGGTAGCTCCTCCCCCAAGCTGGCCCCAGACAAACTGTGGGTGGGGCCAGCTGGCCAACTGCCTGTGGTCCCTCCTCCCAGCTAGCCCTGCCCCTGATTGGCTCCCAATTGGTCCCTCTACCCTGACTGGGGGTGGGACCAGCTGGCCAACCTTCCCCTCCCCTCACCAGCCTGGCCTGATCAGCCCCCATGTAGGGGGTGCCAGTCAGACCCCCAACCATGCACAAATTTGTGCACTCTAGCATATATAGTATTTGGTCTTCCTCCCTTTTCTGGCACAGAGCTCCTAAAACCCTTAGAATTTCTTCAATGTTGAGAACCATCAGGTGTCTTTTGTTATGTGAATGAGGTGACTGTAGGAGTTTAGATAAAGCTCTAGTCTGGTTGCCAGGGGAACCAACTCAGTGGTTAAAAGATTAGAACTTCTAGTCCTACTCCCTGACCTATCTGGGGAGGAGAAAGGACCTGGAGATTTAAGTTATCACCAATGGCTGATGATTTAATTAATCATGCCTATATAATGAAGCCTCCATAAACCCTCCCAAAAATAGTGTTTGGAGAGCTTCCAGATTGGGGAAACAGGTGAATATTTGGGGAGAAGGGATTATAACAGCCTCCAATTATGTAGCCAGTTGTTCAGACATATAGCTCACAACCTGGACTTGCAGTTAGTGTCTGAAGTGGAGGGTGGTATTGTGGGACAGAGCCCTTTCTGTGGAAACTGACGCTGTCCCCAGGTATATAGCTTCAGAATTGAGTTGATTTCTGAGAGGCCCTGCTTATTGGTTTAGGGAACCCGTCCCCTTTCAGAATTGGGTGCAGAACATTTTAAATATATTATTAAAATTAATTTCTCCTGTTGCTTTTCATACTTTTAAATGTGGCCACTAAAATTTTAAAATTACATATGTGGCTTGCATTTGTGGCTTAAATTAAATTTCCATTAGACAGTGGTTGTCTAGAATAACCATCATTTTAATAGTCATATAGTCCAAAGGGAAAAAAAAGGTCATATTTTCCCCCCAAAGACAATGAAAAATTGGGATTTTGCTAACCATGAATATGTAAACCAAAAAGTAAATTGGACAAAAAAATTCCCTTCTTGGAATGCAACATAATTTCCTTATCAAAGACTTATTAGATAAAGATAATATTGGTGACTACTTTTTAATATTTCTTCCAGTAACACCTAGTTGGTTCCATCTGCAACCGAAAGTCTAAGACCAACAAACTGTTCTAAAATGAAGTTAAATGGGTCATTTAGCAATAGTGCTTTCATGGCATAGAGATTATATACCCAGTTTTGTGTTATCTGTGTATTACACACGAACATCCACTACATCCAACAACAGGAACCAAAGCAAAACAACTGTTTTCCTTAACAAATATGGATTTTGTACTACTAGGTGCTGGGACACGGGCTGGGTCTTGGGGCTGCACAAATGCCAGCTGCTACCCACATTGTGAATTGATAAGCAATATGCAGGGAGCTATGCCATGATGATGTTATTTTCTGTCAAAGGTGTTAACTATGCTCTTATAGCACAGAGGAAGGAGCAATGAACTCTGCCCACTGAGGAGAAAAGGAATTTTGCTCATACCCAGGGAGGAGGTAATTCTGAACCAAATTTTTAAGAATGAAGGAAAAAGGGAATGTTACGAGGGGTGGGGGAAGGGGAGGATAGGAGGAACACATTCTAACAGTATGCTGGATATCTGGAAGCTCTTAAATATTCCCAATATTTAGAATAGGAACTTATAAAAATATTATGTATTAACCTAGTTATTTGAAGTCATAACAGACATCAAGCTGCCTTCATTCAGAAAATGAATGGTCAATAAACATTTAGCTCCTAAAGGAAGGTGTCCTATGCACAACACTTGCTGCCTTTGCTCCCCGCATTTCCACCCAAGATAGGGGGTTCACTATCTCTGCCTGTGCTAGATTCTCTCCTCCCCATTTTTTAAAACAAGAAGCTTAAAATCTCAACCATTCCACAAAACATCCCTTCATTTTTCTAACCCACATTTTATTTTTGCTTTCTCTAAGTCTAAAGTACTTAAATTCTGTGCAAGTCAATGTTCTTTCTCTAAAAACAACCCAACAAATACTTAGTATTTATAGTGGACAAAAACTTTACTGTGGGAGTTGCACGGATTTGAGCAAATGGGTATGGAGGTATAAATAAGAGTGAGATCATACCTCCCTGCCAGGAAAAAATATGCAATAATATCTATTGAATTATCCTCATTATTTTTTATATTTCAGATATGATATCATTTTAACTTTTCAAATGAGTATCTTCCCATACTCAGTAAGTAGAGTTTTGCCATAGGCTCCTCTCTTCCCCATGAGTTATAGCATAGATATCTATGTTCAAATAGTGAATTAAAAATGCTTCAGTGTTCACATTTTCTATTCTTCTGATATATATCTATTTGGAATTACTGAATCTGAAACCTGTGGTATAATTTTTGATTAGTAAGAACAAAGTGATATGTCAGTAATATGAACAAATGGTTTTATCAGGTTACAAAATAATAGTTTATCTATTTTTAAGCTGTTTATAGTCTTTGGGTACTAGGAAACATTAACTGTATGCCGTACCAATCCAATGATATCTAGAGTTACATACTTAATTCTGGGTGCTCTCATTTTAACTAGGTTATTATATAAGAGACTAACGAGGTACGTTATCAAGATACTGAAGAGCCTAGAAATGTCTGTACAAGTTTGAGTTGCCAAAATAGAAAACCATGGACTAGAGGAAAGAAAGATTTAACAATGACATGAGAATTGTTTGCAAATTCTTGAGGGGCTTCCTTCCAAGAGATCAGGGTTCCCCTTTCCAGTGTCAAAGATGAGAATGAGATATAAAGGTGATAGTTGAATAGAGGAAAAATCTAAGCCAATACAAGTCATGATTTTCTAAGTGTCTAGGTTGATTGAGATCCTTCCGTGGGACTGGGAGATAGATGGTAAATATTCAGGACTATTATGGGAAGATCTCCTTATGGTAAAGAGGGTGTGAATGGTGAACCTCACAGATGGCTTGCAAGGAATTACAACAGGCTTGATTTCCAGTTCCTCCCAAAGAAATATTTTCGATGCCAAAATATAACTACCAATAGGTGGTGCTGTTTTCTCAGTTTGCTGGCACTGACACCAGCTTGGGTTTTCCTTGTTGGGGATACATCTACTGCAATCTATTTAGAATTTATCATGGCATTACAATCTTATTGTGAATTTTCTATAGTTGTAATATATTTGAATTGAAAAGGGGTTTAGAAGTCAGGCAAGTTTCTGAATAAGCCCTACTCTCCTTTGCACACCTGTTAGAACTCTGTAGCTGCTGCTGCTTCTCCCTGACATGCCTTCACCCACCTTTGCTCTCCTTGAATTCCAGATTTGTCTTGTAAGACAAAGTGCAGGCTCTACCTCTTAAAGAAAGCTTGTCATGACAACCCAAGCCTTCTGTTCAGACCCTGCCTCATTACCATTTTCATCATCGTGTTGCTCCTTCCCAAGACCATAAACTCCTTAAAGACAAGGCCCTGTAGTAATTAACACCAGACTCTTCAATCCCTAGCACAGGGTTTAACTCTTAAGCTGTGCTCAGTAAGTTCTTCTTTCATGAATAAACAACTTCTCATTATAGAGAGGCAAAATAAAAGGAACATAGAAGTTAGCCAGTTAGCTAGCAATGGATTTTGGAGAGGAACCCAGGTCCTTTGTTACCTATATGGATTTTTTAAAAGGAGTTTGACTACTGAATAAAGACAAAAGTTTTATTTGTTTTCATCTGAAAACAAAACACCTGCAGCAAATAACACAAGGCCTCATTGAGGAAACTGACTTAGGACCAGCCAGTCATACCCTTGCAACAGTTTGGCTCCTCTGGGGAGTGGGATGTGGGTGGGGAGGCAGCTTAGGCGGTGCCCAGGGAGTGGTAAGTGGAAGTCCACCTTCGTGCTGGCCCACACAGGATGTTTTCAAAAAGGAATTAGGACATACAATGGAAAGCTTTCTATGTAAAGTTTGATTTCAAAACAAATAGACTAAATAAAATCTTGATGATTACTTAAATCCCCAGGGAGCAAGGAAAACATTTCAGTCATTCAGAAAATATGTTATGAAGAACAACTTTTCCCCTACTTCTTTCTCTAAACTAAATATAGATGCCAGAAAGGCCAGGGGTGCCTAGGACAGGGCCATATGCAACCACCATCATGGGCAAAACACTTGCTGCAGGTTACTGGATCAAGACTACAGTTTCTTTCCGCCACCCTCAGCTTTTGGGCAAAGGCAAGGTAGAGTGTTTCTAAATAGAACGCCAAGTCATAGATTTCTATTTTTCCAGCAGAATCGCAGTCAAATGACTGAGTTTTATGGGACCTCAAAATAACCATTCTCTATGTCCTAAGTAAACCATGGCCAAAGATGATATAATGTATGTTTTTCTAAAATAGCAAAATATTCATCAATCAGTTTATCTTCTTTTAGCCTCCATCCAAGGTCATTCCTAGACTGTGAGCTCTCAGAGGGCAGACCTATGTCTTATAAATCTCTGAACTTCTAATTTTTTTCTTTTTGCACAGAATGGAGCATTTATACCCCAAAAAGATGTTTGTTAAACTTGTTGAATGAACAAATGTGTAAACTTACTTGATTCAAAGGTGTTTCCTACTTAGCACCAAAGTGAAAACACTTTCAAGTAGCTTCAAGTTTCAAAAGTCAGCAAAAGCCCTTCTTGGGTAGAAGTACAGTGTGGTGTTTCCTTTCCGTTCATTAAAAAAGAAGGATTATTAGAACTGTGTGTACAAAGTACAATAGTATTTCCATTCCACATATACATGGTAAAATGCCTAGTGAGAATTTCTCTCAAGGCAAATTTTATTAAAAAACCAAACAAATAAACAACAAAGAAACCTTTCCTGGCTGATAGTTTTTCTACTGTCTCTTCTTATCTAGTCCCTTCAACAGTTTACTCAGCTCAACTGCAATATTTACAGATAGCATGTCATGTAGCAAATGATGCCAGGTCCTCAGATATAAGAATGAGACTTGCTTTATAGGCCCCCGTTCCCATCACTCCCTCTCTAGCAAATTGATTAGACTCTAAACTCCCCGCAGCTGTGAAAGCAGGGCAAGAAATGTTGATTGACTTACTCTAAAGCCTCCCCAGGACCCAAACTGTCATAAGTACAGTAATATACCTTACAAAGTGAAAGATGCTTACTGTTATGTAAATTCATAAATCATTTGTTCATGGGAAGATCTACTCAAAGGGCCAGGACTCATATGTTCACCAATCTTAATGTTCAGTCGCTAGTTATGATAGGATACTCAAAACTCTAGGAACATGAGCTTATAGCAGTGTATCTTAAACATGCATCAGAATCACCTTAATGGCTTATTCAGATACTTCTGTGCCCCCTTTCCAAGTTTCATCAGTTGGTCCTGGGTGAGCTGGGAAATTTCTCCCAAGTTCCCAGGTGATGCTGATGTTGCTAATCTAGAGACCATACTTATAGAACCACTAACTTCAAGAAATCACCATAAAAAAGTGCAACCATGTTCCACTCAGCACCAAGACCAGGACAGAAAGAATAACTTCTTGAAAGTAGGTTTGGGATGGCATAAATTGTATTACAAGAGTACTGTCATGTCTTTCTATTTACATTGCCACTACGATATATCTTTTAGGCTCCAAACAATTGCACATTAGCAATAGTTTAGGCACTTTTAAGGTTTTATGGGAAATGACAATCTCTCAAAATATTAAGACTACCTCACGTAGGCTTCTAAACTTTTAGTGCATTTTCACATTCATTTTCTCAATTGAGCTTCACCATCTCAATTGAGTGGCTTAGCCATAGAAATATTAGATGACTTTACTAATTAGCAGGTCAGCTAATTAGCATTGAGATCTCTTAACTCTTAGCCTAAGGTAATTTAAAAATTGCAACTCTAGGAATCTCTTCTCTATTTGAAAACCATTTTTCCGAACCCCTGCCTAAGAGTAGCAATTACACTCAATTCAAAAATTTTAAATTAATTCCATGCAATTAAATTAAAATATTCTTTAAAGGAAAAGCAAATAAGATCATGGTGGCCCTCAGTTGTTTTAACTATAACACCAGAGGACTGAACAAAGAACTTGCATGTCTAAAACTATTGGATGCAATTGTTTTGTAAAATAATTACTTAACAGAACCTCACTCAGTAAAGTAAGAACTTCCTGAACCTGGTTATACAGTAGAATCAGTTTGTTCAAACACTTTTGTTTCAGAGTGTGCCCAAATAAAAGTAAGACTGCATTCATTGTGGTTTTGCCAAGAAAAGATGGATCTTAAAGGAAGGTAGAACATTGAAGAAGTCAATAAACCCACCATGATCACTTGATTCTATAACCTACATGTGGATGTTTTAGATAAGAAGCATCCACACTTTTAAAAATATTATCACTGAAACTGTTACCAAGAGTACTGCTTTATGTGGACATATGCTAGGACACAACCACTCCTAACATGTGCATAGCCTAGAAATTATATGGATTTCTAAATGTATCCCACATATGAGGGCTCTTCAGCTCCACTGTCATTATTTACCGCTGTCCAAAATAGACATTATCCTGGTGTACTTGTGACACTTGATTAGTATTATGTCAATGTTTCCATTACAAAATTCTATTTTCATGGGTTCATAACATAATCTGACAAATTTACTCTGAATTGAAACTTGGCATAGGGAAGTTCAAGCTGAGACTCTTTTGTGATGCCAAACTTCTTTCCACTACTAGCACTGAAATAAAGTTATTAAGGTACTGATTACTGGTATATACAAATTGAATTGATGGGGAAACCATCAAAATCTGGGGAGAAAAGTTCTGATGTTGTAGTCCCCAAATCCCAAAAAGTGCATAGAAAGTATATGCAAAGTTGCTCATTAATTGTGACTAGGCTTTTTGGATAGGTGTGATTTTATAATACCTAATAAATACAACAAACAATGAGAATTATATAAGAAATTTAATTGGTGTCTTTAACAAATGTGTATTAAAACAAGGAATTAATGGTTAGAAAACCAAGTGACACGTATTATCTTTAGTACATTTTTCCACAAATAGAGCAGCCTTTCTTTCAAAAGAATAATACCAGTTGTAAAATAATAAATATCAATCCTATAGAGAACAATGAAGAAGAATTTATAGAGAAGCAAGGGAAATAAAGTTTAAAAATTACATTCACAACGTTTAAAACATGAGGGCAGGAAGATGATACCATGCAAGTTGGAGCCAAGTTCAAAAGTAACGATGTAAGTACACATCCTGAGGTAGGTGCTGATGGGAAATCCTGAGGTAGATACTGATGGGAAATTACACAACTTTTTCTTGAATTTTGCATACGTTTGTTCTTGAGAAATTAGAAAGGCTCTGACCCCGTGTTTTCCTAACTAGGTATTTTAGAACCACAATTCTCTAAAATGCTCTCTCAGAGAGAAAGTGATCTAATCTTAAGGGAACATTTTAGCATTTAAAGGCCCAGAAAGGTCCTAATATGAATGAAAACATAATATTTTTAGAAATTCATTTGAATCTGGAACCTAATTTTATGTATCACCTGTCAATGTTTTCTACAGATACTCTTTTTATAAAAATTTTTCCTAAAAAATTAGGTCAGATTATTAGAAATCATATGTTTGGAGACAAGCTCAGTTATGTTTGCAAATTCCCATTTCTTCTTCCATATCAAGAGTTGGACTTGCTTTCTTCAAAGCCTCTTTCAAATACAAAAATTATATAATTATATAATTTCAAAATGCTTAAGAGCATATTTGACATTCATGTCCCTAATTTATTTTTAGAAAATCTGAACTGGGTCAATCAAGTGCTTATGAACTTTTACTGCTTGGGACAAAATGTTTGTAACCCTCTTAATATATTCTTAATTATGTATATATTTTTAATGTACAAATATTCCTTGAGTGAATTATGTGCTTAGGGATTTTTTTTATTGACCCTATGATCTCTTGGTCTCTTTCAGTGTGTCTAATTATACTAAAAAGCTAAATTTAAATTATTTTATATGTAACCCATTCTCTTCCTTTCCATTAGCATGGATAATCAAGAATTCATGGCATTATGGATTTTTTAATGTCAGAGATTGTAAAGCTGTCTTGCCTATTACAGTAAAAACTTCATTAAGGGCTATCATGTATTCCAAGTGATGTGTAATTCAAAGCAGCTGCACATCCACCTCCCCCTCTCCAGATGTACTATTGTCTTTTGAATAAAAACATCAGATAATCTAAGTGCTCTTTAATTTTAAGCCTAGTTTCTAGGTGCCAGGAATTCCAAGGTAACTATGTTTTAATAAAGTTATTATGTCTCCTTGCCATGAAACCCATAAAGAATGGTGCTTTCCCATGGGCCCATGTGTTTTACAGAAATGGCTCTTATTGGAGTGATTTTTCATCCCTTAATTATGTCTTTCCTAAAGCCTTATATTTTAGCCTGGCACTTCAGAAACACATCAAATTATACTTTTTATTTTAAAATATTTTTGGTCACAGTAAGAAAGACTCCTGTTTCTCATTTTTGGGTCTGGAATACCTCAGTGTGGTTTTTTTAAAGGTGACACATATCCCCGAAATACAAGTTTTTTTGTACTTACATGTCAGAATTAAAAGAATGACAGTTTCCTAATAATAATGCACATGTTTAATTGCTATTCCCAAAGAGGTTAAATTTATGATGAAGAGAAAATAAAATGAAGTGACTATGGGAATGATGAGAAACTAATGGACATGGAGTATGTATCTTTAAAGATTAAGCCAGAAGCAAACTCAGTGTAAACTATTCTTCTTTTATTATATAGTAGCCAAGGACAACTTAAGCCAAGATTAAAATAAGAGCTAATTTTAGATCCCTCTTGTCTTCCTTCAAGATGGTGTGTTTTTGGAAAGCTGGACTTCTCTGTCATCAATAATTTTGTGAATTACCTTTTACAAAGGAAAGATAAAACCTATCTTTCTATAAACCCTTACACATCACAAAAAGACTTATGAGTGTTTCAAACTTAACGGTTTTGGCACACCAACCACATAGCATTGAGGCAGGAGAAAGGGGTTGGCAGAAAGTGTATTTAGGATGAATGCCACCCACCATCAAGTAATGGTTTAAGTAGAAAGTAATCAGAGGGAGACCACAGCAGCTAAATTTCAACCAAAGATATTCTAGGTTTAGAACAATAAATAATTGTAATCAGGTATGTTCCAAGTAGCAAATAGGGCTCTAAGGCTATAACTCAGCCTGAATAAGCACTCGGAAAGTCTGCCGGATCAGCAGCTATTCCATATAAACAGCATACCACCTGACCTTCCATTAAAATCTGGAGCACAGTTCGTACAGAGAAGCCCATATGTTGTGAAATCTAAACACCATGGACTAGAAAACATATCTAATTTATTAATGCAGACAGCATTTTTCACTTACATCAGAATGTATGATGAAGGGTTGCAAGATGACGGGTGTTATGGAAATGCTGATGTGGATAAAGGAGAGGGACCCACATGAAAACCTTAGCGCCTTCCTGGAGTCTTGCCTTATTAGAGCCAGAACTGCCTTATAATAAGGTCCTTTTACTGTGTTAGTAACTAAACACTCTTGGAAGGGATCCAACATGAACCACCTCTCCAGGAGTTTCCAGTATAGTAATATGACACTTGAGCTTCCACAAAAACCAGTGTCCACATTTGATGAATTAGTCATTAAGACAGTCTCTAGGATGCTAAAGGGATTACTTTTCTTATCAGGGCACACAACCTTGTATATATGCTCCACGCTGCAATTCATCATTTCAAGAGAACTTCTGGCCTCCGTATCAGAGTTTATCATTTGAGGGTGTAAGACTACAGTGAGGCTGATAAGGGACACTTTGAAATTATAATGCAGGAAAAAAGTTGAAGCCAAAAAGCATACGGAGCCTGAGTTGTTCAAATCCTTATCCATCTCCCACTCAAGGTTCACTCAGCCTGAAACAAGCATACACAAATTATGCAATGTGTGTGAATGATACAAACTAACATTCCACCTCCAAATCTTGTGATTCATACTAAAAATCAAACCTGATACCAAAAAAAAAAAAAATGCTATTCATCTCTTGGGTGCTTCAGCTACTCCCTGGAAATATTACCAAAGAAAATTATTATCAGGGTAAGAGTGACCTGAGTATCTTTGTGAATCCACCTGCCTTGCCCACCTAATATTCTTCCAATTCTTGCTGCTCCTACATAGCTCCTTCATTGAGCTCTTCCCTCAAACCTGCACTAAAGTAAATGGCCTTCCCTGGTGTGGTCAGCTGTCCTGTGGCTGGTGTACTGTGGATAACCCAGAGCGGGTTTCTGTTTCCTTAGCAGAGGCCAGCTCCTTACGGATTATGCGCATGGCTTGAAGAAGAAAGCGAAATCTGGTTCAGCTCAGACTCTAGCTAAAGACTTCTGCATTAGAAAGCATAATTCACATTTATTGTAAATGTCATCATGCCTACAAGCTCCAGAGTGTATTTTCAGTGTCAGCTGAGGGCTTCCCTTGATGAATGCTTTGGTTTTCCTTTTTTCCAGGAGTCCTACATATCAAAACTTTGGGAGATTTCTTTCTAGTGATTCTGACAGAACTGATGGACCATGAGGCATTGCCTCCTTACTTGAAGATTCTTGGCTATTTTTCAAGGTTCACTGAAGACAGGCTTTGCAGTTATCTCTCCCTTTATCATGAAGGCAGTGAACAAAACAGCCTGATGCATCCTCAAAGCCTGTACACAGAGTTAATGTCCAGGAAACTTTCCCTCAAGCTGTTAGCACGGGAGAGGCAGGCTGTTAGCATAAGTTATTCCCTTCACCACGGGGCCAGAAGAAACCCTGTTAAGCCAGGAATTTCAGTCCACAGCGATCTGTGTGCTGAAAAATGGGATGAGCAGACTTTCATCAGCAGATTCCAAGAGGTGTTTACATCCACGGCTGCTTCTCCCACCCCCACTTCTCCCAGGGTGGATGGTACAGCCCTATTTGCCCAGATGGGTTTTAAGTAATAGAAACACCCGAGCACCTGGCTTAGGTTGTGTGTTTGCCACCAAGGGACTATCAAGTAAGAAGTGTCAACTCTAGTAATACAGAGGACTGGAGTGAAGAGGGGGCCAGGTCTGGAGAGGCGGCTGTCTGAAAGACTTAGGAAGGCGTCTAGTTCAAGTGTGACTTTCCTCTCCGGTGCCTCGCGGTTGGCAAAAAATGACCTCTGCCTCTAGGTAAACATGGCTAAAGCCCAGTCCTAGGGAATTTCCGCTGACCGACTTAAGAAACATCAACATAGGTACCCCAGAGGTGATTCAGCCACCCAGGGCAACTGGGCTCCCCTGGGCATGGGTAGCCCCTTTCTGTCCCCACGCAGGTCCTCCAGCCCACCCCCACGCTGCTCCCAGCCCCTCTTCCCTCCGCTTCTCCCTCCCAACTGAGACTCTAAACCTGGGCTTTCTCGCTGGTGAAATGAGGGTGGGTGTGATGGGAAGGAGGGATTAGAGGGCAGTTGCGGAGGGTGAGGGAAGGTCTTTAGGGCACACTGAGGGTGATGGGTCCTGAGATCTGGGAAGGATCAGCAGAAAGGGGGGTACTCACCTGCTGCTCCGGCTCGAAAGCTGCGAACCGTGTTGCCTTCGCGCAGGGCCCGGGAGCGCAGGGGCTGCGCGCTCCGCTCCGGGGACCCTGGCGTCCGCGCCGCGCGGGTCCTGCTGCCGCTGTACCTGTCATAGAGCCGCAGCATGTGCTCCGACACCTTGTCGTGCGGCCGCAGCGCGGGGCCCGGCCCCCCCCGCTGCCGAGCGATCGCTGGGCACGGTCTTGCTGAGCTCAGGCAGATGCTGCCTCAGCCTCTCTCCCCGCGCCAGGCTCACGCAGAAGCAGCCCAGCCACAGACACAGCAGCCTGCGCGCCCCGGCCATGGCGAGGTCCCGGCCGCGCGTCCACTCCTCGCGTCGCGTCGCGTCGCGGGGGGACACTCAGGAGGCGCGAGGGGGCCGGGCCGCACACGGTTTGAATGCCAGACTAGGTGGGGCGAGAGCGCCCGGAGCCCGGACAGCGAGGGAGCGGGGCAGCGGCCAGCCCCACTTTTTGCGCCTCCGACGATGGGTCGCGGGCCGGCAGGTGGGCGCTTCCCTGGCGGCGGCGCGGTTCTCACGGGCGCTGGGCGCTGCGGGAGCCCTCTTCGCTCTGGCGCTGAGAGAGCTTAAGTCGCGGCGTGTGTGGCCCAGGGTGTTCTCGGGCTCTGCCTCTACCCTCACTCCCCGCTTTATTTTCGGGCACACCCGTCGGAAGCGCGGCGCTGGGGACGCGGACTAGCGCTGCGTGGGGCACGGAGCGGGGTGCGCGCGGCCGGCCTGAGGGAGCTCTCTCTCCCCAGTTCCACGGATTGGAGCAGACGCGGGGCGGCAGGCGAATTTTGAGTGTGTGTGTGTGTGTGTGTGTGTGTGTGTGTGTGTGTGTGTGAGAGAGAGAGAGAGAGAGAGAGAGAGAGAGAGAGAGAGAGAGAGAGAGAGAGAGAGATTGACTGGCTTCTCTGTCTGGCTGCTCTGTTCAGCCCGCACCCAGTCTCGCCCTCTCCCTCCTGGCTGCTTGCACTAACTGTAGTGGGGACAGAAGGGTCGGGAAGTAACCAGCAACCAGCAGAGGGAGGGAAAGAAAAGGAAGTAGGAGTGGTGCTGGTTGGAGAGAGGAGGGGGAAAGGAGAAGACCTAGGAAGAAGGAGAGGGTAGGAGAGACCTTTGTTTGTTTGTCTCTTTGTGTTTTAATGCCCTCCAAGAGCATTGACTGTGCCCTGGCCAGTAAGAGGGCAAGGGAAAAAGAAACTTCTTGGCTTCTCTCTCCTGATTCCAAGGGAGAGATCAAGATGTGAACACCAGCCTGGCCTCCTGCTCGGCCTCTGCTGGTGGGGGTTTGGGCCTGCACCTGTGCCTTTGCTGCTTAGCAGTCCTGTCCTGTCATCACAGCTCCTTGTCTTCTCGCCTTTCCCCTGGCACCGCCCCCCCAGGAGAAAAAGCCTGCAAGCCTGCGGGTCCATCCCAACCTAGAAACACATAAGTAAACAAGCAAGCAAACACCAATGCCCGCCCCACTCCCTGGCCCCCTCACGAGGATTTCTGAAGGATGGTGTGTGCTGGTGGAATAAGGGCTCTGGTAGATCCCGAATCCTGAGCAGGCTCTTAAGAGTCTGAGCTTCCTCTTCCTCTTCTTTTCTTGGCTGTAAAATGGCAATTAAGCTACTCACTAACTTTTCACCGGACACTAACCCTGTCCCAGGCAGTTGTTCTTTATGTTTCATGCATATTATCTTTAAATAATTTCCCCAAGGAATCCCATTTTACAGATGAGGAAACAGACACAAGGACACTCAGAGTGGCAGAGCTGAGCTCGAAACCCAGGGAGCCTGACTCCTGTGCTCAGGCGCTTAATTGTCACATTATTACTAATTAGAAACATGACAGTTGAGGTAAGTGCTCTTTTCACAGTGCCCGTCCTGGTGCACGGAAGCTCTCAGTAGATGTCTGTTGAAGCTATCTGGTCCCTTTACGGGAGCAGAATGGTATTTATTGAAAAGAAGATAGGACACGGGGCCACACTGAGCTCCCAAATCTCAGTTTCTTCTTTGAAAGTGAATAAAACCACATCCCTTTGAGAGTTCTGTTTGGATGAAATTAGAAAACAGTGCGAAAGTGACTGGCATACTGATCAGCTTTTGGTTGGGGCCAGTTCTTTATTACCCAAAATTTATCCCAAATGTGGACTATGTTTTGCCTGCTCAGTCACTTCTCAACCCATTGCAGTTTGGTTTGCCTTTACTCCCCCCCCCCCGCCCCCTCAGAATGGTTCTGCAGATAATAACACATACTTCCAGTGTGGTTATGAGGGTTAAATGAGTTCAGGGGTGATCTTTGCTTGGCATAAAGAACATAGGAGCTTTTGTGATTAATAATGAAGACAGAATTGCAAAATTCCATACGCCCTGGGGATCTCTTCCTCTTTGTGTTTCCCCTGTAAATCTTCGGTTCTTTCCCTCTCCTTGTTGTGTGTGCTCTGTCAGTTCTGTGAGCCGTCTCCTCTTCCTGGGCCTGTCTTCCTTGTTCCTCACAGCTTTATACCCTGTCCTGGGAGGATGCCAAATTGAGAAGAAAGATATTCTGCTTTGGTGGTCACCTGTGAGCTTTAAATATATAGTTGCAGGTCTTCCCCAGCCCCAGTCTGCGTTGCCAAAATTTTGTCTTCCTCCTCTTTGAAATCATCCCTGAGACTTCTCTTTCTTTAGCTCTAGTGCAAACAGTTGACCCTCTGTATTCAACATGATTCTTCATTTGTAGAAACTAAACTGTAGGCATATGTCTTCAATGCCTACTTGCATTTCTTCCTAGGTATATCTACTTCCCCTTCTTCACACTTCCATTTTCTTATTTGAGCCATGAGTAGAAAATAGTTCCTGTCTCACAGGGTTGTTGTAAAAGATAGTCCATGTCAAGATACCAGTATATTGCCTAGCACCAAGAAAGTGCTAAAGCAGAGTCAGTTATAAGCTAAGAGAGATACTTGTATGTTTTCGGTCTAAAGCAGTGGTCAAGCCATACCCATCTTTATATTTTAGTGAGATGCCATTGCAATAAAAATAAACAGAGTAACAAGGAGATGTTAAGCTGGTAGCATGATCCCTAGCTGGGACTCTTAGCTTGAATTGCAGGACTGGAAAAGAATGTATGGATAGAAGCCAGCAAATCATGGACAGAAAGTGTCTCATTTACAACTAACTTACACTCAAGAAGATGGCGCAAGGGCTGAAACAGATAAAGACAGGAGCATCATTTCTAGAACTGACAAATAAATGGCACTCATGCCATACCCTCTGAGTGACCTCCTGGGGAGTGGAATTGAAAGCACTTTGAATTGAAAGTAATAGTTCCGTCATCAGAACACCTGGAAATACCATCTTGGGATACTTCGCAATCACTGCACAGTGTTTCTTTTATCAAAGGACACAGAATCTCAGATCTGGATAGATTAAATTGTCTCAGAATGCTGGCATCTTTACATGCCTTCCCCCACAAGGAATAAATTATTAGAATCATAATTCTGGCTGAACATCTGGTTTACTTGATGTATGGAGGATTTGCAGCTATTCAGAAAAAGGAACTTCAGAATTCAATAAGATGTTAGTATAAGTACCTTGTGTCTGGTTTCTTATTAATATACTTAATTAAAGTTTGTTTTACATTTTAATAATAGCAATTTCTTATTTATGCTAGACAGTGTTACTGTTATAGCTAGCTACTGAATTAGAGGACAATATCTTTTCCTAAACACAGGAGAGTTAAAGGAAGACATTTCCCCCCATCTATCTCCCCAGATGTGACTACTGAGGGTAGTTCTAGAGGTCTGAGTCCAGATGTTTTTCTCTGCATTTACACACACACACACACACACTCAGACTGTAAGTGCCACTGTAAGCATCTCCCTTCTGCAGTTCCCCACTAACAGTGTGTCCCCCTCCTTCTGTGTCCTATTCAGCAGGTGTTTCATGCTGCAAATCCCCATTATTCATTTGCCCTGTATAAGTCATTGCCAGTTAATAAATAAAACATTCATAAAATCAATTTGGGATATTAGTGTATTCTGTTGAGTTGAGCTTCTTTTGACTACCAAAATCATATGTATGTTTGGTGTGTGTCTTTATTAGCTCTCTTAAGGACTACATACATTTTTTTTCTAACATCCTCCCATCAGCAATTATGATAATTAAACTAAAGGCTTGGTGCACAAAATTCATGAATGGGAGGGTGGGTGGGGGGTTCCTTCAGCCCAGCCTGCACCCTCTCCAATTAGGGACCCTTCGAGGGATGTCCAACTGCCCAGTGGGATTGGGTCTAAATGGGCAGTCAGACATCCTTCTCACAATCCAGAACTGCTGGTTCCCAAGTGCTCACCTGTCTGTCTTCCTGATAGCCCCTAACTACTTCTGCCTGTCAGCCTTATCACCCCCTTATTCTGCTGACATGGAAGCAGAATAAGCTGCAGCCACAGCAAAAAAAAAGAAGGGGGAAAAGGAAGAGGGAGGAGGAGGAGAAGTCCTGGAGATTGTCACCTTGGATGGGAAGCTGAAGCAGATCTCTTCCCCGCTATCAACATTCCATCATCTTTCAAGTTGCATTTCAAATTCTATTTGGGGATGGTTGGCTCCGTCTTTCTTCCCCACCAAAGGCATTTGAATGAAGATAAAAAGTGCCAAGTGAATATCGTGATAGAACCAAGCCCTCTCTCTCTGTAATCAAAGTCTTGGTGGACAGATGTGGTGCCAGCACACATTCAGCTCTGCCTCCAGGTGTCATTGCATCGAGGACCCAGGCTGGCCCGGGCTCGCGGGACCTGGCATTTCTGAATGGACAGGCAATGGAGGAGGGTCTCTGTTTAGTGTCTCCAGCAGCCTGATTCTGGCCGTGCTCAAAATGCTTAAGGGGAAGTTGCCAGAGAAGACAATGTAGCCTGATTGATGCCTAACTGCTCTCCTGTCAGTCTGTTTGTCCCTAACTGCCCTCCCCTGCTGGCCTGATCACTCACAACTGCCCTCTCTTTCAGGCCTGATCCCTCCTAACTGCCCTCCCCTATTGACCAAAGAAACAATACAAGAGAGGAACCCTCTTCTTACTATCCAAATACACACAGCTGTTGCCTGAGCTTTCAGTTCAAGCTGTGGCTGAAGCCTCTGGGTGGCTGGCACCATAGATCTGTCTCTCACCCAATGGTGTGAGCTGGGCCCTCTCTGGAGAAGAAACCTGGGTCCCCCAAGATATCTGATCAGTACCAGGACTCCACCAGCAGGCGAGGTGACCTCAAGGCAGGTGCTGGACTTAGAGGCCATGGGGGCATAGACTACAACGGAGAGAGAACTGAACCTCACATCACCCTGTTTGGCCCCAGAGGATGGCTGGTTAGCCAAAGACGGGTAAGATTCCTCAGGGAAGGAACAACCTAAGACAGGCACAGTCGCAGAGGGGCCAACAGGAGAGAACTAAAGGTCAACAGAGGTGGGGCACAGACCCTCACCCACAAACCTGGCAGGGGCCTGAACTCTCTGGAGTGAGGTCTCCTGCCTCCATGGCTGCTTCGCCTCCCACGCACTGCTCAGATCAGGACCCAGGTTGCAGATAGAGACTCGACCAGCAATAGCGTCTCTGTATCTAAATTCAGTCTAGTACCAGGAATGCTCAGGACCTACTCAAGAATGCAAATAATCCTTTCCACTAATATTTACAGTGTAAACTAAGATTTTTGCTGGAGTATTGAAATTGACAGTAAAACAGTAATCAAGTTTTCAGATTAATTTAAATTGGCCAAGTAAAATAAGTGAACACTCAAGAAAATTTAAGTGTACTGGACAAAAAGCTATTCCTAAAACATTAACTAAAATATCTATTAATAGTTAATCTCACTGTAAAATTGTCTAACATCCAAAGAACCTAAAGCAGTCATATTTCTGTGCAAAAATTAAAATTTAAAATTACCAAGACTGCAAGATAAAATTTCCAAAAGCCCCCATTAATCAAAAGGGGGGGGGGCAATGGGGAATTATCATGTAAGGAAAAATATCCTGTAAGTAAAATACATCTAGAAAATTCTTACTCCAGAAAAGTAACTTCCATTTGTAAAGCCAACAGTAGGACACCCATGAAAAAACACACATGTTGTCAAAATAAGCCAAAGGAAAATCATTTAGGCAAAAATAAAAAGAATCCCAAGTCTAATTTGCAGAGAGGATCCCTTTGTTAACTTTTGGTCGAGAATGTGTTTGTGTATTTTCAGAGAACAACTCCAAGACCATGTGGGTTCCTGCAACAGTGAGGAACTGAAGGGTCTGTTCCAGTCACGAGGATGGTCTAGAGATGGGGGACACTGACAACACCTTGCCATGCCAGCAGTTGGCAGCTGTGCATGGCTGCAGGTGGCCCAGGACCAAACCATGCATTGCTACCATGTGTCCACCATCTGCATACCATTGCTGACATGTGTACACATAAAGAACTATTTGACATTGAAACTGGGACTCAGAACAGTTGGACATTGAAACTGAGACTCAAACATTTTTTGTTCTTATACATTTATTTCTAGTATGCAGATGCAAGATATTTTTGAAGAAAAGAAACAGGGGAGAGTGATTGATAATAGAGGCAGGGAGGCATTGAACAGGCTGTCAGGCTACAGGGGGAAGGGTGGGGTGGATGGGAGGTGGATGCTGGGGGAGATCAACCGAAGGACTTGTATGCATACATATGAGCATAACCAATGAATGAAAGACACTGGGGCAGGGAGGGGGGCAGTTGGGGACATGTGCTGGTGGGTAGGAGAGGTTGGGGAGAAGATAATGGGGGGAAAAAAGAAAACATATGTACTACTATTAAATATAAGTTATACTGCAAAAAATAATAAAAATTAATTAAAACAGAAAAAAATAAAAATAAATGGTTAAAAAAATAGAGTATTTATATGATTACTATGGTAGGCGGGATTCTAAAGTGTATAAATTCTGTCACTGGACAGTGCTCAGCAGGCTCTCCTTTCCATTTGTTTCTATTGTCTGGAATATTTTCCTTACAGACTTTCTCTTGCTATCTTTTCCTTCTCTAAGGTCTCAGTTCAAATGCTGGGTCCTCAGAGAAGCCTTTCTCAACTATACATCTCCATCCTGGAATACTGCCCTTGCCCCCACTCAACATCCCTTCACATACAACACACTATTTTTGACACTCTTACTTTGTTAAATGGTACTTCCGTGAAATTCTTATTTTGTGTTGTTGTTGTTTGGGTTTTTTCTTCATTTCTCTTGGAATATGAATTTCATGAAGGTAGGAATTTGAAAGATATTTTTATGGCAATATTCCCAACTTCTAGAATAACATCTGGCTCATAATATACACTCAGTGGTTAAGAACAGCCTCTCTGGGTCTTACTGTCTTGACCCTAGATTAAAAAAAAAAAGACAAATACTCACTTTGTTCCCGGTTGTATCTCCATTAGAATTTAAATACTAGAGATTCAGTAAAAATAGTTAACAAAATGATATCAGTATCGAAGTAAAAAAGAGAAAGCCCCAAAAGACAGAAAATCAAGAGCAAAAATATTATGTAATTATAGAGTTGTCTGTTGATCTCTGTGTGCTTATTTCCATGAGCTTTTAGTCAATTTATTGTTTCAAAATTGCAGGCTTGCCTCAACTAAGTGACAAAAATTAGGAATGAACTGTGTCTGTAAGCCTAGCCAGAATGAATGAGAAGGAGTAATGGAATCCCTTACTGCATTGCAGTAGTAAAAGCAGGAACCAGCCAGAGAAAGATCCAGCAGATGGCAAATCTCTGGGGAGGAAGAGTCAGACAAGAGTCCAGCCACTTCTTCCCCAGGTGGATGATTTTCCATTACTGCCAACCCCAAGGAGCTGGGTTTTATTAGAGAAGCAGTCACTTCTTTATAAAAACAAACAAAAGCAGTATATGACAGAATCACTTAAGTGCCATGAGAAGGACTAAATGCTATGAGGATTTAGAGGATTAAGAGCTCACAAGCTGATTAGAAATCACTTCATGGAAAACAGCATTTTTCAGATGGGTCTTGAGTAGCTCAAACCAAGCAAAGGCAAGTAGCAAGTGAGGGAAATAGAAAAGAACCATCTACTATGGCTACAGCAGCGGGTGTATGTGGGAAAGAATAGATATACAATGGGAAATTCTTGGGAACAAATAATGGAAGGCTATGAATACAACACTGAGGTTTTGCTATGTTTTGTTTACATTTAAT
This sequence comes from Antrozous pallidus, assembly GCA_027563665.1. NCBI lineage: Eukaryota > Metazoa > Chordata > Mammalia > Chiroptera > Vespertilionidae > Antrozous > Antrozous pallidus. Next base: position 70,007,079 of record CM050511.1, read on the forward strand.
TGGTAATGAGCAACTACTTACTGTTTTTTGAGAAAGTTGATAACATTACTGAATTAATTTTAAGAGGACAAATCTACTTGCAGTATTTATATGATTACTATGGTAGACAGGATTATAAAGTGTATAATCCTCTGGATCTTCAGTGTAAGAGAGAGCTATGGATAAGATGAGACATCACTTTGGTGATTAGCTTCTGTTATATAACAAAATAGAATTTTTAAAAGGGGAGGTTATTCATGCTGGGCTTGACCTCAGGCAAGCCTCTTAAAGAAATGTGAACCATTTCTGGAGAAAGAGATTAGAAGTACTAAATTTAATGTGCAAGAAGTTCTCCAATGCTACTTTAAATGGAGGAGACCACCTGGCAGAAATATCGGGTGGCTTCTGGACCCTGATAATAAGACTTGGAAATAGCCAGAAAATAAAGTAAGACCTCAGTACTTAAGTATTGTGTAAGCCAACACATGAATTAACTTAGAAGAAGAGGATTCTAACTCAGTGTTCAGGTAGAAACATTACCTACCAACACCTTGAATGTAAGACCCAGATGATCCCAAATGGACTTCTGACCTACAGAATTGTGAGATAATAAATGGATACTTTTTAAGCCCCTAAATTCATGCTAATTTTTATGCAGCAATAGAAATCAAATCAGTTAGAGTGAGTGAGAAAGAATGGGAAACCATTTGGAAAACCATAAAACTAGTCTTGATTAGAATCAATAAAAATAAAAGATGTTAAAAAGACAGGCTGTACATGACTTAGCAGCACGGATTAGATATGGTGGCAGAGAAAGGGAGAAGGGGAATGTGAGTGTAAGACTAGGAACCTGGGTGGCTGAAAGAGTCATGGTGTCATTCATAGAAGAATGGGAACCAAAAATAATATAGGGGGAGATGGTCAGTTTCATTTCAGACGCACACAATTATAATGCCAACAAGATATCCACAAGTTTATAAAAATGGGAATCTGAAATGCTGTAGAGAAGGTTAGGTTAGACATGTGCTTTTTGGAGTTCCTGATAAATAAAAGTGTGTAGCTAAAGTGAGTTTGCCCAGGAAATAATTAGAAAGATTGGTATGAAATTCCAAGATCCCAGAAGAAAATCCTCTACCGCCTCTACGTTCTTGACAAATCCTCTGCCTGTAATATCCTATCTGAAATAGCCCTGGAAACCACATAGTTATGCTTCAAATATCAATTTAAGCCATCTCCTCCATGCAGCACTTTCTGCCTTACTTAACCACTCCAAATTATCTTAATCTTTCTTAAGTGGCAATATTCCTATCTCCCTAGTTGACTAAGTTATCAGAGGACAGGGACCTTTTCAACTTGTAGTCTCAACACAAAATTAAGGGTGAAGAACATAAAAGACACTGAATATTTGTTGAGTGAAATGAATTGAGGATTTATTGTCTCTTCTTGGAAGGATCTTCATATAAAACCCTATTAGTTACTTCACATTTTCCATTGCCCCTTCTTTCTTGATAACTGACCTTAGATTCTATTTGCAATGGCAATGTTCCTGGGCCCAGACGAGATATTTGAACTCTCAGACCCCTATGCAGGTAGAGGTGACCATGTCATAAAATTTTGACCAGTGAGATATAAAAGATACTTGCCAGGGCTCTGGGAGAGCTTGTGCTTTTCCTGATGAAAAGAAGATATAGCTGGTGCTTGCCCTTTCCTCCTTCTTTCTACCTTGAGAATAAACTTAATGGCTGGAGTTGCAAGAACCATCTGGTGACTCTGAGGCAACAAGACAGAAGGAAATGATATGTGAGTCACATAAACACTAGCAACGACATTGTCAAGCCACTGAACAAATACCAACAGCTTCTTAACTGCAGACTTCTGACAACAGGAAGACAAATAATCCCGTATATGTTTAACCTGCTATGAATCAGATATATAGAGTATACGTAAGTAGTTTTTATTTGCAGCCAAATAACTTTGCAATTAATAAGGTTTTAAATATCTTCAATCAACCTTCTTATATTTGAATCAGCTCTAAAATTCCTCTCTAACATAAAATATACTTCCCAAGGCAGGAAAGTGATTAGCTATTAAGACTTTCCAGACCATTTGGAGAGTTTAAGACCATGAGAAAGCCTTCTCTTATCAAAAACTTCCTATGTTTCCCTGATCTAGCATTCAAGATCCCCCATAAACTCACTCTACCCTGTATTCCATTTCTATTTTCCTGTGGTTTCCAAAACACATACTTTAGTCAAATCAGCTTAGTCTTTTGTCTTAACTGCCTTATTAACATGGAAAACTCATTCTTATGTCTGCAACTTATTGCTTCCTGTTATTCTTTCCTACATGACCAGTCCTTTAGGTTTGACTCACTTAAAGTCCTACCCACTTTCAAGGCTACCAAAAGCCTCACCTCTACAAATGAATTTTCTGTGGCTACTCCTTCTCTCACTGATACCCTTTCCACTGACACAGCAAACTGTGGCATGGTCTACAAAACACGGCTGACCGTCCTATTAATATTTCTCACTTTATTTGTTAATTGTCCTGTGTAGGTTTCTTTGGTTCACCTACTAGAAGGTAAACAGCTCCAAACCTGAGACACTCTCTCCTTATATACATTTTATCACAACTGCTATTGCAGCCTTACATATATATCCTATCTAATAAAAGAGTAATATGTAAATTGACTGTACCTCTGCTATGCCCCCAACCCACACCCACCAGCCACACCCACCAGCCATCAGGAGTGAGTATGCAAATTAACCCAACCACGATGGCTGTGGCTACAGAGAAAGCAGGAGGGAGACTTGGGTTTCCCCAGTGACGGAGGAAGGCAAACTTTCTGTACACCCTGGCTGGCCCAGGCCTACACATCAGGCTACAAAGTTTTAATTATAGAAGATAAATAAATCCCAATAAAAATGGCAGCAGCCACTGAGCTGGAGAGAGCAGGAGGCTAGGGTTCCCCCAGAGATGGAGAAAGCCAAGCTTTCCACACACCCTGGCCTGGCTTGGCCTCTGCTTAAGGCTACAAAGTTGCAATCATAGAAGATAAATAAATCCCATCAGAAATGGCTGCCACCATGGAGTGAGCAGAAGGCTTGGCTCTGCTAGGTCACTAGGAGGCATGGCCAGCCTGCAAACCACCACAGGCCCCTCGAACAGGCCACTCCATGCCCCAAAAGAACCCCCACTTTGATCCAGGACACCCTTCAGGGCAAACTAGCTGGTTGTCACCCATGCACCAGGCCTCTAACATATATAATAAGAGAGTAGTATGCAGATTGACCATCACTTCAACACATAAGATGGCTGCCCCTATGTGGTCAAAGATCCTGTCCCCATATAGACACAAGAGGAACCCTTGGTTTTGTTGATATTCTGTATTGTTTCTTTGGTCTCTATGTCACTTATTTGTGCTCTGATCTTTATTATTTCCTTCCTTCTGCTTACACTGGGCTTTTCTTGTTGCTTTATTTCTAACTCTTTGAGTTGTTGGGTTAGATAATTTATTGCCACTGTTTCTTGTTTTTTTGCAGTAGGATTGTAGAGCTATGAACTTCCCTCTCAGAACTGCTTCCACTGTGTCCCATAGATTTTGGATTATTGTGCTATCATTGTCATTTGTTTCCATGATGTTTTCTATCTCTTCCTTGATCTCTCTAGCAACCCACTCATAGTTTAATAGCATGCTGTTTAGTCTCCATGTGTTTGATTTCTTTGGATTGTTTTTATTGTAGTTGATTTCCAGCTTTATGCCACTGTGATCCGAGTATATGCTTGATATGATTTCTATCTTCTTGAATTTGGAGAGACTTTGCCTATGACCCAACATATGGTCTTTCTTTGAGAATGACCCATGGGCACTTGAAAAAAATGTATATTCTTTGGCTTTGGGGTGAAATGATCTGAATATGTCACTTAATTCCATCTGCTCTAGTGAGTCATTGAGGATTGATGTTTCTTTGCTGATTTTTTGTTTAGAGGATTTGTCCAATGATGATAGTGGGGTATTAAAGTCTCCTACTATGATTGCATTGCTGTCTATCTCTCCCTTGATGTCTTCTAGGAGTTTTTTTTATGTATTTGGGTGTTCCTGTATTAGGTGTGTATATGTTTATCAAAGTTAATCTTGTTGGATTGCTCCCTTTAATATTATGAAGTGGCCTTCTTTATCTCTTGTTATGTCCTCGCTTTGAGATCTAATTTGTCTGATATAAGTATTGCTACTCCAGCTTTTGCTTCATTTACATTCACCTGAATAATGTTTTTCCATCCTTTCATCCTCAGTCTGAGTGCATCTTTTTTTCGGCGGTGGGTTCTTGTAGACAGCAGATACATGGGTCGTGTTTTATTATCCAGTCAATTACCTTATGCCTTTTGATTGGAGCATTTAATCCATTTACATTTAAAATTATTATTGATAGGTACTTATATATTGCCATTTTTATTCTTTACTCCTGTGTTCCTTCCTTGCTTCCTATTTCTTTTTACAGCAGACCCTGTAGCATTTTTTGCATTGCTGGTTTGGTGGTAATGAATCCCCTTAGTCCTTTTTTGTCTGTGAAGCTCCTGATTTGACCTTCAATTTTGATTGATAGTCTTGCTGGGTATAGTATTCTAGGATTCAGACCCTTCCTTTGCATGACTTTGTAAATTTCATTCCATTGCCTTCTGGTCTGATACCTTTCTGTTGAGAAATCACTTGTTAGTCTGATGAGGGTTCCTTTGTAGGTGACTTTCTGTCTCTCTCTGGCAGCTTTTAAGATTCTTACTTTGTCATTGGTGTTTGCCAATTTAATTATAATGTGCCTTGGCGTAGGTCTTTTGGGGTTCATTTTGCTTGGGACTCTGTGAGCTTCTTGGATTTGTGTGGGTTTTTTCTTTCCTATATCAGGGAAGTTTTCTGCCATTATTTTTTCTAAGGGGTTTTCTATTCCTTACTCAGTTTCCTGTCATTCTGGAAGCCCAATTATATGGATGTTGTTTTGTTTCATGTTGTCCCAAAGTTCCCTTAGGCTCTCCTCCTGCTTTTTAATTTTTTTCTAGAAGCTGCTCTACTTGGTTATTTTTTTCCTACCTTGTCTTCTAGCTCACTGATGTGGTCCTCTGTTTCTACTCTTAATACTTTCTATTGAGTTCTTTACTTCAGCAATGTCACTTTTCATTTCTTCTTGGCTCTTCTTCATTTCTTCCTGGGTCTTCTTCTTTTCCTCTTGGTTCTTCTTCAATTCCTCTTGGTTTTTACTCATATTGTCAAATTTGTCTTCCATTCTTTTCAGCCATCTTATGACCATTTCTCTGAATTCTTTCTCTGACAGGTTGTTAACTTCCATTTCATTTACCTCCTTTTCTGGTGAGGCTTGTTTTTCTTTCATATGTGGGCTGTTTCTTTGTCTCCCCATGGTCTCTCTTCTCTGTGTATCTGGTTATGTAGTTCTCACTCTCCTGCATTGACTTAAAGGCACAAAATACAACACGACCAGGTGCAACACACCAGGCACTGAACAGGAATGTAGTCACAGTATTGGTAACTCCAAATTACTGAGTTAAGGTGATTTCAAGAGAAAGGCAAATTTGGGGATAGGTGACATAAAAGAAAGAGAGCCCCCCGCCCCACACACAGACACTCACACACCCAAACACACAAAAAAAGAAAGAGGAACCTCCCCCCCCCCCCACACACACTCACAAAAAGAAAGATAGGAATGCCAAAATGATAATGTGAAAAGGGGGAGAAGTAAAAAAAAAAAAGAGAATAAACTATAAATGTGGGGTGAAAACTCCTATAGGACAGCTACTAATTCAAACAAAAACCAGCAACAAGTACCTGGAGATTGATACAAACTACATACAACTACTAATATCAATGGAGGTGAGAGAACACAGAAGCAAAATCTATCTAAAAACAATGCAAATGAGGACAAGAAAACAAGAAACAACACCGGAAAAAAAAAATCCTACAAAACAAACCAAAATAAAAGAATAAGCAAATCAATCTCACAAACCTGAATAAAAAATCTATATAATCAATAGTCAAGTAAACAACAACAACAGGACAGAAATAAAAACAATTTAGGATAGTGAAGTCAGAGAAGCAAGAGGTATATATATGGACTTGGAGTAGGTGGTTGGAGATTAGATATATAAGTGGGGTGAAATTTTAACAGGGGGTAAAAAGAAAGAATTAAGGTAAATCTAAAGTGGGAAATGTGTAAGGGAGACAAGGCACTGAATAGGGAAAGGTTAGCAAGAGAGTGGTGGCATAAAGGTGAAGTTGAGGTAGAGTAAAAGATACTAAAGGGTAGATAAAAATAGACTGTAGAACACTAATCCCAAGTAGAATAAAGAGAAAATAAAATCAATTCCTTGTGCTACACAAGAGTCAATTTGTCATTCGGCCCCTGGGTGTTTCTAGATTGACCTCTGGGTCTATTGGTCCTCTCTAGCCTGCACTAAAATCTCGCTGTCCCTGTGGTATTCAATACTGATTTTGGGGGGTGGGCTGCTCCAGAGCTGCCTCTCTAATGGTGACTACTTGTTTAGCAGCCAGGACCCTCCCAAAATCTTCCGGGTTTCCCTCCTCTGTCAGGTCCAAATGGGTTGCCCTCCAGGGATTCCCTCTGCCACCAGCTCTGAGGGCCCTCTCCCACGTTTACCAGCTCCAACAGCCACAGATTTTATTTCAGGTGCAGATCTCCCGGCTTTGAGTTCTAAGGCGCAGATATCCAGGTTCTGCCAGCTCCCTTGGTCTGGCGCCCAAAGTACTCCCAGGGGAAATCTGATTTTTCTGTGCTGGAACACAGAGCTCCTTAGACTCTGCACATCTGCAGCAACTGGGCGCCGGTGTTCTGGGGGTCTCAGCCGTCCAGCGGGTACTGCAGCTGTATATTTTCAGATCCTTCCCTTCAAGATGGCATGGTCCGCCTCTGCGCTGGTGGCTCAGAGAGAACCCAGCAGTACTGGGGCAGCTCAGGCAGAGGAGGTCAGTCCAGTAGTCCCCAATCTTCTCCAGAAGCACAGCTGTCTCCCTACTCACCAACAAACACTCCCTGCGTGACCCTCAGCTGTTCCCTCCTTCTGCCCTGGGACTAGATTCAGATTGCATCCCTCTGTTCCTCCGCCATTTCCCCCTCCTAAATACTCTTTCTTAAATATTTACATTGACAACAATCAGTCACTAAGAGGATTTTACCCAAAGGCCTGGTGCTGTTCTTTGTCCTATATAGGGAAGTCAGACAAAAATCCAAGACACAGAGTTGGCGTTAGGGATAGGAGGAAGTGATGTTATATTAATCTTACTTCTTATTAGATGTGTGGACCTAGAAGGCAGAAAGTTATTCATTTTTACCCCACTGGCTTCCCCTAATTTCCTTATACATTGTTACACGCTCAACAAATATTTTCAAGCTAAATACAATTGAACAATGACAAGCTGAATGAGTATTACATCAGATATCTCCTGCCAAACACATTTCTTTTCCCATATAAAGAATAAAAAGTTTTTATCTTCTAGCACAAAATAATTTTATTTTAGTCTTTGCTGAGTTCCTTATTTTAAAAAAAATCATTTCAATTAAAACATTCTTTAAAATTTTAATAATATAAAAATTAAAGATGACTAAACAAATATAATAAGTAATAAGAATTAGTCAGCTCCTTGAGGGCAGAAACTGTATTTTATATATTTTTTCATCACCTGTAGTCATAGGACCCAAACAAAACTAAAATTAGCATCTTAGGATATATCTTCTCAGGCTCCTTTTTTCCTGTGCCTAGGGCCTACTATTTTTGGGGGATATTAATTAAAAGTTTATAATCACAAAGTATTTTGACTTTTGTTCTGTTTAATTAAAAAAACAAAATTACATTATGAGAGTTCTTGATCTTTTATGCTATTTTATATTATGCTTCACAGTTAACATATCAGAACCACATGCATACTAATGTTTTATAACTGACATGCCTGGTCATATTTTCCCTTGTATTATTCAATTCCAGTTTTACTGTAAATTTGTGTTGATAATAATGCTATGAGAACTGCACCATCCTCACCCCCACAAAAAATGAAATGGGTTTTACTTCTCTCAAGTGATGTTTTTCACCTTGGTAGAATGTTTAGTGTCCTGCTTGAATCACAGCATGAGCAACTTGCAAGTCCACCTGTGATTTTATCACCGGAGTGTCTCCTGGGTGTTTTTCTATTGTTTTCCATGTTGTCTGTAGGATCTGTGGGTGGAACTCTACCCACTAGCTAAATCAGTTTCTTCCTTCATGCAGTTCAGGTGGTGTCTTTTCTCTGTAATTTGTGTTTCAATTCCTATGGCCTTCTAAGACCTTTTACCAACAAATGTCTCTCTCTGGAACCTAGCCATTTCTGTACACGACAGTTTATTGAGTCCAATTCTTATCTTTTGGGAAAAGTTGTTACTTTAAAAAATCTTAGAAGTCACCTCTCTTTTGCTCCGTAGCTCTTTTGTAATTGTTTCTTTTTGAACTTCTAAAAGCACAACACTTAAATTGTGTTGTGCCCTAATAATTGTGCCATACACAATTCCATGAACTCTTCCATTCATATTTGCATAGTATTGTCCCAAGGAGTCAAGCCTCCAAAGCCTCCATAAATAAAGATTAGCAGCAAAGCTGAAATACATATGGATCCCTCTTTCTTCTTTCTTTCTTCTGCTCTCAGGCTCAGAACTCACTCTCTGCTTCTCCCATTTTTAAAATCCTACCTGATGTTTTGCCTCTTCCTGCTCACCAACTCTACTCCTAATGCAGTCTGGGAGATGGTTGGCAATAGGACTGTGGACTGAAGAGGTTACTGACCATTTCGTGTTTGGGAGCGGAAAGGCACTGGAGGAAGGTGATCTCATGTGTCACCTGGGCAACCCAGGGATTCAGTTATTGGCCTGTTTACAAGCATCTGCCTTTTCATCCTGCAAATTTCCAGGTGTTGCTGCTCAGATGACCCACATAAAACCTGAACAGGATCAATTAAAGTTACTTAGGTATTTGATGAATGATTAAAAAATATGGACCAATGGAGGTATAGAAATGGTAAATATCACCACTGGGAACCAATTTCATTCTTTATTTCTGCTTCAGAATTTCTAGGTGCTTTTCTTGTCGTTTCTTCCTTGAGGGAAGTCATTTTAAACTGCCCCTGGATATTTGCCCACAGAAAAGCAAACAGCTTTCTTTGACCAGAAGAGATCACCAACAATAACTTCTCCACCCTCTTTTTCAATTTTTGAACTCTGGGTTAAATTCTTGCCTTATAAAATGAAGATCTAGATGACTCTGGCAAGGAGCCAGGCCCTGCAAATAATTTTTTTTTAAACTGGGCAGTGAAGAGCGATTGCATAAATGCTACATAAATATTTCAAGTATCTATGTTGTCAATCCTAGTTACTACTGCTGAGCTATAAACAGAGCGGGAGTGTCAGAATAGTGCTGGGTGAGCTGCATGAAATTTGGCTGGATGGGAATTAAAACGAAATGGAAACTGACAGACCCTAATCTCCCCAAGACCAGAGGTTGCTGCTTTTTCATTTTCACAATCCCCATATCTATACTAAGTATCCAACACACTTTTATTAAAGGACATACTTTGTTTGCAGGAAGTATAAATAATTTAAAAGAGATTTGTGATTATCTTTGTAGCTAGTTCACTTACGTAGTTTTGAACGCTAAGGAATTGATAAGGGAATATGGTGCTGTTCTATGGCAATTCCTGCTTTAAAACACTTGGCGCAAGTTTCCTCCTAATGACACAGGACCCAGACCAAAATGTTAATCCTTCCCAGATCAGCAAATTCCAGATTTTGTTTTTCTCAGAAAGCCTTCGTGCATGACTCAAGGCCATTTTTATTTGATGCATAAACATATGAGAAGTAAACCGACCGTATAAAATGGGCATTTGGTTACATTTGCCGCTGTTTAGAATGCAGCTTTGTAAGACAGGGATCATGCATAGTGCCTGGGAGCTCGGTTTGCCAACAGTGGGTATTATAAGACCCTTTAGAAGAGAAGCTGAAAGGATACTGAGGCAGAATCAGCAATTTCTTAAATATGTCACCTAGATAGCAGAGAAATGAGAAGAGATGCTTAATTTTTTTTTAACCCGAGCCTTGTTTATTATGTCTTTGCAGCCTCCATGGAGCTGTTCAGAGGAACTTCATGTTGATAGCAGAAATATGTTTCTTTTTCAGGTAAAGGTAGTACTATTTTTCTTCCAGTGATGAAAAGATTTGGATTAAAAACAAACATTTTCAATATTTTTCTCTGTGCATTCAGCACTTTCACAGAATGTGTCTGTCTTCTCTGAATTTTTTAAATTACATACGTCATCAAGATATGCAAGGGATCGTGCAGCACACCTCAGCCCCTAAGTTTCTAGTTCTCACTCTTCTCTTGAATCATGTGTAATGGACTGGCTATATAGAATTAGTTCAGGAAATCAGGTATAAGTTCCCACAAAAGGCAACCAGGTATTTTTCCCGTGGTTTCAAATGATTTATTCTCCATCCCCGTCCAGGTAGAAAGGGATCTTAAATGTTGCTCATATTGGAGATGCTATAAAAAGTCTCACCTTCTAGGTGAGCCCTAGCTGGTCTGGCTAAGTGGGTAGAGCATCAGCCTATGGACTGAAGGGTCTCAGGTTCAATTCCAGTCAAGAGCATGTGCCTGGGTTGTGGGCTTGATCCCCAGGGCCGGTGGGAGGGTAGATGTGCAGGAGGCAGCCCATCAATGATTCTCATCATTGATGTTTTTATCTCTCTCGCTCCCTCCCTTTCTCTCTCTGAAATCAATAAAAATATATTTAAAAATAAAAATGTCTGACCTGCTAGGTGAAAGAAATCCCACCTGGTGGCAGTGTTTGGAATGTATTCACAGTAAATGTCAAGAAGGAAGTCACTCACTATCAATACCTGGGTACAAAGAATGGAGTTACAACACATTTTTAGGGATCCTGCTGCCTAATACAGAGATGACTCAGACATAACCAGACAGGTCCCGATGTGAGCTGGTTCTGGGTACAAAAATGACTTTTTGGTCTCCACTTCTGTCCTAAAGACAATATGAAACCTCAATGTTATTGGTCAATGTAGTAGAAGAGGATGTTTCTCCCTGGCAATGGACTCCAGGGTGGCAGAGAACAGGGGTGAATGGCCCCTAGTTAGTACACCTGTGAGCTGTAAGAAGGTGGCAAACTCTCCATTAGGGAGTCAAAGAGCTCCTTTCTTTGGTTATTGAAATTCAGCCAGCCTTCAAGAGCCCCCTAATAAAAGGTAGATATCCTGAGAAAGCTAACACCTTGAGCATTATCAACTTGTATCACTTAACACCTTAAGGGAAACACTAGTGTTGCCAGAAGTTGATAGAGAAAAGAAAGAAGTAGAAAGTTTCTGGGATAAAGCAGTGCCTACCTTACATTTGGTCCAGGATCAGTTCTGCTTAAGTCTCCAAAACAAGTGGACTTCTGTCTTGCCTCAGTGGCCTTGGGTAAGTCATTCAGCTAATCTAGTTTCTAGTTTACCTGTTAATTGGGGAGAGTAATTATTCTTTATCTCATGGAGGGTGTTGGAAGAATTTATGGCCAATAAAACACTTGAGATTGTCAGTGTGAGGTAGTTCTTAAGTACAAAGTGTTGTTACTGGTTTTATTATCGGATTGTAAATGTGGTCTAAGTAGCATCATAATAGTAATATTCTGTGGAAGTATTTATCTCCTGCTCTGCAGAGAGGTGGACCTATTTGTATCTATTTACCAGGCCTTGGCAGAAGTCCTATTAAATATTGATGAATATAGATTAAGTCCTGATATAAAGGAGATGTTGTTGGCTTTTATTACCTAACACAGGTGTTTTATATTATTTCTTATCATGGAGTAATAGCAGAGTGTGTAAGCCTTGTTCAAAGTAAGTCTGAGTAGGATTTTTTAATTTTTTAAGTCCCGTGAAACATCAGAAAGGCCACCTTTTTCATTTCCACAATAGTAACTATTATTTTACTCTTCAATGGCAGGCCACACTCATATCCATGCCACTGTAGAACATTTGCATGTTTATCTCTTTCCACAATCAGTGATAGGATGGGAATAGCCAAGGAAAGCTTGGCCACTAAAGACTTAAGAAATCTATAGTGACTCTCCATGACCTAACTTACTTTACATTTGAACTCCTCACTTCAGAATTTAAGGGCTTCTATTTTTCATTTCAGTTCATGTATTCTTCATTTATGACTGGTTCTTTTTTATGTTTTCTATCTCTGTTTATGTTTCCTATCTCTTTTCATTTCCACTTTTCCATAAAATTAGTACATCTAATTATTTTATCACTAATGGGCTACCACCATCTGAGTAGACTCCATGACTCTCAGGACAGTTATAGTCTCAGTACTATGAAAAAATATTTGGTTTATAGTAGCTCTTCAATAAAGAGTTTCTGATGCATGCACAAATGATTTAAAACCTGGACCACTTTTCCTCATTCTCTCTCATAATCTATTCCTTGAGTGGTCAAAGGGGCTTAAAACTCAATTCCTTTAGACAACCTTTTCGTTACATGTGCTACATCATTGGGCATACATTATATGCTTAATGCTATGATCTTTTTTATTTTTCAATTAGAGTTGACATACATTATTATATTAGTTTCAAGTGTACACCCCAGCAATTGGACATTACATAACTTACTAAGTGATCATCCCAATAAATCTCATACCAATCTGATATCATTTTAGTTCTTAGAATATTATTGACTACTAGAGTCTTGGTACACTTTTTGTGCATGGGTGGGGGGGGCATCCCTCAGCCTGGCCTGTGCCGTCCCTCAGTCTGGGACCTTTTGGGGGATATCCAACTGCCAGGCAGATCGGGCCTAAACCAGCAGTTGGACATGCCTCTCGCAATCCAGGACCACTCACTCCTAATTATTCTCTTGCCTGCCTGATTGCCCCTAATCACTCACCTGCTTGCCTGATTGCCCCTAACCACCTCTGCCTGCCTGCCTGATCATCCCTAACTGCTCACCTGCCTGAACACCTCTAACCTCTCTCTAGGGGGTGAAGGGAAGGGCCATGGTCATTCTGGTCTCTGGTCATTCTGGTTGTTTCACTTTTTCAGTGACTGGGCTTTTATTATATGATAAAGGATATTCCCTAGGCTCTACTTTACATCTCCATGACTATTCTATAACAACAAATTTGTGCTTCATAATCTTCACCTCTTTCACTGACATCTCCTCCCCCACCAACTCCTCTCCCATCTGGCAACTATCAAAAATGTTCTCTGTATCTCCAAATCTGTTTCTGTTCTGCTTGTTTTTTTATTTTGTTTTCTAGATTTAGCTATTAATACATATGTATTTATTGTCACTTTATTCATACTTTTTTCCACCTACTTTTTTATTCTTCTTCTTAAAGAAGACCCTTTAACATTTCATAAATAATAAAAGGCTAATATATAAATTGACCAAATGGTAGAACAATTGGTCACTATGATGTACACTGACCATGGGGGTGAGGGGGCACCACTCATCCAGAAGCTGGGCTTATGGCTGGCAAGTACAGCAGTGGTTGTGGGAGCCTCTCCCACCTCCCTGGCAACACTAAGGATGTGCAACAGCCCCTGAGAGCTCCCAGACTGTGAGAGGGTGCAGGTCTAGCTGAGGGCATGAATTTTATGCACCAGGCCTCTAGTTTCATATAATAGGTTTGGTAGTGATAAACTCCTGTAGCTTTTTCTTGTCTGGGAAACTTTTTATCTTTCCTTCAATTCTAAATGGTAGCTTTTCTGGGTAGAGTAATCTTGATTATAGGTCCTTGCTTTTTATTACTTTGAATATTTCTTGCCAATCCTTCTTGGCCTGCAAGGTTTATGTTGGAAAATTAGCTACAGCTTTAATGGAACTCATTAGTAGGTAAACTAACTGCTATTCTCTTTTTTGCTTTTAAGATTCACTTTTTTTCTTTAATCTTCTGCATTTTAATTATGATGTGTCTTGGTGCAGGACTCTTGGGGTGCATCTTGTTTGGGGCTCTCTGTGCTTCCTGAACTTTGTATGTTTATTTCTTTGATCAAGTCAGAGAAGTTTTCTTTTATTATTTTTTTCAAATAGGTTTTCAATTTCTTGATCTCTCTCTTCTCCATCTGACAACCCATGATTCAAATGTTGATGTGCTTGAAGTTGTCCTAGAGCAGTGGTTCTGCAACCCTTCAATACAGTTCCTCATGTTGTAGTGACCCCCAACCATAAAATTATTTTCATTGCTACTTCATAACTGTAATTTTGCTACTGTTAATGAATCATAATATAAATATCTGTGTTTTTCGATGGTCTCAGGCTCTATAGCAGTGGTTCTCAACCTCTGTGTTGGGACCTACAGGTTGAGAACCACTAGCAGGGTCACCTAAGACCATCGGAAAACACAGATATTTATGTTATGATTCATAACAGTAGCAAAATTACAGTTATGAAGTAGCAACAAAAATAACTTTATGGTTTGGGGTCACCACAACATGAGGAATTGTATTAAAAGACCTAGAGGCTCCTTACACTATCCTCTTTTCTTTTGTATTTTTTTTCTTTTTTCTAATCTGATTGGCTGTCTTTTGCTTCCAAATCTTCCAAATCTCTGATTTGATCCTCAGCTTCATCCACTCCATTGTTAATTCCTTGTAATATATTTTTCTTTTCAGCTTATGTATTCTTCATTTGTGACGTTCTTTTTTATGTTTTCTCTTTCCATTTTATGTTTCCTATGTCTTTGTTGACGTTCTCAGTAAGTTCATTTACTCTTCTATTAAGTGCATTGAACATCTTTATAACAAGTGTTTTGAACTCTGCATCTAATAAATTGCTTGTCTCCCTTTTGTTTAGTTCTTTTTCTGGAGTTTTGTCCTGTTCTTTCATTTGGAACATGTTTCTTTGTGTTCTCATTTTGTCAGCCTCCCTGTGTTTGTTTCTAAGTACTAGGTAGAGCTGCTGTGTCTCTCAGACTTGGTAGAGTGACCTTTAGGGTCCAGTGACATGGCTTCCCTAGATACCAGAGTTGGGCAGGCCAGGGGAAACCTCTTCACTTCCCCTTCTATGTGAACTGTGTACACCTTCCTATTGTAGTTGAGCCTTGATTGTTTTACCACATCAATGGAGGGAAGTTACCCCCAGGCCAATTGGCAACAAGGACTGGCTGCAACCATTGTGGAATATTATCTGTGCACGGGCCCACCCCATGGAGCAGGACTTACTTCAGTGGATCTCTGGTATCTGCTGAGGCCACCCCTTGAGTGTATCACTTATTGAGGTGATTGGGAGGTGCTTAAATGTGATCTAAAGCTGTTCACTGGGTGCACTGGCTTTGGTGCCTCCAAGGAGGTTCAGGCCAAGGTCAGTTGCCACTTGTGTTCTGCCTAGGGCCACTCTGCATGAGCCATAAAGCAATTTGCTGCTTCTTGTGCTGGGCTTGGAAGTACCCATGAGTGGTAAGCCTGCTATTAGGTCTTGTATTGGGGGTGTTTTTTCCTCTCTCTCTCTCCCACGTCCAGCGTGGAGAGAGACTGGGTTCAGTTTCTGAGTGGAGGAGCTGAGGATGAAGAAAAATGAAATATAGAAGAGAAGACAGAGGTAGGATTAAAAAGCTGGGGCTAGGTGGGCCTCTGTTCTCCCTCTTATGGGGAAACAGCCACTCGCTCTGAGCCCAGGAAGCTGTGTTTATTTATATTCCACAATACAAAGGGGTTTCTCCAACATTGGGATCAAAGGAGTTTCAGTGAGCCCAGGCCCTATTCATTCACCCATTCCAGGGGCAAGCCTGCATTTACATATCAAGGCCCTCTCTCAGACACCTGAGGCAAAGTAAGCCAAGCTGATAACATTGGTGAATATGTTTTTCAAGACCTGGTTTTTCCAGGTGCCTTGAATTCAGCCAGCACAAAGATTTAGAGAATACTCAAGGTGTCTTGTCTGGGGCTGCTCCCAACAGTCTTGGGTCACTTAATGAGAATATGAGGGTCACTGGGTGTAGATGCTGCTTGTTTGAAAGATTTTAGGAAAATCTGAGGCATGAGCCACAACAGACCATTTGTACAAAAAATCCATTGAAAGCAGCTTGATTGGGCATGGAAGTTTGGTTGAAGTGTCCCAGCAGGGCAAGAAGCATTGAGCCAGGTTGATGGAATCTTAGATATGGTGCCTTCAGGCTATCTGGGAAGAAGGTGCATCAAAGAAACAATGGCCCCTGCTAGCACTTTTTTGGGAGAAATCTTCCCCCTAGCACTCACCCTGATGGTGGACAATTTAGTTCCTCCACATATGTCTCAGTGCCTTTCAAGCTGCTGTACCAATACTGGAGCTCAGATGGAGTGAGTCTGAGTAAGTCTGTGTATGGCCCTTTAAGAGGAATTTTCTGGGGCTCCAGCAGCCCTCCATCTTCCTTAGCCTCTACCCTCACTGGTTTTTATAGCCAGGCATTATGGGGACTTGTCTTCTTGGCACTGAAACTCTTATTGTTTCAATTCTTCCAATCATAAGAATGAAACATTTACTTAAAAAAATTAAGAAGCTACTCATACAATTGAACAGAATCTTAAAAATAGTTGGGGCATTTGTAAGTCTTTTCAGTAGAATGAAAACAAAAAACACACACATTGAAAAAACCTGTAAGCAGTCATGTGCTTTATAAAAATGCTAGTGTCCTGGTGAATGAAAATTCTTGCACTGGGGTGGGAGGGTCCCTCAGCCCAGCCTGCCCCCTATTACAGTCTTGGAGCTTTCAGGAAATGTCCTACTGATGGCTAAGGCCTGCTTCCTATGGGTAGGGTGGAGCAAGCCTAAGCTGCAATATGGCCTCCCTCTGTGGGAGGAGAGTGTGTCAATCAGGGCAAGTCACCACCTCCATCACTCCAGTACTGCTGCTGCCTCTGGCCTCCCTCTGCAGGAGGCGACCTGACTGATCAGGGGAAGATGCCAACCCTATCATCCCGTTGCTGCTGTCACTGCCAACCTCCATGGTTCCTGGCCCTCTATCCTCACTTCTTAGTGCTGACCCCACCCCTGGCCCACTGGTGGGATGGGGGATATCTGGGGCCAAGCCAGCTGGGGGAGGGGCTTTGAGGCATAGCAAGCCACACCCTGTCCAGCCTCTGCAGAGGCATAGGGCCAGGGCTGGACTCACCCATGGCTGCCTCTGCTGAAGGGGCCATGGTACTGGGCTAGCTCGTGCTCCCCTCCTCTCTCATGCTGCTGTCTCCCCTGCATCGCTGGTCCTTGGACCTCACAGCCACTTTGGATTTGTCTGGAAGGATGTCTGGTCTATCTTGTCTAATTAGCATATTGCCTTTTTATTAGTATAGATTGAATTAATAAATCACTATGTTAAAACTTTCCTTTATCTATCTGCTACTCAGATAATATGGAAATGTGACTCTTTTCAGCTCTGTTTGAGGCTTTCATAAAATTCTTTTTTTTGTCATTGATATTTCTTTTTTTAATTTTTTATTTATTATTTATTTATTTTTTAAAAAATTTTTTATTTACAATATAACTTATATTTAATAGTAGTACATATGTTTTCCTTCCCCCCCCCAATATCCGCCCCCAAGCCTACCTTACCCCTGCAGCACATGTCCCCACCTGCCCCCCTCCCTGCCCCAGTGTCTTTCATTCATTGGTTATGCTCGCATGCATGCATACAAGTCCTTTGGTTGATCTCCCCCAGTATCCGCCTCCCATCCACTCCGGCCTTCCTCCTGTAGCTTGACAGCCTGTTCAAGGCCACCCTGCCTCTATATCAATCACTACCCCCCTGATTCTTTTCTTCAAAAATATCTTGCCTCTGCATACCAGAAACAAACGTATAAGAGCAAAAAAAAATGTTTGAGTGTCAGTTTCAATGTCCAACTGTTCTGAGTCCCAGTTTCAATGTCAAATAGTTCTTCATGTGTACATGTCAGTAATGGTATCCAGATGGTGGACACATCGTGGCAATGTAAGATCCATCCTCTCTGGTATGGTCCTGGGCTGCCTGCAGCCATGCACAGCTGCCAACTGCTAGCATGGCAAGATGTCGTCAGCGTCCCCCATCTTTGGTCTATCCTCCTGGTTGGAACAGACCCGTCAGTTCCTCACTGTCGCAGGAACCCACATAGTCTTGGAGTTTTTCTCTGCAAACACACAAACACATTCTCAACCAAAAGTTAATAAAGGGATCCTCTCTGCAAAATAGATTTGGGATTCTTTTTATTTTTGCCTAAATGATTTTCCTTTAGCTTATTTTGACACCATGTGTGTTTTTTCATGGGTGTCCTGCAGTTGGTTTTACAAATGGAATTTACTCTTCTGGAGTAAGAATTTTCTACATGTATTTTACTTACAGGATATTTTTCCTTACATGATATTACCCCACTGCCCCCCCCCCCCCTTTGGTTACTGGGGGCTTTTGGAAATTTTATCTTGCAGTCTTTGTAATTTTAAATTTTAATTTTTGCACACAAATATTACTGCTTTAGGTTCTGTGGATGTTAGGCAATTTTATAGTTAGATGAACTACTAATAGATATTTTAGTTAATGTTTTAGGAAAAGCTTTTTGTCCAGTACACTTAGATTTTCTTGAGTATTCACTTATTTCACTTGGCCAATTTAAATTAATCTGAAAACTTGATTTCTATTTTACTGTCAAATTTAATACTCAAGCAGAAATCTTAGTTTACCCTGTAAATACTTGTGGAAAGGAATATTTGCATTTTTGAGTAGGTCCTCAGCATTCCTGGTAATCAACTGAATTTAGATATAGAGCAGCTATTGCTGGTCGAGTCTCTGTCTGCCACCTGGGTTCCGGTGTGAGTTGTGCGTGGGAGGTGAAGCAGCCGTGGGGGTAGGAGACCTTCCTCAGGAGGGGTGAGAATTCAAGCCCCTGCAAGGTTTGTGGGGGAGGGTCTGTGCCCCACCTCTGTTGACCTTTTAGTTCTCTCCTGTTGGCCCCTCTGCGACTGTGCCTGTCTTAGTTTGTTCCTTCCCTGAGGAATCTTACCCATCTCTGGCTAACCAGCCATCCTCCAGGGCCAAACAGGGTGATGTGAGGTTCAGTCCTATCTCCTTTGTAGTCTATGCCCCCGCATAAAATTCTTAATGATTTCTCCCAAAGAGGTTAATTTCTTCATATCCTCTTACTCTTTTACTAGTAACTTCTTTTCAAAAGAACATATATTATTCTCTGGAAAGAAATATTTTCATATTTAACATAATATTGGTTTCAAAATATAACATTTTAAATGTCAACCCAGTGGGTTTTAGTGTGCTGATGACTAGTTAATTCTTTCTAGCAAGAGCATCTTCCTTAGCAGATAAATGTAGCAAACTCCTGCTCACCCTTGAGAGAGTTCAGATTTACTTCCTTTGGGAACTTTCCTGTCTTCTTTGGTAGTACATTCATCACACTATGTTTCCTTGTGTTTCATCATTAGCACCTTAGGTTTTCTTCCCTGTCATCTCCATGGAGCTTTGAACAGTATCCAGCACAAAGAGGATGTTCAATAAAGCTTGTTGAATGAATGAATGAATGAATGAATTCCACCAAAATTTCCAGGTTTCTATGTATGTGTGTATTTAGCTATAACATATTGCCTTTCTTATTCGTCACATATCTAGTAAGTGGCAAAGTAAAGTTAAAAAAAAAAAGGTTCTTTCTGATCCAATGTTCTTTACACTTTATCCTTAATCTTTATCCCCTAACCTTAAATTTTGGACCCTTAAAACCTAGCATGTTCTGAGATCTTTTGGTCTGTGGAAAGAGGTAGGTTGGCAAGTCTGCTTGTTTAAGAGTAAATAAAGGGTCATTCTCAAATGTGTTTTTCTTCCTCCAACACTTACCCTTTTTTGGCAGAATGAAGGATATCTCCACCAACTGTAAAACAAACTGTTAGCTCTAATGTAGCATATGTTAACATTAAGGGTCTTACTGATGAATTTAAGATAAGTGACCTGGAAGTCTAGGAACCATTCTTGACCCCAGTGCCTGGAGAACTATGTGCATTCTGACAAGTCTTATCTGTTACCACCAGTTTGAAGAAAACTTACTGATTTCTTGGTTTTCTGTGGTTCTTAGAATGACTGAGGTCATTTATATTTTGAAATTATTCTCTGTCATGTGTACTTTTTTAACTAAAAACTTCTCATTAATTTGCAATCTTTCATTCCTTTTCTGTTATCTGCTTGTCCCCATTTTGCCAGTTCTTCTTAGCAAAGAACTGATTCTTTTTTAAATATTTGGATGGACACCACTCTAATTCACATTCCATGTCCTTTGAACTATGTTAATCCAGAAACCTTATATAAAAACAGTTTCCTAACCTTTTTTATTCTCCTTTCATGCATCCACTTTCATTGAGCGAATGCATCATTTTTCTGCAGTATAAATTGATTCTACCTTTCCTCTGATAAATACATTTTATAGTTCCTTATTTTCCATATGATTAAGGATAAAAGCTCTGGCTAACTTAGGGTAAGAACTTTAGGGAAGTGTCAAAACCACTCTCACATTTCTATGATCAGCCATAATGTTTATATTCTATGCACATCTTTGCTCACTGTTCTGTCCCAGGATCCAGTAGTGTGTGTGGCACAGAGGAAGCACTCCTATATATTTTTTGATTGAACAAATCAATTAAGAACACTG
Organism: Antrozous pallidus; assembly: GCA_027563665.1. Lineage (NCBI taxonomy): Eukaryota > Metazoa > Chordata > Mammalia > Chiroptera > Vespertilionidae > Antrozous > Antrozous pallidus. The sequence continues at coordinate 70,027,738 of CM050511.1, forward strand.
ATTTTTAAATTCCATTTGACTTGGATATAATGCTAAATGAAATATGTAGGTCTGTGATACTTCATATCCAGGTACATGGAGTCACATACAAAGATACCTTGAGTCTATAGGAGACATGAAGGTATACATTTAGTTCTGGTTCTGCTCGCCGGACAACCTGTACACATTCAAGTTTCCTTAGCATTAGTCTTTACATGTTCAATTATCCAGAAATAGCAATGGTTCATAGATTATTAAGTTTGTCTAAGTCCATGAGCATATCTAATTATTGTTTTATTCATTCAATATTACAGTGTGACTTGAAGTGGGGAAGTGAAAAAACAATAAGAGTTTATTACTTGGCTTTTTCCTATTTCTTTGAGATCCATTCCTAGGAAGTGTTCAGTTTTTTCTTCTGCTGCCATTCAGTGGATAGAAAAGGTTAGTGGGAAATCTCTCTAATTAATTTTACATAAATTTAACTTTTTCTGTCTCTTCTTTATTGCACATAGTGATACTGATATTATCATCTGTATTTAGGTTCTTTAAAGCTGCTTTATGTCTAAGACGACTTTTGCTATAAGGAGAAGGAATATCTACCTGGTTTTTATCCCACAAGGTGCAGTATCATTTCATATTTTTAGGCTCTATAGTTCATCTTTGCTATATTTGCTTTCATTCCCCACTAGTTGCCCATTCCATGCACTAAATCTTGCCAATCTTTCCTTGAATTATGACAAACGCTGGGTTCAACTGTGACTTTTTAATCAGCTCTTGAAGGATGTCCATGCTGGCCTTTTCTACTTCTTTCCTTACCCACCCTTCTTCCCCACTTCTAGTACTCTTTGCAAATTGTGTTCTTGCCCAACATCTGTCCTTGGCCCAGGGGACAATTTCCAGTTCTGGGTATTGTCTACTGTTTGTTTTTTTTTTTTACAACTTCTCTCCAGGGCAATAAACACACATTTGCATGTCAACAGTAACTCCTGGCTATGTTTAAAAAATGCCACCCACAAATAATAAATATTTTAACAGGAAACTCTGGTTCTCCTTTCTGATCTATCTCCCCCAATGCTTTCAGAAGGGAGACTGCATTTCTCATATATTGCTTGCTAAGAGTGTAAGTGAAGCTTAAAATGGCCATGCTTGACTAATTATGCATTTCACACTTTGAACCTGTGATGAATGTTCTTCAACTTATGGTTATAACTGCTATCTCTTACCTTTTCCTCAGGGACTCACCACACCTTGTTCCAATAAACCATCTAGTCTTGACCTACAGAGTGAATCAATGAGAACTCCCTTCTCTCAAGTCACACCTTATGCAGATAATCCCTCTGAGGATCATAGAAAAAGAGGATTGAAGTCTTCAATTTTCTTCTGTACAGATGCTCGCTGTTCTTTTTCCATCCTACGTTTAACCTCTTCCCCACACCTGTACATATGTAAAGGTAGATTGAGAGGGACAAAAATCTGGAACCATACAAATGCTTTTCACTTATTTCAAGGAAGTGAAATAAAAATTACTTATTTGTGTATAGCATTTGTAAATTCCAAAGTACTCTCATTTGAAAGTCTCAATAGCACTTTGGGATAGGAAGGATTATATATATATATATATATATATATATATATATATATATATATATATATATGAAAGCCTAAGTGACCATCACAACTGAATGGATGACTGAACAGGCTGCATGAGCCAACTAGGCCAGCAGGAGGATTAGTGAGGGACAACCAAATGACCAAGCAGCAGGCTGCATGGGGTGGCCAGTCTGGCAGGGGGGTTAGTGACAGGAGACCAAATGACTTATCAGCAGGTTGTGTGGGGTGACAAGGCCCACAGGGAAATAGTTGGGGGCAGCCAGGCTAGCAGGGAGGGCAGTTAGGGGTGACCAGGCTGGCAGGGGGTCAGTTTGGGCAACCAGGCTGGCAGAGGGGCAGTTAGGGGCGATCTGGCAGGCAGGCAAGTGAGCAGTTAAAAGCCAGTGGTCCTGGATCCTGAGAGGGATGTCTGACTGCCGGTTTAGGCCCAATCCCTAGGATTGGGCCTAAGGGATAGGGTCTAAACCAGCAGTCAGACATCACCTGAGGGGTCCCAGATTGGAGAGGGTGAAGGCTTGGTTGAGGGGACCACCCCCACCCTGTGCATGAATTTTGTGTACCAACCTCTAGTTAAATTATAATATTACTGTATCTATTTTCTTAAAAAAGGAGTAGAGGGTCAGAGAGGTAAGCTAATTGTCATTCTGCTAAATAATAATAAAAAGCCCCATACATATTATTCTGCATTTTTTTATCCTCTAATGGTCCAGGATCAAACTCATTAATTTATTCATTTATCCAGCTAACATTTCTTGAATTTCTACTATGAGTGAGGCATAGTGTTAACTGCATGACTGAGCTGTAAATGCTCTGAATGATGTGGTTTTAAGTTGTTCTACAGATGCTTTAATGACCCTCTCCACCCCCATGCTTTGACTCTACTTCAGCATTGCACAATTGATTCATGCACCTTATGACATATGTTCCTCCCATAAAGGACCTATGAGAACTGGTTTACTGCAACCATCATTAGGACCTTTCTAACTATTTATTATAACATTTATATTTCAATAATTAATGCACTTTGATTTATTAGACTCAGATTTTCCTACTTACATACTTTTCCAGATTATTCATTCTATTTAGGTTGTCTTTGAGGGGCAAAAGGTATCATACTAGTATATCAATATTTTCTATCAGAAGTAAAAAAAAATTACACCTAGACATTTCATTTGCCAGTCTCTTATTTGATATTAAAATTTGTATCAATACTTAATTATAGACAAACTGAAAGAGAGAATAGCAAACAAATGTATCTTTGATGCAATACTTGAAATAATTTTTCCTGATAGAGCAGGTAGTTCCATTGATTTGAAAATATATGAAGACAGATAATGAGGATGATGTGATATTACCATCCTGAAGGGTTTTCCATTAGTGAGCAATTAAAGTTGTAATATTTTGGCACTAACTTAGAAATTAACAAGAATATTTTCTCACATTGTGAAAGTACTTATACAACAATATAGTAGTTATGTATTATAAATTAAAAGTAAGGTCGAATGATAGGAATGGGTAAAATTATATCAACAAGTTCATAGCTCCATGAATTTGTATACCTTTCTTATTTTACAGAGCCATTTTAAAAAATTTAAATTCTTTATTGTTTGAAGTATTACATAACTATCTTTTTTCTCCCATTTACCTCTTCCCAGCTGTCCCCAACCCCCATCACATGCCCTCATTCCCCCGACCCCGTCTGTATCCATTGGTTACACTCATATGCATGCATACAAGTCCTTTGGTTGATCTCTTATCCCCTCACTCTGGCCTTCCCTAAGAGGTTGGATAGTCTGTTTGATGCTTCTATGACTCTGGTTCTATTTTTTGTTCATCAGTTTATGTTGTTCATTATATTCCACAAATGAGTGATATTTTATCTTTCTCTCACTGGCTTACTTCACTTAGCATAATGCTACAGAGCCATTTTTGAAGTAAAATGGCAATATATCTGCAACAGCCTTATCCAATGGTCAATTATATTGATTAATATTTAGCTTAGATAAAATACTTAGTTACTTTATAGAGAAGCTAGTATGTGCTAAGGACTCTTCTAAGAACTTTATATTTATTATCTTACTAAGTTATTTTAACAACCCAATGGAATATGTATTATTATAATCATTTTGTAGATGAGAAACTAAGGTACCATGGGGCTGAATTACATTCTCTAGGTATTACAGTAGGTACTGTCTTAAGAACTCAGTCTGCTTTCAGAAACATTAACTCCTGAAATTGATTCCTTCAAGCCCAAGTTCCATCATACACATTTGAAAGGTCATTCTCATAAAGCCCATTGATGGTAGAGAAAGTAAAAGTCTAGCCTGACCATATTTTCTAAACAAAAAACTAAGACACATAATTTCACAAACAGTAATAGACACATAGCAGCCGCCCAGTAATTGGGGTGAAGAGGGCAAATGTTTGAAATCACGGTTGACTTGGAAAACCCTGGAGGTTTGGTATTGAATGCATTCTCTTTAAGGTGCTAACCATAAATCTTGTGCATAAGATGTATTTTTTATATTCTTCCTCTACAATGAAAGACTATTTGATATTGCTTTTCAAGGGCTCTTATTGTCCATTTAATGATTCATGTAGAACTGAATCATTTAATCTTTTGTTGACTTGGTTGTAATATTTAATCTCTTGGTAATGCATGCACTGCTTGAATGCCTGACCTTTTTGGTAGAGCAGGAAGTCTATAATGATCTTCGTATTATTTATCTTTTCACTTTAATTGGGCTTGATACAGCATTCTAGTATATTTTGCCAGTTCAATCGGGATAAGTTTGCTGAGTTTTTTCTTAAAATAAAATATTGTGGACTGGTTGCTATTTAGCAACCCAACATAAGATCAAAGCAATAGGAAGGAGAAAGAAGAGAGGGAAATTCTTGGTCTTTTGTTTATAAAAATAAAACAAACATTTCAAGAAGAAACATTGTCCAGTTCTAAACTCCCATGGAGGTTACAGCTTCTTTTATTTATTTATTATATTTTATTGATTTTTTTACAGAGCAGAAGGGAGAGGGATAGAAAGTCAGAAACATCGATGAGAGAGAAACATTGATCAGCTGCCTCTTGCACGTCCCCTACTGGGGATGTGCCCACAGCCAAGGTACATGCCCTCGACCGGAATCGAATCCGGGACCCTTCAGTCCACAGTCCAACGCTCTATCCACTGAGCCAAACCGGTCTTGGTGGTTACAGCTTCTTAAATCACTTTGGAAAATTCAAATTATCCTGTCTCTACATGATATAGGCCCAGAAGCAATATTGGTGAGTACATTGTGGAAGTTTTAGGATATTGTGTAAGTCAGGTCCTCACACAAAAAAAGAGGAAACAGTAGAAACAGCTTGTATCTCTGGCCTGCTAACTTTCTTACAAACCTATATCTCCTAATGTCATTGATCTTCAAATAAATATTTCAAAAGTAGATGCAAAATGTATAAATTAGTTCAGCTTATTTGGAAGCCCTCTTTAGCACCAGCAATGATTATAAAATAAGAAGTCGAAATTGACTTGAGTTCTGGTGATCTGGAAATGACTTATTAGTAAAAACATCCAAATACATACAGGAGAGGTGACATTGGAGGAGAGAAGTGAAAATGTATATGTACACTTTGAATCATTATAAAGGAAGTGTTTATTAAAAATCATTTTATTGTTAAAATTGAGCTATCAGCTGTTACAGCGTCCATACATTTTTTTTTGGGGGGGGGCACCCTGCATTTAAATCAAACTGTTTTATCTAGTTGATTTTATATTTCCAGTATCAATTTATGTATAGAATTTATGCTATGTAATTTGCAGATAATTACTGAATGGGGGGTGCTATACTTATGGAAATATGACAAGAAATTTTGTTTATTTCAGGTTAGTCTCCTAGATGTGTGATACATATATGCTGAGTCACTTGTACCTTTAATTGTTATATTCACAATTTCTTCTTTAAAGCATCACCTGAATGTAGAGATGTTTGTCATCATCAAATAATAAAATTAGCAAAAATAGCATATGAAATAGTCTTAAACACAATAGAGCAGGGTAGCTAAGAGTGTGAATATTGAAGTCCAAGTTCTGCTGTTTCCAGCGGTGTGATTCTCAGAAATTTACCTAACCCCTTCATGCCTCAGTTTCTCCATCTGTGAAATAAGGACAATCAGCAGCACTTCTTGCACAGGGCTGCTGTGAAGATGAATGAAAATAACGCAAGTCATGTTCTTAGGATAGTATATATAAGTGCTAGCTATTCAAATTATCTGCAAAACTATTCAGAGGAGCAATCAGGAAAGTGACCTATTCTGTCGGAGGTATCTAAGCTGTTTCTTCAGAAAAATGTAAACAAGAAGCATGGCATAGTAATATTATTATACTCTGGCTGGTGAAAAGTGTTCTCAATGGACTATCAGAGTCAGCCAAGGGAGACAGCGAATGAGAATTTATCAGTGCAAAATTAGAACAGGCCGAGACAGAGGGTGCTGTGCTCATTGACCCACCTGTCAGGTTCAGGCCCATCTTGTAAACAATCATAAGGATGTTACTTTTGAGTTCATCCAAACCCCTTTGCACTTACTTTAAACTATCTCACCAGGGCCCTTCTGAGAGGAATTTAGTTTTTCATGTGCTGGGGACTGGCCAGACAGCCTGAGTATTACAATGTTCGTGGCATCTTTATTTCTTGCTACAATTTTTTCTATAATTGCACTTTGAATAATATCAGAGTCATTTTTGTGAATTTTACTTAGAAAGGCTATATAGTACTGTGCAGAAGATCTCAAATTGTACTGCGTAAAGCAATCACTTGAGAAAAATATATATATTTTTAAAAACCTAGATTCCTGGCTTTTTTTGTCTTGCGGTGTATGTGTGCACACACATTGATTTGGAAAGTCTGGCATGGGTTCCAGGAACCTAAGTTATTAATAGACATCGCAAAGGATTCTGATGCAGGTAGTCTTTAGACCACACTTTTTCCAGAAATATTGGAGAAAAGTAACTTTATAATTAGAGAGACCAGGGCTTAAAACTAAGCTCTACCTCCTTCTAAAATCTGTATGATTTGGGGCAAGTTACTCAACATTTCTGAATTTCCATTTCTTCATCTTGTAGATGGGACTGATGAGGCTCCAGAGCACATACTGAAATGCTCAATGTAGGGAAAGTACCTGACAGGTCCTTGTGTGGCAGTTCTGATCTCATCAGCTGGTCAGTAGAAGGCAGGATCGTGGCACCTAGTCATCTCAGAGAGAAGTGAGGCATCTATGCATATGCTCCAAACCATCAATGGTCACAATGAGTTCCTAGAAGATAGTCATCCCACCAAGATGTAGCCACCTTCGAAGTGCCTGCTTTGTCTGTGAACTTATTTCAAGCATCTAATCCCCAGTGGATGCTTAAGGGAAATCAAATCTCTCCTCTCCGACCTAGGCAGGTAGCATCCTTTCCTGAGATGTTCTACTTATGTATCCATTGTTTCCGAATTTCCAAGATGATCAAACAAAGTTCCAAACACACACATTTTTGCTATTTAGGACAAACAGCCAAAAGTTACCCCCCCACTTTTTTTTACCTTTTAGAATCCCATCCCTGAATTTTATCTATGCACTGAGAAAAAGTGAATCACAGAGCCTGGAGAAGCTTTTATTTATGTTCCAGTGATTCTTAAACTGGAAATGACCTTGCAATCATCTGGCCCAGGTCCTGTCTGATGTAAAGATGAAGAAACTGAGGCCTGTAGACACTCAGAGCCAGGTTTCAGTTCCTGTTTCTTGTCCCTCTGTTATTCCATTTTCTTAATGGTCCTCTAGATAGATGTGTTACAGCTCTTCAGAGTGCTCTGCACCGCGAACATGGTTCGGGAGTGGCGATTGTCATGTAGGCTGGGTTCTGTTCATTGTAAGGAGGTGGCTGTGTGAGTGACTTTAGACAGCTTTGTTTCGCTTCCCAGATGAGAATCTGACAAAGTCCAGGCACTTTGGATACTGCTGTGTGGTGACAAATGGCTTGACAAATGGGAGATGTGAAGAGAGTGTGGGTGGGTGGTGAGGCAGCTATTTCTCTCTGAGAATAGCTTAGACAAGAAGCTAAGGGCTACAGAGAGATTCCCGAGTATGTGACTTTCTCAAAGCTTCATTCGATTTAATTGAAATGCTTCCTTTTGTCATGAGTGTTTTTTTTTAATATTTCACTTGATGTGCAATGCCAATGATCAGAAAATTGGTCCTTTTTATTTTAAAGGCTAAGTTAAAGATTCATTTTAGTGTTAAACAGTATATCAGACAAGTTCATTATAGGAGTAAGAGGGAGTGAACTTTGTTCACTCCTTATAGTATTATAATATTTTTTCTCAGTGAGATATTGAATCTGAGCATTATATGCATAAATATTTAGGGCTTTCTTTTGGTTTATACATTCTGAGAAGGAACAAAATTCAGCTCAATATCCCAGAAATTAATTTTTAACTCCAAAATTTTAATGGGAGTGATTTATATGTTTTCAGGTAAGTCTATTTGGCCTTCAAAACACACTTTTCTTTCACTTCATTAACAGATCTTGACGCTGTGACTACTTTCTAAGAGTCCATTTGAACAAATTACTTTCCTGACGATGCTGGATAAATTACATGTGATGTACAACATTGGGAAACAGTGCCATGTATTATTTTAGATGCTTGATAATTAAAGAACAACAATAAAACAGTACTGGGAGAAAGAAATAGAAAGAAGGGAAAGAAAAAGGAAGGAAGAAAAAAAGCAAGAAAAGGGAGAAAAATTGCAAACTATAAGGAGAAATTTATTGTGTGGCTAGGCTAAGGACTAAAGCACAGTGGTTGCCTTCTATGAAAGTGAGGGACTTTCATGAAAAGAGGTAAGATTATGTGCAAAATCAAAAGCTCTATTCTGGCTCATCTGCTTGCCTTTCTGTGTATAATCACAAATGGTGCCAAACATCTCTCGCCAGTTGAAGTACTTTCTGAGCACCCATCCTCCATTTGAATCTTCTGTGCTTCCTTCTCTATACCCAATAGAAGAAGCATCAGGGGGCTGAGGAGTGTCTATGTTCAATTCATTAATTCAGTCACTGACACTGTCCAGATAGTGTGCTCTAGCAAAAGGAGTGGAATTTGTAGCCTTTCACATCAGACTAAAAGCACATCTCCTCTATACATCTACAACGCGATCTTGCGCAAATCATGAAACCTCTCAGATTCTCAGTTTCCTCATCTACTAAACAAGGGTGACATTTGCCTTCTAGAGTGGTCTGCTGGACGGGGCTTGTGTCCGCTTCTAGGAACCCAGTGTGCACTTCTCTTCTAATTTCATGGTCAGAGATGTCCCGTTAGTAGTTTGAAATTGAAATATTATTAGTAAATTGGTAAAGACTACAAACAAGGCCTCCCTTTTTATAGAGAGCCCATTGTTAAACATTTATTAGTACATCTCCACTTATGTATAAAGTGAGATAATAAATAGGTTCATAGCAATTATAGGGATGTAATAGTAATTTCTCTCCACCTTCCTACAGAATATATCTATCAGAAAACTTTTGATTGCAACACATTCAGATAAAACAGCATGACAATAGATTTCTACTGAGAACATCCATTTCATATTATTATCCAGACTTAATTTATGGTCTTTTATGTAATTCAGTTCTTTCTGTTTCTCTCTCTCTCTCAACACAGCTCAGTAGATACCAGAAATTTGGCCTCTTTTCACCAGTTTTCCTTACATGATACTTAATAGCATATTAATAGCCATGAAGGCCATTGTAATATTTTATTTTGGTGATGATTTTAAATGTGAGCATAAACACTTCAATAGCATCTTTAATGGATTGTGATAAGAGTTACACATATATGGGGAAGGCCTAGAGTAGGGCCTTCCAACTCCAGGCCTCATTTTGCTCCCCTCCACCAAATATTGGGGAGCAAATTAGGGGGATGGGGAACATCTGTAATACTGTCAACAATACATTTAAAAAAGTTACAAGTTTAACATAAGAGCTGTAATGATTTAACACATGGCAAAGACAGGAACAAGTTTCATGAAGGAGATAACTTTTGTGCTGATGTGCAAAATATGTTAGGATTTCCTTGGGAAAAGGACAAGAATAAAAGGTAAGATAGATGGGTCAGAAAAGACTTAATTAACTGCAAGAGGAGAGGCAGAAACCTGGGGTGGAGCTGGAGAGATGAGTGTCAGTAAGGAGTTGAGATATGGTTGGAAGGTCAGACTGTGATTCTATCTTTAAAGAGGAGCTTGTGTTTCATTGACTAGACAAGGGAAGAGCACTGGAATAGGAAATAATCAGGATTCCATATTAAGGAGATTAATTAGGCATGTGAAAGATGAAATGGAGAGGGGGAGAGATTGGAGAGCAGTAGAAAGTATCAGTCTCTCCTTGTCTCAGCTTCCTTGTCTGCCAAGCACAAACAACAATGTTCTTTTCTAGAGGACATTGTGATGATCAGATGAAACCACGTCTACAAATGATGGCCATGAACCTGGCCAAAGGTCCATATCCAGAGGACACTCCTCTCCTTACAAATTCCTCTTGCTTTAGTGGGCTTTCAATTCGTAAAACAGAAGCCTATTTCAGACATAATTGCAAGCTCATAACCTACAACTGGATGGAAAAGATGCCAGTAACCTGTACAGAAACAGATGGAAATTGTTTTCCTTCAGAAGACTAGAAAAAGATGTGTGGGAAGCAGACAGGCTATAGAAAGAAATACTGTTCTAGTGTATAGGCTCTGATTCTCAGCCTTCAAGTAATTAGCACATCTTGACAGGGTGAAGGTGGCCACCCAGCCTCTCCCTGTGAAGGGGCAGAGGTCATTGACAGCTGCTGCTGGGGCCTTTGGAGGGATATTCTGCTTGAGACCAGCTGGGGGAAATAGATCTTCAGGAAGAGTGGTCACTCTGATCAGAGCTCCGTTTCTTTTCTTGTAAACAGTGAACACCCTGGAAGGCTCATCTGCACTGTTCCAATACATTCTGCACCTGGGTTTTTGTTTTCTTTGCTGAAGAGCAGTTGCCTGGTATGCATCAGGCATTCCCATCTGCCTCACAGATAGTCATGGAACCCTTGGCTGTGCGTTTTATCTGAGAATGAGTGCCTTAATTCATTCCCACTCCAAAACAAAATCTTTCTCTGGCCCCAAGCCTTAGTGTTATGAATGTTTCTGTGGCAGAATTTTGTTGCAACATAAAATAAAAGAAATTATATGCCTCCACAAGACATAGAAATGATACTGGTTTTTTTTTTTTTTTTTTTTTTTTTTTTTTGCCTGGTCATTAAATTGAAGTCTCATGGTTCTTCAGATTTCAACTTCAGAACTTTTGGCACATTTTATGTATGAGCAAAAACACCGTTCCTCTGAGAGTTCCAAATGCTTTACATTTGTCCCTTGGGAATACTGAAATTTGTATTTTATAAGTTAAAAAAGCAAGGAACTAAGGAGTAAAACAGTTGCTAACACCCTTTTAGAAATCCAGAAAAACAAAAGGGCCGATAATTCATGAATCTGTAAACACCCATATTTTAATTCAGTCTACTGGATTTAATTCAGTCTTTGTAATGTATTTTTGAAATTGTGCCTGCCTTATGCTTTCCTCCAGAGGCAGCAGCATTTGATTGAGGGGAGCACTTTTGTTCTTTCCTCAGAGAAGGGAGAGCCAACAGGGTTTCTTGTTACCCCTAGAAATTCTGCCTAGTAACTTATTATCATGAAAAATGTGCCTGCCCTTGTCTTTGCAGGTGGCTGCACAAAGCTGGGACCCCCTACCTAGAGCTAAGAAAAATACCATTTAAAGAACTTTGTGGTCTTCAGAGACTACAGAAACCTTTCCTAAACTTTACCACTAGGTGGCAAATCCTAAGGTGATTCCTGTTCTGTCTTCAGGGTTCTAACATAATGCTGGCTGGCAGTGTGACTGGAAATTTAATTGGACACCCTCAGCCAAGACACAGTGATTATAAAGAACCTTTCCACAGAAAAGGGAACATCACTTAAAAATAGTCTCAAACAGGTTTTGATCTTTACTGCCCAGTGTGCTTAGGTGAGCACACTAATTTCATAAAGGCATGGCTGACACAGTCTGTATTACATACACATGCTTTTGAATCTTACCTGGTTTGTTTCTATTTCCCAAGTATCTTTACCCTTGTAATGTGGGATAATATGTACATCACAGCGTTGTTTTGAGAGTTAAATAAAATATACCTGGCATATACTACTTCTTAAATAAATACTTATTCAAAGAGTGACTGAATCAGTCAACAACCAAAATAGAAGTAGACAGTTTCCCTGAAATGCCTTGAATTGAACACAGCTTTGCCCAAGGAAAGGGAAATTAAAAATTATCTTATAAGGAAATAAAGTAGACAAATCCTCATATAGAATACAATATATATGTACTTTAAAATATACCCTTCCAAAAGGTACTCTAAAAGGTGGCTCACTGTCTGGAAATCCTGTAGGAAGAGTGGATTATCACTCTAGGTCTTGGATGAAGGTCTTTTATAAATGCAAGGGGCCATGGTAATTCACTTTTATATCCCTTTTTCATTTGTGCTAATATTAAGGTTTGTTAAGGACTCTGTAATGTCCTTAAAAAATATGTTGAAAAATAAAATGTAGAGTGCTCAGTATTCTCTAGATGTTTAAAAATAAAAATGTGAGTAATAATGCAAGTCCATGTCTGAGTATGTTGAATGATTAACTAAGTCTATTCTATATTTAAGATAGCTTCCAGGATTCCCAGTAGAACATTTTCTTTTTTTAAATTTCTTTATTAAGTTATTACATATATGTCCTTATCTCCCCATTACTCCCATCTCCCCCACTCATGCTCTCACCCCCTGTTGTCTATGTCCATTGGTTAGGCTTATATGCATGCATACAAGTCCTTTGGTTGATCTCTCTCCTTTACCCCCACCCTTCCTTACCTTCCCTCTGAGGTTTGATGGTCTGATCAATGTTTCTCTGTCTCTGGGTGTGTTTTTGTTCATCAGTTTATGTTGTTCATTATATTCCATAAACGAGTGAAATCATGTGATATTTATCTTTCTCTGACTGGCTTATTTCATTTAGCATAATGGTCTCTAGTTCCATCTATGCTGTTGAAAATGGTAAGAAGTCCTTTTTTACTGCAGTGTAGCATTCCATTGTATAGATGTACCACAGTTTTTTAATCCACTCATCTACTGATGGGAACTTAGGGTGTTTCTAACTCTTAGCTATGGTGAATTGTGCTGCTATGAACATAGGGGTGCATATATCCTTTCTGATTGGTGTTTCTAATTTCTTGGGATATATTAATAGAGGTGGGATCACTGGGTCAAATGGGAGTTCCATTTTTAGTTTTCTGAGGAAACTCCAAACTGTTCTCCACAGTGGCTACACCAGTCTACAATCCCATCAGCAGTGCACAAGAGTTCCTTTTTCTCTGCATCCTCGCTAGCACTTTCGTTTGTTGATTTGTTGATGATAGCAATTCTGACAAGATGGTACCACATTGTCTCTTTGATTTGCATCTCTTGGATGATTAGTGATTTTGAGCATGTTTTCATATATCTCTTGGCCTTCTGTCTTCTTTTGAAAAGTATCTATTTAGGTCCATTGCCCATTTTTTTGATTGGGTTGTTTATCTTCCTTTTGTTAAGTTGTATGAGTTCCCTGTAAATGTTGGAGACTAAACCATTATCTGAGAAAGCATCTGCAAATATGTTCTCCCATGCAGTGGACTTTCTTGTTGTTTTGTTGATGGTTTCTTTTGCTGTGCAGAAGCTTTTTATTTTGATGTAGTCCCATTTGTTTATTTTCTCTTTAGCTTCCATTGCCATAGGAACAGTATCAGTGAAGAAATTGCTTTGGCATATGTCTGAGATTTTGCTGCCTGTAGATTTCTCTAGTATTTTTATGGTTACCTGTCTTATGTTAAGTCCTTTATCTATTTTGAGTTTACTTTCATTGTATAGTGAAAAAAGTTCTATCAATGGCATGAGTAGGATATATGATGAATACACAGTTTTTTTTTTCATAAATTCTCCAAACTATCAGTTATGTCCAGATACTTACATTTTACTAAAAAAATTATTAAAAACAAGATAAACTTCTGGACAATATAGCCCCAACTATCTCAACTCTAAGTTATTTGTAGATTAAGCAATTGCAGTGCAACTTTCCATATATTTCAAAACAGTCTCCTAAAATATCTCCTGACTGAGTCAAATAAAAAAAAGTTTATTTATTTATTCGTATATTTGATGAGAATATTTCCTTTGGTTTGACTGAGTCTGCATTTTATACCTCATTTTCACTACATTTATTTTCTTACTATCTCTGTAAGGGAGGTCCATTTTGAAGATGAGGACTGAGACTCCAAGGTACAATTTGTACTCAGCCACACAGCTGCTGTAACACAGTAAAATCAGGATTAGAAATCAGCACTGCTGACTACATGTTCACAGCTCCCTCATCGCACAAGGCTGTGGACTTTTGTGTGGTTGTTGGTCATTGAATGTGGATGTGATTTGCAGTTATAAAGAGGACTATTGCTCAAGTTCTGTGTCAATCTCAACTGCAGAAAGAGTAAGGGAAGTAATACAGGCAGGTTGAGGCAAGAAAAAAAGATATTTCAAATGATATGAGAAAGGGGAAGAAGAGGGAAATAGAGGAGGCAGAGGGCAGAAAGATTCCCATATCAGCTTTCTGAACACTTCCTTAGAGTCCACTCCCTTCCACACTCACAGATCATATGACACCTTAAGTGGTTCTGTCACATACTTCCACAGAATATTGTCTCTGTCGTTATAGCTCTTACCACATTATATTATATTGTTTGTTGAACCATTTCCTTATTTAGTAAGTTCCACAGTGGCAGGCAGTATGATTCACACCACTGAGACTGGCATGTAATACGTACTTACCAGATATATTTTGAATGCATTAATAAACAGGGAGGGCATAGTATAATACCATGGACTGCTTGGATATCATTACACTTTCCCCCACATCTATGCTGCAGGCAAGGGGTCTTGAAGCTGGAATGCTTGCTTGAACGTGAATCAGAAATGGTTGGATCTTTAGGAGTTGCCATTTGGACTGATTAAATATTATTCAAAAAATGTAATGTACCTTGAACACTTTAAATGAATTGAGAGGACAGGTTCCTCTCTATGGAGGTTTTTTTCTGTTGTTTTTCTTCCTGAATGATCACTAAGTAAGTGTATTCTGCTTCTTTGTGGTAGAGTTTTCACAGTTACATAACTGGCCATGATTCATGTTATACTCCTGTTAGAAATGAATTTGTTTCCTAATAGTGAATCTATCCGATAGTGGAAATGTTATTCTTTTTTCTCTGTTAATTTGATTAAAAAGCCTGTGTTTTATTTTACTGTAATAATAATGGTTCTCATGTTTTTGATCTGCCTGACGTCATTTATACCTCAAGAACCTTTAAACATCTTTTCCTTTTTGCTTCACTTCCTGGGTTATAAGAATATATCTATTAAAGTATTAGATAATTACATTAAAAATAGGTAAGAAAAAATGTCTCCTTGGGGACAAAAGTGATTTCTTTAATTAAATTTATGTTATAATTTATAAGAAATATTTGAACTTTATAGAACCCTAGAAATTCTTTAAGGGCTTTTCTCTTTTCCTATTTAAGTCTTACTTAGATTGAAAGATAGGCACATGTTTTTAGACCACAGAACATCATAAAATACAATTCTTCAGCTTACTGTGTACGTTAATTTCTTTGACTGAATTGTATAATATAAATCATGTTATTAGCATCAACTCAAACAAGTAGATGTTTGTTTTTCTGAAGCTCAGAGCCCCTTTAAAATTCTGAGTTTCTGAGATACCAATCCTAGTCCACTTGGTAAATAGCCCAAAATGTTCCTAGTTACTGAATAAGTCATTTCATTTTATTAAATTTGAATTAAAAGACAGGTGTGTGTGTGTGTTCTATTCTTTGGCAATGCATTTTGAATGGTAAAAATGTCATTCAATGGGCATCTTCTGATTGTGTGTGCTAATATGGCACCCTCTATATGAAATCAGGACAGTTGTTAAGCTGGGATAAGGCCTGGAACTTCTCATGAAAAGGCAACATTTTATTTGTTCTAGTCTATCTCTCTTATTTAGTATTTTAGGTCTGTCTTTGGTTTAGTGGTATTTCTTCCCTCCTCTTTCTTTTTTCTTCTTCTTTTCTCCCTCTTCTCTATCACCAAGTATTTAGTGAAGTCTATTTAATGTGACGGCTTATCTGCAGCCAGGCCAAGAGCAGGCAAGGGAAGTCCTGGAAGCCACATTGGTAAAGAGAAAGCAGTGGCCCTGGATGATTCAGAGCCCATAGCAGCCATAATTAATAGCCATTTTCCCAGACGGAGGACGAATTTCAAGGGAACAAAAGGCAAGGCTACAATGTCTAGTCACTCTTCCCCTGTGAAAACTATTTGGCTTTGCTAACTTTGAAAATATCTCAGTTTATATTCAAGAAATGAAGATAACAGTCCCATAACCACATACTGAGCTAAGAAGTGGTGAATCTATAAAGAATAAGAAAGTATGGTCCTCCAGTGTAAGGAATTTCAAACAAGAAAAAATGTTAATATTTGTATCATCTGCTACAATTTACAAGGCACTTCAACACACATTACTTCATTTACTTTGTAAAACAAGATAGTAATCATATAAGGTCCAAAGTCCCTGGTGACGCAGGCTGGTGGCAGGTAAGACAGAACAGATTTGCTGTTGTTGTTCAGACTTCACAGCAAATGACTTTAACTGTTAGATCATGTAGTGTTTTAATTTTCATCTTTTCCTTGAAAGTTATAAATTCTGAAATACTTAAACATACAAAGATTTCAGACAATAACGCACACACATATGTACTACTACTAAGTCAAGTGAAGACGTTAATATTTTCTCTGTATTTGTTTCAGCACCTCCCTCCCCCGAACACCTTCTTGTTTTTTGAACAATGTACTACACTTAACAATATAAGCAAATATGCAATGAAAAGCGTTGCTCCAATTCCTAGCTATCTCCTACCAAAACACTACAGGTAGTAACCACTACTATCAACTTTTGTTTTCCTGTTATTAATTCTACCCTGTTTTAGAAATTAGAAGGATTACCATTCAATAAAACATTTATTTTCTGATATTTCTTTAAAATGATTTTTTGTTAATCCTTACTTGAGGATAATTTTCTATTGATTTTTAGAGAGAGTGGAAGGAATGGGGAGAGACATAAAGAGAGAAAAATCGGTGTGAGATAGGGGCACACGGATTGTTTGCCTCCCACATGCAGCCTGACCAGGGCTGGGGAGCAAGCTTGAAACCAAGGTACATACCCTTGACCAGAATTGAACCTAGGACTCTTTAGTCCACAGGCCAATGCTCTACCCACTGAGCCAAACCAGCTAAAGCTTAAAATGATTTTGACCTAATATTTCAGCATCTTCTGTAATTTTCAGCAATCTCAGTTAAACTCACATCCTATATAATAAAGATGTAATATGCAAATGGTCATTATGCTATAAAGCATAATGACCAACCATGTAATGACTGGATCAGGGATCAGCAGGAAGGTGGGCAGCAAGCTACAAGTGGGTGGTGGAGAGCTACAGGAGGAGCAAGGTAGCCAGCTATGAGGGGTTCAGGGGGTGGAGGGAGCTACAAAGGGGCAGGGCAGTAGGAAGAGCTCTACAGGAGTGTGGCTGTGAGCTACTGGCTACAAGCAGGTGGTGGAGAGCTACAGGAGGGTGCAGGGTAGTAAGTTATGAAGAGCGGGGTGGGGGGAGGGAGAAGGGAGGGGACAGGGGAAGCTACAGGAGGGCAGCAGCAAGCTACTGGCACATGGATTCATAAGCAGGGCTACTAGTCTTATTATATAAAAATCCAGGGTTGTAACATCCAAAATGACTGAAGGCTCAACTGAAGAGAAGTCAGTGCTGGGTTACTGTGGTGACCCAGCACTGACTGCCCCACCACTGAAAATACCATGGTCCAGCACTGACTGCTGAGGGGGATACAGATGAGGCCTGAAGGGAGGCTAGGGTAGAGAAAAGCATATCCGTATGCTTCATGGCAGCTGTTGATCAGCCCTTGCCTCTTTTTTTCTCTCAGGGCCTGGCCAGCAGCCTCACCTCTCCTTCTCTCTGGCCTCTACTAGGGCTACTGATCAGCCATTCCTCTCTGATCAGGCCTGTTGATAGGTCCAGAGACACTGACTGGCATAGAAACTAACTAATCAGAATAAAATCTGGGTGAAGTGTAAGGAGCCAATGGCTGACTAGGAGGCGGAGCTTTTGACACTGACTGGCATAGAAACCGACCAATCAGATTTTAATCTGGGTGAACTGAGAAGGCAGAGCCTAAGGCGGGGGCTGAGGAGGGGTTTTAAGGGCAACATAAGGTGTAAGAAAGCAGTTCAATTTTTTAATGACTGCTTTGGAAGTATAGTGCATATGGCTGGCTATTTGTTTTAAGGGCGATATTTTCCCTGTGTTTCAAAATATCTTGTGCACTATAATGAGAAGGGCAGTGAGGTTTAGCAAGGTAGACTGTGATAGATGGGGATAAATCCACTGGCCTGAGTACATGTACCTGCAGCTGAAGCCAGTTCAGCTCTGACAGCTGGGTTTCACTAGATGCTTTTAGGGGAATGTAATTCCTAAAATTACTTTTCCTTATTACCATTTTGAAGCACTGCCCAGGGAAATGGCCAAGATCTCTGCTTTTATGACACATGGCTGGCATCAGTGATTTATTCATTAGCTTTGATTTCTAATCTATTCAAAAGGTTCATCTCTGAATGGTTTTAGCTTTCCAAGTGTGCAGCTCTTGGAACCTTTGAAGGGCCTGCCATATGACTGTGGACTGTACAACACTGGCTGAAAGGCACATCCTTGAATCCCTCAAAAATGAACAACAACAAAAACAGCAACAGAAAGCAAGCAAACTAAAAAAAATAAAATGCACATGGTTCTATAGTTTTTCTTTTGGATAAGGGGAAGTCTGGTTTTTTTGTTTTTTTGTTTGTTTTGTGTTGTTTGTTTTTTTACATGTAGAAACAAATCAAATAAAGATCCCTTTTTCCCTAATTTCCATACACAATCTTTCCTCTTCTATCTTAATAACAAATGGCAGCCAGCTGACACTGATCTCCTAAATTTTCTCCCTTAAATTGTTAATCTGGTGTTTTGCTGCCTGAAACAGATCCATATAATAAAAGATTACAGATTCCCCAACTTGGGAAACAGTGAAACATATTCACACCCAGACCACATCTAGCTCAGAATGTGTTCATCAGATGTGGACACTGCAGAATTATTGATGCTCACATTTTCCACTGGGGCAGATATTATTTGAATGTGTTCAGATTCTTAATTTCACCCTAAGAAACCTTAACTTAGCCATTGGCCTCCTGGAGTTAATTTACTATGTGTATTATATTCATCATTATCCATCCAGGATAATATGATTGACCTGTTGCAAATGTTTGGATGGACTGACTGGCAAGTTTAGAAATTGCCTTTTTAATTTTCTATTGGCAAATGTATCCTACAAGGCTCACAAAGCCAGAGACTAAATAGGATGTCAGAAATGAAGCTTTATTATTATTATTCTTTATTGATTAAGTTATTACATATATGTCCTTTTCCTCCCTTTAAACCCCCCCCCCCCAACCCTCCACTCATGCCCTCACTCCCCTGGTGACTGTGTCCATTGGTTATGCTTATATGCATGTATATAAGTCCATTGGTTGATCTCTCCTCCTTATCCTCACCCTCCCCTACCTTCTCTCTGAGGTTTGACGATATGATCGATGCTTCTCTGTCTCTGGATCTCTTTTTGTTCATCATTTTTATGGAAGAAGCAGGAATGTATTTTAATGTGCCCCCCCCCCCAAAGAAATAAATGAAGCTTTGTTAGGCAAACCCAATGTAAGATAGTCCCAACACCACCGGGAAGTAGACATTAGCCTATTTAGAATATTGCCATCCAGTGTACAAATGAAATATTACAAGTTTGACCTATCACACACCATAAACCAGCCCCCCCATCACACGCCATAAGACCACCCCCCCTAGAATAAAATTATTCTGTCTATGGTCTACCTTTGTGCTTAGATATGAAGAAATTTTAATAGTAACTCAACAAAATGAAGGATCAGGTTATAGATGTCAGAGATGACTACCTCTAAGTTTCCTAAACTTTCCTGGATATAATTTTCTTCTAATTTTATGAGCATTAGAGGACACAGAATACAAAAATACTTCAAGTGCTTGCATATAACAGGTATTTAGCAAATATTTATTTTCCTTTTGCCAAGTAAAAATATGCAGAAATGACTCTAAGAGAGAGGTACAAAAGCCATTTTCATGCACCTTGTTTTGTGTATTAAGACATGTTTGGGCAAATTTTTAGCCCTTGGGTAACATTAAGCTACTCCACCAAGATGCTTAGATAATATGTGTAAGTCAATATAATAAACTAATGAACCTCCATAAAGATCTGAGTGTCACTTTCACTAAGTTTAATATTGTCTAATGCCATCATCACTTTACCAGTTTCTCAGGCTGGAAATCATTCAGCGCATCTGTGATTTCTTCCTCCCCCTTTGCCAATAGATCTCTAAATCATGTTAATACTGCTTCCAAAAATATTTTTTCACATTTGTTTCTTATTTTCTAGGCCCTTGTCACTACCTTACTATTTTTGCATGAATTATTGCAATTGCCTTAGTGATCCCATTGTCTCTCACCTCTCCAATCGAATATCTCCTACAATAAGCAATCTAATCACATCCCTACAGAACTAGTCAAGCCTCTCTTTTTCTTTCCAACATCATGTAAGATAGTCTAAAAAATTAATGCTCTTTCTCACATTCTTCTTACTTCAATCCTAGTGATATCTCAGCTTTCTCTGTCTAGTTTGCCTAGGTTTGTCAAAACAAAATACAAATGCAGGCATGGAGTGTATGAGACCTTTCATGACCTAGATGTTGTTGATATCTTTATGTCTCACCATTCACATCCTACTTCA
Organism: Antrozous pallidus; assembly: GCA_027563665.1. Taxonomy (NCBI): domain Eukaryota; kingdom Metazoa; phylum Chordata; class Mammalia; order Chiroptera; family Vespertilionidae; genus Antrozous; species Antrozous pallidus. Next base: position 70,048,404 of record CM050511.1, read on the forward strand.
GATATTTGTTCCATAGGCTGTATCTACTTTCAGTTCTTCAACCATCCTCTCTCTCTAATTCTTTTGTTGTAGATGTATCACCATTGTCTGCCTATTTCCTTCTTCTTTAGGACTTATTTTAGGTCTCAACTCATCTAGAAAGTTAGATGCTTCTTATTTAGATTATCAAATAATTGTGTGAAAAATTGTCATAGTCTTCATTTCACATCATTAAAATGAGTTTATTACCTACTACTAGTAGTTTATTCTCAGTTCTCAGAAATTCTTAGAAGTTCTGAGGCAGGTCAGTTTACCAAAAGTCATACTACTGAAAACAAATCTTTGAAAGCCAGTTAGCCTCTTGGTGAATTAACTAAGTGCAAATTGGCTTATAATGTAAGTTTCTTAAGGGAAAGCCTCGTATTTTTAATTTTGGTGTCCCAAATTTGTAGTTTAGTGTCTAGTACAGCAGACATTTCATAAATAATCCCTCAATGTAACTCAATTGTTACTCACTGTATGTCTCCAAATGTTAGTTTTAACAACAGTGATTGTCTTTTTTCAACAGTGCCATTTTAGGAATAGAATCAATATTCTGTAGAAATAATCAAGGTATTTTATATGTCAAGATGGTGATTCTCTATTCTAAAAATATTGAACTGATTTCCTTATCTGTTTTCTTTTTATTTCACTCCCACCCCGGCACATATAATTTGAGTTTTACTTGGCTCAAACATTCCAAAGCCTAGGAGGACATTCTGAGATCTTTCATGTGGTTATCCTTTCTGGGAACAGCTTTCCCCTGTCATCCACATGTTTGGCACATTTGCCTCACTGTTGAATAGACCACTGGAATGGCATTTAGAGACAACAAAATTATCATTTTAAAAATATGGACAATTAAGCAAACCAGAGAATGGAGAAGCAAACATTGGGACATCTTTAAAGAACCATATCAACCATAGGAAAGTTGTCCAGACTACAAGATTGCCCCAGTCTAAAGATCATCTGCACTGTTTATTGTATGTTATAGAGAGACTCAGATGATATTTTTGTAACAGGTGTTTATTATGACTGCCTTTTAAGACCATAATATGATATTTACTCTTTAGTATCATAATTCATTAAAATCATTTAAAAAACTTGAAAGTGTTCCTTTTAAAGCAGGTGAGATACGTTATAACTGAAATTCTTTAAACTGTTCAAGAGGAAATTACATAAATCACTGTGTTTTCTATACTTCTTTATTCATTCTTTTATTGTTTCTTTGTGTCAACAAAATTTTTTAGAGTATTTATGAGTTGAATTTAGTGCATTAGGGGTTTAAAGATAAAAGTCAAAATTTTTGAGAAGCTCATATAATTAAATTTTATATATTTTTAATCTTTATTGTTCAGTATATTTATTACATTATTCCCCCTTTTTTGTCCCCCTATAGCTTCCCTCCACCCATCCCAACCTCTGCCCTCACCTCCCCCTCCCCACTGTCCTCTCCCATTGTTGCAAGATTTTTGTCCAGTCTCTTGCTGCACTTCCCACACCCCTTTTCTCCCCAAGAATTGTCAGTCCATTCCCTATCTATGTCCATGATTCTGTTATATTCACCAGTTTATCCTGTTCATCAGATTATTAATTCACTTGATTTGTATATTCATTTGTTGATAGATGTGTATTTGTTGTTCATAATTTATATTTTTACCTCTTTCTTCTTCCTCATCTTAAAGAATATCTTTCAGCATTTCATATAATATTGGTTTGGTGATGATGAGCTCATTTAGCTTTTTCTTATCTGAGAAGCACTTTATCTGATCATCAATTCTGAATGATAGCTTTGCTTGGTAGAATATTCTTGGTTGTAGATTCTTGCTATTCATCACTTTTAATATTTCTTGCCACTCCCATCTGGCCTGCCATTGTTTCTGTTGAGAAATCCACTGACAATCATATGGGTGCTCCCTTATAGGTAACTAACTTTTTCCTCTTGCTGCTTTTAATATTCTCTCTTTATCTTTTACTCTTGGCATTTTAATTATGATATGTCTTGGTGTGGTCCTCTTTAGATTCCTATATTTGGGGGTTCTGTGTAATTCTTGGGCTTTTAAGTCAGTTTCTTTCACCAAGTGGGCGAAGTTTCCGGTCACTATCTCTTCAAGTAGATTTTCATTGCCTTGCTCTCTCTTTTTCTGACACCCCCATAATTCGGATGTTGGCATGCTTGAGATTGTTCCAGAGGCCCCTAGCACTATCTTCAATTATCTGGATTCGTTTTGTTTCTTGCTTTTCCAGCCGAGTGGATTTTGCTTCCTTGTATTTCAAATCTTTGACTTGGTTCTTGTGGCCCTCAGCTATGCTCTATGCAGCCTGTGGTCTCTGTGATGGGTGGTAATGGCTGCACACACCTCTGAGAGAAAGCTGCCACTGGTCTCCACCCATTGCCAGACAACTCTGCCTCTCCCCAAATGAGTCTGCACACCCAAAGTCTTGCCCAGGGTTGTAAAACAAAGCAGTCCAGTGATCTTGGTAATGAGGGAGCAAGTCTGTGCTGTAGTGCACTTTACGCACAAACAGCTGTTCCAATGCACACTCTCCTCAGACTCAGAGAGCTCTGCTGCGCCCGGCTTTTAGCGTGCGTACCCTGGATCTCGCACCTCACCTGGCACTGGGTAATCTGTGCAGTGGGATGTCTCCACTCTCTCCCTTGGAGAGATCCAGCCAGGATTGCTGCTGCCAGCCCTACAGCCCTCGCGCCCCCCACGGCTGTGAACCTCTGGCTCTGATCATATCTTCAAGGCTGTGCTCCGCCGCTCCTCTGAGTATCAGTGTCCCACCTTTACTTTTATTTGTGGAATTTTCACTCAGCCAGCTTTCCGGTGATTCTGGATGATGTTTGTTTTGTTGTTATGTTGTAGTTTTGGAATTGTTGTGCGGGGCAGCACAATAAGTGTTTACCTATGCTGCTATCTTGGTTCCCCTCGAGAAGCTCATAGATTTAATAATGAAAAGGCAACAATTCTGTATAAAGAAGGTAGAATGAAGTAAAATGAAGAGACATAAACAATGGTAAAAAATAAGCCCAGAAGAGAAAAATGATTCATTTCCAACTAAGGAAATCACAGAAGACCCCTTGAAAGAGAAGGCAATGTGATTTGAATTTTAGGACAACTAGAGTTTCAGCAAGTAGAGATAAAAGGAAGTACATTCTAGACAAAAGATATGCAAAGGCTTACAAGTGAGAAAGGAACTGACTTGGGGACTGGCTTATAGACATCTCAAAGGGAAGGTAAAGATGAAGGGGCATAGAGAAAGATATCTGCAATGAAATGAGAACTTCTGTAGGTTAGACTGGGTCGTTTGAGTTATACTTCGCAGGCAAAGAGTTGCGTAGAGGGTGTTGAGTTGGAGGAAGAGAGTAGGGATAATCTTAAATTGATTAATCCAGTCGTGTAGGAATATTCATTTTCTATTGCTGCCATAGCAAATTACCACACACTGAGTGGCTTAACACAACACAAATTTATTATCTTATTTTATATTTCTGTGGGTCAGGATTTTGTCTGACACAGATTTCACTGAACTGAAATCAAAGTGTTGGTGGTACTGCATTCCTTTCTGGAGCCAGTAGGGGAGAATGTTTCCTTTGCCTTTTTCAGCCTTTTCCTTGTCTTGTGGCCACCTCCCTCTCCATCTTCAAAGCATCCTTCTGACACTTTTCATTTAGTCACATTGTCCTTGGATAACATAAAGATTTCCTTGATTTCCAGAATTTGTGAATAATCCATGATGCTTTCCCCATCTCAAGATCCTTACACCTTAATCGCACCTGCAAAACCTCCTTTTGCTATGTAACAGGTTCTGGGGATTAGGATGTGGACAGTTTTGGAGGCCAGGATCCTGTCTTCTACTATGTAGATGGATTGATATCAGGAGAAAGCTTTTGATCTGGCCCCAGAAAGGGACAGTACAAAATTGAGAGAGGGCAACGACAGTAAAAATGTAAAAAATGGGTTGAAGAAAGAGAAAAACAAGGGTTGCTATAAGGTGGGAGATCTTACAGGTAGTCTTTGAAGTGAGTGGAAGTTCCTGGCTATTGAAGGGTGATATCAACAAGAATAGAAATGTCTGGAGAAGAATAAGGTTTAGAAAAAGAATTGTGAATTCTATTTTGAATTTGCCAAACTTGATGTGCAAATGAATTATTCAAGCAGAAAAATCCAACAGGCAGTCAGAAACATGCATCTGAATTTTGAGAGACAGATTGAGACAGAAAAACTGCACTAAAGATATAAGCCCTTGTGTCAAGGGACTATATATATCCCTAGTGATATATCAGCTTAGATAAAACATCTTTATATAAGGTTCTTTATAAAAATAAAAAACAGATTTCATCTTGTCAAATGAACACAATTAATGGAGCAAAATTGGTAGTCTGTATTAAATTTAATTTATAATATATTTTCATTTTATATTGTCAAATTTCACACTAAAATGTAAAAATATGACTTGGCATTTAATATTTTCTTCCTACATTTCATTATGTTTATACATTTATTTGGCATTTTAAAATGTGGTTACATTTGTTTCAAAGAAACATTTCAAAATATCAAAGATTGTTTTCTCAGTGTAATTTAAGGGCATTAATCTTTGCTTCTGAAAAATGCTGACAGTTGAGATAGGATCATCTGTATTTGATTTTGTACTTTAGCCATCTTCTTCCTGGCCATTTGCCTTTGTTGTTCTGCTATTGCTACTGATGTTCCACAGAAATTGCTAGAACATCAGGATATGCTTTATATTTGACAACAGGAAGAATTCTGCAATATTTAATATTGAGTAATAAGAAGAATTCTGCAATACATTAAATAAATGGTGATTTGCTTAAAACAATTAAGCTGAAATGTGTATAAATTGGTACACAGATGCAGGTCTCTTGAGTCCAAAACTATTGCTCTTTATTGTATACTAGAAGCCTGGTGAACGAAATTTGTGCATGGGTGATGTGTCCTAGCCCAAGCTGCGCCCTCTCCAATCTGGGACCCCTCGAGGGCAGTCAGACATCCCTCTCACAATCCAGGACTGCTGGTTCCCAACTGCTTGCCTGCCTGCCTTCCTGATTGCCTCCAACCATTCCCCTACCAGCCTGATTGATGCTTAACTGCTCCACTGCCAGTCTGTTTGCCCCTAACTGCCCTCCCCTGCAGGCTTGGTCACCCTTAACTTCCCTCCTCTGCTGGCCTGGTCACCCCAACTGCCCTCCCTTGCAGACCTGGTCCCTCTCACTTGCCCTCCTCTGCTGGCCCAATCACCAACAACTGCCCTCCCCTGCTGGCCATCTTGTGGTGGCCATCTTGTGTCCACATGTGGGCAGCCATCTTTGACTACATGGGGGCAGCAATCTTGTGTGTTGGAGTTATGGTCAATTTTCATATTACTATTTTATTAGATAGGATAGAGGCCTGGTGCATGGCTGACAGCCAGCTGGTTTGCCCTGAAGCGTGTCTCAAATCAAGGTGGGTGTTTCCTTGGAGCATGGGGAGGCTTAGCCAAAGGGTCTGTGGTGGTTTGCAGGCTGGTCATGCCCCCCAGAGACCCAAGCAGAGGCTCTGGTATCTGGGATTTATTTATCTTCTATAATTGAAACTTTATAGCCTCAAGCAGAGGCCTAGGCTGCCCAGGGTGTGCGGTAAGCTTGGCTACCTCCATTACCGGGGAAACCCAAGCCTCCTGCTTGCTCCGTGGCTACAGCCATCTTGGTTGGGTTAATTTGTACACTTGCTCCTAATTGGCTGGTGGGAATAGCTTGTGGGTATAGTGGAGGTAAGCTAAATTTGCATATTATTCTTTTATTAGATAGGATAGGATTACAGTTGGCTTTCAATCTTAGAAGCACAGTTCACAACTATAAGGTAATGCTATTCTTGGCTGCTTGTTTGACTATTGTCTGTATTCCTCACTGAACGGTAATGTCCCTGGGATCAGGGCCTTTGACTCTATTAGTTACAACTCCAGTGTCAGGACTTCTAATACTGTCTGGCATATAGTAGGTGCTTAATAAGTATTTGTTTTCATTTTTCCAGACATGTCACAGAATGTGTTGCATTCAGATGCAGGCCTTCAGGTGCCAGGAGTTGCATGCTGACTCTCATCAGAAATAACTCAAGGAATGCTCATAGACTAGTCCTAAACCCAAGAGTGGGAAGCCCCTGTACAGTATTCTAAATGTGTTTGACAACAGGTAGAGAGTTAATTATGACATGCTAAAGGTGCACAACTGAAGAAGGGCCCAGAGTAGTTAGAGAACTTACTCAAGTAAATTACAGGGGTTAGAACATCAGAGGATTATCTAAGGCTTTGCATTATAACTATGGCATAGGATTAAATACTTATTAAAACAAACAAAATGCAGTTTTTTCAACAATTGTGGTACTTTAAATTAACAAATAAAACAAATTGCTAGCTAAGTTAAGAAAGCATTAATAAAATCCCCAAAGTAAGAACTGTGAAGGCATGGCTCTTTGGCAAAAAAATCAATACATTAAAAAAATCATGTTCACAAGCATAGATAAAAGCAATTAAGGTTACTTTGAAATTAAAAAAAAAAAGATGGGCTAAAGGCAAATGCAAATCTATAAATACAGAGTATTGACAAAATTTTTAAAATGAGAACAATGATTATCAAAATTTGTTGATTGTGGCCAAAACTGTTCTCAGAAGAAAATATTTTTGTGCTAAATGATTTTATTATTTTTTAAAAGCAGAAATGAAAATAAAGGATAAATCTCATCCCAAGGAGTTCTGGAAAAAAACAATAAAACATACCTAAAGAGACATGAAGATGGATATGATAATGAACAAAAATTGAAACAAAATTAATAATAAAATGCAGTTAGAATCAATTCAAAAATAAAATGTCAGGCCCTTTAAACCAAATATCTTTTAAATATAACTAAGAGAAGTACAATATTTAGAATAAGAATTAAACATTTGATATCACAAAAAATTATATAGTATAAAATATCAGGGAAGTTGATTACTTTTCAGAGAAAAATTTAACATTCACAATTGCCTCAGGAAGAAGAAAACATGCATTCTCTCATAAAAAATAATCAAAACTCTTTTCTGAAAAATTTTAAGCCATGTGGTTTCACTTATGAGTGTTATGTAATTTTTAAAAAATATATTTTATTGATTTTTTACAGAGAGTTAGGGAGAGGGATATAGAGTTAGAAACATAGATGAGAAAAAAACATTAATCAGCTGCCTTCTGCCCACCTCCTACTGGGGTTGTGCCTGCAATCAAGGTACTTGCCCTTGACTGGAATCAAACCTGGGACCCTTTATTTAGTCCACAGGCTGACACTCTATCCACTGAGCCAAACCAGTTAGGGCAAGTGTTATGTAAAATTTTAAAGATAAACGATGCAAATTCTACATAAAAACTTGTCTGGAATATAGAAGAAGCTAACTTAACTTTTATTTTTAAAAGCCTGTTATATATATAATATTTATATATATAATATTATAGGCCCGATGCATGAAATTTATGCATGGGGGTGGGGGTTGTGTCCCTCAGCCCAGCCCACACCCTCTCTAATCTGGGGCCCCACAAGGGATGTATGACTGCTCCTTTAGGCCAAATCCTACTGGGGCATGGGGTGGCCTGAGCGAGTGGCCTGTGGTGCTTTGCAGGCTGGCCACACCACCCTGGAACCTAAGCTTTCCCCACACACTGGCAGGCCCAGGCCTTCACTCACAGCTACAAAGGATCGCCCCACACCCCGAGGGATTGGCCCTAAATGGGCAGTTGGACATCCCTTGAAGGTTCCTAGATTGGAGAGGGTACAGGTTGGGCTGAGGGACACACTGCCCGCCCCCCCCCCCCGCCACTCCCCCATGCATGAATTTTGTGCACCAGACTTCTAATATTCCTTATATGTATGTCTGGGTGCTGAAGTACCATAAAATCATGGTCTTTGTGGAGAATTTCATGGGTTGGTATTTATCATGTCTTTCAATCCCTCTTTTTCATAATGTGCTTTCCACGCCTACTGGGATCAGGCCTAAACAGGCAGTCTGACATCCCTCTCACAATCCAGGACTGCTGGCTCCCAACTGTTCACCTGCTTGCCTTCCTGATTGCCCCTAACTGCTTCTGCCTGCCAGCCTAATCACCCTTAACCACTCCCCTGCCAGCCTGATTGATGCCTAACTGCTCCCCTGCCAGCCTGTTTCCACCCAACTGCCCTTCCCTACAGGCCTCGTTGCCCCCAACTTCCCTCCTCCACCAGCCTGGTCAAACCTAACTGCCCTTCCCTGAAGGCCTGAATGCCCCTAACTGCCCTCCCTTGCAGGCCTGGTCCCCCCTAACTACCCTCCCCTGCTGACCATTTTGTGGTGGCCATCTTTTGTCCACATGGGGGCAGCTACCTTGTGTGTTGGAGTGATGGTCAGTTTGCATATTATTCTTTTACTAGAGGCCCAGTGCATGAAATTCATGCACCAGGAGCAAGGGATGTCCCTTAGCCCAGCCTGCACTCTCTCGAATTTGGCAGGCTAGAATTCTACCACTGAACCACCAATGCCCCACACCCTCTCCAATTTGGGACCCCTCAAAGGATGTCCGACTGCCCATGTAGGCCCTATCCTGGTAGGTTCAGGCCTAGATGGGCAGTTGGACATCCTTCTCACAATCCAGGACAATTGGCTCCAAACTGCTAACCTGCCTGCCTCCCTGATTGCCCCTAACCACTTCTGCCTGCCAGCCTGATCACCTGCTAACCACTACCCTGCCAGCCTAATTGATTTTTAAATGCTCCCCTGCCAGCCTATTTGCCCCCAACGTCCCTCCTCTGCCAGCCTGGTCACCCCTAACTGCCCTCCCTTGCAGGCTTGATAGCCCCCAACTACCCTCTCTTGTAGGCTGGTCCCTCCCAACTGTCCTCCCCTGCTAGCCTGATCATCCACAACTGCCCTCCCTTGCAGGGCCTGGAACCTCCAACTAGCCCTGCTAGCCATCTTGTGGTGGCCATCTTGTTTCCACATGGGGGCAGGATCTTTGACCACATGGAGGCAGCCCTCTTGTGTGTTGGAGTGATGGTCAGTCTGCAAATTACTCTTTTATTAGATAGGATTAGATAAGATAGAGGACTGTTACATGGGTGGGGGCCAGCTGGTTTGCCCTGAAAGATCTCCCAGATTAGGGTGGGGGTTCCCTTGGAGCATGGGGTGTCCTGAGAGAGGGGCCTATGGTGGTTTACAGGCCAGCCACACCCCCGGTGACCCAAACAGAGGCTCTGGTAGCTGGGATTTATTTATCTTCTATAATTAAATCTTTGTAGTCTTCAGCAGAGCCAAGCCTTCTCCTCGCTCTGTGGCTGCAGCAATTTTTGTTGGGATTTATTTATCTTCTATAATTAAAACTTTGTAGCCTTGAGTGGAGGCTTGACCTGACCATAGTGTGCAGAAAGCTTGGCTTCCTCCATCGCAGGGGGCAACTCAAGCCTCCTGTTCTTTCCAGCTTTGTGGATGCTGCCATTTTTGTTGGGATTTATTTATCTTCTATAATTGAAACTTTGTAACCTCCTTTGAGTGGAGGCCTGGGCCTGCCACTGTGTGTGGAAAGTTTGGCTTCCTCCATTGCCAGGGAAACCCAACCCTCTTGCTCACTCTGTGGCTGAAGCCATCTTGGTTGGGTTATTATGCATACTTGATGCTGATTGCCTGGTGGATATAGCTGAATGATGGTTAATTTGCATATTACTTTTTTATTAGATAGGATACACTTTAAGAAAATGAAAATGAAAGGTGCAGACCAGGAAAAATATATGCTAAACATGTATCAGATAAAGAACTAATGTCCAAAATATACAAAGCATTCTTAAAACTCAACATTAAGAAAATAATCCAATTAAAAAGTGGCCAAAATATGTGAATAGTTACTTCACAAAGAAGATATATAGATGGAAAATAAGCATATGAAAATATGCTCAACATGTTGTTAGAAAATTATATATTAAAATATTCCCATTACATATCTACTTGAATAGCTAAAATCCAAAACACTTGCAATAGCAAATGCTGATAAAGATGTAGAATAAAAAAAAACTGACATTCAATGATGGTGGTATAGACACTTTGGAAGACAGTTTGTCAGTGTTTTACAAAGCTAAATATTATCTTGCTATATAATCCAACAATCACACTCCTAGATAGTTACCCAAATGAGTTGAAAATCTATATCCACACAAAAACTTACACACTTATATTTATAACACTTTTACACTATATTTGTCACAGATAGGTGAACTGATGAACTGTGGTGCGTCTGTACAATTATATACCGTGGTGCACCTATCCAAAAAAAAGAAAAATAAATGAGCTATAAGTCATGAAAGATATGAAGGAAACTTAAATGCATTTTGGTAAGTGAAAGAAGCAATCTGAAAAGCTATACTGTATGATTTCAACTATTTGACATTCTGGAAAAAGGAAAACTATCCTGACAGTTAAAAAAAAAATTGGCTGCTAGAGGTTAAAGGTAGAAGGGGCGCCTGAGTGGCGGGGCGGGGGGGGGGGGGGGTGGGGGGCGCACAGGTTATTTAGGGTGTGATATTTAGATGTTTACTTTGATAATGTCAGGATGGACACAAAACAGTATGCATTTGGCAAACCCCATAGACCTGAACAACACAATGAGTGATCCCTAATGTAAACAATGGACTTCAATTAATAACTTTGCAATACTGGTGCATCAATTGTAGAACATGTAGTACACTAATGCAAGATGTTAAGAAGGGGGAAAACTGTGTAAGTGTAAGAAGAGGTGTATGAAAACTGACAGTACTTTCCGTTTAATTTTTCTTTAAACCTATACATTATCTGAGAAAATAATGTTGAATAACTTAAAAAATATTATAAAATTCAATATCCAGTGTTCAGAAATATAGTCTTAGTTACAAAGAGAATAAAAAGTATATACAAAGGAAGTACGGTGATACATTTGCAAAAATCTCAAATAATATATGAGTAAACCAATTTGGACTGTTTATTAAAGAAATCATCCAAGAAGCACTTTAACCTGAAAGGCATTTCAAAATTTATACACATAGAATATTATATAACTTCATTTTATTTATAATAATAATTTCAAGTGATAGCAAAACTGCATTTTCTTGTCTCAAAACTGCATTTAGAAGGAAACAAAATTAGGTTAAGTCTCAAAACAAAATTAGGAGTGTACTGTATAACAAAATTTAAAAAAATAATATTAAATCAAGAGTAAACATCACATTAAATGGTTCCTTTTTATCAAAGTGTGTTTTAACAAACTAATTTCAAGAGATTTTATAGTAGGTATTTTTGGAAGTGTCTTCTCAATTCATTATAATCCCTCTCTCTATAGAAATAGCCTTTGAGAAAAGTGTTATGTCTAACATCTGACCTTGACTATTGCTGACTGATCCAGGGATGAACACCTAACCCTGCTGTGGCTGATCAGGTTTCCTCCCCCAGAGAATTTGAAAGTTGGAGTTCCGAGGCAGAGACTAGGGAACAGTTGTAGTTCAGCCTTTTTACCAGCAGTGTTTGACAAAGAGGCTTCCAGAATTCCTCTGTATTTGTTTTTATTGAGTCTAAGATGTCAACTCTTTTTTTTTTTTTTTTGGATTCTAATGCATTCTTCTTTCTTATTAAATGTGTGAGACGTTCTTTTGTGGTTTGTGAATAACAGAAAGCATCAAATAACACAATTATGAATATGTGTTTCATAGTGAAAATGAATGGGTGTTGATCACTGGACAATTTGTTTAGGAATTTAGGTTAAATGAATTTATAGAACTTTCTTTCCTTTGGAACTTCTCACAGTCAATGATATGTCATATTGTAAATCTTGGAGAAAGCTATTGTAGGCAACTTTACAACTTTATTTAACTACTTTTTTTGTTTGTTTGTTGTTTGTTTTTTGGCAGATGCATTAAAAAGACCAGTGTGCTACAGAATGTACTTTGGGAAGTACTTCCTAGGGGTAATCCCAGTAAACCACCATCATCACCCTTGTGATTTAGTAGGGTTCTGGAAAGTTTTGGGGCAATTTATATAGTATCTACAATGATCTATTTGTAGCTGTAATGAGAGAGAAATAAATTCAAAATAGCAGGAACAGCAACAGCAACAATACAAACACAAGATCCCTTGGACTCCTTTTTATTCTAAGCTGGTGACTTTCTGTGGTAATCCTTTTCACGTCCCTCATGTCCAGGATTCCCATGTCAGGGTTCAGCATCTGGATAAGGCTGCACACAAATGAATAGAGACTCGAAAAGCATCAATTTTAGGAATAATGGGGGCTGGGCAGGAGTCCACCTCTAGGGGGAGGAAGCCACCGGCTCTGGTTTTCCTATCCCCTTTTATTAGGGCTAAGTGATACATCCAAGTCTTTTAGGTCAGGAAATTCCAACAATGAAATCAACCAACAAGAATTAACATAAGACAAAAAGTGTGGAAGCTTTTTCAATTACCAATATGCCACCTAAACAATATGTGAATAGTTCATACTTAACATAAGACTAAATAGGGCATCTGCTTTAGCTATCAACATCTCACCTAAGCTGTGAGTAAACAGATCCATTAAGGTTTGACCAGGTTTCTTATTTGTTCTATTTACATCTCTATTGGTGAGGTAATGACTGGTTTCCTGCACTTTCTGGAGGGAAGAGTTTACTATTGTGCTTTGGAGGAGGTCTGGCTCACAATTGTTCTCCAGAAATGAAGGGATAGGTATTGCCTTTTGATTTCCTTGGCATTAAGATAATTCATGATTATCATCTATTGTTTAAATTACATTATTCTTGGAGCTACGATAAGATTGAAGAGGCTAGTCACATGTCAAGTAGTTTTGATTAAATGATTGCTTATCTAAGAAAATTGAATTAAGAAATAGGAAGTATACAGAGATAATATTCAACCAGTCTGCTTCTCTTTCTGTGTTGCCACCAGTGAAATGGAGAGCAAATTGCTGCTCCAGTGACTGAGCATCCCAGCCTCTCCCTTCCTCTCTCCTACACTTTCTCCCTACCCACATTGAACTGAGTGCATTGTTTTGTTGCACAATTACCTTTCCTCATTCATTCACAAGGTTCTTGTAGTTGCCATACTTATGGGGGATGCATCTCTGCACAGCCTGATTATTTCAGATTTTAAATTTGGTGGGACTGGGTTCCTGATTAAAACTGAGCCATGTCCTTTTCCTGGGATTCTGAACTTGGGAAAAAGATAGTTGGGAAGGGAGCAAAGAAAAATGGAAGGGGGAGAGAGAGACAAAAAAAGGGGGGGGGGAGAAACCAAGGGGATTGGAGAGGGAGAGAAATCAAGAAAGGAAGGGGTGTGTGTATGTAGAGAAACAGGCTCTTTTGTCAGAAGAGAATAATGAGTAAAGAAACAGAGTGAAAGATGAAACAGAAGGACCAGAGAGAGAGAGAAAGAGAGAGATAGAGATAGAGAGAGAAAGACCAGGGTACCAGGACACAGACTTTATTGGGGAGACCCTTCCCAAGGGAGAAAGAGCTCACGTGCGGGGTGAAGGCAGAGAGACCAGGGGACGGGAAGAAGAGGGGACCCAGCTGGACCATCTCCAGGACTGCCTGGGAGAATAGTCCGGGAGAAAAGGTGCCACGTGTCGCACTGAGACACCTTTTAAGGGGTGGAACAGGCAGGGGTTGGGCCCAGGGCAGAATGGGAAGGAGTGGACACAGGGCACTCTGGTATGTGCTTGATTGGTGGCTCAATGTCTCTGTGGCAGATGTCAATTACATCATAACTCCGCCCACCAGTTGGAGGGGGTACCTATCACAGAGTAATGAATAAAATAGGAATTCTGAAAGTGCTTCCATGTTTGATCATGTTTATTTCTGGGATACAGACATATTCTTTTCTTTACTTATGGGAGACACCTCCATGTTTTTATAATAAAGATTCAAATTGGATTTCTGTCACTTATAACAAAAGTCTTGGACAACACATTTAAGCGAGCACTTGGAGAAAATTACACTTAACCTGGAAGGTTATTCTATTTAGCTGAAGGAGTCTATAAATAGATTAGAAAAACAGCAAAGAAAAATCATAGATGTTTTGGATTTTGAAGGGACCTTCAAGAGCCAAAGTCTGGAGAGATAAAGTGATTTGGCCAATTACCAATATTAGCTTGCCAAATAGTCTGGTTCTTAAAGCTCTTTACTCTTTATTGCATTGCTCAATTTCTTGTTTAATTTCCTTTTGGTTTGCTAGCTCATTCTTTGGTACTCTGTCTCTGGCCCACTGTCCTGCTGATTCTCATAGATATGTCACATATTCTCTTTCCTTGGCCCCGTGTTCAACCATTAGCTTTAGGTTAAAATTACTTTCTTAGTGTACCCTGGACTCAGGCATAACTGTTCTCTAATTGCTCTCTCTTCTGTACTGGGTGTAAGGCATATAGGGAATTTCCAGTTTCCTATAGTTGCATTTGTTGGACCTTAGAACTGTGACCAAAGGGCAAGAAAAGACGTCAGAGATATGCTCAATGCAATCAGATGTCACTTAAATATTTATAGGAGTTGTGACATTGCTGATAGAAAGAATAAAAAAATATTCAGGAATAGAATGAAACCTTACAATAGGTTCATTGAATATTAATCAACCTGGGCAGGTGTTGCAAACTCAAATCAGACCACAAAATTGGGTACTATGACACTGAATCCAAGGCTCTTGGATAGCAAAGCAGGCCACATTTGCAAGGTGTGCTATTGGAATCTTCAGAGGTCTAGAATTGGCGTAGCAATGGCTGAGAGAGTCTTATCAGGAGAAAAAAATCCCTGGATATTTCTAGTCCACACCCCATATTATGGGCTAAACTGTATCACCCTGTCCTCATCAAATTCAATTTATAGTCTAAGCACTAACCACCAGCACCTTAGAATTACTGTACTTTAAGACAGGGCCTTTAATGAAACAATTAAGTTAAAATGGACTCTAATACAATCTGATTAGTGTTCTCTTAAAAAAAAGAAATTTCGACACTTGGAAGAATGCCTGAACAGAGGAAAGGCCATGGGGGCGGGAGGAGGTGAAGGCAAGAAGATTGCCATCTGAAAATCAAAGAGTTAATCTACAGAAAAAAACAAACTGTCAGAAAATAATTTTCTGTTGTTTAAGGCCACCCTACTCCCCTCCACCCCCTAGTCTGTGGTATTTGGCTATGGTGGCCCTAACAAGTAAATACACCTCATAACAGAACTCAAATCTCTGTTCAGTACTATCAGTATATTCAGTTCAGAAGTGAATGTAAAAATCACTTGTGATAATTAATTTAGTGTCTTGAACTTGGAGTTAAATATAGGAATAATTTCTAAATTTATTAACTATTTCAAATAAATACCTAAACTTAAAAACATTTAAAATAGCCAAAATATTTTTTATATATTTTTATTGATTTTCAAGAGTAAGAAAGAGGGTTAGAGAGATAGAAAAATCAATGATGTAGGAGAATCTTTGAATAAAAAGAGTCAAAACATTTAAAAAATCTTGCATATAAATAGGTAAACCTTCTATTCTAATTTTAAATGTGATATTTGGATAATTATTTTAGACACAATTTTAAATTGCAATTTTATAAATTTGTAAACCATATTGAAACTTTAAGAACACATGAATTATTTATAAGTTTAATTATATTTATGAATTTAAATATATATTAAAGCTTATTTATTAATTGAAATAATTATATAATTTAATGTAATAAAGAGCACAAATAAATTTTTAAATGTTTAAAAGAATTTAATTAAATCATAGAGATCATAAAAATAACTTAAAATTTCATCAAATCTATAGATATAACAATATTTATAACTAGGGAGTTAGTGCACAAAATTCACGCACTGGGGGTGGGTGGTCCCTCAACCCAACCTGCCTCCTCTCACATACTGGGAGCCCTCAGGGGATGTCTAAAAGATGGCTCACCCCCAGCCTGCTCAAGGCCTTGGGCACCCAACCATCGCCCTGCTCAGCTCAGCCCCGGCTGCCTGCAACTACCTGGCCCCGGGGGCTGGACGCTCACTGCCACTTCTGCTCACAGTGCCCGGGGGCCGGGTGCTCCCTGCCGCTGCCTCCACCGCTGCTGCTGCTAGCACTGCTTCCCCTCACAGCGCCCAGAAGCTGGGCGCTCGCTGCCACTGCCATTTCATCTCCACCCCGGAGGCCCAGTGGTCATGCCACTTGGTTCTGCCCCTGCTCCTGATTAGCTAGTAGCATAGCCAATAAGGAGCCAAAGTATGGTCAAATTTGCATGTTTTCCTTTTATTATATAGGATATACTTAAAGTATAAGTCACTAGTGTTTTCAATTTGTAAATATAATACATTTGACTCAATAATAATAATCTCAGACTTACAGAAAAGTTATAAGTACCAGAAAATAATTTTTCCCTGTAATATATAATCTGCTGACATGATGCCCTTCCACCCTCAAATGCTTTAATGTAATTCAATTAAGGACATTTTCTGAAATAACCACAGCATAATCAGGAGATACTTTTTTTACATTAATCTAAACTAATCTAATCAGAAACCATTCAATTTCTACCAATTGTCTTCAAATTCCCTTTATAAGATGAGGATACAACTTGGAGTCGTGTGTTGCATTTGGTTACTAAGTCTTTCTAATTTCCTTCAGTCTGGGATGGTTTCTCTGTCTTCTTTCATGTTCTTGACAATTTGGAAAATCTTAGGTCAATTGTTTTATATAATATCCCTGGATTGGGGTTTATCTGCATTTACTCTTGTTTAAGTTCAGGTTATACAACTTCGGCAGGAATATTACCAAAAGATTGTTGAATTCCTCTGTTGCATTTTATTGGTTAGAGAAGAAATTTAATTCACCTCAATTTTGATCACATTGTCTTCAACCACTTACTGAAAGCAGCGTCTTCCAGGCTTTTCTTCCTTCTGTAATTAATAGGCATTTTGTGGATAAATACTACCTAAATATCAGACTTTCCATTTATTCATTTATGTGGATCAGAATGGACTCAGGGTTTCTACTTTTATGCCTGTTGTATCATTATTTATTTTGATACTCTAACTGCCTCAGATTTGACAGTGAGAACCCTTTCAAGCTGGGTTCTGTATCTTTTTGATAAATCCCTTCATTTTTTGAGAATATCTTTGCTTTCTGGCACAAAATCCATATTCCTGACTCATATTTTCGCTGCCTCAACCTGGAGTCAGTCATTACCCCAAGGTCTCTGCTTCTTTTTAGTAGAAAGTGTTGAGAAACTGAGATCTGGGCACTAGGTGTTCTGATTGATACTGGGTGTTGCTCCCCTAAGCACTCTCCATGGGCAGAGGGAGTGAATATGTGTGTATACACATATTAACATGTGTCCTGTATCTGTATATTGAAAATGATGAGACCACATCCATACATCCAATTCTAATTTAATACCACTCTACTTACCCTAACTGGGATATGACATCTCTTGCTAGACCATCTCGTCCCCCATAAATACATTCTTCTCACCCCATTGAAACTGAACATTCTGCTTTGGGTTCTCCCTCCCTCACACTCAGAGCAGATTTCCACTTTCTTCTCACCTAATTGCCTTAACACTGGATTGTTTAGAAAAGGGAGAGGAGAGAATGGGAAGAAGAGCAAGAACCAAAGATTAATTTTAAATTACAGGTGGATAATATCTTTTCTGCACATAAGCCACCTGCAGGCTTACATGAGGAAAATGTTCTTTTCTCTTACAAAGTCCTCATCTCTTCAATCTTCTGAGTTCCCTTAGATTTCCTTTTCTCAGATTCCTTGTCCTGGGGTTCATATCATCCAGCACTAACACATATCTAACACTTTCATTCATTTTATACATCATCTCACGGGATATTTCAGATTTCATTTACTCATGTGCTGTTATTGAAAACCCTATATTTATATTTTCTTTATGCCTGTCCCCATGTGTGACGCTTATTCTATTCTATTTTATGATTTTATGCCACATGGCATAAGGTTTGGTCCACTAGATTTGGCATGGTAGGACCTGAAACATTTTTATTTTGGAAAATCTGAGCTACAAAATGTGTCACTAATTACAATATCCTTGAAGTTGCAACAAGAATTCCTCCCATGAAGTGTTGCAATTAGCCTCAGTGCTCAGGGGGAAAAAGTTAGAAAAACCTCAAATTATATTAACAGGCTATCTGTACAATTAAAAAAAGTCAATATTACAGTTTCCTTTCTAGTTTCTTTATTAATTTTTAATATTTTAAATTATCTCCCAGTTATAGGACTCATTCATTATTCTAATTTGTTTCTGGCTACAGGTTTCATTTAAATTCAGTGAACAATTAGGGAGCCATCTAACATGTGCCAGTTAAGTCTTTCTTCTGGAAACGTGGTCAAAAATGACAGCTTGTATGTAGAGCTCTGTCTGGATAGGGATTCTAGTAGAGTTGTCACCTGGTGAAGCCTAAAATATAGAAATTGTATTATTAATCAGTTCAGTCCATGGAAATAATTGGTATTAAAGACAATTTCTTCTTGCTTCAATGTTGTAGCAAGCAGACCTAATAAGGCTGTGGCAATGGAGACCTTTTCATGTTTTCCCCCAGATACGTTTTCCGAAGAGCAGTGATAATTCCACTCAAGAGCTTTGAGGCCCTGGGTTGTGACATTACTGAAATTATCTAGGATCAGAGCAGGATCCGAGGCTCATACTTGACCAGACTCTGCTGAATGACATGGGTCACTAACTTCAGAATTCTCAGGGAAGGGCTTTGCAAACACATGTGATCACAGGTTAATAAGTGAAAAATAATCCTATTTTGGTTTCAAGTAATACAAATGTTTCAAGTTTGAAATTGATTCAGACTCCTGAAAGTAACCTGTCCAGGTGGGTTTCATGAAAAGGTTCTTGTCACTTTAAAAACAATTGTTATGCTCCCTCCCTTCAAAATATAATCTTGGAAAAAAGATTTGTTCCTTCTCTGTTTTTTCAGGATTGTCAATCATACTTAAAGCCTCCTAGGGAGCTTCTGTGGGAACAAATATTCACTGATGTGGTATTGATAAGACAGAAGTACTCAGAGAGGTAGACAATATCTACAACTGAAAAATTATTAGTCATTGGGCCTTTCCTATATTGAAGGTACAAAATGATAATCTTACTTGCTCTCTCTTCTTCTCTGTAGGAAGAGATGAAAAGATGATCTAGGACTAGAGAGGAGTTTTAGTATTCCCTTTTCCAAATAGTACCTTGTTTTTTTGTGCTAGCTGAGAAAGAATATATTAGATTCATCTTTTATTAAATAAGTCAGTGAAATTGCAAAGACTTTGAAATAGGTTAAAAGAATGAGTGTCCTGAGTGACTCATCCATCCAAGTCTTTTCTGCCTTTCATCATTTTTGTATTATTTTACAACTCTTTAAGTTGTAGGAAACTGATGATAAGGCCAAATATTCTTGTCTACAAATATGCAAATGAATTGTGCCTACTGGAATGCAATTAATTATTACTCCGTATTGGGGCCTACTTTGCATCTATTTGTAAGTCAATTTCATTTTTTTAAATTTCTCATATATGTTTTGCTCTTTGAAATATTTGTAATATTTTACTGGTTCCCTTCATAACGAGTGAGTACAATCTTTGACATATTCATTTTATATCTGTATGAGAGTCACAATTATATCTTTTTAGGAAAAATAATCTTGCAAACATTGTGGAAGTTCTATCTGGTGCTCAGGGGCTTCCTTGATTCCTGGGGAGACTGTGTTGCTGGGGGATTGTTGCATTTCCTGGAAGACTTCAAGGCAAGCATTTCTTTATTTGGCTCCAAGAGGTAAATTCCCAGGAGCAACAAAACTTTTGCTTTATTGTTCCTTTGTTTCTTTACGTATTTTTCTTTTTACTATTTTTGTGTTTTATTTGGGAACTTTTACAATCAATAAATTATTCCCCATTGGTGACAGCAATGTTTCGGAATTTGATTTTATGGTCTAACCTTTGTGATCTCTGTGAATGAATGAATAGATTATAGAGATTTATTCTTTCTTGGATGAGAGACAACAGAGTCTATAATTTATTAGTATTTTCTTTTCTTTATTTATCTACTTGTCTCTATGAGCTCTTGCGCCCACTAGCAAAGAGAACAACTTTTTACTATATGGAGTATTAATTTTTATATGTTTACTTTTGAGCAGTGGCTAATGTTTAGATCTGAAGCTATAAGCTCTCTGGGTGACTATGTGTGTGGACTTTTTCAGCCTTTTTGTTTGTTTTACTGTTTCTCAGAATCCTTGTACAATCTTGATACTTACCATAGAACTTTTAGATGCAGTAAAACAATCTTTTTGATAGCCAAAGATTTTCTAACTTTTATACATAGAATACTTAAAATGTAATGGGAAACAAATACCTACTAGAACTCTATAGAAAAGTGTACAGGTGGCAATATTTACAGAAGAAGAAACATAATACACTAAATGCATATGAAAACAATGTTCATCCCTAACAATATTAAAAATGCAAACTTAAATGACCTCAAATAAATTTGGATATAAAATGAACAACATTTAAAAATATGCAAAATAAATAGGGCATGGTGATTGAGCAATCTTATTTCAGATATACGTAATTATAAATTGATATGGTGTGACTGCAAAATAATTTGACAATATATATCTAAAGCTTCACAGAGTTTATACCTTCTAACTGAACAAGTTATACTTTAGGAATTCACCTTAAAGAAAAAAAAAACACTGAAACTTGGTTATAGAGAACTATTATTTAACTTTGGGGAGAAAAACAGAAACCAACCTAAATGTCCATCAATTAGAATTTCTTATATAAACTATGATTACTCCAGGATTGAATGTTATTTACATTGTTATACAGCTAGCTTTTTCACTTGATAGTATACCCTAAACAACTATTTATACCAGTATATCAAATTCAGTAAATATAGTTTGAACTCATTTTTAAAACTGCTGCATAGTATTTAACTGTGTGAATGTGTAATAATTTATTTTATCATTGCCCACTCATGGACATAGACATAATTTCCAGTTTTTAACTATTGCAGTGAAAAATAATATCCTTTTAGAACTTTCATTGTTTCTAAGTTGATAGACCACCAAGAACCAATATTCATTCATTGAACACCTACTCAATGGCACATTAAACAAATTCTCTCATTTAATCTTCATAACAACTTTTTATAAAATGATTGTTTTTAGAGAGTTTACAGATGAGATAACAGAGGTGGAGAAGTGTTCAAAGAAGTTTAGGAATTTTCCTTAAGATCTATTTAACTCCAATACATTTCATCTATTGCCCCACTTAATAAGCAGCTTTCCCCTGCCTGGATCCTGCTGGCTATTCCCACCATTTGCTACGTCTTCTGTTGCTCTTCTAACCTCTTTCAGCTACTCCTAAGTATTTTGGGGAGTCCCTAGGTCTTCATTTCTCCAGTGGAATTCATTAAGAGACTTAAGCAAGTCGTTGAATATCCTAAAACATTGTTATACTACTCTGTGTGTATGGCCAAGTATGCATTTCCTTTTTTGAGAAAATCCATAAAAGATCAGATTTTCCAAGTAAGCTGCATTTCCCAAAAGGTTAAGATCCTATCATTTGGAGCAGCTGTGTGTGTCTGGGGGTTAGTTTTCTGGGTTCTCGAGTTGGGACAGCTATATGTTTTATTTTGTGTGTGTGTGTGTGTGTGTGTGTGTGTGTGTGCGCGTGTGTGTGTGTGTGTTTTAATTCTTGCCGTAGCTCTTTGAGGCAATACACATTGCTGAGGCCACCAGGTTTATACTGAAAATATTGCAGCCAGCAATAACCACTTAGACACTTTCAACATGAGATTTTCCTGTCTTGCCATTGGCCTTGATCACTGATCAGGCTATTATGTTCCAGTATACCTCAACATGCCTCCCCTTGCTTTGGGATTTCAGGGCTCAGAAATTGCAAGCACCTGCTGGGGTTGTGAATGATTAGGAAGGAATCATGGGAGAGGACAGCTTATTCAACGGGAGAAATCGTGCTCTCTTTGAATTGGAAATAATCCCTTAACTGTGGTCTTGCACACACAGTGACCTCACGCCTGACGTGTGATTTTTAGTGCCTGCTTCTTTGTCATTAGTTACTACATCTTTGAAATGATGGAGGAAACAATTATTTGTGTTTTTTAATCTTTTTTATTTCAATTAAATTTATTAGGGTAACAACATTAATAACATTATACAAGCTTCAGGTGTATAGCTTTATAATATACATCTTATATACCATTGTTCTTAGTCAATCATTTCATCCACTAGGAAACTAACCTTCTCTTGTCTCTCAACTGCTTGTCCTTATTTGTGAAGAAAAATTGCATGAAAAAGTAAGCTTGAACTGGGGCTACTCTTTATTTCTCAAATTCTTTTACTATAATTTCCCTAGTCTATATTGGTTCCTTTGGCATGATGTTTGATTAGGTTGCCTTTCTAATTAGAAGTGTAAAACAGTAATTAAATATATATATATATATATATATATATATATATATATATATATATTGATTTTTTTACAGAGAGGAAGGGAGGACAGAGAATCAGAAACATCAATGAGAGAGAAACACCAATCAGCTGCCTCATGCACACCCCCTGTTGGGGATGTGCCTACAACCAAGGTACATGCACTTGACCAGACTTGTACCCAGGGCTCTTCAGTCCACAGGCCAATGCTCTATACACTGAGCCAAATTGTTCAGGGCAGTAATTGTTCTTTGTCATGAATATGTTATTGAGATCTTATTACTGCAGATATTTGATATGGATGTGAAGAGTTATACTCTCAAATAAAGAGGTAATACGCAAATTGACCATCACTCCAACACACAAGATGGCCACCCCCATGTGGACACAATATGGCTGCCACAAGATGTCCAGGAGGGGAGGGCAGTTTGCGGGGACCAGGCCAGCAGAGGAGGGCAGTCAAGGGCAATTGGGCTGGTGGGGGAGCAGTTAGGCATTGATCAGGCTGGCAAGGGGTGATTAAGCTGGCAGGCAGAGGTGGTTAGGGGCAATCAGGCAGGCAGGCAGGTGAGCAGTTGAAAGCCAGCAGTCCTTGATTGTGAGAAGGATGTCCGACTGCCCATTTAGGCCCGATTCTACTGGGATCGGGCCTAAATGGGCAGTTGGACATCCTTTGAGGGGTCCCAGATTGGAGAGGGTGCAGGCTGGGCTGAGGGACACCATCCTTCCCACCACCATGCATGAATTTCATACACTGGGCCTCTAGTCATTAATAATCTTTATTACTAAATATGGACATACATTTAATAATTCAAACTTATATGTTTAATTTTTTCTTCTCTCCAATTCAGTGCTGCACTTCATACATGATTTTATACATTGGACACTTAATAATAATATGCTTATCTCTAGAGATTGTTTTATACTATTGCATATAAAATAAAAATCAGTTTTCCAGGTCAAGAGGAGGGCATAGCATTTAAGTGTTAGGAGTTTTAATTCTTAAAAGCCATGCTCTGCCAATGTAATTTTTGATGGATTCTTCAAGGCCATAGATTTTAGCAGCAGTTAGTTGAGTAAATACTTAATTTATATGTGGTGGATTTTCAGTTCAGGTATTCCAGGTGATCGCCCAGGGGAGAAAATGTGTAAAGGCTTCTTAGTATGTGGGTCTTTTAGGGCTGTAATTATCCAAACATTCAGTAATTTGGGCAGCAAAACCAGAAATTTGGCAAGGCCTCAACTTTCTTAATAACTGTGACTATGCAATAGTTAAAAAGCACCATTTACAAGGGCCTCCGAGGAAAATACAGGAACCAAAAAAGTGGTGTTGGTAACTCAGTAAGTGTCCCCTGCCCCTTGCTTGGCATTTGAAGGAATGCTGTTGGATACTTTGAAGAAACCATAGCCTTGCTTAAACTTATTCTATTCAGTGGGAAGTTTTTATTTTTTATTTTTTAATGTCCGATGACATTATACCTGGGCCCTGTATAAAGACAGATTGTAAAACCGAGGACCTTCACTGGGAGGGTGGGGCTTTCAGAGATTAAATTCGAACCATCTGTGGAAAGGATGGAGGAATGTTATGGGTCTCCATTTTGAGAAGAGCAATTTCAAGGCTGTGACAAGCTCCATCTGATTTTAATGTCCACATGGCAAGGAAAATTAAGACCAGTCAATGAACTGGGAGGCAGCATTAAGGAGGCAATTAACACCTTCCCTACTAATGGTCATAAATGCTCTGGCGAGGGTCTCTTAGGGGGAACAGAACAGAGGAAAGAGGAACTGAGAGAAGGTATGCTGGAATCTTCCTCTAAATTAACCCCCACCCCAAATAAAAACATATGTTTTTCTGGTAGAAGTTATTTTTAATTTTTAAATCTTGTTCATCTAGATATTCTTTTGCTTATAGAAAAAGAAAGTAGAATTTGGTAGGCTTTTTTTTTTGCATCTGTATAATATGTACTAATGGCTACACATTTATTAAAAATAATAAAATAATTGCTTCCCTCATTTACCCGTGGACACTGCCATTGCTCTGCACACTCAGGGTCAACACCCAAAGTTCAGCAAAGAAACCCCGGTGTTAATTCAACTACCACGGGAGGAAAGCACCAGAGTCAATTACTCTACTTTTCAGCTAAAAATAGTGTTAGCTCTACATATGTTTCTAGTGCCTAAGATCCTAAAATATTTTCACATTAACCTCAGAAGTTTCCAGGATTATTTTTGGCCCTCTTATTCACTTCTTTAGCAAATGCTTAATATTTAATTTACTAATTTTGCAGATGTTTACTGAACACCTACCATATGCTAGCCCTGGTGATGCAATAGTAAAGTGACCAGAAAGGGTTTCTGTCCCACGTTTCAATTTATGCTTTCCCACTCTCTGTCACATATATTGTTTCATTTGAGCCTCTAGACAAACCTACCTGATCTAGTGATTTTTGATGAGGCCATGATAATCAGAATGGGTATCACCAGCCTCACTCTAGAATGATCCAAATAAGTGGGGGAAACTAGCAGCAATTGATCAGTAGAGGCATCCAGTGTGGTGGATCACATTACTATAGAAGGTATCCAGAAGTCTTTGTTACATGGTCTAGTTCGTTTGTGTGGTCTCAGGAATGTGTAATTTAGATTACCTAAAATTAACACTATTGAATTAAAACTTGCTTTAGGAGAACAAAGTTTGATAATTTTATGGACGTAGAGTAAGGTGAAACAACAGCTAATAAAATATGACAATGTAAAGAAATGAACATCAAATCAAGCTAATCTTTAGGCTCACTTAGGGAGATATTAAAAATACAGATTCAGCCAAATACAAATTCAGTTGAAACCTCTAGGAGTCGGGCCGAGGGCTTTCATGTGATTGGCTAGTGTGAGGAGAGTGAACGGGAAATGTTTTAGTGAATTGACAGAAACCACTCCTAATTAAGCCAGGATGAGTTGGATGTTTGATAATGAACTCTTGTGAAAACATTTTAAATTCTAAACTAATGCATTTTAATGTTTGAATGGTTGTGATTTTCCAAAAAAATAGAGTTTGGCTCCTGTTATATTCTGAGGAGTGATGGTGTGTAAAAAATAATACATGCTGCCAAATTGGTACACAACCTCTACTGCACATGACTTCCAAGCTCAGAGACAGGACAGATCCAGACAGCTTTATGTTACAATAGTGTCTTTGTTTCACCAGTTTCCTACATCTGATAGAAGCCACAGCCTGTCTAAGATATTTTAACATGCTTTTTTTTACATGAGCCACATATCAAGTAACTATATTCAAGATACAATATAACTACTTTACTGAATTCATTAATCAGTTCTATTATTTTTTGATGAAATGTTTAGGGTTCTTTATATATAGTATCATGTCACCTGCAAGTAATGATAGTTTTACTTCTTCCTTTCCAATTTGGATGCTTTTTATTTCTTCTTCTTGTCTAATTGCTGTTGCTAGGACTTCTAGTACTATGCTGAATAAGAATGGTCAAAGCCAACATCCTGTCTTGTTCTCAATCTTAAGAGGAATGCTTGTAGTTTTTGTCTATTGAGTATGATATTGGCTAAAGGTTTGCTATACAAGATCCAAAATAAATATCCAGAAATCAGTTGCATTTTTATGTACCAATTGTGAACTATCAGACAGGGAAACTAAAAAAACAAACCACATAATACAATTTCATTCACAATTGCTTCAAAAAGAATAAAATACCTAGGAATAAATTTTAACTAAAGATGTAAAAGACCCTGTGCTCAGATTATAAGACACTGAAGAAAGAAATTACACAAGGTACAAATAAGTGGATGTATATTCTGTGTTCATGGGCAGGAAGAATTAACATCTTTCAAATGTTCATACTACCCAAAGCAATCTACAAATTCAATGCAATTCCTATCAAGATACTAATTTCACATACCTAAAATAAATCTTAAAAAAATTTATATGGAGCCATAAAAGATGCCAAATAGTGATCTCAAGAAAGGACCAATTTGGAGGAATCATGCTACTTGATATCAAACTATACTACAAAGACATAGTAATCAAAACAGCATAGCACTAGCATAAAAACAGATATATTGGTCAATAGAACAGAAGAGAGAGCCCAGAAACAAACCCACATCTTTATAGTGAATTAATATTTGATGAGAACATACAGTGGGGTAAAGACAGTCAATACAATAAATGGTACTGGAAAATTGAACAGATATGTGCACAAAATGAAAGTAGACCACCTTCTTACAATGCACACAAGAATAAACTTAATATTGATTAAAGACTTAAATGCTAAATTTCAAACCATAAAAATCCTAGAAGAAAACATAGACAGTAAAATCTCAGACATTTCTCATGGCAATATTTTTTGTAATAGCTTATTGGGCAAGAAAACAAAAGAAAAAATAAATAAATGGGACTACATCAAACTAAAAAGTTTTGCACAGCAAAAGAAACCATCAACAAAATTCAAAGAGAACCTACTGACTGGAAGAAGATATTTTCTGATACATTTGGTAAGGGGTTAATATCCAACATTTATAAAGAACTGATCAAACTCAATACTAAAAAATCAAACAAATCAATGAAAAATGGGCAAAACACCTGAAAAGACATTTCCAAAGAGGACATACAGATGGCCAAGACACATAAGAAAAGATGCTCAATGTCACAAATCATCAGAAAAATGCAAATTAAAACCAAAATGAGATATCACCTCATGTCTGTCAAAATAGCTATCAACAAACAATAAATCAGCAAACTACAAGTGTTGGCAGGGATGTGGAGAAAAGGGAACCCTTGTGCAGACTGGTGCAGCCACTGTGAAAACAGTATGCAGTTACCTCAAAAAATTAAAAGTGGAACTACCATATGAACCAGCAATTCCACTTCTGGGAATTTATCCAAAGAAACCTGAACACTAATTCAAAATATATAAACCTCTATGTTATTTACAACAGCCAAGATTTGGAAGCAGCCTAAGTGTCCACTAGTAGATAAGTAGATAAAAAAAGCTGTGATACATTTACACAATGGAATATTACTCTAGAATAAAAAAAAAGCTAATTTTACCATTTGGGGCAGCATGGATGGACCTGGAGAGCATTATGCTAAGTGGAATAAGCCAGTCAGAGAAAGACAAGTACCATATGATTTTGCTCATAAGTGGAATCTAATAAACAAATTGAACTAACAAGCAAAATAGAGACAGATTTGTAGACAGCAGGCAGCTCTGGTGGCGATGGTTGGAGCGGGGAGCTATGGGGGGGGGGTGAAGGGATTGAGCAAAAAGAAATAAGAAAAAGAACTCATGGATATGGACAAGAGTGTTGTGACTGCAGGGAGGAAGAGGGGCATGGAAGTGGAAGAGAGAATATGGGGCATCAATGGTGATGAAAAAAGATGTAGTCTGTTAAACACTAAACAAAGTAGCAAAAAGGAGACTGTCTTGTAGAATTTCTTATTTTTCATACAATTGATTTTCTTTTGTACAAATGAAGTTTAGCAAGCAGAAAAATAACATCACCTTATTTCAGAATGGCTTATGCATTTTCATACTTAGAAATTTTGATTTTAAGTTCTGACACAAATGACACAGATTCTCATTGAATTATGCAGAGTGGCAAAAACTCGTATTTTGGCATCCACAGTTGGAATTCAATTTTCTCTCAAAACTTCTCTGTCATCATTCTCCTTCTGTACTTTCATCTCATCCCTAGTTCCACATTAAAATCACTTGAAGAGCTTTTGGAATATATAGATGCCCAGGCCTTCCACCCAGACCATTATCAGAATCTTCGCAGGTGAGGCCGGACTGCATATATTCTAATGCTGCTTGCATGATTTTGATGTCAGGCTTGTGCTGAGGACCAATTTTTAGCCAATAGGTGGTCCTCTCCCTTCCCATGCGGGCTCTGTGCTTCCTTTATATGGGATGTTTCCTCCAACTAGTATACCCTTCTGCTCTACGCTCTTGAACTCACCATACTCAACACTCAACTTTCAGTTCAGACTTGCTCTCCTCCCTTAGCTCAGTGGTCGGCAGACTGCAGCTCACAAGCCACGTGTGGCTCTTTGGCCCCTTGAGTGTGGTTCTTCCACAAAATACACTCCATCCATGCTGCCCCAAATGGTAAAATTAGCTTCTTTTATTCTAGAGTAATATTCCATTGTGTAAATGTATCACAGCTTTTTTTTATCTACTGGGCGAGTGTATTTTGAACAAGTGGCATTAGAAGAAGTTTAAGTTTAAAAATATTGGCTATCAAAAGAAATTGCAATCTTTGTACTGGCTCTGTTGACTAATGAGTTTGCTGACCACTGCCTTAGGTCAAATGTAAATTCTGTCTCCTCTGAATTCTTATAGAGCTTGTTCTGTTTTCTCACTTTTTAGATGGTCATTTCTGTGCACCTTATATCTCCTCACTTAACCACTCACCCATCTGCCAATGCCAACCCACCCACCGACCAATTAACCTATAGATTTTTTAGAAGAAATGTACCTTTCTGATTAACTTTTAACATCTCACACTGTCCAGCAGGCGCTCACTAACATCAAATGAGGAAGAAGGAGATGGAAGGAAAGGTGAAGAAGTGACAGGTATACTGACTTCCATCCAGCTCACTTTCTCTATATTCCTCCAGCACAAGTCTCCCATTCTCCACATCCTCTCCCTTTTCTGAGGATTGGGGTGAAGTAAGATCTCTTAGCCATTTTTTTCTAGATAAAAATCCATTCTGTAAGTTTAGTCTTTACCTGAATAATTGGAAAGTTAAAATATTAAAAACATCAACTCAGAAACTTGTTCAACCACAACAGGACCCCTAGTTCTAGTCCTTTTTGTTCTCTATTTGAATTATTGTGCTCTCATCCTCTCTAGATTTTCCTCTCAGTCTGTTCTAATTAAACTGTTTCATGTCCTCAAAACATAACTTCTATCCTGTTATTCCCTAGCACAAGAGCCTAGGCATATTTTCCACTTCTTATCAAGTTCAGTCTGAGATTCTCATCAATCCTGCATTCAATGCTTTTCATGACCTTTCTATACCTAATTTCCCCTCTTCCCCTTCACCTAGCCAATACAGCAGCCAAACTGAACTACTTAGGCATGTTTTACCCTCTTTTTCACACTCTTCAACATTACATTTGCTAGTCTATTTCATTCCAGTATTGCCTACCTCTTCATCTCTATGAATTCAATTTCTAATAATTCTTCAAGCCCTGTTAATAGATTACCTCCTCTATTATCATCTAACATTATTACCAATGCAATCCCCTCACTATCACCTCTCCACTGTCTCCTGCCTCAGATCATAAACCATCTCTTCTACTGAATTCCCAAAGCATTTCCTTTCCCCCCAAATATCATTTTTTGCCTTATACTGTAGTTATGTTTTATACATGCCTGTTTTCCTAAAACTACTGTAAGTATTAAAAGGATAAGGGTTGAAATCTTGCTCATATTTATATCCCCTATGATGTCTCATAATATTTAAACTTCATTGCTAGATTACACTAATAATGAACTACATGGCTTTGAGCATGTAATTTAACCAGTTTTAGTCAATTTATTCATAAATTAAAACATTCTAATTCAACGGAATTGATTTGAGATAGGTTAAATTACATATTTCTGGAACTACACAGGAAGACTTAAAAGCACATACCAAAACAAATATTTCTGCATGACCTCTACAAAACTTAAAATGATAGCTGCATTAGCTGTTTCCACTGATAAATTCTTGCAATTGTTTTTTTCTGACTCACTATATAGAGGTCTGGCTGTACACTCTCTGGCTATCACTGCTACATCAGGTATCAATGACATAATCCATTCCTCAACTTTTAATTAGTGTAGCATTTATGTGTGATAGCAGGGAATCACTCCTTCAGTCACTTATTCCATGAATATTTATTATCTATTAACCACACATTTCCCCAGGTGATGGGCTCTCACATTTAGTGAATAGAAGAGGAAAATAGAGAATATCTAGCATAATTAAGGGGGATATTTTTTCGATTTTTGCTATTCTAAACAAACTCTCTTTCTCTCTCCCTCTCTCTCTCTCTCTCTCTCTCTCTCTCTCTCTCTCTCTCTCTTCTCTCTCTCTCTTTCTCTCTCTCATAGATTATGAAGGTTTATGCCACCTTTGTTATGCTAAGACTCAAAACAAACTTTCCCACGGTTAATGTTTCCTAAAATAAAAATACCAAGAACCTTTAAAAATTTATTCAGATAATGTAGGGGAGTGAGTGCAAAGTGCTTCCCACTCAATCCTCCTAAAGATAATACACTGGAAACATTTTGGTGGGTGTGAATCACTCAAACAAGCATTCTTAACTCAAAAATAGAAACTTGTCTTATTTGTTCCAGATGTTATACAGCTGCAGGGAAGTTAAAGCCAGTGGTCCTGTTTTGAATGCAACCAAACTCTTACTGCATTTGGAATTTCTTAACCAATGAACACACATTACTTGTTCTAAGACCTGCATAATTTTCTTTCCTTTTTCACTGTTACCATTCACAAACAACTATGTTTCATGGGAACTACACTTCAAAATTAATGAGTCTACATCTGTGTTGTACAAAGGAAGCACATCCTGTTTATCACTGTTTCTACCTTTCATTTATCTTGACCTTTTTAATTTTTTTCTGCATACTAGCCGCAAACAATTAGAAACTGATATTTTATTACTTTTTGCTTGAAGTTTTAAAAATTTAATTTTTAGTGTGACATTGGTTAATAAAATTATATAGGTTTCAGATGTATAGTTATATAATATGTCATCTGTATATTATATTATGTGTTCATCACCATCAAGTCTCCTTCCATCACCATTTATCACCCTTTTACCCTTATTTATCTTCCCCGTTTCTCTCTAGTAATCACTATACCAATGCCTGTGTCTATGAGATTTGTTTTTGCCTTAATCCCCTCACCTTTTTCACCCAACCTCACCCCTCGCCAATGCCCTTTTACTCTGACAACTGTCAGTCTGTTCTTTGTATCTATGAGTTTGTTTCTATTTTGTTTGTTAGTTTATTTTATTCACTAGATTTCACATGTAAATGAAATTACATGGTAATTGTCCTATTTAATTTTAAACATAAAATATTTCAAAGAGAATAGTTGAAGGAAAGTTGAACTATATTATTCTTATAATATTTTATAGTACCTTAACTATAGAGTTATAAGAAGGTATTTATCTCATGAAGTATTTCCAGTAAAATTATTGAGAAAAATATTGAATTAGTTTTATTATTTTAATATAGATTTATTGATTTCTGAGAGGAAGGGAAAGGGAGAGAGGTAATCATTGAATCAGCTGGGTTTCTGCATGGCGCCCACTGGGGATCAAGCCTGCAACTCAGGCATGTGCCCTGACCAGAAATGAAACTGTGACCTCCTGATTCATAGATCAGTGCTCAACCACTGAGCCGTGCCAGCCAGGGAAAATATTGAATTTTAAAATATAATTCTTATCATTGTGCATTGGTAGTTTTAAAAACTTGATATTTTAGCTAATTTCTGATTTTCTTGTATGTCTGTACGAGATGCTTTGTAGGTACATAAAGTGTAAAAGGATCACTCACCTGAAGAAGGTGAATAAATTAAAAATTATGTAGGAAATGTACAAGATAATTTTATATGTAACCATAAAAATTAAAATATTTATGTTATATTTTGAGAACAAATGCTTGAGAACACATGTTTGAAGACAGAGTAACAAATCTCTTGATATTATTGTCTTTTTTATGGAGAAGATTTTCTCAAATTGTGGTTTAAGGATAATCGGTAGCAAAATCACAATTGTTGCTTTTGAGCCCAATTGAGTCAGAATCTCTGTGACTTGCTTGGGCTTGGGGCTGTAGGGGTACCCTAGAGATCAGAAAATAACAACACTTTCATCCTCAAGTTGTGAACAATAAAGCCCAAGGAGGTTAAATTAATTGCTCAAGGCCATACTGGCAGTTGAAGTAAGATCTAGAATTTTGTTTATTGATGCTGAGACCAACATTCTTTTCCAGTAAGTCAACTATTAATTTTTACTAGTATCTTCAGAAGGTAAAATTTAAAGAAATAAAAGTTTACCAATGTTATCATATATCCTACCTAATAATCCTTCATTATTATCACTAATAAATGAAATCCTTGTTTCTTTCTCTAGAATTTAGAAATACCTTTCATTTAGACTCATGAATCTTTGAATTATGATCAAAATTTTAAAGAAATAAAGAACATATTACATTTCATGAATTATTGACTAAATCTTTGAAATTTTGTGGTTGATTATTTTGGAAGTGAGTGTTTTAAAGTTATTTGAGCCATGTTCAAGTAACAGTTTGCATTCAATAATGATTCCACAAAGACCATAAAACCATAATTCATGACATACATTCTTGAAGTATTTATTAGCCATTAGTTAAAATAGAGCCCTAAAATAGTCTGTGTTATGTCATTCAAAACTGATTCAAAAATTTGTTTCACACATCTTAATGAAGCTATTAATAATTTTGTATATTTTTATGTATATAGTTTAGCTTTCTAAAAGGAAAATACTATTAATGCTATTAAGTTTTCTGTACTTAATTGATGACATTTTGACACTACTTTATGACAGAAAAGGGGCACCATTATAGAGATGGTGTGCTGATAAACTTCCCTAGCATTAATACATTTATAATAAATATGGCCCTAAAGATTTTCAGGTCTAGTCCTTCATTTTACTAATCAAAAAATATAAGAGCAGAAAAGAGTAATGTTGCTTTTGAAGGAGATAACATTGTGACAGAAACAAGTACCCAAACCTCTCTTCTTCCTTTTCCAGAACTCCTGCATATGGCCATCTGAATCAAGATTTCCAGTCTTTCAAGTAGCTAGATATGGCCATCTGGTTAAGCATTTGCCATGAACATATGTGGTAGCTTTCAGGAAATGTCCTTAAAAGGCAGTAAGAGCTTATCCTTTGCACCCTCTGAATTCCCTCCATGAATCCTGTTTGGAATGAAGTTGTTTTGGCTGAAGATCTATTTTGCCCCATGAAGATAAGGACAAGCCTGGCCCAGATGACCATGGAGCTGCCATTCCAACTTTGGCCTGACAATACTAGCATCTCCACTCACACCTGGGAAAGAAAGAAGCTTCTTTTGTTTAAGTCACTGCCTTGGGTTTCTGATATTTGCAGTTGTCACAGAGTTAGGAAAAGTAGTTTTGCAACTACCTTTGTCTGTTTAGTTAGACCTTCCTGTGAAAGCAAGAATGACTATCTAACAAGGCAATAAACCATTTCTTACTATAGAATTTCATTTATTTATTCTTGGAGCACATAGATATTAAGCCCTTTCTATGAGAAGGAACTAAGTAGATATGAAACAAAAATACTTTTATGGTTGATTTTGAATTTTTAAAATGTTTTGGAAAAGTTTTATAACCAGATCCTCCTTTTCCTTGGTCCATCCTTGTCCTTATCCCAAGCTTATTATATAATTTTTATTTTTTTCCCTATGCAGGACTGGTTTTCTGGATTTAAATTTTAGACTGATGCTGTCATGTGATTAACATACATTTCAAAAGTAAAAAAAAAAGTGTAAGAAACTCAAGCACATCTGACTTTGTTTTAATCTTCACCCCCAAGCATATGACAAGTCATGATTAAAATCATGATGCAAATGCAGCCTTTGAATTAAAAATGTATTTTCTAATTTAACACTTAGAAATATACAAGGACTGTACTGTTTTGAAGATCATATACATATAAGAAGGAATATTAGAATTCTAGGTACATATATGAGTTGAGAGTCTTCTTTCCCTACATGACTCAGCTCCACATAGAGCAAAAGTGACTGACCATCTGCAAGATCAGATTATACAAATTCATTGCCCCCTGGCTCTCTGATATCATTCTGTGCTAGGTATGGAGAAATGTATCCATATGTGTGTTCTATTTAAATCCCCCCTAAGTTCTTAATCGATTTCTGACAATTTGTTGTTTTGGAATTCTTTTTTTTTTTTTTTTTAAGGAATAGTACATGCTCTAAGTTTAACATATTTTTTCAATTCTAGATTTAAAATATTAAAATTGTCAAATATTTAATAAAATTTTGAATAATGGTAGAAATATAATCAAATTTGGAGATACATATAAAAGCATACTTACTTTTGGGTCCACGTTGAGAATTTTCCTGTCTCTTTTGAATTTGAAAAGCAAGCCTTCTGGATTATCAGCAATCACTTGATAATTGGGAGTTGAATTCCAAACAGCAATTTGACTGTCCCAGTTGTAAAAGCTATAAAATAAATATTTATTAGGAATTTGTATGTATAATATATTAAATTGACAAATATATTTCAGAAAATATTTGGGGAAGTTCAATTGCAAGATAAGTGGATCAAATCATAATCTGTATAACCATGTAGATCACATGTGCTTAAAATTCTTGCACAAGAGTTTAGATTGGGCTTTCTCAAATCATTTACATATTTCTGAAATCAGATACATATTTATGAATATTTTGCATGATTTCCTGCTTTGGATACTCTAGCAAATAGGATATATTCCAGTATAGTATTATATTCCCAGGAAGTCAAGAAGGAAATTGATGTAATTTAAAGCTATTTTTTCTAGCTCGGACTCTTTAGGGTATTAAGAATATTCAGGGTATTAAGAGTCTGTTTACCGAAAGGAAAGGCATGCTAAGTTTATCATCTCTTTTCATTTAAAACAAATGAATTCATTTCTTTCAGGCTATATTTTTAAGTAATATATTTCCTGGGGAGTGAGGAAACATTTTGCATCTGATAGGTTCCCATAGGCCAGGCATGAGGTAATGTATTTGATCACAACCCAGGTGAAGTAGTTCTCATTTTGCAGACAAGGCTAACAGACTAGGGGAGGTTAATTAGCATAATCAAGGCCCTGAAACTTATATGCCATAAACTAATATTTCAACTAAGATCTTTGTTTTTTTTCAAACATATCTGTTCTTTCCATTGTTCAACATTACCATCAGTTTATCCTTTTGTTGTTGTGGTTGATCTATGAAAACTGTCAAAAATGAACATAATATTGTCATATGGGATGGAAGAAGAATCCTCGATATACTTATTTTACATGTCTTTTTCCTATTAACACATTTCTAATATTATGCTAACAGGGTCAAATATTAATGCATTTCTAGTCCTATATAATAAAAAGGTAATATGCAAATGATCCTCATGCCCTTGCACAAGATGGCTGCCCCAATGTGGTCACAAGATGGTCGCCACAAGATGGCAGGAAGGGGAGGGTAGTTGTGGGTAATCAGGCCAGCAGGGGAGGGTAGTTAGGGGTGACTAGGCCGGCTGGGGAGGGCAGTTGGGGATGATTGGGCTGGCAGGGGAGGGCAGTTGGGGAAGATCGTGGTCATCAGGGGAGCAGTTAGGCATTGATCAGGCTGGTAGGGGAGTAGTTAGGGGATGGTCAGGTTGGCAGGCGGATGAGTGGTTGGGAGCCAGCAGTCTTGGATTGTGAGAGGGATTTCCAACTGTTGGTGTAGGCCCAATCCCACAGAAATTGGCCTAAACCGGCAGTTGGACATCCCCCAAGGGGTCCCAGATTGGAGAAGGTACAGGCTGGGCTGTGGGACACCTCTACTCCATGCATGAATTTTGTGCAACGGGTCTCTACTATGTCTAACATTATCCTATTTCTGTGTTGTTTTGCTCTCTATTAGTCCCTTTCTTCATTTTGAAAAAAGTAGGTTTTATTGATTAAATTCACTCCAAATTATATTGTTTCCTGAGGCATTGACTTTTGTGCTATTACCTGAAAATTTAATGTTTAACCTCAACTTATTCCATACTCAGAAAGAACTTTGGAGGGAATATTAGTGATCACTGTTTCTCTCTTGTCCCCCATTACTCTTTTTATGTCCAGGACATAGGACATAGAGTGTCTGCCCTTTCTAAGTCACAGAGTTAGGTAAAGTGGTTTTGTAACCATCTTTGTCTGTTTAGTTAGTCCTCCTTTAGAGAGCAAGAATGATTATTTAAAAAGGCAAGGATGGTGGAGAATTGAAGAAAGGAGTTGAGCATTCATGGTTTGTGGGGTTTTCAATTTAGCTAGCCTTCATAAGTGAGATTTGTCATGGCAGGTTTAGCCTCCAGTAAGGTGATGGTAGCTAGCAGCCTATATATAGTACTGGAGATAAATTAATTTCACTGGTGAAGGTGTTAGGAGCCAGTTTGACTATGCCTCCAAGCTGGATTCTTGAATTCAATTTAATACACAACAGAAAATCATTTGACTTCCATCTTACTGACTGTTCAGTTAGGAGTTTGCTAAATTGGAATAGGAAACATGGGTGTGATTCTAAATCTTTTATACAATTCTAAATTATTATTTATAAGATATATAGATATAAGAAATCCCAGTAAAATGCTTGAGTCACAGCTATGCTTGGAAGTAGCATGGCTTATATCATACATTCCTATCTTGTTTCTCAGATCTAAAATTAAAAGCCTTGTTAAAGTCCAAGTAGCGTGTGTGTGTGTGTGTGTGTGTGTGTGTGTGTGTGTGTGTGTGTTTCATTATATAAAAAGTTAATTTGGAGGACTCTTTAATTTTCATTTTATTGCAGTAAGAACACAACAGCAGATTGACATTTTTACAAAATTTTGAAGTGTACAATACATTACTGTTGACTGTAGGTACAATGTTGTACAATAGAGATCTGTAACTTATTCATCATGCTGAACTGAAACTTTATGCCCAATGATTAAATCCCTAAGTTTCCCTATCTCCAGTGCTAGGTAACTGCTATTCCACTCTTTGATTCTAGGAATTTGACTATTGTAGATACCTTATGTAAGTGAAATTATACAGTATTTGTTTTTTGGTGGTTGATTTATTTCATTTTGTATAACATCCTCAAGGTTCATCCATGTTATCCCATATTTTAGAATTTCCTTTTTTTAAGGATGAATAAATATTCCATTGGATTTATAAGCTATATTTTCTTTATCCATTCATCCATCAACGGACATTTAGGTAATTTCCATTTTGTCTATTGTGAATAATTTCTTTTAGATCACATATAGTTGAGTGTTTTGTGTGTTTTATTTTTAATTAATATAGCCCCTCTATGTTTTTAAAGGAGTTTAATCCATTTAAAGGTAAAGTAATTATTGATAGGAAAGGCTTATACTCTTGGCTTTTTATTATTTTTCATTAGTCTTGAAATTTTTTTGTCTGTCTTTTCCTCTCTTACTGTCTTCCTTTTTGTTTGTTGATTCTTTTATTGATATGGTTTGAATAATTTATTATTATTTTGTATATCTGCTCAAAGTATTTTTTTAGTAGTTACCTTGGAGTTTACATAAAATATCTTCTAGTTTAATAGTAAATTTTAAGCTAATAATAACTTAAACTCAATCACACATGCAAAGTTTACATTTTAAATTCTTCCCCACATATATTTTATGTTATTATTGTCACACTTCACATATATTCATATTATGTTCATTTTAATATATTTTAGTTATAGTTATTTTTAAACTTTTACCTTTTAACTTATAATAGAATTAAAAGTGATTTAAACACTATCATTATAGTAATACAATACTCTATATTGTGTACTGGTATATATTTACCTTTATCAATGAGTTTTATATTTTCTCATGCTGCCATATTTCTGTTTAGCATCCTTTCATTTCTACTTGAAGAACTCCTTTTAGCATTTCTTGTAAGGTAGATATAATAATGATGAAATCTCAGAGATTTTCTGTTTTGGGAAAGTCTTGATGAACTCTCAGATTTTCTGTTTTGGGAAAGTCTTTATCTTACTTTTGAAGGACAATTATGCTGAGTATAGCATTCTCAGTTGGCAATTTTTTTTTCTTTCAGTACTATGAACATATTATTCCACTCCCTTCTGGCCTACAGATTTCTTCTAAAAATCTGCTTATTTTCATGTTAGTGTGACCTCCTTTCAAAATTGTCTATTTGTCCTGGATTTTGTTAATGTTATTATAACGTGTCTTTTTTTAAAAATATATTTTATTGATTTTTTACAGAGCAGAAGGGAGAGGGATAGAAAGTCTGAAACATCGATGAGAGACATCGATCAGCTGCCTCTTGCACGCCCCCTACTGGGGATGTGCCCGCAGCCAAGGTACATGCCCTTGACCGGAATCGAACCCGGGACCCTTCAGTCTGCAGTCCGACGCTCTATCCACTGAGCCAAACCGGTCTCGGGTCTTGGCATTATAATGTGTCTTAATGTAGATTTCTTTTGGATTTATTTAAATGGTATTCCTTTAACTTCTTAGATCTGAATATCCATTTCCCTTTTCAAATTTGGAAAGTTTTCAGCCATTATTTTTTTCTTTGAGTAAGTATTCCTGTCCTTTGTCTCTATCTTTATCTTTGGGAATCCCACAATGTGTATATTGGTCCCTTGAGGATGTCCCTTAAATTTTTTTCACTCTTTTTCATTTTGTCTTTTTTTTTGTTTCTCTGACTTATTCCCAATGATAAGCCTTTGAGTTTATTGATCCTCTCTTCTGTTTAATCCAGTCTAATATTGAAATCCTCTATGAATTTTTAGTTCAATTATTGTGTTTTTTAGCTTCATGATTTCTGTTTTGTACTTTAAATATTTTCTGTCTCTGCTGAATTTCTCATACTTTGTTTTAGTACTATTTTCTTTATCTCAGTGAGAGTCTTTATGACAGTTATTTTGAATTTCCTTTCTGATAAATCATACTACTCATTCCTTGGGGTCAGTTTGTGGAGATTTATCTTATTCCTTTTTAGGGAACATTTTTGCTCAATTCTTGATCTTTCTTGACTGTTTTGAGGCCACACATTAGACGAAGTAGGTCACTCTCCCATATTCACAGACTGGTCTCATACAGAAGATCTCTACCAATCAACTTGGCAAGAGTTTCTGGGGGCTTCTTCCAACTTTTCCCTCCCCAGGTAGAAACAGGCTGCTGTGGGTTTTGTATGCTTGCTCTGTGATGAATAGGAGGTAGAATCTATGGTGCCTACCAACCCATACCACTGTCTCCATTTTCCCCTAAGTGGATAGACTGTGCAAGATACATCAGAGCTCTAAGTCTGGCAGAATAGAAACCAGTCCTCTGGGAAGCCTCCTCAGAAATGTTGGGGATCTGGATATATAAACCAGCCCCTTCTTTTCTCGGGAGAATTTGGCTGCTAGGGGGTTTCCTTTTGATCATAATGTATAGCAAGAGGTGTCCCAAACCTCTCTACTAGCTCTGGTAAGGTTGGTTTTGCATTTGCCTGGGGTGTTCAGGAGCCTGGATTTCTCACAAAGGGAATTTGTCTGGGGATTGTTGCCAAATATGTGTGTTTGTAGGGAGAAAGAGGGCTCATAGTTTCCTTCTCTGCTACTTGCTGATGTCACCAATACAGATTCAGAATGGGTTAATGCATATTTCAACCTTAATTCCACTCCTTTTAAACCACATATATTCAGATCCTCACTCTAGATAGTGTCATGACCCATAACTCTATTTAAATTTTATTGTCTCCTGGTAATCTTTTGTTAGTTCATGTATACCACTAATTAGGTTCCTGGCTCTCCCTTTCTATACTAATTTACAACAACTAGCATTTTTTTTTTACTTATCTACAATTTATAAAATACTTGCCAGCAATTACAAATTTTTTAGTTATTTAAGCTTCTTTATATTGAAAAATATCAGCTTTAGGTAGATCCAAATGTGTGATTTCACTGTTCCTGCATATGATCTGTAATAATTATTGCTAAGTTTAACATATTGTATACTATTCATATAACTTTAAATTCAAAATATATAGCTGTAGTTGGATTCTAGACATTGCAGAGTACTTTTTTATGTTTCTAATTATCTTCCTTTATCATTCATTACATTGTTTCCACTCTCCAATATCTTCACTTTCTTCCTTGTTCTCAGGTGACCTCACCTCTTTATTAAGAAAGTAATGTACATTAAATGAAACATGATCAATATCCTGTGCCATCACTAGCAAAATTCTTTACATTGATGGTGTTCCCTACTTTTTTTCCATTTTCAATTCAGAGGAATAAGTGCCCCTCTTTCTTTCCAAGATAAAAATCATCTCCATGTGTGGTCTGAATTTTATTCCTTTTGCCTCTTTAATTACTTTCAATAATTGTCCAAAATTTCTTTTATATTATCAAACTCACCTCACCAGAAAAACTTTTCCCATAACTAGCAAATACTTATAAATGATCCCAACTAAACAAAGAGCAGGAATAAAAGAGAGCAAGAAAAATAGAGAAAATAAGTAAAGTCAGGTGAAAAGAGAGAAAAAAGTAGAAGAGGAATAAAGAGGGTAAAGGGAAGAACAGAAAAGAGAAGATTAAAAAACTTACCTAAACTTAGATTTTCTCCTAAAACATATTAAACCTATCTTCTCTATACCAACCTACCTTCTTCCTCTCAGTTCTTTTGCCCGTTCCATAACATCCGCTCAACTGTACTTGACTGGGATCAACCATAAACTCCTAAATCTCAGCATATCAAAAGCTAAGTTTTTCTTTCTTACTCTCTAAATTTATTTATCCTTGCTGTACTATCTATATCAATACATGACACTCAAGAAATGTCTATTTATTTAATAAATGATGTATACTCATCTCTAATATTATTATGTATGATTCAATTGGTTATATTATTTTTTCTTATTATAGAATTAAAATAAAGAAGTTGCAAGAATAGTCTTTTTAAAGGAAATTAAGAGAACTTAACTGAAATATTGATCTGGGACTTAGGAAATATAAACCCTGATGCAATAATTTAAATTGTCTCTTATCTAAAGTTCAGAGGATTAACTGTATATTAAAAAGATTCTTTATAATGTTAATACTTTACTGTTGTAAAAAGCCATCTTTGATTCAGTAAGTTCTTACATGTTATTTTGATTTACATCTCATTGTTCACATCTTGAAAATACTTATAGAAAACCTCAAACACATTGTATTTACAATATAAAGAAGGTAAAATATAATTTTATGAATGATTTAAAGTTTTGATAATAAAATAATAATTTTCCATTTTCTTCCTATGATAAACATTCTAGAAATTGTGTATTTTAGTGCACAGGTATAAGAATATACTTATATACAATATATACAAATAAGTTCAAATAATAAAATGAAATAAATATGTGGAAAGTATTTTCATTATGTGATAATGTAATGTATGCTTTTGAAAACAATTACCTGTTTGTTATCTATTTAACATGATAACTCCTGGTTCAAGAGAAAATATTTTGATGAAATCACAGGGCAACAAAGCTTTGGACTACCAGGGGAAAAATATAAAGCCATTTTTCCAGAATATGGTATTTACCCATTTTGCTAAATATGTTCTGTCAAATGGAATGAGAAGGGTATACTTATGGAAATTGTTAAAGCACAAAAATACAATGTTCGCTAGATTTTTTTAAAAGATCATAAAATATATTTAAAAGCAAGCTGAGTTCTTAGGAGTTAATACAGAACAAAAATAATGATTATAACAATTCCTGTATCCAGTGTATAAAACATAGAGCAAAAAATCAAATCCCTACCAAGTAAGCATGAAATTTGATATCACAGAGAACACATCACTTAAAATTAAATTGTTTTCACGTAAGAGATTGTTCCACTGAATATAAACAACTGTTTATCATGATTAAGAAGAATTTTTTTTTCAGACTCCATCAATAATGAAATTTTTTGAGTTTTATGCCATTAGACCAGTAGGCATTTATGTACCTAAAACTTGCCTATAGGTATAAAATTAAAACTTGCATATAGGTACACAGTTTTGTTGAGATAAAAAGAAAGAAGAAAATATGTCTAAAATATAATTTTTAGGATAGAGATATATTTGTATTTAAAGGATATCTATAAACACAAATAGCCTTAGAAACTTAGAAAAATAGCTTTTTATGGAATAAAAAGATTTTATTGAAAATGAAAATCCAGGAGATCTTCTATCAATCATAGTAATTAAGTGTTAAACATTATTGTCTTTTTTTTAAAATCTGTGTAAATAGCCTGAAGGTAGAATGATCTTATAACTTTATTGTCCAAACTAGGATCTTTCTGAGAAAGAAGTGGGCTGCTAGTAACAATTGTGCCAAGAAAACAAGGGTGAGCTCAGATGATGCTGGACAAACTGAGGTATGTGGTTTCCACACCTACAAACCATTTAAGCATTTTTATTTTAGAGTTGATTTGACCAATGTTTGTGTAAAACCTTTCTAAATTTTTCCAGAGATTTGCCAAAAATATGATAAAGATTTTGAAATAATGCTAAAATGTGTTCTCATGGTTGATCCTTTTTATTTTATTTTATTGCTATGGAAAAATTATATTATGTGGAATTACAATTGTGGTGTAGAGACATGAAATTTAATGAAGAATAATAAATATTCCTATTCTTTTTCTACTTTTCAAATAATGTCAAAACATTCTATAATAACTAATCTTCTGAAGTATCATATTCTATGTAAAAATATGTTTGATCAGTTATTTTTGTTGGTAGGAATATTAAATCTAAAGTGTAGTGTTTCCATAAGTTAGTTAACTTGGCCCTTATTTGCGAATATATATTGCATACCTAAATTAAATCATTTATTTAATAAATGCATATGCCAGTTGGGAAAATATAGATAACTGTTGAACAGCCCACTGTAACTATTAAAATAAGTGAGAACAATAAAAACCCTAGTGACAGATAGTCAGAAGGGTCACTCAATTCAGTTTTGGGCATCTATTCTGTGCCCAGAATAGTCCTGAATATTTAACAATGAAAAGAAATAGTTCTTACCTTCAAGAAACTCATAGTTTGTGGGATGTCAAAAATGCAAACAAAGGATTACAATACAGTGTGAAAATAATACAATAGAAAATTTATGTAAGGTATTTTTGGAGCATAGCTGTAAAAAAAGAATATATATCTTAGTAAAATATATTTAATGAGATTTTCCTGATGGAAAGCATCAGGGCCAACCATTTCAAAAGACAGATTAGATAAAAACTAAAAAATGTACATACATCAGTATTAACCATTATGAGAGATTTTCAATAGTACACTGGAAGATGAGGAGGAAGATAAATTGCTTTGGGTTGATATTAAATATGAAATGTGATTCTTACCTATCTCCTACCCAAATGCAACAACTTTGGGTGTGCCTCCCATTGGAGCTAGAGTGGGCTCAGAGCGGACACATGGAGAGCCAGCAGGGTTCATTCTCCTATCACTCTAAGGCACATGGATGGAAGGGAGAGTTCATTGTCAGCTGGTCATCACTTCTGGTTTTCACTTGAGTAAGAAGACTGATGGACACCTGTTTGGCATGTCCACCAAGTCATGTGCTCTGAACAAGAAATGTGTTGTCAAGTAGATAGACTGGTTGGAAGGTGCTCGGGATATTGGACTAATCATAGTAAGTCCTCATGGGCAGAGAACAGTATATCCCAATGGGGTATTTTTTAAGTCACTGCTAAGGAGCTCCTTGATTAGAGGAAACTTTCTTATAGGCAGAAATTCTGAGGAAGAATTCCATACCTACTTCCAGGTCCTAAACTGTAAGCTGGCCTCCTCACTGGGTACCCTAGACACTTGGTGGGGCAAGAGGAAAGGAGTTGGTGACAGTAACATATGTACCTATTACTAGGTCTCCCCACCCCACATTAGGACTATGGATACAGATTTGTGAGTTACACAAAGCTCTTTATGATTGTTCAGTCAGAGCAAGAATTAGAAATATCCTGGAATATATCTCAATTGCGCATCATTGAGGGAGAACCTTTAGGTCAAGCAAGAATGCCAT
Source organism: Antrozous pallidus (assembly GCA_027563665.1). Lineage (NCBI taxonomy): Eukaryota > Metazoa > Chordata > Mammalia > Chiroptera > Vespertilionidae > Antrozous > Antrozous pallidus. The sequence continues at coordinate 70,092,763 of CM050511.1, forward strand.
ATAGTTAGTTCTATAGCAATTAAGTTTCAGGCATATAAGAAACCTTGGAGCTTTTATTGAGTTCACTAGGCCAAGTGTGTGTGTGTGTGTGAAAACTCAAGATGTACTTGAGATGACAAAACCGGGGGGACTATATGGTCATTTGTAGAAAAGCGAGGAAAGAGGAAGCACGTTTTCAAAGCAGAAACTTGAGGAGATGGAATGGGTATCACAGGGAGTCTGACCTTAATCTCATTCTCTTTCTGATACTATTGAAATTGCTGTTACTAATGTTATTTTGGATTGATGTAGTGCTTTATCATTTAGATTTGACCTTTCAACTATTGTTTAATGTCCAAAACAATCATGTGAGAGAGATGGGGAACAATATATATATATTTATTGTTCTTATTAATTATTACTTTAAAGAAAAGAAGAATGAAGCCACATAATGTTCTAGATATTATATAGCTAAATCAGCATTCAATCTATGACTTTCAAGTAATTATTTCATTGCTTTTCTACTGTATGTCAGATTTCTTAGGTTAGGCAAAATTCCTATATCCCATGAAAGCAGTAAAGATTCTCCCTTGAGAGCAAACCATAGGAAGAGAAAGGCAAGAAATACATTTCCGACAGAAAATTTCCTGAGCTAAATTGTCCTTTTATAGTAAAAAAGAAGCTACAAAGAAGGAATTGTTTAATCTGAGGGAGTGTAAAGAGTGAACCCTTTCAAATATTGGGCCTACTTCACCAGGGGCATTAGAGCAGGAGGAGAAACCTTGGAGCCAGGTGTATGTGTGTGTCAAAACTAGGGGGATGATTGAAATAAAGCCATTCTGGGAAGCTTCTTTATGTTCTTGGCATGCTATGGATATTGTAATGAGTAGATCTTGTTGGAAAAATTACTTAGGCGAGTATCAGGGTTATCACGGAGTGAGACGCAGTGCACTCCAGATGAACGGAACTGGTGATCTGGTTCAGGACATCTCCACGTCCATGGTGTCATTATGGCGATTTTCCCAGCTGTGGGGCTGCTCCACATATTAAGCTCTATCTCCTGTCCATTCTCACCCCTGCTCCCCAGCTAGGCCAGCTGTGAGGTTCTAATAAGGTAAATGTTTAAGTAAATAGGGTTTGGGAATGATTCCTGCTTCAAAGTAGTCCTTTTGAGCATTTTTTTTTCCTGCAGGCAAAGAGAAAAATATAGAGTGTCCCCCAAAAATGTATGCACACTTTAACAGCTGATAGTTCAATTGATTTATTTTCTTTTCAAATTTAACCCTTTGAAAATAATAATTATTTAATGTGTACATACATTTTTTGGGACACCCTGTATGTTGTCTAGAGGCCATGTGACTTAGAGCAAGGCACAAAGTTGGAAGAAGTGCCTGTGAAATCACATTGATTTATTCACTCATTCATTCATTAAAAAACCCTTTAATATTAATGGAAATGATATCCTATATGTCAAGCACAATTTTATGTGTTTGGGAGAGAATTAGAAATAAGATATAGTCCCTGCCTTATGATTTTACTGTCTAACAGAAGAAAAGAGATAATCCAAACAACACAAATATGGCTGGAATTCTATGGGAAAGATAAAGGAAGGAAATTTTACCCAGACTATGGGAATAGAAGGAGAATTTAAGGACAGCTTCCTGGAGAAAGCAATGTTAGACCTAAATCTTAAATGAGTTATAAGAATTAGACAAGCTGAGGGATAGAAAAATAATCTTTCAATTAGATAAGACAGCATAGGGAATGCATGTTGTTGAGAATCAAAGTGGAGAATACAGGAAGTGAAGTGGCCAACAATTCGATTTCATAGAACAGAAAGTGCAAGCAGGTGAGAGAGAAATGAGATTGAAGATATACTCAGAGAACAACTTACAGAAGGCCTTATTTACCACACCAAATCATATTATATTTATCCTGTAGGCAATGGGAACATCTGAGGGCTATAAACAGGAAAGTGACATGGCCAGATATGTAATTTGGATAGATTATTGTCCTCGAAGTAGGTGGAGAATGAATTTAAGGGCTGTCAGTGAAGAGTGCTAAAAGCCAGGGGAGTTTAAATTCTGTTTAATTAATCCAGACCAGCATTCATAAAAGGATGATAGGTTATGGAGTTGGAGAAAAAGAGATACAATTAGGGGATATATAGCAGATAGCAATTATGGAAGACATTAGTGAAAAGTGTTATAGATGACTCTTAGGTTTCTAGATTGGAAGATTGGATGGATAGTGCTGTCATATTAGAAGAAACATCTTTTCTTTGTGCTCTAATAATTTGGTGCCAATGAGAACATTTGCCTGTGAATAGACCCTATGATCTTAGGTATATCCTAAATGTTTACTAATGTTATAGCCTATTATTGGTTTTCTTATCATTATATAATGACCATATTTGCCTTTTATTGCAGTCTTTGGCTTAAATTCTGTAAGTATAGCTACCTCTGCATGTTTGCTTTTGATTCCCATATGCATGAAATATCTTTTTCAGTTTGTGTGTCCTTAAAGCAGAAGTGAAGTTCTTATAGGCAGCATATAGTTGGATTTTGTTTTATTTTTTAAATTTATTCAGCTACTCTATTTTTTTGATTGAATAATTTTGTCCATTTACATTTAAATTGATTATTGATAGGTGTGGACTTACTATTGCCATTTTTTTCTGGCTATTTGCAATTCCTTTGTTCCTTCTCTTATTTTCCTCCTTGTGATTTAATAATATGCATTTATGTTTAAATGTCTTTCTCTTATATTTTATATATTTATTGTATGTTTTTGTTTTGTGGTTACTGTGAGCTTTACATAAAACATCTTATATTTGTAATAGCCTATTTTAAGCTGATAACAACTTAATTTTAATGTATACAAAAGCTCTACATTTACACATTTCCCCTTTTTTGTTTTTGATGCCACAATTTACATTCGATATACATAAGAGAAGAGCTTAAGAAGGAAATAGAAAACTGCATATACATGTAGGAGTGCTAAGAAAAGGCAATACCATGACAATCAAAGAGAATAGGAGGAATGACAAAATAACTAGGAGACTCTCCATGTCAAATGCAAGAAAGAAATGTGAATATGAAGACCAAAACTTGATGGCTGTTATTGGTAACTCCTCTTAGGGGCTAGAGTATATTTCTCTTAGGTTAAGGAAATAGTATAGATAAAAAAATGTTTGTTGCTTCTAATGGAATTATAAGAATAAAATTCTGTCCTTTAAAATTTATTTGACTCAGCACATTACTGCTATCCTGGAAGGTCTCAGCAACTAAAATTTTGTGAATATGAAAATATTTTGAACACTTAATCAGCAGCATCATTACTCATTGTTATGTTATGAACACTGAGATGTTCTTTAGGTTTATTGATCTATGAGTAGTAACAAGTTATTTATTGTAATCACCTTCATATCTATGGATAAATTTATATAATTATAATTTCCCATTATAATTCTATATGGTAAGAAAGTATTTTCACTGAAATAAATGTCAGTATATTGGGAAGACAAAATGATGGCATGTCTTAGGTCCTAGGGATCAGGCAGAGAAGTCAGGAAGGAAAACTAAGTGTAAGTATGTTGTAAGGGATACTAGACATTTTTTCAGCCTCAGGTACTAAAGCTGTGCCTTGATATGAAATAGCTCTGAATGCATGTAAAGTAAAAGCGATGTGTAATTTAGAGCCATATATAAATAAGCAATATGAAAAGAGGTTTAGGCAGCATGGAGCTGTGATGGAAGAGCAGAATGCTGGAGGAAGAGACTTCCTGCTCTGCTATTATACCTGGAGAGGTATCACCAGATTAGCGGAGTTACTCTATGTCATTAAAGTACCTTTCTTAAGTGGACAGGAGCTTTGTATGGATTATCAAATATTGATATTATGTCTGTCCAGGAAATGGAATTTTTTGTCAATACAAGTGAGAAAAGATACCTGAACTTCTAAGGGTCTGGGTTTCAACAGGGACAACTTGTGGAAAGGAATCAGATTGGCTATTGGAAATGGTTTAGTGAATTTGTTAAATCAAAGGATAGCAATGAAGACTTATTCCTTTGGGAACAGATATACTGGTAGACAGAATTGAAAATATCTTCTGTGATTTTTACTTTCTAATGCTGCATCCACAATATGTTATGTTGCTTGTCAAAAAAGACTTTGCTCATGTAACCAAGTTTACTAATTGTTTCACTTCAAATTGAGGAGACAATCTTGTGTTATCCATATTGGCACAAAGGCCTTTGAAAACAGAAAAAGAAGGCCAAAGGTGTTAGAAAAAAAGATCAAAGCATGAGAAGAACTTGATGCACTGTTGCTGTCTTTAAGATGGAGAGGCCACATGCACCTCAGTTCTATAACTATAAGGAACTGAATTCTGCTAGCAATTTAATGGGCTTGAGAGTGGATTTTTCCCAAATACATCCATTAATGAATGCAGCTCTGGCAAATCCTTAATGTCAGCCTTTTGAGATCCTGAACCGAGAAGCCAGACACACTATGTTGGACTTCTGATTAAAAACCCCCCCACAAAACCCAAAACTGTGACATAATAAATGAGTGTATTTTAAGCCACTAAATGTAAGGCTATTTGTTACCCAGCACTAGAAAGCTATTGCACTGCAACATGATATTTTGGAGTTACCTTGAGTAAGTTTATTGAAGAGAAAATAAACATTTTATGATAGTTGAGATGTTGGGATGTACTGCAGGCTTAACATTTATTTTGAATATTAAAAGGAATGTGACCTCATTTTGTACTTGAGATTGAGGAAGCAGGAATATAAGTTATAATCAGAATGTGATCAGGAAGAAATAACAAAAATAACACTAAAACAGCATAGGCAAAAACAGCAAGAATCCATATAGAAGAAAAACATCCCTAGGCAGAAAGAGAAGCCAAACATTTCAAAACCTTTGAATTTTTACTGGAAATTTTTATATTTCTGTAAATAATATGAAAAGCTATATTAAAAGCTGTCTGTCTGCTTCAACTGTATAGAACTAAGTCAAGAAAAGACATGCTGGTTCTTGTGGACCAGAATAAAAATAGGAGCAGCTATTTGTTGGGGCCAATCATGATGAGAGTAGTAAGAATCGAGGAAGAAAAACATGACGTGGAAAGAATGAGAGCTTCTCATCAGCTATGCTTTCTCATCTGACATGTCTCAAAGGCCTTCTTTAGTCAAATAAGAGTGCTCTGGTTTATATTTACCAGTGAGACCATTACCTTATACTCCTTCCATAAACTACTGTAACAGACCTCTTTCTTCTAGATCACAATGCTACTCGGTCATGTCCTTTGCAACTGACTTTTCTCCTTTTGCCAGTTGTTAATAGTGAATAAAAGAAGTAATATTTTAGCATGTTTATGAGTCACAATTTGATGAATCTGAGTCATTAGTAAGTGATCCTATTATCCACACAGTCACCCAAGGTAGAAATATGGGTAATCTCAGGCTGTTCCTCTCCCTCACCCTGCCTCTTTTTTCTCCTCAAGCCTCACAGATTCTATCTCCTTAACCTCTCAGGTCCATCTGCTTCTCTCCAAATGCTGCAATACACACCAATTCGTACTTGAATTAATACAAAAGTTTCACAATCAGTGCCCATGCCTCTTTGGTCTGCATCCCCTGTCATTCATTACCCCTTGCAATCACAATTATATTTTAAAACTGGAGGCCTGATGCACAAAATTCATGCAGGGGGTATCTGTCCCTCAGCTCAGCTTACACCCTCTCCAATCTGGGACATCCCTCTCACAATCCAGGACTGCTGGCTCCAAACTGCTCACCTGCCTGCCTCCCTGATTGCCCCTAACCACTTCTGTCTGCCAGCCTGATCACCCCCTAACCACTCCCCTGCCAGACTGCTTAATATCTAACTGCTCCTCTGCCAGCCTGTTTGCCACTAACTGCCCTCCCCTGCTGGCTTGGTAACCCCTAACTGTCCTCCCTGGCAGGCTTGATTACCCCCAGCTGCTCTCCCTTGCAGTTGGTCCCTCTCAACTGCTCTTCCCTGTTGGCTTGATCACCCACAATTGCTCTCCCTTGCACACCTGATCCCTCCTAACTGTCCTCCATGCTGGCCATCTTGTGGTAGCCATCTTGTGTCCACATGGGGGTTACCATCTTTGACCACATGGGGGCAGCCATCTTGTATATTGGAGTGGTGGTCAATTTGCATATTCTTTTATTAGATAGTATTAGATAAGATAGAGGCATGGTGCTCAGGTAGGGGTCGGTTGGTTTGCCCTGAAGGGTGTCCCAGATTAGGTGGGGGTTCCCTTGGGAAATAGGGCAGTCTGAGGGAGGAGCCTGTGGTGTTTTGCAGGCCAGCCATACCCCTGGAAACGCAAGCAGAGGCCCTGGTATCTGGGATTTATTTATCCTCTATAATTGAAACTTTGTAGCCTTAAGCAGAGGCCTGGGAGGGCCAGGGCAGGTGGAAAGCTTGGCTTCCTTCCATTAGTCCCCTGCTCTCTTCGTGGCTGCAACCATCTTGGCTGGGTTAATTTGCATACTTATTCCTGATTGGCTGGTGGGCGTGGCTTGTTGGTGTAGTGGAGGTGTGGTCAATTTGCATATTGCTCTTTTATTAGATTGGCTATCACATCAGAGATTGCATACTGCTTAAAATATTTTTCTTCCTAGCCAGAGTGGTTCAGTTAGTTTCAAAAGGTTGCGGTTTGATTTCCAGTCAGGGTATACACCCAGTTGGTGTGCTCCATCCCCAGTAAGGGGCATGCAGGAGATAGCTCATAGATGTTTCACTTTCATCTCTCCCTCTCTCTCAAATAAAATAAATAAAACAAAATAACTTGTTTAAAATACAAAAATCTCTCCTAACACCAATAACTTTCTAAATGTACTCTGCAACTTAGCACACAAATTTCCAAAACATGGAAACTGGTCTCGGCTCTCCCTGTCCTGTTTGCCCAGCCCCATAATCGCCATGGCAGGTCTTTGCTTGGCCTGGCCTCTTCCCGGCATGATGGGTAGCTTGGACCCTGCCAGAGGCTTAGGGCACTGCCAACCGCCACCAGCTCATGTCCCCTTGGATCCCCTCCGAGGCATAGGGTGCTGGTCCCCCCTGCTTATGCAAATATACTGCCATATTTTCTGGGTTAATTTGCATATCACTCCTGATTGGCTGTGGGTATATCACTCCTGATTGGCTGTGGGAATAGTGAGGGTACGGTCAATTAGCATACTACTCTTTTATTAGATAGGATATATATAGAAAGATTATAATGAATGGCAAAGTAGAAGGTACTGTGGTAGGTGTAATGAGAGGTTCATAGCTAGGACTCTTGTCAGTATGACCAAAGCATCAAGCACCCCTTAGAAGTTGAAGACCAGAGGCCATTACAGTTGGATAAAATATACTTCATTTAAAAAATCCCTGGCTTCACAGTTAACAAGCTGGTAAAATATGCCTTTGGCACCTACTGTATTTGATCTTGATAAAGATGATGACACCTAAAAAAGTAAATCAGCAATATTTTGTTCAGGAAAGATAAAGGAAGAAGATTAAGAGAGAACACACTATGAATTTTATAAAGCTTCTAGAGAAATAAAAGAGAGGATATGTAAGTTACTGTTTGGCACAGCTTAAGGGACTTTGTAAAACTAAAAGTAATGGAAGAAATTCTAAACAAAGGGATAAATCAACTTCACTTCATAACAATTTAAGATATTTTTATATTAAGAGAAGTCATAAATAAGAATAAAGCAAACAAACAGAAAAAAATATGCACCATACATGTCCTTAAATTATAAAACTCCATAATAAAGTAATTTTAAAAATGTCAATGACCCTAACCTTCTGCAGTGGGGGGAACAATAATAGGTAGGTTACAGAAAATCAAATAATAGCCAAGAAATAATTGAAATGGGTATAGTCTTTGCTAATAAAAGAAATTTAAGTAAAATAAGATGGTTTTATCTTTTAAAATGAGGAACAATTAAAAAGGGTATAATACTCCCCACAGCTAGGGTACTGTGAGACAAACATGTTCATTGATAGCTTGTGGGAGTGCAAGTTACTACAGATTTTTGGAACACATTTTGGTGATGTGCATACAAGCCTTATAAGTATCGACCCAGCAATTCCACTTCTAGAAATTAGAGACAAAGAGATATGCACATGAAGATTCTTCACAAGATTATTTATAATAGAAACAGTTAGTGTTAGCCTAAGGGGTTCCCAAATTCTGACTTCAATTAGGTCTGTAACAGGCAGGAGCAAAACAACTAGTAGCAAGAAAGGCTAGCTAGAGGGTGGAATCCAAGTAGAACAGTGCTTTTGTGGTCCCTTTTGAATTGCAGAATCAGGCTAGTGGGTCTTACCAGATGAAACTATAGGATAGTCTAGACTAGAACAGAACATAGGTTAAAATATCACCCAGAAAATTTGAGGATACTTTAGACTTATATCTACCTAGTGCCGTGGAACTTCCATAAAACCCCTAACGAGGGGGGTGGTGTTTGGAGAGATTTGGGTGGTGAATATGCTCATGTGCCAGGAAGGTGGAACACCGCTAACTCCATAGGGACAGGAGCTGCGGTGCTTGAGACCCTTCCAGACCTCAGCTTATGAAGCTCTTCCCCTGGCTATTCATTTGTTTCCTTTATTTGTTTACTTTGTGATAAACTGGTAAACTAAGTAAATATTTCCCTGTTTTTTGTGAGGTATTCTAGCAAATTATTGAATTTATGTATAGTGGACCAGGCAGGGAGGGATAGAGATTGTGGGAACCCTTGACTTTGTAGCCAAGTTGGACAAAAGTGTGGGTACCCAGGGCATCCATTACCTGAAACTGGCATCGGGAGTGAGAGCAGTCTTATGGAACTGAGACCTTAAACCTGTTGGAATCTGGGTAGTTAGTGTCAGAATTGAATGCAAGTTTAACACTAGCTCCCTGGAGTTAGTGTTGGACTTATACTGAATTAGAAAATACCCAGTTGCCTTCCTAAGAGTTGAAAAATTGGTGTAAGGAAAACCCCACACACATTTGGTGTCAGAAGTTTTGTGAGCAGAGAAACAGTTTGCTTTAATTTCTGAAAGATGGCTCTTTTAAAAAAAATGTAACTGAAGTTTTATTATCAACCTTAAAATTATAGCAATTCTTCAATATCACCACATACCCAGTTAGCACTCTGATTTCACCAGTTGTCTCCCTCCTTTAAAAAAATCACAGTGAAAATGGGCATATACTTTCTTGAATGCTTGCTGGCACTTAGAGCAGCATGTATAGTGTACATGTGGTTTTATATGTATTTTCAAAGAATATAATAAGTGGCAAAGTGAAAGGATAATGGGCTGTGTGGTGAGAACTTCACAGTTTGGGACTCAGTGGATTCATCCCCAGCTCCACAAACTAATGAGGTCTGATAGTCAGTAACTCCTCCCCTAACTGGCTGGGGCAAACTCTTTATTCAGCAGAAGTCCTTTAAGGCAAACTCATAACAACTATTAAGAAAACCCTCCTTGATCTAGTGATTTCCCTCCTTTGGAATGAGTTATTTAAGAAAAATTTAAATGTTTTGCAACTTTTAGTTTTGTTGAGCAAGAAGCAGCATGCAGCTGAATACATTTGACCTACAGTCACTGACCTGCTGAATACACAGTTTGGCCCAAGAGCCAATATCCCATCTCTCTTTTATTACATGTGAGTATACATGCATGTGTTATAGCTATGCCTATTACATGTTATATATTTAAGCATATATGTATGTTTATACTAGCATTTTATATTTATAACTGGAGGCCTGGTGCACAAAATTTGTGCATGGGAGCGGGGTGTCCCTCAGCCCAGCCTGCACCCTCTTCAATCTGGGACCCCTTGAGGGATTCCTGACTGCCTGTTTAGGCCCGATCCCAATAGGATCTGGCTTAAACGGGCAGTCATACATCCCCCTCACAATCCAGTACTACTGGCTCCCAACTGCTCGCCTGCTTGCCTTCCTGATTGTCCCTAACCATTTCTGCCTGCCAGCCTGATCACCCCCTAACCACTCCCCTGCCAGTCTGATTGATGTCTAACTGCTTCCCTGCCAGCCTGTTTGCTCCCAAATTCCCTCCTTTGCCAGCCTGGTCACCCCTAACTGCCTTTCCCTGCAGGCTTCATTGCCCCCAACTGCCCTCCCTTGCAGGCCTGGTACCTCCCAACTGGCTTCCCCTGCTGGTCATCTTGTGGTGGCCATCTTGTGTCCACATGGGGGCAGGATCTTTGACCACATGGGGGAAGCCATCTTGTGTGTTGGAGTGATGGTCAGTCTGCATATTACTCTTTTATTAGATAGGATAAAAGCCTGGTACATAGGTGAGGGCCAGCTGGTTTGCCCTGAAGGGTGTCCCAGATCAGGGTGGGGGTTCCTTGGGGCATGGGGTGGTATGAGAGAGAGGCCATTGGTGGTTTGCAGACTGGCCATGGCCCCCAATGACCCAAGCAGGGGCCCTGGTATCTGGGACTTATTTATCTTCTACAATTGAAACTTTGTAGCCTGGAGTGGAGCCAAGCCTCCTGCTCCCACCATGGTGGCAGCCATTTCTGTTAGGGATTTTGTTTTATTGTCTATAATTGAAACTTTGTAGCCTGGAACAGAGCCAAGCCTTCTGCTCCCTCCATGGTGGCAGCCATTTCTGTTGGGGTTTATTTATCTTCTATAATTGAAACTTTGTAGCCTTAAGTGGAGGCCTGGGCTGGCCAGGGTATGCAGAAATCTTGGCTTGCTCCATTCTGGGGAAACCCAAGCCTCCCTTCTGCTCACTCTGTGGCCATAGCCATCTTGGTTGGGATTAATTTGCATACTCACTCCTGAATGGCCAGTGGGTATGCCTATGGGTGTAGTGGAGTGATGGTTAATTTGCATACTACTCTTTTATTAGATAGGATATTAAAATATTTTTCTAAAATTGTATACTTTTAGTGTTTTAACATTTATAATACTTTAAGATTTTGAGTTGGGAATTTAAGAGAGATTTTAATTTTCTCTTTTATACTTTATATTAGAGGCCTAGTGCATGAATTTGTGCACCAATGGGGTCCCTCAGCCTGGCCTGTGGGATCAGGCCAAAACTGGCATTCTGACATCCCCTGATGGGCCCTGGATTGCACTCTTGAGGAACCCCAATGGTGTATGATCAGAGCCAGGAAGGGACTTGGGAGGCTGGTCAGCTGGAGACCACAGGAGAGCTCCAGGGCATGTCCGGCCCACCTTGCTCAATCCTGATCAGTCCTACCCCAGGAGCAAGCTAACCTGTTGGTTGGAGTGTCTGCCCCCTGCTGGTGAGTGTACATCATAGTGATGTGAGTGAACATCATAGTGACTTGTTGACTAATCGACTGCTTTCCTCCTGGTGGTCAGTGCATATCATAGTGAGTGGTTGAGTGGCCTTAGCATATCATTAGCATATTAGACTTTGATTGGTTGAATGGATGACCAGATAACCAGACACTTAGCATATTAGGGTTTTATTATATAGGATTCTCCTATAATTTACATATTTTCCTCAATGAGTATGCCTTCCCTTTAAAAAATAGATACTTCATGGCCAGACCTGAGTCCTTGATCTTCCCCTTAAATTACTGTTACTCTAAATTTCTTATCTTATATTCATCGGTAACTCTGCTTATTGATGCACTTGAAATTGTCTCAATGCTTCCCTCTCTTCACAGTCCATTTCTATTCATTCCTGCTAGTTTACCTCTAAATATTTCTCCTTTCAGGTCCTATCACCATGCCTCCCTTCACCACTGCCCCAATACAGGCCCCAAGCAACGGTTTGTTTGTCTCTTTGCCTCGTGTTTTATATCTATTTAACTCATCTTGCACACAGCCTCCAGGGGTGTTTCTCACATGCAGATTTAACCATGTTGCTCCTAGATGCAAATCCGCTCAGTGACTCACCATCAATATAGCAGAAATTCTAAGCTTCTGAATTTGGTGTGCATGGCCCTTCATGTCTTGCTGCTCCCAATCTGAGCTTATGCTGCAACAATCCTGAATTACTAACCATTTCTCTTTCATACATAATGTTGTTTTTCAGTTTTATGCCCTTGTTCATGCTTCCCCCTCTGCTTAAATGCCATTTCCCCATCTTTCCTGTCTGGAAACGCAAGCACATCCCTTAAGAATGAGCTCAGTCAGCACCTCAGCTAGAAAGCCTTGCCCTTTCCTCCCACTAATTTCTTTGATCTTCTCTACACTTGGTGTTACCTTGGGCATGTCTCTATCACTGTATTTCCAAATTGTTTTACATAATTTTCTCTTTTTTGTCTGATTTGCTAGTAAACAATGCGTTCCTTAAAGAAAGAACTTGTGTCTTATTTATCTTTTTTCAAATTACTTCATACTATCCCCAACTCATAGTAGGTTCATAAATAAAAATTTAGAAAATAAAGTAAAAAATGATGTGTGGGGAGGGATACTGTACTACTTTCCTCAGGCCTCCTGGGCATTAAAGATGTGAAAACTGAGCTTGGTCTTTGGCTTTGGCAACTAATGTGGAGAAATAGTGTCACAAAATTTAGACTAGAAAGGGAAAAATATGCAAATTAGCAAATAAAATAATGATTCTTAATTCATAAAAAACAGAATAAAAGTCAGGTTAATAGATGTAATTTGTGTTTTTATAAGGATTAGGTTGAGTAACTCTCAATAGGAAAATGATATTTTATTGCTAAGTTGGGTTTAATTTAATTTTAGCAAATTTGCCACAGCCAGGATAGAAGTCCTCACTCTTACTTTAACCATACCTTAACCCTTTTTCTCTCAAATCCCTTATTTAACCCCCAAAAGTAGTAGAAACTGAGACCAGAGCTCAGTCCTTCCTGTTGCAGAAAGAAATCATGGACATTCAGCGGGTTTCTGTTATTAGTAAACAACAACGTCAATAAATCCTGGAAGCTGAGGATTTATAGTAAAAGGTTACTATTTTATAGTAAAAGGTTAGATATCTTAGAGCAATCTGGTTTAGGGATATCACATGGAAGAAGCTAGAAGAAAGATGCATTATGGGAAGGAAAAGAAGGAGAAAGGCTAGAATTAAAGGCAATGAATTCCAAAGGATAAAAGGGTATCTTGGTGGCATACCTTCTCCAGGTCTAAGGACATTGTGTGAAGACTTATGTCACAAATCTGGGTCCCTGCTGTGGTACAAGGAAGCAGAATAGTTGTCTTGACACTACAATCTGGCTGCTACTCTACATGACCCCACCCCCCATTGCTTGGGTTCAATAGGGTTTAGTCAGGGATACTTTAGTTTCCAACAGGATCCAGCATGCATCAATGGAGGGTGAGAAGATAGGTGAGTCCCATTCAGTGTGAGGAGCTAGCAGTCCAGCTCCATATTAGTTTGATGGATACCAATCCTATTTGTCAGAAAGGAATTTTGACCAGGATTATTTGTCTTGCCCCATAAGTGTAAAAAGTGACACATAAGTGGAAAAGTAACCCCAGTACAAGATCCTGTGGCGGTATTGGGGAAGGGAAGTGCATCACACAAGAGCAGTATTTTGTTGAGAGGAGCTTCACAAGTTCAATTTTTTGCCAATAATATTTAAAAGTAGGTCAAATAGTTCTCTAGGAAGTTATGTTTGTGGTTTATATTGTGGAACTGGATTAGGTATCCTAGAGGATCCATATGTACTGGGGGCACTTCAAAATCATGCCTAAGCAAATGATCTGTGGTAGGCATCCAACTTTTGACATGGAAGGAGTTGGCTTCATGTGAGAAAATTACAACTTCTTTTGATTCCATCTGGATGGTGATGTTTGCAATAGCAGTATCTAACATTGGTCTGGAATTAATAGGCCCTTAAAAAGTTTTCCTTGAATAAGTTCAATATCCTGATTCTATGTGAACTAGATAAATTTGGACTAAAACAATTTAAAACGATGTCCACCTACTTATGAAATGATCCAGGCATATTAAATTTGTGAGTCATGGACTCAGAAGTAAAAAGGTTCTTATGTAGCTTGGAAAATGAAACAACTGCTTAAATTTAAGTAATAGATAATTCAACTTTACCTGTGGGTCTCATACTAATAGTTGAAAATAGAAAACATCTTAATAACCTGAAATGATAATAGAAAATTCTACCCACTTGAAATATAATGTGCTGAGAACTACAGATGCATTTCTGCCTGAGACATGGTTCTGACTAAAGGTTAAATTTTTTAACATCATGTACGACATTTGTCCTATACGTTGAATTAGAAGGTTGTATGGTTAACTCAACATGGTTGTTAAAACACCTGGAGGCTAAAATACCTATATCACACATGGAATTATAACCCACATTGTAGAATCTGGAAATCATTCTAATTAGGAATATTCGGTTTTGTAATGTGCTCAACTTGTAGCATGCTTTAGAAATTATTATTTAGCACTAACTGTACATTTACTGAACTAGTAAAGAGAAAAATAAATTTAGGTCCTCAGGGGTTGGGATTCATTGCCAAATTGTGGAAATTGTAGACAGTCACTGGCTTTTGCCCATACTTATAAACAACAGTTATACATGCTGTTCTGTAGAACTCTTCCTTAACCTCCTGATTGGCAGAGGAGGAACTCCTGCTGCTTCTGACACCTCAACCACCATCATAGTCTACAGATAGATACTTTATTTCTGCTTAGCTTCCTTTCATCTGAACACTAAAAATAGAATTTATCCTCAGAAACCACTTCTCTGAACCCATAGTTTCCTCCTAATCTTGCAGCTGCCACTGAAGCAACCCAAACACCACTCTAAGATTCCATTCGCCTCTCCCCACTCCCTCTCTGCCTCTCTTCTCTGTGGGGGTTTCGATTATGCAGTCTGTGTCTGGGTAGGGTAAGAAAGTATCTCTTTCAGTTTTAAAGTGATATATTATTGGCAACAAATGTTAGAACTTAAAAACATTTTTAAATGTAAAATCAGTATTATAAATAAAGGATAGCTATCAGTTTGCCATTAACAGTTAACACACATGAATACACATATACAAACATAGTAGAAATAACAGTATCATTGAACCCACTTAATTGTGACATACAATTTGCCAGGAACATACATGCTTCTTATACCCATCGTGAAAACTTCTATAATATAAATAATTTGTAAATTGAGCTCTACAAATATAAGCTAGTTGTGATTAGTCATAAATCAGAATCTATTATTCATTAGCTTTTCCCATCATTTTAAAGTGGGGAGAAAATTCACTTTGTTATTCATAGCCATGGAAACTAGAAATTTATCTCATAATTAGAGTCAAGGCATGTAGTAACAAAAGAGGTATAAGCAAAATGCTTTAGATGTGTTATGAAATCAACTGAATCACTGTAGGCTAATTAGGGATTACCCAGTGTTACCCAGTTGCTTATGAGTGTTATAGAAAACCAGGAGAGCATGAGATGCTGACATCTAAAGTGAATAAATCAAAGAAATCATACTTGATTGGCACCTTATTATCTTAAGAGGCTTTTAAAAATGTTTCAAAGTAGCAAAAGTAATAATACAGCACGTAGTTCTGAGCAGAATATCATGTTTAATTCTAGTTCTAACTTTGACATTAATCTAGATAGGTACTATATTATTTCTTACCAACAATTTCTACAACTACACAATAAAACGTCTAGAGTAGGTGGTTTTGAAGAGTCCCCAAAATGCTGCTATGTATGCTTTTGTCTAATGATTAATTTAGGGCAACAGCGGTGAATGAGTTGCTAACCTAAGAAATTGTCAAAAATATAACATTGTGTGATATATCATGAAATGAGCAACATAAGAATATACTGTATTTTAGGGTCTGTTTCTGCCATATGAAATCTTTCCTCAAACACAAAGGCTCAGGATCTTTGGGAAATATGCCCTGGAAAGGAAATGGAAGCATGAGCCTGGCAACTGGCATTGGTGACTATTGAACTGTTTGGAGGCTTATCTATCTGAAGGTAAGTCCAAATTCTGGTAGAGAACATAGGCTGGACTTCCCTCCAACACAACACTCAATGTGAGGCTCCCGATACTTGTGCAAGTACTTACACAGAAGAATAACGTCCCTTGCATTACCATGATACTTCTAATTTATTTTCAAATTTAGGACCCAAATATCATTCAAAATCTCAGAGAAAATATTATTATTAGTTTTAAGTTTAGTAAATTAAGATTGACATGAGGATAGTAATACATTTGAGAAGAAACTAAAAGTATCCATATTAACCAGGCCTTTCCATTCAAATAATTTCTTCCATCCAAAGATTGCTTATATTAACCATTTTCTCTCTTTCTACTGCTTCCAGCCCTATTATTACCCTTTCAGTTAGAATTTTCTGAAACCTGATCTTGCTAATATGAATAAATAATGAGTTTATCTTAAGTACCAAAGGAAAACATCTCAGAACTCACACAGGGTTGCAAGTAATTCATGTTCCCTCAGCCAGAGCATAGATCTCATAACACATGGGTTATTGGGAAGAGTCATTGGAACACCCTAGATCTAGACTTGAGGCAGATTCAGCCCAAATATAGTTTAAAAACAAGTGTCAGAAAAATCTTACCGATTCCATATAACTTAATTATATTTCATGACAATGTGCTATGTTCTTTAAGGGAATACAAAATATCCAGTGACCAACACTGTAAAATCCATAATGTCCAGTATTTAATCAATATATTAGCAATAAAAGGAAGTAGGAACATATGATCTATAGCCAAAATAAAATATTAATTACTTGAAATAAAAGTGAAAAAAATGATGGACTAGTAGATAATTATAAACAGCTATTATCTTATCTAATAAAAGTAATATGCAAAATGGACATCACAAGATGTCCACCCCCATGTGGTCAAAGATGGCTGCCCCCATGTGGACACAAGATGGCTGCCACAAGATGGCCATCAGGGGAGGGCAGATGTAGGCAATCAGGCCAGCAGGGGAGGACAGTTGGGGGAGACCCAGGACTGCAGGGGAGGGTAGTTAGGGGTGTCCAGGCTGGCAGAGTAGGGCTGTTGGGTATGCCCAAGCCTGTGGGGGAGGACAGTTGTGGGGGACCCAAGTCTGCAGGGGAAAGAAGTTGGGGGAAACCAGGCCTGCAAGAGAGGGCAGTTAGGGGTGACTGGTCCAGCAGAGGAGAGTAGTTGGTGGCAACCAGGCCTGGAGGGGAGGATAGTTAGGGGTGACCAGGCCAGCAGAGGTGGGCAGTTAGGGTCAATTAGGCTGGCAGGGGAGCAGTCAGGCATTGATCAGACAGGCAGGGGAGTGATTAAAGGGTGATCAGGCTGGCAGGCAGAAGGAGTTAGGGGCAAACATGCAGGCAGGCAGGCGGGCAAGCCTTTGGGAGCCAGCAGTCCTGGATTGTGAGAAGGATCCCAAATTGGAGAGGGTGCAGGCTGGGCTGAGGGAAAACCCTCACCCTCCTCTCCCTGTGCATGAATTTCATGCACCAGGCCTCTAGTATGTCTTATAAAAAATGAAAACATACATGGTAAGGAAAGAACATAAGGATATGAAAATAATCAAGTAAAATTTTAGAGAGGAAAAATATACTATCTGAAATTAAAAATATATATTTGATAAAATTAGGGGAGATTAGACATTGCAGAAGGAAAAAAATAAGTGAACTTGAAGACATGAAAATAGAAGCTTTCAAAAATATTTAACAGAAATTCAATGGACTAACATATGTTTAATTGAAGTACTTGAATGAAAGAGGAAAGAAAGGAAGAATCCAGGGGGAATAATAGAGAGGAGGTTCATAAAAACATATTGAAAAAGTAAAAACCTAAAATCTTCAACATTTAATGAAAAATATAAACCCCAGCTATAAAAGGCTCAATAAACCTAAAGTAGAAAACACTTTAAAGAAAAATGCACCAAAAATAGAGAAAAATATACCAATTTTAAATATTCAGTGACAAAAATCTTAAAATCTAGAAAGAAAAGATATGTTATGGGCAGATAAAAAAGGGTAAGAATTATAGATAATATCTCATAGAAACTACATAAGCTAGAGAAACTGGAGTGACATCTTTAAAATAGTTTTTAAAAATCTGTCAACCTAGAACTATATATTCAGTAAAAATATCTTCCCAAATGAAACATAAAGACACAAAAATAATTGAGAGAATTTTCCAAGTATTTAAAAATAACCCATGGATCAGAGCAAACATCACAAGGGCATTTACAAAAATCATTGAAATGAATGTAAATGATAACAAATATATCCAAAATTGTGGGATGAAGCTAAAGAAGTGCATACAGAAACACAGAAATAAATGCTTATATTAGAAAACAAAAAAGCCTTCAAATTGACCATTTAAGATAAAAATAAATAAAAAATGAAAATATAAATTAATAAAATTGAGGAAAGAAAACAGCAGAGAACTTTTATAAAATCAAAAGCTTGTTCTTTGTAAAATGAACAAAATTGCTAAACTTCCAGTTGGTTTTGATAGAAGAAAAGGAAGAAAAGGAAGAAGAAGAAGAAAAAGAAGAAGAAGAAGGAGGAGGAGGAGGAGGAGGAGGAGGAGGAGGGAGGACATAGCCTTTGTAATATAAAAAGGATAATGAAGTAATATTATAGACAGCTTTATGTTAATAAATTTGACAAATTTTAGATGAGATTGACAAATTCTTTGAAAGACACAAGCTCGGTTGAGGAAATAGATTATTTGAAGGGCCCTATATATAAACTCATGTAAGATTCTCACTGTCGTTCATCATTGGAGAAATCTAAATTAAATCCACAATATACTATTACATTAATTACATTAGTTTTCTTAATAAAGAGGAGGGTATTTGCCCCAGGGGACTTTTGGCAATGTCTGGAGACAGTTTTGGTTGTACAACTCAGTGTTGTTACTTGCATCTAGCAGTAGCAGACAGGCATGCTTCTAAACACCCTACAATGAATGGACTTATAATATCAATGTTGGCAAAGATGTGGAACAAAAAGAACTTGTAAAACACTGATAGAAGTGAAAAGTATTTCGTTATCTTTGAAAAACAGTTTGGCAGTTTCTTGCAATGTTAAACGTGAGCTTATCATATCTGAAAATCCTGTTGATAGGTATTAAACAAGCGAAATGAAAATGTATGTCCATGCATTGCTTTGTTCATAGCAGTATTTATTTTATTCAGGTTAACACAAACTGGGAAGAATTTGAATGTCCATCAACTGGTAAATGAATAAATACATTGTGGCATATCTGTGGAATGGAACAATTAAATAAGAATAATAAATAAACTACTGATATATGCAAGATACTAGATGAATCTCAAAAACATTAATCTAAGTGAAAAGAAGCCATGCCCGAAAGATTACATGCTGTTTATTTATATTTGTATAAAATTAGAGAAAAAGATATACTATAGTACCAAAAAGGATATCAATGGGGCTATGATAGGCATTGAGGATTGACTACAAAGGGGTAAAAAGTACATTTTAGGGGTGATGAAAATATTCTGTATTTTGCCATGGTATTTGCATGACTTGATACATTTGCCAAAACTCATGAATTATACACCTTAAAATTAGAAGTGTTATTGTATGTACATTAAATCTCAAAATAAACTGATGAAAGAAAGTGCATGCCAAGTGAAGGAAATCCATTCTGGAATTATGGGCTTCAGAGCCACTCAGCCTCTGTCAAAGGGGGAAGCCTCCCACCCAAGTAGGCAGCTGCCTCTGCAAAGACAGTTCTCTCTACCTCCTCACCTACACTCCACAGCACCCAGCTCAATGCCTACCACCTGCCTCTATTCCCATAGACACACTTCCAAATTGAAGTAGTAAACCTATTTCTCAGTCAGAATCCAGAGCAGTGTGTCCTTGAGCTATCCAGATTCCACTGTACATTCAGGTATATTGCATGGAAGTTGGAACTGAAAACAAATGAGTATTTTCAAAGTACCCACAACAGTTCTTTAGTGCACTTTGAAGTACCAACCGAATAATCTCTTCCCTGCTTCTCACGTGTAATGTGTTTATTTTTCTCCATCTCATTTAGGAGCTCTCGCTTGCTGCCTCCAAACCTTCCTCTCTTGCTTGCTGTTTAGTCTTTCTTCTTATCTGGATCTTTACTATCTCTTTAAGCCTAGCTGTAACCCCTTGTTTTCCCTGCTCTTAGATCCAGGAAAGCAGGGCTTATATCTCAGGAGCCCCATGTTTTGGAGCACCTTTCTAAAAATGGCTAAGAACCCTTATAGTGTCCTTAGTAATGAGGATAGGCTGTGGTAGGCTGTGTGGGTGGAGAATCAGACTGCATCAGGTCTACATTACCCCTGCCGTCTGCATTTCCCCTTCAGCCTTCTCCATGACTCTCTACTCCTGACTCTTGACTGTGAGGTCCACAGAAGACTTAAGGAGCTCCAAGACTCAAGCCTCTGGGATCTCCCTTGACTTTCCAGCTGGGCCAGGAGGGTGGCCTGGTGAGTGCATTGTCCCTTCTGTCTGTTGCAATATTTCTACAACAGGTCCATAAGAGATTGTGCTGCCTGAATGGGACTGAAAGTTGATTTTAAGTGATTCTTACTTATGTCAGACACAAAGTGTTAAGGATACCAGTTTAATCCTGATGGATGCATCAGCTGTAGTCCTGATAGGATTGCAGTCTGTGCAAGCCTACACCAACCCATGCCCTCTTCTGGCCCCATACAGTGAGGGAGGCAGTGATGTAAGACTGGCTGTGCCTAACTCCAAGGGCTTTCAGCACCCTTGCTCAGCTGTGCCAACTGGCTCTTCTTCCAACTGATGGTCTGTTTTAACTCTGATTGATAAGTGTTTTCCTGGGTCTGTTGCAGGCCTTGTGGGCCCAAAGTTGTACCTTCTTCATTCTTTCTGACCATGAACCATTTGCCTGTTCTCCTGGTATAATGTGTGGAAGGCAGGGGTGGGTGATAATTTGATATCAAGTACTCTCTGAATGTTAATTTTTCTGGTAAGATGGAATTGGCTCAGTATTTTAAATTTCTTTCTTTCTAGCTCTGTTTGGCATTAGCATGTTTCCATTGTGTGTGTGCAGTTTTTTTTCTCTGACAGATTTTTTATAGGCCCACAGAATACTCAATCTTCTCAAAAAATCAAACATTTCATTCAGGGGATCACATGCCTAATATTTTCTCTCTAAAAAAATAAGCTATTAAATAATGTTGGCTTATTGCCTTGAGGTCAGCATTCCTGAAATAAAGAAAAGTAAAATATACATTCTTTTGTTTGGGCAATTCCAGACAAATTCTGCTTTGAAATTGAATTCTAAGTCTGCTATGATATCCAAGATTAAACCATTTTTGCATGTTATAAAAAAGATAAAGTAAATGGACACTGGTTTCTTGAATGTGAAACAAGTGGCTCTTTCTTTTATTGGAAACCCTTCTCACTAAATAAGTGCTTCATATGGCATGTTGATCCTGACAGGAGCAGTTCCTATTTCCTTCCTATGGTATGTGGTATTGTTTTAATGTTTGGTGTGATGTACTATAATATGACATAAAATTTATCATGAGATTTATAGAATTGACCAGAATCTTATTGCAGCAGGATTTTTTCCTAACAACCTAAGTCTGACATCAATTTGGATGATGGATTCACTCATTTTAGATTTTCTTTTAGCATACAAATAAATGATAAAAATATCTGCCATTTATAATAGGTAATTGGCTCTAAATCTATCAAAATCCTGTGTTAGCAGTAAACTTAAATAATGTTTTGAATTTTTTACTTTTTTACTCAACACATTTATTGATATATTTGATGGAAAATTTCTTGTATTTGTGTCAATGATGTATTTAAATAAAGACAGAATAAAATAGGAGAGGTATATTAATGAAAAAGGTGAGAAAGGTTAGAGAAAAGAATACACTGGAAAAATATATAAAATGACTTAAGACAAAAGTAAACTAAACAAAAAACATAAAAATGATGGAGCAGATCTTAGACCTGGGAGCATAGAAAGGGACAAAAAACTTATGTTTTATTTTATTTAAATACTTTGAAGTGCTGAACTGTATATGCTTAGAGGCTTGAAATATAAACACTGATTTTAAGAATAAAATGTTAAGTTTGGCATGAGTCAAGACATTGAAAGCAAAAGATTAGGCAAAGTTCAGTAAGATAGTGTTATTGAACCTTTATCCAAATTGCTTTTTTTTTTTCAACTTGGAAGCACTTAAAATAATCTATCCTGATAACTAGAGAGGATGCCAAACCTTGCAAAAAACTGAGTGTGTATTTTTCAGACTATTCTACTTTTAAAGTAGCTGATGATGACAATCCTATATAATTAAGAGCTAATATGCTAATTAGACTGGAAGGTGGAATGGCCTTCTGAAAGGACTAGTGTTTGGGGTGCAGGGCTGCAGGTGGACATCCCCCAAGGGCTGCTGGCTGTCAGAGGGATGTCTGACTGCCAGCTTAGTCCCAATCCCCAGGGCGTAGCAGGCCTAAGCTGGCAGGTGGACATCCTCTGTGGGCACCTGGGCTATCAGAGGGATGTCTGACTGCTAGCTTAGTCCCAACTCCCAGGGAGCAGGCTTAACCAGGTGGACATCCCCTGAGGGGTCCTGGGCTGCGAGAGGGTGCAGGCAAGGCTGAGATATTCCCCTGAGTGCATGAATTTTCAGCACTGGGCCCCTAGTTACCTAATAAAGTTAATAATTTATGTAAAATAAATGATGTATATGGAGAAAAAGTTTAGATATAAACTTTGTCATGCAAATATGCTAGGCAAACAGAACTTTTTATGATCAAACACATATTTAGTAATTTTGAAACTATTCATTGGATGTTGAATTTAGATGTAAATATCAATTTATGAATGTTCTTATTGTTTACATTATTACAGATGTCCTGCACCCCCCCCCATTTAAACCCTTCCACCCAGCACCCCTCCCCCAAGCCTTCATTACACTATTGTCAAACTTTATAAAGCATAAATTAATTCAAGCAATTATTATTAAAATATAGTTGGTTAATGATAGATTGTTCAAATTCCATTTGTATTTTTCAAAAAGTTCAATTATTTGACTAAATGGAATCATTAAAAACCTGTTGTTGTAAGGAAGCTTGTATGAGAAAAATACTGAAATTAAGTAGTGATAAAAGCTTATTGCTTTCTAAATTTTACACAGACCATTTGTTCCTCTTTAAAATCAAAACTTTACTTATAATTTTGAAATATTGAAATATTTCCAATTGTAGAGAAAAATAATAATTTTAAAAATATAGGAAATTGTTTTTGCACTTGAAGTTTAAGAAAAACATGGCATAATGAAAAAAGTTTTCTCAGAAAGGAAAATTTAGAATTGTAGACATATATTTCCTATCAAATTTATAGGTTAAATGTTTTCTGAGACTCTAAAATGACATATTATTAATATAGATTCCTTTGGAATCATTATATAATTAATTCATTTCCCATATTGGTTTAAAATAGTTAATTATGAAATTACTAGAGGCCCTATGCACAAAATTTATCCAGAGAGGTGGGGCTGTCCCTCAGCCCAGCCTGAGCCCTCTTGCAATCTAGGACCCCTTGGGAGAAGGACATCCCTCTCACAATCTGGGACCCCTTGCTCCTAACTGCCTGCCTGCTCGCTCCTTATCTCTTGGTTTGCCACTCCTTAATGCTGCCATGGAGGCCGGAGAGGCTCCAGCCACTGGCCCTGTGCTTGCCATCTGTGAACCTGGCTTCTGGCTGAGCGGCACTCCAGCTGTGAGAGTGCACTAACCACTGGGGGCAGCCTCTGCACTGAACATCTGCCCCCTGATGGTCAGTGTGCATCATAGTGACCAGTCGTTCTTGTTGTTTTGCCATAACAGTCAGTGGGCTTTTATTATATAGATTATTATAAATATTATTACAATTAAATTACAAAATTTAATCTAATACCAAAGCCAGAAACTAAATCTTGTAATAAATATCTGAATAAACTCTTCTAGAAAAGACTGCAATGATAAACTGTCCCAAGCACTTATTGAAGTTTGATAACTATTGAACTAAATATGGTTCATTGTTAGTATTCGAGCAGTGGAAAAAATAAAGGCAACTGGTAAGGTACATTCAAATTTAAATTCACAACCACCACTGTAGATATGTAAGTAATTATAGGTTTGCATGTGTAAAATGGAGGAGAATCATGAGAATTAACAAAATTGTGTATGTATTTTCTAGAGTACAAAGTCTTTGAGGCTATCCAGAGATTTGGGGGCATAATGTCAGCATCAGCATCTGACTCTCATTACTGGAGGGTTCAAATCAGGTGGAGCTAAAAACAGAATATGTGCATGTGTTCATGTGCATATAAGCACATGAATATTTTCATATTTAAAATGCACTGCCAAACATTAAGATTCAAGCCAGATTTATGATTTGGGTATAGATCAAACGCAAGAGTAAAGTAGTGGCAGGAAAGGTGAGCATTATAGTACCTAAGGATAGCTTCAAGAAACTTGAAATCTTCATTTGCATCTATATCAACTGACATTTGAATTATCTTAGCAATATTATAGAGGGGGGTCTATCAATACTAACAAGGCAAATGGGCTTGCATACTTCCCTGAAAAGCATGTTTTGATCTGGAGATAACATGAGCAGCAGCACTTAAGGAAATGTTTTCTTTCTGGTGACTACTGTGTAGAGGCAGATGCATCTCCAAAAGAGAGTGTGGAAGAATAGGATTTGGACATGAAAGCCACTCTATCTTGGATCACTTCTCCACTAATTTATTTAAACTTTGTTACTTAAGCAGATAGGAATGTAATGCTAAATTCATATTCTTGAAAGAATAAGTTACGAAGTGGGGGAAAACAAAATCTGAACTCATTTTTTTTAAAGTTTAAACTCTATGGAACATCTGATCAGCAAAATAAAGCATTATTGACTTGTGTTTTGTGACTATTTTCACAGCTCTGATAAATGTAACGCAGGGGATTTGTCCACTACCTGCAGGCAAGCTGTCATCAGATGCAGATGTAAAATGTCTCAGCTGCAACACCACAGTTCATTACATACTCTAACTTAGGGACTATTTTGGACCAATGAGAGAACAATATAAGAGTTGATGAGAGTTGAGAAATAAAAACACCAAATGAATAAGACACTTTAGGCTCCCCAAGAAAAGTATGAAAACACTTTGCATTTGCCTGTTAAATTTCAAGATAAAATATATGATAAAAATTGCAGAGATAAGCCCTTTGGCACAAGGAAATTCTGCACTGGAATGGGAACTAACAGAACTATTCCAGTAGTCTCAGGTTGGTCAGGAGCAGGAATTTAATGGCAGCCCCAATGTAGGGGCCAACTCAATAGCAAGTAAAGTCTAATAGCTAATTAATTAGTTTAAAATCTAATTTTAACAAACTAAAATTAGTCTAAGAGATAATTTCCTGACCTCTCTCACTAAATGGACTAGATTAAAATGTATTGACGATTACCTTAAGGGATTGAAATGATCAAATGGTAGAAATACTAAGAGTTGGCAGTCAAGCAATGTATAGGTCTGCATTACAACTCAAGAACATTTTACTAGTTTAATTAAGCTTTCCTCATTTTGTAAAGCTCAAGAAATGAAGACCATTATTATAAAACATATTTTAAACTGTCTAAATGTTAGTTTTAAATAGTAGTATTAAATACATCTGGAAGGAGTGGCTGAGTTGGTTGACCATCGTCCTGTGCATTGAAAGGTTGCCAGTTTTGTTCCTGGTCAGAGCACATACCTGGGTTGTGGGTTCAATCCCGACTGGAGCACTTACAGAAGGCAATTGACCAATGTTTCTCTCTCAGATCCTCTCATATTCATGATTTACTCTCTTTCTTTAAAGGGATTGAAACAATTACTCTTAAAAAGAATTTTAGAGCAATATTGTATGACAGCATTATTCAAATTTTTAAAGAAAATCTATATTAGTATCTACATGTTTACTTATATATTTGTACCTATATTGATGTCAATTTTGATATTGATAATTATATAGCTCCACACAAAAATGTCTATTTGACCAATAAAGAGCCTAAAATTCCAGAGAAATTGGGGAATGGAAAAGGAAGACATTCATGTCTACCTATTTTTCAGAAGGACAAATTTCTCCTTCTATTTCAATTACATAGTAAACAATTGAAATCAAATGTAAGGAACTTTTTCATAGGAAATTATTTTTATTGCATGATTTTCATTGTTTAATTATAAAGATAATTTACCTTTATTGAAAACAATACAGAAAGCACACAAAAGTGTAAAATAAATTAAAATAATCACCCATAATTACTATTAATATTTAGATTTCTTTTCCTCTACTATGACATTCTTTTGGAACAATTTCTTTTATGGTTAGCAAATCAACCATTCCCCCTTTTTATAAGAGGGTGATGATACATTGCAGACCAATCAGAGATTCCCTAAATCAGATTTTTTTAAAAGGATGCTAAACAGCAGGAGCCATCCAACCTGTGCCAAAAACTTATTGCAGATGTACAGGTGGTCAGGACATCATATTCACCCTGGCCTCAGAGGAAGAAAAGGCTCTGGATTATACCTGCTGCTTTTCCTACCTTAGAAGAAAATGATCAAACTTTGCTCACAGATGAACTGTAGGTTCAGGGCATCTCACATGAGAAAAAGGGAAGCACTTGATTCAGATGAAAGATATCATAGTTTTACTATTTAAAAGCACTGCTTCCAACGTTTAACTGCATATATATATATATATGCAGTTGAAGTGTATAATTTTAGAGATGGGGTGTTCAGAGATGAAAAGAGGGAGAAGAAATATCAGGTTAAGCCAAAAGCTAGTTGGCTAACTTGGAAGGAAGGAAGAAAAATTTAATTGGCAACTCTTGAGAAGAAAAAAATGAAAACTATTCTAAATCTTTAAAAGAAGATTTAATTTAGAGCTCTCGTTGGAAAATGTAGGCTTAAGAAGAATCTACTCATATTCAAGCTAAACTAGGTATGCATATCCAAAAGAAATGAAAATGTTGGATAAACAGCTGGCAGTGATCAGGCCAAGAGGATGAAATGTTAATAATTATAAAATCTTAGTCCAAAAACCTGTTATTCTAGATGGTGGAATTAGATGAAAACTTGCATAGTGACCCAGTTTCAGTGGGTTTTAAAGTTCTAAGAAGATAAAACAGGCTGTCATATAGTTGTGGCACTAGCTGAGGATCATGAAACATCTTAGAATTGATAAAGTGAAACCAAATATCTTTATTAAAAG
Organism: Antrozous pallidus; assembly: GCA_027563665.1. Classification (NCBI taxonomy): domain Eukaryota; kingdom Metazoa; phylum Chordata; class Mammalia; order Chiroptera; family Vespertilionidae; genus Antrozous; species Antrozous pallidus. The sequence continues at coordinate 70,119,958 of CM050511.1, forward strand.
GTATTTACTGTCTTTGATGACATTAGAGCAAATGACTCTTGCTTTTTTTTTTCTCTCAGAAAGACCTGTAATATTTAATATAGACATCTCATAACACTCATTACACCATTATACTGCTTATTGGATGGTGTGCAAAAGGAGAAGAGAATATTCCTAGCAGATTCTGATAGTTGCTAAAAAAACAAACAAACAAACAAAAAACAAAAACAACAACAACAAAAACCAAACCTTTGATAAAACATGGATTTCCAAAATTAAAATCAATTAATATGTAATGTGTTTAATGTGTGTGTGAATATACTGGTTTGGGTATATTTTATTTACCCCTCCACATTGCTTCTCTACTTTTTGTCACTTTCCAAGGAAGAGGTCCTGCCTCAATAGGCTGCCTACCATCTGATTTGTTGCTTACTATGGTGGTGATATATGCTACATGTTCCACAGCTGTCTAGTCTATAGTTTCACATCTTCTTTTTCCATTCATGCA